>CM018081.1:28336506-29742956 GCA_008658365.1 Alca torda | reverse complement strand
GAGAGGGTCTGAGGACAAGAAACACCTTTGCTCAGGAGACCTTGTGTTAGCACTCCCCCTGCTCATGTTTCTGCTGCCAACCCATTTTCAGCAGAGCTAAGCTGAAAAAACAAAGTGTACCCAGTACACCGCTAAGTGTTGAGGGAATACTCCACAGTGCCCATTAACGTACAGTTTGAATATTGCAAGAAACTTCCAAAGAAACAGCTGAAACACTAAGGAGAGTAAATAAAGATGGCAAGAGCCAGGTAACAGCTGCACTAGTGGGCAGTTTGAACAACCCATCAAACATTTAAAAACACTCTACCAGATATCTAACCCAGTCTCACCTGCTACTTGCACTTTTCCTTCAGGTAAGTTGTTAATTTGATCCTTTTAACATGCAAATGCAAAAGGCACTGAATGAGTTGAGGAAGGTAGGGCTTCTCACAAGCACAGCTTTTCCTACCTAGCATTTTCATTGTGTTATAAATTCACAATTCTGCCTTGCTGTCCCCACTTCTTAAAAAAATTTAAGATCTTCTTGATTTAAGGCACAATATATGGATTGGGAATAACATAAGTGGGAGGAAAAGAAGACAAAACGTGCACAACAGGCATTACAAGAGTGACAGTGGATCTAGCCTGTGTAAAATCAGTCATTTTGCTCAGAAACGGCTGAGTACACGCCGCAACTACTCGTTCATGAAAACAAAACCAAAATAACAAATTTTTTACCATTAGCATACACTAGTAATTTGCTTGCTTCCTGAGTTTAGATTACATTTTCTTCCAACAAATATAGAAAAAGGTATAGAAGAGAGACAAAATGCAGTTGCAAACTGAGCACTGGACCAGCGTAATGTATTCAGAGATCTCTCTGGAGGAAAACAATAGATCACGAGCACGTAGCTCAAAATGGCTGTCCTATACCGACACTGTATTCCCTCCAGTATTCTTCAGCACTAAGAATGCTAACAGTTGGAAGGGCTGGAAAGTAGAAGGGCAAACGCATGAGAAACACAAAAAGCAGGAGATGAGAAGTAACAAAGAAGAAAAAATAACAGGAGCGTTTAAAACAAGATTTAATTTTCTCCACTAGGTATTGAGTACATGACAAATGTTATGCCAACTCTCAATCAGTAGATTTATTTGTACTCTTTGGTGACCTTGCTTTTCTTAACCAGCGAGAAGTTCAATGGAGACTGAGATTGGTGTATATCCCAAATCCATTGTTTGTCCCAGACACAAATTTAAAATAAATTGAAATGAGCACAGCCTATGCAGAAAATGTACTACTTCTCTTTCTGCTAGTGCCTTTTGTGGAGGTCACATGAAATTTTTATTTTTCTTCGTATCCGGAAACATAAAATGGTTTATTTGCGTTTTCTATAAAAAGCATAATTTGGTTTTGAATCAGGTTTAATACAAGGCTGAAGATGAAGCACTATGCAAAATTCTCATGCTATATAACAAACCAAATATTCCCAATCCAAATGACCCCAGACACCCATTTAAATTACCAGCCCATGGAAATTGCTCCAAAGTTTTCCCATGGGTAAACAAATAATCACAATGGATTCAATAAATGTCACAAATCATTAACAGAATACACACCATGATTTCTTTTAAAAGAAAAAAACGAACAATCACTTCCCTGCTCCCCCTCAGTCACTACACATATGCTAATTAGTAAGGTAGAAATAGGTGATCATATGCCACTTCACTGCTGGGGGGGGCTGGGGGAAAGGCTGAGCAGCGCCTGAAGGAATCAAGGTTTTGAGGTCTCACTGGTGATTCCAACCACCAATTTTCAATAAACTCACAGAAAAATATTCTCTTCTTCTCCCAGATTTGCTCAAAATCAGTCAGCCAACTGAAATGTTATTACAGAAGATTTGCAGCCATGGCAATTACAGTCCTTAAGAAGTCAGGCATCCCCAGGCTCTGAAAGGCCTCGCAGCTCCTTTGCCTCATCTGTGGAAAATCCCCCAAATCCTGACCGGGTTAGACTGAGACTACCAGAGGGCTGTAAGCAAGCTTGATAGGAGAACTACAGACTGACAATTTTCCCTGAATATTATACGTATGAAAGACCTGCTCCATCCCTACAATCCCGTGTAGGGACTGAACCTGTGGCGCCTTCACCTGCACAGCGCCCTGACTTCTCACAATGCAGGTTTTTCTTTTGATTCCTTACCAGGTGCAGGAAAATCTCCTAAAATCCTGTTTCAGCACCTTCTCCATTAAGCCATCATAACCTTGCCGGCGATTCTTCGGTGCTTGATAGTTCAGGCAACCGCATATGCCACAGGATCTATGCTCGTGATGTCTGACTAGTATAAAACAACGTGAACCAAGGGGGAAGAAAAGGCAACATAAGGTGCACAGCAGGCAATTAAATGTTGGTATTACTGAAACAGCCTACATTTCTGCTATGCTTTTAAACTGTTTGATAAGGTGCACACTGGAAAATCTGAGTACCTTTATCTTTTTAGCCAGATCGTCTGACTATATCAATCAATTTCATTAAATATATATGCAGAGAAACTCTTTATTAAAATTTGATTAATAATAAAAGTTATTTAAGAAAATGAAAGAGCAATTATGTGAAAGGAGTCTTTAGTGTTTAGGCACAAGAGCAAACATTACACACAAACCAACAAACCAGTACCCCATGCCTTCAAATTACTCGAGTCACGTCCAACAGCATTGCCTGTGGGAAGAGCCAGTACACCCTTCACAGAATTCAAATATAAACTCTACACATAAGCCCAACTAATTGTCAGAACATTCCTGGTAATATTTTGCTACCCAAAACACAAGCCGTACTTGCGCTAGTGATATACTAGCTAGCTCGCTGAAGCTGCCGCACGCAATTTCACTAGGATTGTATGGGACATCTTTAATTTCCCTTGCTTTCACTGACCTATTCTCTTGCTGTATAAAGGGCTCCAAAGGCGTGTGGTTCCATCAAAAAATACTCTAATTTCTCCATTCGCGTCTGTTGCCTGCTGCAACTACTCCCTCTGCAGCGGCAATACTGGCATTGACTGATTCTGGATGAAGAGCCGCTTTGCCTGCAAACTTCCCGTTCCCAAAACCCTAATCGGAACAAGACTGGAATTCCAGGCAAGGGGAAAAGAACAGAAAACACATCAACACTTAAATATAGTCTCCTACAGCGTAAGAAGACAGCATGGCTAGACATAAGGCCTTATATGGTACATTATAACGGGCTAAAAAGAGCACAAGTTCAGGTGTACTAGCACAGATTACAGGCTAAAATTTATTTAAAGCTTACTGCTTTTGGTCTTCTCCCACCAAACTGCATAACACCGGCCCGGACAGCAAGCCGGGCTGTGCAAGGAGGGGACAGCCGGGCGAGACACGGGAGCTGCGCGGAGAGGACGGCGCCAAGTTGCGATGGCAACTATCGCGACAGCCTCACCGGAAAGCGGACACCTGGCAGAGGGAACAGGGCACGCCGAAGGAGAGCACGGCCAGCGGGGGTTAGAAGAAGCCGCCGGCGGGAGCAGCGGCCCCGCGGGCCGGCCGGGGCAGAGCTGCCGTCTCGGCGGGCAGGACGAGGGCCCTCCGCCGCCGCCGCCCGGGCCCCTTCCCTCGCCCCCCGCTGCCAGCCTCGCCCCGAACACTTACCGGTGCTGGAATACCCGCCCGCCTCGGGCCGCCGCCGCCGCCGCCTCACCGGCCCTCAGCGGCCTCTCCCCGCCTCTCCCATGGCCGGGAGGCCCCCGGCCCCCTCACTCCCTCAGCCCACGGGCCGCATCGCCACCCCGGCCCAGGCGATGGGGCCTGGCGAGGCGTCGCCGCCTCACGTATCGCGGCCCGGTCCGTACTGTCGCGACAGACGCCCTCCTCACCGCCTCCTCCTCCCCCCCCACAACGGTTTCCCGTCACCGTGGCGACGCCCCGCCCCCTCACAGCGGCGCGGGGGGGGGGGGCGCATGCGCGGCGTTTTCGCGCGAAAGACGTTTGCGGCGCTCGCGTGCCCCCCCCCCCCCTCACCCCCTTGGCGGCGGCGGCGGCGGCGGGCGGGCGGTCACTCAGTCAGTCAGTCAGTGCCGGCGTCCGGCCGCCAGGGGGCGCTGCGCGTCCGGCGCGCGGCGGCGACTGCGCCATTGGCGGGTGGGAAATGCCGCCAGATGGCGGTTTAGGATTGCGGCTCCGCTGAGCGCGGCCCCCGCCGGCGCCGCCGCCGCCCCGGCCCCGGCCCGCCACCCGCCCGGACCCCGCCGCGCCCAGCCGCTCCGCGGGCTCACGGGGTTGCCCGGCCCGGCAGCGGCGCGGCCAGGTGAGCGGGGCGCCTGGGGGAGGGGGGGAGGGAGGGCGCTGAGGCGCCGATCCAAGATGGAGGCGCGAGGGGCGGGGGCAGCGGGCCGGGGCCGCTCGTTCGCTCGCTCGGTCTCCGCGGCGGCCGGGCCGGGAGCGGGCGCTGCCCGTGCGAGGAGAGAGGAGAAGGGGAGGGGAGGGAAGAGGAGGCGGCGCGGGGCGGGGCGGCTCGCTCCTGCCGGAGGAACGGGTCCCCCGGGCGCGGCGCTCTTCGCCGCCATCTCATTGTCCCCGCCGGGGCTGCCAGGGGCGCCGGGCCGAGTTCGGCGGCCTCTCCCGCTGCCGGGCCTGCGTCCCGCTCCGGGCGGGCGGCGGCGCTCCCCGCTGCGCGGGCCCAGGCCGGCGGGGGCGGCGGGGGATGCTCGGGCGGAGCGGGGGTGGCGCTTCCGCTGTACGGGGCACGCTGGCGGCGGCGGCCCCCGGCCGGCCCGGGCACAGCGGCGGAGTCGGTGCCGGTGGCCGCGGGGAGGGAGAGTTGCGGGATGATGGTGGGGGTGGCGGGGACACACCGGTTCGCCTCGGCCCGATCCGACCCGCCGCCTGAGCCCGGCCCCGGGGGAGGGTGGCGGGAGCGCCTGGTCCGCCTCAGCGCCCGCCGGGTCTGGCTGGGGTCCAGCGCTGGGGGCGGGGGGGTCTGCAGCCCCTCGGCCCGCTGGTCCTGATGGTTATCCCCGAGTTGGTGGTGCGGTGGCCCCCGGGGCGAGGGGACAGCTGTGGGGCGGGCAGCCCGCCTGGCCTGGCTTGGCGCGGGGGCGAGAGGCCGCTCCTTGGCCTGCGGAGCGGGGCACAGAGGCCTGTCAGGTAGTGGTGGTGTCCCCCCCCACTGTTGGGCTGGGAGAAGCAGGGTGGTGAGGGGGTGGCAGGCTGCTGGTCCTGGAGCTGGGAAGTGTGGCTGTGGGGAGACACCAAGTTGTGGGTAATGCCTTCTGGCTGGTGCTGGAAGGTGCTGGGAAGAGGCAGAAGCACTAAGCTGGGGTCTGGAAATGTTGGACAGTAAAAATAGCAAGGGTTCTGCTTGGTGGGAAGACGACTGCGATGGGTGCCGGTGTCTTGGTGACTGGCCCATGCTGGGCAGCCACACTGCGCTTTCTGTGCTTTCTGTGTCTTCCTGGGGGGGAGTGGGGTGTGCGAGCTGCGGTGGTTGGGGTGAAAAATGGCTTGGGAGAAAGAAGGTGGTTGTAGTATCCGTAGAGCAACTTAAAGGGATGTGAATGCCAATATCAGTGTCAAAAAAATTAGTCTGTGGTAAGGTGGTGTGAGTTTAATTAAATGAAATTGAGCCACTTTCTAAGTATTGATTATTTCAGTTGTGCTCCACACAATTTTGTGGTACCTGTAGCTCTATAGAATTAGTCCAGTAATAGTGTTTATTAAGTTGTTGAGGAATGAAGAGCCTTCTCCAGATCACACCACTAACGCAACTGTTCTTAAATTGTGTCATGTGCTTGGCATGATGGATGGCATTAATGTCTGGATTCAGACATCTTAAGACTTGCTTAACTTTTCCATGTTATTACATTAGTGATAAGGGTGGTACGGGAGAAGGATTAGTCCAGATTTCCTGGATCCAAAGCAGTTTTGCCTTGTCTAGTGAGGTTTTTTGTTCATCTGTAGATAGCAAGGTCATCCGATGAGCGTTTCTATGGTATAATCCATTGATCCATGAAGAAATCACTGGGCCAGAAGGCAGTAGATAGGTTGTCTGTCAAAAGGTGTCCTGACTATGAGAAGCTCTTACTTTTATGGAAGTAGAGGCCGGTTTATTCTTTCTTTCTTTGTGACTCAACTGTGATGAATTTTGGGGGGACAGCCTGAGAAAGCACACGTAGTGGGTGCAGAGGTTTTTGAAACAGCATGCCAACCCATGATGCAGCAGGATTTCCTGGTGAGCAGGAGCGGAGGGGCTCACTCCAGGGTTATGATTCATCTGAGAGGATGTAATTTTTACTGGCTGCTCAACACAGAGTGCTCAGTTGAAATTCTTGGTTGCTACTGCTGACGGACATGCTTGTGGATTTACGGCAGTTGGAAGGGGTAGTGGAAAATGGTACTTTTCTGGAGCTGAATGAACAGCTAGTGCCAGCTGTGAAGGTTCAAAGCACCTCTCCTACAAACCCTGCGTTTAAGGACCGGAGCATGTGGCAGTTAGCAGCTCATGATCTCTGGTGGTTCCTAATGTTTAACAAACGTGCTGAAGTTGATAAATCCACAATGAGAGGCAGCATTTATGGCCAAATGTCCACACACAATATGCTGTGGGCAGAAGTTGTGAGAGGAGCTGAAACCCTGGTATTAGAGCTTTGTGACTGGGATCTCCAAGCTTTTCAGCTGCTGTTTCTGTCCCTAGCCTGCCCTTTGTACTGTGCAAGTGTTTGTGTGACATCTACTGAAACTGCAGTGCACCTTTTGATAGTTGAGAAGGTTTGTGAATATATATATATTTGAAAACATATATATATTTATTTGAAGATAAATATTTGGAGACATTGACAGAATGAGTTACTTGGGATGTTCAGAAACTCAACAGGTGAATATTTTTGATTCAAAAGAACCCTTTTCTAAAGAAGAACATGTACCTCAAGTTTGCATTGGTGACTTTGGATTCTCTCCTTTCTTTCCCTTCGTTGAAAAGACTTCCCCTGATGTAAGGTGCCTAAATATTGGAATTTTAAATATCATTTTAGTAGGCAAGTGAGCCCATAGAAATGTAAGATGCAGCGGGAGAGAAATGTTTAATTGTGATGACTTTCCAAGAAAAGCCCTTTTACTGGGATAAGAACACGTGTTTATTGTAACATTTGTAAATTGTTTTCTGGTAAAATGCACAAAAGACTTGAATGCCCTAATGAAAATTTGAGAGTGCCAGTTCTGTAGTTAACAGAGGACATACTGAAAGCAGCAAACTTGTTGCCTTGTCTACTTCAGTTGTGCAGGGATGTTAAAGACTAAATTTGGATGCAGTGCTGCTGAATGGATGGTCGGCCTCCCAGAGATCTGGCTCTCCCCATTCTGCGCCTTGAAGTGCCCAAGTGTTGGCGTAAGGCTCTGGCTTCTGGCACTTGGAGTCAAAACCAGAAGGTGATGCTGAAGTCTGGTGCCACAATAAGGATGTGCTGTATCTAAAATCTGGTGTGCTGCCTTCAGGACTTAAAATGCCAACCAAAATCTGTAAGATACTTCATGCTTTTTTAAAAGTTGCTCAAATTTATCACATGGAGCTCTGAAGCTATCCTGTTGCAGATTGCCATCTTCTCTTGCTTGCAGTGCCACTGTGTTTGCTCACTTGGCTAAAAATAGAAAGGAGTAGACTTGGTTTTCTTTCTTGGAAGAGGAGGAGAAATTCTCCAAAGATTGAGTTCACCAGCATATAATGGTTTTGTTGTTTCCATCCAGGGTGTCTAGAGATATGCTTTATTCTTAGCAATATTTTGCATTTCCAAACTGATTTAATTTAGTTGGTTTGGGTGTTGATTATGTGATCAGAATACAAAGACACACTTCTTCTTTCCTCTAGAAAATACGAGGTTGAGAGAAAATTATTATGACCCTCTGTTGCAACTTTTCAGTCTGAAAATATGCTTCCAAATACAAGCATTGTTTTGGGAAGGCCCACGCTAATTTTTTTTAAGGTAGATACCACCTTCAGCTGGCTGAGAGAGCTGAAGAAAAGGAGCTGCAGAGGGACTAATTTCTGACATGTCCTGTTGGATGTCTGAATGTTGGTAATGATTTCACCACTTGACCTTTCGCTAACATTGGAAAGAACCATGCTCCTGGTTTTGATAGTTTTGCAGCCTTTCCTCATTTGCATCTCTGCAGGCATTTTAGCATTTTGGAAAATGCTTTTTAACAATAAGAGTATGCTTGAGATAGCAGGATGCCTTGGACTGTAGATTGATCAGGGTATCTTTGCAGAGCCCAAACTGTATCACACGTATCCTGTTTTGGACTGTAGGTTTGATTTATCAACTTGATAAATTCAGTAACTCTGCTTTCATATTACACAATCCCAGAGCCACCTTATTTTGGAAGAAAATGCCCATTTAAAAATATGGGTAATTCCATATTTGGTATACGAATGGTGCAAATGCAAGCTTTTTCATCCCTTCAGGCATCCGACTTTGATGCGTGCTGCTCTCTACGTACCCGAAGATGGAGAGCGCTGGCTAGCCACAAACTACCAAATGCTTGTTCCATGATTGTGATGCTGGTCCTGCCCAGGGTGGATTTGCAGTCTCAGTCTTTAAACACACAAAAAAGCATTGCTTGCACGACGTCGTTTGGTGGGACAGGCCTCACCCATGGTTGCCAGCATTATTAGACACATGGGCTTGATGTGGGAGCATATCCTGAGTTCCACTCACACAGTTATTAATCGTTTATTGCAGAATTAAGAGCAAGAGGTGGAATTCTTAAGCATGTCCTCCTTCAGCTGAAAGGCAGGTTGTTTCCGGTGGTTCCCAAAAGTGATGTTTTACTAGAAAGCAGCATGAGGCAACATCCAGCCAGCTGTGTTCTTTGCTGTGCAGGATTTCAGCAGAATACGTGCTATTTAGTCTATAAATAAATCTAATGAGGTTATACTCTGTAACTCTTCATATAGCAGACTTGTATTATATTGGCAGGTTAGCTGAGTCAAAACAGTGTTAAGAGATTGTTCAGCTCATAGGAAAAAAATTTTTTTTTTTTAGAGTTACATAGGAATAGAACTGTGTATCAGAAATATTTCTAAATGTCAAATATTCTTCTACAATAAAATAATAAAACACAAAACAATTGATCTTGGATGCATTTTTTTATATACTAGAGCGAAGCATGCGGTGATGTTTGGTTTTTTTTTTGAAACAAAAATCAAATTACAAGCTGCAAATCTGTTTGCTCTCCCCCACATGAGGGTTTCTGTCTCCTTTTTAGGGTTGGAATCCCCAAGGACCAGGAAGATACCAATGTGTTAGTGTTCATAAGTGGAAAATAAAACTTCATTTGCAAATGGGTAATGAATTCCATCTTAAATGAGTGATAGATATGCCAGTTTTGCATTGTTATTTTCTTAGATCTGTTCACTAGGACCACAAGAGCCTGTTCCTGCCAGTGGAACTGCACAAGATGGTTGAGCAGATCTGCCAGCCTGCCATAGCTGAGAGGAATCTCTTTCTCCACAGGTGCACAGTTCTTCCCTTTCCTTTGTGCTCACGCTGCTGCTGGCTTGACTTTTCCCTGAGCTGGTGGAATTACCTACCTTTCAAAACCCATCTGCTTGGGAGGGGTATTTTTCTGCCAGGTGAATGAATTGAACCAGGCCATGAGAGTAAGGTGTTGCTAGAGGTGATGCAAGGTCAGTGGCAAGAATATTTTGGGGGAAAAATTGTTCTGGAGTTTGAGACCCTTCCCTCTTCAGGTGGGAGATTCAGCTGTGTGTGCTTCGCCTGGGTGATGATGTTCAGTGTGGAGCCCGTCACTATGTGTGTAAAGCTGGGGTTCCTGTGGGTAACTCTCTTATCTTTAAAAAATTCCCTCTTCCACCTTTGCTGTCTGTAGCCTGTGTTCCTTTCTTGTGGCTGGTCCTGTCTGCCTTACCATAAGTAACTTGGTGTCAGTGGCAAATTGTCAGAATTCACCTCCTTCTCCAGATGTAAGCATGTCTCAGGCAATTTGGGCTCCAGCTCATATTCTTGTGGGACTTCACTGGTGGCCTTACTCTATTGTCAGAAATGACCATTTGTTTTGTTTCTTGATTCCTCTCATTTACCCTGATAACCTATCCATGCAAGGCCTTTTATTGCCACAGCAGCTTGATTTCTTTAAGAACCTTTTGTGAAGAATCTTGTTAAATGTCTCTTGGAAATGAAAGCAGGCTTTATCAGGTAGAGTCCATTGGTGTGTGGGTAAGGGAGATCTTTTAGAGAACTCCTGTAGGTTTGTGGAACTTGACTTCCTTGTACAAACATGGGGTTGATTTCCCCATGCGAGTGTTGCTATTTAGCTGTCTCCTGATCTGTCTCCTAAAATAGTTTCTGCTAAGTTAGGCTCACTACACTGTAGCATCAAAAAGTGTTAGGTGGGAGAGTAAACACAACGATAAACTGTGTTCAAGAGTAAGAACTGCTTCAAGCAGTAGAATTTTTTGAAGGCTGTTTTCTTTTGATTCACTCTTACATGGCTGCTTTGGTGTCTAATTTGTTTTTCCTGTAGCCTTACTTCAATAGGACACTGCATGGGGGAGAGAAATTAAGAATCTCTCTTCTAAGAAATCAATATTATTAAAAATGTAGAGGAACTTATATATTTTGGGATGTCCGCTTTCCTGAATTCAGTGGAAGTTGGCCCATGGACAGACAATTATTGGTAGTGGGAACTGGAGAAAAGGACAGAGAGAGAAGGTTGTGCATGCAGAATACTGTTGGATGTTTGTTGGATACTCAGCTTAAAAAAAAAAAAACAAACCCAAACGAAAGAAGGCAGTTGCAGTGATACTGTAAAACAAATAATATAGTACAGGGTGCGCAGGTCACCACTGTAGACATCTTCCTTGCTTACAGAGGTTAAGGATCTGCTCGCCTTTGACTATTCCAGGTGGTGCTCAGTGGTCTTTAACACTTGTTCTGCCATACAGAATGTTCTGGGAGGAAAGTATGAGTGAAGAGAGAGAGTTCAAACAGTAAGGATAGCAACCAAGCCTTTTGAAGGACTTCTCTGAAAAACTGCAGCATTTCGAGTACTCTGTCCTTTTAGTTACAGACCACGGTTTGTTTATTCTTCGTCTCCTTTCTATTCCAGACTTCCAGTGGTTTTCTTCAGCTCTGAGGCTTTTTCTGTTTTAGCACTATCTGATTGTTCTACTTGTGTTTACATAAATCAAATAAAATCACCTATCATGTCTCCTTTCTCATCCCTCTAAAAAGGGTTGGTATAGTTGGTCAGAAGAAATGGCATAATTTCTGTGGGTTTGTGTGTATCTCTTGACTTCCCCAGTCACGTGGGTGATTTTTTTTCTCATTAATATATATTGTTTCTGTAGGCTCCATTTGGAGCAGTTTTCTCTGCCGAAGTTAATTCATGTTTCAAAATGTTTTAGGGAATTTTCAAATACTAATTATTATGCTGTTGTACCAGACACTGGGTGCATTCAGAACCTGAAGAGGAAGAGACACGTGGAATACTGTACTATTTCATTAAAAATGGCCAATCTGAATTATGGCAATGCTGTGTGGTGTAAGAGAGGGCAGTTGTTTGGATGGCAGTGAGATCTTGTGGTTGAGTCCTATGAAATATCCCCAAAGTTGGAGTGTAACACGTGGAACCGTCAGAGTGGAACAGAAGGAAGGAGGCTGTTCTGTACAGCCTCTCCCACGGCTTCAGCATTTCCTCACTCTTATAAGCACTCACTGTTGAAAGCCAGTGGGAGAACACAGGCAATGGAGTGAAGTAAAATTTCAGGAGTGACCTATGCTACTGGCACTGTCAGAAAAGGAATGGAATGGAAATGAAATGCCTGCTTCTCCTATTTTTATTAGTGTGTTTCAATATCGTACTGAAAACTTAAGTTTTCTCCCTAAAAGAAACCAGAGAAGCTGCTTGTCCTTTGTTTTGCAAAAGAAAGCTTTTACACATTTCTGTTTCTGTTGGTGTGTGTGTGACTATAGAGTACCAGTGCCAGGAACGGGAAGCACCTATGCGTGGTTGTCCTGTGTAAATTCTGATTGCCCGAGGTGGCCATTGAATTGTGGACTTCTTGTCTTTGAGTTGAAATGTTTGCTAGTGCCATAGCCATGAGAACTGGTAAAACAACATTTTTTCCATTGGTATGTCTTTTCTGATTTCTTGTTACTGTTTGTTGATTTAGAGTGTGTTGGTGTCCAGGCAGAAGAGGAGAGCGTTAGGGAGGAGTAGGAATCAGGGGAACTGAAGTGTCACATTTAGGGGGCAAAGGGAGGAATTGTCAGCTGTAGCTGCCATTATTTTCTAGATACATTGTTTTCCCCAGGCAAAGACATTGTTGCGAAACTGCTAAAACTTCAAGGTGTATCCTTTTCAAAACCTTCAGAATATTTTCTCTGAGACCTCTGCCAGGCCTTTTGCAAGAGTGTTGTCATTCACCAGCATCATCCATAGCATTCGTGCAGAACTTGGAGTCTCTCGCTGTGCGATACCAGTGTATACCCCCAGTGTTTTCTGTAGTAAATTCGGAGGTATTGCTAGGGTATGTCACTGATGCAGTTCATTTTATTGGCAAATACACAGCTAAGAACTACGCTTTCACATCTTTCTTGCCCATAAATTTTTGGCAGTCAGCTCCTTTGTTGTCTCTCCCTCAAACAACTTCCTTGACCTAAAGTCGTGCTTTGATAACACCCACATCTAGAGTTTGGCTATTGTATCTGCCTCTGTCCCGAAGGCAACATGTTGCTCCGTTGTCAGTCGTGTTTGCATTCAAGTTTATGTCAAAAGAGGATGAGAAAAAGCATTCAGCATATGGGACAATTGCCACTTATCTGTAGTTCCCCAATTCTGATCTCTTCATCAACACGACTGGGAAATGGCAAGTAGCGCCACTGCTAAATGTTTTAAAAAGTGCCATTAGATTTACTCGTACTGTTTGAATCCTGAGCATGTGTGCAGGTTCACTGGCAGAGATGAGCACGATGCAGGGAAAAGCTTATGGAACTAAGCTATGATGGAACAAATACATAACTAAAGAACATGGGAATGTACAAAAACATTGACTTGCAGCTCACTAGAAGCAATAATTGCAGCCTTTGGACCAAATGAGGTGGTGGGATGAATGAACCAGACTGTTCTCAGTGCATGCTGGTGGCAGCTAGTAGAGAAAGCGTTGTGCAAACTACAGCTCCTGCAGCTCCCTACTTTTCTTCTAAGTAGTGTGTTTTATTAAAAAACAAAAACAAAAACAAAAACAAAACAAAAAAACAAAAAAAAAAACAAACCCCAAACCAGCCTTTTTAATCTCTGGTCACACTTATTGCTAATATTTCAGAGATGATTCAAAAGAAGAATGTGTGTCTCAGGTTAGTTTAAGAGCTGTTCTGTTCTTTGTGCGAGCTCCTGTGTCTGATGCTCCTGGCAGAGTTCCCTGGAATGGTGGCTTGAGTTGAGAAGATAAAAAGCTGTGGTGAAGAAAGAACGTACTGGTAGAAGGTTTGAAATGACCTGAATGTTGTCTGACTTTCACCAGACTTTCCTTTTTCACAGCAACACAGACTAAAACTTTTAAGACACATAGAATAGCCTTGTTAGTATTTTTTTAATTCGATCTAAGTTCAGGCTGTCAGGAACTTTAGTTGCTGGGGTTTTTTTTAATCCTAAAGGGGAACTTTGGTTATTACATTGTTATAGATGGCTCAGATGAGAATGCCTGTGGTTGAGATGGGTATTGTTAGGCAGTTATTCAAATCTTGTTTCTAATAATATATGCCTCTGACAAACAAACAGGAATTTCCACTCTGCATGGTATTAGATTTTTAGCTGCAGACTGATTATTTTTGTTGTGTTATTCAAATTAATTCTTGAATATGAGAGTAAGGAAATATTTTTGGCCGTGGTAAGTACACTTTTTTTTTTTCCTAAGGATTTCAGTGGGAAACTCCTGCTGAGTTTTCCCGCTTTAGGGTAAGCACTTGCAGTTGACCTGTTCTGTGGTGTTAGTGATAGCTGTACGTTGTTACTTCAAAAAAAAAAAAAAATGCTCGTAGCTTGACCAGTTCATAAGTGTCTGCAAAGTAGTAAATGGTAGCTTGGTAGGGATGACAAGATACATTTTTTGGAGTGGATCTGCACTCAGCAGATTTCATTACTGTGCAGATTTTGCCTGAGGAACAGATTGCAAATGCCACGTTGAGAGTAACCTACACTGTATCCTTCCAACTTTGTCAGGAAGGACAGGAGTTTGACAGACATCAGTCTGTTACTATATAAACACAAGCCATTCCCTGAACACTAGTCTATTTTAGGCATAACTTCCAGGGTTTTCAAACTAGGCTTCAGATTCTTTGTCTGTTGTTATTAAGTTGCTAAAAGGCAGATCTTGCCATTTGGGTCTCTTTTGTGCTGTATTCATGTTTCCTCCAAAGCATGCAAGTCACTGAGGACCCAAATAACGAACAAATGTTTTTCCTAACTTTGTTTAGGAGAGAACATTTGTTTTGGCTGAGATCTTCCAGAGCAACTTAAACAGACACCAGCCTGGGAAAATTAGTAAAACTAGCAGGATATAACAACATTTTTGTGCTTGGGCAGTTTAAAATGTTGTGGTGGAATATGAAGTACAAGAACAGTGTAAACTGCTTTTAGCCTTGCCAAAAGCTAACTGTTGCTGTTGAGATCAGAATTGTTAGTGCTTCAAAGTGCATTATAAAGGTGAGCACAAGTGTCCATATATAGAACGTCTCATCTTGTTGCGATGCCCAAGTGGAAGGTTACTCTGTTGGGGAGCTGTTCGGTGACTTCACTTGTTGCGTGGGTATCTCACTAGTGGAACCCAGGGGCTTTAATACCATTTTTTCCCCTTAATTCTAAATACCCTGACCATATGTGACGAGAAGGATTGAGACCACCCTGCCCACTCCAGATTCTATTCCTTACAATCTTTTTTCCTTACTTGTAAGAATTTTCCTGTATTACCAACACAGATTTAACCTAGCAGTATGTTTTCTTGAAGACCACTACCCAAAACATTCAAGTGGTTAATAGTTTCATGTAATACCTACTTTGCACTCTTCTAGCACCTGGCTTTTAAGTAGAAATATGCTATTATTTTGTCCTATAATTCTTTTCCTTTAGAAACAGTAGTTTATTTTTGAAAAATTGCCAAGTCTTTATCATTTAGACATCTTAATCCTCTAACTGGGACATGCTGTGTTGTGAGAATACACGCTGTAAAGATTTTTGCCATTGAAGTTTTATTTAATGGAAGAACTGGTATTGGGGAGACTATTAAAGCGTGTTTATATCTAATTATTTTATTTTAATTTTTTTCACTGATTTTTTTTGTGTGCGTGTGAGTTGCTGGAATTCCTAGTGACATAGCTCTAAATCCAAATCCATGTTGCTTTTACAGCCAGTAAGGGGTATTACAACTGTAGTGTTCTGAGATCTCTATCCAGTGTTGTGTCTTACTGTAACAATGGACTTGTGCTAGAATGGTTATTTATTTACTTCTACTTTTGTGGTTCGGCCTGGGCTTTCTTTCTTCCTGGAAGAATACTGAACAAAAAAAGAATGAAGAGAGACCTTGAGTTAATCCCTTTCTCTGTCTTGAGGGAAGATCATTTACAATATTCTTGACAGATGCTTGTCTAATCTCTTAATTGCTGGAAATGCCACTGCATTCCTTAAGCAGCTTATTCCAGTGCTGTATATATTCTTACTGCTTGGGTTTTATGTGATGTTTAACTGACCCATTTTGTAGTGAACTTTGATTTTTATTTGGTCATGTCCAGCTATTTTTGCTGTACCCAGATGTATTTGAACTATCATTTTTATCCCCTTGATCTCTTCTTTGACACAAACTGTGTCTTTATATTTGAGTTTCCTCGTGTTTCCTCATACATCCTGTTTTCTTCTCTTCCGATCCAGCTCACTGCTTTGTAGAATTTCTCCTATCGCTTCATATCTTGAAGCCTGGAGCCCCGAAGTGGGCACCCTGCTTTAATGCTGAAGATTTACTGGTGCTAGGTGGACTGTTCTCCATTTATTTATTTTGAAGAGCTCTTCACAAGACGCCTTTGGTTTGTAGCTCATGCAAGGTTTTGCAAGCAATCCCAGTGTTTGGGATTCGGCGTTAGCCTTGGACATGGTCGTGTATCTGGAGTCACTCTTGGTTTCTGTCACCGAGAGGCATGTTCATCCTTCTCACAAATGGAGGAATGAAAAGCGGGGTGGGAACCAGCACGTAAAGCAATTGTCACTGGTGAAACGAATCGGTGTTTGCCCCTTAAAGCAGCTTCCCCTATGTGGTTAGCAAGACGTACAATATAAACTGCTCTAAGTTTCTTGGCTGATGCAATTTCATCAAACAGGAGCTGTGGCTTTCTTACTTGCTCTTGTCTAGGAGAACCAGGACTTTCCTTTTTGATGTTGTTGCCTGATGCGGTTGTCTGTGGTGTCATTCGATTAGCTGCAGTCTTCAATATTCATGAAGAGGAGTGAAGAAAGAGGCTGCCTTGTTTGTGCGGCATCGAGCTGTTGAAAGCATACGTGGAACATCGGTTTCTCTACATCCTTTGATTTCAAATGCTAGGTTTTTTGTTACTATAAAATGGTACAAATCTTCATGACGACTACTGACAGTACAGAAAGGATTTGCTTTTTCATGATAAAAGTATAATAGCAGCTTTAAGAGAAAAGAAAAAAGCTGGGAAATAAAATTTAAAAATGTATGCTAAAAAAGTGAAAAGGGGATACATTTAATGTGAGTGTGGTCTCTGGTTTTTACAGTCTTCCTCTAAAATTTGCCTAAGAAACAACTGTCTTCTAGCATGGACAGTGTTTGCAGCTTTTGTTTCTTTTAGGCTGTAGGTGTATTTTTGTACCAAGTAGGGATGTTTTGAGCCTTGAAACTGATCTTGTATTTACAACTTAATTAGCAATGTTTATTTATTATCTATTTGGATCCTGACTTCTTCAAATAACAGTATTTCTTTCCTATCGATGTATAATCTTCAGTGAATTGCTTCAGACGTAGATCTGAATTGGTACTATACTATTTTAAGTGCCTGATGATTTGGAACTTGGATTTCATTTCTTGTTTGCTTATTTTGAAACTCTTACTGTGTTTTAGAAGCTATTTTTTTCTTGGGACTATTGGTAGAGGTAGGATGAAGATTTAGAATTGCAATGGAACTAGCTTGTATTTTCTAGGCTTGACTGAATTTTGTTCATTTATTAGCTTTATACTGATAAACATGCCTAATCTCTGAGTGCATTTTTGTGCTTGATTAGCATTTTCCCACCTCTGTTTTTTTTTTTTTAGGTGACAATCACTGCTATCACCTTTGCTGCCCTGCTGTCACCCCGAAGCGTCTGCTTTTGACTGATGAGCCTCTCTTCCTCCACCCTTGTCGCGTTTTCCTCTGCCAGCAGTTTGGCTCCTGCTTGGAGCACAAGGTCATCTGCCTGGCAGGCAGATGCCTCTGGTAGGGAACAAGTGCTTTATACAGCTCTCAGAATAAAATAGGGGATATTGTATTTGTCATTTAGCAGTTACAGTGCTGTGTGCATTTGCTGAGTCATCAGTAGCTGCTAAGTTTGTACTGATTTTTTTTTTTGAAACATTGAACGAATTTGAAATTTGTTAGCGGTTGGTTTGTCAGCAGACGAATGAGTCTTTGAGTATTGAAAAAACTAAGAGGATGGTGATAGAACAACCTTCCTTTCCTCCTGTGTGTCCTCTCTTTGTTAAGCTACGGTTCCCCAGCAGCGCTAGCTGTA
This sequence comes from Alca torda, assembly GCA_008658365.1. Taxonomy (NCBI): domain Eukaryota; kingdom Metazoa; phylum Chordata; class Aves; order Charadriiformes; family Alcidae; genus Alca; species Alca torda. Next base: position 29,725,178 of record CM018081.1, on the reverse strand, counting down.
TTTTGCTGCGCTGTTCCTTTGGTGATGGTTGTTAGTAAAGGCATGTTGGAAGACAAGTATCTCTGCAGGTTAGAGAGTAGTTTGTGGTCTAATGTATAATAATTGTGATACTGAGGTTTGTTTGGGGGTGAAGTAGTTGTTGGTGTTTTGATTCTATACTTCTGTGGCAACCGCACTTCTTAGTGTGGCACTCAACCTAATGGAGCATGCTTTGTTCTCTAATTGAGCATTTTACTAGGTGTAACAGTGCATAGTGCAGAAATACATGATTTCTCAGGTAACCTGGCTAGTTTTCTGAGAATATGGGTTTCTTCCCTGTCAGTGCAGTTCAGAAACTGTCAGTACTTTATTCTTCAAATACCACCCAGGGTAACTCATATCCTCTGTGATGATATCACTTATCTTACCAACATATCAACTTTTTTAATAGACTAGGAAGAACCTAATCATCAGTCTCTTACTTTACCTTCTAGGAGCTCTCAAATATCCAAGGGGAAAAAAAGTCAACTGCTCTCTGATTTCTTGAGTTTGGCACTGTATGTGTGTAAGGTGCGTGTGCTTTGGGTTTACATCAAAATCCATTCAGTCTTACGGCATCGATCACTCTGGTTTCATGAATGTAGTGCACAATTCCACTGCCGGTTTCTCTTCTGCTTTGCTCAGACTGCAATATTTTGAAGAATCCTTTCATTGTTCAAGCTCCAAAACAGTTTTCCTGCCCCTCTGTAGTAGTCTAGAGAGGTTTTCCACAGTGGCTGTATGAGTTCTCAGTTAATAGACCTGATAAGGTTCAGTTTAGTTTTAAAGCAAAAAAAAAAAAAAGTGTGCTTTTGCATCACAAACTTGTAGCTCTTTCTTACCTGAAATTAAGGTAAGAAATTTAAGAAAAAGAAGGACTATAATAGAGGAGAACAACAGCCAGTAGGAAGGGGAAGCTAGAGGACTAAATATGGGGTATAACAATGTGTATTAGAATTTCTTGTTTCTGGCAGTAAAGCACTAGATGGTTCGGTGTTAGGAGCAAGAATCTCACCAGCTAGCTGACAAAGTGATTTGTCCTTGAAATCATCCACTGTGGTTAGGAATTGTCTTTTTGACCTTAAGGATTTATTTTCCCCTGTAACCTGGGGGCTCTGCTCGGAAAAGAGATTGCAGACTTTAAATGTTCATTTCAGTCTTACCTTGGGCTTGTAATGGCAATTGTTTGTTGATTTCTGGAAACCATTTTATATTTGCAAGTCAAAATTTAACTACCATACTAATTGTTTTCTCTTCCATTTCCCTGTAACACAGTTTAGTTTTATCTTGTCAGTCTGGGAGTTTGCAGGCAGATCAGAAATTAAATTGTACATTAGAGAACAGTCAATAATAAACATCCTTTTAAATGCTCACATTTAAATAAAAAGAATTGTAAAACCCCCCTCCTATTAAAGATGATACTTTAAAACGTGCTCAGGTTCCAATTTTTCTGGTGAATTAAAATCTGCTTCTGTCTTGTTTCTTTGGCAATTAATTGGATATCTCATTCTCCCAGATCATTCTCCTGGTGTTTGAGTAAGGTCAACAGCTACTCAAAAAAGGCAACCTTTTTTTCAAGTGTGGCTGCCAAATTGCATTTTCGTGTTTGAGAAATATCTTCTGTCTTCAAAGAAAACATGGACACTCCCACTGCAGAAGCATTAACTGTTCCATTTCTACTCACTGATGTTAATGTATCGGCACTCCCTCCTTTCAGGAATAATTGGAAACTTGCGGAAGAGGCCTTTGTACCCATTGGTGAGGAACTCAGAAACCTTTTTTTAGCTTAAAATACAGGATTTTCTCAGCATTGCTCTCCAAATGCTGGTGAGATGTTTTTAGCTTCGATGTGGGACATTTTGCTGAAACTAATAACTGGCTCATATTCCGTTCTCTTAATCTGTCCAATATATCTGGAAGATGGCTGTATTGACTGCAATTAATTTCTGAATAAAACCTGGGCACAAAAGTGAAGAGTCCCCTGAAGTCTGACTGTAAAGGAAGGTTCAAGTTTTGGGAGTGCTCAGTGTTGGGCTTCCCCAGCGTTGTTCGTTCAGAGGGCTGGCATTAAAACAGGCTTTTCTTTAGAAGCTGCGGTATCCACAAGTTCTATCGGGCAGAAACAAGCCTTTGAAGATGGTAATCTTTGATCAGTTGATACCCATGTGCTGTCTGCCTGTACCTTCTGCAAGCAAAGAAGTGATATATCTATCTATATAGAGAGAGATATATATACAATAGAGTGGCAACTTAATTGTGTTCGTTTAATGTGAACTAATTAATATGATAACACTACATACTCCATATGCTCTTCTTGGAGCTGCTTCTTGACTGAGGATCTCGTTGTTAGATTTGTAGTATGAGTTGTGTCCTGTGAAGGACTCTGGGTGTTTCTGTGGTCAAACACACGTAGAGGACTTCAATGGCTGCCCTGTTGGGGGTGGGGGGAAAATAAATCTATTTTCTGTCAGTGCTGTGTGCTAGATAAGTCATCACCTCGTAGCATAAAGTCTGTAAGAAAACTGTAATTTTGTATATTAGTGAAATGAATGCATTCACATATAAATTTTCAGTTACACCAATGAAGGCAGATGTCGTATTACAGTTGTGTGTCATGTCAGATCTGCTCACGATACTCCTGTCTACAAGGTTAAGTCCTCCTCACAATTCTGTTTTTGAATGGTACCTGCAGAAATAGAAAATTTTAGATGGAAATCAACTTCATGCTTTTTTCACTGAAAAGATTTAAAGAAGAGAAAAAAACCCAGGTATAAAAAGCTCAAAGGCAACAATGCATTTGCTAAATGTGTTGAATGAGGAATTACCTGTAAATTCTCTGGGAGTTCTACATTCAGGAGTTCTTGTACTTCTGAAGACTATGTGATTTTTCAATGTGTATATTTTAAAACATTGAACACCTGCATTACCATACAGTGAAGTCCATGTTTCAGCCTGCAGGTAAGACAGGTGCCTTCATAAGATGCGCACAATAATTCCCCGTGTTCCTGGAAAATCTCAGTAAGCCTAAAGTGGTTAGTTTAAAAAGGCAGTCTGTTCCATTTTCTCTCCTTGGCCATATTAAGACTAGATTTATGTACACTTTTGATAAAGAAATGTAAAGATCAGTGATGGGAATTGCTGTAGAGTTGCACAGCTTTTGAAGGATGCCTCTTCCAACCAGGTATGGGAAGGCCAGTTGGCAGTCTGGCACCCGTGTTCTGCTTTGGAAGTGTCCAGAGGCTTGCGTTAGATTGGTAATGTATTTTGCTAAAGTAGTATCTCCTTATTGAAAAACATGATTTAGAAGGCAAGGTATGACAGAGACAGGCGAATATGGTAGTAACAGCAGAACAGCCGAGGCTGAGTTGAAGACTAAGAGGTGGGATTGCCCTTCTCTTTCCTGCCGGTCATGGGCTGAGAATCGATCAGAGTAGTGTTGGATTTGAAATATGTAATTAATGAGGAAAAAAGCCACTAGCAGTTTGGACTGTATTGAACATGAACCGTATAATGAAGTAGGGAGGTGAGCTCAACCATATTAAATAGGAGAACCTGTCACATCTATAACGTTAGAAAGCTGCCTTAGCATTAGAAGAGCGCAGTGGAAGGGTACTCAGTAATTTAGAGTATTTAGTATAAAAAATCTGAATGAGTTAATTAAGGGTATTAAAATGGCTGCAATAAAATTTGAATATTGAAACTTTATGAAAGCTCTAAGCAGTAATTAAGGTTGCTATTTTAATATACAAAATTCATTAAAGTTGAGCAAAGAAAAATGGTCCTGCAGCTCACAAGGGAAAGTATAAAAGGAAAAATCTGCTTTTAAATTCTTGTTATCTCTCTATTGGATTTAGTTAAATAACTAAGAAATATGAAACTAGACTACCCTCTTCTCGTACACAGTATAATTTGGGATATTCCTATGTCCTTGCTAAAATTGGAGAAGATAGTCCTTTGCATGTTTATCTAATAGTATACTTCAGTTCACAGGGGATTCAAATTTTTTGTCTGCTCTGTATTGTCTGAGATTTTTCCATTTTAGAGCTTCTGAGATCACGGTTGAAATAAAAAGCCATACTCTTCTGCCTAATCAAGCAGCTTCCTCACTTTTAGCCAATGAAAGATTTTTGGCCCCCTGTTCTCCAGCTGTCCTTGCTCTAGCTCTTGGGCTGCTACTGCTCAGATAATGGCAGCTCCCCGAAGAATACGAAGAGAAGCTCTGTTCATAGCAGCTGGCTCTGGATGATCCTTCTTGGTGCTGGAAGTGCCTAATCGAGCAGTAAGAGAAGATCCCAGCGAACTCCCCATCTACCTGCGGACCTTTGGGTAAGCTCAAACAGTAGCCAAGAAGCTACTGGGAAACAGGAGAAAGGTCTTGGGCAAGAAGTTGTCTAGTCTCACAGATTTCTTCAAAAGCTCAGCAGAACCTGTAGCGGGTTATTCTGAATATTGAGTTACATCTTGTCACCTGGAAAGGTACTTTTCCAAAAAATGGTTACATACCTGTGTTTTTGAGCCGTCCGCCCTCTCTCCTTCCAGTACGGTAGTTGTTTTGTCTTCTGTGTGGCAGTGAATTGGATTAAGTAAATAGAATGGGGCCTTTCAGTTTGCTGCCAACTTCTTTTCTTAACCGCTTTCCACTGGTGATAATCTGGACTTTTCCTTCTTACCAGGATGTGCCAAATCTGCTAAAACAGCAGCGTTCTTTCTTTAGCGCACGCTTCTAGCACTCATCCTTTGGGCCACTGCAGGAGGGTGAGTCTGGCAGCAGGTTTGAAGGGTAAGGGGAGCAGGTGGAGGCTGACTTATGAACTGTGTTTATTGATGAGTAATCTTTGTTTATTGATATCTGTGTTTATTGTTGAGTAATCTTTGATTAGCCTAATCAGCATCATTGACTGCTAATGGCCACCGTTACCTTTTTCTGAGAATGAGGATTTGTATCAAATTCTGAGCTGTTGTAGCTCGCTGTTGAAGTGCCTTCCCTAAATGGAGATTGAGCATGTCCATTCATTCTTTCTGAAACGCGAAATAGGAGAATTAATGTCTTGTATGTCACTGAACAAACAATACTGGAAATGTTTTCATTTGCTCTGTTACTCTTAAGTTTTATACTCATTGTGTCTTCCTTGAGAAGTATTTCTGAAAAATAAAGCTATTTAATTTAGTTTTCCTCAAATTTAAAGGGAAAGTGCTTTTTGTTTTTCCATATAGCTGTACAAGTGAATGGAAATTACCTTGCCTTGACCACTCAGCTAAATTCTCCATAAAATCGTGCCAGTGCTCCTAGAGCACTCCCTTTTAGCACTACATTAACGTGCTCTTTAGCATTTCTCTTAGCAGGACTGTGATCAATATAGTATTTTATAGTTTCTCAGGATAAACTCGGATTTAGCTAGAATGTCAGTATTCATGTGGAGAAATTATTCTCTGGAAGAGATCATGCTGTTAGTTCATTCAGAAGACAAACCCAACCTGTCCTGGACCAGGAAGGCACCTCTCCTAAACCTTTACAGTCATTTATTAATCTGACTGCATTCATTGATGTCTCTTCATACTGCTGCTTTCCATTTTATCAGAGAAATCATTAATAGCTTCCTCTTCTCTGTGATTATGTTATGGTTTCTTAAAAGCCGCTTCCTGGTCAAAGTTTTATTTAAACAGCAAAATAATTCTAAATGTCCTGCTTACAGATGATCAGCTTGGAAGATGACTTAAAATCTGGTTATGTTGGTATGGATGGAGTGTACGCAGCTCTCCTGGGGCCTTGACGTTTGGGCAGCGGGAGTCCTTCTAAACCTGTCCTGTTTAGAAAGGACTTTTCCTGCCCAGGCTTTTCCAGTACCCAAAGGAAGTGGGCTCACAGGTACTGGAAAAGGAATTGAGTTGAGTGTCCTGGTTTGACATCAGGTTAAGCTCCATCTTTGAGAGGAGCTACTGCATTTATCGGAGTGTAATTTATTATTTATTCCTTTATTAGAAGGCACTCCTTCACCTGGTGATGTTTCATATACTTTTTTATCATTGAGAGTTTTATTGTAACTTCCTGATTGTTTCCCGTTCAGGGAGTGTATTTTTGTGGGGCTAGATGTGACCTAAGTAACTGTACTTTCCAGGGAAAAAAATCTCTCCAAACATTTTCATAGGTACTAGCTGTGTCTTAAGTAGGTGTTTTAGTTTCATCAGATATACTTTTAATTTTTTATCAATTGATCAAGTGAAATGTTTATTAGATTTAAACCTTTTGAAGAGTTATATACTCTGTTTCATAACTATAAGCTAGTAACATAATGTGACTTTTCTTGAGATTATAAAATGGTGTTCTTATAAGCAAAAAATGCTTGTCAACTGGAAACAGTTGCTTGTACCACCTCCTTTCCCTAATTTTTGAGCACTTCTTCTGCCCACTAAAAATAAATAAAAAGGCTAGCAACTCAGAAGAGCAAAATGATGAGCATTTTTAAAATAGTCTTTTTTAAAAAAAATATGTTGAATTCTGAAACATTTTTGAAGCAAGCCTTTGAAGTAAGGAATATGTATTAGTTCGGAAAGAGAGAAATCAGTCCTTAAAAATAGTTCTTCAGTATGCATTTAATCATCTGTGGGTATTCCAAATGCTTTTAAGGTAGCAAAGGAGCCTCAAGATTTTTGGCAAACTCATGCTGCTTGGATGGAAACCCAAGAATTTTAACAACTCTTTTCTGGGGGAATGCCTCGGCTTTTTTATACCCAGGCGGGCAGTTTGATGTCACTTCTTGAAGATTCATGGTTTTCAGTTTGGTTTTCTAAGGCAGCGCGGCTTTGCAAGGGCTGCAGTGGCTGCCGTCCCTGCCTGGGCAGCGGGGAGCACAGCCAGGGGCAGCGGGTACAAGGGGCAGCAGCCTGGAGTGCTTTGGGATTGTTAATTTTTGGTCTTGTTTTTAAATAGGGCAGGGTCTGGATTTTTTTATGGTACAACACAGCATGTTACTGAAATGCATTAGGAAGATTATTGAGTTGCTGCATGTGTCTTTTGAGCACGGTGACCAATTTCAATCAAATTTGGATGCGGTAGGGGGGTGTCCAAAAAATTTCTGCAGTTTTTGTGATGGTAGCTAACTGGCAAAAGTTACTCTGTTAATACCATCTCCCTTTCCCACCCCTCTCCTCCGTACACGTGCTCTTCTATATAACAGCAGCAGTGGGGTTTCAATTGTTGTTCCACGTTAGAGAGCCCACGCGGAGTTACAGTACAGTAATCCGTTGAGAACCAAGCCTCCTTGTTTCCACAGCTCATGAAACTGCTGGAAAAGACAAACATGAGGAAAACATAAGTATACAGCAGCCTCAGCTGGATGAACACTAAAAAGAGAGCTCTTTTATCAGTGTATTAGGATGGCAGCGAAGATTTTTGGGTCTGCGATTCCTGAGAACAGAAATAATGTCTTATTCTAGAAGAAAATCTTGAATACGGTTTAATACATTGCAATTGCATTCTCAGGAAAGACAGAAAAATGCCTCCATGCCTTCTCAGAAATCCCTGTGAAGTAGTTAATCAGGTTTAGGATCTCACTCGATGGCTTATGATGTGTTCTTGTAAATTCTATTTTTTTTTTTTAAAGTGGGATTGTGTTTTGCTGTTCCAAAGCCACATAATTAACTTACTGCATTGACAGAGAGAAATCATGTAGAAGAGCAAAGTACTGTTAGATGAGATTTTCTTGTCTGGGTGAGGAGATGGTTTCACTGTTTACTCTTTTTTTTTCTTTTTTTTTTTTCTCTAGTTGTTACTACAGCCCCAGGGAAAAGGGGCTGATGCACCCAACCTGTCACACGTGGGCAGCAGGTGGTGGCAGGATGGGAATGCCCACTGTTGGGCGTTCCCAGTGTAACAGGGAATAAGGTTTTTATGTGTACTGTGTAAAACTTTACAGATTAATATTTTAATTTAGGAAGCACTTTATTTGTTTTAAGAATTACTTTTTGAACTTTGGCAACTTGCAGGGAGCAGTGATCCATTTACTGGGGAAAAATTCAACTTGTTTAAGGTTTCAGGTCAAATTTGACACCTGCCCTCTTTGGTGCTCACTGAGTTTTACACAGTGCCAATGACAAACGGGGAATTACTGCTAGATTACTAATAAATATGACCGTATACAGTTTAATATTAAAAAAACAGAAAAAAACCCAACCCTCAAATAAAAGGAAAGCCCCATGAGTCGCGGAGCCTTATTACTACTAGTACCTTTTAAGAATGAAAGTGTGAGAATTATCTACGTGATGAATGGGTTATTGGAAAAAAGCCATGTAGGATTCATTTCAACAATCAATTTTTCATGTTAGTGCTCATGTATTAATTTAGTAAGAAACAATTATGTTCGTGGGATCCTGATAACAAAGCTGGTATTAATGTTGCTTTTTGACGTCCATCTGAAGAAAAACGGGAGCCAAAAGACTACGTGAATTTTCAATGATAAGCATCACAGTTCAAATGTTTAATTAAAATGGCGAATTTATGTAGAAAGGAAATGGTGGGATTTCGTAAAACATATCTTGTTTATGTGATGGCTGGCACTCTATCTCCTCCAAATAGTAAGACAGAAACAGAACACACGATAAAATGTAGAGACTCATCTTGGGGTAAAAAGAACCCAAGAAATGCTTGGACTTAAATGTTTGGGGTCAACAAATTCTGGAGGGTTTTATGGAAGGTAAGTGAGAATGCAGTTAAACCGTATTCTTGATCAAAACTGACTGCAGGCTGCTGCTGAACGATGTATCCAGCTTCTCCTCCGTCCTTCTTCCCTCATTTTCCAAACTTTGTGCTCTTGCCAGCAGAGTCTGCATCGTAGCAACGGTTAACTTTTTGGAAGAATATATTCTGAAATTGTGAATATATCATTTTTCAACTGGAACTATTTCCTATTTAGAAGGAGAGGTCTGGGAAAAATAGATGAAGTATTGGAGGCAGAGAAACAGGCATTGGAAGGTGATTTTGCTTCTAGACCTGAACTTGGTGACAGGAATGTAAATGGGGCCACAGACCCACAGACTCAAGAACAAGGGAGGGGACGGGACAGGATGGGCTGGGACCTTCGTTTGGGTCAGTGGAAGAAAAGGGACAGGGAGGGAACTTGGTTCCTGGCAGGAAGGTGTGACTCCTCTGGCTGAACCTGTGGTCCTTCAGTCATGGTCATGGAAAGCGAAGGAGAGGAAACTGTACCAGTCAAGATCTATGCGATCGGGGTTCCTGCACGGGGGGCTGTGGGGAGAAATTAATCTTCTTGAAGATGTGAAGGAGAGGCAGAAAAAGCAGATCTGGTGTGGCTGTGGGTGGAGAGCTGGGGGTGGCCAGGGCCTTTGGGCTGCCAAGGGGCCACTCTGCTGCCCGAACTGCACCCCACGCCTGGAGATAACGGGGTGGGTGTCGAGAAGACGAGCGGGGATTTTGTTCTGAATAAAGGAAAAGATCCAGAGGGGAGGGGTAGATTTGGAAAGGAAATGAGAGCAACGGTCGCATTGAATGTAGGTGGTAATGAAAGATGACTTGGGTTGTTTATTCTTAGAAGGGTTTGTTGGGGTGTGATATGACTACCTTTTTGAGTAAGGAAAAAACCATACAAGGTAAATATTAGGGAATGAAAAGTATCAAATTCAAGAAAAATATTAATACAAAAACTAATGTATATAAATACAAGCAATTGGGAAGATGTGGATTTTGAGAGTGTTCTGGAGGAGTGCGGTTACACACGTGCGCTTGTCTTCTGCCCTGCTCTGGGCTTTTGACCTCAGCCGAAATACTGTTCCCTACAGGTCTTTCTTCTGCCTAGTGTGGCATTTTTATTATTGTAGATGTATTCATACTAGTATTTAAAAAAAAAAAAAAAACCAAAACCAAAAAACCACCAAACAGGAATGGGCATAACTTTTTTTTTTTAATAACTTCCAGGTTTAAGACATCTTGCCTCTTTCTCAATTATTTAAAGGTTTCATTAATGAAACTGTGGTCAGCTAAATTCTGGATTTAAAAAAAGTTAATTACAGTTTAAAATTCTTGTTACAAAACTTTGAGTTGTGTTTAGTGGTATCTCACTAAAAAGGTTAAGGGAAACTTGATTGTCATATTTAAACAATATTGTTTAATTAGTCCTGTGCCTCATGACTGCTGCGGGCTGTCCACAGGCAGCAGGAAAAAATTTTCTCCCGGCTTGATGTGAAAAGTGACTTTTTAAGGCAGTGCTTTTCTTGCTGTTCTTCAGAGTGTTAGATTAGCTATAGCTAGAAGTGAAACATTTGTTGGTTGTGCTCTTGCCTCCTTCGATCTGACTGATGGCAGTTGGAAAGAAATGCCCTGGTACCCCATCTCTGGACCTCGCTACCTTGGTGAGCCTGGGGAGATCTCACAGCAATCTTACAGTATGTTTTTTATATATTACTTACATATATATATACATAGGGTCAAACTTGGTCCTTGGATCAAAGTTGGTACTTCTTATCTAAGCTAGAACGATTGGTTGTGACTCAGTTTTTAGCAGATTCTCCCTGCTAAATGCAGGCAAGTGGAAAGTCCCTGTAGAAGTTGTTGCCTATGTGTAACCAGCCCCTTGTCCTTGGTGGAGCTCATCGAGACTGAATTGCTTGCTGGAGTTCTGCAGAAGTTGAGGCAGTATATCTTAACTCTCTATGCTCATATCCATAGTGTCTTACAGAAGGATTTCAGTTAGTATCATCAATACTAGTATGTTTTAGAAGACCAGGACTGAGAGCTTGATGTTTATCCTGAAGCAGAAAAGATAACGGGAGTGAGGTTTTTTTTATCTTTGTCATGTGAGAAAATGATTTGAACTGGATTTAGAGGATGTGAGAAAGGAAATTGAAATGCTTTTCAAGATCACGTTGGAGCTGAGAAACCACTGCGGTGTTTCTCTATCATTGGCAGAGATGGCACCTCATCATCCAGAGTCTTTGCAAAACTCTCAGGTTACCCTTTGTGCTTTATAGAGAGACAATATTCTCTGCACTTACCTTTCAAAGGTCAGACACGACGGTCCATGAACTGTCGTAGCTGAAAGAGATAAAAAACTGGCATTTAGTACATGCACTTTCATGAAAATAGCTTGCTAGTTTAAGGCAGGGTTTTTAGAGGAAAAAATACTGAATAAGCTACTGTTGGTAGTACTGTGGTACTGTCAAAGATTTAAAATTGTGATAGCTGAATTTTCCTGAAGTTCTCTTGCTGAGAATGACTAGTTGGCATTTTAGATGTGTACTCCTTTACTAGGGTTATGCTTTGTGTATAGTAGTTGTCACCAATTACAGCAGCTGGAAACTGGTCGATACCTCGGTCTGGAGAAGGAGACAGTGTGACTCACTCCGTCTGATTGCTCATTAGGAAAAAACTTGAGCAGGTGATTTCATGAGGTCTAGTGAGATTGAAACAGTATACTCTATTTTTGTTCATTCAGTGTATTTTAAAATGCAGTGGTGGTGTTTCTTATTACAGGGAATTTACCTAAAACAATGGAAACCTAAATTAAATTGTTTTCTGTATGCTCCTATAGATAATTTTACAAGCAGCTTGGACTTGCTTCAATTAGATATCTAATGATACATACGAGTGCTTTCCCCCTTCAAGATTGTGGTGAAGTTTTTTCATACTTCATGTATTTTGTGCACTTAACTAGAAATGCAAGAGTTACATCTTGGTGCTAAATATGTGATTTTATTTTTTTTTTTTATTGGTAGGTAGTCTAAGTCTGCAGTGGATTTCCAGGTATCTCCTTTTGTAGACATAAAGCCATGCTGTTTATTTCTAATTTTGGGGGGTAAACGTGATGGGTTACTCTGAGCCATGGTTATTAATTGACAGATGAGTTACACTATGATGGCACTTAAAATGCACAACATGTATTTCTGAAAGCAGTCGTTGCTATAGCAACTTTCTAGTAGGTCACTGGCAGTGTTGTGTGTGAGTGTGTGTGTCTGTATGATTTGGCTGTTAATGCAGACTAATACTGATAGAAAAATGAGAAATGTGAGAGTCGGGAAGAAGGTGGCCCTTCCCCCCCTCCCTCTCCTCTCCCCTCAAAAACAGGGGAAGATCATATGGTGGAGAAGAAAATGCTTACTTAGGATACTGCATGTATCAACAAGAAACTGGCTATCAGCTGCTATAATTAGATGTTTTCTTTCTATTTATGCAAAAATTATTAAAAAAAAAAAACCACCCAAATTGCCTTGATCTCATTCTGCTTTTTCTTTGACATTTTTAGAGTTTGGTTAGGAAAGGAAGTATATCTTCAGTTGATCGTAAAGCAGTGTATTGTATTTACTGAGCATGCACATCTATTTTTAAGGACAAAGTACATCTGTATTATATGCTGGAAGTGAAAATTTTGAGAAATTGCTTCTTTTCCCTCATTTGTAAGATCTCTCAGCAAGGTACAATGCATTTCCATAGCGATTTAGGCCAGTGTAAATCTCGTGGTCCCATTTTTCCTGAGCATGTGCTCATGGCAACAAAGGGTGAGCCAGTTCCGGGAGCTGATCTGGATACAAACAACTGGAAAGCAGTTCTAAAAATGGCTAGGTGATTTCCTGAGTTGTGCGGATGGGCAGAGCGCCACACACCAGGCACAGGAGGGAGTGCGGGTCAGTGGACACAGCTGGCGGTGACTGGGATTTTCAGAGGGGCCGAAGATGGTATTTCTCACTGACTGGTTTTAGTTGGCTCTGAAACTTAACTAAAAGTACTGTGCAGAGGACAGCCATCCAGATTCTTTGCATTTGTATTCTTCTCCGAAATAGTTCTCTAATAGTCTCTTCTGTTTGTTTGTTGGTTTGGTTTTTTATAATAACATTATACTGCTCTAATTAGAGAGCATTCACATATCTCTTTTAGAGTGATAAACCTATAGCCAGGCCATTATTTTTGGTCTTGAATTAACATTGCCTTAAGATATTAGAAAATTAATAGTTTAAGATAATACATTCTAGATTATGATAAATGAAAATAATGTTAAGTGTAGCAAATATTTTTGTGGTACTGTAATAAAATAGATTTTTCTCAAATTATAGTGTTGTTTTTTTAAAAAAAAAATATAATAATGTGAACTTGTCTTGTGTTGACTCTGTTGTTCTCCGATAGACAGGAAAAAGCCATGCTGTGTTTGCGATTGAATCACTATAGTGGAATTGTTCTGCTGTCTGGATGGGAGCAGTGGGAGATGATGGTAAGGGGTGGAGGGCAGGCAGCAGGACTTGGGCCGCTTGTTGCCTTCTCTTTTCCAGTGTCTCCCACCTCGCCCTTCCCTGGCTTGCCAGGGGCCAGACGAGGATCAGGAACGTGTGGCCAGGAGTAGGAGGCAAGAGCAGGAACTGCTTTTTTGACAACAGCAACCTAACAGATTGGTTCAACCACTGTAGGAAACCTCATCCCACAACTCCACTGAAAAAAAAAAAAAGAATCTCTATTCCATGTTGTTTGGGGTTCCCCCCCCCCCCCGATATGTAGTTATGTATGTTCTCTCTGTTTCGAGAACTTGATTTGTGAAAGTGCCAAGTGTTGAGTTAACCTCTGGAAAAGAAAAACTTCCTTGATGTTTTTTAGTATTTAAATGGTTATTGAATGCTTTCTTAAATGTACTTGTATATACTGTGTACTCTGGAAAAGCTTTCTTTAACCTTGCCTCAAGGATGACGGCAATACTTATGGATTGATGTTTAAATTTATTTGAATAATTTGTAGGGAGATGGAGGTAGGACCAGATACAAGAAAAATGAAAGCTCGTATCTTGTTTGTATTTTCTGTAAGGTTTTTCTCCTAGAGGAAATGTTCCCTTATTTAACTCCTGGGGTTACAGTTTTCAGTTAGAATTTGTTTTAATCTTATGGGAGCTGAGAATCTGTTTAAGGAAATGCTTCAAAGTATTCCCACTCTTGCTCTTAAAGCCTGACAGTTTCCAGTATCAGTTACTGTATGCATTTTCATTTTATGTAACTGTGTAAAAGACACTAAACATCCTCTTCCGATCTTTCTGAAGTGCAGAAGAAAGTATCTGCAAATTCTGCAACATTTAAAACTGTACGGTCTGATCCCTTCTCTGCAAAAACAAAAGCCAAGAAGTCTTTCAGGGGAAAACAATCTCTTGTGTGGATCAGCTGCTGAAATTTCCCCTCTCACTGGAGAGCCTCAGCTTCTGGGGATGGCAGTTTCTCTCTTCCGCAGCTTCTGTCAAGTTCACTCAAGTTTTACCAGCAGTGCTTAGAGAACTGTGCTTTTTCTGTTTTCTGTGTCTGGTATTTGATGGTGGAGGTAAGACAGTTCTCTTCTCTTCTAGGCCAGAGGTTTTTCTCTCCTCTCATCTGTTAATTTTTCCTTTGTTCTTAGTCTGTCATTCACTGGGAAGAGATTTGTAAGGCCACATCTATCTAAGCAGAAGGTTGATACTAGCAGGCCTGTTAGAGACCATCATTGTAACTAGGCAGAGAACTCTGTGAGTAGCGAGTGTTTTTCTGGTGCAGTTGTTGAAGATTGTGTGATAGATGCGCTGAACGCTTACCTTGATTTTGCCACTCTTCCCCTGAATGTAGCTGTGACCTTCTGCAGACTGAAACCAGCCAGATGCCCCTAAGCTCCCAGCACGTTTTTACACAAGATTTGGTTGTGTCAGGAAAGCCTCAGGATTCCAAATTGTTCCTGTTGTTGGGTCCCTCAGAGATTTGGCTTCTGCAGCACAGCTCCTGTAGAGAGATTCCCGGTTTCGTCTGTTAGCCTGTTTTCTGTGAGGCATCTCACTGCAGCTACTCTGTATTTCTAGTCTATTGGTAATTAATCCTTAATTTCCTTTCTCAGCTCACAGTTGAGGTTAACTATCTCTAGGGATCAGGGCGGGGAGGAGATTTGGTTGCCTTTTTCTTTTTCCCCATGGGAGAGGAAAGAGTTACTGTTTGGGTTGCTGGAAAAGCCCATGTTCCAGCTTCCCAGTACCACAAGGTTTCCTCTCTTTTTGGGTATCTTTAGAAAAATAAAGTGCTCCAGCAGTTCTTACTGGGACTCCTGATGGCTTCATTGCCAACCTCATGGAGTAGCTTTCATCTGATGGCCACCTTTCAAAGTGAGGCAAGATCTCTTCTTTCTTCCATCTCTTTTGAAGTGGTCCATTTTGGCTAAGCATTATCTAAGCTATTTCACTAAGCCCGACAGCTGCAGTAGTCCAGTGAACTGTTTTGGTGAATTATCTCCCAGATCAAAAATTCTTCCTTGTCTAGGAGGAAGGACTGCTGTCAGTGTTACTGGGAGAAACCACTTTTGTCTGGGCTTTAAAGCTCACAGAACAGTAACACAAAAATGAATGACACTTGCTCAGACACAGTCACGTTATTTCCAGCTTTTGTCATCTGCTTGTTGAAGTAACTGTTCGTAAATAAAAAAAGGGTGTTTCCGTATTTCTGTAAGCACTGCAAAATACAGTTAAGGGAAAAAAAAAAAAGCATCAGTGTTTGCAACTTACAGCCTAGGTAGCCAAGTGAATTGATGATAGCTTTACAGTTTGAGTTGTCATCATGACGTCAGATAAGACCCCTTGACTCTGCTGGTCCTTGCCCCTGCCTCCGTCCTCGCAGGAGCACTAGGCTCAGCCAGCGATTATTTTCAAAAATAATCTTCTGAGGAACCTCTCCTTCTGTCAAATCTGTTTGATTTGGCAACGCATTCAAAAATCATCACGAGATGGAGGGCAAGCAGCCTGGTTGGATGTGAAGGCCTTGGGAAATGAAGCTGAATCAGCTGCTTGTCCAGGTCACGCATTGACTTCTCTGTTCTTGCCTCTCCTCCTTGTATTTCAGATAATGCAGGTCTGTTTTTTCAGTTTGTCTGGTTTGGAACTGGGCTCTCAACTGGTTTCACACAGTGCGATTCTCTTCTTCCATCTGTACGGTCATCATTCCTGTACCTGGAGCAATGAACAAGCAATGAAAGGCGTGTTATTTATTTTTCCCAAGTACTTTTTCCCAAGGAAGTTTCCCTTTTAATGGATTTATTGTGGTGTGTAAGATGTTTTTAAACATCAAAGAATAGACAGTTTCACCCCCTAGTGATTCTTCCTAGGGTTGTTGACTGACCAAAATTCATTTCAGCACTGAATGATAACAGCTTTTCCTCAGGATTATTTACTGAGCTAAAAGAAATCTTGTTCGCAGGTGCTAATTTGGCCTTTCCCTAGTGCTATTTTGGACTATTGCAGAACTTTATCTAATTTTACGTAGTACTTGATCATAACGTATCTCCTATTTCTTCTTATCATTTCATTGATTTTTTTTAATTTTTTTTTTTTGTGACTGGTGTGTCAGGGAGGTCATTAGGGAACACTGGTGAATAGCCAACCCCCTTTAGCTTAGCTTTAGTTTCTTGAGTCCTTGGGTTCCTTTTTACCCTCATGTCAGAATCCACATCAGGAAAGGCTTGTAGGTACAGGTAATGTATTTTTTTATGTCAGTTGACGTTGCTGTGAAAAAGTAGACAAGCTTCTAGACCAAACATCTTTAGCCTGAAACAAAATCACAATCCTCAAGCTTGGTACAGGTGGAAAGCAATTAATTACTGTGAGCCCTGCTGTGGTGGGGGGAGGATATATATTGAAATCGGTATTGCCTGGGGGGCAGAGAGGTAAGTTATAGGGATGGAGGAAACTAATGTGTAATAAAGCCACTTTCCTGTTTGAGTCGATTAATTAAAATGATTGTGAATTTTTAATTTCCAGCTGTGTGTTTTCCTAAGTCTTCAGGATCAGGAATGAGAATTTAGAAGTGGAATGGTTTTGTTCTGTGGAGTGTTCTGCTGGTAAATCACTATTTCGGTGTTTGCTAAGTCCTGCCGTTGTTTTTCACCTGTGTAGTTTTGGGGAAGGTATCCTGGGGCTTTGGTGAATTATGCTAGGCTGGGATCTGTGGATTTGGGTTTGAATTTTGATTGCAGTATGAGGCACTTACGGTCACTGGGGAAACACGTTTGCAAGGCTTTTTATTTTTAGCTCCAACATGGTTACAAGTGTCCATTGGAAAAATGTGCTTCTCCTCGCAAGTTTATTGTGGTGGTCGGGCTGTTTTAAGGTTGGAGGATGAGAGGAAAGTATTTTAAGGTATGCTTTTCCAGTAGAGGTTGTAACTGTATAGCTGATCTAAGTCATAAGCTGTGCCATTTGTAATAATCGAGGATGTTCAGTCAGCGGCACTGGCTATTGGGGTACATTTCAGCGATGTTTGTTCAGCTCATTCAAAACGTTGATATATTCTTGTGGAGCTGTGTCTTTGGGGAATCACAGAATCATAGAATGGTTTGGGTTGGAAGGGACCTTAAAACCCATCCAGGGCCACCACCAGGTTGCTCCAAGCCCTGTCCAACCTGCCCTTGAACACCTCCAGGGATGGGGCAGCCACAGCTTCTTTGGGCAACCTGGGCCAGGGGCTCACCACCGTCACAGCAAAGAATTGCTTCCTCAGATCTCATCTAAATCCTCCCCTCTTTCAGTTTAAAACTGTTCCCCCTCGTCCCATGGCTCCCCTCCCTGATCCAGAGTCCCTCCCTATCTCTCCTGTAGGCCCCCTTTAGGGACTGGAAGGGGCTCTGAGGTCTCCCTGGAAAGTTCTCTTTAGATCACTGAAGGAGTGCAGTGATGAGCATCCTGGCAGCACAGGCTGTGGTTGTTGATACTCTGCCTGGACATTACAGCTTGTTGGAGTTTCACGTTGTTTTTGGCTTTGTGACAGTAGGTGTGCTGGTCTGGTAGACAGGAACCGGTATCAGCGTAGGCTCTGGGAACTGTTTGATAGAACAGTGTTGGCTTGGTATCACACATGGGATGACTTTGAAAGAGTACGAGTTTTCAGACTAAAAAGCAGGTGTCATCTGTATGTTTTAGGAAAAGAATAGGCTTGGTTATATCTTTAGAATCTCTTTCCTTTAGTGAGCCTAGGAGGATTTCAGCATATTTATGGGTCTGTTCCGGCACCTTTAGACTGAGGCAGTGTCAGGTTAGGATGGATTGAAGGTATTTAGCAGCATATGGATTCCGGAGTTACTGTTATTGTAAGTTATTAAGGCAAAATATGGTATCACAAAACGAGATATTGGTGATCTGACTTAATACATTTGCAGTAGCATTGATGGCAGGGTGATTTAAATTGTGTAGTTTTTAGATGCAGTTTAGTTTGTTGTGAAGATAACTGGCTCACTGAGTAGTAGAGCAATTCTTTAATGCGTTCTGATGGTTTTTGTTCCATCTATTGTACTTGGATTAAAGACCTGCCAGGCTTCTTGGTCTTGGGGAGCATATAAAACCATTCCTAGACTAGGAGAATAGGACTGCTTAATTTATTGGGAAGAGAACTTGAAACAAGTTTTCACGTGAAGAGGAATCAAGTCAGAATTGCCAGCTTGTTTTGCTGGTTGTGAGGGTTTGGGATTACTCATAGCTCTTTCTTTGGTATCTAGGAATATGGTGGAGTTTAAGGCTTGGGTAGTTTTTCCCTGAAAGGCTGCAGTTGTGGGTTGTTTCAGAAGAGGGATCATAGTGGTGCAAGATGTGGGTGAAGGGTGTCTGGTTTCATATGGGGTTGGGAGGTGGGGTTTGATTGTGCGATTTATAGAGATAGATATATAATTCTATTTAATGACTCTATTGGCTAACTTCATCTTCTCTGGTCTACCTCTGCTACTTTTTTTGGCTCTTGTTCAGTTTTCCCAAGCTCTTTTTAGGAACTTACTGGGTACTTGTAATTTAGGTGCTCCGGCTAATGGATAGAGGAAGGATCTGGAAATTGCTGCCTCTCCATGGTGCACGACTATATTCTGCTAATACTCCAGCAGAGTGTCAGGAATCAAGAGTCAAAACACCCGTGCTACTGTGAGCTCTTTCGAGAAGTCCCTTTTATGCTAAGGCAAATGTGATTTTTTTTTTTAAATAATTTACAAAGTTATTTGGTCTAAAAATAGTTAACAATGGAAGAAAAACAGCTTTCTCATTATTCTTGTTGAAATTTATTCCTGCTACAATGAAGAGCATCAGTGGAACCCCTGTGCACTTAATGACAATATGAGGTAAAAGTGGTTACTCAAAGCAAGGGTATTTAGACTGCCTCGCTGCAGAAAGATAGCATTATGCTACTTATGGTAATGCCTATTGGATATTTGCTAATCCCTTTATTAAATGCAACCTCTCTTCTAAGGAGCTCAAAACACGAGGGATTTAGTTACTTAAAAAAATCCACATACCCTCATGCGCACAAAAAGATTGTATTTGAGTGAAAGGGGAACCTTAGTAAAACAGATGCCAACTAGCTGCCTCAGGCTGGGGGTTAAACTGAGTCTCCTGCCTGTTAATAGAGAGGTGGTAGTGCAGGAGTCCATAGGGGTTTGTCATAGGAGCATTGCTGAAGTCCCTGGATTGGGAAAAACTGGTGCTCCGGCATCTTTCAGTTCCTGGACTGATAGCATTGAAAGACTCTCTTGGCCTAACAGTTTGTGAGGGTTATCTCACAAAGTGTGAACACTGAGTAGAGGCTTTTGATACCTCGGTCACAGCTTGATAACGTCCAGAAATCTTTGCTGCTCGAGGGACTTGGATCGTGACATCTTTGTAAGAACAAGGATCCTGACAGGTCTGGCAGCTAGGAGATTGATGGAGCTGCTTCTTGAAGCTTGGAGCCCCAGACACATGGTTTTCTGAATGAGCGGTGTTCAGTGGTCAGGATGCTTTAACACAGTCCTTCAACTCTACCTTCTTCTTTTGAAGAACCATTATGCCTTCCTGTTCTTTTGAGGGGAGGGTAATAAAGGTGCCTGTCAGGAAATTGGTAGAATATTACACTTTAGAATGGTCCTACATTTGCTTCTACTTGATACGTGTGAGAATCTCTGTATTAACCATTAAATATTCTTTCTGCTAGCAGCTGTGTGAACCTAGAGAAGTTATTGTTTTAATGACCTTATTTTCCTCAAGTCTTTGTGCGCGTCCCCCTAAAGTTCATATGAGTACCAGTAATTAGTCACTTCCCAGAGTTTTTAACTTATGTGCGACTGCAAAATGCGTGTTTTCTTTGATAATCTGCACAAAATGTTCTGCAGTTCCTCTTGGCTTTTCTCATCAGAGCGCCATATGAGGAAAAAAGAAAAGACAAAACAAAGAAACAAATGCCCAAAGAACAAAAACCTGAATCATTCTGAGAGGTTTTTTTTCCTTCCAGCATTCTGCATGTCAGGCTTTGCTTCTTTTTGTGAAAATTGGTTTTATTGTTGGCAATTTTCCAGATGCAATGAATAATAGAACACCAGATGTCCACTGCTGAGAAAAATTACAGATGAGTAAATACTCTTCTAAGGTAGCATAAAAATCTATTAACACTGCTTCTGGCGTGCCTGTAGACTGTCTGCGCTGTTGGGCCTTTGTGCTTCATGCTGTACAGAGATGAAAAATGAGTGACTGCTTATTCCTGCCTTCCTCTGGATGGGGATTATTCGGCAGGAATGAGCAGTCACTCATTGAAGTGCTTGAGTGTGAATTTAATCACTGGATTTAATTTTAGTTATTGGCACGCGTGGATTTGATTGAGGGCAAAGTTGCAGCAATGTCAGAAGAAATGGAGGGGTAAGAAGGGATATCAAGAGCTCATCTAGTTCTCACCCTTTCCCCTCCAGCAGGCCATGGTTTTTTACAGTCACACCATGTTTTCAGACCCTAAACAGGCTGTGTTCCCAAAGCCTTGCCTGTTCTTTTTCCCCAGCTGTTTCAATCTCCTAGGAATAAGCCCTTTCCACAGACTTTGCTATGGTGGCTGTACCTGATGAGTGTGACCCATCTATTTTGGAAAAGAAAAAATTTTCCATGGTGGATAATTCATCTTTGTTTGAGCAAGCTATTGAAGTGCTTCACTAGTCACTGTTAAGTTTCTCCCAGTGTCTTACCTGAATTTTCCTTGCTGCAGTTTAAACCCATTACTTGGCCTCTTCTCACTGAGAAAGATAATTTATTCTCCCTCTCCGTTGCCTTTACAGCATTTTTGACGTATTGAAGAAGTTGTCCTCCTTCAGCCTTGCCTGTGTCCTGCTGTACTCTACTCTTGCTTTCCTGTGCGTGGGTGTTTCTGAGCCTCCTGGAACCCTGGCTTGGCCCACTAAAACCAACTGTGCAAAACCCTGAAAAGTTTTATGCCACTTTAGTGAGCTGAACTGGCTTACTAAGAAATCAGCTGAACAGGATCATCCTTCTGGGGGGAAGCATTTCATTGTCTTCAACTCAACTATCTTAAAACTTTACGCTTAGGTATGGTGAACCCTTATGCTATCCATACCATTATTCAATCTTTTGCAACTTTTCAGTGGTTCCTCAGTCTTTTGTTTGGAGTATGCCTCCACAGTTTCTATGACTGACAGAACCTCACTCGACTTCCAGTTTGTCCCATGGGTTTTTTGTGTGACTCTCAGTGCTCTTGCATCATCTTAAAAAGATGAGTGAGTTTATCTTCTCAAGAATCCTTCTGAGACTTGGAAATACAAGTGCAGAGAAGCAGAAGACTTCAAAGATCCATTTATTCATGCTCCCAATTTGAGGATAATAGAACCTAACTTTCTAGAGCCCTTTTTATTGTTTGGTGTTCACAGCAGGTATGTCGGAGGCTGGTAGATAGCTGGTGATGTCCTAATGGACAGATGGCACGGAGCAAGTTGTTAATTTACACCTTAATCATCCAGATATTGGACTAGCATTAGAATTCAGTGCTGTAACTTTTAGTCCTGTGCAATCAGGCCGTAATTATTTGCCTTATGAGTGAGGGAGTGCCCGCAGCCCCCAGTGATCTCGGTCACAGTTGTGAGTGCTCAGTGCTGCAGAAAATCAGGTCAAGTGTCTTGCTGGGTGTCCGCAGAGCGAGGAGCAGTTGTGTCTGAAGAGCCTGTAAGAATAACAAAGGGAAAGCAAGCTTGTTTTCATATGCTCAGTCCATCAGATTTATTTTTATCTTAAAAAAGAATAGCAATTGCAAATTAAAAAGGATAAAATTTCTGTTCTTGAGCAAACCATATCTACAGGCAATCGTTTGCACAAAGCATTTGATTAATATCTTTAGTGTTAGCCATCCTAGGCATTATAAGAAAGCAGTATATGATAATATAGTTAAAAAAATAAGATGATCAAACAAAATTGTCTGTGATGTATGACGTTTGAATCAACTACACTATTACAAGCATGGTTAAAGGATTGTATTGGCTTTCCTGTGTAATCTGAGTGTCAGTGCCACGGCACAGGCACGCACAGTACAGGAATTAGCTGCTACCTTCTGGAAATAGTAGCAGAAGATACATAAAGCTGATTGTCTTTAGCAGTTCACACACTTTTTTTTTTTTTTTTTTTAGAGACTGAAAAATAAGTATAGAAATGTGGTAGTATGACTTGGAGGTTTTTGTCATTTGAGAATTGTATTCCCAGCTCAGCAAGAAGTGATTTGCGTAACCTTTTGGTGTGAGGTCTGGCATTCGTAATTGTGAAGAGCACAGACTAATATTGCACACCAGAAAGTGAGAGTTCAGATTATTTTTCTGGCTGACTGAGCAGGACCTGTCTAGGCTAGAAGCGTTTGGTGAGAGGAGGCAGCAACAGCTGTTCTGCCTGTAGAGTCAGTTCTGCACATTGGTGCGACTGTAGAGGGCAACTGAGGAGACAACTAGGATTGAAGGTAACGTTCAATGGACAGCTAGGGGTTGCCATGAGATAATTCTTGTTCCCCCATGGATGTGTAGTGCATCTGGAAATATCTTTAAAGAATGGGAAAAAAAGAAACTTTAGCCAGTTATAATGGACATCTACTAAACGCTTTAGTTTTGTGCACAGCCTCACTTTGTTGTTCTTGGCCTCAGGTTTTCCTTGTATTATACGCATTACCTCTGTGAGCTTTTTTGTTTGTTTTATGTATTAATTCCTTCTGGGGAAAAACCAATTATCCATCCTCAGCTTGCTTTTCTGATAACTCCATCCTTCTGAAAGACCCCTGGCTGAACCATACGCCGGGCTGTTCAAAATTGTGCCTTTACTGCAAAACAAAGTATGTCCGTGTCTCTCTCCTACTGGGGAGCCCAGCGCTGGACGTGGCGCTCCAAATCTTTCCTCAGCTCTGAGCAGAGAGGGGAAGGTCACCTCCCTGGGTGTGCTGGGCCTGCAGCAGCCCAGGAGATGCTGCTGGCCTTTGTGGTGAGGGCACATTGCTGGCTCATCTTCAATTTGTTATCCACCAGGATCCTTGGGTCTCTTCTGGAAAAGCTGCTTCCCAGACAGTCGGTCCCAAACCTTTGTGTGGGGTTGTTCCTCCCCAAGCACAGGGCTCTGCGGTTCCCCTTACTGAACTTCGTGCGATTCCTGTCTGTCCATGCTCCAGCCTGTCCAGGTCCCTCTGGGACGGCAGCGCAAGCTTCTGGTCTATCAACCGACTCTCACGTTTTTTTTCCTTTGGTGTTGATGTGCTTTTGCAGGTTGGGAACTGCAGGTCCTGCTGGGCACGAAATGGATAACAGTAACAGCAGAGATGCTCGCTTGGGAGAGGGAAGCAGAGTAATGATAATAATCTGGCCAGCATGTTTTTGAAGGATGTAGGAAACGAAGCATTGCCGTGCTGCGCTAGGCTGTTTGTTACCAGTATTACCACCTCCTCTCATGGTCAGACTGGATTAAGAATATTGCAGACCAGGCATCGGCAGAGCTTGCTAGGTACTTTAAGTATTGAAGGAACTCAGTAGTGCTTAGTGTTAATTTTTCTATCACTTGGACTTTCAGTCTTGGTTTAAATACTTAGTAAAATGTGATAATGTGAAATTAAGATTTGGTGTTTGACTTCAATAAAATTATCTTCAAGATAGGCTAAATAAGCATTGTGTCTTGTTTGGCCTTACATGATACTATGGATTTTCAAAATCAGAGCAGGAAGAGGTGATTTAATTTGGCATTCAGTTCAAATAGCTGCAGGGTCAACAGGAATTAATTTGTTTAAAGCCCTAAACTTGTAGTAGAAATAAAGTTTATGCTTATAGAAACACATAATCCAAAGCAAACAAAAACCCCTGAGTGATGAAGAACACATGACAGCATTTGGTAAATTTTTTATGGGGTTAGTTCCTGATGACTGTTTTTCTAGTTCTGCAGAATTTAGAATTTACTGCAGGATTTAGAGTTTTCACTTTAAGTTTCTAAATATGATTTTCACTTTGCAGATGGGATAGCTGAGCAGGAAGGATTTAAGACTAGAATTTATCTGCCTGCATGTAAGATCCTTTTTTTCCTCTCACCTTGTTGATGAAAGCTTTTGGAGCTCTGCCTCGCTGTGCAATGTGCTGCCTTCGAACAGGATTGCCGTTTGCTGCTCACGCAGGCCTTTTCCTGGCTGCCAAACACTGTTGTTGGGCAAGAATATTGAGGGGACAAATCTTGTCTCTGAGACGAATATGAAAAGTTCAAGTTTTCCATGGCTTGTTTTATGGTGCAGTGCAAAGGCATGACATACCATCGTGTATTCTGGGTTCTTGACCTCACAAACAGTACGTTTGGGGTTCTCAAATTTGCTTTGGGCCTTAATGGGATGGAGGGGTATACTGCTGCTTTAGCAATTCTCAACCTGCAAGAGAAGAGGTAGCAGGGAGCACTGAGGGAGAAAGCAAAGTCATTTTAAATGGAAAATGAAATCATGGCGTACAGGCATTACCAATGAAGTAGCAGAAGATATTGCTCTGCTAGCGTGACCTGCTGTTTGAAGATATTATGCGCTCGGATGGGACAAGGTAATCTGGTCAACAATGAAAGGATTTTGAATGAGACTCAGTCAAATACCAGTTGTCTTTTGAAATACCAGTTATCTTTTATTTTTGGTTATCTTTTAGGCAATGGAATTAATAGTGATGTAACTCGTATTGCTAAGTTTAGTAGTTTGGTTTTTTGTTTGTTTGTTTTTGTTTATTTTAAGTTTTGGTTGCAGCTTTATAAGGTGTAGGCACCTAGTTTGTAACAAGGTTAGTGGAACTTGATTTGGTTGTTGCTACCAGATAGTTGCCTGGAACAACTCTGTCAGGTTTCAGGGTTCCTGTCAATCTGGTTGTTGGGTTATGTTTGGCTAAAATGGGTAGATTCCTTCAGCACCAGAGAGTCAAATAATCTAAAGACTGCAAAAAATATAGATAGATTTTCCTGTTAGTAGAAACTACAGAAAATACTGATGGAATGCATGTATCAGATTTATTGTTTAGAATTGTAGAGCCTTTCCTAAAGCTAAGCACGATATGAGATACTTATTGAACAAAAACTATCATAAAACTGACAACTCGAAAAGGTTTTTTAATTTTTTTTTTTAACAGAAGCAGTTTTATGTAATGGTCACTATGTCTGCCCTGCTTATTGTGCATGGTTAAAAAATAGAAGCAAAAAAGAGAAACATTTACTTGTTTTCCTGTTGTATGTTTCAACTGAATGGTGTCTCCTACTGCCTGCTTTATATTCTTCTACAGGACACTTAACTACAGTACCGCAGATTTTATGTCATCTTACAATACAGATGAGCAGGCTGAAAAAGCTGCAAACATGCTAAGGTCATTAAAATTGGGATTGAATGAAAACATCAGATTTTTTTTTTTTAAACTCGTAGATAGAAGCAGTTGACTACTTCTGACACAACTATATTGTGTTTATTTTATTTTAAATAAGCCAAAATGCAAAATATGAGGTGTTCCTCCTCCTGCTTTTCTCTTCCCCAGGATAAAAGTGACAAAATGGGAAACTGTCTCAAGCTTTCAGGATTTTTCCTCAATGTCTTTATTCTCAAACTGAATGAGACAGAAAGGAGGAGAGTTTAATTTTCCTGTTTATAAGAACATCATCTCTAACAACCAGGTGTTTCTTTTATTAAAACCAGAAAAAAATGTGAAGGTTCACATTTGTTTAGTCCGTAAGGATCAATGATGTTTCCACAGTTGTCAATTTAATTGCATGTCTAAATTGAGAACTCTGTTCCATACACATAAGGCTTTTCATTAGTCACTATAGTGCCTTATTTTATTTCCAAACCAAGCCGAAGCAGCATGGGTGATAATTTACAACTGGATTTTGGAAGCAAGTGGTGTTTCTGTGAGCGTAGAGGAATGTTACTGTTGAGGGAAGGTGCAAGGCACTTATCCCAAGACTCTTAAGGATTTGAAAGAGGGGAGGTTTAGATGAGATCTGAGGAAGAAATTCTTTGCTGTGAGGGTCGGGGGACGCTGGCCCAGGTTGCCCAGAGAAGCTGTGGCTGCCCCATCCCTGGAGGTGTTCAAGGCCAGGTTAGATGGAGCTTGGGGCAACCTGGTCTGGTGGGAGGTGTCCCTGCCTAGGGCAGGGGGGTTGGAACTGGGTGATCTCTAAGGTCCCTTCCAACTCTAACCATCCTACGATTTCCTAACTTCGGCTGAATATCTGGGCTGAGGCAGAAAGAGTGAGCACCCAGGACATCCCAGCCAGCAGGACCGTACTGGATGCGTGAGGGATATGGCTGACTTGGATTCTGAAGGTGTCGCTCCATCCAATGTAAGACTCCACTTCTGGTCAGTGCCACAAAGTGTGTGGGATTGCGCCTTTTCTTTTGGGGCTTCTGGCTCTGAGCTGTTCACTTTCCAGCTCGTCAGCATTGACAGTTTTTACGTTTTAGCACTCTTTGGCTTAGCCTGTGTTAGGTGCCTTGATTAACACAAAACACTGGAAAGGCAACTTTGTTGTCTTCTTGATGGTCCAGTCTGGACCTGACCACATACAGATGGATTTTTTCCAGCTCTGTTTTGCAGTTTCCTGTTTAGCATAGGGAAATATATGAGAAATCTATGAGAAAATACCTTGCAGTTCCCTGTGTGTTGGGTTGTCAGCAGTTACCACCCTGTCAAGGCTGTGGATCCAGCTTCCTTGGTTCTTCAGTGGCTTCTGAATGAAGCACCTCCCCTCTTCTCATTCTGGCTCTTTATACCCTTAGCTCCATACTCTCTTTTAGGCCAGGACTTTGCTTTTCCAATCAGTTGTCTCTGAGCCAGTGTGCTTTTCCCTGTGCGTGACAGCACTTCCCTAGAGCAGTTGTGTGCTGCTGGTTACTGCATCTGAGCATGCACAGCACAGCAGTTCCGAAGGGTGATAACTAAGTTAAAAAAGAAAAATTAAAAAAAAAATTCCATGCCACAGTTGTGCAGGATGCCTTAAACATCTGTGGAAAATATCTCACATGAAAGGCATATAATTTTTCTTGAACTTCTTTTGAAAGCTCTTCTGAAAAGTAAGATTGATGCCCAATATCCTGCTAGAATTAGGCAATCTGAAGATCCAAGCTGGATGGGTTGCCTTTGAGGTGTGGTGCATATGAGGTAGCATATGCAAGAGCATGTGTGTGAGTGCTTGTGTGGGAACAAAAAATATACTTTGTTCTTCTGTTTTAAACAAAGGGAAGATATTACAAAAATGTGTACATCTAATTGTCATGGCAGGAGGAAAAAATATTTGCAGAAGCTTAATCAAAAGCTTTCTTCTTCTATTTCAGGATTTCATTAAATATTCATCTTATGTTATGCCTAGATATTAGTGCTTTGTGACCCTCAGAGTGCACGTTGTTCCCACTGTAGTGAACCTCTCCATTGCAGAGATCTGAACATTCTTTTTTTTTTTCTTGGTATAGGAAATCAGCTCAAACCTGAATTCATTCTGAGGCAATGTTTGTTTGTGATGAACTTTTACAGGTGGCTGAAATGGTTGCTTGCTGTTACTGAATGGGGCATGTCATTCCCCTGTTTAAGAGTAACTGCATCCTTTAAAACATGGTAATGTCCAGTGTCTCTAATACAGAAACAATCTTATGGAAAGAAGTTATGGAAATTGCATGTCATATAACATTTTTGGTCCTGAAGGACTCAGACTGACTTGTGTCCTATAGTGAAGCTGGAGAGCTTGAACACCAACCTTCTGTGTTGGCCGTGGAAAATGACCCCCTTTAAACCATTAATGCCAGAGTGGTAACTTTTCATTCCAAACAAACTTCTCTTTTGTTAACATTTGTTTTGCAACAAAATGGCTTGCTAATGATACAGTAGAAAAAATAGCCAATGTGATGGCAGTAAATACTGAAAAGTTCAAATTTATTGATGAGACACTGTAAGTAAAACTGGTGGTAGCACAAAGTAGTAAGTACTGGAAGAACTAGTTGTACGCATCTGTGAGTCTGATTGTGACTGGAATAACCACAGGCAAAAACACCAGTTCATGCTGTACAGTTATGGTTTGGGTAAATAAATACCGATGTGCATATAGTAGGATGCAAAATAGTCCTTTATCTGTTGTACTGTTTCACTGGTGCAGTTTTATTTAGATCCTGTGTTTGGGGCTAATCCCGTTACCTCTTCCTGGCTTGATTTTCCTGCTGCCTTGTGCAAAGCCGGTAGAGCACAGAAAAAACTGTCCATTGAGAAGAAATAAAATATTTAAATAAGAGAGATTTAAAGTAACCTGTGTTTTAAAAACATGCAGCTAAGTCCTTGGTATTCATTGCCATTGCCCAACCACAGTGCTCTGTGCAGCTATTTCTGTTACCGCAGGATCTGTAAAAGGGAAGAATTAAACAAATCATTTTAAGTTTCTCCAGAACTTGCATTTTCTGGAAGAATGAGATAGCAGCTCTATGTTTTATTACATCAAAGATGGGTGCATATGTCACATTGTGCCATTGTTTAATGGTAAAGTCACGTCTGCTGTCTCATTAGTCAACTCCTTGATCAGTCTGTTGGCTAGAGGGATGTTAAGAGGGGGTGTAGTAGTACCACAGACGCAGTCTAGTTTCTCTTTAAACTTACAACTCTGGTTTCATCAGGTTAAAATACTTTCTGTTGCAGTTAGACATGGACACAGCTTCTGTGCAATTCAGTCACACAAAACTGTGAGCCAGTGAGTCTGATGGAACAGGTGTAGTTCCATTAAAGGGAATGTTATCGGAATTATTATCTTGTACCGGTTTTGTGCCTAAATCAAAATCTGTGTGATTTTAGGTGCAGATTTTGTCGTGATTCAAAACTAGGCAACACTGTCTCTCATGAAACCAAACTTTTGTCTTGCAAGTTTAGTCTGTTGTATGACTAGAAAATAAATCCCTTAAATCTAAATTATGATGTTCTCTGACTGCTTATGCTTATGTATTTACCTTGTTTATTTACATTTTCTCAGAGTTCTGCTTGTGTTTTTACTGTAGAGTTATTGTAAACAACTATGGGAGGTAGTGCAAAATACTTTGAGTAATTAAAAAAAAAAAAAAGGGTAGTAAAGTTGCCTAAACAGAATTGTAAAAACTGAGTGCAAGCATATGATTAAGCTGTCCTGGGGACATCTGTTCTAAATTTCAGGTGGTTTAATAATGATGCTACTTCAAAATTGACCAGTTTTGCTTACAATGCTTTTTAATCAATGTATGACTATTTTGGAATCACATCTAATACTTTTTTTTTCCTCTCTTTTACAGACTGGACTTTGACATTTTCATGAAAGAGGTTTCCAAGTAGTTGTCTTATAATAACTTTGAGAAGAAGTTCTATGTAGCTCTTACTTTCAAGAGTGCTGCAAAAATGATTACTTCAGATTTGCCAGTACTACAGTGAGTATATGTTTCTCTATGTATTTGAAATCTTTATTTTTAAAAGGTAGAAGTAAACAGAGAGGTAATAGTGAAGATGAAGCTTGAGAGAAGCGCAGATTACTGTGTCTGTTCCAGGCCTCCTGTGTTGTCATATGCTGAAAAATAAAATACTTCACCTAAAAGATACTTCTTTATGTGTATGGGGGTTTAACTTTGTTGTGGAAAGCAAAACAAGATCTTTGCTACTTTTATGCTTCTGAATGTTGTGAGATTTCAGAAATGTGAATGGATTTTAGTCATAATTGACCAAATTTGTATATTCCAGTGGTGTACTCTGGGAGATTCTGTCACGGCAATGGTGGGAAAGGGATATTCCCATTCCCAGTCCAAGAAGCTAGATAGCCTTAAGAATTGAAAGAAACTGCGTAGAGTTTAAGGTTAAAAAGTGTATATTAATAGATCTGGTAACTCTGCACACCAGCAGAAAAACTTAAGGGGCATTAAAGATGTTGGTGTGTTGTTTAATCGGGAGAATATTATAAGCCACGAATATTATGCAACTTTAAAAAAGAAAGGAAACATGTATGGGTTGGTTTTTTTCCAGTAGAGCTGGGAATCATTTAAATGCCACTGTGTGAGGTATTAGTGAGATGTCATCATCAGTAACATATATAGTTTTGGTTGCTCCTAAACAAAATGAGATCTTTCTTTTTATGAAAAAAAAAAAAAAAAAATCAGCATGATTCGCACATAAAGGTTTTGAGGCTCTCCTGAGAGCTCAGAACATAAAGTCTAGGGTGGACAAGGGATCAAAGAAAGTGATACCTGCTAATTCAGTAGGTCCCAAGCAGACTTTCTTCAGAAAGGAGCCTGGCTAAGGATGAGAGAACCTGAAGCAATCTTTGGTTAGGGGTATTAGCTTCACACATTTAGATTTGGGAAGCCACAATCCGGTTCCACGCAGAAAAAGTCAAGATTTTCTTTCTAGCTCTTAAAAAAGCAGCTTTGAAGGATTATTATAATCTGCCACTCCGTATTTCCACTTTCTCATGACATTTTCTAATCTTTTCAGCTACCCCCTTTAAACAAAGGGTCCTAAAGTCAATTTGATATATTAATGTACTTTGCTTAGGACCACATCAAATATTCCCTCCCAAATTCTTCTCTGTTGAGGGAAGATGAAAGACGAAATCTTTAATCTTTCTGGATTTATAGAAGTGGCTTCAGAATGCAGTGAAGACAGGATTTTACTTATTGGTGTTTCAGATGTAGGGGAAGAAAACCTCTGGTGTATTTGACCTGGGTGACTGAGTGTTACGAGTCTTCTCTCAATGGTATGACTCATGGTTGTTGTAAGGCATGTTCCTCTTTAGATTTTGAAGATCAACCATGAGAGCTGATTCATCCATGATTCATGAGCCTGTGCATTTAGCTGTTTTTCTTCATGAATGCTTTTCTTCACAAGGCTGAGCCTGGTGGTAGCAATTACTGAATTTATCTCTGCCAGAACCTCGAGCCACCTCAGCAACACTGATAAAAGCTTATAGAAGCATTTTTATGCACAAAACCTGATATGTGAACATCATTTTTGGTGTGGTGTGTTTTTAAGCAGGGATGGTATAAGCTCTATAGCTAGGGCTTTATGTAATAGTAGAAGGAAGGTAAATTTGATTTATTTTGCAGAGACTTGAAATTTACTGTGTCTATGGAAATATGTCCTTCAGAAGCATGACGTGGCAAAGGGCTGCCCTGTAGTCTGTTAATTCTTCATTACTGTATGGCTAGTTATTATAACTTTGGAATAATATCCAGAGTTTTTAGGAGAGATCCTGGAGTTACCACCAGTTTTCTAGGATACTTAAGCCACCACAGAAACCAGAAAGAAAAGCCCCTAAGAATTTGAGCCCCTAAAAGAGGTTATCACTTGTCTGCTTTCCTCTGCCCACCCCAGTCTTGCGGGTCTCCTGTGCTCTGCCAAATTCTCCTGTGTCTCATGTCAAAGGTGCCTTTGACACCTTTGGAAGGAAGGTGTTCAGGAGGAACAGGTTCAGCCCCTGGCACCGCCACCTGTCCTCTTTTCGGCTGAGGCAGGCCTCCTCAGGCACAGATTGTTTTCCCTCCCAACAGCTCCAGGAAAGATAAAATGTGACTGAGCCGGAGTTTTCCCCTCAGGTGACTAGGCACACACCTGTGAAATAGGGGTAGGATAATTCTGGTCTGTTAAGATGTGGATGACTGCCACCAGATAAATGACTTCCTAGCAGTTCTGCAAGATGCTTAGGGAATGAGGGAGATGGATGCTGGCCAGATGCTCTTCTCAGTGAGCATTAAAAACCTGAGAGCAGTGCAGGCAGCTCAGAGATGCCTTACTCCTCCTCTGGGTTCAGAAATAAGGAGGGGTGGGTGGGGGGGTGTGTACCCGGGGCGGCTGTGAGGTTTGACAGAAGGCAGGAGCACTGCTTTCCAACATGAATGGACACAAGGCCGCAGTGGAAGGTCCTTTTTGTGGCCTGTACGATTCAGACAGAATTCCCTGCTGCTTGAAATTATGTTTATTTTAATGTTAAATCAGCCAAGGACCGTAGGCTGCCCTTGATCCTGCCTCCCTACTCAATGTGAGGATTGAAGGGAATTTACCACCCGATGTTTTCCCCTTACTCCTTACCTGCTTACATATTCCTTGCTGGAAAGAAGTCTTCTCTCTGCCTCACTTATTGTTAGGTTGAGATTTGTCTTGTTTAATTTCAAACGTTATTTATGAGCTGGTTGGCTAGATCACCTTACTGTCAATGGAGAGAAAAGAAAATTTAGTGTCCAATTTTGGACACCAGCTTTAACTTGAGGTATGTTGCACCTTAAGATTTTCTGGTTTCTGCATTGAATATGTCTCAAATTTAGATTAGATGAATCTCACCCTTTACTGTACTGATTTATTGAGCCTTTCCCACAAGGTTTCCATCAAACCAGAGAAGTTTTACCAGAAAAATACTGGGGAAGCATGGTTATCAGGTTGAAGACAACAGTCTAAGACAAACAAGAGAAGGTGGTTAATAATTCAACTGGTCTTTCCATATGGGGTGTTCTGAAGCAATTGAAACTTCCAGAACTAAATACACAAATCTGAGTAGGTTTTGGTAGACCCAGGCAGAGGCTGTAGCAAAGGCGAGTTCTCTGTGGGCTAGATGCATGCACAATACTAGTATAGTTTAATTTATTTATATAGCTCTAGTGCTTCAAGAGAAGTGTTTGAGCCATTTGCCTGGGAGGACTGCTGAATCTGCTTTTAATAGAGAAAAATCTTTATCCTGATGATATTAGGGGTGTGGGTTTGTAAGCTAGCAAAGCTACAGCATTTCCCCGGGAATGGGGGTATTGCTTAGACCACACCATGCCTACAGTTTTTCCAGTAAAGATCTGTGTAGACCAGAGAGAAGCTTATTTTTTTCTACAGAGAGCAACAGATAATGGTTTTAATTTCTCTACAGCAATAGAAAGCAGCAGATATTTTTATGCAGTTCCTCACTGCTGTGTTCAAAAGTTATTTAAAAAAAAAAAAAAATTGTCATTGTGAGGCTATATGCTTTTTTGTCAAATTGAGTTGCAGTGTGATGGCTGGGCTCTGAGGAAAGGCTGGATCCATCCATCCACTGTAGGCACTGTGTTGCTTTTCACTACTATGGCCCTATTCTACCAAATCACTTTGAACTGTGTGTGTGGAGTATCTTTTATTTGGTTTGGGGCTGTTTAGGTTATTTTACAATTTTACTTTTTTCAAATTCATAGCTCAATATTGAGTTTTTCAAATTTCACATTTTATGAGGCAGAAAAGCTACTTCTCTTTAATTTTGTCACAAAGAAACTGCATTTTCAGTATTTTGCAGAGATACTCTTTTACAAGTGTATAATTTGGGAACTTGAATATACTTGAACACTGGTTTTTAATCTAGGGTGCCTGGCTTTCTGGGGTGTGTAGAGTATTTGAGATAATCTGTTGAAGCTACTTTCAGAAAAGGAGACTCGTGTATGTTCTGCTGCATTGTAGCTTTTGTAAAGGATTCTGTGCACCCCTTGGTGGCTTTGTGCTTGCAAATTGGAAAAGGTTGGAAAATAATGTCTTAGTATTAGAAATTCATCATAGTTCTGCAGAATTTGGGTTAGGGGAGACCTAGAACAATACAATAATTTCAGTAAATGGAAGTATCAGAACATTGTTGATTCTGATACAGTGATATTTGTATCTTTCTGCGTTATTAAATAGCTTTCCTGGTGATACAGCACATTCCTGATTTATAAAACAAAATAAAAAAAAAAAACAAGACCCCAGACAATGTGGAAGATCTATGTAGATCCTGGCTTGCTGAAGCTTCTCAGTTTCTGTAAACCAGATCACTAATGTCATCTTTTACATTTGAGGCTGTATAAAATAATGGAATAGGTCTGATTTTCACCTTCCCCTTCCACGAGTTTTACAGCAATTTAACTCCTTTTAATTCAAGGAAATCGTATTGAATTTAAAGGCATCTCTGATTACAGCTAGACTTGACCCATCTTTAAGTAATCTAGGACATTATTACAGTTAGTTATTCTTTCATTTACAGTGATCTCATGGTGGTCTCGTAAACTAAAAATAAAGCACATCAGTTAACATGTATGGCTTTGCTTCTGGGCTTTTCTTGAGCCAAACCTAATGCCTCAGAAGATCAATTACAAGCTGAGTTTCTCCAAGCAGTCAGAGAAGTACCTGGGCACCTGGCTTGTGGGAGGGGGCAGAAACTGGGGTAATCTTTTTTTCCCTGCTTAGTATGGTCTTAAGTCTAAAGGAGAAATGACTGAAAAATGATACTGTGGGCTTAGCTGCTAATAGCTGTTGAGCAATGTCACGATTTTTTCATTGTACAAATGAAAACGTTTTTCTGACTGCAAGAATCATGAATGTCGTCAGATCAAAGTGAGTCTGGTTTGTGCCTTACGGTCAGTGTTAATCCTCTTTATTAACAGCTGCACAGTGACATTATCTTCGAGTGCGACTAAAAAGATGCTTTAACCGTAGTGGGAACTTGTATAACTGTACTAATGACGCGATGGCTGGATGGGGCTCCAGTTTGTGCTCTTGTGGTGTGGAAAGCAGCTGGGAAGTGGTTACTGAGAGCAAAAGAAAGTTGATACTAGTGAATACACCGTGGGATGGATATGTCGAGAATGTGCTGTTTAATATAGCCAGTTTTTGAAGTGTAACATGGTTTTAAAAGAAGCTGCTAATTTAAATAACTTCCAGTCTATAAAATGACTTTCTAGCCCATAAAAAGGTAAGGCTTTTTGCCAGGGCTAACAATGCTTAGTTCCTTAGTTTGCTGAATAAATGTGGCAAACCTTTTAATGCTGATTTTTTTTTTTTTTGTCTTAGGACTAAATATTTAATCAGTCAGTTATAGATTACTTGTTGATTTCAAATCATTTTAATTTATCTAGTGTTTTTCCCCCCCTAGGGATTCTACAAATGAAACTACTGCACATTCAGATGGTGGCAGTGAGCTTGAAGAAGCAGAAGTCAAAGGAAAAAGAAAAAGGGGCCGTCCTGGCAGGCCTCCAGTATGTGTAATTTAGTTTTGTTTTGTTATGCATCTATTTAAAATTGACTGCAAACTGTTTTTCATCTAATCATCTTGTGGTCACATAAATAGGCTTTTAATGAGCCCTGTGTCAAACTTTATGAAGACTTGTAGTATGAAATATTTATCAGATTGGTATACACACAATACTTGGAGTGTTTAAAAAGGGACATAAAAATGAGCTCATAATAGCTATTATTTTTTCTTTCACTAGTTACTTACGTGAACATTATAATTTTGTTGTTATTGTCATATTGCAACATTCTTCCAGACAGGAGAATAATCTCAGTAAGCACAACCACTTTCTGTTTTAAAAGTTGTAATGGATTCTAAGTGGCAAATGACATTTGAGCCATCCTTTTAGTGACTGATAATCTCTTAATGTGAGCGGAAGAGTTGCAGCAGAGTACTAGCCTCAGAAGATCTATTAACACATCTTAAAAATTCATGTAACTGACATACACTGTGTCCTGTGTATAGTTTGGGAACTCCCAGCTATTCTCTAGTGTAGTGCAGCACACCATATTGCTGTGTAAGACTTGCTGTTCTTCAGTAGTCTTTGCCCGTTGCTGGCCTGTGAATGGGAGCATACACGAACAATTCTCTATTACACATAGTTTTTAAGGAGGCTTTCTCTTTTATTTTCATTTATTTTATAAAATAGTCAATTTATTGGAAAATACAGAAAAAGTTCTGTGTCACGTTGTCCTTCATTTTAGTTCTTGAAGGTCATCAGCTGTAGTTCTTGATTATATCACTTGAAGTACACAGTGGAATAAGATTTTTGGTGGGAACTTGTGTATTTGCTATTAATGGGTTTGGTTCTCCTCTTCGTGTTTGTCTATGAGTACACCCCCAGTACGAGGGTGCTCTCTATATAGCACTAGTAGATTGAGATACTATTTTTTTAACCTAACACCTTCCACCCTAAGTCTAGCTCCTTAAGCATGGGCTACTGAGGCCGTTAAGAACAGACAGCACCCAGTGTTCCTTTCAAGAACAACTTCTCTTCTTGGCATGGTGGCCAAGCTGGAGCTAATTCCTCCTTAGTATTGGTTTTCAATTTGCATCACAGTTTCTGGACCTACTTTGGGAGCCAACATGTAAAATCCTGGGCTTTTCTGGGCACGTAGTCTTCCTTTTTGAAAGCTTTTGAACAGTGTTTCTTATGGTGGTGCATATTCTTCATCAGGTGGACAGATTTGCTCACAAACATGGAGCTTCTACACAGGAAGCCTTAAAGAAGCATGTAAAGGGAACAGCTTGTGTGTTTATATAACTTGTAAACAAAGGGCAAAATCTGAAATACCTTAAGAATATCTCACTAATAAATGTATGAGTTATTACAGATCTAATAAAAAAAAAAAAAAAACAAAAAAAAAAACAAAAAAAACCCAAAAAAAACCCAAAACAACCCAAGAATGGTGCAACAACCTGATAGCTAACCCAGAAAGTTGTCAGAGTGTAGGAATTTAAGTTAAAGCATCACTAGTGGTTATTTTGTACCCACCACACATTACTGGAAAGGAAAGGTGAATGTTACAGAAGGCGTTTCTCATCCCTTTGAGCTTATTAGTAGCTCCTGTGGGAATATTTGCTGAAGCACTCTAGGGGTGCCGCTATTGAGTTTCTACAGGAGCAATTGCTCACTATGCTTAGAACAGCTCCAGTCTTATTGAGTGTACATGATCGTAAAGTGCTGAACAGCCAGGGGAAGCAGCCATTGCTGCATAAAATGATGGGCTGTGAACTGACCATTGCTGCTAAGGAATAAGACCTCAGGGTTATCAGAGATGATTCTGTGAAAGCATCATCTTAATGCTCAACAGGGGTCAAAAAATCCAAATCCAGTCTTAAAACTCTGAGGAAGAGAATAGGGAATAAAACAAATACTATGTCCTTTATAAAACTGTGGTTTGCCAAAATTTGGAATATTTTGTACAATTCTGGTTTCTCTTTCCCTCTCAACCTCCTCCCCAAAATCTCAGTGAAGGGTATGTGAGGACTAGAAGAGAAACAATGATGGTCAGTCATGGAGTCAGGCTGGGAGGGACTTCAGGAGGTCTCGTTGCAGCCTCCTGCTCAGAGGCCTCCTGCTTGGGCCTTTTCCAATGTGGTCTTGAGAACCACCAAGGCTGGAGGCTGCACAGCCTCACTCAGCAACCTGTTCCA
The DNA here is from genome assembly GCA_008658365.1 of Alca torda. Lineage (NCBI taxonomy): Eukaryota > Metazoa > Chordata > Aves > Charadriiformes > Alcidae > Alca > Alca torda. Next base: position 29,687,748 of record CM018081.1, on the reverse strand, counting down.
TTTTATTTCTGGAAAAAATTCTACCTTATTAGGTAATTAGAGCCTCTCTTGCTTCAGTTCCTGACTACTGTCAGTTATCCTCCCACTGTATGCCACCGCCTCCCAGGGGAAGTGTTCCCAGACCCCAACTATGTTGGTAGCCCTCTGCTGAACTTGTTCTAACTTATTGATACCTCTTTTGCACTGAGAGGGCCAAAGCTAGACATGGTATTCCAGATACGGGCTTAGAAGTGCTGAGTAAAAGGGTATAATCACTTTTTGCGTACTGGCACATTCCTGTTTGTACGGCACAGGGTGCTGATGGCCTTTGCTGCTCAGGGGCATGGCCTTTTCCTGTCCAGTTTGCTGTCTTCTGAGACCCTGAGGTCCTTTCCCACAGAGCTGTTCCCTGACTAGCCAATCTCCAGCCGGTGTTGGTGCAGGGATTTATTCCTCTGCCAGGGGTGGGTCTTTGCATTTGTCCGTGTTGGATTTTGAGTGTACTGTTGGCCCAGTCCTCCAGACTGTCAATAGCAGCTTTGCCTGTGATATCATTAAGTGGTCTCCCTGCCAATTTGGTGTCACCTGCACACTTCACAGGAGCGTACTCTGTCACCCCCCCTGGCTATTTGATAAAGATGGGAAACCGGACGCGTTCCAGTTAGACTTGTGTTGTACTCCCTCATCGCCAGCCTCCAGGTAGAAGATGACCCATTAACCACTGCACTCTGAGCCCAACAGCTCAGCCACTTGTCCACCCATTTAGTTGTCTGCGCGTCCAGATCAGAGCTTCTCAGCTTGGACTCAAGAGTATTGTGAGAGACTGTTGAAAACATTGCTGAAGTCAAGATAAACGACATCTATTGCTCTTCCCCCATCCACAAATTCAGCCATTTTGCTACAGATTTTTGGGTGACTTGACAAAATGTATATGTTTGGATGCACAGTCAAATCCTGCCTTCATAATTGATCAGCAGCCATAGAAAGGCAAAAAAAGGTTCTTCTACAAAAAAATGACCAAAAAGGAAAAAGCCATTCAATGTCTATTATCCTTGAGGAGAAATGCAAACACCTTGGAAAGACTAATTCAGGCAATTGAATTTATAATGTTATTTGATATTAAAAGCCATGGACTTAGGAAATGAGGTCTTAGTTTTGAAACTGTTGTGTTTCACTTTCCTTCCTCCTCCACGTTGCTAGCCCATCCACGTTGCTAGCCCATCCACTTCCCACAGGCAAAATACCTGTTCCTTACAGGAGGTGCAGCTCTGACATTTCACCCCGTCTCTTCCATCTGCTGAGGTTTTTATTTCCCCCACAGGTGCCACCTACCTTTACTCTCACATGTGAAACAGATTAAAATATTTAGTTAAATTTAGAGCTGCTTTTCTCAACTGATATTTGGCTTTGATGTTCTTCATTTCTGTTCTAGACAAAAAGAAAGGCTTTTCTGCCCAAAGGCTCTTCTGTTTTTTGCATTTGTTTTTTTTTTTTTTCCCCAAACTAAAATATTATGGTCTAATAAGATTTGATCTTTCCCTGCAAATGCTGATTTGCTTATGTCCTTAGGCCATCACAGCTACAGTGATGCATCTGCCATAAACATTGACCTCTTTTGGAAGGGGAGTTTACTCTTCTGTGCTGTTTTGTCTAGCTGCGTGCTTCCACCGCAGAGCTGCACACAATGTACTCCATCAAATATATGTATGTATTTATTTTAAATAGGTTTCTGCTGTAGTGTTATAGAATGGACTTGACTTTTTATTAGAAAGATAGATTGCTGCTAGAGGATTTTCCAAACTTTATTCCAAAGACAGACATCGCTCTTCGCAAATTTGAGACATTTGTAAGGAGTTGGTCCTCATTTGAAAATTTGCCATTTGTAGCGAATACCTCTTCAGTTCATAGAGAACCTTAATATTTTGGGGAACCTTCCCTTTCCTGAAAATGCTGCTTTCCAAGTTGCCCCTCCACGTCTATAAGAGACTATTCTAATGAGTACCTGACTGAGTACACTATGTAGTCAACTTCCAGAGATAACTTTCATCGATCCGTCACAATAACTCTCAGAAACTAACCTGTGTGTCCTGAATTCACCAACCCTTGCGGTGAATTTAGCAGGAGTGGCACCATATCCTGTTCTCGCGTTGACAGTGGCCTCCCCCTTGCCCGTGTCCCCTTCTACACACTGAGTCTTGTAGACCAGTGTTTGCCTGCGGAAGGACTGGCCGGGAGGTGGATCTCTCCAGTCAGTGGGATATTTTGGTGCCTCTATTTCTGTCATACTGTCTGTGAGCGTAGCACCTGGCTGTGTATTTAGTGAATTGTGTGGGGTGTTCTTGAGGATTGACCTGTAAGAGTGTTCTGGTTGAAGCTGCTGAGTAACACTGGCCAGAAGTGCCCTTGCTGTCTGCTGCATTGTTGAAACACGTGGGTATGGATGCACTCTCCTCTTCTAGGTAGGGGACTTGAAAGCCCAGGGCTTGCGATGCAATGCAGCTGTCACATTAGTGAGCTTGGGCTCAGATCAGCTATTTATCTGTCCTTTTTTGTCTCCTCTCTGTTCAATGTTGTTGGCGTGCTTTATTTTAACTTACCTGGCCTTACCTTCCCAGGAGCTCAGAATAGCTTGGCCTAAGCCTCAGCAGTTGGAGACTGAGGGAGTGAGAGAGATCCCTGGCTGTATTTCAGCTCTGAAGTCAGAGTAGACAGATTAGCCTCTTTGACTCAGAGGACAAGAAGAAACGTCGGTCTTTCTGTTCCGGCGGTGGCAATTTTGAGATCTCTGCTGGTGTCTCTTGTCCCACGCTCAGCCCACAGCAGGCCTTTCTCCAGCTCCTCTCCTCAGGTTCTTCTATTGAGGCAAGATGGAACAAGGCACTTCTGATCCCTTTGTCCCCAGCGCACACTGTACAGTTTTGCTTTCAGGTCCGTTTGTATTTTGCATGGAGGAGACAGACCGTGATGCATTACCTTTGCATTCATATGTGAGATTTTAACTTTGAAGCAGGCTCCTAGCCTCATTTAGTCTTGTAGCATGGATGTTAGATGCTTCAGGGAATAGTTTTCCTTCTACTTCCAAATCATACGCGTCCTGATTAATAGTAGGAAGGAATCCTCTTAGAATTTCTTTTCATAGTAGTCGAGGTTTGTGGTTTGGTGTGACATTTATATCAGTGTCCTGATTCATCTTGCTTGCCTGATATTTTATGTCTGTCCCTGAAAAGTGAAGTGAGTTCTTTCTGTAGTGTGGCAATGCAACGCACATACAGCCGGTCTATGAAGACTTCTCTATCCTGCCACTTGTAGCATCCTGGTGGAGAAACCCTAATGGCATTAGAAGCTTTCCTTTTATGCTTTAGACGGGATGGTCCTTGTATGTTTGGCAGTCTAATCTATCCTTCATTTTTCCATGGAAATAGTCTTTTTTTTTTTTGGTAGCAATTGCCTCAGCTAAAAGAAGAGAAGTGATTCAAGCATTTATAGCAGACTCTTTTGGTTCTTTAAGATCGCTTTTAGAACTCTTGCTGGGTTTTAAAATAAGGATGAACAAACCCAACACCCCCCCGGCCCCTCAGCACTGCCTCTGGGGTTTTTGTGTTCTGAACTGCCTGTGGTCCAGCTGAAGCAGCTCTGGACACGCTGGCTGTCTGGGCGCTTGCACCTGGCTTTATTTGCAGGATGAGGATTTTCACAGGGAGAACCGTGTTTATTTCCATGATAAGTCCAAAGGATGGACCGTTGGAATCCAAGAACTTCTCCCCGGATAACCACAACAATGTTATGGAGTGTGCGGTAGCCGCCTTTTTTAAATCAGGATTCATGCAGAAAGAGCTCAGGCGTTACCACTCCTCTGCTTCACAGGAGGTTAAAATGCAGAGGCTTCTCAGGATGCTGATGCCTCTGAGAGGCAAGTCCTTCAGTCTTACTCAAGTGGGAGGTTAAAAAGCTTTTTCCAACTGTCTTGAGAAATGGGTTATTGCTTTAAATTCCTTACGCTATAAATGTACATAGAGGCCATCTTTAAGGCAGTGGGTTAGGTGGAGTTACTGACCTGTAACACTTTCACTGCCTTTATTTCTTCATGAAGTGCATCACATCATCTTGGGGAATGTTAATGGAAAATATCAAGCCACTTTCACCTTTCTTTTTTTGTAGTGTGTGAATGAAATTTCACTGTTATTACCTGATTTTTACAAATATGAGTAACTTTTTTTCCCTTCCAATCATTTTAAAGACATGAAAGGAAAAGTATTATCTAGCTAATTTATTACAAAATTCTGAATTGTCATCATTTTAGTTTAATTACAGTCAGGGTAAGTATTTTGTTTCCTTAGTTTAAGCCACAAAGCAGCAGGTATGGCCATTTTAGAGTTACTTCTGTGGCACGTTCTGGAACTTCTGAATTTCCTAATGCTGGTGTGTATAAATCCTCAGCCGTAGTAGTTGTTAGTTGAATCTACTGCACAGATCTGAAAAATTATTAGTAACTTCTGGTTTAGTTTGGCAACTCAGTCCATTTTGACACCACCGACCATCTGTCCTGGGTCTCAGAGATTTAACTGCTGCAGACTCACAGCTCCAAGCAGCACCATTCTTGGTGTGCAAGTAAAAAGCCTCCAGCTTTCTTCATCCCTCCCTACCATAGTCCTCATTCACCTCCAGGTCGGCTCTGCCATTGCAGCAGATGCCTGAATTATGGAAATCGTTACAAGGATTTATGAACGTATGTAGATGGAGTATTGCTAACCAGCTTTGCCTTTTTCCTGACTTTTCAGAGATCCCTCTCATTAACAGGAGAAAAGTCAGTTTTGAGTGCGAGAACCAATCAGTTCTCACCCACCTCAGGACTCTGACACTTAAAAAGGAAAAAAATCCCACGTGCATGACTCTCAATTTAAGGGGGCTTTAGGTAGAAGCAGGAAATTTCTGACTGAAAGAGTGTAAAGGGGCAAGCAATAACCACAATGTTGTTCCTGTTCAGAAGCAGGGGTTCTGCTTTTCCTGTATCTTGGTAACCATTTGGTGGATCCTCACAACAGTAGACTTGCAACAAATTCACTCTGATCTTATGAAACACCCCATTTTACACATGTTGGTGGTAGTCTGGCAGGTTTCCTGGAGCTGCGCTCATCCTTGGGCAGGGCTGTTTCTGTGTGGGAGCTCTTCATGGAATTAGAGGATGGGGTTTTGTGTGTGTGTGTGAGAAGGACCACCCTCTCCTGTGAACGCAGGTCTCTCATTTGGGATGCAGGGCTACCTCTGTTTGGCATCCTCAAAGCCAAAAGTAATTTTTTGATTTGTATCTTGACTTTGCAACTCCACTTCCAAGAGCACCCTGCCTCTGCAGCTATTCCACAGATATTCTCTGTCAGGAAGGAGTCCTCTTTGCGTTTCTGTGGCTCTACCAGTCCAAGCTTTTCTTTCATTTGCTTCAGTGGTGTGGGATGTCTCCATCCCGGGATGGGGTCACCCACTCAACATTGTACTCGGAGGTAGGAACCCGTATGAAGCTCAGATCTGCCAAGATGGCCTGCATAGTTTCTTGCTGTAAATTCAGGGACATTACATGCAAGTAATGTCTGACAACAGCATTTAATGTTGTATGTTAATGAATTGAGATAATGCCAGTTCCTCACTTCTGTGCCTTGTGCTTGTGAAACTTCATAATTAGAGTACCAGGCAGTTTCTGGAGGCTGGAGCACCTATGTATGACTTGTTTCGTATCTGCACTCCGAATATGAAGCTGGAACTTCCTGTCGGATGCCTGCTGGGTGGAAGTGCTCTGGAGTGGAAGCCTAGTGGACGCCCTTCATCCAGTACCTCTCCATCTGAAGCAAATGTTAGTCCCTGCCTAACTCAGAAAGTTCTGGTGTTGGATTTTCTTCAGTTTCTCGGTGGAGGATCCTTTGCTTGTTTTGTCTCTTGAGGTAGGATTCAGTACAGATCCTGCATCTGGATTTAGCCACCCCAGCTGGGATGTGGAATGGCTTTTGTTAAGTGAAAGACTTGGTTTCTCCACTGTGGTAGATGTTCTCATTGTCACAAGAAAATTATACCAGAGAAAAACTCTGTTATAGATTCTCAAGTATACTCAGTGCTATATCTGATGTTAATTCAGGTCCAGGATATTGAGATACTTACTTGGGCTTGAGCAATCTGGTGTGGTCCAGGAATTCTGTCAAAAGTGCATCTGTTGGTTATTTCTGTACCCCTTCCGAGAGCTCACTGGTGTTCTCACCCTTCTGATTCAAACCCCCTTTCCCCAGGATGCCTGACAAAAGTGGAGTTTAAACTGAGCCGTTATGTGTCTTGTGATTCCTCATTTTGAGTGCATGGGCGCTGATCCATAGTACTCATGGCAGCATAGGTGCCGTGTCTCATTGCTTTCCAATAACAAGGTGTCTTTGGATGGGGGTATTTCGCATCCATCTCCTACTTGCTTTTCCTTCAGCCTTGCAGTGTTTGCTGTCTCCCTTTGAATTACATGTTGAGAAAAACTGAGTATAGAGGGGGCTTACCTTACTTTCTGTGGAGGGCTTCGACTTGCCTTCCTGCTTTGATTTTGCAGTACTTGCAGCTAGTTGAAGTGCTTATGGCTTACTGTCACCCAGAGTGAAGCAGCACATGGATTATATATCTCAAAAGAGTCAATTTACTTCTAATTCTTCGCAGTTTTATGAAATAATGATCATGTGTTTCTTTGGAGCTCGGTGGGGCTCAAACATTTCATGTATTGATAGCTTTCTTGCTGATAAAAGGCAGCTTTGCACGTGTTTAAAAATACATTGAGGGAGAATGCATATTCTTCTCATCATAGATGTTATCCAAAAAACTTTTCACAGAGATTGTACCATTATTTTAGGCTTTCCAGCTTGCACGTGTATGCAAGGCCTTCATTGAATATTTGCAGGATGTGGTTGCAGTTGCATTCTGCCTTGCCCTTTCTTTTAGCTCTGTGGCCCCACTAGCAGAGATCCCTTCTCAAGTACTGGGAAAGCTGGACTGCAGGGCTGTCTGCTGCCAGCTCTCTTCCAGAAACGACATCCCTTTCCTCTGCTGGAAAATTCTTCATGTGTCTGCAAAAGTGGAGGATGCAACCAAAAATGTTGGCTTTATGTTCTTTACTAAAAGCTGTAATAGAAACTGGCTGGTAGCATACTCAAGTATATGGTACCATGAGGGTATTGTCCTAAACATAACCTTTGTGTTGCTTACATGTTTTCTTTAACACGATTTCTCAAAATAGCTTCATTGTTCTGTGGAAAAAGGCAGCTTTTGCTTTTGTCTGCCTCACAGCAGGGAGAAAGAATAGAATATGGAAGTAAGATCATGGCAGGAATCTTACGCTATTTTCCCCAGAAACTTTTTTTTTTTTGCCTGAAGTGACTCAAATTCAGAGCAAACTGTTCCCTGGATCACTTCTCACAAGTGGGATCTGTGCCACCTGATTATAAGCTTGAAGAATCTAGAGAAAGTTTTCATTAAATAATTTAGATTCACAGGGAAAATGTTTTAACTCATAAAATTTTGAAGCAAGGGGCTGTTATGATGATCTACTAAATCTGTCTGTATTAATTTAGTGATTTGAGTGAGTCATAGAGCTGGCTCTTTATGTACAGTTTATTATAAAAGTTGTATAGAAACAAAAATACAGAAAATGAATGTTAACATGACAAGTATATTTTTAATAATGTATTGTCTTCCAAAGGTCATTAGTTATTCTAAAAGTTTATTTTGTGTGTCAACATAAACCATCTCTGCTGTGCTGTCTGTGGTTTGCTACCATTTCTCTAGTTTTAGTCATGTTGTCCACTGTTTGTGTTGGGTGAGACTGAAGTGGGTGTTGAGGTGGACTGACACTCCAACATTGGAAATGCACCACTCTTATCTTGACATGACAGTGGCTTTGAAGTTGTTCCTCAACAACTACTGATAAATAAAAATATACGTACTTGCCCTAAGCAACCTGGTTGAATTTCCGAGCTGCTTTGAGCAGGAGGTCGGGTGGAGACCTCCGAGATCTCTGGCAGCCTGGCTGCTTCTGTGACACTCGTGTGTATATACTTGTGTGAGTGCATAAATATGTGTGTAATATTTATGCATAATTTATAAGGAAACAATGAGTGATTTCAGGTATAGCTATAATAATCTTTCATTCTACTGGTTTTCTTTGCCCAGTCTGCCACTAAGAAACCTCGGAAGTCTCCAGCAGACAAGGGGCGTCCTGAATCTGCCGCTAGAGGAACAAGTCGTGGGAGAGCTAATGGCCACCCTCAGCAGAATGGAGAAGGGGACCCTGTCACTTTGTTTGAGGTGGTTAAGCTGGGGAAGAGTGCTATGCAGGTAAAATAACTAATTGTGTTACACCTCCACAGTTCAGTATATCCTGTCTGTAGAAGTTCAGGCCAAGCTATGCTTTTGTAAACAATTGTATATTTTCATAACCTATATTGGTCCAATAGACTGTGTATAATAAAGTTGAGGGACAGAATGTGCTTTGATTGAGGTGAGGAGTGTCATACACACCTCTGAAAGACAAGAGACAGGTCAAAAAGTCATGTATTTCAAATTCTCTATTATTTTGTTCATTACTTCCAAATTGACAACACTGTTGTTATTAAGCATTCAGGAAATAACAGGAAAAAGTGTATGGTATTAGTGGTGGATCCAAAGCTTTTTGGTTTGCTTGTTTTTTTTTCCCAAAATACCTGCTGACACAAGCACTTCTGGGTACTTTGCACTGCAGCTTGCATTCTTCTTGCTATCCCCACCAGAGCAGTAGCTGAAGGCTGAACTGGTGGCCTAGACTTCCTCTGTGTCTGAGGACAAAGGTGGACACATCCTGAAGGCAAATTTTCATTGTAAAAGAAATATCTAAGATACTTGTAGTGAATCACCTCTGGAAGTGTTTCTCACTCTTTTATGTTTTGATAAATTTCAGAGATCTTACAGGATTTATTGGGCCAGATGAGTCCCACCTCAAGAACCTCTATAGATGATGGGGTTTTGACAGTACAGGTATGCTTTTAGTAAGCTACTGTGCTTCAGCCACAGTTTTTGGCACTCAAAGGAGAAACAATGGGCCCAAAACACTGTTCATCTCATGCAGTGCAAAGCCAACAGTTGTTCCTGCTGAAGGAACCAGAGTGGGCCTTGATGGCTGGACTCGATGATCCCTTCCAACCTAGATGATTCTATGATTCTACAATTCTAAAGCAAACCTCCTCCACTTTGCATTTCAACAAACCAGGACTTATGCAATATCAGTTAGTTTGCTTTGACTTTGTGGTGCTAATGAACATGAGAAAATTACAAATTAGGAAAATTAGGGGCCAAGTCCCATTCTCAATGTTACTTTTAGTGTAGCTAAAAGCTAAGTCTAATTAACTCCCAAAGGAATCTAGTCTTCCAAATGATGAACGCTGTTGAAAATTTTCTCTCTGTCTCAAATCTGTGGAAGGTCTGAGATGTGATTTTAAAGAAGTAATAAATAGGAGGAAAATGAGAATTTTTATTCTTCATAGTTGCTGTATTTACAGTTATTCAGGACTGAGCCTTCTATCTCATAGGTGAAGACAGAACAAATACTCTTAACAAAGCTACAGGTTCCTTGTGCTGCTGCTTCCTACGTGTTTTAAGTGAGGGCTTCCAACTTTGCTTGGTTTTCAACACTTTTTCAAATTTCGTTTTTGGCAGTGTTTGAGGACACATCTGGAGTCTATTTTCTGGTTTTACTGTGGTACGGAGCATACAGTATGCTTTATGTAGTGTGTTCGTCTTACACGAGCCAAGTGAAAAGGAATGGGTGATTGCTTTGGTATTTGATGACTGTGTGTGTGCGTGGAATTGGCTTTGATACTTTCCATCAAAAGAGATGCCATCAGAAGTCTTCTGCAAATGAAATTCTAAAAAGAAGTTGTCTGCATTGTTCGTTTTAAGTAATTTTTGGAATACAAATACAAAGGAATTGTTTTGAGAAACTGAGTATTTGTATATGCATATACCACTGGATGTGTGTCTGTGTACGTGTGTGTATATCCACGTGCATGCACGTGCTTCAGATGTGCCCGGCATACTTCTATGAGAAAGAAGTAGACAAGCCCCTTTCAAGCAGTGGAGAAATGATAAACAAATAGTAAAGGAATAGGCAAGGTTATTTGAAGGCCTGGGGTGCAAACAGGCATCAATTACTTGAGTCATATTTAGGAGCGCCAATCTTAATTTCAAGAGTATATGTCACTTGTGCACCTTTGAAAAATTTGCTATTGGTAAAAATATTCCAAAAAAAGAAAGAAAGAAACCCTACAGTGGGAAAGAGGATGCAATTAAAATGTGGTTCAGTATTTTTTAACTTGGCGCTTCTGGACAGTAATACTATGTGAAGCCAAGGTTCTATAAACCAAACTTGCATTAGCATCTTTATACTTTTCTTTTTACTTAATAGTTTAGGGATTTTGATGTAACAATTAAGAATGCTTGGCATTTTTGGTTTTTGTAGTTTCAATGCAGGTTTTTTGTTGCCAATTTTAGCACTTTTGTTAGCGTTGCCAATTTTCAGACAAGCGCCATATTTGTCAGAACCTATTTTTTCTCAATATTTAGTTCTTTCCCTGTAATATGAACCTACATTTTTCTATATACATTTTTCTTAAGTTTGCCTCCAGCAATGAAACCCCAGAAAAATTCAATTAATATGTTCTGAGATTACATGGGAATTTTACTTCGGGTGCTTTCATTTCTGATCTGTCTGCTCCTGCTGTTTGCTCTCAGGATTTATTTTAGTTGTTAGATTTTTCTGGCTTTGTCTGTAGCTGAATTCAATTCTCACTTCTTTTAAGTTTGTCCTCTATTTTGGTTCTCATAGCAGGGTTCGTTTACTTCTTCTCCTCCGGTGTATTGCTATTTGGTTCTTCCAGGGAAACAAAGCTGGGTTAATGTTTTGTATTTCAAGTATACAGAAGTTCAGAGCTGCTCTTTGCATGTAAATCGTTATTATGAAGTGCTAGTTGTCAGTGTTAAGACTCATTTGAACTCATGAAATCAATTTGATCCCCACATTAACTTGGTATGGGATGTTGTCACTGTTGTTTCTAATTTGCTATGTAACCTTTCGTACAGTTTGTTGCTCCAGAAGTTTTTCTGTTGGCAGCTCTCTGTGTGAAGTGGGATATGACCTACTATCCATGTGTCGTGGTTTTGGCTGGATTGGCCAATCAGAATGACAGATGGCCCTTCCCGCCCTCTCTCCTCAGAGAGAGGAAGAGATAAGGAGATTTACGAGTTTAGAAAAAGAACTAAACTACTTTAATGAAAATAATAATAAATAAGAAAATCGTAAATAATAATAGAGAAAAGAAAAAGAAAAAAAGTATACAATATATGCAAAACCGTATCCAGCTCCCAGGATGACGATCGCGTCACCAGCAGACACAGGGAAAGTCCCAGACTGGAGTCAGCGGTGGACAGGAGCTGAATTCCAGAATGAGAGTCAGGAATGCTCAGATCGGGATCAAAGGCAGACGAACAGACAGGGTCCTCCTCAGACGTCGGCCATTGAAGGAAAATGAGCCCAAGCCAGAGCCTACTTGCCCCTTTGATCCCTCAGTTTTTATACTGAGCGTGATGCAGATGGGATGGAATACCCTGTTGGTCAGTTTTGGGTCACCTGTCCCGTCCGCTCCTCCCTGCAGGTGGGACCCCTCTACGCTTCTCTGCTTCCGACCCTCTAACGGGACAAACAGCGAAGTTATCTGACCTTGGTTGTTATAGCAATAAGTATAAGCAAGAGCCTCTGTGCATACCGTTCCTTGGTATAATCAGGTTTTATCACTCTGAGAGCGAACAGTTTCTGAACAATATGCTGTTGATTTCAGACTTGAGTCAGTTAGAAGAGGCCCAGCTAAAAAGTAAAATTACAAATCAGAAAATTGGTTCTGTTTTACCTCAAACCAGGACACCATGTTTGCTGCGGGTACGTTTTGTTGGTCCACTGAGGCTGTTCATAGAGCTTTTTTAGGCTCTGTGGGCTTTTTTCGTAGACAAATGTGGTATTCTTCTGCTTTTTTGTTACTTGTCTCTTTTATTAATATTTTTTTTCCCTTGAAAGTTTTATGGATGCAGGTTTATCTGCTGTATTTCCCCACTCTAAACCTCCGTTGGCAGAACAGCCTAGACCATTTCTCCTGTGCTAACCTGGCTGAGCTTACACTGATGGGAATGAAGGGTGCGGGGGAACCTCTGCTCCTCCAGCTGAGCCCCCACTTCAGAGCTTGCCTTCCCGCTCAACTCCTCATAAGCGCTTCTGCGTTGGTCTCTGACCCTGGCATTAAGCTGGCAGTGAAATAGCGAGCCTGTGACGATGTCAAATTTTGTTTAGGCCTCAGTCTGAAAATCTCACATAAGTAAATTATGGCCAATTAGCTGTAATGAAGTTTGTACCTCTGTGTTGGTCAAACCAAGCGTAGAAATAGTCTGCTTTCTTGTGTGCAAAGAGGATTTATGACTCCCCCAGAACATCAGGGAGAATCTTAAGAGCTGTTCAATACCGAAACGTGAACAGATCTGTGCCTTGGTTACTCTGCACTATGATGTGCATTACCAGTTACCCTTAATTGATGTTAGCAGTTCACTACAGATTAGATGCTGGTTTTGAAAACAATATTTGACCTCTCTGCTTATGCTTAGCTGATAAAAGTCATCTCAGTGTTGGTTAGACATGGTTTAGAGTAAATATGTCTCCGATATATGCCAACAAGCATTTTAGGATATGTATCCAAAGAGAGCTTTATAGTATGGTGAAATGGAATTTTTCACGGTGCCACCAGTTCTTCTCTGTCTCTCCAGAAATCAAGAGTATACGCAGTTCCTGGCTCTTCTGGCCACACACCTTGGCCCGTGTGGGTTTGAGTCCATTGAGGTCCCTCCCTGTTCGAGTAAAGCTGCGTTTGTAGCACTGCTTACCCTGTCATGAGAAGAAGTTTTCTTTGTTTCTTAAGTTTCAGTTCCTCAGATGTTTGTTGTCTTTGTACCTACTGGGCTCATGCTGGCAAACTGTGACTTGTTCACTGGCTAGAAAGTTTGTGTATCAGAGCAGGAACATCATAAGAACTTTTTTTCCCCCTTCAGTTGCCTACCTGAAAGGATTAAAAATCTTTCATTAATATTAATTTAAAATATTTCTGAAATGTTAATAATATTTTCAGTATTATACTGATTTTCAGTGTTTATCCACCTGTCCGTTGCAGACTGAGGTTCAAAATTACTACATGTGGAAATAAAGGGTAGGCATCCTGTGTAATTACCAGTTTGATCTGTTGGAAATAATATGAAAGAGGTAAAGGAACCACTCTGACCGCTTTCAGCAGTGCTCTTTTTTTTTGTTCTTTATGCACTGACATCTTACTGGTGTGGTTGCCAGTTCCTTTTATCATAATCTATCAGGTTTGGATGACTTTTAGTCATCAACATCTGTATTGGAAATTATTTTCTGATTGAAATTCCCCGTACCTCCAGTATCTTTTTCTATCACTTTGAGATTTGATGATCTGTACAAGAACCACAAGATAGTCAACTCTTCCAAAGAGCTGATATGTCTTTATGTATCTTGTTAATATGGCATATCCTATATAATTTTAGTAATTTTTGTGTTTTCATAGCATTTAGGGCAGAAATAGACCATTGTGGTCTGTATACTGCTCCCTGCGTAGCTCAGACCGTGGAATTGACACCTATTCCTGTACTAAGCCAACAGCTTCTTTTACAACCCTCATTTTTCTATAGGAATTTTAGTTTCCATTAATTAGAAGTTTGGGTGGGCCAGCTGTAGCAAGTGTAGAGGCAGAGCCACAGTTTTGAACATCATCATTGCCCATCAGGTCTGGCTGCAGTAGCTGCCGCCCTGTCCTGGCGGTCCCAGGCCCTTTGGCCATCACACGGGGAGCTGGGCTGGTGGACGGGGAGCAGGAGGTGGCGCTGGCCTTGGAGAAGGCAGTGAGTGCCCCCCAGAGAGCGAGGCTGCTCCTTGGGATGGCTTCTCCCAGGGAAGGACTTTGATGGCAGAGCAAACCCCAGTGACTGCACAGCTCTATCGGCTGGTCCCGTTCTGCATGGAGTAGGCTTTGCTTTGCTTGCTTCTCTCAACTCCCTGGAATTTTCTCTCTCCGTTATTTTAATCACATAATCATTATGCAATATAGATAATCCTCAATCCTTCCACAGGTTCTGGTTAGAAAGAATAGTTCTATGCCTGCTTTAATCTCACATAAACTGAGGCTGCTGTTGAACAGATTGGTCCCACCTTCTCCCACACCTGCAGCTGATGTTTTTTGCACTTTCCTTGGGTGTTTCATAGTCACACCAAGAAATAGATTTAATTAGAACCTGACACTTTGGTGGATTTTTTTTCAGCTGGATCAGCTCCCTGATTCAGCTCATCTCTGGCAGCAGCTCAGACTTATTCTTGGTTACAATGACTGTATAACCGTTACCATATCTACTTTATTTAGGAGGGATTGTATTTTACATACATGCTTTTACATATATACTTGAGCTTAAAAACATCAGAGCAGCTGTAACTGGACTGTACCGGAAGTCCAGTGTCTTGTCTCTGACGATGGCAGTTAAGAAAGAGAGTAAGAAGGCAAAAATGTATTTGGGGAATTCTCCCTGCTTCTGCCCACAGCTCAGGGGGAACGCGGTGTCTGTGTTTTCAGTAGCCTTAACGGCTTCCTCTTCCCTCAGTTTGCCTCCCCTCCCTGCTAGAGAAGGGCATCCTCTTTTCTGGAGAGTGTCTCTGCGTCGGCCTCAGCTCTTGGAGTGAAGGTCTTTCAGGATTAACATGCGGACGTGTGATATTCAGTGTTATCCATGGTTTTTGCATTAAAAGACATGTTTTAGTTTAATTGTCCTTTGTTGTATTTTAACAGTGCTGTAGTCTCCAACTTGAAGGATGGATAATAACTTTGGGTTTCCCCAGACTGTCCCAGAAAGTCCTTAAGAGTTTAAGTGTGCATTCTCTGAAGTTTACCGGGTAAAATAACTGCAACTGTCATTGTCACTTAAACTGGTATTTAGTTTTCATATTGCTACATGGATTTCTTCTGCAGCCTAATCTTGTTTTTCTTTTGGTTGTATACTACCGAATTAAAAGAAAAACAAGATTAAAACTGGGTACATGTTTTCATGCTTGTTATAGTAGGAACAATGTAGCCACCAGATGAAGCATTAATTAATTAGAAGGGTATCCCTTAATACCAAAGGAATTCTTCTCCAGTCATCACACAAGAATTCTTTTTTTGCCTTGCAGTGTAGTAAGATGTAGGATGATTTTGCTGTTAATGTGAACGCATGTGCTAGTAGTGCAGTGTGTGAAAACACCCGTTATACTTAAAGCTGGAGAAGTCTTTTGCTCTCTAGAACATCACCATTTTTTTGAAGTATCTGGGGTGATCTGTGAACTCTTTTCAAATTGTGCTAGAATAACTGGTTTTGTTTCTGCACCACTCTAAGGACTTTTTTTTTTTCTGACAATGTATATGACTAGTTTTGATGCATTGTAGCATCTTGGAACCATTCGTGCCCACGATGGGCCCAGCTTAGACACAGCCCCTGGGAAATTGTGTGACGTGTCAATTGTGAGAGATCAGCACCCACACAAATTCCGTCCCATAGTAGAGAATGTGCTCGGTATGAGACCTTTGAAGGGTCCGCACTTGTTTCTGAGGGCTCAGGTGAGGATCTGCTGTGACAAGGTCGTCCTCAGGAGTTCCTGTGATTTTAATCCATTTGAAGGAAGAATTTTTCCAGTGCCTGTTATGCACTTGAATGTAATGCCAGGTAAATTGTGCCATTCTAATACTCTCGTAAGAGAACTAAATACTGTTACGTTTCAGTAGTTTTTTCCCCAAATGGTTCCACATAATGTGTAGCACTGATTTCCCCACATAGTGATACTTAATTCCTATTCTGCCTCATAGAAAGATGTACTTACGTGAAATGCCAAACACAGATGTCTCTGTATGGAGAGTATGAATCCCTTAGTTTTATTGGGAAGAAATACTTCTAGGATTGTATTCCTTCCCTCTCTGTGCTTCAGGGAAAAAAGAAGTTATATGGGTAGAACCCATCTTTGCTTATGATGAAAAAACAAGAAACAGGTACTGTTATATTAAAGTGAGATTTTTTTAAAAAGAATCATTTTGGCTTTTCAGAAAGTGCTCGCTAGGTGTTAGCAAAGTGTGAACTCTTTCATAACGTCAAATGACCGGCTTTAGAAGAAAAAGAATGAATTGCAGCTTCTCAATCTCCACTTCTTTTTTTATTACCCTTGTATTAGGTGTTTCTGAGGGTGTGTATTGGACTGCCTGCAATCTGGAATGCAACCAAGCAGTTGTCTTGAAGTCTAATGCACAGTCTTAAATTGCACATACTTTCCCATGTCAGGAACTACCTTCTCCCCAGTAACTGTTTGTGTAACTACTTAAGTCTTCTCTAAATTTGACCTTAAAAGACTTATATTCTTCTTAAAAAAACCTGCACAGATTCACTTAAACCCTTCTACCAAAGTCTTTCACTGCTTCCCTGTCTTTCCCCGTGTTCTTATTTTCAGCGTACCCTTAAGTTGTTCTTACTGCGTTAAAGCACATTTTCTAACTTTTATCTCCTCTTTGGGCTGCTCTTTATGCAGATAATTGAAAACTTTAATTTCACTGTGCATTCTTTTTTTTTTGTTTTTATAAGCTTCAAATTTCATTTGAGTAACTGTGGTTGGATTTTTTTTGGCAGAAGATGTTAGTATAAACTTTGATTTTGGTTTTTTTTCCAACCTTTAATGTAAACACGCTCTGCACCCATTCGAGAGTAATTTTTTGTTCTGTCATATTCACTGTAAATGAAGCATGTCCACAATCAGTTGTGTGAAATGGCAAATTATTTAAATGTTCATTATACTCGATTTGCCTTGGTTTACAGTTGACTCAGATCTCACACTTGAACATGCACTTCTGTATATAGTGTCATTTGTTTCCACGTTGTGTTAGTAACACTGCTGCCAGATTGCTACTTAATTTAAATTGTGAAATAGCTTTTTTTTTGAAATCAACTTTCATTAATATGTAGCGGGACTGTGCTAATTTACACGAGCTAGCGAGGTATCATCCGCAGTTAGTCCCTCTGGTTCCTCCAGCACTTCGTGTTCCTAAATGTTGTCATGTTCTTGCGCTGAGGGAACACGAAATGGATCCCTAGCTGTAAAGCCTCCAGGAGGTAATAAGATAACTAGCTTCATTATTTCATTCATTGCATCAGACTTTTGCTTTTACTGGCAATCTCAGCTGCTGTTTCTCTTCGATACTATAAAACGTCCCTGTTTATCTTTTAGCAGACTTTGAGAGGGGAAGGTCAATATATCTGCAAGTCTCCGTGATTGATTTTCAGTTTTTTACTCAGGCTGTGGGTCTGTTCTGCTGCTTGCTTGACTCTCTTTAAGCTTCTTATTTCTGTAGGGCTGCCTTTTTGGCATATTCTTCCAATTATGCTGCATGGTAGTTCTTAAACCAGAGTCACCAGAGAATCAATTTCTGTGAGATTCTCTTGAAAGCTGTTACGGGCTTTTGAAAGTCTCTGTACTGACTATGTATTTGTACCATACACCATCTGCCATTTGCAGAAGACCTTGATTTTTACTCAGTTGTCATAAGAATAGAAGCGTTTTCAGACAAACATGCTTAAGAGTCTTGTTTTTATAACATGGACTTGTATGGACTTGTTACGCTGACTGACCGAGAGATGTAGTGCATCTATGTGTATATATATGTCTGTCGCTATATATATGTACATAAGTATATGTATGTATGTGTACATATGTATACATGTGTATATGTGTAGCTGTTTGCTGTCAGCAGGGAGTGAGAGGGGTGATGTAGGTGTTACTGGAGTCATCTTGGGGCTTTATCTGTGTCACTGAGCTAGATCATTTTTTACGTTGCTTAAAATCTAGCTCCACTCCTGCTTGCCTCACTCTGGTCTGGTGATGAAGATGAGAAGCTGAAGAGGTTTTTTTGTGCAATTTCTCATTTGTTGTGCTTCCTAACCTTGCTGTCAGGGGAGCCTTTTCCTTGTGCATGTGCATGGAATTTGGTGATTCCCAAAGGCATGGGTGTCCCGCAGCTGGGCAGAGGGCTGCAGCACGTGTACTGTGGATCTTGTGCTTCCCAGGAATGATGGATTTATCACATCTTTCATGCAAGTGCACATTTCCATATGGCAAATCCACACTCTCTGCTGCATCTGATGATAAAAACATCTGGAAGCAAATGGGTACCACCAGAACAGCTCGTGCGATCTATTCCTGCCATCTTCCATAAGCGTTTTGCAGAAACAGGCGACCAGACTCTCATGGGGATGAATTCTGGTGGTTGGAGCCCACTTGTAGCTACCTCCCTTCCAAAAAGCAGTCTGGTCCTTCCCCCTCACCACCTTCACTTCATCAGTTCTGTCTCTGGGACAGGTGACAGGGAAGAGGCCAGGGCAGGATATCTCTGGGCAAGATGGGGACCAAATGTGGGTTGTTGCCGTGAGAACTATTCGTTTGCTCTTTGCTTACATCTGAGAAACTCTTGAAAATGGGGTGACTGGAAGGAGGCTGCTAACAAGATAAAATCCTCCTGGAGGGTTTGCTGTAACCCATGGATTGTTGGTTAGAAATCCTTCTTTTTAATAGGAATCTTTGTCTCTATTTACGTTTATGCAAAATAATTCCTTTTCCAGCAAGGATTGCTTGTTGCACCATTTGCTACACTATTGCCTCTTGTTTGATTTCTTTTTCACTCATATTCGACCTTTTTCCTGGTATTTGGATTACTGCTGGGTTTTCTTGGTTCAGTGGATACTTGTCTCTATTTTAGGTCTGATGCGTATCTTTTTTATTTTTTTATCCTAGTGTTTTCAGTTTTTGTAGCTTTTTTTCTGTTACATCAAAAGTCAACAGTTTTATTAAGCTCCAACTGTTGTAGCATATGTAGTCTGGCTTCATTATCTCCTCTTGCCTTAAACTGTAATCTCTGAAAAAAAGTACCAAGCAGGATGCCAAGTGTGCGTGAGGGGCTGAGCCATGCAGAGCTCTGGCTGGTATTTTCATGCACTGAAAACACCCCCTCATGTTTTAGGGATTAGTGAATACGATTTGGGTGCCTGTGCTGATGCCAAGGGGTCAGGTGCATGTTCGTGACTTGTCACTCTGAGCTCCTCAGACCATCAGCGGAGATTTGCTTAGTGTAATCACTAAGAGTGGTTTTAAGAAGAACTCATCTCATCTCATCTCATCTCATCTCGCCGCACGTACCTGCTCCAGACAGATGAATTACACCGACAGCTCCACTGAATAGTGGCCATACAGGTGTATGCACGTATGCACATACATACACCCTGTGCTGAGTGTAAAGGGAGTGATGAGCTCGTGCGACTGCATGGGCTCAGCACGTGACGTTGGGGAAGATGAATCCTACCCAAATATTCAACATTTTAAGTAAAATGGTGCTCTTCCAGGTCCAGACAGCGCAGGAGGCAGACTCTGCCTGCTGTCCCTGCGCAGAACCTTCGCTCTGATTTTTTGCTGCTTTCTTTATCTAAAGAAAAAGACTCTGCATTGCCTCAAGTCTGGTCTGTGAGTCTTGAGATCAGCTGCTTGTCTTTATTTTTCTGCACCTTGCAAGGACGTAGCATGTCCCTCACAATTCTTTTTGTATGAAGAGAGAAAAAACGTCAAAAGGGAGATGAGCTGCACTGATGCTATGGTTTTGAGGTAGTGCTGCAAAAATAAATTAAATAATTGTTTAAAAGAGGCAGAAGCAAAACTGAAAGATATTCATCCAAGTCTTTCCACGCCACTCCCTCCCTTTTTTCTTTATTTATAATTCCAGGTGGGTTCACTGGCAATATTTATAGCACAGTCCAGAAAGAGTTGCAGTGGTATAGCTGAAAAGGCAGTATGTTGTAGCAAGAAATGGGAGTAAGACAACATGGAAAGGAATGTCTCAGGCCAGCCTTGCTTCTGTGGGGAATGTTTGATGTGGAGCTAGGCCGTGGACAGCGCACAGATACTGGTGAGCTAGTTATTAACACTCTGGAAAAGCATCTGAGATTTCCCAGGCTCAAAGAATATAGTAGACTTCAGAAACTGTTAAGAGATGTGTGACAAGAGTGAGAAGAGATAAAGATATGGAAGTGTTTCTGTGCAAGCTGCGTGGCACAGAAGAGAAGGCTCCAGGGAGACCGTATAGCAGCCTCCCAGTCCCTAAAGGGGCTCCAGGAGAGAGAGGAAGGGACTCTGGATCAGGGAGGGGAGGCATGGGACAAGGGGGAATGGTTTTAAACTGGAAGAGCAGGGATTTAGATGAGATTTGAGGAAGAAATTCTTTGCTGTGAGGGTGGTGAGCCCCTGACCCAGGTTGCCCAGAGAAGCTGTGGCTGCCCCATCCCTGGAGGTGTTCAAGGCCAGGTTGGACGGGGCTTGGCGCAACCTGGTCTGGTGGGAGGTGTCCCTGCCTAGGGCAGGGGGTGGCACTGGGTGGGCTTTAAGGTCCCTTCCAACCCAAACCAGTCTGTGGTTCTTCTGCCTGAAAAGAGGTGACCAGACGGAAGCATGGAAATTACAAACAGGGGCTTGAGGTTTGTTTTCTCTTCCATAAGAATTAGGTGGCATCAAATAAACCAGCAAGTTTAAAACAAAACAATTTTTTTTTTTCAGTGAATAATTAACACTTTCATGTGAGAACAACTACGCTAGGGTCTTAAGAGTCTGGGAGAGTAACTCAGAAGGATCAGTATATTCTTGCCCTATTCTTATGCTTTTCCCTACAGAATAAGCCCCGTGGGGCAGGGGTACCTGTGGTCTGACCCAGCACAAGCGGCTGTTCTCTTCAGTGAAAAAAATAGCTGCTGGCAATTGCACGTTGTTCTGCGACCTGTGCTGATAGAGCTGTTCAAACAACTGTTGTGGGTTGGTAGTGCACCAGCAGTCAGCTCATTAAGCTTTGTCAATATTTGGTTTAGTAAATAATTTTTACCTTTGGGTTTATGTACCCTGAGAATTCTGCTGATTGATGGAAGTGATTGATACCTACAGGAACAGGTCTGAATTCATGATGGAAGAACAGTGAAGCATTCCAGATAACTGGTTTTGTGCTGCTGCTTCGTGTTTCCTCAGCTTGCGTGAAGATGAATTTGAGGCCAAGACTTGCCTTTTGATTTCTTCTCAGCAGCAGATGGACCTCTTTGTGAGATCGCTTCTCCTGCTGGACATGCATGTGTGTGTGTTGGTAGACAAAACCTCTGAAAACTTAGTTTCCTGGCAAATTGCACGTTTAGAGGTTCATGCTGGTTGTTGAATAACGTGACAACCCTGATAGTCTGGCCCGATCCTGGCGTAGGAACGAGTGTAGTGATGTGTGTTAAACAGGGGGTGTTTTGGCTGGGCTCACAGAGTTGTGGATGTCTCTACTCTAGCATGTCCACAACTGTTTCCTTGTTGCTTCCCTTCTCTCCTACCCTTGCCAAGGTCCCGCTGGCAATCGGGGAGTTTGCACTTGGATAAGCTCAAAGCTGATTTTTCAAGACCTTATCCTTACATCTACCTGTTAGAAAGAGGCAAAATTTTTCTAAGAGATCCAGTTGTTCAGATTTTGTCTTTCCTATTTGTTCTTTTTCAGCGGAGTTGGACACTGGTTGCGTGGAGATGGTGGTGGTGTGTGTGCGTTTAGGATTTTTTTAAATTAATTTTCTAGACATTCATTGTAAACCTGAACTCTCCAATACAAAATAATCCATGTGCAAGGTGTGGTCTGATAGCTTAATGAGGCCTCTCTTAATGCTGCCACAGGTATGGAACAGTGGCATAAATAATTTTTCCTCATAAAATAAGTAAAATACAGTAATTGGTAACATTAAATATACACAATTCCTTACCTTCAGTGTTAATGCAACTGAGAAACTTGGAATACTGTGTTTTAGTGACCTGAAAGGAAGCCATACTTGTGTTCCTTAAGGATGGAGCAGGCTGAGGAAGGACCTCACACAACCCTCTTGCTTTTCTACAACTGTTTTTAAGCTTTTCCATAGTTATTTTGTTTGCTTTGTCCTCATTGCTTTGTTTTGCCTACATCTGGAGTTACAAATACTGTGCTGGGGTTCCGCAGTGAGAGCAGTAGGGTTAGTACCTGTATGGGGCGGCACTGGTACGTCTCTGCGTTCCTTTCCACTGGTGGGGATCTGCCATGGATGCCTTCTGCTGCTCTGATTGCCCTTTTATGTTGATTGGCAACAGTCAGGTAGTGCCCTTTCTCCTCAAGCGACTGAGGCACACTTTGTGTCCCCAGAGATTAATGACAAATTGATGACAAATACAGGTTTTGACACCTGTATGCTCTCTGGTCTCCTCCCTGCTGTTACTTGTAGTAATGCCTGCGTGCTACACCTGTGCGTTTATAAAAATATCTCCTGGCTCCTTACAGTTCTGAGTGTGGTTTGAAACTCTGACTCAGGCAGCTTATTGACTCCCAAAGGCTGTAAGACCAAATTCTGTGTATTATTTTTATTTACCAGGTATTCCTCATTGCATTCTGTCTTCCTGAACTCTGTACAGTGTTTCTGAATGACCCATACGCTCTTTGGCCTTTATAAATACTGAGATGCGTGCTATGCAATATCAATTCTGTTTTTCTCCCAAAGTGTTTCTGCTCATCAGTTTTCTGGGACTATCTATATGTTGGTCATTCTGAGTGGGATCATAGTGTTTGTTTTTTCAACGCCATTTTGAAACTGGATAAATACTGCAAGTAGAATTTTGAGGAATTACAGTAATTTCAATTTGAACCTGTGTTTATACAATTTTAATACCAGAAAGCGATATGTATAGTTCTGTTCTCTAACAATATTTGTTCTGTCTCCACCCTGAGAGAAGGGGTATAGATTTCTGAATTTGTACACATGTATAATTATGCAAAATAAATGCTCAGTTATAAAATTATATTCTGAAAAGAATAAGTCATTTGCCTTTAATAAAACACTTTTTAAGAGTCTCTGATAAGTGTTCTTTTTTTCTTGACAGTCTGTGGTGGACGACTGGATTGAATCATATAAACAAGACAGGGACATAGCACTTCTGGATTTAATCAACTTCTTTATCCAGTGTTCAGGATGTCGAGGTACAGAACGTTGGAAACGAGTTGTATAGAATAAATCTGACAGTCGTACAAACGCATGTTAGTGCAAATGCTGGTAAAGATGTGGGAGGCACGTGGATTGGTACTCCTCGTATGCATGGTTTATATAGAAATATTGTCTACGTTCAAGAATAATTTTATTTAAAGCTTGTTTGTTGAGGGCCTACCCTTTCTTTTTCTCACTTTCCTGTCGTCATCCTAAACAAATGCTCAGAGAGACACTCTACTCATCAGCAAAAGGAGACACAATCAAGGTAGGCGTATCTTTACTGCCCCTTTCTGTTTCTTACCGATGTTTTTTTAACATAAGAATTAGTATTAGGTAGCTATACCTTAACTTTGCTCTTTTTTCTTTCTCTTTAGGAAAATGAGATTTTATTAAAACTGAAGAGGAAGGAGTCAGGCTTCAGCTGACTTCAATTAGCAAGAAAGATTTCTTCTGGATGAAGCACCAATCTTATTTCTTCCTCTGTAATGCTTTATCAAGTCAGCAGCAAGTGGCCTGCCTTTTAGCCCCGATTTAAGCAGTCTCCATTACCAGGCGTGTGGCCGTCAGTCTTTCTAATGTTCTGTTGCCATACTGTACCTTCTAATGAATTTCTAATGTGCTGTCTTTTGTCAGTTAACTCAGCTTTGAAAAGAAAGACAGACACAGCTCTGCTCTCTGTAGCGCCCAGAACCAAACTATTTACTGTTTCCTGATGCTTCCTATAATTTGCTTTGAGTAGAATTGAAAATAACCTACAATTCAGAAATTATTTTTCTCCGTTTTGTAGCTGATATGGGAATATATCTTCAGACATCAAATGATCTGGCTAGAAGTCCCTTTTCTTCCTTCTTAAGTATAAGGAGAAGTCCCAAGTACAGTTAAAAACATCAGAGAAAAGAATTACGAGGCATCAGGAGCTTCAGCAACCCTTTTTCCATAGCATAAGGAAATAAACTGATTCTGTGGATTGTAGGAGAGGCTGAAGCTCTGGAAGCATTCTGTGAAAGGGCTGTAGCGTAGGGTTTGGATTACCAGCCTGTGTCAGTGTCTGCACTCTTCACACAGATTCCCTAAAATGTTTTGCAGACTTGTTTGGCATCTTATGTGAAAGTAGTTGTATTCTGTTTGCTTTTTCTTTTTAACACATTCCTAAAGGTGTATATGAAAAAAAAAACCAACCCACAAGCTTCTTTCTAAGAATTTGGGCAGCATTAAAGCAAAGGGATCTTTGGCCATATGTTTTTATTCTTGTTGATGCAAGCTTTTGGTGGAGGCATGTCATAAATATATCTTCACTCCCCTGCTGCTCTCTAATTTCTGCTTCCTTTCTTTCTCATTGTTAGAGAAAGCAGCCCTCTTATAATCTCAGAAGATTCATATTTTTTAACTTCTTGTTACAGACGGGTGCAGGCTGAATGCCCGCTGTCAGCCATATGCTGCTCAAGCAATTGCTTCCCAGAAAAGTTTTCCGTTCCTGGCTGCAAAGCCGCAGCGCTTTGAGTGGCTGATGTCATTTACTTGTTTTTTTTTCTTTTTCTTTTTTTTTTTTTTTTAATGGTGACTTTCTGTCCATTTTCAGTCCTCTGCGTTGTGCCCTCAGGGACAGCCCTCCGCTGAGCTTGCGTTAGTGGCCTTCTGGTCCCCAACAACAGGAGAAATGAAGCAAAAATGACTTATCCCCTGAATTTACAGTGCATTTGGGGAATTTATTTATCTCTGGGAATTTTTGCAGTGGGTACAGTAACAGCTGTAAACAGGATTAAAATCCCGGCAAACAGTTCTGTTCTTTCCAGTTTCCAGTACTGTGCCTGTTTTCTAGAACAAGTGAAAACTTTATCAGAAGAGAGTGGGTTTTATTGATAGTACACTTAAGGTAAAAAGCATAACAAGCTGTCCTTAATGGAAACAAGTATGGAAATCTGGGGATTTTCTGTGAGGAGCACTAAGTTTCTGTTTCATGGGAAGATCATATGTTCTATTAGGACATTTTTATTTCCCTTTAAAGCTTGTGTGGACATTGTTGTTTATTTCCATTTCTGATAAGTAGTAGCTCCTCATGAATCTCAGTGGCTCCTTTATCTTCCTCAATATTCCCTAATTGTCGTCTTTTCAGTTTGCTTCACTAACATTGTCCAGGATTCTCCAGCCTTCTTTCCCAGTTTGGGATCTAAACGGTTACGGATAACATATCTAACTTTCTGACCATCTGCTGGAAGGAAAGAGGGCAACTAACTTGGGAGGAGGTTCCTCAGGAAACTTTGAAAGTGGTGCTAGGTTTCTAAATCGACCTTTTGACTAGTGCTTAGAATTACTTGATATCTAAATACATGCAAAACACACTTAGCTTGACGTTTCTCTCAAAAGTTTTAAGCAGGTGAAGAGTGTGTGTCTGTGTGTCTGTTTTCTGCCTTTAATTAGGAATCATTTAGGCCAAACTCTTATTTAGCAACAGTATTGATGCTGACAAAAATATCTTTCTGGTTAGAGATACACTGATTTTTGTATTTTTATCCCATTCTCTTGGGCAGTGCACACACTTGAATGAACGTCTCTGCATGCTCCAGCTTTGCTTATAGATGTTCCTGAAATGAGAAGTGATCTCTTGTAAATATGAATAATATTGCTTGCTGTGTAAATTATTAATACTTAAAAATTGTAAAATTAATGTATTTTGCAGGTGAACTTAAAAGATCTGTGCAACTTAAAATTGAATAAATATAAACCAAATATTCAAGCACATCTGTCCTTTGTCAGCTCTTCCGAGTATCTATTTAATCAGTTGCTTTCTGTATAATGTGTTCCGATTCATACAATAATGTTCTTTAAAACATGAGAGATTTGGTTTTAGCATGACTGCAGTAATCTTTCGGGGGTTTTAAAGGATAATGTGGTATAAATTAGAAGTTTGTCCTATTGAACTACCAAAAGCATTTCAATTCAATAATTGGATTTGCACGGGAGTTGAATTAAATCACTTTCCATGCTATCTTTCCAACTGGTTTGCCTGCTAAATCTGTATATTTGCCGCTTTTCCCGATTGTGAGTGAAATAGTTTCTTAAAGCATTTTCCCTTTATCTTGCTATTTTTTGTTCTTCAAGAATACCACCAGAAATCCCTGCCTTTCCCAGTTTGTGTAGTCTTCTCCACTATGTTGTGTAGTATTTCTGTGGCAGAATAACGGTTAACAAGGACTGATAAACTCACCTATTCGCTTATTGTTTCCTAGGCTTTTCAAATGCATTGCTGCTCCTAGGGGGAGGAACTTGTGTCAGATAGTACTTCAGAAAGATGAAAAACTTAGTTTTAAAATACTTTTTCTTCCTGGAAAAAGCAGCAAATGAATACTGTTTCCAGTCCTTGAAACAAGCAAGTTTGCTTGGTGCTGGTGGGTATTTGTTTTCCCCAATATTTACAATCTGTAAAGCAGGTGGTGGTGTATTTACCTCCTTACTTCTCTGCCAGGAGCTTAATTTAGGGGTTTGCATTTTTAGATAAGAGGGAACTTTGTGAATTTAGGTTGTTGTGATGACAAACTGAGTTTTCCAATAACTTTCACTTGGCTGGGGGTGGAATTGTATCCATACAATTGAGATTTCCATTTCCAATGTTGTCCTTTCATTGTGGATACAGGCATGCTGCTGTCTTGCAGAAGAGCTGCACGTCAGCATTCAGAGGTTTCTCAGGTTTTTTGAGACCTCTTTTCCATTGCTTCCTTCTTTGTAGCAGCATATCTTTCCTTTTTTTCCTTTTTTTCTTTTTTTTCCCCCCCTTATGTAAAGCACGGCGTAGTATGCGGAGATCTTTGAGCTCGTTGTGAGCAAGCTGAAATGCCTAATCAGTGTTATGCATGCCTGGGTCCCAGAAGGTTTATAACTGTGTCAGTATGATGCTGCATCTGGGCTAATTAGCTCTGCCTCTCAGACTGAGTAATTAGCTCAGGTATCATGCTCCGCTGCTATGACAACCAGGCTGTTTCCATTTCTGGAGCTCCATGGATTTAGAGCTAACTGGGGTATCTGCCTTGCTGTCTGCTTTTCCTGTCTGTTATTGATAGAAAACAAACAGAAAACCCCACAAGCACTCTGACCTTTCTACATGTAAAAGGCGGAGAGCCATGCTTGTGGAATACATATTATTTTTTTCCCTAACCAGAAGCAATTAGTGGTTGAAACAGGCTCTTAAAGCTGTGAAGGACAAACCAACCCATCGAGTCCCTGTAAGAAAAGCCGCCTTCTTGTGCAGGGAAAAAAGGTCTCTGGCATAGTTGAAGAGAACTACTTGACTGCGTTCAAGTATATAGTGAAATTATTCCCATTCTTTCTCCCCCATCTCTCTCCTTCCCTCTCACTTCTTTTCTGATAGGTAAGCCAGAAACCTGTAGGTTACTGGTGGGACTCCCTTTCTGAGAAATTCCTGGCAGTGCTGTAGCCTTCTCTGGATCGTAAGGAGCTCCCCGTTTACGTAGTTTTGTGATTTGCTACACTAGAGGGTTTTTTTAGGAGTAGCTGGCAAAGGAGGCAGGTGGAATTCCTCCATATAATGTTTCTCATATCTTACTCTCCCCCTTGAAATCTTCTCTTTAGCTGCTTGTGTGGAATTAAACCTTCATGACTAAATGTTCAAACTGCCACCTGTCAGCCGTGGTTGCTGGAGTTGTTCAGGGTTGGGGCATTGTTTTTTAGTTGTGAGTAATCAGGAATCTCTGTGTGAGCCTTTTGCCCAGTGCTTAAAGCGGGACTTCTTTTTGGCCTTTCTCCTCCTGAGTCAGAGCCCTGGGTATCCACCTTCTCTTCCCACGGGAGCCTACATCCCCAGTTCTTCCTGGCCCATTCTAGTAAACTCCTCTGCAAAATCCTGTCATTCAATGCTGCAAACTGAGTCGACGAGTGCAGGAGTTCCGAGTTAGCTTGCTTGAATGTAGGATGCATGCTCACTTTGATTTTTGTTAATATTCTATGCTCTTAATTAATGGCAAGCTAATAGATTTCTCTTTTTGACAAAGGAAATTGAAGACTAAAACCAGGAAAAAGCTCTGTAAAGCGGCCATTGTACTGTCTGGCAAAAGAAAGGAACAAACTGCTTTCTTTGCTGTTGGTCAGGATTTCAGAAAGCAAATTAGCCAGGAAATAGTGTTATTTACTCTGATTAATAATGTTTTAATAGGGGGTATAACATTGTAAATAGAGTAATGGATTAAAAAAATAATCTTTTATGATTTATTTGTACACAGTTTTGTTTCACGATCAATGGAATAATATTGCTCTATAGAGGTGGATGTTACTGGGCACAGCAAGAAGACTGTTAGATAAATACAATTTCCTGCAAATGGTCCTTTCGTAAGGAACTGCAAATTGTTAGTGAGAAATGTTGCTGACTTTGGCATGCGTTAAAAAGCTTTATCTCTTCAGTCATTCATGTATTATTAAGAAATTGATATCATAAACATTTAGAATTTTGAACAAATTGGAAAATAATGTTGTTTATTATGTATTTTTATTAAGGGTAGGAAATATGCTTTCTCAGTTTTTTCAACAAAATCCCTTTTTAGTGTGTGAGTATAGGGGTGAAGTGGCAAAGGACCAATGCACGTTAAAAAAATTGATGCTTACTCATATGTGATTTCAGTCATAATAATGTCAAGTATTTATAAAATATTTTGTATGCATAGTACACAGAAATAAATATACCCCCAATACCTACATGAGGCAGTTACAAACATGCTGTTAACCACAATCAAAAATGGGAAGGTAAGACTGAAAGATGGAAATGACTTAATTTCGTGCGTGGTGTATATAAACCAGACCTAACTTCGTACTTCTTATTTCTGAGCCTTGAGGTAATTTTTACAGTGTGTTTACCTCACAGTGAGAGCTTATAAAATTCAAACTGCAAATAAGATGCAAATCATTAACTGGCTTGGGTGGAAGATAACTCGTATTAGCAGATATGCATTAAGTGTTTCAGCAGTTCAGTTCTTTAAATGAAGATAGGTGAGGTTAAAAAGTCCATATCAAACACCTGACAATTAATACGGTTACATCAAAATAAATTTTTTGTGGAAAAGTACAAATGGTTGATATTTGTTGATATTCTTGAAACTACAGCTTGAGTTTCAGTGTATGTATCAATTTTAAACCAAAAAGAGTTTCAGTATTTCTTCATGTTTGCTGCTGAATGATATCTGTACTTTCCATGTCGTGTGCTCTTTCTTCCTTAGTACTTCTTTTTCTATTCTTTTGCTTTTCAAAGTTTATTTGGCTATGGGAAAAATTGCTACAAAATTATTTTTTTTGTTTTTTAAGCTTTGCGTTTCCCTAAGTCTGCTGGGGACGGGAGCCTTGAAAAATTAAATAAAATAAATATTCAGATCTGAAAGTGAAAAAAAAGATTTTAAATAGTACATCACATTTTATAGCCACTTGTGAAATAATGGCCTCTTTTTCCCAAAGAGGTGCATCCTACTATTTTCAGAAACTAGTGGGGAAAAAAACCCGCGGGCATTCAGCACAGGTGACGTGAATGAAGGGTATGTTGGTCTGTGATTTCAGAGTTGGAATGAAATCCCTGCTGTGCCGAGCTCTGACTTCAGTCCAAGATTTTACCCTATGAATTGCTAACAGGAGCGACAGTAATTTAAACCAAACATTTATATTTTATTACTTTCTACCTGAATATATTGAACTATTCATGTTTCAAGTACGCCAGCAGACCAAAAAATCAGCTATTAAGTAATTTATTAATATGAATTAATATAAACTTTCAAATAATTTAAAATCAATTTATTGAATTACTTGACAGAACTTGCGATACTAGAATATTTTAAAGCAAATGTATAACGTAAGGAAAGACAAATTACCTTTAAAATTATAGTCTAAGAGCAAGTTCTGCACTGCCAATTCTGTATAATGCCTTCAAATCTCTGCTGAAAGTGAAAGCGCTCCTTGTGAGTGCGGAACAAAGTCTGCGTTCTGCTTCTGTCTTGCTGACTCAATTCATAGCTTGTAAAATTATTTTTGGCACTGCTTATTGGAGATAAATTGTGTCAGGCTATTAAATATTACTGCTTGTTTTCCACCGTATTCATTTAATTACCTACGTATTGATCTGGAAAATGGCACTACTCGTGTGGCTGCAAAGTTACTGTTTGAGAAGTCTCTCAGATCAATGGTGCTTTAATGCTACAACTTTTTTTTTTTTAGAGCAGAGCAATAAATTCCTCTTGCTGTTAATGATTCAGAGTAGTTGCTGCCTTACCAGCCAGATCTGTGTCATTTCCTCTTTATGCTTAGTCTGTTTTCTGTATCATGCAAATTTGTTACAGGAGGGACACCTCTGTACTAAGCAGATAAGAAAAAACATAATTTTGATTTTTTTTATTTTTTTTTTTTACAGTATTGTTCTAAGATTTGTGAGCAAATTACGCCTGTATATGAGTTTGTCTCTACTGATGTGTTAGATGCGTTGCTGGATTTTTTTCAAGTGACATAGATGGTACTTTCTGTGAAGACAGAAACTAATTGTGAAAAACAATCAAGTACAACTAGATGTTGGCACTTTCTCACTGAATTACAAACAGGGAGGCTCCTCATGTCCCTGGTCTTTCCAAAGATGCAAATTCTGCTGAAGGCTGAGTCAGAGTTTTCCACGCCAAGGGTTTAAATTAAATCCCCAAAATGACATTCCTCTCAGCAAACATGGTAATTACGATTCTCTCTCTTTTGCAGTAAGGAAGCCATAGATTTATTTTATTAAGTGCAATGCTAGTACACACTTCAGTTATTACTTTTGAAGAGAAAAAGACAGGCATGATTAAGAAGGTCTACATCCTAATGAAAAGGCCTTATTCTTTGGCACAAGGAAAGCGGTTAAAACAAATCCAATATTCTCCTAATCTGCAAGCATTCAACAGGAGCTGGATATAGAAGAAAAAGACCAGCGCGAGTGAAAAATACATCTAAATTTGCAAAAAGAAAAGTGGGCTCTTAAGCAGTTATAATCCTGCTCGCATTCCACTACTACCTGCTTCTTTCCCTGCCTATGTCAATCTGATCGTATCGCCTCACTCATCTTTAACCTCAACCATGAGCAATGTTTTTGGGTACCGGGAAGGCTGGAAAAGGGAGTTGTACAAAACTCTTACCAAATCTTGGCAGATGAGCGAGGAGCAGTCTCCACGCCCGTGTTTAAATCAGGAACTGATAACCCCTGGCAGAGCTGAACCTGGCCCGGGGATAACTCCTCAGCCAAGGAGCGAGCGCACGAGTAGAAACGTTTCACACTTCTTTCTGTTAAGAGCATTAGCTTAAATTTCAGCTGAGGACAACTGGTATTGATGGTCTCCACCTGTAGCGTCGGGCCCTGGGCGTTTCGGTCTGAAACAGCCTGATTTTGTAAAGGGATGAACTCGGGAGTTAGGAGGTTAAAACACCTTTGGCTGATTCGAAAGCCTTTTCTCTCAGGAGTAGTCTGGGGAGTTTAACAGGCCCCAGCTGTTGTGGAAGTAAGCTTATACAACCTTGTAACATCATCTTTTGAAATGCCTTTAATGTAGTGTGTCAGATTTAACATAATCTCTACTATTTGTTTTGTTTATTTCATCGTTTGTTGCGGTGAGGGAAGACTCGCACAACCAATGTGATTGATAAGCAAGCTTCAGTTTATTGCCTGGATCGCTGATTATTTAAAGCATCAGTTAACAAGCTCATACATATTCTGTAACATAACATATTGATTGGATGCTACCTATAGTGACGTTACTCATCACAGCTACAGACTACTTCTTTCTTCTTTGTTCCCCTTATCAGTGTACTCCCTACTTTCACATCCCTGTTCTCACACCCCCTTATCCTGACTACAAGATTCTGCTGCTATTGACAAGGACATTGTGACCTTGCCGCCTCAGCACAACTCAGCATTATCCTCTCTCAGACCAGCTGGGTTCTGTGTGCAGCTAGGCCTTTGTCTGCTAAGACTTTCATGTCTACGTGCCCTTTACCTGCAAGTCAGTTATCCACAATCGTTATTGAAATAAGTGTTCCGGATAACTTGTAAGTTGTTGTGAATGAGGAAACTGATAATGGGAAAAGGGACTAGAAGTACTTTTAACAACTTCTGGGACTGAAAACTTATTGCAGATATGCTTAATTACATAGATATAGCCAACCATGTTGTTATTTGAAATAACCTTTTTTTTTTTTTAGACTAGAAATTATCAGATCCCAAAATTCTCAAGGATTAAACCACTAAAACAAGTTTTACCTCAGATCATCTGTGAAGATGCTGGGAGGGCTGGAGCCCCTCTGCTGTGAGGACAGGCAGGGAGAGAGCTGGGGGGGGTTCAGCCTGGAGAAGGCTTCAGGGAGACCTTCGAGCCCCTTCCAGTCCTTAAAGGGGCTCCAGGAGAGCTGGGGAGGGACTCTGGATCAGGGAGGGGAGCCATGGGACGAGGGGGAATGGTTTTACACTGAAAGAGAGGAGATTTAGATGAGATCTGAGGAAGCAATTCTTTGCTGTGAGGGTGGTGAGCCCCTGGCCCAGGTTGCCCAGAGAAGCTGTGGCTGCCCCATCCCTGGAGTGGTTCAAGGCCAGGTTGGACGGGGCTTGGAGCAGCGTGGTCTGGTGGGAGGTGTCCCTGCCCAGGGCAGGGGGGTGGCACTGGATGATCTGGTTCTGGATCAAGATTATTTGGCCAACAGTGTGAATTGAATGACAAGCTAATGCAGGTAGCTCCATTATAAGAGGTAGTAGTGATACATTTCTAAGATATAACCAAAAAATGACAGTGATTTAAAAAGAATTGTTGACATTATGAAGTGACTGTTCTTGAAATTTAGTAAAACCAAATAGCAAGAAGTTGTTTAAAACTGTGTGAAATAAGATACCCACCTAAAAATTAATAATCTGCTTGGATTATCATGGTATTGAAAAAGCAGTTAATGAATACTGGTGGTTTCAGAAAGACTAAATGATTGATTTTGTATCATTTCTTACCACAGGTAATGATGGATAGGTATCTCAAGCAAAAGGACACTAAATACAGAAATGCTCACAGGAGATGTGGTGTATGAGAAAGGGGGGTGCATATTTGAACACAGGGCCATTAAGAGTTTGCACAGTTTTCTTTAAAATGCAACAAATTCTGTCAAGCATTTTTAAGGGAATTTTTGAATATTTTTGTTACTCACATGCTGCAGCTCAATCAGATTACTGTTTTATTTTAGAAATTGAATTGAGCTTCTGTTTGTGCAACTGTGCAGGGCTGTAAATGGGGTAACTGTAGAGTCCCCCTTTGCCAAAAGTGTCTCTGTCATCCAGATGCAGAACCAGGTACAGAAACAAGAATTTCCTGTCTTAAGGTTTTACTTAGATTTCAGACCCAGCTGAGGATGCTCAGTTCTTACGAGCAAGTGTCAGTGGGGTATATAAAGTAAATCATTAAAATTCTCTTTAGAGTCTTTGAAGACAAGTTACTTCCTATGTGCAGTGAGGTGGCTATGCCAAAACTATGGCCTAAGAAAACAAAAATCTTAACTGATTCTTACAATTCAAAGTAGAGAATGAAGTACACTAGCATATTTGCTTTTAAAGGCAGAAGAAAATAAATTCAACTGTTAAGCCTGACTAGAAATCATAATTTCATCCTGGGATGGCACCATTAGTAGAATAGCAGCAAACCGCGTTCTTTTCAGGTTCAGAGGGAAGGTATCAGTTTGTTTTCATATCTTGCTTCATTATTTGGCCAGTGGGTAAATGACCAGTGACAGAGTACCTTTTTGCTCTGAATTATGAGAAGATTGAGTTTATGGATCAGCAGCAGTTTGATTTGTAATTTTCCTAGCAGCCGTTAAACTTTAAGTCTTTTCAACTAATTGCTGCTGAATTTGCTTCAAGAAGATGTAATCCTTTCCATTAATATACAGAAGAAATATATACCAGTCAGTTCCCCGTGCCACTTGAGGGTATTTCAGTAGCAGATTGGAATTTTAAGTCCTGATTAACAAAGGAATCATAAAAGATTCAAACTGTCTTGAATTCTTTATCTGAGTTACAAAGGGTTTAATCTTAATGATAATGATGCAGAAAACCTGGATGAGTTAGTTTGCTTTTTGTTCTCAAGATTTGTTATTAATGTAATTCTATTTTTTGTTGGTTTTTTGTTGTTTTTTTGTTCCTGGAGACTCCAGTCTTCTGGGGCTAGTATCAAGATAGCAAAGGTTTGTAGTTGGTGCAGAAATTTGACTTTGTGGTGTTGTATGCAGAGTACAGCATATTCTCCCTTATATCATATGATGTTTCACTATTGGATGTATTTTTGACAATTTATAACTAAATCCATGGCTTAGAGTTTAATTTATGATGTGTATATATTTGAAGTTGCTTATACTTCTGTCAAACAGATAGATTTATTTTTTTTTTTATGTTTTTTTTTTGGTTGTGGGAGAATACACTTGATCTCTGAAGATTTTTAAATACTCTGTGTGTCTTGTCTGTCTGCTCCGCTTGTAGCTGCCAACAGAAGAGTGTGGCAAACAGGAACGGTACTGGCCCAGGCCCTTTATAGGCACTTATGACCCATTTTGTGTAATAGCCGTGAAGGATGTTCTCACTTTCAAATTTGTTTGATATCTAATTTTAAACCCTTTTTTTTTCTGTTTTCCATGATAGCCTTGTAACAGTACTATTATACTTTATGTGTTGTGTAGAAAAATCACTTTCTTTAGCTCTCTGATAGTTCACTATCTATATCCTTGGGGTGTTTTTTGAGACATAACGAATCATTCCATATGCATCTTCTCTGTCCCACATGGAATTTTGTAGGAGACTTCTCATAACCCTCTTTCCGAGGTGCCTCTGCATTCACATGAGGCTTGGTGTAAGCGCTCTGCTGATAAGGAGCAGTGGCCGGGTTCAGCAGCTCACAAGGCGTTATCAGTGCCTCGTCATAACTGTCGGGTATACGCTGTTTGGTCTTGAGAAAGACAGGGTGGCCTATAAAACCTCTCAGTTGGTTTAACTTGGTATATTGCTTTATTGCTCTGGTTGTCTGATACTTTGGCTGGTGATTACTTTGTAGTGCTACTTTGCGTCTTATGTATATAATGCCATAATTACTTCTTTTACCTCCTTAATTGGGGTATAACATTATCGTTGGATATAGTTTTGACTGCCTTTGGGCATGAATGGTAGCTTAGTAAACTTAACTCAATGATTACAGAGGTGTTTAATACATTTTAGGAAGAAAAAATAATCAGAGGTTGGGGAAGGAAGGAAGAATTTTAACATATTCAAAGTGACTAAGTTAATTGATCTCAACTGTGTACTGGAGTAATATTAGTATAGTACAGTATAGCATAATGCACATTAGTATGGTACACTTAGTTGTACAGTGTATTTATGGTAACATACAGTGTTAATAGTTGAGCTTGCTTGCATTGGCTTTGCTCCCATTCTGGCAGGTTATAAAATCAGGAGCAATACTATGCTCCAGGTTTAGTGCCCGAGCTGTGAAGATGTGAGACAAGTTGGAGGTAAACTGCAGGGCTTGGATGTAGATTCAACATGCACAGATGAATGCACAGATGTATATCCCCTAGCCTTCTTTCGGGGAAATACACACAGAATTGCTCTTACTAAGTGGCTAATGTTTCCTGGTGCTCCAAAGGAAGACGAGGCAACAAGCTGCTCTTGGGAAAGGCAAGCGTCTGTACTCCTCACCCCCTGGTAGCATTCCTCTGCCTGCCAGCACTGAGCAGAGCTTGCCATTCATTCTGATCAGAAACAGCCAGAGACGTCCCACTATTTTGAAAAATGCATTTAACCCTTAGGTATTTTGAGACTTTGATCTCATGGAAACAATGTAAGCTGGCAGGCGCTTTGAAATGGGCAATCCTCTATGAATTTCTCCTTATCAGCCTGTAATAATAGCAAAAAAAAAAGTAGTAAATATCCCACAAAAAATTATTGCATGCATGCGATCTCATTAATAGGGAAAATTGAAGAAGAAGGGGAAACAGAAACATCTGTAGCAGTGGAATGAAGGATGAAGAGGTAAACTTGTACCTTTAAAGGCAGGAAAGTGTAAGGCAAAAGGATGGATTCCAAAAACAACAAGAAAGGAATGTGTTCTGTGAGGGCCCATCTACACAGATGAGCTTAGGAAGCAGGCGAAGAGAGAGGCAGACAGGTGTACATCCCAGCGGTTCAGCTTTGCTTCAGCAGATAAAATAGCAGTATGCTCATTTCATCTGATTAGTATGTTACAGGGCTGCTTTAAGCTGCTGCAGAATGGTAGAGCCAGAATGTACTGCAGAACAGGACCATAAATTAAAAACATAACTCCATTTTTGAATATTCTCATCAGCCAGTTGATCCATATTATACCACCCTTTGGTGTTTTTCTTGTGTGCTTCAAGGAAATCTTTGTGTGGGAGGGACACCAAAGCGACTACTAGACAGTCTGTGTTGACATGGAGTTACAGCTGAGAATGTAGTTATGACAAAAAAGGGGCTGCTGCACAGAAAATTCAGCATTATGGTTAAACTTAAAAATGTGAGCATATTACAGTAAAGACAGATGACTTCCAGACATCTTAAACTGATAGTAGGGGAGAGGGAGCACTGAGAAATCTTAAAAGGAAAGGATGCCTGAAGTGCTGAAAGCTGGGGGAAAAAAACAAAGAAAAAAAATTTCTGAGTGGTTTGTTACAAAATACCGAGAAAAACTAAATGCTCTTTACAAAATAAAACATTAGCTGTAGGTTGTGTTAGAATATTTTGATTTTGCCAAGTATTGCTTTGTTTTTCCCACTTTAAAGATTTTTCCACCAAGCTGTAAGACACAACCAGAGGAATAAGGTGGCTGCTTTATTCTGAGGCTGCAGAATAACACCATTAAAAGTGGTTTTTTGCATTTGGATATCCACAAAGAATAGTATCAGTGACATGATAATACTTGTTGTATTTATGGGGCCATTTTTAATTTGAGCAAAACACACTGTTTCAACTATTTCTGATATTAAAATTTGTAAGGCAGAGTATCCAAAACAATCCAAGAGGGGATTGTAATAAAGATTTAAGCAATTTTCCAGATTAAACCTGCCTTACTTAGAATGTTCCTCTGTGGTTTTCCTCTTTCCTTTTTCCTTAGTGGTACTTGATTAATTTTTCCCCTTGAGTCCACTATCTTTGTGTTAATTAACGTGCTCAAACTCATCATTCCCTCTTGTATTTCATCCTCTATTTATTACTGTTTGTCTTTCAGCACTCTTTTCAGTACTTGCTGCTTTATCACTTATGTAAAGTTTTGTTTTTCTAGTATGACTATGTTTACATAGGTGTATCTTTTTCTGTTTTGCTCTCTAATACCCTTTAGTGAATCCTAGACCTCCACTATTAAGCAACAAGTTATATGTTTAGCTTTCCCAGTTTTCTGCTCCTTTTTCCATGTTCCCACTTACATTTGTCTTGTCACCACGTGATCTGTGTGTTCTCCTGCTTCATTTTGCATCTCCAAGTGCTGTTCCACACAGCTTAAGCTGATCTCAGTCAGAGCCGCCATAGTATTGCTTTTCCTCCAGCCTTCTCATGAGACCTACTAGCAGTTTATCTTTTCTCAGTTCTGAGGTGACAGCTCCTACTTACATTACGTTTTTTACAAGCGTATCCAGACTTTTACTGATCTTGGCTCTAGTTTGTGCTCTCTTGTTCTCTTCACCCATGCCAAAACATGTTGAGCCCACTATTCATTGTATTGTTTTAACTTCACTTTTAATATGATGCTTCCTCTTATTTTTCCATGGTAGGCAAGTTCCAATAAATTAAAAAAAAAAAAGAAAGTTTTCCTCAAGGGCTTTTTTCTGTTGGGTTTTCATGTCGTTTTTCTTTGTAAATCCCTTGTAAATAAAGATCCTGTCTGCTCTGTAAGTGGCTAATCAGGCAGAGTCATTGATAAAAAGTTTTTGTGACAGCAGATACAGTATCTGTGCTGCTCCCTGTGGGGAGGCTTTTGCCAGATAACATATTGCATGTTTAAACCATAGCTGTTACTGATTTCTTACTCCT
Source organism: Alca torda (assembly GCA_008658365.1). Classification (NCBI taxonomy): domain Eukaryota; kingdom Metazoa; phylum Chordata; class Aves; order Charadriiformes; family Alcidae; genus Alca; species Alca torda. The sequence continues at coordinate 29,649,500 of CM018081.1, read as the reverse complement.
TCTCTTCAAATTGCTTAATGACTAGGCTCGGAGTACCTAGAAAATTCCTTGAAGTTCATGGAATGGAAACTTGAAGTTCTTCATTTTGTATAATAGATATATATTTGCAATAAGGAAAAAGCAGGACTCCAGCCCAAGTAGTCTTCCTTATCCTCTCAGGTAAGGAAGGGCTAATTCAGGCTTTTCCCTTCCTTCTTTATTCTGTTTTCTGTGGCTAATGAAGCTAGACAGAATAGTAGACAGCCATGTAAGTCTCATCAAAACTCGTCAAAATTTACACACACACACAGACTAAATCAAGGTTGCACAGAGCATCTTAAGTTTGGCATTTCTTAATTTCTGCTTTAGTTTTGAAGCACAAAGATTATATATTTTTTGCATGTGATTTCTCTAATTCTTTGTAAAAAAGCTTCATGCATGTGTTCAGATAGTCAAAAAGTAAAAAGGGGTATTGGACTGAGCTAACAAAAAAGAGAAAACATTTTTTCTAGCAAAGCAGGAAAAATAATGATGTGGAAAAGGAGAACTTCTCTCACCTTGAATACTTTGAAATGAGGAGAGAGAAGGATAAAGGCGTTGCTTTGAGACAGCTCAGCTAATTTTTGCATTATCTTTTCACAGATCATGGTCAGTAAATGCTTTAGTCTTTGATAGACTCTAAATAAGTAATTTCACGAGAAGCAGAACTAATGAAGCGTGATTTCTAGTGTATCTGTGTTGATGAATTGTAACAAATTATACATGACTTGTTGAACGTACTCATGAAGCATCAGATATTCTTTCTGACATTTTGTTTCTCTGGTAAAGAAAATTTCCTTTGGCAAAAACATGTACGAAGGGGTGTTGAGAGCTGACAGTATGTCTGTGGGTCACTGCTGAGCTGTCTGGTCAGCGTGAACCTGCAGGTGGGACAAGCAAATTCATAGAAAGTAGAAGGAAGGATGGACGGACTTCTGTAGTGAATGTCCTCAGTGGGTGGTTTCTATGAAAGAGAGCTAGAAGTTCTTTGAAGCTGGAAATGTGGATAAACGTGATGTGGTTAGAAGAGTCTGCCGAGATTTCCAGAAGGCCTTCAGTGGAGTCCTCGCTCTCCTGAGTGAGGAGAAGCTGAGAGAACAGAGCTGCTCAGTCTCAGGAGGCAAAGGCCAAAAGGAGACCTTAACTGCTTTCTTCAAGTAATGAGAGACTAGAGGGAAGGTAAAGCCAGACTCTTCATGCAAATCCCTAGTAATTGGATGACAGTTAATAGATACAAAAGTCCAGTTTGACATAAGGGAAAACATTTTTGCCATGAGGTGGTCAAGCACTGGAGGCTGGAGGCATAAGGGCTCGGGGAGGCTGTGGGATCGCCATCCTGGGCCATAATCGGAACTCACCTGGGCAGCCTGATCTAGTTGACCCTGCTTTGGGAAGGGTTTGGACTAGCTGACAGTCGGGAATCCTGCCAACTGAAATTATTCTACGTTTCTAGAGTTCTAAGGGAAATCAGTAACTGTGAGTTTGTCCTGACGTGGACAAACATTTGATAAAAATCATAGGAAACAGAACAGGAATAAATCAGATGTTTTAAAATAATAATTATCTATTTATTACTTTCCAAATTGCTGGATTAAACCTTGTAGCTATCCAGAAGTATGCATACTAAAAAATCTGTAGTATATGAAGTCTCTTCCAGTATGGTGGAACAGAGATCCATTATTTTTGAAACTGCTTTGGACTTTATTGTAGTTGCTGTGAAATACTGTAGAAAGCACAAGGAGAGTATATTGGTGCATTGTAAGTACGAAGTACTGGTACAAAGCGATTGTTTTCAGCTGAAATCAGTTTATAAGGCAGACTGCATATTGTCAAGGCCTTTTCTATTACATTATCCCACACCTGAACTGTGATTGTAACAAGAGACACCTGGTACCAAGATGCAGTTCCCACAGCAGGTGCTCATGACGCCCTGGTAACTGGCCCAACAGACTGGGACTAGGGCTCTGCAGGAGGAACATGGGCACAGTTACCGCACCTGTGGCCTCTTGTTAGCAAGGGAAATAATATTTTTACTCTCCCCTTGGCTACAAAAATGCTTACACAGTTATGCTCTATTGGATTGCTCATGTTTGGATTGTCTGGCTCTTCTCCTGTCGCAGGGCACCACTGAGAAGCATCTGGCTCCATCATCTTTGCACCCTTGCATCAGGTATTTATTTATACATGCGGACAAGATCCCCACCCAGGATAGGGGAAGAGCTTAGGCCCACATGGGCCTTTCTCCTTACCAAGGGAAGCTCGGTTAACATGTGGTTGCATGTTAACAGCGCAGGTGATGGGTGAGTCTAGATGTGAAAACAGGCTTTGATAAAAGCACTCTGAAAGAGTAAATATACCTAAATGGACTTGTTTCAAATATTTACATTGTTGTATCTTACACTTAACTTTCAGCCCTACCTCCAAACTGACTGTGTTTATATTGCTGGATTTGAGTAACTTCTGACAGCATGCAGCCAAAGGCTGGTTCCACATATGCAGTGATAACCTGTAGTTAACTAAGATTTTGCTCCTGAAGCTTGCAGTCACAGAATCACGGAATGGTTCAGGTTGGAAGGGACCTCAAAGACCATCCAGTGCCACCCTCTGCCCTGGGCAGGGACACCTCCCACTAGACCAGGTTGCTCCAAGCCCCGTCCAACCTGGCCTTGAACCACTCCAGGGATGGGGCAGCCACAGCTTCTCTGGGCAACCTGCGCCAGGGGCTCACCACCCTCACAGCAAAGAATTGCTTCCTCAGATCTCATCTAAATTTCCCCTCTTTCAGTTTAAAACTGTTCCCCCTCATCCTATGGCTCCCCTACCTGATGAAGAGTCCTGTCCCAGCGTTCCTGTATGCCCTCTTTAGGTATTGGTACTATAACTGTAAACAATTTGAAAATATAATCTCTTTGCTTGGCAGCACTCTGAGAGGCAAAGTTAAAAATTAGAAATAAAGGACAAATTTATGTGTGTGTATAGATAGAAAAAAAAAAAAGTCTCTCAAACTTGCATTGTACCTGCATCTTGAGCATTGAATGTAGTTTTGGCCATCCCATTTCCAAAAAGATATACAAAATTAGAGAGAAAAACTCAACCAATGGGGAAAAGAATGGCAAATAGAGGAACAGTTATGCACTCTGCGCAAAAAAAAAAAAAAAAAAAAAAAAAATCCCAGGCTTATCAAATAAAATGATCAGGCAGCAGCCTTAAAAGTAGAATGTGGTACCTTCTGAAGGAATATAGAGCTAAACTGCATGTTTCATTGATATGAAAAGTACAAATGAGTTAAGAGATGATAGATCCACTAGCAGCTATTAAATTCCAATAGTCAAAGTGTGGCTTAACAACCTGCAGTTCAGGTAAACCCTAAACTACTGCCAAATGCAAGATTAATCTAATGGTGACTTGTACTTGCACTCTTCCTAACACCTAGTGCTGATTACTGGGTACAAAAATCCCTATGTTAGTTTTCGTTTCATCCGATCCACAAGGAATGTTTTTCTTAAGAAACGTTTCCTTACAGCAGATGTGCAGGGAACTGCAGCAATGAGTAGTGCTCACAGAAATGAATCTTGGAATCAGTGCTAAGTAAAGAGGTGGAAAGTTTCCGTAGTGTAAACCTAAGAACACATTGGAGTCAGGGCTTTCCCTCTCTCTTCAAGCACAAGTGTCCTCCTTGATCCCAGACTTCTCATTCAGCTGGAGTGAACCAAGGCGACGCAGGGTAGGGTGCGGGTGCTGGATGTCCACAGTTCTGGGTGCTTCTAAGTGCAAAAGCATTAGGACATCACCAGGAACAAAGCACTGCCTTCGGGGTAGCAAAGGCTGCTGAGCCTTTCACGTCATTTGCTGTTGTTCAAGTCTGAAGTTATCTGACAAAAAGGGGGGCACCTTTTCAGAATCACTACTTCAAGCCATCAGAGCATGAAAAGATCTATTTTGTGAAATCATTCAGTACAAATACTAGATTGGAAGTTCAGTGGCTTTGTTAATTAATTATTTGGTTTCTGCTACTCAGTCAGTGGCATTAACATCAAGATGAAAAGCAGCTTACAGTTTCCAAATGCAGATACTGTAGAGCCATATCAAATGGATATTATCTGCCTTAAACTCAGAGTAAGGAAGTTTTCTTTAATAAAATTTTAAGACTTGAACACATGAAGTGTTCTGTTTTTTGGTGCACTAAATTATGTAGGCCTGCTTCTTTGTCTACCAGTAGTTTGTGGAATTAACATGCTTTTTTCCTGAGGAGCATTATTTGCCATTTTATTGATTTCATTACTATGAAATCCTTTGGCAGTGTTGGCTGTCAGCTTTAATTCTAGCTGTTCTAAACAATTCTGTCACCAACGAACTTTGTCTGCTCCGTTATCATTCTTTCTTTCAAAGCATTTCTATCTGCTATTTAGCACATTTTTATCAACATGGATGCTTAGAAAGATCTACCGATAGGTTCATTCCATTCTGAAAACTGACCATTTTTGCTATCTTTGCTTTCCTGTCTTTTAAACTGACATTGAAATTCTTTGTTATTACATATCAACTTCTTTAAGAACGAAGATGGAAGAGATCATTATAGGATTTTGAAAATGAATGTGTTGCATAAATGTATGACTTTTAGCTGCTTATTGAGGTCTTATGGAGCTCCAAGGGGTTTGTGAAGCATTACTTTACCAAAATAATATCAACTCTTGAACAGGACCACCAGTTCTGTAGTAGATCAGCTTGCAGTCTGTCACCGCAGTCAGATTTAATGGTATGTAGTTCTTTAAGTCACTCCTGGATTCTTTATTTTCCCCCATTTTTATTCTTCTGACTCTCAGGATAGTTTAAGCGAGTAGCACGTTTTCACACATAATTGAAGCTTAGGAATTTCATAGGTTTTGGTTTCTTTACAGTAGACATTGTTTCTATCACTTTTTACTATAAGAATGTGTATTTATTTCTTGCAAAAAGGGCAAATAATTGGATTGTCATTGACACAAATCATTGTCCTCTTTGTAAAAATTTCTGACAGTCCTCAGTGTGTTTCTTCCCATATCTGCAATGAGGGAATCGTTATCTTCTCTATTATCTTCGGGATGAAATAACATTTTGCTTTTTAAAAGAGATCTAACAGTTTGAATCATATGAAACACTAGTTATATACATAAAGTTATCAACTTCTTACTCTCATTCAGAACTTTGAACGTCTAAGTGTAATATAGAATTGCTTCCTCTAAAAATGAAACAATTATCCTTGAATTTGGGTATCAGAAATGGCACGGCTTTGATAGTAAAATTCCACTGTTTCCTCTAGTGAGCCCTATGATAGTGAAAATAATTAATAAGTCCTCCCAGCTTTACTGACGTTTTTGACAACCTTTATTGATACTCTGTATACCTATTGGCACTGTTAACATTACTGATTGGTTTAAGTCAGATTCTATTTTACTAAACTTTAAGAGATGATACTTGCATACGGGGCAAGATGTCTTCCTTTAGGCTGAATTTGGTTGTGAAAGGTCAGCAGAAACAGCTCGGCTAATTTTTCAAATGACAACAATTAAAAAATGTTTTCTTACTTATGTTTAAGTTCTGTAAACCAGAACAGTAATAGATTTCTGAGCCTTGCATTATGGAGCAGGTAAAATCCAAAATGCTTTAGTAGTGGTCCCTTTGAATGTGCCTTTTTCTGTGCCAGTTAATTACTGTGTATGTTATATGTACATGCCATTGTCAGACGTGTAATGAGCACAGAGTAGGAACTGTAGGTGGCAGTCAGGCATTGGGAGGAGAGAGCACAAAAGGGCCGTAAGGACCATGAAAGGACTGTAAGGACCAAAGCTTCCTCCATTCCAGAACCTAGATTTCATTTCAGATTTTCTCAGCTTGAACACCACATTATTGCAATAGAGAAATATATCTCTACCCTCAAGTATCTGTTCATGATGGCAAGTAGCAAATTACTTTATTTGTCTTTTTCTGTGCTGTCTGGTGGAAATCTGTTCTATTTGTGTTTGTCATACTGCTTAAGACTGACAATGGGGCTAATGCAGTTCTCTGTCATGGCTTTTCTGGCCTTTATCTAATTCCAAAAGAGTTCTTGGAAGGATTTTTAGCAAAATCAAGATGTGAAAATTCAGGAAAAAGATCTTGCTGCTAAATCCTTGTCCTGTGTAACATCTAGATTTATATTTGTTCTGAAATCCAGAATATCCTTCTTGAAAATGTCTAGGTGGTGATAGAACGGGAGAGAAGCCGGGAGTTTCTGCTGTAGACATCTGTTATGAACCATCAAAACAAGAAAGCGAGATACAAAAGCTTCACTATTGTTTTTTCATCAGTATATGGAGCTGTATGATGTACAGTAGGTTATGAGATGGACTTAAACTAGCAAGGTGTCACCAGGGAGTAGAATATAGCAGGTTAAGAACTGTCCAGTGAATTCTTACAAGGTGGTGGTGACGATTTTTTCGTAGAGAAGATTGGAGAACACAAATGGAAAACACTCTTCTCTGGAGGTAATTCTCATTATTGGGATGGCAACTTAAATGAGCTCAGTCGTTCTAATAATAATATTTCTAGTTCTGTGAGAGCGAAGTGAAGGGCAAAGCAACAATAATGGTCTTCAAAACAGAAAGAGACTATACTGAAAATATAGATATGTGAGTCTGCATGGGAAACACGACCAAGGGGAAAAAAATGAAGCGCTTCCTGTTCCAAAAAATTGTATTTAAGACTCAAGTACAAAAAACCTAACACAAAGGAGGAATAGGAATTACAGCAAGATAACAACTTGTTTGAATCATGCTATGCAATGGCCTGAGAATCAAAACAGTATGTTAAAAATCAAAGAATTAAAGGTAAATATTCAAGAATTGCAGGAGCATGTGGACAAAATCAGAGCAATGCATGAAATAAATAAAACAAAATTAAGGGTAACAAAATTACATTCTGGTATGTAAATTAATAAGCAGAAGGCCAATTAAAAATTGGACTGCAGCAAGAGAATACACTTTTCCTATGTATGCTGTGTGTTGGGTGAATGATAAGGAGTTAACATTGCAGGGAGATTTCCGAGAACGGTCAGACATATTTTGGGAATATATTTGGGTTCGATTTTGTTGTAGGAGGGTAGACTTAGATGAACCATTAGAATTCTTTTTAACACGTGGCTGTGATTCTCTGTTTGATAAGGTTCTAATTGCATGAGGTTTCTGCTGATTTGTTCAGTAAGAGTTCATGGTCTAAAGCTGTTCTAAGGGTAAATTAGGGCTGTGTCTTTTAGGAAGATACTGGCTTTTGAATACTCCTTCATTGGTGGCAGAAATTGGGCAATGTAGAGTCCATGGAAGAGGAAGAGTTGGGGAATGTGTCAATAAAAGGGTCTTCTATTCCTGCATGTGCTGTGAAAGCTGAAATTCACCTAAGTATTTCGGCTGACTTCTTTCTAGAATCCTGACTTCTGATTTCAGTAAAATGTTTTGGTTTTCAAGCACAGAAATAATTAGAAAGTTAGGAGCCCTGATGGGATTTAGGAGTCTCAATGTCTATTTGGACATGCTTCATCTCTCCCAATACTGCTTCCATTTAGATTAATGATTAACACCTATTGATTACAATGAAGTAAGATCTACTTCAGTGTTCCTATGTGATTGTGAGCAAGCCACAGAAAATAAACTTTTTGTACTAGCGTGAGTAATTTCTGGTTAGTTTGAGCAGCTCTCTTCTGGGAACAGTAAATGAAGTGTTACAGAAGTGTACCATGACCCAAGTTGAGCAGTGAGAAATAATGTGCTTTTTATGGTTTGACTTCAGTCTTTGTTTATCATCTTTCATACGGAGATTTGTCACTAACACTTCTGAGACGATTAAAAGCTGCATTTACAGACATTGTAGAAGTGGATTATTTCGTATGATCTAAATGGTAAGTGGGGAGAAGGGTATAGGAAATGCTCATTAAATGATATTGAGGGAAAGAAATATTGCCCATCCAGCAATTCTGTAATCATCATTCATCCTTGCAGTATCTTTATTAAACTTGCCTTCTCTTGACAATTCCAGCAGTCAAAATTACTTCCCAGTGCTCTGATCCCAACTATCGACTTTCAGCTAATGCAAAAGAGTACATTGCCCTTTTCATATGATACTTTCCAGTGCAAATCTTCTAGTGTCTTCATCTTGATGCCTTTATAAATCTTGCTTCTGGTTACTGTTTTTCCAATTTGTGTGGTTGAGAAATACTAATCAGTCACTGTGAATTTAAGGTCCCACGATTAATCCTTCTTTGGCAGGAGACTGTGGGATTACTTTATATCCATTGACTAATCCATTGACATTGGATTAATTTATATCCATTGCAGTCTTGAGCTGCAATTTTCCCACCACTTCTCCTGCAGCTTACTCAGTTTGGGCAGCTGGTCCCAAAGAGAAGGGATAAAATTGGCTATGTAGCTTCCATGAATAAAGGCAGCAGAGATTAAAACTGACTATATAGTGTAGTCAGTATATTGCACAGTATATAATTTATTACTAGCTGTCAGGAGTATAGACGTCAAGAGTTCATTTACTAGTGAGTAGTTTGTTGTCATTAGTAGTGCTTGAGTGACTGGAGGCTGTTAGAGCTAGAGAACTGCTTCTGCAATGGCCTTGTTCCTGTCGTATAAACTTCCCCTTTCCTATGGAAACACGAGAATTGCCATATGCAGGAGGCCATTGGAGCATAGTATTTGGTATGATGGTGTTCCCTGATTTCCAGCAGTGGTTAGTACCTTCTGCTTCAGAGGAGAAAAGGTCATCATGGGACAGCCTCCATCCAAAGAGTACCCTCTTCAACTCCCGGTATTAAAGGTTGGTTGTTGCTCAAACTTGAGAGCTTACACATCTTACAAAGCTCTTGGAGATTTTTGTTGTTACTTTTCTTTCGCAGGGCTTACTATTATAATGGGTTAGTCTTCTCCCTGTAAATATATGTTTTGAAGCCACTGAGTCTGTGGTATGTAATATCTCCTGGAAATGTTATATCTTGTTTTGTATACAGATTTTTTTGTTGTTTTTTTTTAAAAGTGTATTCATCCAATTTTGTATAGGCCCCTTTAGTCTTTCTCTTCTCAAGTTGAAATAATGTTGTGTCCTCTGTATAGGTTTTTTTTCTTTCACTTTTAAAAGCAAGGTTGGGTGACATGATTAATTATTGACAAATTAAATTGATATCTATCTTTAGCTGAAAGTTAAACTGGAATTTTGACGTTAAGAAAATATATGTCAGGGAGAAGACTTTTTAAAACGCAATGAGTATGAATAAATTTGAAATGACAATTTAGTACTGAAGTGGAACAGACTTCTCAATTTATTAATGGGCTAAGACAATTTAAATCCTCTTCACTAAATACAGAGAGAGCGCTTCATGACAGAGGTAAAACTCAGAAAAGAATAGAAGACTAGTAGTAACATGAGTAAGGCAGAGACCATAGGAATGCACTCCACACCTTCAGTTGTATTTTGTAGAAAATCTGTTCTATTTTAAGGATTTGTTTTAAAATGGGAGAGTTTAGCTACAAATTTCAACAATGTTGACCATTGTAGTATTGAAATGTTGCAATGACACCATGAAATGTGGTGTGTGAGCAGAGTCTCCATAGCGTATTTACAGTGTTAAATCAGTTTCCCAGGAAAACAGACAGAATTGTGTTTTGCTCAGGTGGGGGAAAGGTGGTGATAGGAAAAGCAAGTCAGGCCAAAGCTATTGCCTACTGCCAGATAAGCAGAAATGTTCATTTTGCTTGACATGACTTCCAGTGAACTTTGTCATAAGAAGTGGAGGAAAGAAGGAGACGTGACAGTGAACTGATAAGTGCTGTTCATCATCACTCCTCGTGGTGCTTGCTGACACTTCCTTGGCAGTGTTGAGCTCTTGTCCAGCCTGACATCCCTAGGAGATGTCAAGCATTTGTTTCATCCTGTGCGCGCCCCTGCCTCACGCTCCCAAAGAGCTGGACCATTGTGTGGAAGATGTGTGTAGAATCTACACCAGCCTTATCTGTAACACTTCTGCACAGTGACCAGTAGAAATCCCAAAGTGCCCAGGAGACAGATGATGCTGTCTCAGTTCTAGTCATGGAAGGTCAAAAGCCTTTCAAGAGAAACTGTCTGTGGTCTGTAGTCCTGTGTTTGCAGTCTCTGCCCTTGGCCAATTTAGTGCATCTCTGACACCATGTGTACAGTTTGTTGCTGATGGTAACATGGAGGGTGTGCACATCCAGTGCGAGCCATCAGCCTCTTCTGCAAAGTTGCTGAATTAAAGAAGCAGTTCCTTAAGCAGTAACCTCCTGGAAATGAATTCCTTGAGAGAAATTGTTCGAGGAAAATTTCTCAAACGTGGTGAGCCCCTGGCCCAGGTTGCCCAGAGAAGCTGTGGCTGCCCCATCCCTGGAGGTGTTCAAGGCCAGGCTGGACGGGGCTTGGAGCAACCTGGTCTGGTGGGAGGTGTCCCTGCCCCGGGCAGGGGGTGGCACTGGATGATCTCTAAGGTCCCTTCCAACCCAAACCAGTCTGTGATTCTATGAAAAATTACAGTTGACTTGACTGTGAAGTAGTATGCAGAGGTCATGTAAGAAGTTACAATATGTGAGACACTAAGTAATAGTGACCACCATATAATTTGCATTCTGTAGCCTCAGGGAGAAAAGATAGAGAGAACCTGAACAGAATTATGCAAAGTTGAAGAGAGATTTGAATTGAGTGAAGTGCATTAACAAGGAAATTTAGTTATGGTATTCTTACTTTTCTGACAAAGTAATGTGGCCATATATTTTATGGAAGCCATTTAAGGTTATTAACAAAATTCATAAATAGATCTGAATCAAAATAGAATTAGAGCTATAAAAAAATAAAATAACAAAGGTCAATAGGTAACATTACCAATGAGAAGAAATACAGACGACAGCATGCAGTGAGAGAAGGAGGTATTAATGTAGCTGAGGTGGATTTCTAAGAACAGCTGCCCACTGTTCAATGTGCTGAGACATACCAAAACTGTGTCACTTGTTCAAAACAGAACTTTCAATATTGCAGGAAACATTAAAATACAGCTGCGTTTAGAGATTATTTCAAAACTGATAAAACAGGTCTTCAGCTGTCATACGGTAGCATTCTCTTGGGTTTTATATTAATATATTGCATTACAAACTGTTTATTAAAAATGTGGAAATTACCACGCACAAACTTAAATCACCATTGTTAGAACTGATGTTGACAGTGTTACACAGTGTGAAATGGATAAGTTAGTATTATTTTGTGAAGAAGCACAACCAATTAAAGAAATCAATATTTAAGTTGGTGTTTTAAAATGGTAGCCCTACTAAGATACAGGTGTGCTCTAACTGTGCTTGCATATTTTGAAACGTGTGTGTTTCTAATGCTTGATTTTCAAGGAATAAAATATCGGAATTAAAACATTCCCATAATATTTAGGATGCTTAACTTATCTTTATCTTTCCTTTGTACAAGGACTAATACTATTAGCTGTTAAGCTTCTACTGTGTGTGATGGTTTCAGTTTTTTGGAGCTGTGCAGTGGATCATTAATCCAATTGAACTTTTCGGAAAAGCAGGGAGACTTAATCTTTGTAATGTTAATGATATTGGCATGGGTTTTGTATTGCTGTGGTTTGCTTAAGTTTTCTGCATTTCCTCCATTAACAAAAGATTGTGAAGTGGCAAAAAGAAGATTGTGCAGTAGCAAAAAAAAAATGTTCTCTATGTTGACTTGTGTTACATAGTTGGATATTTAGACAACGTCTAGTTGGAAAGGCAATAATGTGTAAAAATATTTTATTCATTTATAGTGATTGTACTTAGGATCATGTCACAAGAATTTTCGTTTCTTGCTGTTGTTACAGTTCCACTTTTGGTAGCTTTGATTTACAATGAAAAGGTAATTATATCAGCTTTGCTGTTCAGATAGCGGGGGAACTGAAAGATGGTCTTCACTTTATTTTGCACAGAAAATTAAAAATACTTGGTAACTACAGACATGGCATGAGTCCTACATTTCTATCGCTTCTATATCACGCTTGCCCAGTTGTAAACAATAAAAAGATGGAAAATTTTACTAACTCCTAGTCTGACACCAGTTTACAGGACAGATGATTATTTTTTTACCCACTTCTTCAAGAGGCAGTCTTGTTCAATGTGTTCTGTTGTTATTGCATTATATGCTCTTTCATATGCATTATTGAGCTGTAAGTTCAGCAGCAGCAAAATGTTGATGTTTTGACATAATGAAAATGAGTTGTGTTAATTTCTTTTGTTCCTTCATTGAATTACAGGTACTGTAAGAATTGAAATGTTCAGGAACATGCAAAATGCAGAAATCATAAGGAAAATGACAGAAGAATTTGATGAGGTATAGTACGCAAATAGTTCTTTAAATTTTATGAAATATATTACAATATACTTTTGTTTTAAAATAAAAACGCAATGGGCAAGAAACCAGAATAAGTCAATGGGCAAGTCTCAGAATGAGAAATTGCATTGACAAGCAAAGCAGCAATTTAAACTATTGTAAGAGGAATAACCAGTCAGCATGAGCTTTAGGAAAGAATAATAATGGAAAACCAAAAAGTAATGAAATAATTTGAAAAGGTAGTTATAGTAACTCATCTGGAGAAGTCAGGGTTGTGGATTGAGTAGGCTCTGGACAGTGAAATACCAGTGCTGAAAAGTTTGTGAATGAGCCAGTTTAAGGGTGTAAGTGTACTGTCGGACTAAAGCATGGAGCAAGCTCACGCCCGGGGGTGTGAGAGAGCGTGGCCATGTCTGACTCTGCCAGGACTAGCTCAGGTCCATGCTGGCCCTGTGCTGGATCTGTGTCGACCCACATGTGTCTTTGTATGGCTTTAGGAATAGCCTTGTCTGTCTGCATCCTGGCTATTAGAGGGGTTAATGAGAGGAGGCAGTAAGAACTGCAGAAAGTTTTCTCATGCCATTGAAATTGGTGGTGGTGTTCTGGATTCTGAAGTTCACCTCTTGGAACTGCCATAGTACAACAAAGAACTCCAGATTCCTGAGATGGGACTGCAGGCTTTTGCGGCATTTTGCTCTGTTTGATGTCTGCAAATTCATGTTTTGTTCATTTGAAATGCCAGTTGAAACCAAATAGTAACTTGACATGAAAATTACCATTTTGGAACAGTGTTACAGAAAGAAATACTCTTTCAATAGATCTAAGCATTTTGTTTGAAACGAGTGTATTAAAATTCAGATTGGATATCTTCTGTCAAAATAAAAATGTTCCTAGTGGTGAATGCTTTTGAGCTTTGAGATTTTTCAACTGTATTTTGTTTGATTTTTCGTGTATAAAAAACTTAAATATTCTGAACGTTCAATTTACTTAGTGAGGAAAACAAATGCTGGAACAGGAATTTTCTGTGGGACAGCAGTGTCTTTTTCTGACCAATTCTAAATGGAATGCCAAGGCTGTGATTCAAAAAGTTTAGCAGGAAAACTATAAATGTGAGCACTGCTCTTTTTCAGGATTTACTTCTGCAGGATTTCCATCTTGTTCATGGCCTTGAACAACAAAATGTTTAACTATGTACTTAACTATGGTCATGTGGATGCTCTTTCTTCACTCAGGGCCTTTGTGTACAGGTGGGGTAGGGTACAGTAAATAAAATTTAGGTGTATAACGACAAACAGAAGGATTCTGTCAATTCACGCTACATTCTGGCTGAATTAGTTTTGCTTTTTAAAACATCACCCAACCAAAGTTAGTAAAATGCAGTGAATTTTTGCTAGTGTAATTTGAAAGCAGAACTGGATATTGTCTTTAGTCTAGCCCCATTGTGCACAACCGAATGGCCAAGGCACTGTCCAAAAGCCAAAGAACATCGATTTTGCCCAAGGGAGGATTGTCCCACAGTTGACAGGAGAATGTATTTCTCAAAAAACCCTTTTCAAAAACTTTCAAAGTTTTTTTTCTCAAAGGAGAAAAAAAATATCTCTTCCCTATGCACAATATGAGTGTACATATAAGCAACATATCTCCAAGAATTACAGTTAGTAGTACATAAGCTTTCTTCATTACGTAAAACTTTTCGGAACTTCTACAGTTCTAACAAAGTTTCCATTCTAGCTTCTGCCCTAATACTTGAATGGATTTGTGAAAGAATTTGTGGGTTTTACTATAAAAGCATGAAATTATTAGTCTTAGACCACAACCCCATGAATACTTTGAATTCTGGAATAAATGCATACCATGTTAGCAGTGGAAAACATTTTAGAATTTAGTGCAGATTTCTGCTGATGTTCATCTATCAGATAGTAACTTTAGAATTCTTATATGACTATTATGATTATTATTATAATATAACAATTATTATACATTATAATATTATATATTCAAATATATAATAATATTATAGTATTATATGATTGGTCTGTGCAGGTTGTCATAGTTGCAAAAAGATCTGCCAAAATATGAGCTTTTAGAATAAGAGAAGCTTACATTGCTGTTCCAGGTAAAACACGTAATGAAACAAACAAACAAAACCTTTCTCGGTCTTCAGCAGATTGTAAAATTGCAATTGCGATTGGCATAGCATTAGAACACTTTTTGGCCCTCTCTTTAGTGTCCACCACTTACAGATTCAGAACAGCAATCATTTTGGGGAGAGCTGTTGGTAGCAGACACCACTGCCAGTGACAGGGTAAAATCTTGCATTATCTATTCATTAGCACAGCGTGCTCCCCAGAAAATGTCTTCATTTCCATTGTAGATGTTCAGATTTGCTGCTTTCTTTACTTTTGCAAGATTGCCGCATTGTCCTGTCAGCGCTGCAGTAATCAGCTGGCTGCTGGTCCTAATTTCCACATTTATGGCATGGGCTGAAGCATTGATTTTCCTCATCATGAGTGGAGGAACACTTGTACAGGACTTAAACGATGGAAATAACTTAGTTCACTGCTGCTGCAGGTTCAGTTTGAGACAGGGAATTCCATGGACATCCATCTGCTGTACTATTTCTGTGCTCGGCTGATGAGTACAGACATTTTGTAGGTGAATTCCCTCCTAATTCTTGTGCTAGAGTTAGCAGGTGAACAAAAACTTGTTTTGGTTTGAGTTTTCTAACCATTGGAACATTGAGTATCACATGTCAGTGTCACTGGCGTGTCACATTTTTATAGGTATTCAAGAATAACAGATACAATCAAGTGGCTTTATAGTCAATTTATTCTTCCCATTTCAGCTAGATGAGATCTTCTCTGTGCAGTCTTTGTCTGCTTTTCAAAAGGATTGTTTTATATGTAATTGTAGATTAATTATATATCATACAAATGTGAGTAGTTACAGAACTAGAGATTCTGAGGATCTGTTCCAAATATATATATGCACACGTACCTCTAGAAAGCACATACTACGTATGCAAGTTGACATGCAGAATTCCCACAGGTACTGTGCAGGCAGGGACTTAGTCTGGAGATTATTTGTGAAAATAAGGTGTGAGCAGGGAGAGAAAAGGAGTCTGGGGTGTTCACACAGAGTTACTGTCAGGAAAACATTGAGGAGAAAGCTTTAACATTTTAATTTCAGTCCTAGATTTAAATAAATACAAGACTAATGCAGGGCTCATCTTTACATGGGGCACACTGTACCTTGCTGAAATCCACTAACGAGCATTAGGCATAAAGAGACGTAGCAGGCACAGCTGATGGTACTGCTACATATTTTAGACTGTTTATCTGGGTTTCTACTACATAACACTTTGGCCTGATTCACAGAAGTTCTGAGGACTCCCAGCAACAATTGAATATGCTGGGGGGTATCTTTATGTCAGGAGCTTTACAACCCCCTGAATTGTTGTGTTTGTTTTTTTTTTTTAAACCAAAGCTCCTATTTCTCTCAGATCGAACATTCAAAGTTAGAAGTAAAAATATTGCTCATTAGGATAATGTCATTCAGCATTTCAATGAATGAGATGGTTAGGTCTTTAAAAGTGCTGTATAATTTTGTCTTTTTGTAACATTTGAGTACTTGTCTCTGCAATTTTAATTGTTATTTTAGTATGATTGAAATGTGTGTTATGTGTTTAAATTTGATAGATAGGGTTTTTGCTGCAGGGGAATATGGTTTATGAAGTTTAGGTAAAAGGTTTTTTGATTACAGATCTTCTACATTTACGTTACTGGCTCTACGTGCTTCAGTCTGGGCGACAGGAAAAGTCCTGAGAGAACAGAAGTGCTTGTTCTTCACAAAAACCCAGAATAAATATGTACAAATGGATTTAACTTTGATACTACTGACTTCTTCTGTTGCGGGAGAGATTCAGGATGGGGCATTATTGCTGTGACGTTTTGGATCGTCTGGAATTGGGTTACAAATCGGGTGACCAGGGAGATGGTATTTCGTCTTTTTCACTGAAGGGGAAAAAAGCATTTTCAAATTTGGGGGGGCAGTCTCATTGAAATGCAATATTGCTTGAAGTGAGAACAGTAAGAGCAGACTTGGAGAGGAGTTAAATTAAGTGAGCGTTCACATGCCTGCTCCAATCTTGCAATAATCTTTGAAAGGTGGGGTGTGTGAAACTATCTGGGTATATGAATCTGTAGTAAAATTTCCATTACTTCTATCAGAAAGCAGGTTTTACCACTGGAAAAAGGCTAAGTTTATAAGATAAAAAAAGGGCAGGATTTACTTTCTAATAAGATCTCAGTTGTAAACTTGAGTAAGGCAATTTGTGGGGAGAGGCAGCCAGTTGATTAGAATATTAACATGGAGGGAGATGGAGAATGACACAAACCTCCAATCGCATAAGCCTTTCTGTAGGTTTTGACCTTAAATAGTTTGAAATATTCCTTTCTCATCCTTTTCCTCCACTTCCTAACCCAGGACACAAGGAAAAGAATTGAGTCTTGGTGCCTATTTTGGACTATACAGAGCTCATATAGCAAGTCTAGAACAGTTATAATGAAGTCTTTGTAAAAGACAGCAAGATGCTTTGTTTATTGAAGAATAATGTGTTGGTTTTATTTGTTATTCTCCCTTGACTTGAAGGATAATGGTCAGCTTAGAAACTTAGACCATGATGGCTACAGCAACATTAAAAGAAACTAACTGGGGAGACTTTTCATACTTCATATTTTCATTTTCTTGTTCTTCAGGACAGTGGTGATTATCCGCTTACCATGCCTGGGCCACAGTGGAAGAAGTTTCGATCCAACTTCTGCGAGTTCATTGGTGTGCTCATTCGACAGTGTCAGTATAGCATCATTTATGATGAATACATGATGGACACAGTGATCTCTCTTCTGACTGGTCTGTCAGATTCCCAGGTCCGGGCTTTCAGGCACACCAGTACATTAGCTGGTAAGTAAGCTAGCCCAGAGAAGAGTACTTTCAAAGAAGTTGCTACTGTTTAGCCACTTTGAGAATTACGCCTAATTTTGATTGAGGTGGAATTTGACCAGCACTGAGAACTCTGGACAGCTTGATCAAATCCAAGTACCCTCTATGATGTAACTGTAGTTAAAATACACTTTTTTGTTTGGAAAGGAGTACGCTGAAGCACTTAGTCTCAGAGATTTTTATCATACCCAGCGGCCTCCAGTAAATCCTGTGAATCGAAAGTGGCATGCTTATGTCTTGCACTTTATTATTAGTTGATCTTTTTTTTCTTTTTGTATAGAATGTCTTCATAATTTTGTATTTTATGGTACAAATTTAATCTAAATTAGTGTAAAAAATCATATTATCAAAGAATTTCAGTCCACCGGAAAATAAAATCTGTGCCTTCACTCTTGAGAAGCATTACTTTTGGGAGCACTAGGCCATAGTTGTAGGTCTCACTGTCTTCTGCCTCCAGCCACACTGCACCTTTCGACACACCTCCCTACATCGAGGAAAGCACAGGTTATGTCATTAGATAGAATAGACTTTTCTAGCGTGTATTTCATCGGACCTTTCTATATAAGGTGCCTCCCGCAAGGTGGATGAATTCTCTCTAGAAGTAACTATTTTTCTCCAATTACAAAGCAATACTGGGGTGGCTGGCTTGGATGTAGGTGTCTAAAGCTGGTTATGTCAGGTGACATAACCATCTTATGTGCTGAAATACGGTTTATTGGAAGATCCTTCTCCCTAGACTGTTTTTAGATAATACCAAATATTTTAAGCCTTTATAGGAGAAATTTGGCATAATCTGAATATTTCTACTGCCAATATTTGTCACTGATTTAGTTTTTTCCACAATCTCTTACAATTTTGTTCAGATTTCCAAGTGTAATACCAAGTGTCCAACAAATTCAATCAGGATTTGTTTAAAATTTCGTCTCTTGCTATGTATCTAAGTAATAGGCAGATTTCCAATGATATTGAAAAACCAACTTCACATTTGATTGGAGTTTGATTTTAAAATTGAAAGCCAAACCCTTCAATTCACAGTGACTGAACACTTTTGGAAACCTATCCTGTGGCATTCTTCACCCTACTCAGTCGGGATGGTAAAAACGTGAATTATGCAGGCCTAAGTTTACAGATTCAGAGTTTGCCTCTACAAATTCAGTATTCAAAGGTGAACACTATTTAAGCTGCAGATAACCTGCTGGAAATCGGTGTCTTTCCAGCTGATACTGTCTTCAGTTCCAGGTGATTTTGGTTTGCTGTTTGCTTAGATTGTTTCATAAGAGGGAGATTCTGGAGCGAGGTACGTGCTCTGATCTCTTACATTGATTGATTGGTTCATTGTTGCGTGGGATGGATGTTTGGAAAGTGTGAGAGGCTTGACTGAGAAGACAGGAAACAGCACCACACATTAGAGAGGTTACCCGAGACCTGTGCTGTGTGGAAGAAATAGTTGCCATCGTTTGGAATGGATTATGTAGCTAGAAACTTTAAGCAAGGACAAGCAAATGCTAAGGCCCAGGTTCATCACAACTAACTTCAGTTATTTAAGCCACTGCTGGCTTCTTGCATTAGGTATATGAGTATCTAGTGCTTACATTAGGAATAGGAGCTGCTGAAGATCTCCAGCATTTTCCAGTGATAACCATTTATTTATTTATGTGTTTGTTTTAACAAGCTTGAGAGCTTTGTTTTGATTCTGCAAATTTCCTTCAAGCTAGTTTTTGCACGCTTAATTACATTGCTGTCCTGCAGAGCAGAGGTCAGCATGATGCCACGGAGCTCAGTCTTCATAAAGTTTCTGAAAATCTACTTTTAGAGACTGATTTATTCTTGAAGGAATGTTTTGGGGGTCTCTTTCTCTTTTTTGTTTTTTTTTTAATTTTCCTCCGTGCTAGCCAATTTGAATGAGAAATGATTCACTATAGCAAGAAACTTAAGAAGTACACCTGCGTGCTTCTAGAGTTACCAGCTTTGAGCAATACCAAAATAAGATGGTTGCCACAAAAGTAGCTTCATTTCTCCATTTGTATAGTTGCTTTTCTACCTTGAAGACAATGCTGCATATTTAGCCAGAGAGGGTGTGATAGTTTGTTACATCATTTTGCTGTTTTTTCAGTATTGTAAAATGTGATATGCTATGTAACCACACAGAACACAAGAAAGACCCTAATTAATGTTTTTGTAAAAATAAATTGTACAGAAAAATAGACATGAACAATATTAGATCTAGCATTTTTATATAACTACATACTTGATTTCAGAGCAATGTCAGACTTACTTTCAAAGAAACTGTGCTGTGGTCCCTTGTAAATTGAGTAATCCTCAGAAGCTATTTGTTAAGTTACCCGTAGTGTGGAGGCATCTATAATGATGCTTTTCAGTAGAGAAGTGTCTGCAACTCCACAGAAACTGGCTTCATGGTGTACACTGATCCTGCAGTTTCACATGCTTGCTCACTGACCTTACACACTCAGAACTTGCATAATTTTCTGGAGAAGATGGCAAAGAACGTTGCCTGGAGCTCAATGCAGTATATATACTCTCTGTTCCGACCTTTAGATGAGCCAAGTGACCTGGGTATTGCTTGGGTGGGAAGTGCCTTTCCAGATGGCTTTGTGTCAGCGTCGAGGTGGTTATTTTCTGTGAGTATGGATCTGCTGAGGAAATGTTTTTTAGCTCTGACTACAGGTAAAGAGTCATATTCTGTCTTCTGCCTTTGCAGCTATGAAGCTTATGACTGCTCTTGTGAATGTTGCCTTAAACCTGAGCATTCATCAGGATAATACACAGAGGCAGTATGAAGCTGAGAGAAACAAAATGATTGGCAAGAGAGCTAATGAAAGATTGGAGCTGCTGCTTCAGAAAAGAAAAGAGGCAAGTGAAAAGATGAATTTTTTTTTCCGGGTTCACATACATTCCCTCCAACAGAAAGTCCAGGGTGGTTTGTGACTTGAGTACCATAGTGAGAAACAAGAGATTAGTTCTGCAGTCCTGTTTGTGTGATCTCAAGCATATTACTTGGGCTACATTTTTTCGTCTTGCATTAAGGCGTTCAGTTGAATTTGTGTGCTGCTCTGCACACAGGGTAATTTCTGTTCTCAGGCTTGTATATATGACCAGGCAGGAAGTAAATGAATCTCAAGTTGTAAGTAGTAACTGATGTGATTATGCAAACAGATTTTGAAAAGAGGATCACATGTAGTCTCTCACTGCACTGCCCATTTCTCCCTTTGATCACTGCAATTATTACACAGTGTCTCATTAGTACTTCTTTTTGTAGCTGCTTTCAAGAAACACTGGAGTGGGGGCTATAGCACCTGATCTCAGGGAGACATTAAAGTTGCTTTTAGTAAGTACCAGTCCAGCTTTAGGTGAGCAAAACCATTAGAAGGTTGCTGTAATCATCCCTAAATAAAGTATTATATCCCAGGAAATTCAGTTTTAGAGTTTTACTTAAAAGAAATCTGAAGATAACAAGTAGAAAATGAATACATATACACCCAAACAGCCATAATCTGTAAAGATGCCATGTAAAACTCATGTGATTGAATTAAAAATTGAAGTGTATGTGACTTAGATTTAAATGTATTATTTTTAATATGTTAGTTTTGAATATATTTCCTCCACTACTGTTTTACTCCGTGGCAAATTAAGACCGTCTGGGTGCTTTACCTGTATGCACCTTGGATTCTTTTAGGTATAACTTTGACTCAAAATTGCTTGACTTTATAGTCTTTGTCTGGGGATAATTACAATTATGTTTGGTTTTTTTTTTTTTTTTTTACCCTGTGATCCGTAACACAATTTTATTTGGCTTTCATAATTCTTTAAAATCATGCATTAAGGTAAAAAGCAAGAGCAATCGCTCCTGCCCAAACTGCAAGAGGAACATTTTAAATTAAATATTAAGTTCCATGTCAGCCTTAAAACATTTTAAAAAGCAGAGTTGCTTTGTTAAAATAGCTGGAGCACAGTTTCTATTCCACGTTCGTTGATTGTTGCTTTGAATTTCCAGAGGAGGACAGAGTCACTAATTACACTGATTAACTTATTTTAGCATCTCTGTGTCTGTGGACATCCTCTGTTCTGTTTTTTTCAATGTCTTTTGGAGATGCAGTATATAATTGCTCTGGGGAGAGTTGAACACAAGGATGGCCAGGCTAGCACAGGGTTGTGAACCCCTCAAAGAAGAATGAGCATTTGGCAAGCCTTAACTTTTCACGTCTGTTCAGTCTCTGTCACATCACTACTCACTAAAACTAATGAAAATCTTGCACAGGACTAAGGCAGAATGGAGTGGTGTTGGTTGAGTTATGTCCTCAGATGCAGAGTGTGAAGCGCAGTAGAGGGCCCTGTAAAGAAGAGATTTTATTAGGATTAGATGGCATAATGGCTGCACGTACCATGTTTAAATATGCTAAATCTACAGTAGTACTCTGTGCTGGCACTTAGTTGATTCTTTTGATGTAGTGCCATCATAATAAACCCTCATAGGCACATACACAGGCATGTGTTTATCTTCGTGAAGTTATACAGAGACAGTTCTTAAGCTAAGTGTGGCAAATTAATCTGAAGTAGAAGAGACGGAATGCTATCTCTGAAGTGTTTCATTCTCATGTCATCTTCTACATACCTAATGTGAGAGCAGTGCGGGAAGGTCTGTTCTTGTCAATGAGATTTTCAACTAAACTGGATGATTTATGTAACAATCTGCCACAAAATAGAGGAAGTTGTGTTTTAGTTGCTGCCAGTAGTAATTCAAATTTTGTGCTCGTCATACTTTTTGAGCTTCTCAAAATGCTTGCAGAGTCAAGAAGAGAATGTTTCCCTTATTTTTACTTAGGTTTAAGGGGGGGATTGTTAAATCACTTTTGCATTGGTAAGAGCAGGAATCCCGAGACACAAATGCACTCTCAAGATGCCTGAGGTTAAGCACTGAAATTCAAGTACGTGGTCTAGAAAAGCTGAAAGTGTAAAAAGCAATTAAAGTTCTGGAGAAAATTCATACTTTTCAAAGAATTGTTAATTCATTACTGAAAGTAAGATACACTTGGGAATTGTATCTTTTAAATGTTAGCACATAAAAGTAAAAGGGCTCTCAAATGGACCTACTGAATCTCTGCTTCTCCTTGTACACCAGCTCTGCCCCAGCACATGGATCCCCGTGTCAGTTATACAGCTGGTAACTTACCATGTTTATAGCAAGCTGTAAATTCCCTGTAGAAAAAGCAGAAGAGGGAGGAAGCCATCCGTGCTGTCCCCTCATCTATGCCACTTAGTCTTGTATGGTGCTGCTCAACTTCTCATTCCCAGAAACGTCAAAGGGCACTTCCCTTCAGTATTGAAACCTCATGGCTCATAAAGTTCGGTCTCTCCGACCTCTCTTGTGTGGTGTGTTTTATATTAATGATTCATACACAAAGTTCTGCATGAGCTTCTCCTTTCCCTTTCAGGGCCTCGTTAGTTTTTTGGAAGGCCTCCTGAGGCTTCTCGGTTCATTCCCATCCTCATTTTGCTCCACATTCTGTGCTAGGTTGTCTCTAGCCCCATGTTTCTGTGGCTATTTGCCCGTAGCCTGTGAAGTCAACCCCCTGAGGAGGGATGAGAAATTCACGCTCCCTTTTGGGTTCTGTATTCTTGAACAGGCATTAAGGCTGTGCATATTTGGGTTGAGCTGATGCTGAAAATAGTGCTTCTTCCAGAAACCATGTCTAAATACGCTTGGCTTGTGTACCAACCCTTTGGTACACACAGAGCTGGTGTGCACCCAGCTTTTCTCTTTGTACATAATCCCCTTCACTGTGAAATTAATTTCTTTGGCAGGTGTTTGACAAATTAGTCAAGAGCTCTCAATGCCTTGGTCTCCCCATATGGAAAATGGAGGCAGCACCTCCTTACGTTTTAGGAAACTGGGAGGGTTCATTTACTGAATTTTGCAAGCTACTTTAGATCTTATTTGGAAGATACTGTAGAAATGTTTATAAACATGGCTTGCAAAATATAAACCCCAAGGTGAAAGTGTTTATGAGCTCATGCTATGCAGGAAGTCAAAACAGCTGATCATAGTTCTGCCTCTGGCTTTAAGATGTTTTATCTGTTACATATATATGTCCATAATTATACAGGTTTTATTATGCGCTCTGTACTTGCAAGGCTCTGTTGTGGTTTTCATTCTGAAAATGTGGAAAAGTTTACGTTCATGCATGTTGTTGTATTCTGCTTTGGTATGAAGAAACACCTTGATGGAGGAATGATGCCTTTGAGTGTAGTAGCAGTTCTAGTCCAAAAGCTGATTGTATAAATTGGCATCATCTTCTTTAACAAAGCTGCATTTTGGTATGATTAAGTCAAACTTATTTAGTTTAGTACAATAGCTGACAGTATAAGAATACTTTAATTGATTCCAAGATGTTCCTTTAGGATTTGTTAACAGATTCATTTATACAAGGAAGCTTTCCATAGTACAAAGTGTGCCCATATTACACAGGAAATATTAAGTTTTTAAAAAAAACCACTCCTATTTATAAAAACATGCTCATAACAGTTTTTTTCACTTGGGTTTGATTTATGTTTGGGTTTGGTTTTTTGCAATGTAAGGCCTGGGTGCCAGGTGGGCTCCAGTGTTAAGCACCCATGCTCTGATGCCGGAAAGCTTCCTGCTTCAGAAAGGCAGTTGTCATGGGCACTGAAGATAAAGTATGCTCATGCTTAAGATTGAGAACATCTTTAAGTACTTTCCTTAAATAGGACGTTGAATTTTTCAGAGGGGATTCCTGATCTGTAACCCACTTCGTTTCTGCAGCTGACATTCACTCCCAGTTTTATCTGTTTAACCGTGACTACGGGACTGCTGACATTACTGAACACAGAGTCTCTACTTGTCTAAATAGCAGTAGCAAAAAAATGGTGATGACCACTTCAAAGGACTAATTTGAAACTAAGTTAATTGATGTTTGTAGAGAATGTTAACTTTCTCTCATTAAGGCATTGCATATATCTATATATATATGTGTTTATATGCACACAATACAGGCATGTGCTGGAAAAGTAGAAAATGGTGAATCTACTAATACCTTTAATTAAGTAGAAGACCATGGTCTTCTAATGTTTCCCAATAAGGAATTGTAGAATATCTAATTATAATAAGCAGTGATCTTTTATTTATGTTTGTTTTGTTTTTTGCAGCTACAAGAAAACCAAGATGAAATCGAAAATATGATGAACTCTATTTTTAAGGGTATATTTGTTCATAGATACCGGTAAGAAAATGCATGCTACAGTAGGCTTTGCTAACAAAGTATAATCATAAATAATGTCAAGGGCAGTTTCTGTTTTGAGTTTTCTTCTGATGTAATATTCTAGGTGCCACAAAAGCAGTATCAAAAACACTGAAGTTATGGAAGAAAATCTAAGTGTAACCCCTATTAATTACACAGTAGAGCCACCCCCCCAACTTCATTTTAATTCAGTGAAACAGTTTTAAAGGAGTTGTGGGAGACATGGAATTTGAATTTTTGTGTTTTAAAACGAAACGTCATCCAAGGTGGGGGCACAAACATGACATATCTTAAGAATAATGAAACGATCACTGTATATCGTAAGAGGGCAGTCTTGGTTCTTGGGTACCTCTACTCTTCATTTCCTTTTGTATGTCTTAAGTGTAAACAGTAAATTTCTCATCTTTCCACCATATATGCTTTAGCCACAACTTCAACTTTATTTTAGGCTTTTTCCTCCTTAAATTACATAAGGCCAATCAAAAACCTTAATTCCGGTTAACATGTGTTTTTTGGTTTTAAATTGCTTTGGATGTTTGTAGCAAGAACATTAAAAAAAAAATTAGTGGTGTTTAGCACATCACAAAAGGGTTTTTTATTAGTTAATATGCTATGTCTTGTGAATACAAAACCACAGCAGGTTATATATATCTATGTGTGTGTGTGAATGTGCACATCATGTGCACTTCTGTTTACTTTGGAATTGCACAAACCAGTAGATTTGGACTGGTGCATACCATTTTGGAATATGGTTTATCAGAGAGCAGTGGTCTTTTAAAATAGATTTAGGATTGTTTTGCATCACAAGGTACCTCAAAGCATCTGCAGCGTCTTGGTGAAACCAGCTCTTTAAATGTTAATTGACTTACCAAAGTCAAAAGATGAAATTCCAGGATACTAAACTATGCAATTAACCTTTCAGATTTAAATTCTGGTTTAAAACTTTACCATTTATGAAATCTTTTGGACAAATGGCAGAAAACAAGAAAGGGTGTATGAGAAAAGGGTTAGAAGGTGAGAAGGAACCCACAGTTCAGGTGGGCAGAGGGATTATTGTAATTACGGAGAAAAGCATGCAGGAAACCTGGAAGGGGCCTATGCTAAGAAATATGTGAATGTGAACAACACAGTGGAGTTGGAGCATGTATCTTCAGTACCCAAGCAGGATACTTGAAAGAAAGTTTATAGCAGTACTGGGAGCATCTCTCCAAGGAGATCGGAGGTAGGAGCAAAACGGGGACTCTTAAAAAGACAAGGGATCTAAGTAGGGTGATTACTTACGCATGCAGAAAAAGAGGTTCTGTTGTATGTCACACTTCTCTCTTTCTTTAGACCTTGTATCCTTATTCTGTCCCGCACACCTATGGGACAACTTCATTTGCTATCCATTTGTTTCTTCCCTCCTGAGGAAGCCACGAAGGAGGGATGGTGAACTGCGAGGGTCTGAGAGGCAGTGGAGTTGGTCAGTAAGCCTTGAGCTGCTTGGCAACAGAGGGATGGGTAGACGGAGTGAACGGGTAAATTAGGATTAGCTCAGTAGAGCACTCACACTATTTTGTTATGAAAGCAGCTTTTATGCTGGGGTAGGTAATAAAGAAAGTTAAAGTTAAATGTAAGGAATTTTTCCATTTTTGCGCCTTCAGAATGTAGTGTATTGTATCAAACAATAAAACTTTAAAGTATTTTCCTAGCAGCTCATGCTCTTGTGTAGGGTTGGAAAAACACTCTTTTTAAATCCTCCTTTTGTAACCCAGGTTTCTTTT
The DNA here is from genome assembly GCA_008658365.1 of Alca torda. Taxonomy (NCBI): domain Eukaryota; kingdom Metazoa; phylum Chordata; class Aves; order Charadriiformes; family Alcidae; genus Alca; species Alca torda. The sequence goes on along the minus strand of CM018081.1, from coordinate 29,623,057 downwards.
CATGCCTCCTGCCACCATTAGTAAAGGCCTGATTTTGCTGATATTGCTGTAACAAAGAAGGGGCCAAATAAATAAACTCTGCTGAGCCATGCCCTGACAAAAGATGCCCAGGCTGACACTGTTAGACCAGGGAAGAATTTGCTGAAACGAGTTGAGTAGCAGTGTGCTCTGAGCGATGTGGTGCTCAGCCATGGCACCACTTCTGCCATGGTTGAGAGGGGCCAGAAGTAACTGCTTCCAAATCTGCCCCCAAGAATCATAGAATCATGGAGTCTTCCTGGTTGGAAAGGATCTTTGAGATCATCAAGTCCAACCATACACACACAGAAAAACCCCTACAATCTCTGCCACTAGAGCATGCCCTAAAGTGCCAAATCTAGACGTTTCTTAAATACCTCTAGGGATGGTGACTCAACCACCTCCCTGGACAGGCTGTTCCAGTGCCTGACCACTCTTTCAGTAAAGTAATTCTTCCTAATATCTAATCTAAACTTCCCCTGCCGCAACTTCAGACCATTTCCTCTGGTCCTGTCATTATTCACCTGGGAGAAGAGGCCAGCACCCACTTCTCTACAACCTCCTTTCAGGTAGTTGTAGAGGGCAATGAGGTATCCCCTCAGCCTCCTCTTCTCCAAACTGAACATTCCCAGTTCCCTCAGCCTCTCTTCATATGGCTTGGTCTCCAGACCCCTCAGAGAGCCGCTTTTGTGAGGAGTTGTCATCTCTCCAGCCTCCTTAACTGCTGTGAAGCTCTGAAGAGAGTCTGTTACTACATACACCTCAATATGAGTAATCTGTAGACCACAGAACATAGATTCAAATTTTTGCAGTCATATCTGTGCAAGAACATAGAGGGGAAAAAATGCCTGTATTAAAACCATCCAATTAAAGAGAAAACCAGGGCTGGGGGCAGGGGGGGGAGAAAAAAAGGAAAGGATTTCAAATTATTACCTGCTTCCGTAATATTTCTTAAGCATTCCTTCTCTCAAATAGTTCAAGTGATTTATAAACATGACATCATTTTATAGTCCTTAGCCCATGGGCAAGTGGTAATGATTTCAAAAGAACGTTATTTTAATTATTCCCAGAGAAGAAACCCCTTTCCATAATATGATTCAGACTCTGGCACAGTGATTCATGCTTAGTGACCTTTGTAACTTAAATAGCAAGTCCTTGATCTGAACAAAAAGCCCCCCCAAACTGTTTCATTCAGAATGGAGCTGTCTTCCTACTAGTAAGCTGGTGTTGCAGTGAGGCTAATCTCCTTTCTGTAGATTAGCTCACAATTTATTGGAAGATTTCAATGCTCACTTCTGCCATTAAAAAAAAAACAATTATGATTTACAGAAATAGCTAAACAGTATTCTAGGTGTAATGTTAGTCTAGTGTTAACAGCAGATTTGGTCAAAAAATGAGATATGCTTAATAACCATGCAGGAGATGTACCTACCTCATTGCGTATTTCCTTATCTCTTTCCTGAATCACATTTTTGACTATTTTTGTGTCTCTTTATGACATATTTGGGAAGATGTAAGAGCAAGTTCAGTTAGAGGGAAGTTGCTGGGCTCATGTTGATGAGTTATAAAAACAGGGGAGATGATGACTGTGGTAAACCGGAGTACAGGGCCATGAGGGTAATCAGACTCCGGAACGGGTTGTCCAGAGAGGCTGCAGAACACCTGGCCTTGGAAATACTCAAAACATTGCTTGTACAAGGCTTTTACGTGTGGGAGCTTGGATATGGTCATGTTCAGAGGTCTTAATCTCAAAATAAGTTTTATGTCTGTATGAGTGTAATACCTTTGGTATGTGGTATGTAGTAGTAAGATACTATCTACTGGTAGGTCAGGGATCTTAACATAATGGATTTTGTATCTGAAGTTAAAGCAGCTGAAAATTGCTTGCAGGGTACATGTATATTTTAAAAAAACAGGGAGGCCTGTTTCTTCATTTCAGTTGTATCAGCATATCAGAGATTACTTTGATTCTGAGGTTATTGCCACATAGCTTCTCAGATGTAACATGTATTCATCACAAGTATTCAAGCTCATCATTTTCAACAGTTATCAGAGATGTCAAAATTTTGGTTTGGCTACTTCCCTACTTTTGATTTAGCAATGCGTGTCCAGACACATTTCCCTTTCAGAGGGTAAGATTCAGGGCGTTCTTATTTGAGCCCTACTTAATAACATCTTTCTGTTTTGAAGGCTCAAAGAGCCGTTCCTCTGGATGTGAACCTCCAGCAAAACATCTATTACAGTTTTAACTTCTGGCAGACCTGAATGGGGATCCTCAAACTGATGGACACGATGGTTTTATGAATTTATGCAGTGCAATGAGCCTGAGGTATTGTTTTGGCAGTAGTGATCATTAAGGTAACACTTGTCGAATGTAGATAGCATCTTTACAGAGAAGATGCTCCTGTCTCCTTCCAAGGTGCTTGTTTCCCTCCTGCTGGGTAAATAGAATGATGGTGGCAAGTTGTATCTGAGTTCCAATCTAGGAAACAAGAGTGTTGCATGAAAAAAAGGGCTATTAGATGGAAGTCTGGTGAGGAAGCAGGTAGGAGACTGAGAGGCGCAAAAACCAGACAGCACATAAAACCATAGGAAGATCTTTTTCCCCCCCCCAAATATGTTATCCTAAGGAGGTGAAACACACATCTTAGGTGACAAGAAAATGCATTATATCCTTACATATGTTGAAAAAACAGATAGCAATTACCTAGACCAGTTGTCGCTCAGAGGCATAAGAAAAGAGAAAGGCAAAAAGTTAGATCTTGGTACTTAAATGAGTTTGACCTTACTAAGTTTAAAAACACCCACTCCCTTTCCTACAAAGTCATGCATCATACTTCATATAAGCAAAGGTGTTAGTATGGTATGAGTCTTGGAGAAACACTGGTTTTGAAGATATGTAGAGCTACATCTTGAAATTCAAGTCATGCCTTCAAACAATACAATTCCTTGGTCTGGCAACAATGTTGGATAATCAGCTAGGTACCACATTATTGAAATAGCTATTTAAGTAGCACTTCGGGTAGAATTACTTAGAAGTGGGAGTGCTGCTTACCTCACTCCTGGGAGGGGTTGTTATGCAGTGAGTATTCACCAGAATTTCTGGAAATGGACTCTGCACACTTAACGTTTCTTACCCTTCTTCCCTTATGGGGTCCTAATTCAGCTCCAGAGATGAGAGAGTCATAGAAAGAAGTAGAAAAGACATTTTGTCCAGTTCTCTTTGTAACTACGTCTTCAAAATGTTTAGAAACTGTCGAGCAGCCCAAGGGACAGGGAGGGGCATAGTTTGGTCCAACTGGCAATGGTCTGTTGTTGTAGAGCTGCACCGTTTCATGTCCCTTGCCTGGGAATTTGTGATTCCATCCCAAAGAACACCAGAGGCAGGTGAGTGACCCTCGTTTCTGTCTTTGTTAGAAAGTTTTCTCATAGGCGAACTCTTATCCCATCCTTTAGGAGCTTCCAAGAAGTCTTGAAGCAGTTACTGCTCTGCTAGTCAACTCCATCTTTTGCCTTTGTGTTTTCGCTCAGCACTGGTAATGCTTTAAGGATTTAAGCATCCATTTCAGCACAGAGCAGCTTAAATTGCTTTCAGTTTTGGTCTTGGGTAATCTAAACAAGTTTGTGATCAAACAGACTGAGAGAACCCAGGAGTTGCAACTGGCAACTGCTCCAGCAAGACCCTGAGGAGCATACCTGTCTCCATCTGACATATCCCAGTTATCCAGTGTAGACTCTGTGTTTCAGGGTCCTAAATACTTTTGGCCTTAATTGCAATACTTGAGTGTAATTTAGCATCAACTATATGCTAAAGCTGCACTTTTGATGCTTGTTTCTCTGAAACAATCGACTAGTAAAGCCTATTTCCTGACACCGTTTGCTGTGATTTGTCCCGAGTTTTCTGGGCCTGCCTTTGTCAACCCAAAATTTTAAAAGGAGACAGTGAATTTCTTACCTGGTCCCCTTTTGTTAGATCTCTTTATGAAGTTGCCTTGTGGAGTCCTCTTTCCTAAGAGTAAGAACATAGGTTGTGAATTTTGCTGTGAATTTGCTGTTTCCCATCTGCTGCATAGACATTACTTTGCAGTTTGTACTGAAAAGAAGGTTAAATATATTTTATGTCTAATATTTTTAGATCCAGCATTAGTTCTGGTTTCTGTGCTGGACTAGATTCTGTTCCTTTCTAGCAGCATTTGGCAAGTAATACAAATGTACGTCACTAATTTATAATTATGGTAATGAATAATGCATGAAGTATTCCAAAAGTACTTCCAATGCTGGTATGATTAGTATTAGTGTCATCCACAAATAGCATATATTTTCAAAAAACTAAACCATTCATAGTGACTATGACAAGAAGCTAAAATATATTTAAGTGTGTGAAAAATTATAAGAAAAGGATTATAGTTTAATAACAAGCAATTGCTGACATGCGTAGCAAAGGTATAAAGGCTTTTTGGCTGTATCGTGTTGGATACAGCATCATGTGGGCAGGGAATCTGCAGTAGTGATTCCTGCAAGAAGAGGAGCTGATTCTTACTGGTAATACAGTTACCTGGAAGATGGTGGTGAAGCGGGAAATGGGCATCTCACAAATTCTCCTGCCTGTCCAGCAACTTGAGGCTGTTTGCTAGTCTCCCATGCCTTATGCATGATTCTTTCCCATTTTCAATTCTACTGACGATGTGTAATTTTTATTACACTAAATCTTGTAATTAGTTGAATAGCTTTTTCTTTTTTAATTGTAAATAGCAGCTTGGAGTGAGTGTTTGTCCGTAGTGCCTAGGGATCCCTGAGAAGCTTTTGAATCAAGAATCGGTTTTTCACTGGCTGCCTAGGGAAGCTTGAATGCATTCTTACAGAAAAGATAAATTTTCTTGATTTTTGGCTGGCTGTGCTGCATGATTAAATAGCTGTTGACACTTGGGTTCTTTCGGGGATTGCCATTAAATCCTTCCAAAATGTTTCACAGTTAGTAAATTTATAAGGTGGTGAAATAACCTACTTGGAAGTGAAGACTCAGGCTGTCATCCCCTAGTGGAAATGTCTTTGTGGCTACTATGTGGTGCTCCTTATGTGGCTCCCCTCTTTTTTCTTGATTCGTACTTACCAGTCTTTTAGATTGCTTTTTAAGTCTTGCATTCTGATTCCTTCCACCTATATTTTGTTTTAAAAATAGTTAAAAAAATATTCCATAAAAGAGAATTGGAGATCTAGTTTAGTGTGAAGTAATATACTATTAGACATTGTATATATATGAGAATATATTTATAGTTTTAATTAAAATTTGCCTTCATTGGGGCTGCATTCCCCATAATGAATGCAGGTTTTATAGTGTGAATTCTTGAATGTAATATTTTAGCACGTTCATCCTTATAGTGTTTAAAACCTGTTTGAGAAATCTCTTGTAGAAACAGCTTGTTTAATGCCTTACTCTGCTTGTAATGCAGCTTGTCTACGTTGTGGATTGGCAGTTACCGTGGGTTTGAGGTTATAGAGTCCTCATTGAGTTTGACAGAACAGTTTTAATGATTCTTTTTGGAAATTGATAGAATCAGTGCGCTTCATGTAGGCAAAGAGTACAGTTTTCTCCCTGTAATTTGAAATGGAATGAGAAAACCAGAGACTTGACTGTAGAAGTGTCAGGTCTAGGCACGTATGATACTGCGACTGATTGCCAGGTTCATGTAGCAACTGGAGTTTTCCCCTTGGTATCTGGAAGATCCTACACAGTAGAGTGGCACCTATTGAGGTGGACCGGTTTGAAGGTTGGAAGTACGTAGGTAGTTATGGTATGGAGTAATCACGGTTTTATTATACTATTTTGTGTATATGAGCTTATGCACTAAGTATCTTGAGCATAAGATAGAGTGCATTTTATTTATATTTTGTAAAATTGAAGACTTTAGGAAAGATACAGTTTCTCTTATTTTGTGATTATTCCCTTGCTTGAAGCTTGGAACTTTTAATATTTTTTTCCCCATAAATTAGGTTTCATTATTGCCTTCTGTTGGTGCTGGTTTAGACTTAAATTGACGTTTATTACATTTCCAAAAAGATTTTTTAATAGAAATACAGAACAAGAGTCTCAATTATAAGCGAGGCCGGTGCTTGCAAAGCAGCAGACATTCCCTTCTTCTCTACAGTGGCTCTTTATGTTCCTCTCTTATTACAGCTGAAATTGTGAACTGTGAAGCAGTGCCAGCTGGAGTGGCACAAGCGATTTCTCATAGTAACAGATGTCTCAGAGATGAAATTACTAAAGGGCCAGATGGCCCCAGCCCCTTTTCCCGTTGTTTAGCCATCGTTCATTATTAGTAAATATGCCATGCTCTATGTCAGTCAGGCAGGAAAGTGCCAATCACATTGAAATCATTTCCATCCCTGATCTCTTTAGATGATCTCTCCAGACAGTTTTGTGCTGCCCCTCCTTAATAACCAGCTGATGAGTCTGCCTGAGATATGTCTTTGACTCTTTCATCACTTGCCACAGAATGTAGAAAAAAAGAAAGAAAACTGGAAGAAACCAATGTTGCAATGTAACCATTCTCCTGGGTTTTGTTAGAGGGGCTTTCATGTGGTGCATGAAACAAGACCTATTTATGTACCAGATTCCATTCTGCCCCTCTGGCAGGCTCCTTTGGTTAAACCAAATAACTTTTTCCACCTTGCAATTGTTGTACACCTCCAGCTGGAGAAAGTCAAGCCCATTGAGCAAATGTCAGTGATGACATTTCAGAAATTATTGTTTTGTAGCTTGGATTCATAATCATAGAATTATGGAATCATTTAGGTTGCAAAAGACCTTTAAGATCATCAAGGCCAACCAGTAACCTAATACTGCCCAAACCACCACTGAACCATGTCCCTCAGCACCACATCTGCCCATCTTTGAAATACCTCCAGGGATGAGGATTCCACCACTGCCCTGGGCAGCCTGTTCCAATGCTTGACAACCCTTTTGGCGAAGAAGTTTTTCCTAATGTCCATCCTAAACCTTCCCTGGTGCAACCTGAGGCCGTTTCCTCTTGTCCTATTGCCTGTTCCTTGGGAGAAGAGACCTGACCCCCCCTGGCTACACCCTCCTTTCAGGGAGCTGTAGAGAGCGAGAAGGTCTCCCCTCAGCCTCCTTTTCTCCAGGCTGAACACGCCCATCTCCCTCAGCTGCTCCTCACAAGACTTGTGCTCCAGACCTCTCACCAGCTCCGTTGCCCTTCTCTGGACACGCTCCAGCACCTCAATGTCTTTCTTGTAGTGAGGGGCCCAAAACTGGACACAGCACTTGAGGTGGGGCATGAGACAGCAGTGAGAACAGTGAGAAGCCCTACAGAGTGAAGTTCATCAAAAGAAAAGCAAAATATTACAGCTAGGGCGATGGGAATGAGAAGTGAATGGTATGTGTTTGTAACCTGGTTAATACTTTTTCTTTTCTTTTTTTTCTTGTTAGTGATGCTATTGCTGAGATTAGAGCTGTCTGTATTGAAGAAATTGGTGTCTGGATGAAAATGTACAGTGATGCCTTCCTGAATGATAGTTATTTAAAATATGTTGGTTGGACACTACATGACAGGGTGAGTATTGTGTATTACTGTACATAGCAAAGTGTACTGTAGGTAGCTGCTGTTATACTACCCAAGACATGTATAGGATATCATCTTTGATTTGTAATGAGGTTGTTCTTTTTTCTTGCTTGTGGTTTATCTTTCAACCAGCTTATTTCAAGGTATTAGCTTGAATTAGGATACAGTAGTCTCAAACTGCGCGCTTGCTTCATATGCTTTTTGTTTTCAGCATCCGTTAGAATATCTTAATAGAAATGTTTCCATTGTGCTTTTCTTCTGATTACAAGAGAAAGAGAAGTCTCCTCAGATCACTCCTGAGAACTTTTGTGTCTGAAGCAGGATGGAAAAGAGATTTCTCAATGTGTCTTCCATTTACATTGCCCAGTAGTTAGAGGAAAGAGAACACCTCTGGGTCCCCAGCAGACATCACTGGCTCCACAACCAGTGGAATTCTCATCAGTTCATTTTCCATTGAAGAATCTCTTCAAGGTTCTCTTTAGCTTTTTCTTCAAAAAATTTTTGAAACACCAGGTGGAAGCAAAAAGATTTATATCCAGAGGGTTCTCTCCTATCTCACCACAGTTCTTCATACTGATGGTACCCACAGCGTGCCTCTGCTGCGTGGCACCTGGCCTAAGTACCACTCAGTTCCTGCAGCAAGAGCAGCCCCTTCCTAACACTAATAGAACAGGACTTTGCAATTCTGACTGTGCAGGGTTTTTGTACACCAGGCAGCAACTGGGATTAACTGTCCTCCTATCCTCACCAAAACAACTAGAAACACTTGTTTTACTTTAAACTCTTTTGCTAACTTTATCCAAGGAATACAGATACCTACCTATACTGTTGAAACGCTCATTGAATTCCAACATCCTGATTCAGACTAGTCTTTTTTTCTAGGGGCATTGCTGGAAAAAATTAAAAGGTTGCAAGTTCATTCTGATGGCTTGCATAACTGTTAGTTAGCAGATGATTCTTTAAAAAGATGATTTCTTCAATACTCTTTTGCTGAAGTCTGAACAAGATGAGTTAGAAAGATGTTAGCTATCGCTAAGGAAGGAAGTTAGCTGCCGCTGGATCTTCACCTTTAGCTATAGCTGACAAGGATGGGCATCTTACCTTGATCTGGACCAGCAATTTAACTTGTTAAGAATATCCTGTATGCTTTAGAGATTAGGTATGTGATATCTTTCCTCTCTGGATCTGTAGTGCTCAAGCTTTTACTTTACAGACTTTCCCTAAACTTTTACATTGCATCTCATTGTTACAAAACTTGGTTAGGAGGAAGGTCCTTGCTTACTGCTACAGTCAGACGTGAACTCTGTTTACTCTAGAGACATTACACTTCCTCGGGTTAAAGCCTGGACATGGAAACATGGCCATTCTGGTGCTTTGAGGGGCAGAGTTGCTGCTCCAGCTGTGTACCTATTTTTTAGCGTTGGTGTGCCTCACTAGTAGGCATGCTTCAACAGCTGGGTATCATCACTTCAAGTTTCCAAATCAGTGGGGAGGTCAACTCGGGTTGGAGGATTAGGATTTTAAGTGTGGTAGAGAGTTTTTAATTAAAAATAAATTATTCCTTGAATAATTGCAGTGGATTTTTTTTTTGGAGCACATTCTAATCCTAGCAGAACATTTCCACGACGTAGCACTTCCAATGGGAGAGCAGAATCTAGTGGGTTGCGCTTTGCCGCTCTCAGTCCCTTTCTAGTATGTGTGAAGTCCAGCCATTTCTCACGTAGCTCCCTTTAACCATCTGTGAAATCCAGCCATTCCTCCCGGCACTGTCTGTGACTGGTGTCAGCTTCTCACACCGCGCTCTGTCAGGTCCAACAATTTCTCATGTCGTGGCCCATGGTTTCTCACATCCTCTTCACTTAGCTTAACCTCAGGCCAGGGTCTAGTCATCTGCCTGCAGTGGTAACATACATTTTTACCTCAGCTTTTTAAAAATTAATATGTTCCTACATATCAGACAAATTTTAAATAACAGTGTTACAGTAAAAAAAAAATGGGTTTCCATCTGGACCAGGCGCAGAAGAATTCTATCAGGCTACTCTCCTGCTCCTTGCTTTGTAATATTTATCGTTGCTGGCCTCAGAAGTGCCTTGGGGTTCTGAGTCTTTAAATCACTAGCTAATCTGTTTAATATCCTGATATACATGATGTGATATTTTTTTATTGATGTAGTGTATGTTTAATGGATAGAGTAAGTGGAATAGAAGAAGAGTTAGAGGCAGGTGAGCCATGTGTCAAAGGATGAAAAGGGAGAGAATGGAGAGAGACATTTGGGAAGGCACAGAAAGGAGGAAGGAAGTGCAACGGGAAGAACATCTTGATAAAAGATGGAATAAGAGCCAATTAAAAACAGAAACCCTCCAGAAGTACAAGATCCATTAACAGCATGGTTTTCATTGGCACTGCTTGAAAAACTTGCCAGCCAGTACCCAAATTTCTTGATTTTGCTTTGCTTTGATCAGGAGATAATTTTTGCTATGATCTGTACTTAAAATATTACAAAAAAGAAAGCTGAGGCAATAGTCATAAGGTGTTTCATATGGTGTCTCACCCCAAACCTCTCCAGAAGTTTGCTACTACAAAAGAGAGGAGGCAGCAATGCAAGAGATGAATGAGCAGTTTCCTGTTCACTTCACAAGACACACACGTTGAACCGCAGGGAAGACACAGTTCTTACACTCCTTCGTAGGAGCTCCAGTGTAGTCTTTCAGAGGTTGGATACAGAAGTTAATTCTCTAATTTGGGGAATCTGTATATTTTGTATATTAACCCTGCGTCTTTCACGGATTTCAGATTAAAGTCTATAGGGCTTTTGCATTTTTATGTAGATTACTTCTGCATTTGAATATGGGTTTCTAGTTCTTCCTTTCTCTCCTTTTAAGAATCTTTTTCATTCCCATGGATCTGGGAGCGTAAATTAAAAATACCTAAAACTATAATATAACTGCATAAAAACCTCTTTTAAAGAAAAAAAAAAAAGAAAGGTTAAATCAGACTGTCCAGTCTTAATTTTTACCTGCCTCAATGATGCATGGAACTGTTTTGGAACCATAATAGTGTCCATAGATACGTAGACAGTCATGGTTCTTAAGCCAGTTCCTAACATGTAAGAAAATGCCTTTTCCTTCTCTGCATGCCTCTACTCTACTTATTGTCTGTTTCTGTGAAAGGAATGAACCCAGGCTTCTCTGGAACAGATGATATTTGAATACTTCATCATGATAGCATCCTAACTTAAAAGGATGAAAAAATAGAACTTGTTTTCATTAAAATTGTATAGAAACTGAAATTGTAGTTTTTCCAAACTTCTGAATTTTTAACTTTATATAATCTCCTTGGTACATCGTTTCCTTGGCTTTGGGAAAGCTTGAGAAAATTAAAAAAAAAAGTATCTGATGATACACAGTATCTTCATAAATGGTACCGAGTGGGCCTGTGCAGAGAGAGCACAACTGCTTACTCCTGCCATAGGTACCAGTGTGCTGCAGGACGTTTTCACCTGCTTCTCTCTGGCAGTGTAACTATTTCTGTCATTAGGCAGCAGATTACCTCAAAATACACCTCCCTAGAGCATCAATATGCAACACAGTATATCAAGGTGATCCCATAAACTGTGGGATTGAAGACACCCAGTAATTTTCTAGAGGAGAAAAAACCCAAATGATGCAGTCTGCAGAAATATGGTAGGGCAAAGAGCTGAGCAAATTATCTATCTGTTATTAAAACCTGATAAATTTTAAAAAAGAACAGAATACCCTTAGCCACCAAAAAAGAATTGGAAAAATCCAAAAGAAGAAACATAAAGTGTGAAAAGAGAGAAATGGCTTTGCTGTCTCTCTTGACCACCCACCTATTAAAAAAATTCTTAAAACTGTGTTTCTGGGGCTCAAAAAGTCATCATCCCTGTGTGATCTAAGCCTTCAGCTGGCATGTGAGCTGGCAGATAGCAGTGCACCTTTAATTACCGTTTCTGGAGCTGTGGTGTCCCTGGGTGTTAAGAGAAGTCTGGTTCTCACTGGGAGATGCTGGCAGGCTACAAAACACTGAGGCTTACACAAGAGTTCCAGATTGTTGGTTCGAGTCCTGTGATTAGTGTGTAAAAGATATGCAAATGGTGTGCTTCCATCAGGATGGATTCTTTCTCACAGCTCTGCCATATTAAAGAGAATTTGAGTAGGGCATGACTCTCCCAGACAAACGCAGACTGCCCCACACTGCTGGCATGATCGGTGGATGCAGTGCTTTTGGCTTCATTAGCAGTGGGAACAATTTTGTGCTCAAAACTCAGAATCGTCTGGGGGATCATCTTAACAAAAATAGAGAAAATATTACAAATATTTGTTATTTAACAGTGTTGATAAACATTTGATGGTTTTGGTTTAGGTTCTAATTTCAAATTGTAAATAAAAGAAAGCATTAACAAGTATTAGTGCAAAGCATTTCTCATATTCATGAAAAAGAATTTTATTTAACAAAAATAATAATATATAAATAATTATCTAAAAACACTTTGAGAGAAGGGGAATTACAGGAATAATTAGACTGGAGAGAGAGGCATGCATAGAGCCAGTGACAGTGTGGATGAATTCAGGATTCTGCAGTAATCAAGCGTCACAATTATGAATTGCACAAAACTGCGAGGAAGTATGTTTTTCTGGAAGATGAAACTCAGGAGCATGGAAGGTCTTAGTTATTAGAATGCTGATAGTGCAAATATTTTGTCTGTTACTTAGAAAACGGCAAGGCTTTCCTTTCAGATATGTTCTTTCTTTCTGTAAAGCGTAGATGTGAGTACATAAAAATAGCTGAAAAGTGATGCTCATTTACTTTAACAGAATTAAAGTTATCGTATGGTTGCAAATATTTGCTGCCTTAGGTTTACTCATACTCACTATGAGCTTCAGCTCAGAATTGCAGAAAATCTGGCTAAAATCTAGTCTGGGAAATACTTTTGCTTGTTCCTTCGCTGCCTACGGCAGAATTCACTGTATATTCACAGTGTTCCTCACAGACAGTCATATTTTCTAAAAAAACCTCTAGTGTTGGGTTTCCCACAGCTTTCTGTAGCAGTTTGAGTGCTTAACTATGTTTGCCACTAAAAACTGCTTCCTCGCATAAGCTAAAGAGTCTGGGTTGCCATTTTAATTTATTATTTCTTTTCCTACCCACTGTGCACGTAAAAAGTGACAATTAGTTTTTCCCTCTTCCTTCAAAGCAAACTAACTTCCCTTTGCTGTGCTTCAAAGATATTTACAGAAAGTTTTCTTGTGTCCGTTCCATACTGTGCACAGGCCCTTTTTATTTTATTTTCCTTCTGGTTTTTGTATTCCTCTTGTGCTTGACCTCCTGATTAATTCCTTAGTTAACTAAGTTCATTTCTTAGTTAAGTAAATCTCTTCCTGTCCTTGCTCTGCATCACTGTGTTTGCAGCTTTTACCCTGTCATGAGTTTCTTAGGAATTACCCTAACTTTAGCATTCCCACCCAATTACTTCCTTGCTAGATAGGAAATTTCTGCTGTGTTTCTTTCCCCAAAAAGCATTTGGGTTGTTAAAAGCTCCTGTCACTTGGATGATGCTCATAGTTACTCAAGAAACGTCTCATGTCTGGCATGTTGGTAGTCTGTGGGACGTTTCTGCTCCTCCATTCTGGACTTGAGTGCAGTGTATCCAGGCGCACCTTCACTTCTGCCCTTCTTAGGTGCTTGCCCAGGGCAGGTGCCTGCCACTAATTTCCGCTGACTCTATTTTAAAACCTTCTTAATAGCATTAGCAAGCTGACATTCAGGGGCTCTTTCCTCTCCAAAGAGATGAATTCCATCCTTGACCAACAGTTCGAAAACCAGACCTTTTTGCTGTCAGAGAAAGCCTCCTCCTATCATTTGCCTGCCAAGAAAGGCAGTCGTTTCCAGGGACTGCCTCTGTGGTTCCTGGGCTTTTGCTCTCAGCTGGAGAGACCAGGAGTAATGCAGCCTTCCACTCTTCCTCACCTCCTGCCTCGGATCCGCTGAGCGGCGGGAGGATAGGAGCCTGGTTCACTACGCTTTTGTCACCACCTGACTTTGGTCACCTGGCAGGCCATGCAAGTGCGCGACATTCACAGGTTTGTTTCCTATCTACCTTGTTCCATTTGCACCCTTGAGACTTGCAGAGACCCTCAGTTTTAGGCCTGAACTTAACTCTGGGACCATTGATCCCACAGCGTTTGGTGAAGTCGCTTTGGACTCCACGTGAATCCAGTCCTTATCTGACTTATTTTTCTGTACCAAACCAGTTCAGAGTTTTGCATTTTGGGACCACAGCGCTGGCTGAATAAGAAGCCATCCGCTCACAAGTGGGATAGCCCTCAGTGGAGCTGTAACTAAACCTGCTCCCTCACTGTTGCTCCGTAGTGTTCATCACTTGCCAACACTGATAGTGGTCCTGTGTGGCCAAATAAGCTAAGGGATGATGAGGCTTACATCCTCTTCTCAAGCGTAGTGATGGCTCCAGAGATCCTGGCCTTTCTGAATGCCACACCACAGAGCAAACACCACTTCTGGTACTGCAGCATAGGTACCATTAAAAGAAGAATGACAGGCAGCATTTCTCTGTGCTTATTTAACAGTTGATCACATCCATATAAAATTTTTCATCAAGAAAGTTCTTTTCTGTACTTTGGAAAATCTTATGATAGATCCTTTAAACATAACTTCCATCTCGTTGACTTTCTCCGCAATGGTAGTCAAACAGATCTCTGGAAGAGAGCATGAGTGCTGCAGGCACAAAGAGATGATTTCTCAGGAACAGTAGTTCTCCAAGGAAAAGTTCTTCTGAAGATCCTTCTTTCAATTTCTGTCTCTCTTTTATCTTCTATTTCAATTTTTGAAATAGGTGGGAAGGAGGAAAGAAACTTAAGGTTTTTTAGCTTCTGCTTTTATGTCAGTCTCTGTTCTTTCAGTTTGTAGCTACAGACTCGATTATAGAATAGATAGAATAGATAGGCTCAGAAATGAAGCCCTCTGAGTAGGGAATTTTATTTATAAAGTTCAATAATTTGTATTAGTTCTTGAGCAGCCTTGGTAGTGTACTCACTTTCAGAAAAGTAAGTTCACACTGCAGTATACTCTACAGGTTATATTTGAGCAGATTTGTGCTTATAACCTTTTTGCTGCCTACAAATGTTTTTCAACAAGAATCCATAGTTTGCTGAGCCTGTGCAGTTGAGCTGAGTTGTACATTTGCAGCCAGGCAGATGATGTGCACGTGCCGGGGGATCCAGCCCTTCTCTTGATCATCGATCTTCTGTAGGCAACAAACCTTCATCCATGGGCACTGTCCGGTGCCACCCACATTTCCTGCCTATGGCCCACCAGACCAAAAGCAGTCCCCATCTAAAGAGCAGCTGGGAACAAGCTGCTGCCACCAGAAGAGCTCGGACAGACAGACACAAGCCGCTCTTCTTCCCAAGCGCACTTCCGGCTGTGGCATCGATGCGGTGGTCTTGTGGCAGCAGCCTGTCCCCTGCTGGGGGCGTCTCTAGGGCCTTTTGCGTCCCGCATCCTGTGCCTGCCCTGTGCTGAGAGAGGGGCTGAGAACATTTCAGAGTAATTAATCCAGCGTGTGTTCCTTCTATCCCTGGGAAGAGGAGGTGGCTGAGTTGCTCGAGTGGGCTATGCACAGCCCATGCTCGGGCATTGGAGCGCTTGCGCCTCGGTTGTGAACAGCAGGTATTGGGCAGAGGTTCCCTGTCCTCTCCCTCCTAAAGATAAATCGCCACCCTGGCCTCACCAGCTGCTTGAGAGCCTACCTCTTCATTTTGTATTTACTTGCTACGTGCTTTGTCTTCTTGTGGAGTTACTTGAAAGGGAAAGGGCAACAGACGTTTAAGTGATGGCACATTAAATTCTTTATATATGCAAATCAGGGAGAAAATTTAACATTGTTTGTAGGCCAGCTGCATGTGGTTTTTGGTTTTCAGCCGAATTGCAAATTGGCTTTGGTAACTCATTTGCGTAAAATTTTAAATGTACATTAAACAAATTACAATATGATAATATGTAATATTCATGTGCATTTGATTAGGGTATTCTATCAGCTAATCTTAGTGTGTTTTATTTAGCAAGGTGAAGTGAGGTTGAAGTGTTTGAAAGCTCTTCAGAGTCTGTATACCAACAGAGAGTTATTTCCAAAACTGGAGCTGTTCACTAATAGATTCAAGGTAAGAGGAAATACAATTTTTGGAAGGAGTACAGAAAATAAAAGTATCATCTATCTCATCCTGTTGCAGTCTTTGAGTCATGTATATTAAATGCAAAAATAAACTCTTGTTTGTGACAGGGCTTAAAACTGTATTACTGAATGCTGAGATGAAGCCAAACTCATTTTACAGTGCTTATCTTGTAAAATTTGTCAGGCTTGGCCGGGATGATTATTTATCTGTTTGTGTTATTGATAGTTTATATATTGTCATTACTCAATCTGCTTGTACTTATTTAATTTTATTGAATTTTAAGGATATGTACGGGGTGTTTCATACAATCTAAAATACATCTGAAAGTAACAGCCTGTAAGAAAAGATTGTTCATAAGACAGCTTTTTAGCTGAATACATGGTTGTGTTTGGAGGAAGAGATACTTTGATTTGCATCTCAGTATCCTACCCAGTGAAATACCTTGCTGCAGAACAGTTTACATTGTGCTTTTGGACAAACCCCTGAGCATGACTGTCCTGTTTGGGCGATAAAATACTGGAGGAATGTTTCATGGGGGTTTTTTACCAGCACAAACACGCTGACTTTTTGCTCAATGTCTTGATGAGAACGTGGCTGTTAATTCACTTTGTGGCGTGACTGCTTTGTTTCACAAATGAAGTATCTGGAGAGATGAGTGTAGAAATACTGTCACTGCTTCTGTTTGGATGCTCTGCGAAGAAATCCTTCAGGCACTGTCATCACGTCAATTGGCACCTTTTACCATCACTTGTGTGTTCTGGAGAACACAGAACTGTGGTAAAGGCACACCCCACTCCCACCCCCCCAAGGAAAGACTAATTTAATTTGTTTTCATTTAAATCATTATTATAATGCCGATGCAAAATTCGGTTTGGAAAATAGGTGGAGATGATTGATTTATTTTTGTTTAAATCATGATTGTAATGCTGATGAAAAATTCTGTTTAGAAAAGAAGTGGAGATTTAAATACTTATAAGTTAACTACTGTGCATGAGTCTTAAAACCTTCTCGCTGTAGATTTTATACTGCTTCACTGGTTTTGTGTGTCATTGCAGTTAATAGTAACTCCTCCAGTTTGATCTTGGAAAGCACAAAATATAGAAAACTTGTTATATCTTCCCTATATGTAAACAGTTCATAAAAACATAATGGCCTTTTACAACATTCATTAGAGATGGAGAAAAAAAGGTGCTTAAACTGCAGTAAAGTATATTATATTATGTTATGTTATATTATGTTATATTATATTATGGAAGGCTTTTTGTCCAAAATGATAGTTATATAATAGAACAGGCTCTTTATTAATAATCTCCTTTATTTGAGATTTTTAAGGGCAGATTAAATCAATATCTGTCAGGAATGAACTAGGTGTAGTTGACTTTAAAGTAGGAGGTGAAACTAGATCACTTTGTGAGATCACTTGAGGGCCTGTATTCTTGTAATGTTACAAAGTCAGTTTCTGTGACTATTGCAGTAAAGGCAAAGTTTCCTCTCAAAGAAGAGTACCTGGCAAGCAGGGTCAGACCGCAGACTACATCTGTAGTGCCTCCACAAGTCTGCTTTGCTTATTTTGAAGATGCTCTGAGGGCTGGAGCACCTCTCCTGTGAGGACAGGCAGAGCCATTTGGGGTTGTTCAGCGGTTGTGTAGCAATAGGACAAGGGGTAACAATTTTGAACTGAAAGAAGGGAGATTTACATGAGATCTGAGGAAGAAATTCTTTGCTGTGAGGGTCGGGGGACGCTGGCCCAGGTTGCCCAGAGAAGCTGTGGCTGCCCCATCCCTGGAGGTGTTCAAGGCCAGGTTGGACGGGGCTTTGAGCAGCGTGGTCTGGTGGGAGGTGTCCCTGCCTAGGGCAGGGGGGTTGGGACTGGATGATCTTTAAGGTCCCTTCCAACCCAAACCGTTCTATGATCACCTCAAGACAACCAGAAATCCTAGTTAACTCTCCAGAAAAATGAACCCTCCAACTCTGCTGCTTTTCTTGTTCCATCTGTGCAGACTCACAGATTTGTTTATATTTACTCCTTCTGTAATTTGATTTATTTTGAAATAGGCCACTAAAACTGTCATGGTCTCTGTATGTGCCTCTCTTTACTAGAAAATGTGCTAGATGTTTATCTCTTAGCCTCCTGTAATTTGTAAGAGAAAATGCTGCTTTGAGTCTTAACCTGTCCCATCCACCAGCAAAGCTCTTCAAGACAATTGGAGGCACTTTGAGGAATAGTTACTCAGTAATGTACTTCAAAAAACTACAGGAACATGAAACCTCTAAATACTTCCTCCTCGCTTTTTCACAGTATAGTCAATTTTCTTTGTTAGAAGAAGTTAGGTTAGCCTCTGCATTGCTGCTTGGTTTAGAATAGCACAAGGAATTTTCATTTCTGTCAAAAAGATGCAGATGAAAGGGAACCCTGTTTAGGAATCTTCCTCTTTCTT
This sequence comes from Alca torda, assembly GCA_008658365.1. NCBI lineage: Eukaryota > Metazoa > Chordata > Aves > Charadriiformes > Alcidae > Alca > Alca torda. The sequence continues at coordinate 29,604,811 of CM018081.1, read as the reverse complement.
CTGTTCCATTAAAGCTGGTTTTACTACACGAGTCTGTATCATTATGAAATAATTAGAGAAAAAGGTGAGTTCAAAGTCTGTGAGCCTAGAGAACAAATATGTTTAACATGATGATTTATCAGTTTCAGTTTCCAGCCACATGAAGGGAAGCAAAAGCTGGCATTGCCCAAATGCTGCACTTGGATTTACGGCTGTGCTGACAGGGATGCGGCCTCTGGCACCAGGATGGAGCAAAGTCTCAAATTAATGCTTTTTGAATCTGTGATACATTACTTAAATGTCTTACCACCACAGACTCTACCACCACCCCCTGAAAAATAATTGACCTAAATGCTGTTCTCAGTTCCATGGCTGCTTATTTATATTTCCTCATCAGACTTTAATCGACCCACACAGTTCAGCTGGTATTCAGCTCAATCCATCCCAGCTGTCAAGAGAAATCTCTCTAGAGGTCTTCTAGCTGTTTAAAGTATAAAATTAATTTGATCTAGAATGACTTGTTCTGGGGTGTTAATATTTCACCACTTTCCAGATAGCTGTGACGGGGATCTGATAACGTCACTTCTCCAAAGGAAAGATGTGTGTTCTTTCCAGCATGTGTTTGTGTTTCTAGGAGGAGGTGATGTGCTAGCAAATAAGCTTTGTCCATCAAAAAAAGTTTTGTCCATCAAAGAGAAGAATTTTGTTTTCCATCAAGAATTCCTGTCTGATACAAACATTAGCTAAGCCATATGGAAAAGATATGAATTAGCTTTTTTGCAGTCAGTGCCAAAGTCAAGACACCGGTAGATTTAGGTGCAGCCTTTTAATTCCTGTCCCCAATCCCTGACTTTGCAGAAGAGTGCCATCTCTGTGTCCTGAGAGGCAAAAGGAGATAATTTGCTCATTGGCCAGCCTTGTTCACAGCCTGATGCATAATTGCAAACTGATCGTCATAGTGAAAATTAATATTTCAAGTTATAAATACAGGCCTGTGTCCTGTTCTGCTGCTGTATGGTGGTACAGGAAATTTCCATCAAAGCAGGCTGAGCAGCTGGGGTTTGTAACTCGCTCAGCCCCAGAAGTGCAGCCTTCCAGAGGCAGTAGGTGTTCAGGTCTCATTTGCAAGGATCTCAGTGCCTGGCTGGCAGGTGCCATCACACAGAGATGCTGGCACCAAGCAGAAAACAAGAAATGACGTATCCATGCTGCTTATTTTAAACCTGATGTTTCTGGGAAAAATTGAGAGGAAAGAACAGTGCTTTTGGATAAGAAAGCAGTCACATCATCCAGTTTCAAAGTCTAAAAAGACTCCAAATTCAGAGAGTACATCTTGCTCTCTAGGCAGGAGAGAAGATCCCTTCCCTTCCAGGTTTTTGTCAGAGATGCAGGAGTTTTATACTTGTGTGCTTACTGCTTCGTGTGTAGTTAGTTCCCTTCCCTCTTTTAGACCTCTGTGTGTTCTTTCTTTTGATGATGATGTTAATAGTTTTTGTTCCTTGGCCAGGATCTTAGGAAAAATTGACAGCAATTTTTTTGTCTTGTCCATACACAGAATTTCCTGTCTGGCAAGCTATTTCACTGTTTGAGTCCCTGCATGGGCTTCTCACAGTCTCTAAAACTATCCAGATACAACAGTTAAATGCACCAAATTTCTCAGGAACTTAATGATGATTGATTGAGGTGCATTCAATCGTAGTGACACAAAGTACCTCTACACACCTGGGTTTGTTGAGAGGTAACACTTGAGCCAGCCACAATGCATTCTTTACATACAAATTTCAGTATTGAAATTAGATCAGTTGCCTGATACTCACCTTCAGCCTTTAAATGGCTGGAAATAATAGAGAAAAGAGGTGAGCACCTTTATTTTGCCCTGATTTGCTCTTGATGACTTTCTCTGTTGTTCCTAACACTTCCCTTTTTTCTTTTCCAGTCCCTGGCTTCTATTTTTTCCATATTCCAAAATGTCATATAGTACCTAGTCCTTCCTGAAGCAGGTCAAGCCAGAGAAATCAAGTTTTATTTTCAGATGGCCCAATTTCTTTTCATTAACTTGATCAGTCAAGCAAAGAACATCAAGACATATTGCATTTTTATGGATGGATAGAAATTCTCCTAACATAGGGAAGACAATATACACTAATCACATCTATTCTTGGTTGCCAGTAAGCAAACTGAGACTAAAGAGACAGAAACCCTTAGGAGAATTCTCATAACTGCAGGGTCCTTAGAAGTTATAAAATCATTACATTGGATTGGAAAGTGGTATGCTTGTCTCCACTAGAAAGAGTATAGAGAAATAGAAAGCCAAACAGTAATTCTTGCCATTAGCTTCAAACCTTAAGATGTAGCCAGGTATAAAGGCCACAGCTTTATAGGCAATATGCAGATGCATGTATCCAGGTACGATTTTCTTCATGGTTTTTCTAAATATGCATATGTGCAGCATTCATTGCTCTAAAATTACTTGCTTTCGGGGGGGTGAAGCGGGGCAGTTTTTCTGCTGTCATCAAACCCAAGTTCATTCCTTTTTGGGAAAGAACTGTTCAATATGACCAGTCCAGAACACTGCTTCAACTCCAAAGTCTGCTTGCTTCTTTCCTGGAAAACACACTGGAAAAAAAATCCTGGAATAGGGATAAGGGCTGTTTGTTAAGTGCTTGTTCCCGTTCCTGTTGTTCCACTGTGCATAGAGCACACCGCTTCCTAAGGTGTATGTTCAAGGGTTGAAAAATATTAAAGGGCTTTCATGTGTCTAGTTGAAAGATCTTTCTCCCGGAGAGTTTTTATTTTGTAATCTATACAATTCTTCATCTGACAGCTGCTTGTGGGTTTCTGTTTTGTCACTGTAATAAAATTCCATTTCAGGATCGCATTGTATCAATGACACTTGATAAGGAATATGATGTCGCTGTGGAAGCCATTCGATTAGTCACGCTAATACTTCAGTGAGTATTTTTCAAAACCAATATATTGCCTTTGAAAGTTACGTAAGCCAGTAAGATTTAATTGACGTGATTTCTTTGCTTGTGTGATAAAGTGAATCTGTTACTTTACTCTTGGTATGATGTTGAAATGAGTATGTAATAATATGATCATGAAACTAAAATAAGATATTCCATCTCAGGGAAATACAATAGGCAAAGTATAAAAAAGTGGTGATGTATTGAGACTATTAGTGCATCCGTTGTTGTGGAAGAATGCCAGAGGGCATTTGTACCTTTTGCCAAGGGCGAAATGACTGTCCTCCCCAAACCCATATAACCCATGGGTTATATTTGCTAATATTACTAGGCAAAGATCCAGTGTTAGGAGAGTGGGTTACCTGACACAGCTCTACAGAGGGCTGACAGGGAAAAGCTGCTGGCCTCAGCACCCTGGTCTGGGTGGGCAGAGGTGGCATTGGTGGCTTGCACTGAGAACCTTGGCCGTGCAGGAGACAGGCTGCCAGCCCCCAGCTGTTCTTACAGAGCTGCAGCAGCATCCCCAAGGGCAGGACCCAGCCCAAAGCTTGTCCCATCAGCCCCTCCGCAGCAGGTGGGCTGCGCTGCTGCAGGAGCACTGCTAAGCTTTTACTATATAGACATTAAAGCCTACGTTAATGAAAACCTGGGTTACAAACAGATGCACAGAATTTCTGCATCCTATTTTATACCCAGTGGCTTCACTTTGAAGAATGGTTTTGGACATGTAGAATTTTTATGAAAGATTAGACAATCTTTTCCTCTGGGCACTCTGCTTTCCAGACATTAGACTTTTAATATTAGGAAGAACGGAAATCTTGTATCTGCTGTTATATTTTTAAAGCAAATATAACAAATAGGATCAGAATGAGATGCAGAACACATCTATTGCCCACATTATTAGCAACGTTTGGGAACACAGTAAAATTTTAGGTCAAAAATTACCTTTTTTTTTCCTGTCCTGTTTTCTCTTTGGTTGCATGATGAAAACACAGCTAAGTGCATTTAGCAGAAGAAGAATGTGGGTCATGTTGAACAGCACAGGGCAATATTCTGGCAGGTAGAAACTTCAAAAAGATATCATGAATAATCATGATGGTGAATGACCAATTAAAAATCATTTGTAGTATCAAGCCTAATGATGTGTGGAGTCCTGATACACAAATGTTTCTGATGAATGCTGACTAAACAAGGGGGGCAGTAATATTCCTGTATGTGACAGTGGTGATATTATAATATCATTGATGGATTATTCCACAGCTCACAGCATTTTTCAAGAATACTGCTGAAAAATGGAAGTTTTTCTGAGTTTCAGAAAACTCAAATGCAAAATCTACCTTGAGCTCAGAAACTGCAGAAGCCCCAACTATGTCATTTATCCAAGACAAGGATAAAAGGTGGCTTTTCCTTGTCAATAAATAATTACAGAAAATAAACTTTTCATCATCTTTCATCCAGCACAGCAGGGTATGATCCGATTCAGTTCCTTGATGTTGAAAATGAAGTCTATATCTAGTCAGCACAATAACTACTGTAAAAGTGACGGAGAATTTATTGTCTCAGCATTATTGTAATTCTAAACGCATACCATACCATGATTCAATCCTAAAGCAATTATGTGTTGATTTGATTGGGGATGCCCAGTGCTAGTTCTGTGTCCCCACTTTGTGAGTGATTTGGTTTAGTTTTCTACTTAGCTCCTGAGAATGGAGTAGGCCGAGAGGGTGAAGCAGGTTTTCCCAGTCCCAGATTTGAATACTTTAAAAGCTTTGAAAGCAAACAGGCATTACTGTAGAAGTAAATAAGTTTAAGCAAGTGATTACATTTTTCTCGTGTAACATTCTAGGTTTTTAATTTAATAATGTTTGATAATAAGTGTTTGGCATCTTGTAATATGTGCATGGTATTTACTGTGATTGTCTAAGTAATTAAGCAGGGCAAGGTTTGCAAGCAGTGATGACATTTTTTTTTATATGTATATATTGATAAAACTGGGAGAAGGAAATCAGACAAACTTCCAGTCTTAGAGGCCCTTTAAGTATCTGTATTTGGAAATTGCCGCAGAGACCCTTGCAGTCAGTATTCAGCCATTCAGGATTTTGTCTGAGGGAGCTGAACCTCGCAGCTGTCGGAAGTAAGTTATGGGAGGTGAGGAGGTTGAAGTTAACGTGTTTGGTTTAGTTCACGTTTACCTTCTCACTCTTTCAGTGGAAGCGAAGAAGCCCTGTCAAATGAAGACTGTGAGAATGTTTATCACTTGGTGTATTCCGCACACCGGCCTGTTGCAGTAGCAGCTGGAGAATTCCTTCACAAAAAGTAAGTTTTAGGTTGCCCTGGAATAAGGCCAGATTTGTAAATGCTTCCCAGTAGAGGTAAGAGCAAAAGGCAAAGCAGCAGTAGAAGGAAATATCCCAATTTAGCCAATTGGGTATTCAATTTAAAACAGAGACTTATTCTCTTGTTTAAATTCAAGACCTAGAGACTGAAGAAACTGGATTTACGTTTGTATTTTTTTTATTGTTCTAGAAGTGAGATAACTTTTCCTAACTCCTCAAAGGCTCAATATGCAAAGGCTGCGTAAACCTCTAAAGTCGATTTAAATCCTGCAGCTCTTGCTGAATTACTGTTGTGATAAAGTGTATAGGACCTATACAACCCTGATGGTCTACCTGATAGACCAACATTTTTACAAAGTTTTAAACCAGTTTATTTAAACATTGTGAACTTGAGAGCTTTTTATGTGGTAATAATTAAGAACTTTGTTTCTAAACTCAGTGGCTTCCCCTAAATATCCATTATACCATGGTTACATCTTTCCTGTACCCACTACGCCAGAGGAAACGAGCTAGCTTTTCCATGGAAGTGAATCATACTGCATCAGTAAATATCACCAAGACATTGCCGCATCATAGTAATTAACCTTTTCATTCTAGTGTTTGCAGTTAAAAATCTCTTAGCAGTAATTTTGTTTTTTCCCCTCATGGGTTATAACATTAGAGTTCTTTAATATAGTTATAAAGTACAACAGGATTCAGGTTATCTAATTTTTCATGCCAAGACACATGATGGAAGAAATCACATAAAAACATCAGTTGTCCCTTGCCAGTGTTCTAATTTTCTGTGTTTTATTAGTGATTTAGAAGTCCACATTGTAATTGTAATTTTTTTTTTAAATATATACTGAAATTCCTTTGTTAATCAACATGTGATAAAATAATTTTGAAAAATGCCTCGAAGGTAAATGGAGACATACCTGCACCTTAGTGCGCTTAGCATAAAGACAAAACTTTACCCTAACTTTTCTTTACAGCGAGATACTCGGCTGCGTTCTAGAAATGTCTCTCCAGGTAAACGGCATTGAGAAGATTGTCCCATTCCTAGCACTCATTTTCTCTTGGCTTCTGCTAAAACTTCAGAGCTGGTGTGCCATTTAAATAAGTTAGAATCTTATTGAGGCATTTGAGGTGCGATTTATCTCACCTAATTTTATACATGTAAATATGGCTTTCTACGTGTAAGCTACTCATTAGGCTTTCTCTCTGTAGTTAGCACAGGAAAGCAAATAACACAGAGGATCACTGACTCAACCCTGAGTGCATGTTTTCATGTTGGAGCACCGGCAGAGGGGCTCATTTCTTATCTATTAAGATAAGCTGGGGGGAGGAGGTGATGTCTTTAACTAAAATATAACATTTGTGGGTAACTCATCCTTCTCTTTTCAGTGAATCATAGTACTGAAATCAGAATATTGTTTCACGTTCCTAATGTGCTTTGTGACTGCAGTTTCACCGTAAAAGCAAGGAACAGTTTTCAGACTTCTCAAAGTAAGACAATCCTTGCTGTAACTGCAACGTAGGCACACCTGAGATCTCTTTAAGCGAGCAAATTTGAACGTCGTTTGGAATTAGCTGTGCATCAAGGAACTCAATGCAGAGTTTTACCCAAAAAAAAAACCCCAATGATGACTGGTAGCTTGCTTTATCCTTTGTGCTGCTGTTGGTACCTGAGGTTGGTTGTTTAATGGGATGTCAAGTTTGTTTGTACCAAATCCCAGTCAGCGTGACCACACTGGAGACGTGTCCTTTGTTCTTAAGGCACTAGTGGAATCAGTGCTACCACCGTTGTAAGACTTGGTAAATTAAAAATTATGTAATTCCAGCCCTGTGAATTTGAAGGCTCTGAAGATAAATTCACCTCTTCAGACAGGCAGAGGTCATGCCCTCTTTCCCTTGAAAGAAATAGCTTGAGATACTTTCACTGTGTTTTATGAACAAATCTACTATATCAAGAATGAATGCTCATCGTGTTATTGCAGGAATGAGATGTGTTTTGATAACCATGATAGCTCCTTTTGCTTATTTTTAGACTGTTCAGCAGACATGATCCCCAAGCTGAAGAGGCTTTAGCAAAGAGGAGGGGGAGAAATAGTCCAAATGGAAACCTTATTAGAATGTTGGTTCTTTTCTTTCTTGAAAGTGAGGTAAAAAATTCATTTTTAACCTTTACATGTTTAATAGAACCTGGAACTTAAGTAATGATTTATCAACATACAGTAACAAGTTGCCTTTCCTTTCCTTTTTTTTTTCATAATTTCAGAAATCCTGTATGCCCTTTACCCTGCCCCCCATTTCCTTGTCCATCAAGCAAATTCAACTCAAAGTCTTCTTCATGGTTTATTTTGTTCTTGCATGTCCCCACTGTACTCAGTTCTGTGTTCACTCAGTTCTGCGTCCCCACTGTATTCAGTTCATTGCTTCACAGAAATGTAATGGGTTCTTTTTTAAGATAACCATGTAAGGGCTATACCTCTGGAGTTATTCTTTACGGAGTAAGATAATTTGAACCAGAAAGGAACAAAAATTACATAATGTCTCAAATTATGATTAGAATTGTAGAATAGTTCAGAGTGGAAAGGACTTGCGGGTCGTTAGCTCCAAGCAGAGTCAGCTGTGAGATTAGAGGAGGTTGCTCAGGGCTGCACCAGTTGCAGCCTGAAACCATCAGAGGATGGAGACTGCAGTCATACCTGCGATGACATTAAGTGTTTGATGGACACATTCAGGATGGGATTGTGCCCAGAATTTATGGCTATAGAGATACAGATATGGGAAGTTTTATGGTAGCCATACTAATAGTAGTTCAGGTGGAGAATGGCAGTGGAGGAAGGATAAAGGTACAGGATGCTCTGAAGGTAGAGTGGGAAAGCTTTGGTCATCAATAGGTGGTGGCAAAGGAAGACTGAAAGAAAGGAATGACAGAAATGTTTCTCTACAGAAGGGAGGGTAATGTATTTTGTGTAAAAAGCAAAAGGAAAGTGTTGCAATTGGGTATTTTAATTGTTATGATGCCTTGAACAAGAGACTTGACTGTGAGAGTGAAAGTAAACATAATTGGAGATGCTGAGGAGGAAGGGTAACATTTAGGTACAGTGTTAATGTTAACATTTTTTAGAAGCACCTTATAAACCTAGAAGTCTGGATGAAATGTCACTACTTGTGTGAGCCTTCAGTCTGCTATCGGAATGTATTTTTAGTTTCAGATTCTTAACAACTTAGATTGTAATAGGTCATTGTATTTCCCAGCGGAAATACCTTTAAAATGTGAGTGTATGTGATTAGGAGTTACCTGGCGTTAAGCTTGTCCTTGCTTCTGAGAAGAAAAGAAACTCAGCTTTGCTGCCAAACCACGATCAGCAAAGTGCCTTCCCATGCAAGCCACGTGCTGCTCCCTGAGATTGCTCCTCTCTCAGGGCCAGTTTTCGCTATTGCCATCTTGAGAGAGTTGTTAGAAACAAAGTAAAATAGTATAGCTCCAGTTTTAATAGAGTTAGAGAACTGGGAGTTTCCGTCCCTTCTAGTCCCATAGGACTAGAAGATGTAAGCGCTGCAATCCGGAAGAGGGAGCAGGGCAGGCTGTGACAAGCAGCAGTAAGCTCTGTGACATCTTGCCCAACACTGTCAGAACAGAAGAGAGGGTAAATGCACTGACACCTCCTGCCCTACGCTCCGAGATGTTTAAGTCCCATGTCCGGCAGGCAAATCAGAACCGCATGTTGTGCTTGTTACTTTTCGATAGTGGTTAAAGATCAGTTTATAAAACAGCAAAAGCCTATGGATTAGTTTTCTCACAACAGTTCTGTTAATTCACATAAAAACATTTGTTGCAGTTAAAGTTAGTGTTGATTCTATACCTCCTGAAATCAGTAGGATTTCTGCTACCATTTTCTGAGAATTTAGCAACGCGTATTAAAAGTAAATGTCTGTTCAAAACAAATGTATTACAACTCTCTCTTCATGTCATGTCCAACCACCTCTCCTTTTTATAATGCAGTAAGAAAGCGAGGAAAGGTAAAGTTAAGGTAAGGTTATGGCTTCTAGATCAAAACTCTGAGAGAGATTTTTCACAAACAAGCTGCCTTGTGGAAAAGAAGCTCAATTTGGTCTTACTCCATTTTCTATTAAAACATAGCCCCATTGTTGTGCAGTTGTATTGTTCAGTTGGAAGACGACCTTCCAGAGTTAGCGTCTGAATTGTCTTTCCAACTAACGCACGAGTATATGCCCAGAACACTTTCTGTGGCCAAATGGGTATGAAAGGCAAAGAGCTGCTGCTCGTACCAGAACGCTGTGCTGATGGTTGCTTTGGATTTTCCAGCTGCACGAACACGCAGCCTATCTGGTGGACAGTTTGTGGGAGAGCTCCCAAGAGCTGTTGAAAGACTGGGAATGTATGACCGAATTGCTCTTGGAGGAACCAGTCCAAGGAGAAGAAGGTATTTGTTTAACCTTTAGACGCCATTGATATTGCACGATGTTGTTCATCATTCCTTAAAAAGATGCTTCACTGTGGGTGATAGAGGTGTTTATGTTGTGCTTTGTGTAGAAAGCATGTTTGAAGATGATCTTAGTTTAATCCATTTTTAATGCATTTTACTTCAAAAGCAGCATTTCTGTACTTTATTTTTCATCTTGTGAAGCCTGCTGCACTGTGGTTCCTTAATATTAAAGGCTAGAATGACGACTTCTCTGAATGTTTAAATAACTAGTGTATACATGAACATTTCTACAAATTAAATAGCTAATACAATTTTGAATAAACGAGCGATGCAGATGGTGTTAATTAAATATGGAGCTTTTCCAGACAATGTTAAAACCTAATGAATTCTCAAGAAGAAAAACAAAAGAGGGGGATTCTTTCACTGTTAGTTTTGAATCTCCTTTTGCTAATAATAGATCTGTGTGCACGAGGTAGCCAGGGAGGCTGGTGGCAGAGTCCCTAATGGTGATGAGTGTCATTCAAGATGCTTTATATTCCTTCAGGATCCTCCTGCTTCAGGGACCTTCGCAGGGTTTGGTTGGTTGAAAAACCACTGTAGTCCTACTGCTTGCTAGCACGATGCGCTCATCTCAGCATTTCAAAAGCTGACCTTTTGTTATCCACCTGCTACAGTGGTGGTATTTATATGGTGAATTCCTTAGGAAATTAGGCACTTTGTTTCTTTGTTTCTACGTAGCCTAGTGGGGCTCGATCCTCTAGATGTGACCTGAAGTATTTCCCAAAGATCAGAAATAACACTTCATGACGATGAGAATATTGTATAAGGAAGTGACAGCAGTCAGTTGCTCTCTGTCCACCATGGCGCTCTTTATTTTGTAGATCTTTGTTATATTCCCCTTCATTCATCCTTTTTCCAGACTACATTTCTCTGGACTTCTTTCAGTTCTGCCATATTCATTTTGAGATGATGTGAAAGAGCAAGCAAGAAAGCCTTGGTTTCATAAATGGGACAACATGACGTTATCTCCGTTGTTCTCTGTTCCCTGTGTTTTACAACTGCATTCACAGATCTGTCGTCTTTAAGATGTCTGGCGGACACATCAGAGCTGACGTTACTTGTTCTTTTCCCTCCATAGCAATGTCTGACCGGCAGGAGAGCGCTCTGATTGAGTTGATGGTGTGTACAATCAGACAAGCTGCAGAAGCACATCCTCCAGTAGGCAGAGGCACTGGCAAGAGAGTAAGTGGTACTGCCGAAGGTAGCCGAGACCTCTCTCTCTTACTGTAGTAACCTAAAATAGCTGTCTACAATGCCACACTTTGATACTTATAAATTAGATTTTTATAATTGGTGTTTCTTGTTTCCTGTGAACATTTTTGAAGAAAAATAATAGAAATTCTGTTTATGGACATGTTTGGGGGTTTGTTTGTTTGATTTTGGGTTTTGCATTACCATGTTAAATAATATAAATTTACAGCATGAAATTTCATTTTTTAAATCATTTTTTTAGATTTTCTTTTTATCATAATGTAATATTTTATCATAATGTAATGTACTGACATCTACAGCCCTTAAGTTAGATCTTGATTAGAATTGAAAGTGTAGAGCTCGGGATCAGAACAAGATGACCTCTGACTGTCTTCCGTAAAAAGGAATGTGCTGCTAATATGGACATAAAATTTGCAGAAAAAGCCAATAGTATCCTCATCACGAGAGTAGTTAAGCACTGGAACAGAAGCTGAGAGTTTATGCAGTTTCCGTCCTTGGCAGTTTTGAAGACCCAACTGGACAAAGCCCCGAGCACCCCAGTCTGGTCCCTGAGCTGGCTCTGCTTTGAGCAGGAGGGGTGGGACTGGGACCAACCTGAATGCGTTTGAGGTTTTATGTATCCATCCTCTTTGGCCTCTTCCACTGAATGCCCTAAAAATTTAAGAATTTGACATTCTGGCCATTTTGCAGTCTACCTGCCTCCTTAATTCATTTTATAGAGACTGCTTGGGGATCGGTGGAAGCCCATTCCTAAGGCTGGGCAGCACTTTTAAGTGTTTCAGTATAAGTCACAAGGTCAGGGTCACCAACAGGCTTTCAGCTGTATTCTCCATGAATACAGCATCGATGTTCCAAAAGAGTCTCAGCTTCCCAAATGTACTTCCCTGATTTTTTGGTAGTCCCCCTCTTTTTTTAGGTTAGACTAAAATGAAATAAACCCATGTGAACCTTTGGTATTTCTGTTAGGTTCTGTTCTGAATAATTATAACTAGCATATTAAAGAAAGCCACAGACTTAATGAAGGTGAAATCTGGAGATAGATTTAGCATTCTTTATTGATAAACTAAATGCCGTTGCTTAGCTTCTTAATTTTTATGTGCCAAAAGCAGATTAGCCTCATGTCCAGAAAAGGCGCCCCAGGAAAATCTCCAAGGAACCATCGGTTTAAATATGCTTTATGTACCTTAATTTATAAAGCATATTCTAGGAAATTCCTAATTTATTAAAACATTTCAGGGGTGAGGGGGGAGTCTGTGAAAGCACTTACTCAAATTTACACAAGCAGTTGTTATCCTGTGTTACCAAAACTGTATTGGAAGCACAACTTAACTGTGTTTTGTCTCTAGCTGCAAACTGTTCTAGCAGACAAAGCAACCTTTAAATTGAACAAAAACTTCATGTTTGTATTTTCTGTTTGGAGCACTGAATAATGTCACTATTAGCTTTCTGGGTATTTTTCCTATCTCAAGAGATCTACAGTTCAGTTCACTTAAGTTCAGCAAATTGCTTAGTCTTAGATTTTCAATGTCTGTATTACTTCACCTTCTGAAGGATGAGGAAGAGAGCCTTGAGATCATCCTAGGGACCCAGATTAATTCATAGCACCACTGAATAGCAACATCAGGTCACCAGAACACGGCTGGGTTGGTAGGAGGTGGGAGCCTGACTGCATTTGTGCTGCCTTCCGATGCGCTGGCAGCTTTAGTCCTGTGCGCGTGGAGTCGGTACAGGAACTGTGGTTGCTGCTGTATGTATCCAGCTGTCTGCCATCTACTATGGAAGTGGTTTCTTACTGTGGTTACAAATCTGTCCCCTTTCACTCCATGGTTGGTTTGGGTTCCTGCTGACACAGTCGGCTACCTGTCATCCAAGCACATGTTTTGTTTCCAGCTGCTCCTCCTCACTTACAGAGAGATGTAGGTATGACATTCAGCTTTTGCTTCTTTTCAGTTAGATCATGAGTTGTGGGATGGTAACTGCAGGGATCTCTGACTTGTCAGGAGAGGTTTGTCATGTTTTCATGATCTCGCTAGCATATTCTCTGAGTTGAAATGGGAGCAGATTTCTAATTATGCGCTCACCTTCTTGTGAAATAGTTTCTTCTCTGACTTTAGCTTGTAACTCTTATTGTGCAGTCTGGCAGCTTTGCTATACATAAATCATTAGCTAACTTGAGTATTTTATTATCATTATTTGTTTTCAAAAGCATTCTCTCCTTTTCTGAAGCCAACAAGCCAGATCGAAGCTTTTATGAAGCATGCTGTTTTGATTATTGTCTCTCTGTTCACTGTTTCAAGGTGGTTTTGCTATGACAGCGTTAGTAGCTTCAGAATATCTGTCACTGAAATATGTAAATGAGTTCTGTGAACTTGGATGTACGTTCTCACTGAGAATTACATTCTAGTTTAGAGATGAGGCCGTGAACCTGCTAATGAAAATCACTGTCACAGTGTGGTTTGGTTTTGGTTTTCTTAATTATACTTCAGTTCACCCTGAGGTCTTACATTAACACTTTGTTTAATGTGTGAAAGCCAGAGCTCAATTCGCTTGGAAGCAATAGCAAAACTTCCACTGACTTGGGTTATATTTTAATTTCAATCCTAAAAAAACGTTGATGTGTTGAGTCAATATCTTGCTGGATGATGTGATATTTTCCTTTCCAATCATGGCTTCCTAGGACACATGGTCCTGCCATTTAATCACTCTTCAGTCCAAATGTGTTTGGGTTTTTTATTCCCTCTTCTTTTGATTTGTTAAAAATACACCTGCATGGATTTTTGTCTGTAATACAAACCTTAGAAAAATTAATGAATGCTATATGCAGAAATTTTATTTACTCTATGTTTTCTTGATCACTTGCAGGTCTTGACAGCAAAAGAAAGAAAAACTCAGATAGATGACAGAAATAAATTGACTGAGCATTTCATTATTGCACTTCCTATGTTGCTATCAAAGGTACATTTTTCAACAAAATAAATCACTGGTATTTACAACTGTCTTTAAACTTTTTCATTCTGTAGTGCAGGCGTTTATTTTTACTTCACTGGTTTTTTGTTTTGTTTCAATGATGTTCTAGTATTCCGCTGATGCCGAGAAGGTTGCAAATCTCCTGCAGATCCCTCAGTATTTTGATCTGGAAATCTATAGCACAGGCAGAATGGAAAAGGTACAGTACATTGGGCAAGAAGTCTGCTTGCCTTCAAGTATCTGATTGCTCTCATAGTCACACAGTACTGTGCCTTCATATTAGTAATCTAACCTTGATCTGCTGTATTCTTTGAATGACTTTTTCTTTGAGTTTCATTGTTCACATAAGGAGGAAGCTGAACTTCTTTTCTGCTCTACAGCATCTGGATGCCTTACTGAAACAGATTAAGTTTGTTGTGGAAAAGCATGTGGAATCAGATGTTCTCGAAGCCTGCAGCAAAACCTACAGCATACTCTGTAGTGAAGAATATACGATCCAGAACAGAGTTGACATAGCCCACAGCCAACTTATTGATGAATTTGTGGATCGATTCAACCATTCCGTAGAGGATCTGCTGCAGGAGGTTTGTTTTCTTAAAATGAATTTAGTTAGACTACCTAAATATGCTATAATAAACTGCTGAAAAACATTCTTACCAAGTCATGAAATTATCCCTCCCAAGACGTAGTACAGCAGCAACGTTTTCATAATTATTTGGAGCTATTTCTCTATGTAGAAAATCCCTTGGACTAGCCATTAAGCCTGCAAAATATTGAAGCTGTAAAACAGACCACGGGACAATCCTGCTTCTGAAAATTTAGTCTAGTATTTAACCAGTCCATATAAGAAATTAAATGGATGAATGTGTAAAAGCTAATGAAAAATGCAGAGAGAGGTGCATTTACATTAATGCGTGTGGTGATTCCAGTAGTCCCAAATGGATATGCAGGCAGCAGAATCAAGATTGGATTATGCCTTGAATGGAAGAGAGGATTTAGTAAAATATTTATAATGGCCTATTGAAAGAGCTCTGGAAAGAATGAAATAAAGATACAGGTCTGAAACCTGGAGGTACCTGGGATTTACTTGGAAGAATTTGTCCTTCAAAATGCATAAGACAGAACACATTAAATAAGAATGGAAACCTTACTTATTTTTTCTTGCTTCACATCAATTTAACTTTGTGTAGCACTACTTAATTTGTTGTAATTCTCATGCTTTTTAAACATAACTTAAGGGCTGCATAGATCTTTTTCTTCACTTCTAGTCATGCACTGCACTGTGGCAGATACACTTAATTTTTTATATACATTTATAGGAAGTTAAGGTACAGTCTCTATTTTAGAATTGCACATTAAAGAAAATAAGATTTTTTTTAACTTTAAGTAATATGCCCCATACAGGCATACTGTATATATGCTCTGTGGCATTGCAGAGTAAATAACAATTTTTCTGTTGCTGTAGGAATGTACATGAGTAGAAAACACAGTGCGTGCAGGGAGTGGGCACCCCCCAGCCCAGAGGAGTTAGTGCACCACTGTACATTCTTTGATAGATACTTTGCTGTCTACCTGCCTGCCAGTTTAGATGTACTTCCTCAGAAACTTCTGAGCACAACCTGAAAAGACATTCCAGAATTTGTGCTACGTCTCTGCCATCTGTGTGTGGGAGGGGAATCCCTTCAGCTAATGCCACGCTGCATGTCTTAGCCCTCTGCTTTAATAGCCATGGATTTTTGGAGTTCCTCACCTCTGGCCAACAGGACCAAAAACTCTGCGACAAAAACCTTGGGCAGTCTGTTGCTGACTTGGGTAGCAAAAAGGCCTGAAGTTGGACTGCCAGCACAAAGATCCAGCTTCAGGACCAGCCAAGTGCTCCGCACCAGATGCCCAGCAACTGATCACCGTAAATAGTGGCCTTCTCTCTTTCCATTGGTACCCACTGACAGAGGTTTAGGAACTCTGGTGAGGTCCTGACTATCCACGCATCCAGCACCAAGGTTCAGTCTGGCTCTGTATGCAGGGACCAATCTCCCATGTTGTTCCTCCAGACCTGGCTCTCGGAGAATCTTCAGCTTGTTTCTCCACAGCCAAGGTCAGATCAGCAAAAAGCATCTCATTCCCACTGTCTTGCCTCGAGATGAAAGAAAGTGCCTATGGGTTTTTTCAAGAATCAGACCAAGAAGCAAGTGGAATCCCACTTCTTTGACACTGACTTGCCATTTCTGTTATACTGTCTTGTCGTAAGACATTATTTTTCTCATAGTTTTTATCTTGAAACTTCTCCAAAGCAAAAGCCATGTTTGTTCTCTCTGGAGACAGTTGTACAAACAGTGTAACAAACAGACATTAGGTCTGTCTGAGGACATGCAGCTTTTTTGGAAGAGCCCCCTTGAACTTTCCACACTGTTCTGTTGTATAGACGTTAATCATCATGGATCCATTCAAGGATTCAGAGGTGGCATTCTGTTCCCTGGATAGTTTCACCCAAGAAAAGATCCACTCACCATTTTACTAGTATTGCTGAGACACCCATGGATACTTTTTTTCAACCATAGTCCCAAACTCAGTTAGCAAATACAGGAACACTTAGATCTCTCCTGCTGTACGGCAGCTGCTCTTTCTCCGACTTACCCATTCTCCTCCATACAGCAGCTTTGAGAACCAGTCCTCTAGTCCTGTCAGCCCCTTTTCTGCCATCCACGTACCCTTCTGGAAGCCAGCAGTCCAGTTAGTGTTGAGTTTGGTTTACTACAGCATCTACAGCATCAGTCCTCTTGTTCTTGTGTTCTCTGGTCTGAGGGGATCCAGTGCTGCCCCGCCCGTTGCTGCCTCACAGTCCCTCGCTGGCTGTTTTCAGAAGCCCTGCTCAAGGAGTCCCCTTCCACAAGCAGCATCGTCTGTGAGCCTCAGAGAACCATGTTGCAACACTACAAGAAGTAAAGATGAATGGAGATTGGAAATCTACCTCTCTTCCACCCCCAGCCCAAATTCCAGATCAGTTATGCCAGCAAAGCATTTGGGTCCAGCTGTTTTAGACTGGGGATACAAGAATATTGAGAGAGTTCAGAAAACGCACTCCATATTTTAGGTGCTGGTCTGCAGTCCTGTCCTCTCCCACTCCTCCATTGCTTGAAAGATGCCTCCGGCCTCACCTTTTACCCAGGGGGAATCGGGTGAGAGCAATGAGATACTGGGATTCCTAAACCACTTCCCACCAGTCTTCTCGGGAGAAATGAACTAGGGGAGAAAAACCTTTTTCCTCCAATTTTCCTTTATTCCTAACTGCTGTTGAATGGGGAAGCCAGTAGCTGCTTATTCCCACTCCATTTCCCTTCGCTTCTCTTTATGCAGCGCTCTGGTGCAGAAAGCCCCGAAGGATGCACTGGCACTACTGGGCAAAGAACAAAGGCTGGGCTCATGGAGGAACATGGGCCAGCGGCACCAAAATACTTCTGATGTGTCCCCTTCCTTTACACCACTTGGGAAGGGGCAGAGGAACGCAAGCAAGGGCTTGGGATCTTTGTGAATATTCGCTTGCACAGGAGAGGCGTGAGGACTGAGATTCTCAGAGAGAAGCTGTGTCTGAAAGTCACGTGGGAAATCCAGAATCAAGAGGTTTAGATCCCTAAGGAAAAGGGAGGGCGGAGGTCAGGCACGTGACACACAGAGAGATGTGGAGACAAAACCAAGAGAAAAGTAGGAGAAAGCAAGAAAGAGAACAGTGGTAGCAAGGATTTAAAAGGATTTTTGGCCTTTGTGGTATTCTTTGCTGGGTGATACTTGGTAGAAAAATTAATTTTAATAAATGTATTTCATCATTTTAAAGAGATTTTAAATTAAAAATTGTGCATACTTGTACCCAAGCAAGTATCCCACTGCTTTATGGCTTCCCACTAAGTTTATAATGAGAGAAACATTGACTGACAACTGCATCTGAAGGCAGGAAAGGTCTTAATTGTTAGGCTTTCAGATGGGAAAAAATGATCAAAATGAAATGGAGAAGAATTGTTCTAAGTGGGTTTCCTGGGTTAGAACAGTTTGAAAGTTACTTATTTCCATTCATTTCACTAACAGAATTTGCTGTTCAGTTTGCATAAATCTTAGGGTAATGCTATTTTAAAATGCCAGAAAGAAAAAATTAAATTCAAATGAAATGTTTTGACTGATTATGCAATATTTATTCTTGGACTGCTGTTTCTTCAGGTTTGCAAAATCTAAATTAAAAAAACAAACACCCTTCCACCCAGTTGTGAATGTCTGTCAGTCTGTGCACGTGATATGCTTGTCATGCATTATGGTGCCTAACACCACGAACATCAAGGAAGGATAGGAAAAGAAAGACAATTTCCCACCGAGCATTTTAAAAAAAACTTGCTGTCGACACCTGCAGGTTTCTGGTGTGGAGCAGGGCAAGCTTTTGGTTAAGTCCTTCTTGTAAAATACAGAAGAACTCAGATTTTATTCTTGGGAATGATCTATACTGCTAGAGGATACTGGTTTAAGTATTAACACAGCGATACTGCTGAAGGTTGTCAGATGATTTTGCTTATTTCTTAGTGCTATGCAGTGGCTATTTAAATATTATTATTATGGAATCTAGATAAAAGTCACTGGGAAATTTGGAGTTGGTTTTGGTGTCAGCATAAACCCTCCCCGTGCGGTAAGGTGCTCTGCTGGCTTGCTGCACTCTTTTAATGGATTTCCTTTCATTTCCAGGGAGAGGAAGCTGATGATGACGACATATACAATGTGCTCTCCACACTAAAGAGGTTAACTTCTTTTCACAAGTAGGTGGTTTTTTTTTTCCCTCAGAAATTTACTATGTTAATTTTGTCATTTTGGCAAGTATCAGATGATGTCTAGTGTTAAGAAATAAGAAAATATATGACCTGAAATACGAAATAAAGGTTGCTGAACGATGAGTGGTATTTGCCAGTGTAACTGTTTTGATTACCCTGGCTCCTTGCTTAGTTAATGACATTACTTCTACAGATGTGATTTGCAAGTGGCGTGCCATCCCTTGCACTAAATGCTTTTGCACCTGTGAGTGTCGTACTGAAAGTCATACTCCCCGGGGCACGAAGGACATTCGTACCTCTGGCACCAGTGGATGCAGGCCAAATACGGGCTTTGAGCCTCAGCTTAGGAGAGCCTTGGAGGAAGTTGTTTCTCTCAATTTCTCAATGCCTTTGAGGTATTTCTCCTCAAAATTATGGAAATAAGCGGTAGTAATAATAATTACTCTTATTAGTTTATGGTGAGGGTCTAGAAGATGCGTTCTCCTCCTGCAGAAATGCCAGGAAGAGTTTCTAGTTGAATTGTTGGCAAAGTGTAACTGTGTGGATTGCACGGAAACTCCTCTAAGCGTGAGGCGGCTGTGGAACCAGGCTCCTGCTGCTCAGGGAGACCTACAGGCACCCTCAGAATGTGTAAAGCAACCTGGAAAATTTCACTTGAACTGTGCACAAGGACCTCATCTTCCCCCTCCACTCCACTGTAGGAAGCAATTGCTCCTGGCCAGCACGTAAGGAAGCTTCATATGCAGACGGCTGAGAGCCACAAATAATTTCTTCCTCATCACAAGGTGTGAGAGGATCTTGTTTCTGCCACCCTTTTTATACAAATTGTTCTTAGTGATTTAATTTCTCGCTTCTTTCTGTGCTTAGTCTTCTCTTATCCTGAATTCTGCATTGGATCATTGTATGAAATGGTTCAGAAATACCTACTCTTTGTTTCCATTCAACAAGTGTCCCACAGAGATCATTAAATCGTTAGTAATTTCCGTAGTGCAGCAGGCTGACACATGTGCAAATTAAATTAGGCTTTCGGTCTCCCTGGTAACACGCTGGAGCCACTTCTGCCTTTCCTGAGAGGACTGGTGGCGGCTGCAGTTCACATCCCAGAAAGCAGCACAGAACTTAAGGCTTTTCTGAGGGTCTCCCATATACCTTTTTCCTTTAGGGTTCCAAATCTCTAGAGAATTATTTCAGACTATAAAGAAAGCTTTGTAGAATAACACACGAATCGGGGTTGGGAACAGCTACCTTCACCTTCAAAAAACAGGAAAGAGGAAAGAATCAAACTAAAGAGCTGAAGAGCAGCTGTGTATCATTTCTGAGCTGATTTGTTATTTATGATTATAGTTCAGGGGGAATTTCTAATTAGTATCTGCTTGCATATAAAGAAGTAATTAAATCTTTTCATTGCTTTACTGAATGTTATGTCTGATGTGATTCTTTGTGAAAGGAAACAATCATATCATCCAAGAACTTTTGCTGAACCTTCAGCTATGAGATCAGAATCTTAATTCAAGACTCACATTGAGCATTCTCATCTCAAAGAACGGTGCCTGTTGTATGATACTGTCATTGTCTGTCATCAACTGGGAGACAAAATCGATGGAAGATGTTGAAATTGCAGGCCAACAACTGATACCTTTCAGATCTTCTAAAAGTGCACTGATAAAGTAGTTGCTGAGGCTTCAAAAAGGAACAAGTCCCTCTTCTTCCAGTGAGAGAAGCTCCACTGCACCTTATCTCTGCTTGTGTTTCCTTGGTAGCTGCTGCCACCGCCTCATATTTTAGGAAAAAGAAGCCCAGCAAAGTGGAAAAAAAAAAAACATGGCAGGGGATTATCAGAAAAGCCTTCCAGACCAAAAAGCTTCTACACTGACATTTCCCAAGGCAGAGCTAATCCTCTTTCTGAGGGGGTCATGGCAACAAAGGGCTCGCAGCACACTTTTTAATTCGTGTCTTTTCATCAAACAAGGATACTGGTTTCCTTCCAAGTTCTCAGAATATAATAGAATCACAGAACCATAGGGTTGGAAGGGGCCTCTGGAGATTATCTAGTCCAACCCCCCTGCCACAGCAGGGTCACCTAGAGCAGGTTACACAGGAACACGTCCAGGTGGGTTTTGAATGTCTCCAGAGTTGGAGACTCCACCACCTCTCTGGGCAGCCTGTGCCAGTGCTCTGCCACCCTCAGGGTAAAGAAGTTCCTCCTCATGTTTAGGTGGAACTTCCTATGCTCAAGTTTGTGCCCATTGCCTCTTGTCCTGTCCCCGGGCACCACTGAAAAGAGCCTGGCCCCATCCTCCTGACACCCACCCTTTAAGTATTTATAAGTGTTGATAAGATCGCCCCTCAGCCGTCTTTTTTCCAGACTGAAGAGACCCAAATCCCTCAGCCTTTCTTCATAAGAGAGGTGTTCCAGTCCCCTAATAATCTTTGTAGCCCTCTGCTGCACCCTTTCCAGCAGTTCCCTGTCCCTCTTGAACCTGGGAGCCCAGAACTGGACACAGTACTCCAGGTGCGGCCTCACCAAGGCAGAGTAGAGGGGGAGGATGACCTCCCTTGACCTGCTGGCCACACTCTTCTTGATGCACCCCAGGATGCCATTGGCCTTCCTGGCCACAAGGGCACATTGCTGACTCATGGTCATCCTGTTGTCCACCAGGACTCCCAGGTCTCTTTCCACAGAGCTGCTCTCCAGCAGGTCAGCACCCAACCTATACTGGTGCATGGGGTTGTTCCTCCCCAGGTGCAGCACCCTACACTTGCCCTTGTTGAATTTCATAAGGTTTCTCTCTGCCCAGATCTCCAACCTGTCCAGGTCTCTCTGCATGGTGGCACAGCCTTCCGGTGTGTCAGCCACGCCCCCCAGCTTTGTGTCATCAGCAAACTTGCTGAGGGTGCACTCTATCCCCTCATCCAGGTCATTGATGAATATATTGAACAGGACTGGACCCAGTACTGACCCCTGGGGAACACCACTCGTCGCTGGTCTCCAACTAGACTCTGTGCCCCTAATCACAACCCTCTGAGCTCTATCTTTCAACCAGTTTTCTATCCACCTTACTGTCCATTCATCTAACCCACACTTCCTAAGCTTCCCTATGAGGATGCTGTGGGAGACCGTGTCAAACGCCTTGCTTAAGTCAAGGTAGACCACATCTACTGCCCTCCCCTCATCTAGCCATCCAGTCATGCCATCGTAGAAGGCTATCAGATTAGTCAGACATGATTTCCCCTTGGTGAATCCATGCTGAGTACTTCTGATAGCTTTCTTTTCCTCCACGTGCCTTGAGATGACACCCAGAACAAGCTGTTCCATCATCTTTCCAGGGATGGAGGTGAGGCTGACCGGCCTGTAGTTCCCCGGCTCCTCCTTCTTGCCTTTTTTGAAGACTGGAGTGATTTTCTTGAGGTCTTCTGAATAGAACATCTGGAGTATATACTTGGGCTTTTATTTTTTTTTTTTTTTGCCAGGGTCTCACTGATATTTATAGTATTTTTTTCTGTCCTTAAGTACATGGAGACAATCTTTGTATACTGACTCCAGCCCAATTCAACAGAGCTTTCACAGACTAACACATCAGTGCTGTAGCAGCTTGTATGCTGCAAATATCAGCATTTCTTATTTAATTACTTCAGTTAATTCAGTGCAAGACGTGAATCTCAAGCATCCCCTCCATTCCTCTGGATGTGCCCTCTTGATGCTGTCTTGTATATAGAACGTGGTTTCTCATTTAGAAATCGGGATTGTTGGCAGCAGTGTCAGTAATCCTCAAATATGATAGGGAATTTGATTCTTTCTGGCCTCTGCACTGACTTCATGAGCTGGCAGTGGCTGTAGTGACTCTTCAGATATGCGTGGTGGTTTTGTCAGCGTGAGCGTGATCAGTCAGGACACGTTCCAGGTAGGTGCATTCATGGTCAGACTGACAGATTTTCTCTTCCTGTTATAGAAACCCTTTGCTTAACCTTTTTTCCAGTAGTTGACCAGTACATCCTTCAGACTGAATTACTGAGAAGTTTGTTATATCCAGAAGTAGAAATGATGATAAATGAAACCTCGGTAGAGAAATGAGACTATACTAGCATAGCTCTTCAAAGCCCAAGGTACAGCATCTTGCATTTTGTGCTTCTTTAAAAAGAGCAGCAGTATTGTGGGTGGAGAAATCACCTCTTCCAAAAGGAAGTTTTCTAAGCTGCTTCTCGCCACACTTTCAGAAACACTGTGGAACCGGTGCCTTTACTTCATCTATTTTCTGGCAGAAACGCGCCCCAGCAGACAGTGCTATTTATAAGAATGAAAAGAAACCTTTGATGAAATGTTGGGCCTTGTTTTCTGTGATCCATGAAGACTCTCTGACATGGAAGGGACTAAGGGAAAATTCTGTGCGATGTGAATTTGCATTCTAGGAGCCTCTGTGTCAATCTGAACCTCTGCGGAGAATTGTATTATGTCCAAGGTACCTTGATAACTAATTGTTTTGATGGCTAAGTAGTTCAAAAGAGACAAAGGTGTACCCGAATATGCCTAAATTAAATGTGGAGGCTCCTCTTTAAGGAAGTTTCTATTGAAAAGCCCTATGCAACTTCGGCTTTGGAAGCTGAAGAGCTCTTCCCGAGATCAAGCTCAGAGCAAAGAGCTGCGGTGCCGCCCGCTACCGGGGCACGTCCCCTCTGACGGCTGCCTGACACGGAGGGCTCTAAAATGAAGAGGCAGAAATGAGATGGTTCTTCCTCTCCTATTCTCTGTAGGATAACCTATGCTGATATCTGCCTCTGCACACCAAGGAGATTTTACTGCTTTAATTACAGCACTGTAATTAAGGAGGTACAACTCTGCCTTGCTAGCAACCCTGTGATTTGCTGAAGCAGCATCTGTGTGCTTCATACCACTGTCAGAGGCAGCTCTCTGACAGCCTATAATTTATCTATGAAACACTTTATTTTCATACTGTGAAGACCATCCAGAATCTCAGGCGGGGGGAATACTTTTATATTTTTGTTTCCTTTTTTTTTTTAAAGTTTTCCTATTGTTCTGTTCATGGATTTGAATTAGAAGTCAAGATGCACCTTGGCTTAATGACAGAACCATAGAGTGCGTACTTACTCTCAGCACAAGGGTATCAATTGTTACGTTTTCTGTGAAACTTCTGTCAGTGAGGTTTTCCAGGACTACCATGCTCCAGACCAGGAAGCATTCATCCTAGGGGTTTCAACAGGATCGAGATATTCCCAGTCTTGAGTTCAACCTCTGTCCCTTTTGGAACTAGAGAATTATACTTTCTGGCTGAGCAGGGTAGTTAATTATTTAAACAAAGTCAGGGCAGGCACGAAAGGGTGGGCAAAGTGAGCTTATCTTTGTGGTGAAGGTGCTGGGATGAAAGGGAGACAGATGCCAGAGACCTGGGTGCTTTATCCAATTTAGACTTGCCGGTTCAGTCTGAGTATCCCTTCTTCCAGGTGAGTATTTGAATCACCAGGTTTCTGATTATTTCTGAGGTGGCTTGCTCCTTTATAGACATACTATAAACCGTTTCAAGTTATCTCAGTTTAATTCCACTGCAGAAAAATGTGTTAAACCTAAATTTTTTTTTGAGAGAGAATTTTTGTCTTTCAGGCAACCTGATGTTTTGTAATTTCTTCTGTATTACTCAGTTCTGTATTGAAAAAGCTGTATCATAAGCTGTTGAGGTCTGTAAGGCTGTAGAATGCATGTTGCTAATCTCATTTGTATTCCTCTCGCTGGTGAATCAGGTTGGTACAACTGCAATGTGAAGCAATGAATGGGGGTGTAACCACCGCCTCTGGCTCATGCACATGTATCTCATGCTGTCTTACTTCAGACGTTTCAGGGTGTTTAATAGCTAGCGATAATGTATATTATTTTTCTCCAAATGGTACAGCAGAAAAACATGTAACTTCATTTTGCTTAAAGCCGTTTTTCATTCAGTATGTATTGCTAGAGTTTGGCCATGGTCTCTGTTCTGTCAATGTTTAGAACCAAAGAGGAGAGAGAATTTAGAGGCAACGCTGAGAAGGAGCTGGCAGCTACGCTTAAGTAACCTTTAAAGATGTATGGTATGCAGGGATTTTTCCTCCTCCCTACAAAAAAATCCTCTGTAGTAAAACATTTTTCCTCAGTTATCAGAAAGCTGAACTTCTGCTTTTAGCCAGGTGTGAACTAACTGTGCAGCTGCTCAGTCAGCAGTCTGTACGGGCTCAGCTCTGCACAAATCCCAGGGCTCGCTGGGCTGCCAGGTCAGGCTATATTCTCGCGGTGATGCGGAGTTTTGAGGAACACGACTGATCTCGCTGTATTACCTCTTGTTCTAGTGCCCACGATCTCACAAAATGGGATCTGTTCAGCAACTGCTACAGATTACTAAGAACTGGAATTGAACATGGAGCTATGCCAGAACAGGTACAGTTAGCAACACCTGCACCGCATCATTTGGGGATTCAAAGTTTTAAAGAATCTTGTCATTGAGAAATTCAAAAGATTAATGAACTAGACTTCAGTTATTTAGGAGAAACATGGAGCTTGGAATGAAATTTATATTGAAGCACTGCCCAGGACGTGAAAAATCTTGGATTCTGTGATTTTTGAGCTACTTGTCTTACCTTTCTCACCTGTAAAGTAAGGAATAACTAACGTTCCTGGCTGTGAAAAGCAGTGCATAAATCGTGATGTTTACACAGAAACCCAACATTTGTAAACCTTGGCTGCGGTTAGAATTATCACAAAGGATTATTGTGCATTGAAGGTAAGATGGAAGCTTATGAAAACCAGGAAACAAGAACATTTAGCAGGGATGCTGGGCAGCCTTTCCACTGGAGTTCTTTCAGTGGACAGATCTTGGACTTTGTTTCCTCCTAGTTCGGTTTTAGTTTCTCATGGATGAGCACACAGAGCATTTCAGATTCTCCCAAGATTCCAGTTTAAACTGCAGACTGCCTACTCCGACATTTCAGCACATTTTAAGTTATAATTTGATTTCAATTAGAAGCCAGTTGTTAATTCTAACTCAATTTCATTTAGAAAAAGAAAAGTTCTCATGAAATTCTGTAGAAGTATTTTCTAGAAAGGACCACATGGAGGACACATTGCCACATGCCATGTGACAGTCATGGCTTTAAGATGTGGGACCTTCTGCTACTTAATGCTGGCGTTGTTCTCCCCGGAGGGAAGGGACCAGCAGATAAAAACTGTCCGTGCAACTACCAGCCATCTTCAGTTTCTGGGCCTGACAGTGATGTGGCTCCCCACATACTTCCGTAAGATCTTAGGAAAACAGTTCTGAAATCTGAACTCTCCTCAGTATTTCTTCCCCCAGTCCACTCGAAGGAGTTCACTGAAAACAAATGGTTTGGTCCTTAGTGATATCTTTCAAAAAAGTATTTTGTGAAGCGATTAGAGCTGTTACAAACTTGATTTGTTCTGCATAGAACCACAAACTGTTGGAAGCATCTTCAAGCCAAAAAGATTTTGACATTTTTAGCACCTAATATAGATTGGAAATTATAAAAAGACACCATGGATGCTTTTATGGGCACCATAAAGACAAGCCTAGTCTTCTTCATGAGGAAATTTGTATTTTCTCCCTTTTTTTAGAAATTGGGCTACATGTTCATTTGACAGTGGAACAGATTCCCAGGCTGTTTTACTAGTGAAGGCAGATGTAGAGGTATTTAAACAGATGCTTTTGAACTGAGACATGTGGGTGTTGGGTTGTACTCTATCGTACTGGGACATCACCTCTTGCTGTACTTATTGCAGAGTTTTCTGTTCTGTTTCCCAGCATTTACACAGCATTTTTTTCATCTGTAGTAGGCTGGTTTCTTATTGCACCAAACTGACTAAGGAAAAACATAGTATCCTTGAAAACAAAAAGTACTACCTAAGAGCTTCTCCTATTTCTTCTCCTATTTCTCATAAAATGCATTGTACATTTTACATATGCTTTACTGATACGCTTGATATTTCCAATGTGCTGGGATTCTTTGTGTTCCCTTTGTTACAGATAGTTGTTCAGGCACTGCAGTGTTCCCATTACTCCATTCTCTGGCAGCTGGTGAAAATCACTGAAGGCTCCCCTTCCAAAGTAAGTAGGCTTTTGATCATACAGATTTTACTGAAGAAAAAAACTTGCCTAAAAAGGCATTAGACCTGATCCACTGTACCGGCATTTTATGTCGTTGTGAAACAGATAGAAACTGTTGGTGTTTTGATTTATTCAGTATTTCAGGATCTATTTAACATCATGCATATGTCTAAATAAGCTACGCAAACAGCAGGAGCTTGTCTTTATCAGGGTTTTATACTAGCCGATTTTTATATTCTCATTGCTGAAGATACTTAATGCACTTTATTGTGAGTACAGCAGTTTGCACGAATGGGTAAGTGGTGTTGACAGCACTCACTTAGTAGTTGTAAGCAATACTGTTCATCCGTACACCGCAGATAGCTTAATGTTTATGTGTATTTACCTTGCTTACCTGTTACTTACATCTTTTCTGTTGCTAAAGATAAACGTAAGGTTACTAGCAGTGACGGTTGCTAATAAAAAGTAAGTGCACACAAGCATAATACAATAAGGACAACGGTACATGTAACTTGTTTGTTATACGCAGCTTTTCCAGGACCTTTCCTTAGCTCTTTTCTCAGTCAGAGGCCAACATCCTGTCTTCTTAGGGCTTTTTCCAAAGTAACACATCAAATTACAATGGTACAAAAACTGAAGTACTTCCCCATCAGGATCAAAAAGAAAAAGATGCTGTACTAAAGTACTACTAAAATGAGCATTTTATGCCCACAAAAATGATAAAATACATTGTAAATTCTTTGAGTTGAAGGCTGACATATATTGACATTTTAAAATAGCTACTAGAAAAAAAGAGTAATTGGTGTTGTTTATTCTGGCTTTTGTTCCCATTTCCCCCTTTCAGCTTCTTTAGCTATTTTCTCTTTAGCACGCTGGTAGCATGTCATATTACATCTTGACTCCTTATAATCGAGAAAACTGAATACATCCCATTTGTTTTAAATGAACTCTGAATCTCACCACAATAAAGCATCTGCAGTCCTCCCAGCTAGCAGCGTTGTTATCCCAAGGGAGACTGTTTCACTGGGACAGAAGGGCTAACTAAGTAACTAGAAGTAAGTCCAGGAGGCCACGCACTGCTTCAGCCCTTAAGTCCGTAAAGCTGACACACCGCGTCTCATTCTGGTGCTTCCCCGGTAAGGGAAACCGGGCTGCTGGTTCCTGTGCAGTGACTGCCTTGGGTATGAGGAACCAAGCACTTGGAGCACCTGGACACTGTCTTCAACACCTTCATGAAATGTTTCCCCATGTGCTCTTGACTATTGGGTCTTACCCTCTCCTGAAGGTGGCCAGCAACTCTCTCCTCCTGCTTGCTTCCCTTGAGCAGCAACGCTCAGTCCTGCCTTGCTCTGGGTGCAAACGCCGAGGCACAGAGCGTTCGGTAAGCTTCTCATCTCCCTTCGCTGCATTTCTCCATTTTTTGGAACTAAATCCAGTAAATTGCTGCAGTATGACAGAGATGGGGCAGAGTGACAGCTGTCAGCATTGCTGGAAAAAACGTTCATGTTTTCTTGTGTCTAAATTGTAGCCAAAGAAACACACTTAGCCTGAACTACAGTCAGCAACTAACATATACAACATCTGTCTGCATAGGACCAGGTCAGAAGCTTTGCATTTTGGTGTCAAAGTATTAATGCGGACTGTTGTTTGCAGTATTATCATGATGGTCCAGTTAAACTGAAAGAGAAAATACCTGTATTTATTTCAGTGACTGGGGTTTTCTTATGGACCAGCTTAGTGCAATTGCATGGCTTTGCCTGCTTTTTCAAAATAGGATACATTTATATGAGACATTGTTTTATGAGATGAATGCAGAATAGCCTCAGTCTTTCATGTATTTCTAATACTATTCTGATTCGTGTTAGTCATAATGTAGTTCATAGGAACAGAAAGAACTATGAAAGCTCCATTGAGAATGACGATTCAAAGTACAAGTCAATTCTGCCTCTGGAATCCCTGGTGAAAATCATATTTAGTCTAAGCTAGAGAGCTGTTATTAAGTTATTGTTTGGGGTTTCACCCCACCCCCTGCAAGAATACGGAGTGCTCTGCAGGCTCAGTTCAGGAGGAGCACAGTGGTGATCCCTGCAGCTCTGCATACCAGCCCAGCAACCTCAGCTCTGCTCACAGACTTGATGTGGTTGTAGCGTTTTGTTCCGTATGGGGGTTTTCTATCAAACTTCCCATTGGAGTTCATTCACTGTGAAAATAAATCCAATGTGCACTGTATCTGTCATTTAATCCACTAGGAGATCATATTGCCCATGGTTGGTTTATAAGCCATGATTTAGGCTTATAAATTAGCAGATATGAAAGGGGATCACTTCTAAAATATGATGTATGGGAAGACAAAGGCATTAACATGAGCATCTCAAAATGAAAAATAGTGTATTTCATGAGCATTTTTTAAGTATTCAAGCTTTTACAGGAAGATTTCTGACACAGTATTTAATATGTAGGTCCATCCAGCTTTCTAGTGTTCCTTTGCTGGAGCTGCAATGACCCAAGGACAGGGGGAGGTGATGCGGTGTCTTTAGTAGACCAACAGATATAGCTGTAAGAATTAGAGAGGGTTTTAGACATACAAGCCTTTCAGGTTTGAAGTAAAAGGTGGAGATTACACAGCTAAATACCGGCTGAGGACAACTGCTTGGTGTCTGTTTAGATCCAGATCAGGTAAACTGTGTCTGAAAGAAAAGGCCATTGGTCCCTCTGGGGGTGGGAGCAGGGGAAGGGGAGGTAGAGGAGAGTTACGAGGAGGGAAGCAGGAGCTGGACAGTGGGGAAGAGGAGGAAGATGAAAGGTGAGAAGGGATTTTATACTATGTCATAAAACTAATCCTGAGTCCTTGTTTTTCTGTATCCAGGAGATTTATGAATTTTTGTTTCCAGGCTCATGTTTAGAAGATGATTTTTTAGATTTCCCGTGAGCATCCAGGCTGAGATCAGAGACGGAGGGACTGATCTGTAAGAAATGTTCATCTGCTGCCAGCTGGGTCATTTGTGTGAGTTCACACTGGCAAATAGTAGCTGCTCTGTTTCACCGACTTAGTGACCACGTAGGCATTCACCGCACAGGATAAAGTATACTATCATTTTGGAATTAAGTACAGGATTCAAGGGGGTTAATATTTCTGTGAGAGTAAGTATTTAGTTTGGTAGCAGCAGGCACATATTAGCCAGTTTTACAGTTCTTAATCAGGTATGCGCTGCATCCATGAGGTGTACATTTTATTGCAGGGAGTTTGCGGGCAGGATGGGTGGTTCTGGTGAGATTTCTTTCCAAGTAAGTTGTTCTTTGAGTAGAACTCAAAATTGCTTAATAACTCTGTGTATTCGTTCTAGGGTAGAATCATACATGGCAACCAGGGGTATATAATTGGGAACAGAATCTACTGGGAATTAAGTTATTCTTTATCTGGTGTTTGGGTGGCTCTTCCAAAAATACAGCCTCTCCCCTAAGAGGGTTGCCCTTGTCTGGAGACTCTCCTGGGTATTATGCCCGAGCTCAGGGAACATGTATTCCTTTCTGAAGGATACTGTATATTACCGCTGTCATGTCTGGGATTGGGGCTGACGACATGAGGCTAGGTGTGTCGGTCTGTAGGCTTTACATGTGTTACAGGGAAAAACTCTTGGACTCTTGTGGTTTAAATCTAATTAGAATCAAGTCAGCTCGTTGATTTATTAACAACACATGATTAACCTGCAGTCAGTGCAACGCATCTCCAGGATAAGTATCAGCTGTACAGCAGGTAAACCAGAATACTAGACACTTTTATAATGCTAATGAGCACCTAAAAATTTCAAACAACCCTTCTGTAGGTGTTCACAAGTTACTCTAATCCCCTCCCCAAGACACACATGCAATTCGACACACATGCGCAACCCCCCTCCCAGGAAACGTGAGGTACAAGCCTGTTGCCCTTCTCCTGGGAGCATGAGATCCCTGCTTGTGTGGGGCTGCTGCGGGACAGTCCAGTCACATCCACACGTTTGAGGTGCGGGTTCCTGCATGTGGCACCCCATGCTGACGGTGCCTCAGAGGGACACAGGCTCCAGCAGGGCGGGTGTGCCACCAGGCCGCGGCGGTGGCTGTGGTGTTGGGGTGTCTGACTTGGTTTGGCTGCTGCTCTGTTCCACCCCAGGTTTCCTCTCCATGATCACAAGTGTTAATGCTGCTTTTATGCTTCATTACAAGGTGACTCCTCCTTTTCTCAAAAGTTTCTTGTCAGCTTCCTGGTTACTGTTTAATGTGGTCATTTTAAGCAAATTCTTTGTTAACTTTCCTCTTAGTGTTACCAGTTTTTAGGCAAACACCTACTCAGAAGAGGTTGGTTTGGGTGTTCTGCCTCAGGCACTGTGGCACTCACATTCTCATCCTATCAGCTGCTGTTTATCCAGGCTGTTACCAAGAGGGTGCTCTGCAGATTCCCCCGCACCGTGTAATATCATTTGTAGATTACAGTTTTGATCATAGAGTTAAAGGAAGTGATATCAGCACAAAAAAATTTCAAATACATTGTAATAGAAGGTTGATAATTACTGATTATTTGAGTTAGTAAGAAAGTCCAAGTTCTCTGCCCAATAACAAATATTCCACCAGGTAACTTAAATACAGCATAGAGTTGGGCAGAGTTATTTTGAAACTCTTTTTCAAGGTCCTTCAAACTGTTCTTCAGGTGAAAAGGGGTTTGAGGATGTTTTCAAAGGAAGCTGGTAGTTTCTCAGCAAGAATTCTGTTGTCTGTAGATTTTGGGGAGCAAGTACAGTCTTGAGGTAGGAGGCTTGGGGGTTAGATTGTACAGTTGTTGTTTCCATCTAGATTTCTTCATGTATTCAATAAACCAGGTGCGCACTGTACAGGTATGTGACAAAAAGGAAATATTTGCAGAAGAATAGAGTCCAAAATCTTAGAACAGTTTAAAAAAACCCACCCTGAATAGAGCAAACATTCAGAGGCAAGGAAAAGGCAAAAGAGTTCTGAATGACCAGTAGCCGGACCAGCCAGACACATAGCTATTCCGCAGTGATGAGTGGGCCCAGGAATTAGTAGAGGGGATTTAAAGAGGGATTTAAAGAACGACAGAGTGACTTGGTGACATTTCGTATTTACATGGGCCCAATGAAAGAAAGCACAAAATGCTGAGGGGAAGAAAAGAATCGCAAGGTGCAAAAGGCTGGATGGTGTTCCACAGGGGAGTTGAAAGCTAATGGCTCTCGAGCATTGTAAAGTTTGTGGAAGAGCTCGAGTTGCAAGGAGAAGGAACTTAACACTGCAAATAAGTAGTTTAGATGAAAGGCAGTGGGCAACCAGGAAGAAAAGCGCTGGGTTTGGTAGATGGACCTAGCAAAAGAACAGCATTTCTAAATGGCTTCAGTGGAAAAAACAAGCTTCAATTTAAAGCTAGAGAATAACTGCAGGCTTTTGGATAGCCATCTTGTGAACACGGCTGTTTGGTTACAGGTGGTAGCAAAGCCCCTACAAGTCCTTGCTCTTAGCAGCTCGTTCTTGTTCCTGCCACAACTAGTTACATTTGAAGATATTATGCCAGACAGTTCAAGAAAGGGTTATTTCAATCCTGGGTCACTTCAGTGTGACCCCATGGTCCTATCCCAGCGACCGAGGGCAGAGTACAATTTTTTCATAGCAGTTTTTCTGCTGAAGCCAGCATATCAGGTAATCACACCTCAAGCCCTTGGCTATGTGCGTGAGAATGGTAAATGACTCGAAAATCTAATTCACTTATTTTCTTCCCATTTCCTCTTTTTAAAAAAAAAATACCTCTCTATAGTAGTCTGGGGATTTCTGCAAATTTAGAAAAGTTCCAGGTGGCTCCGTTGCACTGTTCAGTTGGGCTTTCTTTTGCTGTCTGTAATCTTGCAAAATGAATCTGTGTCAATCTATCAGGAGAGAGGATAATAAATAACGTGTACCTACGTGTTACTCAGTCTTTGACAGAAAAATGGGAGGCATGTTCATTCACTTTTTAACCTCTACGTAGGATTTTTTATAGGTTTTCGTTTCTCTGTTGAATTCATTAACATCTAAATGGAAGATAATTGTGATAGAAAGTAGGAATTTATTAAAGTGATTGTAATCCCAATGTTTAAAGCTGTAAATCAGATTATGATAGCAGCGAAGCGGTAAGCCTGGCATCAGTCCCAAGTGAAGCCTTGGACTGGCTGACAGGAAAGGCAGCCAGCACAGGGCTGGAGGGCACAGCCCACGGGTCAGACCACAAGGGACAAATACATTTGGTCTTGAGAAGATTGCATTTTTGACTGCTAAATCGGGAAACCAGTTGGAATACCAGTTTCTTTCAGACGTTAGTATCACGTTGCATTTCAGGTGAATGTGGATTTAATGTAATTCATACTCAATAGCTCATAGCTGATTGATAGATTAGAAAAAAATTGTAAGTGGGAAATCATCACACAGGGGGTGGCTTCTGATGCATTGCACAGGAGATCCATTCTCCGCTAAAAACTGGTAATTTTTACCAGTCATCAGGGAAGGTAAAGCAAAGGTATTTAAAATGTGGATGACAGATCAATTGGTAAAGAAAATGCAATTAAAAAAAGAAAGCGGCATTTTAATGCTGGCAAATGGAAGGCCTGTATCTGGTAACAAGAAGGCTGATGAGCAGAAAGGTGTGAGTTAGAGCAAAGCTGTCTTACAGGTCATGTAATGTCAGGGTGGCGCAATGCACAAAGGGATCCTTGGCTGTACTGTCAAAGTTATTAGGACAAGGAAGGTGAGGTAGCTTATAGACCTTCGGTGTCCCTATCAGAAAGTCCCACTCCCTCTACTGAATACTCTGAGGGGTGCAGAGATTTCGGGACACTGCGGGTGCTTCGGCACACTTGCAGACCTGCCTTCTGCTGGGAACCAGTACAGGGAGAACATATGGACCACAAAAAGGCTTTTCAGTAAACAAAGAATAACAAGATCTTATGACGGGAAGCAGTAAGAAAAGCTAAACGAGAAATGAGACACATGGACCCAACAGCCAGCATAATTAAAAATGGGAATTTTTAGCAAGGCAAATGTTGCATGTACACTATGTAGCTTGTTTAGATTTAGGTTGGATGTTCTGTAGGGCACTTTGTCTTCCATCTGAAAGCTTACAGAGGTATCGTGGAGGGAAGTCTGCTGGTGGTCTCAGTGGGAATTAGTGGCTGTTAGGATCTCTTCTTTACGTGAAAACTGGGAAGGGAAAGGCCTTTCAAGGAGCGGTGCCAGGGGCAGGTGGGAAGCGGTGCGGTGTGTGGGGCATGGACAGAAGCAGGAGGGGAGCCGGGAGACACGAGGTGGGGCCGGCAGGAGTGGGCAGGGCAGAAGCATCTCTTTGTGCTGCCAGAGCGGCAGCAGCTGTGAATCCCTGCTGCCAGAGCTCGTCCTTTCCACCGGACTTGAAGCTGGCACAAAGTCCTAGTGATTTCTGGCTCTTGTTTTCTTCTTGGCGGTTGGTTTTACACTACTGTAAAACAGAGTTACTATTTCAGTACGTGCCAGGAAGCCAGGTACATTGTCAGTACGTTCCGTGGTCACAACAGAATCTTTTCACATCGGAGGGTTCTTTTCCTTCTGTAAGTGATTTGCTGTTTCCACGTGGCTACTTGCTGTATTCTTATGATTATGCACCGGTATCTTGCATTTTGTTTTGATTTGTTTTCACTAGTATATTTTGTTATCCATAAAAAATAAGGATTCCTTGGAGTGCAGCAGTAATTCCCCCAGGTGAAAGCTTCCCTATTGCACCTGCTCCTCCTGGGGCCCATAACTGAAGTACACACCAGTTGTCTCTACATCAAGGGGAGCCAGAGCAGACATTCATTTACCGTGTCCACCCACAAATCCTTTTCTCTCCGGATGAACAAACTTCCCTCCTTCTTCTATAAGGCATCAGACTTCTGGGATTTGCTTTTGCATTTCCTGTATCTGCAGTTAGGATAATGCTTGTGTTGAACCTGAGACATTGATTGGTAATTTGCTTTTTTGTTCGTGTTGATTTATCTGAGTACAGAATTCTTTACAAACCGCCAGGTGGGCTCACCTTGATGTATTAAACTTTTTGTTCTGAAACTTATAATTTACATTCAACAGAAAATACAGACAACTCAGGAATATATTATTTTATTATTGTTATTTATTTCAGGGAAACTCTGGGTCATTCCTCAGAAAATGACTGGCTTGTTTTACTCCATGGTCTATGAATAGCATGCTTTTTCATGGCCGCCTTTGTTTGGGTGGTTTATAGGATCGAATGTATGAAATTATCACCATCTTTTTTTTTTTTTCTTTTTTCCTAGCAACCTTTTATTAATATTTACATATTATCCCTTTTTAATGTTTATTCCAGGAGGACTTGTTGGTATTGAGGAAAACTGTGAAATCCTTCCTGGCTGTCTGCCAGCAGTGTCTGTCAAACGTCAACACTCCCGTCAAAGAACAGGTAAAGGACATGGCTGTCACATGCTTTTAGAAAAGCGTGAGTATTAAACTGTAGTAAAACGCAAGACAACACTACATCAAACTTAAACTAAAATCATCTGTGCCTTCTGTCTAAATAAAACTGAACAAGCACTCCATCAGAAGAGCTGTATTAAAAGCACCTTCAAAGCGCAGCTCATGTCGAACTCGTTGTTGATACCACAATAAGGATTACCTGGCCGCTCAGGCTTATGTACAGCTGTCGTAACTTTGGGCATCCAACTCAATCGCCTAAAAGAAAAGCCTATTCCTTTAGACACTTACTGTATTAACAGATGGAAATAGGTGCTTTTAGAGGGTGAGTGAGACTCAAACAGGCTGAATCTTCTCTGTGTATTTCTGGATGTTTTTCCCCCGTTACTGACTAATAGGGAGTCTAGAGTGACTGCTTTCCTTGCAAACCTCAGCCATATTTCATTATCCTAATAATTAAGTTAAATGTAGTGGTGAATACTAATTATTGTATCTCTTTCCCATTGTGGCTAATGGGAGAAAATTGAGGCTTCTAGCAGTACAGGTCACACTGCTGCATATTTTCTAGCAGAAAAAAAAAGTTCATTTTATAAAAATACTGTGAATAACTCAAGAATGTAGTGTCCTCTCACACTATGCAAAAATTGTCACTTCACAAATAGTTATGTCTCCTTGAGAAATCAGAGTAAAATATCAATTTAAATGGTGTCTTCATTATAGAAATCTAAAGATCTGGAGGGTTTTTTAGATTCTCATCAGTGTAAGCATTACGGTCAGGTTCCTGTGCTTCCCTCTTTGCTAGCTGACTGAGAACTTAAATGCCTGCAGCTCTCTACGTGGGTACATGTGTCTGCACATATGCCAACAGTATATATGTGAAATAGGAGTGCATATTTTTTTAATGATTGTTATGGTTCAGTGGAGTTATCCAATACTGTGGCTTAGACTTTTGGAAAGCCACACATGGATGGAGTGGGAAGCTTCTGCTATGTGTATTTAGAAATTGGAATAAAAGAAATTAAATCAAAGGGCTTGTTGAAATAATTTGCAATCCCTGAAAAAAAACAATAGCTAGTTTCTTTGCTGAGATTTTACAAGTATATGCTGATTTATATCAAGTTTGTTGACATCTTTTAATTGTCTACAAATTGCATTTCTATCAGACCTCCTGAGGTTTTGCAAAGACTGTAACTAACTGGCCTGTGGCTTTTGCCTAGTATTAAAAGATAATACTTCTTAAAAGACAGTTTTATTTTTTTTTTTGAAAGATATCTCTGCTTGGCATTTACACGGTGTTCTGCAAGTTGATAAATAGAAATATTAAAGGCTCAGAAATGTTGCTAGTTTATGTATTTTTCAGACTCTGATGTGTCATTGTCTTCTGGCAGATTTAACTGTAGTAATTGTTTGTTAATATTCCGAGTAGTTACTTCTGGCTTATTTTATTAATATTATAAAATGTGAAAATATCATGTAGCTTCATGAAAATACCAACTGTTCTAGCCTAAAGTAGCACTAATGTTCTGCATCAACAAATGGGAAATGATCCTTCTCATTACTGCAATGTTCTTGATATATATTAACATGTTTTCATCCTATTATTATTAGTGGCCACAATTGTTTTTTTTTTCATTACCAATTTAAACTTTCCTTAGAAGCTCCTTTGCAGCTCACAGCTCTGTGGGAGCTTTCAAGCCTCAGCCAGACAAAGCCAGGACCCACCAGCCCTAGGGACAGCGTGGGTCCCAGTCAGAGTAGGTGGGACTGGAGGCTCCAGAGGTCCCTCCCAGCCAACGCTTCTGTGATTGCTTCAGTTTTCTTCCTAAGAAAGTGTATTTCTGCCAGTGCAGCACTGCTTCTTAATCCTTTAGTTTTAATGGATTTTTTTGGAGAATTCTGTGTAAATTATATTGTCTCCCTACCATATTAGATTCTTTATCTATATATTCTTTCCAGAGAAGATCAACGTACATATCAAAGGAAGGAAAAACGTATGAAGTATTTATAGAAAGAGGACTCAAACATTTCAAATTTTCCTCGACCGTTTGAGTGAAATAAATCCCCTGGGACTAGACATATCTGCAATATATAGACAGCTGCATCTGAGTCCACGAATGTCTCTGCACAGGACAGAAATAAGCACTTTCAGTGCATTGTTCATATGCTTTTTTTAGAGGACTGCAATTAGGATGAGCCTAAATTCTGTTGAATATCAAAGGAGTTCAGAGCAGGGGAGATCATCCCTGAAATGAATCACAGCTATCT
Organism: Alca torda; assembly: GCA_008658365.1. Lineage (NCBI taxonomy): Eukaryota > Metazoa > Chordata > Aves > Charadriiformes > Alcidae > Alca > Alca torda. Next base: position 29,567,217 of record CM018081.1, on the reverse strand, counting down.
GGATCCAGTGGAGAAAAATCCCAGATAGTGGCATCTGTTTCCAAAGTCTAAGTAGAACATAGTTTACAACAATTTGCATTTTGCTCTTGCCTGAGTATCGCTCACTCAGATTTTATACCATCCTCCAAGAAATAAGGGAGCTGCTGTGATGGTCGGCGTTCACAGGGATTTCGTTTTGGAAGTTTGTAAAGCAGATTGCTCTCACTCACTGCGTTTCCTTAGGCTTGGTTTGAAAATACGTTTAAACACACATTTCACTATCTTTTTGTTCAAGCTGTTTGCAGAGGGGGAATATAGGCCTGAATGAAAGCCTACAGCGGGTCTCATGCCTCTGCCAGAGCTATTCTGCAACCGTGCTTTGGCTGAAAATGCCTCTGGCCTCCCACCTGCCTGGGAGTGGTGATTGCACTGCCCCCCGTGAGACTCCTGCGGGCTTCTGGGGGAAGAAGCAGCTCCTCCCGCAGACAGCTTCTAGGAGTCTTTTTACACATTCCTCTCTTTCTCTGTTTTCAGAACCTGAGGTTAAAGACAGAGAAACGGAGAAGATTAAAAAGTACTTTCTGAAAGGTGCTCAGGTGTCAAATGAATACAGCTGGCTGTGACACTGAACACAAGCCACTGGGGAGCACCGTCTTGTTCTTGTGCGGGAGAGTATATGGATAAGCCCTCGAAAGAAATAAAGTTAGTAATAGCTGCCTTCTTTATTCTCAGGTAACGAGGGTGTAATAATAACAAGCATAAATCACTGAAAATTCTGCCCCGGTTGGCTTTTATATCTAGATTTGAAAGCTGTGTGGAGTTACTCGATTCTTTTTGCAGAGAATTGTTGATGAAATTCTGCAAGAATTTATTTGGTTACAGCGGCTTCTATTTTCAGGATCTGACAGTGACTCAGCTTGGATTTTCCCTCATTATGTTGTTCATTTTTTGCTTGTTTAACTTTTCTAACTGTTTATCAAAAGAGGTGTTTTTTCTTTACTACAAAACTGGCTCCAGTCCTTGGATCAGAAGTAAATTTAGAGTTCTTTTCATAGAGAAGAAATTAAAGTTTAATATGGATCATCCTGGACGTGGAAGGAGGTAGTAAACACAGTTCCTTATGTAGGAATCAAAGGCATAATCACATTTTAAGGTTTGGGGAAAACCTTATGAGCGCTTTTCACAGCACACAAACACCTACAACTGAGTACGGTTAAAGAAGGACACTTAATAATAGCAGGGCTTTTCTGGAAATTAGATAAATGGTATTTTATTTTTTACTTACTTGCCTTATGCTTCTTACTGCATTCATTCTCTTTCACCTTTTAGGCTTTCATGCTGCTCTGTGATCTCTTGATGATTTTTAGTCATCAGCTGATGACTGGAGGTCGGGAAGGTCTTCAGCCGTTGGTCTTTAATCCAGACTCAGGCCTCCAGTCAGAACTTCTCAGTTTTGTGATGGACCATGTCTTTATTGACCAAGATGATGAAAACCAGAGCATGGGTATGTTTAGCTTTCATGTTTTCTACTGAGCTTTTTTTTTTCATAACAGACACAGGAGAAAGAAGAAAATAGAATTTTCAGATCAGATTGCTCAAATGTTTACAGAATTAGTCCTTCTTTATTTTTGGGAGGTGTGAATATGAAATATTCTATATTCAGTACTACTTGTGTTAAAGAAGAGTAAGTACTTACAAAGTTCACTTCATAAAAAAAAGATGTTTTCAGAAGACGTGGGAATGGCCTGTAAGTACATGCTACAAATCTAGACAAAATTATTCTTCCTTTACTGATCTATCATTTTCTTAATATTTATTTCTAAAACAGTACAGTCTTAGTTCAGCTGCAGACTTCATTTAATATGGTTTCAAGGGAAGAAGGACGATGGAACAGTGCATAGAGGAGAAATCCTTTAGAGTTACAGGATGCTGAAGGCAAATTTTACCAGCAGAGCTCCAGGCGAAGGAGGCCTTAAGCTCTGCTGTTACTAAATAAACACCCCTTCTGCTCCTCCCCCAAAATAATTAGACCAAGCCCAGGACATCATGGATATGGTTGGAGACCTGGGAAGAACTTGGGAAAGCATCCTGTCTGCTTGCTTGCGTTATGTTCAGTGCCTACTCGGGACTAGAGAGAGCATCCGTGGTCAGCGGTGCATCACGTTCCGGAACTTTCCTGGAATTCCTAACATAGGCAGGACTCAGGAATTATCACCTTTTATTTCAGCTTCCCCTGCAACAATCCTTGCTTCATTTTAAAGAATCGATTTTTTTCTAAAAGCTACTCTTGTATAATGTTGCTTTAGAGGATAGCAGTTACTTATAAACATTTAATTGCTGTTGATGCTTTCAGAGGGAGATGAAGAAGATGAAGCGAACAAAATAGAAGCTTTACATAAGAGAAGAAACCTTTTGGCAGCCTTTAGCAAGCTGATAATTTACGACATCGTGGACATGCATGCAGCAGCAGATATCTTCAAACACTATATGAAGGTACACTCTTGTGTGTTCTCCTTCCTAGCTGAACACAGACCGTGATGTCGGGGCCCCTCTTTCTCTCCCTTCCCCTGCGGTAGTTAAAGGTCGAACAGTTTTGAAAGCTTTTTCACACTTGATTTTTTTGTAGCAGATTTTCCTTTCTAAAAAAGGAAGATTGTTTTAAACAGGAAAGCAATAAAAAAAAAAGCTCCATATAGTTCTGCCGTAAGTAGGTGTGCACAAACTGAATGTCTTACCAATTCGCACTGCTCCACATGGTGGTTAGCCCCAGTGAAAGTCAGAAGGACTCACTGCTCAGCTCCCACTGCACCCTGGACGTGCCAGTTTACTTGCCAGAAAAGAGGCAGATTTGCAGGCACATTGCTCTTGAAATGGGGGGAGAGTGAGAGAAATTGAATTTAAATTGGAATATAAACTAGACGGATGTCTGTACCAAAGAAGGCAGGAGCAATATTTAAGAGGGAATGAAAAGAAGTGGTTGCAAACACAGAAATATTAATGAGGCTGAAAGAATACTGCTTGGAAAAATAATTTTTATATTCTCAGCCTAGAAGTTTTAATGATGATACAGGCTTTTCTACCCAAATGGCTAGTACCATAGGCCATGGGTTTCAGCAACCATTCTTCTAACATAAAGAAACTCAGCAGTTCGTACTGATGAATTCCTTACTCAGCTTTCCGGCTTCAGTGCATTCCTTTCCTGGCCATCCTTGCACTGTGTACGGAGCTTCACACCCGTGTGCTGGGTCTCTCTACACCTGCTTGTTGAAGCATGTGTTGGTTCGATGTAAGGTTGTTTCTTAGAATTTGCAGCCATGGGTCACTTTCATCAAATATTAATTTTGGAGCAGGAAATGCTCTTTTGTTTGTTTTTTCAACATATTTATTAGAAAAGATAATAACAAATATAGCAGTTCCTTATCTCATCACCGGGTGCAGGCCACCAATCAGTTTAAATTTTGGTATTGAAACACTGTCTTCCACTCACAGAAAACCTGGATTTGAGACTCGCGTTTTTGGCAACTGCTGCCTTTTCAAAACAAGAATTACAAGTAATCTTTCTATCAGGGAAAATTGTAAGAAATTGTTCAAGAGGTTCAATGTAAAGATTTAAAGAGGGGTTTTTTTTCACGTTTTTTTCCTAGTACTACAATGACTATGGAGACATCATTAAGGAAACCCTAAGCAAAACAAGGCAAATTGATAAAATCCAGTGTGCAAAGACACTCATTCTCAGTTTGCAACAGGTAAGAATATTGATTTTTGTTAGAAATGCCTCACTGCAAAAAATACTGAACAGGATTTTCTCTGCTGCCCTTTACAGTGAAGTGAAAACTCTACACTTCTGTTAAGAGATTATCCTGCTCCTCAGTTCAGGCCATCGCTGTTCATTTGTCTCGGTAACCTCTGTCTCCTTAAGCCCATGCTGGCTAAGTTTTGGTCAGATTGAAATGGAAGAACGGGAGGGAAGAGCCTTGAGGGCAGTTTGGTCCAAGCTTCTTCATAGCATTTGCTTTCTGGTACCTAGTGAATGAGAAGAATGAGGATGACTTTTTCTTATAATTAGCTGGTGTAATGCATCTTCTTTATATTTTATCTAAATACTGATTGATTTTTTTCAAACTTCAAGCTAATTAGTTTAATTCTTCCAATATTATTAAGCACGTTTTTTCCCTGAAAACTTTGCTTTACATCAACCATAAATTATTGGCTTGATGATGAAATCCATCCTTCTTCTGGCAACAGCACAGTGTGTGCTTCACTAAATACCATTTAGTCCCTTGAAGTACCAGCTATATCCATTACAGAGAGAAATTCCTTCTATAAATTAGATGGTTTCAAATCAGCTGGGCCTCCCCAAATTCATCCCAGAGTACCAAGGGTTTTCCTGTAGCGATCTGGAAGCTGAGAGAGATCTGGGAAAACTTGAGGAAAACAGATACACTTCCAGAAGAATCAGCGAGTGTTAAAGTAGTTCCTGTCTTCAAAACTTGGAGAGAGGAAGAAGCCAGGTGCCACAGATTAGTCAGCCTAATAAAATTTAATGAAAAAAAAACAATTAGACAAGCCATTTGTGAGTGCCTAAATGATAGGTAACAGCCAGGGTGAATTTGTCAAGGAGAAATCATGTCAAATTAAGCTGCTTTCCTTAATTATATGGTAACAGAGCTTGTGGATATCAGAGAAATAGTGGATTTAATGCAACTTGATTTAATATTGTCACTGACATGGTTTCCCTTGATATTCCTGTTAGCAAGTTAGAAAAATGTGGTCTAAATGGCAGTACCAGAAGATGATCTAGAACTGACTGGAAAACTACAGAGTAGTTCATTATTGCAGCGACAGGGCATTATCAAGCACTTACCCAGTAACGCTGCTCAGATATTCATTCAGCCTTGAATGATGGAATAGCAATTTTGCTTCCTAAATCCAAAGCAGATGCTGATCTCATGGGTGCTGTAGGCGCTTTATAAAGCAGCGTAAGAATGCCGAACCATCTTGATGAGTTGGGAGAATAATAGATGCAATTCAATGAAGGTAAGTGCAAAATTGTGTTGAAGAGTTACCGTCTGCACAAGTACAAGATGAGGGCCAAGGGGCAAATGGCAGTACACAGAAGGAAGTCTGGCAACGGGAGTGGATTAGAAGATGAATGCAAGAGAACTTTGTTACATCTCCGTGAAAAAAGTCACTGTAATGTCCACTCTCAGCCGTGACAGTTTAAGAACAAAAGTCTTTCTCAAGAAAAGTGTTTTTTAGCTCACAGATACTAACAATTGAATTCTTTCTCCAGCTGTTTAATGAGCTTGTTCAGGAGCAAGGTCCCAATTTGGACAGGACATCTGCCCACGTTAGTGGGATTAAGGAACTGGCCCGTCGGTTTGCCCTCACTTTTGGCTTGGATCAGATCAAGACAAGAGAGGCTGTGGCCACACTACACAAGTGAGTGGTGGTAAATAAACTAGATTTTTATATTGCTTCCCATTAAAACCTTTGCTCAGCATACTTTTTCTAAAGGTACATAATCTTAACCAGTCCTGGAATAATGACATATTTTTTCTAGTTTATGTAGAAAAATGGTGGGGGGTGTACATGGAAGGAAGGAAGGAAAACTAGCTGCTATCTAATTATTTGTTGGAATTTATCAGAATGGCTGTGTTTATCTATCTCAGGTAAAGCCACTGGTATTGTACATGTTTGCGTGGATTGCGTCTAACAACTGCAGATAGTTCTTTGTACCACACCCTTGTGGATTCTGCAGGCACTAAGGGCTTTTATAAAATGATGTTCCAAAAATATTTTGTAAATCTTTATTTTTAAAGTGGATTGATGCTTTTTATGTAACTACTGCATAGGAAAGTGTAAATAAGTGCTGCTAAATTTAAATTATGACTTTCCCATGCCATAAAAAGTTTAGAATATTAAAGTTTCCTATCTCAGAGACTTAAGTCATTAAGACTATTATTAGCAAAGCGTGCTCAAAATGCTACCAGGTCACCTGTGCCACCAAAAGACAACTCAAGACATGCACATGTCCTTATTGGGCAATATGAAAGTAAATTGTTTTCTTTAGTCTCAAATGATAAAGCAAAGATAAGGCAGAGATGCATGTATCAGTGTCCTGGTAAGTAAATTCTCTCTGACTCTTGATGTGAACGTTGTATCTTGTTCTATCCTACATATTATTCTTATTGCAAGCTTCTGCTTCGTGCAGAACCAAGAAAGAATCAGTTGGCGATTCCTGCCAAGGCAGTGGCTCTCAGCACCTGCCAGGGTTCTTAGATTGGGGTAAGTTCCTTCTGACCATGGGCCTGGCAACACATTGAGATTCAATCTTTGAGATTGAAGCCTTGCAAATCAAGAGGGAACATTTGATTCCCCTTTGTCCAAAAGCAGCTGTTTGCTAGTAATGGGGAAAAAGAGTTATGATGGGGTATAAAGATATAAAGAGTTTCATCACAGTTCAGATTTTGGATAACATTTTTATTTCGTTAAAAATGTCTGAAAATTTTAATATTTCTTTACTGTAGAGATGGTATAGAGTTTGCCTTCAAATATCAGAATCAAAAAGGACAAGACTATCCACCTCCTAACCTTGCTTTCCTTGAAGTGCTCAGTGAATTTTCTTCTAAACTCTTGCGCCAGGACAAAAAGACTGTGTAAGTACTGCTCCGCTTGCCTCCCTGGGTTTTGCTGGGCTCTGCTAATTGCTGCAACGTGTGCATAAGGTCTCTGCTTTGAGGCTTTTCACAATCTAAGGGGGGCTATAGGAAGTCCCAGTGAGACGTTTCACATACATAGTTATTCATCGTTCTATATTTTAAAGTAATAAAAATAAATGAGAAAAGGAGAATCAGATCCACTGATGAGGTGAGTTTGACACCTCACAAAACAGTGTTCCTTCAAATTTCCCATGGGGCACTGAAAATAAAAAAACAATCTTTTTTCAGGCTAGAAGAAAAAAGAAATGAAATGTTAGCACAGGAAATTTACAGGCCTGTAAACACTGCAGTAACATCCTTTTGTTAGACACTGACATAAAATGTAAACATGTATTTGTGGTTTATTTTAATACACTGAGTTAAAGTGGGAAATAAAGGTTTGTCAAGGCTTGTGTTACTGGCACAACAGGATAGAGAAAGAGGCCGAGAGAGGACACCGTGGTTGGTTAGGACAGGGCAGGGTGGTAGAGAACTGGCAGCCTGAATTTGATCCGGTGGGTAATGCTGCAGATGCAATGCTGGAAATAAATCAGAGGTATTGGTGGTAAGAACTGAAGAAAGAGCAAGAAATACTGTTTATGAGGAACAGTTGAACAGGCTGTCAGGAGGGGCTGCACATACCAACAGAACTGGCAAAGAGCACAATGCGTGATGAAGGGCAGGTTCGTAGCAAAGCCATGGTGTCAGCGTCACTGCGGGGGTAACGCTCTGCGTTTCTCATACATTATGTAGCAAACAGCCAGGATCTGGGCCCAGCAGCGCAGTAGTAGTAAGGCAAAAAGGAAAAGGATTTCAGTCAAAAATCAGCCAAGCGCTACATGCCCAGTGGAGAACTGAATTCCTTGAATAACTTTATGACCATTTAAAAAATGCAATTGCCAGATCTTCTGATTTATGGTTGTAGGTATCTTTCCAGTCAGCTCTTGACCCCAATGAGTGTAAGTCTTGTATATCTGCCATAACTACCTCAGCTGACTCTTCCTGTCAAACCTTCCTGTAGTTTTTTTGTGAAGACAATTGTTTTAAAGGACTCTTCTATTTGGGTTAACAATTATTTATTTTTATGTATATAATTATGTTATATTATAGCTTTTTCTGTGTTATATGAAATGCATTTTGGTTAACTTTGTATAACTTCTAACGTATACACGCTTGAATCAGTTTAATGTTTTTATTGTATCAATAATTTTTCAATTCAGGAAACACAGTAGAAGGAACAGATCCATGAGCTTGAGAAGTGGATGATGCAGTCGGGCCAGTGTGGCACTCCATTTTTGAAACTGCTCTTTCATTGTTACATCCTCGAATCTTGCCAACCTCTGTCCTGTTCTTCAGGACGGGACTGAAGGATAATAGGATTTTATGGCTATCTTCCTAGCTAAACTGTACATTCTCCTGCCTCTGGTAGTTTAAGTGCCACTAGCCTGATTCCTATTTAATTTAGTGAAGTTTATCCTTCTGTACAGTCATCATCCCTTCCATGAGCTTCTCCAGTATCGAAAATTTGAAGTTACATCATTCTGTACAGTTTGTGTGACGGCTTAATTGGACCTGATCCTTTGCATGAAATTCAGTACTTCAGGAGATCTTGTTCCTTCACCACCAATGTTGCTATTTAAAATTTTTTCTCCAAGGTTCCTCCACTGGTCGGTGCCCACATACACAACCACTGGCTGCTTTCACAGAACTGTAAATACTGCTGTGGTGGAATCCATTTCTCCTGGGTTTTTTTGTCTTTGTTGTAGTCATCTGTATCTGAGCTATTTACTTTAGCTGAATCTGAAATTCAGTGAAAAAAAGTAGGTCCTTTCGGGCATGATTGATCTGATCTGTGCTAAATTACTGCTTTAAGATGAGTTCAGACATGCCCTAGATTCCATTGGCTGTGGGGACTATGAAAAGAGTGAAGATAACTTCCTCATATGTAAAGATTTCTTCTGGAGATCCCTGCATTCCTGTCCTTGGGAGAGGCAATGTTTGCACCCACCAGGCAATGGCTGCATTGCCCATAGCGCTTTGCTGACAGTACACACTCGGCTGTACCCTGGGGAGCTGATTTGCCCTTCTCTGTAGCATGACTCCTCCAATCCCCAGGGACCTCTCCCACTCCCTCCAAAGGGGTTCCCTGTCAGCAGGAAGGTACGTGACCACCATCTGGTGGAGAAGTCCCGTCTACAGGATCATTTGCCTCCCTCCCTGGCTTCATCTCCCCCTGCCAAGGGACTGTCCCTGAACTCCATGATGGGCTCTTAGGCTGGAGGCAAAAGTGCTCTAGAATAAGCCTGGCAGTCTCATGAGCATGTGCTGCCTGTCCCAGAAGGCCTCCAGCTGGGCTTCCCAACCCAAAAAATTGAATTACCTACACGATACATCTGCATGTGCCATCTGCCCTTGGTACAAAATACCAGCCCTGTCACTGCTCAGCAAACCACTGCTCTTTTTCAGGGCTCCTACTTCCTGTCTGCTTTCCTGCTGGCTTTTGGATTTAGAGGGAGAAAAGGGAGATGTTTCCAGTTTGGGAATGGGGCAGCAACATTGGTTTGATTCAGTTTTCCTATCCTATTTATTTATTCTGCTTCTCGTTTTTACGAGTAACCTCCAGAATTAGTGATAGCCACTTAGGGATTTATTCAAATCCATGGATTTGAATTTAAGGTGCCAGGTTCTTACACCTAGAAAAAAAAAGATTTATACTAACGCAGTTACAAACCCACAGACAGGGAAATGTAGAGGAATTAATCTAAGACAGTGTAGAGGTGAATTGCCCTGTGGAGACATTTATTTCTCTCAAATAGAGACTGTTAGCTTAGACTAGACAACTGAGGGTTGGGTGCCTGAAGGCAGATGAGACGGAGCCTCCGTGTGCTGTTCTTACTTCTGGAAATTTAGAGTTTCTGTCCCAGCTGAAGCTGGGAAGAACTGCCACTATGAAGCGCCTCTGAAATGCTGACCAAAATTGTCTGAAATTTGGCATCTAATCCCAAAAAAACCCCAAGTGGTGTTATTTTTCCTTCTTCACAGTTTGGGCATAACCTGGGCACTCTAGTCTTACAAATATAAATTGGATGCAGGAAAAGTTCTTATTTTCCAAGACATATTCCGCAGATAAATTCTCTAAAGTCATGACACACTCAAACGTTGCACTGTTTGGTACTGTAAAAGAGAGAGAGAATTAAGCAAGAATTTCTCATTCGTTGCAAGTTTGGATGTTACTCAGTATACATTTGAAAAGGGGAAGGAAAAAGCAGTTGCAATATTGATTAAAACAGTAGACGGAAAAACTGCTGGGTTTTGAGCAAAGTCATCCTATTTACTGAATCAAAACAAAATCCCATTAAAAATTGGTTGTGATAGTTACCCAGGCATATACCGTGTGGCTCTTTCTCCTATTCTGGTCCCTAGATTGTGTAAGAACTTTGAGCCTACCATGAGCTAAGAGAGGAAAGGGAGATGGAGAGTTCATTTCCATGCAGAGTTTGTGGGGTTGACTCCCACCGATGGCAGCCTGGCAGTGTAAAATGATTAAATGAAATCATGATCGAAAGGTGCACTCAAAGGTATTTGCAGGAAGGGTAGAGGTAATGTTGAAGAATCCTGAGGTCTCTTGCCTAAATTCGGAATGCTTGCTTCTGCAGCTTGAAATGCATTAGAATCGCTTTCATGTGGATTTGCATATTCATTTTAAGGACTACTTCTAATATCATAATTAAATAGTCAACGGAAAAAGAAAACAACTCAGATGCCCTCCAGACCATACCTAGGGTTCCTCCCTGAAGTTAGCAAGTGTGCACTGGGCTTCTCCATGGCGGTGGAAAAGATCCTCAATTTTTTTAATTGGAAAATAACCACTTGCATTTGAGGAAACCGTTTTTTCTGTTCCAAGAGGCAAAAGGATATCCTGCATCCTCACGGCAGTGATTCTAATTCCGTCTGCCTGTTGACACAATAGCAATGCGCAGAAGTGGCTTCCTCGCTGTGCAAAACGGAAGAGGACCTCAAGTCGAGTGTGCTGTGAAGGGTGGCAGACAAGCGTGGGAGGAAGCTGTTGGGGAGAGACCGTTTTGTGTTGTTGATCTGTGAGGAACCTGCATGTGATTAACTGGTACTTTGTTTTGAGGGAAGGACATGTGTTCTTACTCGGTCAGATACAATGCCTTATCAGCATATGTTATTGAATTAAAATAAGGCATCACCATGCGGGGTTTGTGTTATGCTCTCAACAATATGAAGAGGGGTTGCAGATTAATTAAAGAGGAAGCAACGTGCTGCACTTCTATACTCATTGTCTTTTATTTCCAGTCACTCCTACCTAGAGAAGTTTCTGACGGAACAGATGATGGAAAGAAGAGAAGATGTATGGCTTCCACTCATTTCCTACCGAAACTCACTGGTGACGGGTGGGGAAGATGACAGAATGTCCGTTAACAGTGGGAGCAGCAGCAGCAAAGCCTCCTCAGTGAGGAATAAGAAAGGACGACCACCGCTCCACAAAAAGAGAGTAGAAGGTTTGTATGGTTTTAGGTTGCTTGGTAGAGGTAGTTCTCATTTTGTACGTATATTACAGCCTTCCTTCTTCGGAGTCCTTGTGATTGATCAGTCACTGCAGAAATATATGATATGTTCTGTATGTAGTAAAAACAAGACATCTGTTCTGCATATTCCTATCGAGCTTGAACATGTCTGTCTGAGAAATGCCATTGCGAGTCCCTGCGCTTGTCTGCCTTCACTGAGATTTGCAGATTCAGAACTGTTAAAAGCTGTTACTGAAGTTGGAAACAGGAGGTGTTTGTGGAGTTATCGGCTCTACACCTCCCTCAGGCATGGACTTCTGGTGTTCCGCCTGTGCTTCAGTCTGAAGCAGTTGTTAGTTAAAAGGATGTTACAGCAAACCCAAGGCAGAAATTCTGATACAGATCAGTATTTTGCAGGACCACTGGAGAACACTAAAAAGACACCTTTTTTTTGTTTAAAGTGGTATTGATATCCAGTGTCTGTATTTACTCCTTCTGTGACTTCAGGCATGTTGATCAGGAATTTGGTTATGATAGCCAATTTCTTGCAAGATTGCATCTCTTCCTGGTTAACCTGTATGATGTAGTGTGTACTTTTGTGAATATAAATTTCCTGTTTCACTACAGAGTAGGTGTAAGTGGGATCTTTAAACTTAAGAGATTTTTCCAAGGTCAGTATCTACAATAGTAACTCCTCAGTGAGGAATCTAATGCCAATTTGCCTGAATATACAGCAATTTCCCAAAATGTTCAAAAAGTTTGTCCATGTGCACTTGTGGAATCCGGTCCATTCTCCACTAGAGCTTATGTTGAGCAGTACGTGTGCCAAGCCCTTCAGTTTCTTACAGCCAGCCCAGCATTTAGGTAGATAAAGTACTGCTTCCTTTCTTCAGATACTGTTTTGCTTCCTTTAGGATGCCATGATTTTCACAGAATTCAACTGCTGAAGTTTTTTTCTTTCCTCTGGTTACTATTTTCATTCTATTTTATTGTATTCTACCAATATCCCTTTTTTCCCCCTGGGAAGTGTAGTAACGTCTTTGCTTCCCTGTAAGGCAAGTCTCAGTCTTATGACATAGTGTTTCCGGCATTGTTTGCCTCGTGCTTTTTCATGTCCTCGTCTTTCAATGGTCAGGAGAAGGGAGAACTGACCTGCAACACTTTCCATTTATTTTAGCCCACAACAGCATAACCTTCTTTTCCTGGATGGATGCCTTCACTGTAGAATTTGACTGCCTGGCAGGTGAAAAGTGCTCGCTAATGACAGCAGCAACACACTCTGTGGCCTTTCATTACATGGAAGGATACACAACACAAGCACCAAAGTCTTGGTTTTAACATGTATTGATACAGGGCATTTCATATTGTGTGTTAAAAAAAACCAGCACAATAATATAAGCAGCTGGAGGGACACCACATACTTAACTTTTGGATGCTTCTTGATGTGGAGTAGACATTACTGATTGTGTTATATCCTGAGTGTGCTTCCTTTGGAATCCTGGAAAAAGGGAAGCCAAGAAGACCCGGACCCAGGTGGTCTGTAGTTCTCATGGGAAGACGCATGTTTCTGACAAGCAAGGTCTCATTTTGTATGTACCGATATTGAGCTCAGGAAATAATCAAGAGATTTGATCCTCAGAAATAAGTACTTACTCTTCACTCGCCTGTGTAACTTGAGCCATGAAGAACCAGTCTTAGAACAAATTAACTGATGGTCTATGTGTAATATGTACCCAAGTCTTTGTTGTCTTTTTTATCTTTACATATTTTTATAACTCTTCCAAAAATCCTGTCTTTAATTTTAATCTGACAGTACAGTTACAATTCGGACCTCTCTTTAAATCCTGCTAAGGTTGTTTTTTTTCTTTAAATTCCACTCTAAAGGAACTAAAACAAGGGCAGGATCACTGCAGAAACTGTCGTTGCAGCCAAGAACCGTAACTAGTCCCCTGGGGTTCCTTTCTCACCTAATCCAGTGTATATCAGGCTCTGCAGACTGTGCGGGTTGGAAACCATTCCCTGTTGCTACTCAAAGTGAATCTGCTCTGTGACATTTCTTCACAATGCCTGAAGGAAATAAAACATAAATAGGATTTTTTAAAAAATCACTAAAAAATTCAAAGATAAATTCAAGAATAAATAGGCAACCTTTTAGACAACATTTATGCCCAAAGAGTAATAAAAGGCATAGGAAAAATTAAAAGATCCATTGACATCGCCAGCTACTTTCTCGCCACATGTTTCTTCCTGTTAGTAAATCTGCGATCCTGTCTTCTCCTCTCATCTCCCCAGTCTTTCACTTGCTCCAGCAACTTACTTTTTTTCCCTACATGTCCCCTGCCTACGCACTTGTCTGTTTTATCGCATTCTCCTGCAGTCCCTCCTCTTCTTCCCCTCCGCTTTGCTCCCTCCATGTGAGCCCAGCATCCCATTCACTCCTTCAGGCACCTTCCCATCTCCAGCCCTCCCGTCTGCTGTCTGAAATCAGGATTTGAAGTTCACACCAGCCAGACCACTCCTCTTCTCGAAATGTCCCCTCCATACTCCGCTGAACTGGTTTAACGAAGGTTCTAAAGATCTACACTGACCTGATTTGGGGTTTTATCCTCCATCCTCACCTTAGTCTTTGACTGTATCCTGTTTGCTGTTCGCATATCAGATTACCAGTTTTATGTTTACATTGTAAACTCAGTAATTGGGATTATCTTTGTTGTTTGTGTGCAAGGCACACACCAATTCAGGCAGTGCTGCAATACAATATTTGTTTGCAGTGTTGGGGGTTTTTGTTTGTTTGCTAAATATTTTTACTGTAAATTGTTTTTGGGAATAGCTGATAGTAATCCTTCCTTAAAAGAACACAAAATCAGAGCTGAAAATTTTATCATTTTGAGTATTTATCCAGTTGATCTCTTAAAGGCAGACTTGTTTTCAAAGATACTGAACTGCTGAAAATCAAATTTGGAGAGGGTGCTGCAACTACAGTTAACTGTACGGAAGTGTGTTGGTAGAAGGAAGGCTCTCGTTACTGGTGCGTGGTATTCACTCAGTGAGTCGGCTGAACAAACCCTGAAGGCAGTAATTCTGCACTGCATGGTATCAGAACTGCGACACTCATTTTAAATGTTCTTTTTTCTAGATGAGAGTCTGGAAGGCTCATGGCTGAACAGGAATGAAAACATACACACTCCAGGGACACTGCAGGCACCGCAGCTCACCTCGACTGTCCTGAGAGAGAACACTAGGCAAATGGGAGAGCAGATCCAGGAGCACGAGTCGGAGCAGGGATCTGAACAAGATTTTTTACACAAGTAAGTGTTGGAATTTCAGTATCAAATACAGTGAGCCAGGCAAAGGAGTTGCATATTATTTATACAGATAGTCTTGGTCTGTGGCTCCATATGCGCAGTGTTTATTTGCAGAAACAACTGGAAATGTCTTGGCTTATAGCTCAGCAATACTTCGATTGTTGTCAGTTCCCAGGAAAGATATGCTAGAATGAAATCATGGTTAAAATTATCTCATAGTATAACCATGCGGTTATGGTAAATTTTTCTAGTGTTTGTGCCCCAGGTTGGATTGAACTGTTTCTCTAAAAGGCCTCTTAGATGTTCTCTTTTCTTTCCCTTGTCCACTATGTCATAGCACAGCTAAGGTTCTCCACACATCCTAACGGATTTCCTGTAAATTAACTTTTCAGTCCAATTCTAGCTGCTGAGCTTGTAATCCCTGTTTCTGGGGTAACTGCCTGCAGGTGATTTTATTTTGCCCTAAATTTATATATACTTTTTGTTACTCAACTCACATTTTATCACCTCCATTTAGAGGGGAAGAATGTTGGTAGTTAATTTAAGAACATAGAACAAATGTCAGAGAAATCTTCAGAAAATGCTATTATGTGTTATTGCTATTAATTGGAAAATACAGAATAACAATATCTGTTTTGGAGACTATTTTTATAACTTTTATAGCCAAATGTACTGATCTGATTTATCTGTATAAAAAAGGTCCTATTATGCTGGCCAGATGAGTCAGGTTTCTACCAACGTAGTATATAGTATAAAATAGCCAGATTCTGTCCATTGTGTTTTTCTTGAATCTTCCTGAAATCTTCCTGAAATCAGCCTGCTTGATCCTAAACTTTATCGCTTCATCCTGCATTCTTTAATCATAGTATTTTCTAAATAGGAATAATTGATTATAGTCATTTTGCCTGGGGAGGTAAAATGTTGTGCAGTCTCAAATGACAAGGGTATATATATACCACCATGTCGTACATATAAGCTCTTCAAGTTTGCCCATTTGTGACCACAGGCTCTCAAAAAATCTGAGCAACTTCTAAAGAAATGTCCTCTTTTGAAAGCATAACCTCTCTCCTTGCTTGTGTGTGACATGCACAGATGTCAGCAGTGCAGCAGATTAAACCTTGATGTGATCCATTAATCAGTGCCCACCACACGAGGTAGTTGCAGCTCAGCTGGCTACAAATACCTATGCATTTTTGCAGCACATAGTATTTGGCGTTTCCATATGTGAGTTCAGCCAACTTTTTTTCCCCCGTATTACCCACATAACATCACGGTGAGACAGGCCGGCCGGGCTGGTTGGTGCTGCCAGCAGGGGCACATGTGGGGCTGGCAGGGGCTGAAGTTCTCCCAGCCAGTGTTTTGGGAAGGAAGGAGGGCTGGTGCCCGAACAGGTGAGCACAAGGCGATGGGCATGGATTTCCTCCCCTAAGCGGTGCAGACTGGCAGGTAATCCCAGCTGGCCACAAAGAAAGCACGGCTGAGGAAGAGTCCCTGTTCACATCAGTCCCAGAGCATCTTTTCACCTTAATCCCATCGCACGGGAGGTCTAAATTCATCTCTCTTACTTGCCTTTCTGAGGTCAAGGGTCTGCCTCCCAAGCTCCTGCCTCCCCAGATGTTGCCATAACTTCTAGATTATAAGGAAGATGTTGTGGCTCTCAATTTCTCCTTATTTTTTTCTCCTCTGCAGTAAAAACACAACAAAGAAAATTGCTGAAGCAGAACTTTATTTCTGATGTCACCTATCAGTAAGCTAAAGCTCTGTGAACGTTCCCTTAGCTATGGGAAGTGGGACAGCTTCCCCCCAGTACGTTCCACTCCTGAGCCTGATGAGCAGGCACTGCCTTACGCTGTGGGAGAACCTTCCCCTTTTCTGGGGGGGTGTTGAACCAGGGTCTTCACCCTGGGCTTGACCCTCCGTTTCTCCCATCTCAGAGGAGCGCTGGGAGAGGGAGCTGTTGAGCAAGGGCAGATACTAAACTAAAACCTGGTGTGGCTCATGAAGAGCTGCACTTAGCTTACTGCTGTTCCCTTGTCTGCAGTCCACACCCCCTATCGGATGCATTGCTGGATTTAGATGGTATTAAAAATACAGCCTTTAAGTTAACATGTGGATACATTACTGGACACTAAAGTCGCTCAGGGTACATATTTAAAAGCAATTTGTTTTTCATGTTGTCTGACATTTTTGTTTTAAAATATGTGTCAATTATTAATTTGGATCTATTCTTGCTCAGATTTTTCCTGATCTGAGACAGTGAAGTAGGATTTTAATAAAATGAATTTCGGATGTGCTCCCACTTAAGGTGCGTGTCACACTAATGAATGAGCAGTTTATGTAGCTGGTTTTATCATAACAATTAATGGATTATTTTTTTTTTGTGCACATACAGTGAGAGGAAACAAGTTGTGGAAGGGAATCCAGAAGACATGTGCAATGATGGATGTGATTTAAATAGCTTAATCTGAAGCATGGCCAGACACAAAACTTGAGGAGATAGATATTGTCTAAAAATAGCCAACTCTGAATTGTTAGTGTTCTCAGTGATAATGCTGCTTTATGTTTGTTAGTCCCCAGATGCAGATATCTTGGTTGGGCCAACAGAAGCTAGAAGATTTAAATCGAAAGGACAGGACAGGAATGAACTACATGAAAGGGAGAACTGGTGTAAGGCATGCAGTGTAAGTGTTCAGAGCATCCTCATCTCCAGATCACAGCCATTTTAGACGACAATGCTGCATTTTAAATGTTACCTTTTCTGGCTTGTTGCCAGTAATTTCTGTTACATTTTAATGCCTGTTGAGAAGGCAGAGTTACAGCTTTGTAGTGCTGCCACATGGCCCCCCTAGCCCAGCGCTCTGCCTCTAAGCGTGGCCACAAGCGGGTTCCTAGTGACCAGGGCAGACAGACACGGCACAACTCCCCGTTATTCTCCCAGCCTTCAACTGTTTCCATTTCAGGGGGGTTCCATGATTTGTCTGTTCAGTAATTCCCCGTGAACTCTTCCAACTCATTGTCCAGCCTTCCCATGAACCTGTTCATGCCTCTTTCGTCCACACCATCTTTTGCCAAGGCGTCGCACTGAGGAGCTGATGGCGGGGACACCCGTGGGTTCTGTTGTACGAGGTGCTACGTGCCTGGGTGCCCATCCCGCCAAGCCTTTCAGGATGGGGACCAGCCTCTCCAGCAAGATCAGGTCCTCACAGCGTTAAAAACTGGTCTTGGATTCACTGCTGGCTTCCCAGGGATTTACCAGTGATCCTGGCAAACAGCGTAACCCTTTTTGGAAAAGGGCAAGCAAACACAGTGAGGCTATTGCCCTTTTCTTGTTAGGGAGAAATTTAATTACTGTTTATAATGATATTACACGGGACTTCCTGCTTTAGCCACTGCTAGGTTTGTTTTTACGTAAGATTTTCTTCCAGTCAGTATAACAGAAAGCGTGCTGGCTTTATTCTCACCATAAGATTTTATGTGAAGGCATTAAAGGATGGGATTTGTGCATTCTTTTTAATGATGAAGATCATGGTTGGGAAATTTAAATGCTGGAAACGACTTTTTCTTTCTCTTTATTTAATCAGACGAGGTCTAATGGAAGAGGACGCTGAGCCCATCTTTGAAGATGTAATGATGTCCTCACGAGGTCAGCTAGAGGATATGAACGAAGAATTTGAGGACACAATGGTCATTGATCTGGTCAGTACATCTTATTAATAGCAGGTTTAAAATGGATGAAAGAGAATTTAAAATGAATTTTAGAAGCGCAAACAAAAATTTCCAAAATTTTGAGCCCAATTTCCTTTTGTCTGAACATTAAAGAGCAGAAATGATCCGAGTACTCCCTAGAACATACAACTGCAGACTCAGGCCCAATGGATTTTTTTCCTAGAAAGAGGAGTGTTGCTTAGCGCTCTTCCTCTCTAGTGTTCTGCACTTGGGCAGCAGCAAGTGCCTGAAACACCATTGTGCAGCTGGGACTTGTCAACCTGGGAGAATCAGGTTATGATTTACAGCATATCGGGTGTTTCAGGGCAGGCCCCTTAGATGAGCGCTAAAGGAGCAGCTTCGACTCACCAAGGGCAGGAGCAGTGCTGGTGGGGACAGAGGTGGCCTCAGGAGGTACAAATGGACTCACTAAAATCCAGTAACAATGTTTGAGTCTGGTTGTTAACTGACATTATGAAGAATTTGGAAACAACATGGTCTAAAGCTATTCTAGCTGTTGTTCCTGTGCCATTGTCACGGCCACCACTCACTTTTGCTGGCACAGCTCTTTATGCAGCCACACGGTGGTCAAACCGATAGAGCCAAGTCGGTGCTCTCTTTGTGCTTCCTGGCTGGTTTGAGTTCTGGGAGGAGGGGTGCACAGGGGGTCCTCCATCAAGGTCTGGTTAGTTTACAGCCATAGCCAGAGCTGTGCTGGCACAGCAGAAGGGAGAGCAGGGGTGGGTGACACCTTATGCTGGAATGGCTCCCAAATAGGTCATAGCATCAGATGGCACCCTCAGGTCCTTTCATGGTGACATACTGACTGCAGGGAGGATTTCCTCTGTAGAGGTTAGAACCTTACTAGCCTCTCCCTTCGGAATGAATACTTTGCTTGTAAAATGGGAAAAAGGATGCATTTGCATTATACGCTTCACCGGTCTTATGCTTTCCTATTTTTCCTTTCCTAGCCAAACACTAAGACATAGGTTACTTTAGGACTGGCTATAATGTTTTGGAAAGAAAATTTAGGCAATGTTCCAGTTGCTGCTGCTGAATAGTGAGGTTATTTCTAGGACTCAAATGATTATCAGTAAGTAAAATCTCTCCTTTACTGGTAATCCAAGGCAAGGAAAGGAAGGAGTTGTTCAAGCCCATGAAGCTCACATTTATACTCTGATGTTCCTGGGAAGGACAACACAAAGGGTTAAATCCTCAGAAATATGATGAAATCTTAAGTACCTTTTTTTCTAAATCCATTTTTTGACTATGTCAGAGCTGAAGTTTCACCGTAACCTTAAAAGCATAAAGACAGTTAAAAGACAGTTTTTATGCAGTCTGGCCTAGAGTCCCAATACAAGAACATCGTTAAGTCAGCAGAAGCCTTAAGGAAGACCTTAACCATGAGCACAGACTTAAAATTACTTGAGAATGCATTAGGTTTTCCCCCATTCCTTAAATAAAAACGTGAATTTAGGAAGTGCTCTCCTATGTTGAGGGGGGCCTACATTTGTAGCGGGGCTTTTATGAAAATCCAAGCAAAGCTGCTTTGTAAAAAGCAGGTCACCGCGTTAGTCCCTATTAGCAGTAGAGCCGCCCTGGAGAGGGATGTGGTGTTCTGAAACGGCTGACTCCTCTTTTCAGCCACCGTCAAGAAACCGGCGAGAGCGGGCTGAGCTGAGGCCAGACTTCTTTGACTCTGCAGCTATCATTGAGGACGATTCAGTAAGGCTTTCCTAGTATTGCTTGCTCTTTATCTGGGGTTCTTTTTACCATTCCCCCTGATTAATCACTGTCTTTTAAATCATTTTTCTAGGGATTTGGAATGCCTATGTTCTGAAGTCTGGTGAAGACATTTTACAAATTTGGAACTCTATTGTTTAGAGCTAGAGGCCTATATACTGTGATAGCTTGTATGAAAACCACATTTTTGATGTGATACGGTTTGATTTTTAACCAAATGATTGAGGTCAATCCCTTTTTGTAGTGACAGAAAGAAGAGGAACTTCTTAATGACACAAAGGAATGTTGGCCAATCCAGTCACCTCAGAAGGGCTGACCTAAAAAATCATTTGTATCCCTGTTCTTGACTGTCCTAATACAGATTTTTTTTTTTTTTTCTGGATGAGGAGGAAGTTTTAAATTGTTAAGACAGCTGTCAAAATAAACACTGTTCTACATGTTTTCTGAAAACAACATTGAGTGAAAACAGAACTTTTTAACTTTATTTTTCTGCTGTACAATTTAAAACAGTTTTAACATTTGCCTTTTTATGTTTTAAAAGCTAGCCATTTTTATTAAACCTATGCCTATCAGCCATTGACTAGCAATGATGCTATAAGCAGGTCATTCTGGCTACAGAAACGTGTTTTTGAACACACTGGATTTGATTAACATTATGGTACGTGTATATCCTCTCATAGGCATTAAGAAGAGCACTCTTCTAGAAGAGGTTAGAATTCTAATGATGTGCATCTCTGCCAAAAAATTTCAGATTCTGATATGATAAACCCAGATTTTATACTCTTGAGAAGATTTATTTTTATTTATAATGGGACATAAAGTAAGAGATGTCCATGAAGCCACTTTTCCAACAGATGCTGTGTAACATTCATTTTATATAGCACATGGGGACACAAAACCAGTAAATTTTCTATTGGTACTTGCTCTGTGCGTTTTTAGCAACTTATACCAGCAAATAAAGTATTCTCAGTAAAACACACAAATGGTTCTCAAGTAATCACTTTGCTGTTTTTACTACCTACTTCAAGCCCTGCCAACCCAAGGTACATAAACAGCAACTTTCCTATCAAAAAAATAAGTCAAGGGTGGGGGAAAGGAATCACTTTAGCATACTAAAAGCAATTTTAACTGTACCATAAAAAAAAGTCTACTTTCCGTGCCGTAAATACCCTTTTGCGCTATTTTTGTAAATTAATTTTGCCAGTTACAAGTACTGTATGTGCTGCATAGAAATTTGTGCTTAGATGGTGAAGTTCTTAAGCTTACAATGGAATACAGCTACATTTTCAGTGTTAACTGTGCATATTGAGAGTAATTCTTTGGAAAAAAAAAATAAGATTTTTCAAAAAAGTTAAAAACATCCAAAAAAACCCAAAAAACCTGAAACATTCTCAGCTAATTCATTGTAATAAGAGATTTTTTCAATGTCTTCAATAATTTGGAATTTCATTATGCTTCGATTTTATGACTGCCTAGTAGCTGCTACTTAGTTACAAGTGGCCTGGTATCAGAGGTGCTGGCCATCCACCACTTGCACTGACTCCAGTGTTTCTCAGCCCCAAAATGTTAATCTTCCCTTCTGCATTCTAATATTAGCGTTTATGATACAAAGCAGATTGACCCACTTGGAGCACAGCAGTTTTAGAGGTGCTTTTTTTAGCAACTGCAAAATAATCATGGAGCTTTTTCCTGTTACGAGCTATTGAAAAACAAAACAACTTTAATGCCCAGTGCTTACTTGCTGGGAGGGAAAAGAAGCTAATTTTAAAAACAACCCAGCATTTCACTCAGCTGCGGTTTGTTTCTTACAACACATGCAGTTCTCAGACATGGTTGCCAAAAATGTTTGACTAGGTAATTCAGCCATTCCTCAGATGTTGGTTGGGTAATATATAAAACCTGAGCAGTAGCTGAAACTTTACAAACAAAGGTTACCTCCCTTCCTCTCCCTCCGCGCCAAAAGCACCGGGGTGGGCAGGAATGGCTGCATTAGATTGTCATCACAATAATTCTGTGAGCATAATAGCATAATAAATGCTGCCTGGTTTGAGTCAGTCTCAGACGAACCTTGTGCTTCACAGTCCTCTGTGTGGAAAACTGATTCCTAATTTAACATTGTAGGATACTTTATAACAAACATTTATTATCACGGTACCTGCAATGGGTTTCCAGTTCAGTTTGCAGTCAATAGGTTTTTGTATTATGAGTGTCTCCTTGATTGGTTTTGCTAGTAATTCTGTAAATTGTACATTTACAATATGAGGTTTTTTTTCCTTTTGTACAATTTAAAACTGATGCTTCACCTTTCATTTAATAAACTATTCAAAATCATGAGTATGATGAGCACCCTCTTCACTATAACTTTCTTCTAAATGCTCATTTGGGCCATCATATCTTGTCATCCCATTTATTAGTAGCCAAAGGGAATACTGAATGGTAGTTCTCACATAGCCCAGGCTTCACAACCAGATTCCATTCAGCCTCAGAGCAAAGGAAAACCCTGGCTGGTCTTTTTTTTCTTTTTTTTTTTCTTCCCTTTTCCTCCACTGTGGTGTATTTTCAGTTTTTGGTTGATCTGGGAGGTTTTATTGTGAGATTGCTGTAAATCCAGTAAGTCATCACCCAAGTTGTGAGAGCTGCATTGTTAAAAACTCTGAATTGTTTGAACTGTCACAAATTTTGAGAAAAATTTCCCTCTCCTGCCCTGTACGTCTGAAGTGAACTGGACCCTGCAGGAAGAAATGGAAGTGGTAAAGGCTTGGAAGGTCTAACAACCGGCTGGGCTAAATGAAGTTTTACAGATTCCTGAAATGAAATGTCCTCTTATTATTCCCATGTCTCAGAGAGAAAGGAGCTATTTCTGTCCAACCCATAAATGATTTCAGCTGTTTAGCGCTGAAGAAAACTGACTTATCATCTGGCCCGCTTCCTAAAGAAAAATCATCCGAGTCAGAAAAAGTAGCAAGATGCAGCAGGTGAGGAAGAGCGATATCGTTCAAGGTCTGAACTGCTCTCTAGGACTACTCCTGAGACAGCCTGAACACTGAATCTCACACGCTTGTAAGTCATGCTCTGCTCCTGATGCACTGTAGAACACAGTAAGTAACTTGTCATGCCTCTAAGTTCAAGGGCTGCTGTCTGTTGGAAAGATTTTATTTTATATCTATTGTTTCTGCAGGTGACTGGAATTCAAGAGAATCTTGAGTAGTGTGGCCAGAGCAGCTTTCCAGTCTGTTTCCCAAGCGTTGTGCTGTTAGAGCGATTGCTTGGAAATCGAGAGGATACAAGAGCCAAATTCTTGTGCTGGCAAGGGACAGAAGAGAGAATGACGCCTATAGAACTAACGAGGTTAGGAAACAATTAAGAAAGCTTGTACTTTTTTCTTAGTGACAATGACAATTGGGTTTCTCATTTAGTGTCTCCTCCTGACTCTGGGCAGGCTGAAGAAACTACATGTGTATCACTTCACTTAACACAGCTTACACCTCTAAACTGGGACAGCCACCAGCCACTCTCTCAGCTACTGAATACCTTTGAAAAGTCCTCTTGGTCCTTACAAACTCCAACTACATGTTTTGTCACAATTAACTAACAACTCACTTTCTGGCAATGATCCCCAACGTAGTAACATTTTGGTTTACATTCGCTTGTTGGTGACAGCAGTGTTCCCTGGGGCAGCACAGGCACCTGCTCAGAGAGCACCTTTCTGCTGAGATGTGACTAGGTACATTCATGCAGCTACCTCACATGTGCTTGTGGCCAGGATACACAGTGTAACCTGCGTGCACTGCCTCTAGCTATTGCAGAGACTTCTGGAGCTGGGACTCGTACTTGAAATTCTCCTTCTGTACTGTGTTTTCAGGTCTCTCTTTTTCCTGCTTCCCCTGACCAGGTACAGGCCCCAGGCTCCATGGCTGTACTCCCTAGGGCACCAGCTGCACCTACTTGGGAAGAGACGCTACCTGGAAAGTCGCTATCTTCTCTTTCTTCCACTTCAGGCCCATGGTTTGGGAGCAAACAGAAGCAGCTGCGGTGTGCAGGGTAGGGTACTTCTAGATCTTAAAATGTAATGCCATTAATTACTTGAGGTTACTTACAAGAGACAGGTCACTACAGGACTTCATGTGCTCGGCAGCTCTTTGCAGTAGTGCTAGAGTAGCCGTTACTCACTACATTCTGGGGCTGTAGTTAAAATGCAGCTTCTAACGAGCAGAGTGAGCACAGGGCCCAAGGCTGATGAGCAGTAACATCTACTGCACTGGTTCCTTGCAAGTCTGGCGAATAATGATAGAAAAAATTAGGCTGGAAGGGGCCTCTGGAGGTCTCTATTTCAACGCTCTGCTGAGGGAGAAAAGCCCCCCACGCTCAGGGAGAAGAGTTTTTATGTCCCACCAGAACTGTCCTTTTTCCAGTTTGGGTGCACTGTCTCTTGTCCGTCAAGAGGAGACTGGCTCCATCTTCTCTATCCCATCTGTGCCCAAAGCCTGCAGGTCACCAATACCAACCTGAACCCAGTGTTGCTGCAGCCAGCACATAGAAGCTGCAGCTCAGGAGAGTCTAGCAGAGGAACAGAACGAGTTAGTCTGAGATCGGCAAAGCCTGGATTCCAGTGCATGGAAACCCAAGCCCAGGATTGTTCTCTCTGCGAGTCTGTGCTGCAGGAAATGGAGTTAAGACTCCAAAGTTGGACTCAGGGCTGGACTTGAACTCCAGAGGGGTCAGACTTCTCAGTAGTGAGAGGTCGCTGCAGCCCTGCCTGTCTGAGCCACCTCCAGGGCCTACGGAATGAAGGAGCGAAGGGAGCATTTGACCTTGAGCAATTAATAACAGCTCACCTGCAGCTGGCACTGCAGGTTGTGTTGATTATTAACCCACCAAAAAGGGCTTATAGAGATGAACTGATAAGACCCCAAATTAAATAAGATATGTACTATGATTTATTAATGGTCATTACCAAAATCAAAATGAAAAGAAATATTGCAAAGTAGACCTCCACTTAAACAGAGAGCATGTGTGTTCAGAACACCGCCATGTCTTCTAGCATAGCCAAGCCCCTCCTCACCCTCACAGTGGGATATTGGCGTGTTTCTTCCAGGGACTGGACTGGATTTTACTAGCCAGCACGTCTAGGTCATTGCAGATGCGCATGCGGGTGGCTGAAGGCTGGATGATATCATCAACGAACCCTGTAAAAAAACAAAGAAAAAAAAACCCTGACCAACCATGAAGTGCCCTCAGCCTTCTATATCTAGGCTGTAATGTAAATTAGCAAAATCAAAAGAATATTTGGAATAAAGAGTTCACAAGTTACAAATTAACTTCATAAAAAAATTAAAATAGCCCAAAAAGGAAATGTTCCTCTGTCAATAGTTTTTAAATTAGAAACATATGCTTTTTTCATTTTTGCAAAAGTTAGCAAGACAAAAATGTTAAGGAGGGGGCTTTACTCAGGTGAGTACTGCTCCTGGTACTGCAAAGTTTTAGACATATCGTCTCCTTCCAGCTACTGCTATTAGTCTGATTGAAAGTTTCAGCAGTGTTGATTAGAACAGACATCCCTTCAATTTGCACATGCAGGAGTCTGGTTTTTTCTGGCTCAAACAGCAATAATAGATAGTCCACTGCAAAACCAGAGGGAGCAATCTGTACACATTGGTTGTGGTGGAAAACAGCTTGGCTAAGTCTTCCCGGCTCTGTAGCACTACTAATGGAATTTAAATGAAGTGCAAAGCCAAACAACAGAGTAAGCCAGCATGACTGAAAACAGAGTGAGCTGATTCCAGAGTCTACAGAACTGCCTTCTAGAGCACAGGTAATGCTTCAAAGCTAGAAGTAAAACTCAGAAGTAAGAGCAGTCGAAAAATTTACTCCGAAGAGTCCCAGGGAATATCACTGAACTGAACTAGACTCTGACCCTTTCTTAAGGCCACTGGCATGCATCTAGGATTGTCCAATAGATCATGAAAGCGCCTGTACTTTTAAGGAAAAGGCTAAGTTTTGAGTTGCTTTCTACAAAATCTACAAAATTGAAAATACGCTTTTCAGTGCAGTCCCCACATCTCACCAGTCTCTTTCCAACTGAGGATGTGTTCTATGTCCAGATTTGTTTTTCCTTCACATGTACAAGGTATGACTAGGCATCACCTTTCTGACTCAGATGCTTATAGATTAGCAAAAGGCTGAACAGCTACAAATTTATCTATGTGCAATGGCAAACACAAACGGGACACAATGTGCGAGATAACCGTACCTCTCATGGCAGCAGGAAAGGGGTTTGCGAACTTATCCACATATTCAGCCTCTGCATCTGCCTCTTTTCCTCTGAAAATGATCTGGACAGCACCCTAGAAAGATAAAGTCTGCAGGTCAGTGAGAGTAATTCAGCCTGTTCCAAGGAAAGCTGTCTGCTTTACCAGCCTCTTTCCCCACCACACTACAGAAATGTGCATTCAGGTGAGCTGCTTCAGAGAAAATACCAGTTGTTGTCATCTTGCTAGGCCACCCCTGTGCCACTGTGAAAATGCTGATGGCTACTGCACACCAGCGTGAGAGTCACCCTGGATTTACCTTTGCACCCATGACTGCCACCTCTGCAGTAGGCCAGGCGTAATTTGCATCTCCTCTTAAATGCTTTGAACTCATCACATCATAGGCACCCCCATAGGCCTGGAACAAAACCGAGGAATTAATTAGTGTGGAGTGACCACAGAGCAGCAATAGCCTATGTTCCTCTTGCAGCTTTTACTATTCCAAAGACAAGCAAGTGGCACTAAATTTTACCTGAAACAGCATGAGTGTCTCCATTTTGCTACAACAATCTCCTCAGACTAGACACCTCTTCAACTAGAGCCACAAAAGAGCAAGGAGGGGTGCTGATGGTATCTAAGACCATTCTTGATGGCAGATAGAAGAATCGAGGTATACCTGGAACAGCAGGCCTCACCCTGCACCCTGCCCATGCGCACAAACCAACCAGCCGGCGTGCTTCTGGCCAGGGAATGCAGCACTCGGACTCTGCAATGCTCCACTCTGGTACTGGAAGTGGTCCAGACAGCAGTGATGAAGAGATACTGCAGAGCTAACTGCAGTACAGTCCGTTTCAAGGCATTACTGAAAACTACAGCAAGGCTGCAAGCTTGGGAAGTAAAGGATGGTAATATTCAGAAAAATCAGGGAAGGCAAAGGGATAGAAAGAAGGAAAGTTCTTATTTCTTTTTGCCTTGGTAAGTCAAAAGCCTATCAGAAAAGGGGAAACCAGGAAGGAAAAAGCTAAGGCTTTTAGGACCTAGAAGGTCCCTGGGGCTCATGGCAGCACGGTGTCAGGTACCTCATAGGAAAAGAGAAAGGAAGAAAATGAAGTAGACTACAGCAAAAGCATATGGAAGAAGAGAAACCACACGAGCATTAAATCTGCAGATGAGCAGAAGAAAGCCACACTCAGCACTGGTTTTGGAAAAGCAGACTGAAGTGGCAAGAATGGAGAAAGAAGATTTGCTGCGTGCAGACGTGGCACGTGCTCAGCAAGACAAGCTGGGTGACAGAGGACAAATACTTGACTGAAGGCATTCCAGGGAGAAAGCAAAGAGCAGAAACATGCAATTTCAGAGGAGTGCAGAGACAAAAGGAATTAAGGAACAGTCTGAGAACAGAAGAAATGGCCTCTTGTAAGCTGACATGAAGAGGTATTACCAGAGGGGACAAACGGAGATGTGACAAGGACAGAAAGCAGAAGTGGGACAGATGGATGAAGCTTCACATAACTAAAGTTGCTACTAGTGAAAACAGGAACTCTAGAAGAACACCGTGGAATCGTGACAACTTACCTTTCTGGTGATGATAGTAATTTTAGGCACAGTTGCTTCTGCAAAGGCAAACAGTAGTTTTGCACCATGACGTATTATTCCACCATACTCCTGAGCTGTACCTACAAGTGACAAACAATTTTTTTCACTCCAGGGAATTCACAAAAACCCCATATGCAGTTGGGCAATTGCCATCATCCATTAGCAGCAAACCTAACAACCAGAGCCATGTCAGTATCGAGGAGAAGGTGATACCCAGGCAACGTTCTCCATAAGATGCTGAGAAAATCTACGCAAAAATCTCTCACCAAAAGCAGCATATATTTGTATGTAAGGTCACAGAAGCAGAACACTCACCAGATGGTCTCTTCCTAGGAACAAAATACAGTTACATCATCTTCAACACTCCAAATGTGACTAGCAGTGAAAACCACAACCTAGATTCGCTTCCCCAGGAACCCACTCTTCCAAAACCCTTTTTCTAGGCCATACTGAAAGGCAGCCTGGCTACCATACCAAAGACCTATCCTAGTCTTCCTTCAAGCAAGCCCAAGCTGATGGACCTTAAAAGACAGCGCATTAATTCCTCTAGAAGGATTCTCACAGCAGGTGCTTCTGGAGAATGGTTATGTGGAGCACATATGAACATAAGTCATCCATGTTATAGGGTGTTCACCACAGTTCTGTCCCAAACACAGGCCTCGCTGACTTGCACTTGGAAGCAGCAATCCTATGTACTTATTTCTAGGATTTCTGAATTTGGATATAACTCTACAGTTACTTTCTAGCAGTTTATCTACCTCCTGACTTTTGCTTTCAGCAGCTGAGATAACCTCCTAGAGTACTTTGGGATCTTTGTAATGGATGATTAATATATATTTTTTTAAATATAAGATTTTAAGTAAAAATTCTTTTGTGAGATTTGTTTTTTAATAACTTAGCTGGTAGCCTGTTTGGTGGCTTGACTTTAATGCTTCCCCTCAAGTGTAATTTGAGTGTCTAATAATTTATACCTACACTTACAAAGGTCTGTTCTCAACTGCAATTTCACTTTTGGTTCTTGTATTTCCCTCCAGCCAGTGGGACTTGTCAAGCCTGCAGAACCTTCCCAGCAGCAGAAAGCGGAATAGCCATGTCATCTTGTCCCAAGAAGCAGCCTGAACACAGCTGGGATGCTCAGCCTAGACCTGGAAGCTGGGCAGCACTCACAGACCCTGAAATCTAGTCACAGCCTTAGTTTCCAGTTCTCACTTAGAACAGAGCAGCCAGTCACACAGAAATGCTTCAAGTGTAAGTTCAATTGAACTGTTTTTTGAACTATTTACACTGTTATCCATGGCCAATTAATACAAACTCTTTTCTGGCCATAGATTCAGTCACAAACTTGTCCTAAATATGTGCTTTTATCCAGCTACAGGATACTGAATGCCTTAAATGTCATCTCTGTGCACACCTGTTACACTGGGTGCTATTTAAAGTGTTTGGGTGGCTAACCCTGTGAGATGTTGTATACAGCTCTGTGACCATTGTGATGGATTCTTCCTTCTTCTCTACTGAACAGGGAGATGAGGTGACCACCACCCTCAGACTTTATTATTTAAACTGCAATTTCTAATGCTAATCTTGCCAAACTCCTTAAAATACAACAGTTTAGGATCACTATCATGCCTTGGGTCTCCTGTCTTTACCCTTCTCTATTTCTATTTACTTTCAAAACAACATTCTATTATGCAATATTTAGTTACTGCTTTTCATTGGCTATATGGAAATAGCTTTGTTCTTGGATTCTGAGAAACTATCCAAATTTAGATTCCCGTAGAGGCCCCTGAAGTGAACTAAGCTGCTGCTTGGTCCAGGTCAGCAGGACAAGAGGGAAGAGGAAGGTTCTGTTAATGCCTTCTGTATTGCTTCATTGTTAAAACATGCAAAATACATTGTACAAGAGAAAGAATGGAATGTTGACTAGTGACATTGTGATGCTTTGGTACCTGTAGAGGCCTTGAGGTAAACCTTGTTTTATACAGCAGTTTTAACCTTATAGTCAATTGTATGAAAGATTTAGCATGTCTATCAGTATAACATTTAGATTCCTCTCTCAACCTGTTTTTTAATAGGTCATTTTAACATTAACTGCTCATACAGCCTATGCTGAAAAAAGTCTAGTCTCAGGCCTTTCCTTACTGATTCACCCAAAGCTTCTAAATCATGGGCATGTTTATCTGAAAGATGCCTTGGAGCATGAAAGAACCTAAGTTTTCAAAGATAGAGGGAGGGGGGTTGTGTATAACTGAATCAACAGCAACCAAGGACATACATTTTTTCACCTATAGCTTCATCCTTTTACACATCTGGGCATCAAGCACAGCAGATGTAGCTGGTGGATGAGGTGGACAGTTTCTCTTGCTGCAGCAAGGCTTGGATACCAGCACTAAGGAACAGTGTGTTGGACTGGTTTCACCTGCCTCTCAGGAAGCCACAGTCTTTGCAGGGCCTTCTGGTACCACACTATCCAGCATACAGGCATGTAAATAAAATATCAACTAAATAAAACTGCTGAGCATTTACAGGGACATGGGTCTCATCATAATAAAGAAAACGGTGTCAGTTCCATACCATTTATGACCAGGGCAGCATCTCCAGGGAACACAGTTTGTTTTCTTGGACAGGCCACAATCACAGCTTTGCAACTATGCTGGAATTCCAGACAGCAGGACATAGCTTTCCAGAGCATGATATACCCACACTTGGCTCTGTGAAACTGGTCACCCCAGCATCTCTATCAGGCTGCTAAACAGAGTTTCTGTCCCAAAAAGCGTGGTTTTAAAACCTGGCTTATTTAAGTCTACTACAGTAAAGGTCTTCTCACAGAGTTTTTAAAATGGGTTTTTAACACCAACACCACCCTGCAAGGAGCTGAAATATAATGGTAAGGCATACCTGGCAAAAATCCAGGAACATCCACAAAAGTAATCAGTGGTATGTTGAATGCATCACAGAAACGAACAAAGCGGGCTCCTTTAACAGAAGAATTTATGTCTAAGCACCCTGAAGTTAAAAAAACAGGTGTTAACAATTCCAATGATCTGCTAATGGCAGTAATTCAAGGCAACGTCAAAATAACACTATTTTAGCTGTATTGTTGTCTTAAAACAAATACAAAACTTAGCTATAGATAATGTGAAGATAATCTGCAATGAAATTTTGACCGTTTAGAAGCAAGATTAGAGTACAAGCTACATTCAACAGGCACTCATTTCATTTTTCTGACCCCTGTGCATAGACTTTCTATCATAAAAAGCAGCAGTTAAAATCAATTATATTCTTGTAATTTAAAATATTTTTTGGTAATTTTCTCTTTATAGATATTTTTCAAATCAGTCACAGTGAAAGGCTACAGAGTTCTCAATTAAAAAAAATGAAATGGTCTACTACTATTCTGAAAAAGATGAGCATTTTTCATAAACACGCTGTGAAGTATTTCTGTTCTGTTTCAGTGCCATTTAAAATTATGTGCCATTATATTAAACTGAAAGACATTTTGTATAAAAGCATCTATGTGAAACATTAAAAATGTTTGTTAAAATTGAGAATATCAAACGAAGACTAAAGTAATATTAAAACTTGCTGACTGTCTAGTATCTTGATAGTCATATCTTGTAAAGATTACGAAAAAATAAAACGTCATACTGGGTCGTTGCTTTTCCCAAGCGAAAAGGCACAAAAATTTAAAACAAGGAGCAAAACAAAGTTCTGGTTGGTGAAAGTCACTTCAGAAATTACCTAATTAAGAAGAGAAAGCAAAATCCTTTGACAGCTATCTTAGCTATAGCTACATGTTGTACCTTCACATCTAAATTATTTGAGGTCAAGAGCCGCACACTTGTACGAATGAAAGCTTTGCATTGTTCTAGCTATAGCGAGTTGACAAAAAAAAAAAAGTTCCCTCACCCTACAGAAGAGTTGTAGGCATTTTAATGCTGTGGCAGTACCTACGCACTTTCCATATTATGCTTACTCCAGTTCATTGCAGGCTGCTGCCAAATAAGGGGCGGTCTTCTACCCACCCTGTTGATGTGCTCCTCTTGTGCTGCATACAGCAGGCATGTGATTACCTGTCAGCAACACCTCCTTCTTGATCCACTAAAGAAATTAACTGGTTTTCAGTTAATTTTAACATGATACAAAACATAAACAGTTCATCTCATAGCCACATAGCCTTACAAAGCATGTTAAAAAAAAAACCACCACACCCAAAATGAAAGGAAGCACGAACACTCTTAAGAAGTTTCACACTGGACTCATACAGCCAGCGCTAACCTGATGCTACTTTGGGTTGGTTGCCCACTATCCCAACGGTTCGTCCATTCATCCTGGCAAATCCAACAACAATGTTTCTAGCATAGGAAGGCATGATCTCGAAGAATTCCCGTTCATCGGCAATCTGCAAGGGTGAGAGGTAGGCAGAGCCCTTATAAGGACAGACCCATATATGTGTATTCATAGGCAAACAAAAAATCAGTTATGGTAATATAAGAACTTTTAAAACATCCCAGAATGTGCAGAATTACAAAAAGGGGGGGGGGGGGGGTGGGGGGGGGGGGGTGGAGAAACCTTTAAATTTTTTGCAGCTGTCATTCCAGGAATTAACTAGTACTGCGTTTATTATCAAAACTGACACTTAAGCATTCCATCTTTATGACATTATGACATTTTCTCTGTAGTTCCTCTTTTTTCCTAGCTTATACCAAATTAAAGCCTCAAATCAGATGTTAGGGAACTTCTATCTCACAACTTAATTATTGGCAGACTACGCTTTTAATAAACAATTTCCAGCGCATAAAAGCAAATAGTACTTCCAGGAGCTCAGAAACTCTCCATGACACGTTTAACATTTACTCTATTTCTTTGCAAGTCCAGAGCACTTTATTAAGAGAGGCCAACACAGCGTGCTCCACTGTGTACAGCTCCCCAGGGTCACTGATGGTAGGTACAGCAGAGAATGGAGCAACCCTTTTATCCGTAGCAGAGGAATACAGGCGATACATCAGACTATCTGGAACCGCGACTCCTTGGTAGCTGCCCTTCTCTCTGGGGCTGAAGTCCCAGTGTGTGCTCTGCAAAGTGACAGCCACTGGTGTATGTATCAAAATTCACACATTCAAAAGAGATCATAATTATACATGGAGCAGTAGCGACACCTATACATGGATGCCTGGTGTTTTCTACTAGGATTCCATGCTTTCAACTGTTGATGACAATTTTGCCTAGAGAGACTGCAGTTTGCCAGTCATTTCTGAGACTGAGGTAAATGAAAAGTTGTGAAAAAGATAAGTATTATTAAAGTACTTTTATTTCTTTCCTTAATACTTCTCAAAGTCTGTGGGATGGTTTGGGGGTTTTTTTCATAATTCACTTAAGAATTTTTTTTAAATGCCACCTTTTAACTTGGAACAGGTAGTATTGAAATTCAGAATTGGAGAATCTACAGATGAAAAACGTCCTGAGCTTGCTTTCTCCACTAAAACAAGCCTAAATGAAGCCAGTTGCAAACTGAAACGTGTTTGCTGAATGAACGTGTGGGGAGAGACGGTCAAATAAAATAGCAAAAAGGGAGACATTTGTAAAGGTCCTACAAAAACAGCTGAACTTCCCCCCGCCCCCAGCTGTATGTGCTGCCTGTGAAATGGAGTTATTCCTACCTTCATCATCCACCTCAGAACCCTGGCTCACCTGCTGCTCAACAGCTGAGTGCTAGAAGCAGCAGCTGGACATTTTAGTATTCAAAATTCAGACTCTCAGGGTGCTCTAGAGGGGGCTGTAACAGTTTCCTGTGATAAAACTTATTTTACAACCATGTTCTCTGCCCAAGCACTTATAACGTATTAAGTTGTTATAACTGGAAAAGTCAATTACTCAAAGTTAGGCAAGAGAATTACCAGCATCACCTATGCTGCTTTAATAAAACCTCCATTATTTATACATTGCAGTACTGCCTTTCAGTTGTTTTAAAACATAGTCCAATGTTTCCTTCCCTGCCACCCTCCCAGGAGATCTGCCTCACTTAATGAAACTTTAACATTGGAGTATCCAAGCTTCTGAGTGCTTGACTTGTAATTAAAATATATATATATATATTCTTGTACTGTCTGTGTATGTAACTGTATCTTAGAATAAGAAAGGTAAACGCACTCTATGTAGTTTATAAATAAGTGACAGAATTCAAGACAGTAATAACAAGGTGCAGGGAGAAGGGCAAGTGACAGAACTCAAGAAAAAGGGAGAGGTAATTTCAAGCCCAGAGAGAAAACTGAATTACAGCATCTTTCATCTGTACAGTTATGCATGCAGTGTAAGAAGATGTATCCTGAAAACAAATCTTAGGATTCCTTTCATCTGCTAAAATCTTTTTTCCTGCAGTTTTTGTTGTCCCTTCATTCATGGCTACTACACAGGTAAAAATAGTAACTTGTGAAGACTAAAAAAAGTATCTCTTCAGTGCCATTCTATTCATTTCTTCCAATTATTTACACACAGAATATAATATATCCATATTAATCGCAGACTTACGGAGTGTATGATATCCAGCATGTCATAGGCTTTAGTAGATTCGATTGGGACAACTGTGTCCAGCTCAGGAACCAAACGGTCACTACAGAAAATAAGTAAGTGTAAGCAACAGTATTTACACATCAGATGAACACCAAGACCAAAAACTTGGGTAACCAATGCCACCTCTCTGAGACTCCACGGAAACTGCTTCTCAAATATGAGGAAAAGAAACGGGCCTCTTCCTCTCAGTCCGTTGTGCCTCAGGCCATTGAGTCCTCGCACACCACAGGACAAAAGCCTGGCTGATCTCTTCCCGAAGGAGACGTGCCTTCTACAGCTATATATGCTTATGAAACCATCTCCTGGAAATACTGTCTCCTCTTGGAGAGCCCAAGGTTACCTATGGGGAGTATGAGCAGGGAACTCGAGAGGCAGGGCAATGCTAGCCATGGAGGTCTGCAGGGGGCACTGGTGCCATGTGGGATGCTGTGCTGGGGCACAAGTCAGCACTGGGGAAAAGGATTTGGTAGGACAAGTGTCAAGTGGCAGAAGCAGAAGAGCCCGCTTAGCCAGCAAAGGGCTCCAGTCCTTACAGCGGGACCCACAGAATGGTTTCTTTCAACAGCAGAGCAAGGTTTCTGGTCATATATCAGGATCTACCGCACATTTACAGCTCTGACCCTTGCCCTGTACGCATCGTGCACTTTTGATTTTGGATACACTTAACTGTAGGAAACCATTCCATACTTATTTCCCCTGTCACCAAACAGGCAGAGTC
Organism: Alca torda; assembly: GCA_008658365.1. Lineage (NCBI taxonomy): Eukaryota > Metazoa > Chordata > Aves > Charadriiformes > Alcidae > Alca > Alca torda. The sequence continues at coordinate 29,532,123 of CM018081.1, read as the reverse complement.
ATGGGTGGGAAAAACATCTGTTCTCAGGTTCTTCAGTTTAATGCCTGTGTTTAAAGAATCTTGGCTGCTACTCTGCTTAAGTCACCAATGATGCGCTTCATGTGGAGCTTGACATTGAACAAAAACGCTGCCTCCCTGTTAGCAGCTCACACCAGCAGTTACCTCCATCTTTGATCCTATCAGCTTCATTAAGGACCTACAAGCGTTAGCATTCACTGAGTGTTTGGATTCAGTCACAGTCCCAATGGGGGGGTGTCAATTTTTACGAGTCACTGCTGAGAAGGCTTCAGGGAGCGTTATATTTGTGCTATTCCATAAAAATACTGATCTGTATTTGTTATAAGTGGCGTTTTGGTGGAGTTCTTATCGAATTGCTATTTTAACAATGCTGTGATTTAGTACATTTAAAACAAAACAACACAAGGCTCTAGAAACCCAATTTAAAACTGAAGGAAGTGATCTGCATTTCATCAAGATCAGGCAAAAAATAATGCAGTCCCCAGGCTGTCTCTGTGCTCCCTCACACACACAGGACTAGAGAGGCACGACTCCTCACCCAGAGAGTAAGAGATACATCTATTAATAGAATAAAACTGGCAGCAACAACTTCAAGTATTTTCTCCATGTGATTAAGCGTATGGCATGCAAATATTTCCATAAAATGAGATAATGAAACCTTAATCTGATGAAAGCAATCGATTTTAACATACTAAACTCCAAGCTACAAAATATTCTAAAACTTTTTTTGTCCATAGAGTAGATATGAATGTGCTCTACATTCTGTCCATTAGCTGTGGTATCCCAAAGGATATGAAAAGTGGAAAAAGGAAATTATTGCTCCCATAAATTCACAGTGCTGGGGAGTATTAAGGGAAATTATAAAGGCATTAAAATTAATAACCACGATCAAAATGAAGACATTACCCAGGATATCACAAGTTTCAAAATCTCCTTCAAATCATCACAGATAAAGAACATCTGGATCTTGCTCGTAGGCTCACTGGCCTTAAGAGGTGGAGAACTGTGTTTCTTACAGATCCCGCTCATCAGGAACTGCTGCTGCTGATTCTCAGAACAGTCATCTGAAGCCTGCGACGGTTTTGAGACACTCTCACTCAGATCAGTATTGGGTTTCATTCAATACAAAGGGGAAACTGTACTCAGTTACCAAGAATTGATAATAAACTCCTCCAAAAATTTGTATGCATACTTCAGGCTTTAGAGGAAATATAGTCAAAGACACATAATGGTAAAAATCACAGCATACAATATACCAAATCCAATGAACGAGACACCCTTCAAAGGTAGAGGACATATACACTATTAGTCAACTTGGTGCTATAAGGAACCATCTAACTCTTTAGAATCCAGGTCACTGACATCAAAAACTCCAACTGACAGAAGTTTCAGCAACCGAAAACGACATTTTCAACACCACAAAGAACCTACCCACCTAGAGAAAAAAAAATCCAATAGCTTCTGGACTTAACAATGAAGACAAAAGTATGTTTAATTTAATTTTTGTTATCCATAGGGTTTTTTTGTGTTGTGAAAATGATGAAAAAAAATTACTGTAGAGGGATGGGCTTTGAGTGGGGCAGCAGTAGGGATCAAATACATCAATTCAGAGCAAAAGGAGTCTATTAAGATGTCAGTACGTCCAGATGAAATATTACTAATGTAAGCATTAAGGCCACAAATGGAAGAAATATTGGAGATGCTGCTATAAAAACAGGCAAATTTAACAAATAGATCTGTCTTCACATGTACAGAGACTACTAAATTGAAGTTCTTAGTACAAATTATTGAGCATTTATTAATACTGTGATCCTCTAATAAAGTACCTGGTGCTACGTAAAACACTGCCTCCCTTAAGAAAATAAAGAGCTAATCTCATACATTAGTAGGTACAACGTAACTGACAGCTTCTCACATGAAAATAAACTGCCTATTATGAGACACATAGATTAAAAAATTTCAAACTGTTGTTTCTATAATGAAATTAAAACATCCCATTCAAGTCTATAGTGGGTAATTATCCCAGTACAGCTTGCTGAATGCCTAGAAGGAACACGATAACCTCAGAGATAATAATCCACATTTACCAAATAATATAAGAGATTTGCTTTGGTTTGTCACTATCAAACCAGAACAGTCTTCCAGTTTAATAAACACCTAAAGATCCACATCTCAGAAAAATTAGGACAAGCAATTAATTGACCTGTCTGACCATTCTCTAAAAGCAATTGTCAAATTTATTTCTCTAACAGTGAACAATGCATTTCAGCTACCAGACCAGTGATTTGTAAAACTGATACAAAAAACTCCTCCCCAGTTGTTTCAAAGACATTGCAAAGAACAGTGAAGCATGAAGAGAAAATAAAACCTTCCTGACTCACATGTTAAAATCTTCATGCATGCAAGAACCCCAAGACATAGGTCACACACATCTGTAGAACTGAAAGGAACAAATTCAGGAGCAGCTCCCATACACAAGAGGGTGACAACCTCTTATGGGTTCCCTACAGAAAGGGCTGAACTGGGGGTGCAACTGGATCTCAGGTCAAAATGCTTTGTCTGCATTGACATTCTCTGCCCTTCACACCACTAGCAAGGCTGTCTACTCAGCCAGCCCCGTGCTGGCTCTCTGGCTGCCCCTCTATCTCTTGAAAAACTCTCTGATAAAAGTCCAGACGGTCGACATTTTTCTCCTCTTGAAATGACTCAAATCCTTCCTTTGTGATGTTGCCAACGACACAATGAGCCTGACAGACAAGTACCTAATACATAAAACTTTCTGCCTCTGCCTCCTTGTTGCTTCCCCAGCACTAACCTTGATGAACAGAATTTACCCAACAGACACTAACTGACAAAGCAGGCCAAGTTGTCCGTGCTTTTGTTCACTGTGCTATCTTCTGCCTCGCTTGCTTGTTTCAAGAGACTGTGACAGCCCATATGTACAGAGATTACTTTTCCCCATATTCTGTACACAGCCTAGATATCACTGCTTTCAGAAAATAAAAAAAATTAAATTCAACACTGAGCATGTACATACGTACACACGCATGTTGAAACATTTGCCATATTCACACACTGCAATACAGAATTATCAGCCAAGATCCCAGGCACAAAACACTCATCTCTACACTCCCTGAGCCAAAGAAGCCATGAAATTCAGTGGCCAGAGACCACAGATCTCAGCCAGTCTTCTCTTACCTGGGATCATGGCATTCACACACTGGAGCTGGATCACGGTTGCTAAGAGGTAAATAATTAAAGAACTCTCGGAGATTAAGTAAAGCATCTATATCATTCTCAAAGGCTCTGTGCGCGACTCCTGGAAAGAAACAGTTAAGCAGCGACTGAAATTATTTTGCAAGGTTTCATTGTCAAGTATGTCCCAATAAAATATATACGAAGAAGTAACAGGAAGAATTTTTAAACCTTGGGAGTTTTAAGCCACCACATTTGACCAGCTAAAAATATCTAGAAAATGCATGGCTGTATCATACTTCCTCCTTGACAAGTCTGGATTGTTGAGCTCATATTTAAAATACTGTAAACTGGTTTATCAGCTGTCACAGACCTAGCTGGACCCCAGCCTTCTGGAATTCAATCCATGTTACCATGCTGCACTCAAGCTTTGGACTTCAAGTTCTTTTATAGAGGCTGGATCTGAGCATTGTCTGTGTGTGCGGTTTTGGTGCATCATCAGTACAGTTCAGAGATCCCACAGTCACTTTGAGCCTCAAGAAGACACATGATTCACCAAGTTTTCCCAGAGGGGGGAAAAAATAAAAAGGAAAAAAAAAGCACTTCATCTCACATTGCCAAGTTCAATCAATCATGTTAGTAAGCAAACAAGGGATTGTTAACAGTCTTTCAACCCATGCAAATTTCTGGACAACAAAAAAAAAAAAACACACCACCCCAAGTCTGCTTTGCTAAGCCTTGCCCTCTGACAATCTTCCCACTTCTGGAATCTTTTGTGGATTTGCTACTTTCTCTGACAAACCCCAAAACTCTCCCACACTCCCACTTCTCCTATTTTGCTTTCCATTACTGAAAAAAGATCAGCAAGAGAGCCCTATACAGAATAAGATCTGTGCTTAAGTAGAGTTTTATCACTTGGACTCATGATGTTCACGAGTATGAAAATCAGCGTAAGACAATCAGCTGTTTAGCTAGAACAACTATGTCATTTACTTTAAAGAACAGTTAGTCTGTTAAGTAAACTACCCAGCTCTCACCGGATACAGCAGTGTGTGTCTTCGCACCCCCGAGCTGCTCTTGGGTGACATCTTCATTGGTAACAGACTTAACTACATCTGGGCCAGTGATGAATAGATAGGATGTGTCCTAGGGGAGGGAAAAAAAGGCAAAAACACACAGTAAATGCTAGGCCCAAGCTGCAAAAGCACCTAAGGAAAAGCCACAGTCTCTAGAGACTTTCCCCAAAATAAGAAAACAGTAGAACACAGGGACAAATTTCTTAAAAATCCTTAATGCATTATATTAAAAATCCACAGAAAACACAATTATTCACAGGTTATTTGGAAAAGTTATTCTTGACTTTTCATGAAAAATAAGCTTAATCCAAAGCAGAAGGCCATCTCAAAAAAAAGAAAAACACTGAACCAAAACACCTTCATGTGGGGTCAGTTTGTGTCTGATCAATGTTACCAGCAGCAGGTCAAAATATACTTCACCCTTACCTTCACCATGAATGTGAAATCAGTTAAAGCAGGCGAATACACAGCTCCACCAGCACAAGGACCCATAATGAGGGAGATCTGCGGAACTACCCCAGAACACAGAACATTCCTCTGCAACAGAAAAAAAAAAAAAGACGTCTAGTTTTACCAGAAAAGTGCATCTTTAAGTCTGTGCACAGATTCTCCAATAATTCACAACTACGAACAGGAGAGGGCAGCTTGCTTTTTTACTGGAGAGAATGTCTTGATGCAAACAGAACTGAAATAATTTTGTTGCTCCTGTTTTGCTTCTTTCTGTTCCCATACATTTGATTTCATATACCATGCAATGACTGCAAAGGAAGACAGAACGTGCAACCTCAACAGATGCTGCAGGGGCAAAAACTTCACTGAGCCTGGAGTGGTAAGAAGTGTATGTACCTGAAATTTGAACATATAGGTAGGTACACTATCGCTCAGCGGTAGAAGTAAGCTTTACTAACCAACTGCGGCCGGCAGAGATTCTTTTAAAATCAAATTCCTGCACAATCAAATTCCTGCACCAGCTTGAGTTTTACAGAATGGTGCATTACTGCTGTCCACCAACATGGATGGCATGTTGTCCATAAAAGTGTTTACATTGCTTGAACTGGATTACAATTGACTTCTGCAGCTGTTCAACTGCATCATCTCAGATTGCACTAGTCCAGAAGACTGTTAGCATCTGACCAACTTGTCATCCCACCTGCTCACATTCCTACTGAAAGCACAATCACCTTTATGTCATCCAGAGGGGCCTGGACGAGCTACAGAGGTGGGCCTGAGCAAACCTCATGAAGTTCAACAAGGCCAAGTGCAAGGTCCTGCACTTGGGTTGGGATAGTCCTCATTATCAATACAGGCTGGGGGATGACGTGACAGAGAGCAGCCCTGCGGGAAAGGACTTGGGGGTACTGGTGAATGAAAAGCTGGACGTGAGCCAACAATGTGCACTTGCAGCCCAGAGGCCAATTGCATCCTGGGCTGCATCAGGAGAACCGTGGCCAGCAGATCCAGAGAGGGGATTCTGCCCCTCTACTCTGCTCTTGTGAGACCCCACCTGGAGTCCTGTGTCCAGCTCTCGAGTCCTCAACACAAGAAGGACATGGACCTGTTGGAGCGGGGCCAGAGGAGGCCATGAGGATGATCAGAGGGCTGGAGCACCTCTCCTACAAAGACAGGCTGAGAGAGTTGGGGGTGTTCAGCCTGGAGAAGAGAAGGCTCCAGGGAGACCTTATAGCGGCCTTCCAGAACCTGAAGGGGACTACAGGAAAGCTGGGGAGGGGCTGTTTGCAAGGGCATGTAGCGACAGGACGGGGGGCAATGGTTTTAAACTAGAGCAGGGCAGGTTTAGATGAGACATTAGGAAGAAGTTCTTTACAATGAGGGTGGTGAGACACTGGCCCAAGTTGCCCAGAGAGGTGGTGGAGGCCCCATCCCTGGAGACATTCAAGGCCAGGCTTGATGAGGCTCTGAGCAACCTGATCTAGTTAAAGCTGTCCCTGCTCACTGCAGGGGGGTTGGACTAGATGGCCTTTAAAGGTCCCTTCCAAGTCAACACATGCTACGATTCTATGTTTTGTGCACTTACTTTAAAACTGTGTGCTTTGGTAGGCATACAAAATAATGTCATTTCATTGAAAAAATTATCAGCAATGTGTCTAGAGGAAAAATTCTTGCATTAGCCACAAAAATACTGTAGAAACATAAAACTTCCACCAGTCCAGTCAGTATTGGATGTCCCCACATGGTATGGTTAACACTGTAGTGTATACTGTTCTTTGAACAGAAACCTCTGACTTGCATCTCTTTTTTTTCAAAACTTTTTCCCCCCACTGACCTACCATCTTGACAAAACAGGCACTTGGTGCTTCTGATCTGAGTTTCTCCAGTTTTCTTCAAGTACATAGCGTTTGATTTACTTTAAGTCCCTCTCTGCAGTGAAAATCTTTCACCTTTTACCAGCCCTATTGAAAACAAATCTGCTGTGTGAATTTCTTAACATGTCTGTATTTCAGAGGAGACAGAGACAGCTGGCGGTGGATCACAACCATCAGTCACCTAACAAAACACCCTCTGAATTACAGCATGTCCACCTGTCTCAAACAGATAAACACTCCAGAGAAATTATATCCCAATACAAGCAATCTACACCTTAGTGTGAATCAGAAAGTTACATAGTTGTTTGGGGGTTTCTTCCAATTAAGTAAATTGCCTGTTCTTTCATTCTTACAACAAAGCACACTATATAGTGCAACTCCTGCAGAGCTTTTCATTGGATCACCGTGTTTTACAAAGCTCAGCATTACCCTTGCTTAACACATGAGTAAATGAAACAAAGAGGTACAGTAATTTGCCCAATGCCAGTAAGAGAACCAAAAGGACAGTTCAGGTCTCACAAGCCCCTATATATGCTGCTTTATTTACTAGGTAGCAGTGTCTGAAACAGGATGATGATAACCTAAAAGTTTACTTACAAACACAGACAAATAAAGACTTTGTCCATCTTTGTGGATGCCAAGCTGCCAGGTCATCCAGCAGCCTACTTACCAAAAATATATCTGCATAGCCTGCCAAGGACTCCACTCCCTCCTGGATACGGGCTCCTCCAGAGTCATTCAGCCCAATCACAGGTGCTCCAACCAGGGCAGCTTGATCCATGACCTGGTGATGAATACAAACTCCTCATTATTGACCTAGCCAAGCTAAACTCCCAAAGCAACCACCCCCCAAAATGTACATCCCCTAGAAACAAATCCATAAGTGCCAGAATTTGAACTGCCTACATAGCACTCAGCTTCTCCTTCATTTGTACTATCACAGTCACTAACTGCTTCCTGGGGTATCATATTTTGACTCTTCAGACCGGAGGCTAAAAGATACACATTTAATCCCTCTCACAACCTTTAATATTAATCTGCTTTACTAGCTGTGCATCTCCATACTCACACTGCATTATCCAAACCCCGTGCTAAGTGACACAATCACAGGAGTTCAGACCAGAGAGGTCTAATCCATCTCTGTTCATAAGAAGTATCAACTGCACCTTAAACTCTCCTTTATACATGTCTAATCTCATCTTAAAAGTTTATTGCAGTGGTGATTGCGTAATCTCCCTAAGCAGTATATTCTAATGCTTGATTATCCTTCTTAGAAGTTCTTTGAGAAGACTAAACTAAATCTTTCCTCCAGAAATTTAGAAACATTACTTCTTTCTTGATATATAGCAGACAGGGAGAGCAATTAACAACCCTTTGCCTCCACCTTCATAAACATTCAAGTACTTCAACTCTCCTTTCAGTCTTCTCATTTCCCTTCATGTTTCTAGACTAAGCACCATCAATTCAGTCACACCGTTCTTCTTACATCGTATTTTCTAGATCTCCGATCATTTTGGTTACTTGCCTCAAGATCATACACAATACTCCAACAGAGGCTTAAGTGGGAGGATTCAATTCCTTACATAAAATATTCTTGCTTATTAGATCCCAGTAAAATGTTTGCCATTTTAGTAACACTACAGCACAGATATATTATGTTAAGATCTGCTTTAGCTCCTAAATAATTTTCTGTAAAAGTATACACTGTCAGTCAATCCCCATTTTGAATTTCAAAGTTGCTTTCCCTGCCTGGCATTAGCCCTTTCAATCATTGTTACACAACTATATTTTATTTCAGACAATCTTTAGCTTCTTAATATTTTTTTTAAACTTCAACCCTGTCTTTCAGAGTGCTTGCAGCATCAACCTTGAATTTTGTATTGCCTAGAAACACAACAACCATACTCAAGTCCCATTCAAATCAATAGTATCTTAGCAGTACCAGAATTCCAGCCTGAACACAAATTGACCATAGACTATCTCCATATAGTTCTAAAGTGGTTTTCTTCCTACTTGCAGTCATTCAATGTAAAACAGGGGTTCTTCATGCTTTGTTCCTGGGTGTCCATTTAAAAGTTGAAATATCGTTGTGGCAGACACAGAATGACTTCACAACTTACATATAATCCCACATTTAAAAGGAATCCGTGTGGCCTCATTTGCTTATGTGAATGTTACACAAGGTGTTGTCAAATGCCTTATTAAAAATGAGTTGAGTTGACATTTATTGCTTCTTCCTAGAAGGCCTGTTATCCTATCAGGACAGGTTAGTGAAACAAGTTCACTGATGCATTTTGCTGTTTTCCAGGGGCTTATATATGGGTTAATTATTTATTTCAAGGCTTTTCCAGACACTGAAGTCCTTACTAAAACAACATCAATATGCACATTCAGACTACTGAAAATGTATTCATGTATTTGAGACCAGACATTTTTTTTTTGCCATACCAGTATTTGTAGGGAACATTCCAGGATTCATTCTCAAAAACACTTTTCTTCATCTCATGGACTCAACAATCATCTTGAAACATGACATCATAGATGCACATATGTACATGTGCTTTAAAGTGTTCCCCACCACAAGCGGGCACCTATTACTCAAAAGAGCCATACTAAACCTCTGTTGCTTCAGGGAAACCATCACAGGCATTTAAATGTGGTCTGAAAGACCACAAGGTTCTTCTGCAAAAGTAACAGGCAAACTGTAGCCCAGACCTACCTAACTTGGAGCTTTGCTGCAAGACGCCAAATATTGCTACCTCTCTGCAACTCCAGGAAAAAAATCCCAAATGGGAAACAATTACCACCGAAGAGGCAGATCTCCAGGGAAGTCCAGGTAAGGGACAGCAACTTCACTTCCATGTTCCTTGGCGTTTTATATCCCTTAAGCCACTGATAAGGTTTGCAGGAGCCAAGATGGCCTTTTAGAACAGATTTCTGCTTCCCAGAATTCAGCCCAATAAGAAAAACTAGAAGCGAAACAGATACCACACCATCCAGCCAGTCTTTTTTGAGCTCTCCACTGCCCCAGCTACAGCCTCAAAGACTCTGAGCCCCAAAGCAACTGATGCATCCAGAGCCTTCAACCTCTGGAGCCTACCACTGACGTTGATGCCAACCAAGAATAGTCCCAACTAGGAAGGATTCACGTTGTTTCCTAGTACTGCTAATAGCACTCTCCCTGCTTCTTTAGAAATAAGAGATCAAAAAAGAGCAGAAAGCATCCCATCATTCTAGTACTATTATATCCCTCCATAATACAAAGACACTGCAAATCTCCAACATGAATGGGTAATATCTAGTCTTCCCCAATATCAAGACTTGGTAAAGATAAGTAGTTATTATCCACTTCAAAGTCTTCGAGTTTTCCAGTTTTATACCTCCTCACTGCAGAGGAGTCTATCATAGAATCATTAGGGTTGGAAGGGACCTTAAAGATCATCTAGTTCCAACCCCCCTGCCATGGGCAGGGACACCTCCCACTAGATCAGGTTGCTCAGAGCCCCATCCAGCCTGGCCTTGAAAACTTCCAGCGATGGGGCTTCCACCACCTCTCTGGGCAACCTGTTCCAGTGTCTCACCACCCTAATGGTGAAGAACTTCTTCCTAACATCCAGTCTGAATCGTCCCATCTCTAGTTTTAATCCATTCCCTCTAGTCCTACCATTACCCGACATCCTAAAAAGTCTCTCACCAGCCTTCTTGCTAAAAGGTAGTTCTTTCCATCAGGAGAAAAGGCCTCATGCACCAAAAACCTTGTTTCCGATCCCTAGCAATAAAATTCAGGACTTTTTCCACCAGCCCACATCACTGAACTCTCATGCATGAAAAAGTTCCTGTACTCCTCATCCCTAGGATTCAAACACCAGCTTTTCCAGTGAGACAAGCAGACAAATGAGAATAAATAGCCACAAGTGCTTGATAACAGAAGCTCTGAGTATCAAGGTGACCTCCAAGTTGTAAAACTGTTTATCTTCAGATTGTTTACTTGTTACATTTGCTTTTTATAAATACTACACACTTCCACATAGCACTGTTTATAGGAAAAAGTTTCTCCCAAGTCATTTCACATTTCTCCAGTAAACAGCTAGTTAATTTATATTTGTACTTTGCAAGTCCCTCTTGTCTGTGGTAGCACAGTAGAAAAGGCAACTTAATTTAAACAAAGTATTACTTGCAAAAGCTCCCTTGTACTTGAAAAGCTTCCAAAGGGTACCCCTCTGCCCACCTGTGCTTTCACATCTTAACTGACACAAGGAGATAGGCATTTTCAGGTTGCCACGACATATGCCAGAGTCCACTAAAGTCAGTCACAAATCATTTTCTCCAAAGTCATTAACACAACAGATTGAAAAAAAAAAGGATGCTGAAATTTTTTGGTTTATTTTCTCCTGTGAAGTATTACCTTGCAGATCTTCTGGGCATGAGCTCCAGATAAACTACCTCCAAATACAGTAAAATCCTGGAGGGAAAACAAATTCTCAGATTAGGGAAAGAATAATTTCAGTAAAATGTTACAAGTAAACACTATAATCCTACAATTTTGTATGCTGCTCCGAAACAACCCGGCTCCTTTACTGTGGCCTGCAGATCAATCTTGTCCACAATCCACACCTTCTTTACAAGCAAGATGATCTTTTATACACATTTATCAGTGGTTTCTGTGTTAAAACCACAAACTTACTATGTCTCATTTCCTTTTTTCTTCCTTCACAGAAACATTCTTTCTACACAGGCAAGTTCCTCTTTCATAGACATTATCAATACTGGCGAAATTTTACCTGTGAGGCGAGTCTCACTGCACGGGGCAGCAGTAAGATATGCCTGCAAACAGGCAGAAATCAAAACCTGAAAATATGCCATTGTTGTGTATTTGTGAGTTATGCTTCAAGAGTCGACTATTCTTTTATGGGTGCTACAGGGACTATGTCAGCCGAAACTGTCTGTTGGTGCTACCCCTGGGCCTGAGCAGTACAATCTTGAACAGCAACGTGAGGCCCTGGGACTGATCCAGAAGAGAAAGGGGATATTGACACCTACTGGCACCAAGAGAGCCCAGAGCCAACCTCTGGTGAGTTTCTCTGTTGCATTTCCACCAAGTCCTGCTCTCAAAGAAGCCTTAAAAACTGTGTGAACAGAGAACAGCATGACTGTGACTAGCAGTTGAACTAAAAAGGAAGGAACATCTCAGGTGGCAGCTCAATTTAGAGAAGAAAAAAAAATATTTAAATATAAGTATATATTAAAAAAAAAAGAAAAGAGGTGAACCGGTACACTTAAATTTTTTTAATATAAAAAACTGCCCTGTACTTGTGTTCTTCTAAAATTAAGGTCTGCGTTTGGCTCCTATCTTATGTTCAAGCCCACATAACAGTGCTCTTCCTTGGAAGAACTACACATCCAAGACAAAAAAGGCAGGGCGCGTTACTTGCTCCAAGGTCACAGAGTAGCAATCATTTTGGCCATGATAGCAAATTGAACAAAGGCTACTTTGTGGCTCAGAGCAGAGAAGCAGTTACCAACCTCCTGAAAGATAGCCTTTCCTTCACTGTGTTAAGACTAACCAAGATAAATCTCTACCTATGGTGTTTCCTCTAAAATATTCTTATTTTAATATAAGAAGTATATTTTAACATTAAAAAGTATATTTTATCAATCTGTTTATATGGTATCTATCACAGTCCCTCCAACTAATCAGAGAGCTCAAACCTGAGAAACAATTCAAAGTTGGTTAAGTGCCCTCTATCATGAATTCCACTCATTGCAATCCCAGTTGTAATCTCCAGCAAACAGCCCCCATTCTGCAGCTCAAAACCCAGAAGACAGTTCTCAGAACTCACAAAGCACTCCGCTGACACTTGCAGGTCTCCACACACCTGCAGGAGCTCATCCGCACACATCCAACTGCAGGGACAGAGCCTGCAGTCTGGTTTGCGGGACTCCTCCAATCTCTCAGCATATCAACATCCGACGATATTACACCGAAGTAACAACAGTTTCATTTTTTCAAAACATTCCCACTGGCTCTGCATTCAGCACTCGTTTCACCTCACCCTTTCCACAAGTACATCTCTTGCCCAACAAAGTTCTTAGAAATGCTTTTTTGCTTTTTCTTGTCTGAAGGTGCCCTGCTTCCTCCCACAGGATGTTACATCGATCTTATGCTTATTGGTAGAAGGTAAATAGGTACGTTACTGCATGGCCACACTGAACTACTGTAAATTTATTTCAAAGGATAAGTTCATGCTATTTAGAAAATAATGAGCAAAATCATACCTGACTGAAAACATAAGCCAGTCTCCCATTAATCCGTCCACGGCCAGTCACCACACTGTCTCCAGGATACTGCATTAAAAAACAAATAAATTAATTAAAAATAATAATTAAAAAAATCAAAGTAGTAACAACATCCACTAAAAAAACCCACAAACTTATACTGAGTACTAAGTCAAAGCAAAGACTGATTCTCCAAGAGGACTGGTCTCTCATGTTTGTAGTGGGGGTTCCACAAAGATTTCCCCCAGCCCTGGAAAAAAACCAGGAGGTAATACCACATATTAGTTGTGCGTTAGTGTAAAGATTCATGAATTTTGCAGTTTTCCTTCAAATTTCAGCACATCTGGAGTTAAGGAAAATCACGTCCTTAGACACAGGATGTACCTTTTATTAAGACCAGCTGATGTTTTTGAAAGAACGGACATAGGACACAGACCTTTCTTGAGGTACTGATACAGGGGAAAAAAACGACCCTGGAAAGGTCGAGAAATATAATTACAGTCACCCCAAATACTTCAACTTGTTCTATCCCATTTTTCACCCTGTAAATAAAGGGGGGGGAAAGAGAGCATACTGTGCACTCCAAGGGCCATTTATGCTCAAGGGGATCTGTTCTCAGGAAGGTCATATCAGTCTGGGGACTCTTCCCAGGCTGCACAGACAGCACTGCTATCAACTCTTGGTTCTTGGCACACAGTACAGCAGGAAACACACCTGTAGTTCCAACCACTGTCTCACACAGATGACTACTAAAAGGCCAGGCAGCCCGTAGAGTGGTCTGGATGTGAATACATGTCTCACTCTACCTTCAGAAAGTTCCAGGAACTCAGAGAAACTCAATGCTAAACTAATATTCCAGTTCATTGGCTACAGTTAGGTCATCTGTTGTGAAACTGTGCTCTGTAAACACAATCTGCAGCTCACTGAAAGGTGAATTCTGAAGGACAAGGAAAAAGTTAACCCGCTTGTCACTCTCAGGACTTTGCTGCTCCTCTTATCTTCCGAAACAGCAATTTGTTACCAGCACTGTGCGATGCAGCATGGAGTAGTATGAGAGGAAACACAGCAGTTATTTCAGTTTGCTGGGGAACCGAGTGAAAAATTACTTACAGAAAGAAATGTTTGCTCATACAGTCAGCGAGAGGGGAGGTCTATCACAACATCCTTCCCAGCATCAAGTCCCATCAGTCTCCTGGCTACTAAAACAAAACCAAGTCCTTCACCTTTGCCGGTTCCCAATACCCAAGCTGCTCATGGCGGAAGCCTGCTGATCCCTCCCTCAACCATAGGATGCAGCAACTTGAAGGACTGAACCGATGAACTGGTTTAATAACCGCATAAAGAGAAGCTGTAGTCATTGTAGGCAGCATGGGGCAGTGGCTCACACAGAGCACCTTCTCACCACGCCCCAAACCACAATACTTCACAGCAAATAGGGCCTTCTGCTTCAGGAAGACTCACATTGAACAGACACATCTGCATTAGCCACATACACATCCCAGCATGTTCGTTCATCCGTTCTGTACTAAATCACAATAAAATACTTCTCCCATGTCGTGATTCATCAGGCATCAATGTTATGGCAAGAGACTTTGGGGAGCCATAGATTTTCCCTCTACGTGATGAACCTCATGTACCATGTTGGTTTAGGATACATGGCCCTACAACTGAAAACTGCATAAGCAAGCAGACTGCAACTCACTAACAGACCAGTATGAATGCTTGTATTTCCAAACACATCAGATTTTAAGGCCCTAAAGGATTTTTTGACTCTATAGTTTGGCAGGCATAAATATGGATCTAAGTTATTTCATCCTATAACTCTAATGTTACCTGTAGGGAGGCAGAAGTATCTACCGGTATTTGTTCTTCATATCTGACTTGACTGACAAAGTTGTAACAACAAAACTCTGCAGCCTCCTCTTTAAAATACAAATCTAAGACAATATCCGGGGAAGTATTTGAACCAAACATGTGACCTTATAAAAAAACGTATCAAGTTTAGATAATGGAAAAGTAAACCACATAAGCTGTTAAATGGAAACTGAGAGTAACAAAAGGAAATTTGAAAAAAAAAAAAAAAAGAAAAGAAAACAAATAAAAGAAATTACATGCGAACAGAAGAGCGTATTTTTCAACCAGCTGGCTGGCTAAACAGCAGAGGACAAAGAAACAAGAGCTATATGAAATAAAAATACCTTGTTCTTATCAGAGTCCATACCAAAGTCAGAACATCTGTGTTCCACAAACATGTCATATTCATCAAAACTGTTGGGGTCCAACAGCAGAAGAATTCGTTCTCTTGCTGTCAGCTTTCCCTGCAACAGAGCAAACAACAATTAAAATAGCCATCAGGTTGTTCTGGCTCTGTCTACTGACCACCAGTGGATGTAGTTTAATCAAACGTAGCCTCCTTTGATCTGCTACGTTTGGCCCATTGAGCAACTGCATGCTTATACAGTGATCACCCTCCTTTAAAACAAACAAAACACAAGCTGAAAAGAAGGCTGACTATTGGAGCAGCACTACCACAAGATAAAGGAAAACAATCCCAGGGTCTTTTCAACAAGATATAACAGCATCACAGCTATTTTTGCCCATACATTTAAATGCCACTGTTAAGGCCTTTGTTCTATTCTTAAACGTGGCATCCTTCCACAGCCAAACCAGTCCTTACCAACAGTTCAAGGCTCAATTCACCATGCTCCATATTTGACTGCAGCAAATGAGAGGGAAAAAGGAAATACGACAGCCTGCAGGGATTTTCTGACAAAATTCTTTTGTTCTTTTTTCTGTTGGACACACAAGAGTAGAGTAAAGGCTAAGAATGTAATCAACTGACCAGATATGCATGTCCCTTGCTCAGTACTAATAATGCCATGCAGTAATAAATGATTGCAAAGTTCTTTTTATCTTAATCTTCCAAGCAATTTTGTTATTTCCAAACCAGTTAAGTATCTGTCCAGGTCAGGGCACCTGGGTTGTCTTCTTTAGGGGATGGTGTGACCCTACCTCAACATGATGTTAAAACACAGCTCGGCTTCTCTGCAAAACTTCTGACCCATAGGTCAAAAAGTTCACGAAAATCAACAAATACAGGAAAGACTAACGTAAGCCATAGATTTCATTTTATATAAAACATGACATGAGATGTTGGAGGCCCCCAGACATGTAGAAATGCTTGCGTATTGGTATGTCAGTGTCCTAAATGTAACTCAGTGAGCCTGTAACTCTTCAGATGTTGTATAACCGCGGGAGGGAGATTCCTGATGGGCAAACTGCTCATTCACGTAGTCTTCACATGAATGGCTATTACTGCCTCCTTGACGCCTACAAGCCATCCTGGTACCACTAGGTGCTTGCTCTGAACAGAAAAGACATCCCAGCAAGAAACAATAAACAGAAATAGGAAAACTATGTTGCTACCCCCCTCAGCATTGACTCTATTCTGAACAACAGAGGGAAGAGATCAAAAATCCAGCTGTGGCCATTCTTCCCATCTGTCTTATTTCCTTACTTCTTTGTCTTATTTCCACTTCTTCTAGCTCTTTGCTCTCACTTCTTACAAGATCAGCTTAGTCTTGCAACAGCAGTGTAAAGATGAAGCTGGGCTGGATGGCGTGCGCCCAAGCCCAGGGAAGTGTTAAGCAACCTAGACCTTACCATCACATGACAGAAATTGCAACTTTTGTCTATGCTATCCCTCATACAAATACATTGTCGCCGACCTGGTGACAAAGCTGACTGTAAATTAATTAAGTCTTTTTTTTCTGCCGGGAGCAACGGGTAACGCAGTCTGACGCCGCTCCGGTGAAGCTCCCCCGCAGAGGGCCTCTGGAACTGCAAGGCAAAGCCGCCCCGGGTTCCCCGCGCTCCGCCGTTTCCCCTCTGACGGCGGGAGGCCTCCTGAGCCGTGCCCGCGGCGCGGCACCGCTCCCTGCCTACCCTGCAGACTGCGCGTCCCGGCCCGGAGCCCGGGGGTCGCCGTGCCCCACCCCTGCCGCGCCTGTCGCGGCGGTGAAGCGCCCCGTTACGGCGCGGGCCGGCGCCCCGCGGCTCACCCGCTTGTGCTGCGCGTCGATGCGGCCCTGCCCGCCGCCGAGGAGGGCGGCGCGGCGCTTCTCCTCGATGCGCTGGGGCACGGAGGGCGGGTAGCCCCCCGAGGCGGCGCGGCGGCCCCCCGGGCCAGCCCGGCACAGCGGCGCCCCCGCCGCCCGCCGCAGCACGAGCAGCGCCGCCATGTCGCGAGCCAGCCGGCGGCGGCGACGGCGCCTGCGCGCGGCCCTGGCCCGGGACGAGGCGGCTACCGGCCCCAGCCCGCCTTTACCCGGCGGAGCGGCGCGGGCGCTCGCGGGACGGCAGGCCGTCAGGCCGGCCCGGCGGTGCCGGTAAACGCCGTCCCCGCCCGGGCGGGAGGGCTGGGAAGGGGGAGCAGCCGGCTAGGCCCTCCCATCTTCGGGTAGCGCCTGCCGCGTCCTCGGGCCCCGCAACGAGAGGCGGCTGCCGGGCACGCAGCCCCCCGTCTCCTCGTTAACGGCTTTTGTCTTTGCGCAGGGAAGCTCTGACAGACCGACGGGAAAGTGCATCGACTCTTCCCCGGCTCCGTTTCCCGTTTTGGAGAGATACGGATTTGGCTTTGGAAAACTTGCACAAGTGGGGACACAGCAGAAGCCTTCGGCTCTCAAGATGAGCTGGCCGCCCTTTCCTCCGAGCGCTAGGAAGTATTTATTATGAAAACACTGTCCCCGTGATACGCAGGCGCTGATGCTCTGCCTCCTCGCGTTAACAGGCGATCTGGCTCTTGTCACAGCGCATGAAGAAAAAAAAGACCCCGTAACAAGGGAGTGACAGAGTGACCTAGCTGCAGCGTATCCGCCATCCAGAGATCTGATGTCATCCCTTCCCGGGCAGTTCTCTGGCTTGCAAAGGCAGCCATCTATATACCAGCAATTTAATTGGTACCCCTGTAGCCCACCTCAGACGCTGGCCACCAAGAGACCACCCGTCAGCTGAGAAGAACTGAAGTAGTGCTGGGTGAATACTGCCTTACGTGTCCATACTCTAAGCATGAAGGACATGAGCATGGCCCTGTAGATACCACAAGGGCAAGTCTGAAGAAGAATCTCCAAGAATGGAAATTCTTGGATTACATAGCATATACAAGCTGTCATATAATAATTAATTTTGGAATGGCTCTCAGGCTCCAGTCCAGCCTCCTACCCAGGACAGAGTCAACACTGAATTCATACCAGTTTTCTCAGGGCTTTGTCAGCTGGATCATAAAAGTCAACAAGGATGGAGACTGGCACACACCTTTCCCAGTCCCAGTGCTCATGGAGAAACCAATTCCCGTCCCACCCCTTCCATTAAGTAGCCATCTGCCCTGTTTCAGTTCAGGACATCTGTTTCTTGTCCTCTGACTATGTATTTCAAGAAAGAGAGGTTAGTGAGGAGACAGACAGGCTCTTCAGTACCAGAAAGCAGCTATTAGGGGTGTCCCCAAGTCTTCTCCAGACTCACAACAATAAAGGTCAGTCCCTCAGCCTCTCCTCCTGGCAAGTGCTTCAGCCCCACTCCATCATGCTACCTCTCCTCATGATGTCCCAACCTGGATACAACTGTACAGTAAGAGAGTCAAAAACCTTGCCCAAGTCAAAGTAGATGACATCCACTGCTCTTCCCTCATCCACAGAACTAGTCATCTTATCATTAGAGGGCACTGAGGTTGGTCACACATGATTTATCCTTGGTTAATCTACGCTGGCTTAATCCCAATCACCTTCTCCATCACATGCCCAAAAAAAAGCATCCAAGAAGACTTGCTCCATGGTTTTCCTGAGAGACCAAACTGAGGCCAACTGCCTTACAATCCCCCAGATCATCCTCCCCACTCTTCTTGTAGATGGGTGACACACCAGCCTTTCCCCAGTCATCGGGGATCTCCCCTGATCTCCATGACCTTCAAAGATGATAGTGGCCTTGCTATGGCACCTGCCAGCTCTCTCAGCACACTTGGGTCATCCTGTCTGGTCCCCCAGGCTGTGTGTCACGCTTTCCCAGTAACTGCTGACTCAGTTGTCTTCCACTACTGGTAGCCCCTCTCCTTGAACCCTGCCTCTAGGCACAAAGGCCCGGAGAGACCTTGGCAGGGAAGACCAAGACAAGGAAGGCATTGAGTACCTCAGCCCACACCCTACCTAGCATAAGACTTCCAGCCTGTAAAGTTTCTAGCCCCCAGCCAGAGTAACTGCAAGATGTCAGCTGCACTCCTGTCTATCTGTGAGATAGCTGCTCCTCTGCAGCAGCTCAGTAGGTGCTTGGCACTCCCCAGCCGGGCCCAGTCAGAAACCAGGAAGCGTAGGTTCTCCCTGATCACAGAATACCCTATGTAGGAAACGGACAGCAGGGGCTGTTTGAAGCAAAAGCCTCCACTGTCCCTCAGTAGGAATTATTTGTAAGCTGCAGGTTGGTTAAGTATCATTCAGCCTGGCTATGATAGCTTCTTCATTAACAGTAAATGTCAAGAGCAATTCTGCAACTTTACAAATTATGATTACCACTATTCAGAACATTGGTCAGATGGAAAAAGGTTAGAAATCTGCATTCTGGGAACAGAGAGGTTTCAAAAAGACCCCATTCTGAAGAGAAGGTTGGCATGCCTCAACAGCATGGCAATGGGGGTTACTAGAAGCAAAAAGGCATTCTTCAAATAGTTGAAGTTCTGCCCAGTAGAGGAGTATAGGGGGAAACAGAATTGTAAACTGTTGCAGGTTACATGTAAAAAACAGAGTGAAGAGACGGAAAAAACACTATTAGGAACAACTTGCTAGAAGTATGAAAACTAGCAAATTCTTTTTCAAACGCATGAGGAAATGGAAGCGTGCCAGAGAATTTGTCAATGAGACAAATCAAGATTAAAGGGATTACTCAGAGACTATACAACCATTGCAGGAAAAAAATATATATATTTTTTTTTTACATCTGAATTCAGTGCAAAGGAACTTGAGAAGATTTCCGTGCCAAAAATCCTGTCTGTTATTTGATGAGGGGATACATTGGAGGTTCTGTTTCACCTTGAAGAGCAGGAAATTAAGTTATTGAACAACTCATTAACGCTAAGACTAACAAGTCTCCAGAACCAAATTGTTTTCTCTTCAGTGTTATAAGATAATTCAGAGATGAACTAGCTTAAATATCAAGTCTCTTGCTAAAAACTCATATGGTAGGTGGCTATTGCAATGCCAATTTTTAAGGCAAGCATTAAGGGATTTGAGAAAACTATAAATTTGTAAATCCAATATGAATTGTGAAGCAAAACAGCGAAAAAACAAACCTACACAAAAAACCCCAAACCGTATTAGTGAACATGTAAATAAATAGGACATACAGGTGAAGAGCTGACAGGTTTTGTGCAGAAGTTCATGCCGTGCAGATCTAGTGGCATTATTTAATGAAGTCAAACATACTCAAAGGAGATTCAGTTCATATCATTACTAGGATTTCCAGAGGCATTTGAGAGTGTCTCCTATTAGAAGTTCTTGAAACTAAATTGTCATTGGATGAAAAGGAAGGTCCTGTCATAAATGAACAGTTGTTTAGGAAATAAAGAGTAAAAAGTAAGTTTTCACAGTGAAACAATTTTACCAGCAAGTCCCACGGGACTCTTGAGCTGGGACATCTTCTGCTCCTTGAGTTGGAACCTATTCTGTTCGTCACAGCTGTGAAAGATCTGGAAAAGGGACTTAGAAAGGTGCAATTTCCTGCCAAGACCAAGTGTTTTGATTAATAACAGTTATGATGCTTGACTGAAGAATCGCCAAAGGACCTCACAGAGCTCAGAGAGAGGTGAAATTCAAGTAGATATCAAGTGATGCACTGGGAAAAACTAATCCCAAGAATACATACATATCAGACCCTTGAACTGTCTGTTACCAGAGGGAATAAGTTCATACTACCTCTGCAAAAACATCAGCTCAATTCTCAATAGCAGTCAAAAAGCAAACTGAATATTAGTAATGATTACAAAAGAGAACAAAACAGAAAACACATTATGCCACAGAATACCTCTCTGGTAAATCTGCATCTCTAATACTGCGTGCAGTTCTGGTCTTCCATCGCACTTGGTGCCCCACTCTTGAAAATAAGATACGCATATATGATTTTATATGTTCTCTATTGTATGTATACACATATATATACACCCAGAAAGAGAGTGAGAGAACAGAATTGATCGAGTGTATGAAGTGAATTCTATAAAAGAAGTACATGAATAGTCCTCAGCCTGGAAAAGGGACAGCTGAGATAGAATGACAGACACCTGCAAAATCACAAGTGTCATAAAAGGGGGAGCCAGGAATTGACCATTCTCCAGCTATCCCAACACAAGCATTACAGGCTTCAGCTGGAAGAGGCAGATGGATGGTCTGTTACAAAGAAAGAGGTACGTCTCCACACAGCTGAACTAGGAAACTACTTACCATAGGGTACCAGGGTATCCTGCATGCCAAAAGGGTTTGGGAAGCACCTGGACAAATCAATGGAGGAGAAATCTAAGATTATAAAATGCAAAGGTGTCACTGCTGTCTTTGGAGGTCCCCAAGACACCAGTTGCTGGAAGCTGGGAGATTATGCTAGGAAAATAACAATATATGCTGACAATATTATTAGTGTTCCCTGCATATTTGTCATTGCCTGCTTTTGGAAGCAGGTTACTGGACGTAGTTCTGACACAGTCATTCTTACAGTCCAATATTGTTAGAATTGTTAAGTTAAATATTGTCTCAGAGATGAGACAGCAAAAATTCTCCAGGCAGTTTCTCAAGAAAGCCCCTGCAATGCAATTCAGTGAAAGAGGGGAAAGGATTTTGAGGCCAAACCCAGTTACAAGAGGACTTTAAACCATGAGAAAACAGTCTCCTGCTATTCAATTTTCTCATGTTCAGTCAAATCGTAATTTGTGTATATTTTTGGTAAACACAAGTAGTCAATCAAAACCAATTCCACCATCATTTTGTATTCCTCTAAGAAACAGTCCAAGGTCATCAGTGTCAGTTGATTTAAGTCAGAGGGGTAACTCAGGTGTATAAGAGGTAGATTCTTGTTCCCAGAAAAGTATGTATGTACAGCAGCATTCTCACTAAACCCAAATTAAACTGGAGTATGTGCAGAGCTGAACCAGTATTTCTACATTAGCAGTTTGGCTCAGAATCAGCTTGAATATTTAGCGCTAGTCCCAGATCATCTCTACTTGCTTTGTGCTGTTCTAAACCAAACTGAAGTGAAAGTCCTGTTCTGACAAAACTGCACTCCTGGAAGGCCAGGTGCTGAACCAACTCCCAGCTCGCACTAGAGGTGAGCTGCAGACCCACAAAAATAAGCAGACCTCAGACAAGATAAAGCCAAAACTGGATTCATAGGTACGAAAACCAGAAGGGACTTCTGTGATCATGTCAGACATGCTGTAAAACATGAGATTGTCTCAGTAAAATATTCTCTGAATTGCATATTATAATCAACTATCAAACACTGGTAGTACATTGTTTAAAAAAAAACAACAATTAACTTTATTTCACTATATCAGACAAAAAATATAATCTGTACTGGTTTCCCAAAAAAGCCTGTCGGAAGACCTCTGAATGAAGATAAAGTGTTTGTCAGGGGAGCAACTACAAAGTATCTAAGGAAAAAGGCAGTTGTCATCTTCCAGCTTCAAAACAGGAAAAAGCAGCAAGGGGATTAACAATCTACCTGCAATCAGGCAGAAGATTTTTCATTACAGAACACCGGAAATGCTTTGGTCAAAGAAAAGCTCCACGGAGGCCATACAGATCTAAGAAGTCACCTTTAGGAAGTCACAGTAATACTTACTTGCCTGCATGGGGAATGAGGCAGTCAAGGAAACGAGACAGATCAGTATTTTCCAGCAGATTTTCTATCCCACTTAAAACTAAGACCCAAAGGAGAGAGGTCAGAATATCCCTGCTGAAGTAATAACAATAATACTGCAAACTACCAAGCTAAAAAGAATCTATTTTTTGGAAGAGGGGCTCCCTGTGTGAACTTCTGTAGTACTTCTCAGCCTCACAGCTCAGTTGGGAAGATGCCCGAAGAGGAAGGGAACGATGCTCCTGGAGGCAAAATTCAATGACCAGCTCTTATGCAAATGCAGAATTTGCTCACATCCCCCTCTCCCAAATCATTATAATTTAATAAGATGTCCAAATTAATTTTGAGCTCTTGTGATGTGATTTGGAAAGAGTCATCATCGTGAGCTGGCTAGCACATGTAAGAGCTAGAACAGGAGTAAAGTAGTACTATATCTGAATTGACAGAGAACCAGAAGTTTTCCTGGCATGCACAGAAAACAAGAAGAACCCCCAGCGTAAACAAGCAACAGTTGATTTTGGATTTATCGTACTATATCCAAGGAGGAGGGGAAGAAAAAAAAAAGTCTGGAAGAACTTTAATGTCTTTGTTTGGCAACACCAGAATAAAAGAAACAGCTTCAGTAAGGACATGGACTGCTGTGAGCTCTATCAATACCCTTCTGCTTTTAACATGCATGTTGGGAACCTGTTTTGTGACACTTTTGAAAGGTAAGGTAAACAATTTTTTTTACATTAGCCACAATAGAAAGTCTACTCACACAGTTCATGTAAATACCACTACAAGGAAAATGTAACCGAAAGGGGTACTTTTGTAAATACAAAGTAGATCAACACAGAACACGTCTAGCATATGGTAAAAGCTCTCAGGTCTAGTTCTGGAAAAAAGGAGGAATCTATTTCATCTGACAGAACTTAGAGTTGCATAGATCAACCCCATGACTTCTGCTTATACCTACACAGTTTAGTAACAACAGGAGGAACTTGATTACCAAAGATCTAATATGATACGCAAAATGTATGACCGTACTTGATGCCAATTCAAATAGAACAATTATTAGGCCAGGCATGCTCGCACAGCTGGAGAAAAGTGAGTGCAGCTACACCCTGAAACTAGCCTGTTTCAAATTGGTGAAGTGTTGGGAGAACTAAAGGAGAAGGCTCTGCTAAATAATAAATGCTGTGGAATACATCCTACAGATTCAGCCTATGAAAATTCCCCTTAAACGTATCACCCAAAGGAAGTGAGTGAGTTGTGGGTGACTGGCTTGTAAAGAACAATAAGCAAAAACCCATAACGATAGTGACTTAGTGGGTGTTTTTTGTACTGAGATCCCAGGGACCTTAACAATGTTGGGGAATATTCATTCTCAAGTCCTTGCAAATCCAAATCAGAAATAGATTCTTGTTTATTTGCTGGGTGTTTCTGAAAAGCAGTAGATAGTTAAAAAAAAAAAAAAAAAAAAAAAAAAAAAAAAAACCCAAAAACCAAACCACAACAACTAAACAAAAAATCCCACACAGTTGCAAAGAACTGGTGGACCTAACAAACATTATTCTAAAACTGTACAGCATTGTATATCTCAACGTTCAACAACAGCATAAGAAACTTCTGGTTTATAACAGGAAATTACTCTGCACCAGTAAAGATACAAATTGTACTGCACTACTCCAGGTCTCAAGCTTGATAACGTAGATCCCTTTTTTCCCTCCAGAAGGATACTTGCAAAACCAGACCAAAATAAAAAAGTGGGGATTGGCTTCTTCATACATGAATGTGTACTTGAATGAAAGGGCCATCACAGCCAC
Organism: Alca torda; assembly: GCA_008658365.1. NCBI lineage: Eukaryota > Metazoa > Chordata > Aves > Charadriiformes > Alcidae > Alca > Alca torda. Next base: position 29,507,541 of record CM018081.1, on the reverse strand, counting down.
TCCTAAAATCTGTAAAAATAGGATGTCCCTAGATGTGAAGTATAGGCATGGACTTCTCAAATCAAACATAATAATTCTCAGAGAGAGATCCCGGTAGGAGATTAGTAAGCAACTGGAACACCTTTTAGAAAACTTGGCCACTCTGGAATAACATACAAGAACACTTTTGAACACAGAGGGAAAAATTATTATAATGGGAAAGTCTACAGTTCATTCATGAATATAAAATGAGGCAAAAACAATGGACTAGGGGGTGCCAGTATGTTCTGTTTTACCAGGATTCTCAAGCCTTGTCACTGTTGGACTTCCCCCTTGGACATTTGGGGGTTACAAAACTAAAAGGACAATCCTATGAGAAAAAATGCAGGGAGAAGTAAAAATAAAAAAGGCACAGACAAGTTAATTGATGTGGCTTGTATTGCAGGAGAGGTCCCTGCAGCTGTGTCTCGTTGGGATGGTAACAAGGGTGAGCAGGTAGCCATGGATCACTTAACAGAAAGGCCCAGAGGCTTTGCAAAGTAACACTAACAATCTTCAGTTCTTTCTGATTCCTTTTCGGCAAAAATCAGTCTTTGTCATTGTTAGAAGCTGCGAGGAGGTTTGTTGTTGTTCCTTTCTTCTGTAGTTACTGTGATTTTAGATTTATTTGTGCTTGATTTGTTTTGTTAATTCATTAATAACAACAGCCCAGAAAACACAAGCACCCCTGACTACGCTAGAACTGTTATAATCACTGCAGTTTTATCCTGCCCGTCTTTTCATGATATTCAAAATGTAATGACACAGAGGGAAACATATGTCAAGTCAAACAAGCAAGTAGTTAAAAGCAAGTTTGCCATTGGTGTTTTTCTTCTATTTGTCTGAGGGAAAAAAACCAAACAAACCCCATAGCAAAACAACAACAAAACCCCACCAGTTTCTTCATAGCCAAGGTTTCAGAAGCAGTATATGTGGCAACCTGTATTTTTTTTTCTTCTCAGTTGATAACTTTCCCTTAAAGATGCAGCACTGTAGCAATTAGACACTCTAAGATGCACCAGTCCCACAACAGAAGGATCTCTTGACACAAGGAGCTCCTTCATCTCATGTTCTATGTAATACATTTACAAAGAACCATCCATTGAAATCTAAATGGTTATTCAGTTCAAGTGCTGTAGTAAAGAATCAAAAACTTAAAACTACCACCCAAGGACTTAGGACGTTAGTGCAGATATTTGTGGTTGTCAGAGTTCACAGGCCATATTCTAACCTAATCTAAATGAAATGTCTAGTGCTTCCCAAATGCAGCCATGGGCAGAATGTTGATAGAAACTGGAAAATGAAATAACATCCCCATTCTACCCTTACTCAAGATTAATTTTCCACTGAAAAGATAAAGGGATGCAAATCAAAAGATTGCAGCTGCAGAGTTAACTTACAAGCAGTCTGTAACCTCCAGAGTGAAGAGAGGGAACTTGTTTCCTGTCCAACACCAAGGAATTTAGTATGTTGAAACAGCACCAGGTTTGAAATGTTGAACTGGTTTTCAGGTACAAGGAAGGCACATAAAAAGCTTTTTGCCCCCCCCCCCCCCCTTTTTTAAATGCTATTAACAGCAAGTTTTCTAAATAAATGCCCCATGTATCCTCTTTTGTACTCTCTTCTTCCCCTTCTAGATCTCTGAAAATACTAGCTTCTCTTCACCAATTTGAAGTAGCGTCTTTGCTTCCTACACAAGTCTCTTAAAATTGTCTCCCAAGGCAGACCATTTTAAAAGACCTGGGTTCAGGGAAGCGAAAAACACAACATGGAAGTAGAAATAAAACCACAGTACTTAGACATGTGAGAAGAATCACACATTAAGTCCTTCTTTCTGCCACTTTTCCGGCAGAGAGGGAATGGCTGCTGAAGGTAACTTCCACTGGCACAGGAAATAGTTCATTGAGTGTTTCAGGGCTTGTTCAACATTAAGCACATACCACTGGCTGGAGAGGTAGACAAGCAGTGAAAACACTAGTGCCAAAAGGCTTTTAGTATAAGGGAGCCACAAAAGTGGCTACTGCACAGGGGAAGGCGAGCCAGGCACAGTATTTGTCACTAACAAGAAACACGGTCCCATAGTACCTGAACAAGAAGAGCAGAGCAGAGCAGGTCCAGCAGCAGTAACAAGGGCAAGCACAGTCATTGCCAGGCGCCCACAGCAGCAAGGCAAGTCCAAGGTCAAAACAGAAAGCCAGCAGGCTAGGCACAGCATAGTTCAGGAAAGGAGAAGGTCTTGTGCTTAAAGGCAGCTCCTAAGGCACAGCAGAGACAGCCCAGATGAAACTTCTCACAGCTTGGCTATTTCTTAGCAGCCTGACCCAAGGCCACACAGCTGCACGATATCAGAGCTGGCCTGATGCACAGGCAGACAGCTAAACCCCTGATGGCAGGGGGAAGAGGCTGCAGAGCCTCTTGGTGCACTCAAAACCCTAATATTTAGTCTTACCACTCCATTTGAACTAGTGATCACAAATAGCTGAGGACCTAACCCAGTCTGTTTGGATAGCGGGACTCATTCTCCAGAATAGTGATGCTGATAGACTAGAAGAAACAATCAACAGAGGTAGTAAAAGTTATATCTGCTTCTTGGACTGCACTACTAGCAGTCAGCTCAAGAGTCTGACTAGAAGAAAAGTCAAATTCAGCAGATCAGCTTCAGCAATAGAAGCACTATGGGCTTCCTCCAGTCAAAAGGGTATGACCTTGAGTCTTGCTACTCTTGCAATTTCATATCCGATTATTACCATAATTTTCAAGAATAAGATTTACTTGCAGTTCTAGAGAGTTTATATTATCTGTCCTGCTAGGATTGCAGTTATTCTTAGATGGAATCCAAACCTACTTATTTAGCTCTATCAGGAAATGTAAGAATAGCGCAGGTGAATGCTGTGTGTGGGGATATTGAGGTTTGGAACACTACTGATGGCAACTACTGAATCCAGCTCATGCACAATAACCCAAAGGAGTATATCCCAGAAATTAATCAAAGCTAGTAAAAGTCTTTGGATGGCAGGTGTCACGTTAGTTCCTTGCATAACAGCCAGAGCAGCGTGAGATATAGTTGGGAGGGGTTGAGACGAGCATGTTCAAGATACTCTGTGTTTGGAGTTTGGCAGAGGATGTGATACAGGGAGATGTATATAAGAATGTGTACTTGGTGGGAAATTGCTTGACTGTTACTTCAGTTTGTTGGCTTGGTTCAGCACATGAGGTGTTTGGCAGTAACTTGAAGAAGGAATTTGGCATTTTACAGGTTGGCAGTAAGTTGAAGAAAGAACTGGGCATTTTACAGGCAATATACATGTAGGCTGAGAGTGAGAATGAAGATGTTGTGCCATAAAACAAAGTCAGGTTAGGGACTGAACATCTGCAAGGAGTTATGGTCCAGAGATGGCATACTGAGTGTTTGCTGGGGGGTCAAAAAGGAGATGGCAGTGTTGTAGTATGCATGGTAATCTGAGAGATGCACTGAGTGAGCACAAAGGGGCTGTACGTGGGGTGGTGAGTGAAAACTGTCAGGCAGGGAATGAGCTGTACAGCCTGATGAGGACCAGAAGTGCTAAGTGTGTATTTGGAGGCAAGACCCAAATTCCTGTATTTTGTATGCACGCTTGTTTTGAGTTGGGCTGGAAAGCTGGGGAGGTTCATGAAAAGAACAAGGAACAAACGATAGAGGTAAAACTCTTTAATTTATTTAACATGGGCAACTCTAGGTGAACGCTGAGAGGGACAAGTGGGAAAAATAAGAGGTTCTATCAGACAGTTCCCCAAAAGGCCAAACAGAGAAGCGGAGAAAGGGCTGCCTTGATGGCACTGGCAGCGTCACAACACAGGATCCAGAGGTGTGGTGAATGGATGCAGTGATGCTTACAGTGGAAATACCAGAAGTTCCCTCCGTATGTCCCCAGTGATCTAAAACCTGGAGAAGGCAAAAAATCCCCCGTACCCATGTCTTGGTTGTATCTGCCCCAAGCCTGTGGATCCACTGCTGTGTCAAACATTGGGGTCTCCAGAGCACTGGCAGCATGAACATTTGTGACAAACTTCGTCTATACAGTGGTGTATGGGCAGGTGGTGTCCACAGGGGCACCCAAACCACGTCTGCTCCTGTGCTACAACTTCTGAGAACCTCACAGACCCTGCAGCTCTCTCACTTTGAAGGCAGACACACTGGACTTACTCCACGCTGGGTAGGGGGGGGGGCGCAGTTGGTACCCCGGAGCCTGACGCCCAGACTGAGGTATTTTGACAGGCCTGGCTGCAGGTTCCGGGATGGCTTGAGGCAGAGGCGGGGTCCGATTCCTCAGCCCGAGAGGCGAGAGCAGAGACGCTCGCCATGACGGGAGCACCGAGCAGCGTCCGCGCCCAGCCGCTCTAGAGGCCACGGCCGCCCGTGAGGTGGCGGCCCGGAACGCAGGGGAAGCCCAAACGCCCCCGGGTACGGGGCGGCCGTCCCCGCCCGCCTGGCGAGGGAGCGGCGGCGGCGCGCCCTCCGCGGGGCCGGCGTGGCGACCGCCCTGAGGCGAAGGCGACCGTCGGCAGCAACCGCTGCGGCGCGCGCGCGCTCCCTTCGCCCTCACGGCGAGGGCGGCAGGGCAGCCCCGCGGCGGTGCGCGCGGCCCCCGCTAGAGGGCGCTGCGCTCCCCCCGCGCTCCTCCCCCCCCGCCCCGCGGGATGGGCCCCCGCTGCGGGGAGGGAAGCGTCCCGGCCGCGCATGCGCAGTGCCGCGCGCCAGACGGCAGCGGCGATGGCTCCGCAGTGACGGTTGGAGCTAACGGTCGCTATTGACATTGCGGCGCGGATCGGGGCGGCCGACCCAGCCCCGCTCCACTGTTCCGGTGGCCCCGCGGCCACCCGGCCAGCAGCCACCGGCCCCGCGGAGGAGGAGGCGGCGGCGGCGCCGCGGTGATGCGGACGCGCTGAGGCCCAGGTGCATCCGCCTCCCTCCCTCCCTCCCTCCCCTCCCTCCCTCCCTCCCCCGCCGCCGGATCGGGCAGCGCGGCCCGGCCCGCCGCCGCCCTGAGCTGGCTTCGCCGTTCCTCCCTGCGGCCGCCGCCATGGCGGGCCGCCGCTGAGGAAGTGTCGGCTCGGAGGGGAGGGCGGCCCGGCATGGCCCGCAGCCTGGAGTAGCCGTGCTGCCGCCTCCTCCCTGCGCTGTGCGGCTGCGGGCGGGCCGAGGCCGCTGCTCGGGAGCGAGGCCCCGCTGGAGGCGGAGGAGGAGCCAGCGCGGCCCCTCTGACAGGGCCGCCGGGCCGCCGCGGCCTCCGCGCTGCCGCCGCCGCCGCGCGGCTCCAGGTGGCCCCGGACCAAGGTGACACTCGGCCTGCCGCCCCCGCCCCGGGGCCACCTGCCCCCTCGGCCGGCACGGCCTCGGCGCCGCGCTTTCTTCTCACCCCGGAGCCGGCGGCGTGCGAGCGGCTGCGATGAACCCGGTGAATGCCACTGCTCTCTACGTTTCAGCGAGCCGCCTGGTGCTCAACTACGACCCTGGGGATCCCCAGTCCTTTACCGAGATTAACAAGCTCCTGCCCTACTTCAGGCAGTCCCTCTCCTGCTGCGTTTGCGGTGAGGATCTTTCTTTTGTTCCCTGTACAATGAGCCCCCCCTCGGGCGGGCTTCGCCGGTGGGACCGCGGCGGCGGGGCTGGGCGTGTGTGTGTGTCCGCCCCCCGCCGAGGGCCGGGCTCACCCACGGAGGCGGCCCGGAAAACTTTTCCTCAGGATTTTCGCCGCGGAGCGCCCCCCGGTCCCGGGGTTGGGGTGGGGGGACGGGGGGGACCCACGTTGGGGGGGGTGGGGGGGCGGGGGCGGTGGCGGGTTGTGAACAGTGGAGTGGGGAAAAAACAGCCCGAATTGGGGGGAAACGTGCGGGCGCCGCTGGTGGGAGAGAAGGGCGTTAGGGACTGAATAGCCTGGCGGGCTGGGAAGAAAATATTCTGGTTTGTGGTGTGTTTTTTTTTCTTTTTATTATTGTTGAGAGAGTGTGTTTTGCCCAAAACGCAACGCTTTATTATGGTCACTTTATTTCATCAAGGGTATGGTAGTTATTAGTGGTTATTGGAATACCCTGGTATAGTGGAGATAATTGCTTTAAAAAAGTGATGACTAAGAGCAAGTGTGGTTAAAGATACTCAAAACAATATACAGACCATAGAGACAGGAAAATAAGAACTTTTTCCTTTTTTTTTTTTGATTCCCTCCTTGAAACATAAGGAGCAAAAAAAGTAATTCAGATTGAAAGCCAGGAATTTTAAGCGCACAGAAACAATGTTTGGTTTTTTTTTTTTTTTGGGTGAGTAGCAGATAATTGTCCTATAACAATAATTACCATAAAAAGCAAATAGGCTGAAAGTCTGGTAAGATCTCCCCACTCTGCCCCCTCCCCCAAACCAGAGCATATTCTGCGTTTTGTGGGAAAAGGCAGAGATCCAGAATTTCAGTATTACAGCCTGGAGAACCCTGGGAAGGAATTGCATTCTGCTGTGTTTATGAAGTGGGGGCACGTGTCCATTCCTGGTAGGAAGCTCTGGAATAAGCTGTCAACCTTTCTTGAACTTCCCTTTGAAACCTTGGTAGGCATTGGGAGAGGGAAGCCGAAGTGTTAGACCTCTCCGTTGATTAATTGTGTTAATTCTCCCTTTTTTCCCCTCTGGTAGTTTTCAGTTCTGGCCCTGTGTGTGTTTGTATTCTCTTTACAGAGTTGACTTATGTCCACTATGTTTGTATGTGTTTATCTTTACTAATGTGTGTGGTCACAATAAGATGTGATTGAATTACTGGGGTTTATAAAGTTAAATATTGTATTTATTTACAGAATCGGGATTTTAACTGTGGAGGCTGCTAAACTAGTGGTGAATGCTTCCTATCCTGTAGCTATTGGCTCCTCCCACTTAAAGTCTTAGAAAATAGAGATCTGTTTGTACTGGGAAAGAGGGAGCCTATTCCCAGGATCACTGCATCGTCATTTCCTGAAATAATTTGTCTAAGGGTTTTTTTATTCACGTAACCCTGATGTCAGTATTGATGTACCTCTGCTCTTTAGCTCTTGCTTATTACCTTAGGCCCTGTTAATTCCAATCCCTAATTGTGCTTTTTTCAATAAGTCTTTCTTGCTTTTGGTCAATCATTAGAGTGCTTTTGCGTAAAAATATGCTGATATTTTTCTAATTTTTTCTTTTTAAACATAGGGACTATGTGTTTCTAACTACTGTGCTTTTTGGCCTCTCCGCTCTTAAGACTGGTCTTCTGAAATGTGTTCTTTGTACTCCTTGCCTTGACTTCTTCCCTTCTTGGCCTTTTGCAATCTTATTTTTACACTCTCTGCTATTGAAATCGTCTATCTTTAATTTGTCCCTGCCTGAATTCCTGAGCTATTTTTCCCCTCTTCAGCTTTTCTGCTTGGCTTTTCTGTCCCTCTCAGTTTGGTAGAGCAGACCATGCATTTTAGTTTTTCTTTATTGACTTGTGCTTTCATGGATATTCCTACTTACAAACTATTTCTTAATGGTTCTGTTTCCCCTCTTCATCCTTTATTTTCTTTGAATTTTAAGGTTAGTTCTTTGGCTTATATTTTTTTTCTAGTGTGGCTAGCTCTCAGATAACTGTTGTTTGTTTCAGATATTTTATCTACAAGTGATTCCCCAAGTACTTTCTCTCTGTGTCTTGGGCTCCTGTTTGTGGCGTGGTAGCATACAGAGGCCTCAGTAAATACCAGGCTCTTTGTGAAGCCATATAGTAAAATACAGTTTCTGACCTGCAGAGTTAGTAGTGTCTTTCTTGAACCTGCAGGCAGTTAGTCATGGGAGAGTGGTCCTGCCCAATACAAAACTGTCTGCTCTGGCGTTGGTTGACCAGAGTAATAAATCTTCAGCTCAGACCAGTAAAGGCAAATCAGCCCTCTTTTTCTTGTTTGCTTTTTGTGTTCCTTCCGCTTCTGTCAGGGGTGAATATTGGTGCTTCTCTCTCTTTGCCCCTCCGACCTTGCTGTGATATTTTTAAAATACTTTTTTTCTCTTGTACATGTTAGTGCTAAGAGCTGTTATACGTTCTGCATACTTAAGGTCACGTAAAGCCTATCCAACTGTCAAAACCTTTTTAACTTTAGTGATTTAAAAGGTAAAGTTGAGGTACTGAAGTAAAGATTACTTTGTGAGATGTCATGATCACAAGAGTGAGTGCTGTGACCACCCAAAACTTCACAGCATGGGTTTTTAAAAAATATTTAAAAGCTTTTCAGATGCTCACTACTGCTTTCTACCCTATTTGTCTGTTTAGACTGTGAGATCCAAATACCTGTGTATGGGTTCATGTATATGGATCTTTGCGTGTCTGGTATGTCCCTTGCACAGATCTTAGTAGAATGCGGTCTTGACTGTAAATGTTTAAAAATGGTGCTTTGTTGGAGAAATACTGCATGAATTATCAGTAATGCATAAACCCCCTACATTTGGTTAAAGCCTCAAGTGTTGGACTTCTAGGAATTCCCTTGGGGAAGTTACTCCCCAGATTAGTGCTCCTTATGTCATCAGCCTTTCCTCAGTATTTACTCTCTCTGGTTGCATTCTGTAAGGCTTTGTTATGCTGTAGGTATTAATTCCAGAGGCAAGATTGTCCCCTTAATTTTAGAGACTTGTTTTTAGAAGGAATTAGTGACAGCTGTATAAATCACTACTTTCTCAATGCACTAGACATAAGCCAATTCATTTTCTTTTGGTCTGATGATCTTTTAAACCAGCTCACACAGTAGGGGCGGCAGAAGTTTTTGGACCCATGTAATTATGCAATTCTAATTAAAGCTCTGATTTTAGATTCAGATGGGCATACATGAAGTTCCATCAGTAGGGTATTGTATTTACAGCCATTGTAAGTCAACTAAATCTCTTCCAGGTGGATTTGAGGTCTCTGCCTTGCCTAATGGGTTATAAAGGTTAAATTATGTCGATGGTACGGCGGTGTATGTTTCTAGGATTTAAGTGTGCTCATGTGATAGTTTCCTAGATGATGTTGTACGTAATGCATTATCCCTTCACAGGGATGTATAAGACAATATTTCCTAGAGCTTTTAAAACTTAAAAATAACTACTCCTGAGCATGCATTAGACAGAAGGTATGTGCCTTATGTGCTTTGAGGATGGGAAAGCTCAGTTTCAGTCTCTGGACTAAAGTGATTATTATTATATTGCACGTTAATACCACATTGAATTTAAAAATAGCGTAGTAGGATTTATGCAACAAACTTCTATGTTTTAAAAGTAATGCCTATTGGGATAAAAATCTTCGTAAAAGTGGTGTTCCCTTTTTCAAATACCATGTTGGTTACTGCAAGTCATTCAAAGGTTCTGTTGGCTTTTCAGCATTAACAGCCTTTTTTCAAATTCAGTTAAAATGCCTGCAAGAGACAGATTGCCAGTCGGATCAGCTTAGCCTTTTATCTGTGGAAAACTGCGTCCTGGAACCTCTGAAAGATATTTAAAAGATGCGCAAAAGATTGTTATTGCCGATTTAGAGTGTGAAAGTGCTTGAAAGGTTGCATGGCTTTAGGACAACACTTTATGTTTAGCCAGGAACCCAGCTGTAGCTTGTGCTGTAGAAATACAGGATAAGAATATAGTTCTTGCCTTCAACATCCTGTAATCTAAGTAAGGGGATGTGAGACAACATGTGGTTTAGAGGAGATTAAGGGGTGGGAAGGAACAAAGAAACAACATGACGGTACTGAGCGGTACCTTGTAGAGCTCCCATCAGATGTTTTGAGATAGCTCTTGAGAGTCTGAGAGGGTTGAAGGCTAAATGGTAAGGTAGCGTTATGGAAGCAACTCCCAAGGATGGGGAATGGCATGGATTAAAAAAAAAAAATAATTAAAATTGTTCTCTTTTCCTATTCAAAGAACAGTATGGGGATGTTATTTCCATCCTGCTCTTGTGTAAAAGTATTAGCCTATTTTTTGAAAGTTTTATACTGTCAACAGAAGTTGAGTCTTGTGGAACTCCTGCTAGCTAGCTTTGAAATTTCTCCATAGTTGGTGGTATATTGAGTTGTGTAAAATTTTCCATCTTTGTGCCGTCTTGTCCCTGTTGTTGGACCTGTGAAGGCTTCTCTTCTTTTTCCTTGCCCCTTGCTGAGCTAATTCTCCATTGCTACTGCAGTTCTGACTGCTTCCCCCCTACACTGGTAGGTGTGACCTCCTCCGGACCCCTTGTCGGTAGCTCTTAGTGGCGTCAGTACGGATCCCAAGTAGAGCTTATTGCTTTAGGCTGTACTTTGTCATTGGGAAATTGTGAATTAGACCTGCACAGTTTCATTAAACTTTCACGTGAAAATGTCTACCGATATCTGAGGGAAGAAGCACCACAAGCAAGTGGAATGCAAGTGAATTATGGCTCTAGAGTAAGTAAAGTCTTTTTTTTGCTGATGGTATGGAGACAATCTGAGGCATACAGAAGTTACATGATGACCTTCAGAGAAGAGAAGATAGTTGGATGACACCTAATTAGATGTAAACTTTCTAGAAAATTTGATTTCTGGTCACAGAGATGGAAAAAGGCAGAAGCAGCAAATTCTCACTACTAATAAAACTTAATTATATGCATGATACTGGGTTTTCTGTTTGGGATGTGAGCAATGACTGAGTTAACCTTGGATATCGACATTTTAAAGTGAAAAAGTGTATTTAAGTTTTGCAATGGAAAAGTTTAGCCTATAACTCTCATTCCTTGTCCATTCTGCTTAGACTAAGGAGAGTGAAGGCTGATTATGAGCCATGCTGCCAGATCAGAGTTGCCTTTTGTGTTTGAAAAGTGATCTGGATCAATGCTTTCTTTTCAGGTATTTTTCATTGACATTTTCTTCTTTCCTCCATTTTCAATGATGAAAGATACTGACTAGCTATTACATATTGGTAGTTTTTAGAAGTATGTTATTTTCCCCTTAAAAATGACATGAATGGTTGCCAAAATCCTGAATTTCTGAAGAATGTGCAAAATAACCAGAATCTCCAAAACAACCATCAGGGAGCATGGACTATGGGACTAACTATCTTTCAAATACCTTGTGCTGCAGGTATTCCTTTTCTTCTTGTTTTGGAGATAACCAGCATGGGCAGTTGCCTATAAAATGTCCACTCGCGCATCTCTGAATACAGCAATTTTTAGCCAAGAACATGTTGGATGATTTCTCTTCCTCTTAAAATCTCCTTACTTTAATTCACTGTTTCCCTTTCCTGTTTTTTAAATCCTGTGTGTGACTCCTGGGAGAACTGCTCTTTCAAGGTTGTCTGCGTTGTACTGCATGTGTTTTGATAACATAAAGTCCTACCAGTTTAATTCAAATTGATTTCTAAACTAAAAATACTCCTCTGTCTTAGATCAAAACTGAGGAGTAGGGAGAAGTAACTGTGGTTTCCACCTTAATGGATGGTTGATACTGGGCTTAAAGCGGGTTGCAGAGTGAAGATTGCAGTATTGTCTTCTGATGTGATTTGAGATGACAACGTGTTTCTCGTTGAGGCAGCAGGAGATGATGGACAGGTTTTGATGGTCGCCTGAGGATATTGATTAAACTGTTTGTGTTTCAGAGTGTTTAAAGAAAAGTTAATATGTTGCCAAGAGGCATCTTTATTGGGACACCATAGTTGTCCAGGTCTATGGACATAGTGCGTTCAAACACAGATTCCTTTGGTGGTGTTTTCTTACCATGTTATGGTTTACAGATTAGTTTGACTAAATATGGAGTAAGTATTTGCTGGATATTACTGGAGTTCTGTGTGAGGCCAGAAAAGGTTCTTTGCATCTAGTACATGCACTTGATGCACAGCACAACCTTTCTGTGCTTTCCAGATAGTAAAGGTTTTCCTGCTTTTATGGAGAAATTCACTTTGAAGTCCTTCAGTGATGCAATTTGTTATTCTCTGCCTCCTGAGCCTTGCAGTCGCAGCACAGGGCTTGCTGGGCCTTCTCCAGTGGGCCTGAGGAGCACGCTTTACTTTAAGATTGCGTGGTTAATCTTGATGGCATGAATTTTTTTGTTTGGCAGGAAAAAATAGTTTTCATTGATTTTTTTTTTTTTGTTGTTTGTGATAAATATATTTGACTTGATCTATAACTTGCAAAGCAAGTTTTAACTCTTCTAGTGTTTATGCTGCATAGAAACATGTTAAATTAATCTTATGTGTATAAGAAAAATGTTTACTTTGCCATTTAAAACCTCTTAAAATACAGCAACCTTGACTTTTGGAAGAGATCATTACATGAAAACTTTATACTGGATGGTGAAAAAGATGAATTTATCTTTTTAAAGCTTGTTCATGACAAAGTTTGAACTTTGCCACCTAGTTTATTAAAAATACATTTAGAATTTTTCCAGTCAGTGAATTTTTTTTTTTGTAAATGCAAAGACTTACAAACAGAAATATAACTCTGACATAGGACTTGGTAAAGTATGTTCTGTTGTTTATTATGCTGGGGGGTGGAGTCAGAGAACAAAGCAGTCCCTTCTACAGTTTCAATGCAATTTGTTGTCGTATTTCTGGTTTTTCTCTTGAACTTTAGCAAAATAGGTTAACTGTATTTCTCCAAATACGCAGAAAAATAGTCTAACTGTATTCTTATCATGGTTAATTTGGGTTCCCATGATGTTCAGACAAAAATAGTGCATTTTTTGTTTTTTCCAGAGAGTTATACAATTATTAGTCATGACCATCCCTAAATGAGGGTAATAATTTCTGTAGCTAATTTTTCATAGTTGTTTGTTGATGGAGGATGCTCTGAAATATTCAGAGACATAGTTTCAAACTTTTGTGCTAGTAATATTGCAGATGTGTCTTGCATCCTCGTGCCTCCCAACCAAGAGTGTGGTAGCTACAAATGGGGATTTGTTTCCCGAAGGCTGGGGCGTGGGTGTAGGGCATCTTGGGTGATGGGCAGCACCTCCGCCAGGTGATCCAGTAGGTTTCTGCCTGGTGAGAAAAGTTGCCAAACTCTCTTCTAACTGGGACAGTTGGTTGGGGCTGGGGTAGGACAAACCTCCGTTGGTCACTCTGCCTCTTGACTTTGTTGCAGCATTTGTGAAAGGTATCAACGAGCCCGTGGTTCAAGCCCACCATTTTGAGTGTCCTGTTGGAAGGGGTTGATGTTAGGGCTTGAGGTCTGTGGAAGCAGACCTTCCACTGTTGTCTTGTCCTTGGCAGTTGTTCCTTGCACTAACCTCTCTTGAAGTTTCTCTGGTTTAGAGTGTATTTAGTTATCTTCTCTTGTAGTAAATATCCGGATCTTGCAGCCATATAAAACAGATCTTAGACATTTGTTTTATTTTTCTGCAGATGGTTAACAGACCTTTTCACTACTTATCATATGCCTGTCTGTCATCAAATAGTTTTGCAAATAGTGCTTTTAGGTTTTTTATCAAACTCTGAAAATGCTACTGCTTTTATCATTGTATTTTTCTTTGCTGTGCTTTGAAACCTCATTGATCTCCTTACCCTTCATTGGGATCCAGCTGATAGTTTCTTAGATGAAAAGGTGCTGTGTGGGCTTGAAGAAGGGAGCAGTGCAGGAGGGTGGTGTGGGGAGCAAGCCTTCTTCAGTGGCTTCTTCAGATGAAGTGCTTGAGCTGTAGGTAAATGGACACCTGAATTTCAAAAAGTCTTTATCAAGTGGTACTGGTGAGAACTAGCTCCCATCCTTCAGGAGGTGGTTACCTCTGAAGCTTGAATAGCAATTTGTTAGAACTTACTGCCTGATGCTAATTATTTTAGTAGAAACAATCAGATCATGTTTAACCCAGAAATGAAAATCCTGAAAGTCTAGCAGTCCAACTGTTAAGTCTTCGGCTTCAGCTTAGTACTTTGAGGTGCTTGTCAAATATTAAGTGTAACATAAAAGTATACGTGTGCTTGATCAGATTGATTATAGCTTCCTGTTTTTTTAAACTTGCTGGATTTAACAGAGCTGTAGAACTTCTGTCTGACTGATCCAGACTTCACAGAGGCTTTTTGTAATACTTCGTTTAAAAATGCCATCTTGGTCATTGTAATGTTTGATGTTAAGAGATGAACTGGTGTGGGTGAGCTTTCTTCTCCCCTTCTTCATGGCTGCCAGTCCTGCTCCTGCCTTGTGCAGCAGATACCTCCCCCCCTCAGTCAGGGGGAGTGACAGGAGAAGAGGGCTGGGCTGCTGAGCTCCTGCTTGCTTTAAAACAGGGGTGACTTCTGGTGGTAGGAATGCAGTCAAAGATTAAAGACTCTCTTTTGGCAGACAAATGTTGGAGATTAACTCCAGTGATACATTTATTTATACTTGTAACAAAAACTTGACGTCATAAATTTTTCTAGTTTACTTCATCAAATTAAGATTTAATAGTTAACATCATTCTTAAGACTTTGAGTTGTTAAAAAATGCAATATATCAAGTTTCAGTAGGCTTTTCCAAGGGCACTAAAGTACTTACTGGTGTTTAGCTCCTTTTCTAGAGCATTATATTGCTGCCTTTGCTGAGGAGGGATGAGAAGGGGAGGAGGTGACCTGTTCAAGTCTTTCTTCTCGGTGAATTTCATCCATTTGGAGCACATTTGCTGGATATATAAACCTAACAATTGCTTTGATTCCCAGTTCTTCTCCTCCCTTTGGACTCTGAGATACAATTTGCAGATGCTTCCCCTCTTCCTGCAGCTGTGAAGTAATGCTCATTAAGGAACACAATAGGAAGTATTCCTTGTGGTTTAAATGACCTCCCTCCTGGTAGCAACCTTTCCAGGACAGCTGTGATATTTTGTAAATAATATATTAAAAGTATTTCCTCGGTATATACAGCATATTAAATATAAGTGCTCATATTAATGGAGATGTTTAGTAAATCTTTCTGAAAGTGGGATAGTTAAGAACTGATGTTGTTTAGGGAAAGCTTCTTATTGGAGGCTTTGTAAGGACATGGTTTTGCTTTTGGTGTATTAATATACCCCTTGCAAAAGAAGGTGAGAAAAGATGAAGCAAAATTTAGTAATACCAAGCTATTTAGGGCAGTAAAAATGAAGGCCTGCATTGAGTAATCGTGGAAGGATCTTATGCGGATGAATGACTGCGCAATAAAATGACAAATTAAATTTAGCTTAGATAAATATTAAATGATAAACATGGAAAAATATTAACTTCTCAGAGCCCACCATTTTTCTATCTTGCAGATCTATATAAATTTGTAAACTTACAGAAAGCGGTAGCACTGCTGGTTAGAAGCCAAAAGTGAGGTCTTGGCCTTGCAATAGAAAACTCCATGAGAGTATCGGCTCAGTACCGAGCATCAATCAAAAAAAGCAAAGGAAATGCTGAAAACCAGAACTGGAATAGAGAATAAAGGGGAGTAACTTTATTATGGCACTGTATAAAGCTGTGGTTCACCTGTATCTTATGGTGTTGCAGTTGTGGTCCCTCCATCTCAAAAAAAGAACTGTGGAAGAGTTAGGAGAAGGGTGATCCAACGTCAGGAAGAACTTGTATACAGTCCGGAAAAGACTTGGAGGGTTACGTGATAGGTGTTGGAAAACCACGAGTGGTGTGGAAGAGGGGACAGGGATTGACTGTTGCCTCATCCAACCCAAGAACCAGAGATTGTCAAGTGACACTAGTGAGAGTAATGTTCAAAACAAAAAGGTCATTCTCAGCATGATCAATAGTGGACCAGGAACTTCTTATCAAAGCCTGTTGTGACTGATTAGGTTTTAAATAGTTAAAGAGGAGATTAATTTTCATGGTGGAGTTCATCATCTTAATCTGGGAAGATCTTGTAATTCAGAGCGTCAAATGAGTGTTATGCCTTGGGAGCCTGTACAGCCCAGCTGTTTGGAACATCCCAGAGTTTGGTACCTCCAGATTCTGGGCAGCAGCTCGGGTGTTGTCTGTCCGGGACAGTGTTGCTGACTTAATACTATTCCCTGAGTATTAAAAGTAATGAAACTTAATTTTCTGTGAATTTGCATCTCATGGTTGACTCTTGTTTTAGTTTAATGATGCTAAAGCTGAAGAAAGTGATAGGTGCCACAGAATCCATATGAGAGAGAAACTTTGAAGAATGAATATTCAATGAGATATGAGCTCAAGCTGAAAATATTTCCACATCTCAGGCATTCCTAATGTCTCTCTCGTGTAGGTTGCCTGGCATTTACTGAGAGTAGAACTCGTTCTCTTCTTTCCTAAAGTGAGAGCATGTAAAGTGTTATGTCTTGTCTGTCCGTCTGTGGGGCTTTTTTCCTCAAATCTTCTGGAAATTTAAAATTGTCAGTATCCTCTTTTAGCATTTGTACCCATTCAACAGTTTCAGCCAAATTTATTTTGGGAGAAATAAAATACACAGTTGGTGATGACTTTTTTTTTTTTAATCTAATTAAAAGTTAAATTTGTATACTTTTTATTTGGTTCCAACTCGTAAGTATTTTAGTGCTTCGTATTCTGTAAAGCACTGATCATCATAACTCATACTTAATCATCATAAGTAGCAAACAGAGGCTAAAGATGGACTGAGGAACACACCCAATGGCTTTGTTCCGTTGGGTATTAATGCTGGTGGGATTTTGGTCCTGGAAGCGCTGTGGATGCATGTGGTTTCACAATGGCATCCAAAGCCTCAAAGCATTAAATGGAGGAGTTGTTAGGTGCGTTTGCCTCCTGCATTGGCCCCGGCATGGCTTTCTGCCTGCCCTGTTGGAAAGGCTCAAGATCCAGAAGGGACAGTTGTTTGTGAACTCTTTCTGCTGAAGGACATGACTTCTGAGACTAGCTGATGGGATTTAAAGCTTGCTTTTGGTTTTCCCCATGGGAATTAGCGACTTTTCTCACAAAATCAAATCCAGTCGTAGGACCACGATGGACGTCTCTGCCTGCGTTGCTGTTTGCATAGTGTCATTTAAAGGGAACTTTAAAAGAAAAAATGTCCACTTGCAGGTTGGTTCTGTGACTTCACATTCCATCTGTTGGCTTTCAGTCTTCACTGCTTAATTTGAGGAGTGTTTTGCTGTTGTCTTCTCATGGTGGGGTCTTATGGAGTGGCCCTTCCTCAGACAGCCCTTCCTCATTACATCAGCAAAGAAAAGTTAAATACCTGCTCTTTGGTCGTGAAGTGCGTTTCCCATCTAGTATTGCTGTAATTGTGCTTTGAACCTTTCTCTGTTCTACAACTTCTCGCGGTTAGCGTTCCTCCTGCATCACTTTCAATTAGCCGTGTTCAGACACTGTGCGTTTCCTTGCGACCCCTGTTCCCGTCGTGCTGTAATGACTGTTCTCACTATTAGACGTCGTGTAGATGGGTGCCACCTGCTAGCTTTCTGAACAATTATATTTTATGTCAATTTATTATAAAAATACCACGTAATGATGACTTCAGCATTGACTCTTGTTATTTGTTGCTCAAAAACCAGTTTAAATGAGGCCACTTTTACTGCAAGAGAGCTCAGGTGGAGGACTGGAGCAGCCCTTTCCCAAAGAGGTACCAGGGCTTTCAGATTTCCAACTGAAAATGGGATGGTCTGCTCACTGAAGGAATTCAACAGTGGTGCAGAATCACTGTGCTAATGCAAATTTCCTATTTAAACGCACATGAAAAGTTGAATTTTCAATAGTTGTTTGAATAGCAAAGAGTATGGAGGTTAGGTTAGGTTAGGAAAGCAGGTGGAACGTTTTGACAAAAGCTACAGACTGGGGACAAGTTTCATATTGTAAGTGCTACCGCAGCCAAAAGTTACTATAGTGCATCTTGCTCTTCTATCCGAGGCCTTGGATTCTCGTCTAAGGCAATACAAGGTAGAAAGGCTGGGGTTCATTCCTTAGTTGATAACTCAGTCCGCTCGACTAGGTCCAATCAATTATATCCCTTCCAAGCGCTATCACGAGAATCAGTTACGGAAGATCTGTGTGATTAAAATGTCCTTGGCAAGTGAGTGATGAGAGAAAATATCTTTATAATTGATAAGGTTCTTTTTTTCCTCAGTCTGTTTCAATATATGCACTTTGCTTTCTCTTCCCAAATTGTTTAATTTTATTCATTTTTTTGGTAAGAGCATGTTTTCACTTTGGAAAATCTGGGTGCGAATTTGCTGATGGCTGTAATTCCTCCAACAAAGGCTCCTTATGGGGAGAAAGGTCTGATCAAAGCTGAAAATCTGCTCTTGGAAAGGAGGGAAACCTGTTGCGTGGACGACTGTAGATACTCTGAAATTTAACGTAGGTGTTAGATTATATTTCTGGCCTAGAGCTGGCTAGAAATAGTAAAGCAATACTGTCACTTTCTGGATACAGTTACTAGTTGGATTATTTCTATACAGAATTTCAGTTGTCTCCGTTCTTTCGTATTTTATTCTTATGTGTTACTTGGTTCATTCTTAAGAAAAAGCAAAAAAAAATTCTTCCAGGTTTTTACTGTTTCAGACATGTGGAGACATTCTAGAGACCTTCTAGATTCAGTACTGGGTGTCTTGAAACTTTCTGTGCTGTCAGGTGTGGTGATGCCTTTAGCAACTGATTTTTATTAGTTTTTTATTCTTAACAGTTAAGATCTCAGAGAAAATCCTTTCTTCTTCGCTCCTGCCCAGGACACGAGCTACTGTTGACACAAGTATATAAGCATTGTGGCTATGACAGTACCACTATTTTAAGTATTATTTCACTGATAGGTGCCTGTGAATGGGAAAACCAGGAGCCACCTTTCCTCAGGAGAGGTTCAGAGACACCTTGCTGCACCTTCTGGTTTGGCACAAGAGTGGTCTTCTAGAGAGCAATATAGTCTTTTTATTTCATTTTTATTCAAATATATTACTAGGTGTTTTATTCAGTATTTATAAGAAACCGTGGGATCCATTTAACTGCTTTTGTTGCTTGCAAAGTTAAAAATATTGGTCTTTATTCATGGCATTGACTGTCATAAAGCAAGGCTCTATTTTTAGTCCCAGCTAAATGAAAAGTAAAACAAAGTCTGCTGTGTCTTCTTTCCTTTTGGGGTTGGTATTTCATCATTTTTACATTCCTTTTAGAGTTTCCCTCTGCTCCGTTGCCATTTATTTTTCACTAATTTCATCAGAATCTCTGCAGTGGCTCTTCATGGGGGTTTATTGTTGCACTTTTGGTGAATTCATAGAAATCCTGGGTGTTGTGTAAGTTTCAATGGCAGAAGGGGACAAGGGGATTGGTAGTGTTTTGAGAGCGTTTCTAAAGGCTGAAGCAGCACAACGAATTATGGTGTGATGGTTTTCTTCTAATTTTTTTTTTTAATGTTTTAAAACCAGATATGGCAGCTGTGGAAAATTTTTACAGGCTGTTGTTTGGATGGTGTGTTTTCTTGTCACTTACTGAACTTTTTCAGGCAGTTCTTTTGATAGTACAAAAAATTCATCCCACGTTATCCTGGAAACCTGCCTTGAGTCCATCATAATCTTTCTCTTTCTTTTTTCCTTAGGAAATTTGCTACAAGACCCTATTGCTCCTACCAACTCCACGTGTCAGCATTATGTCTGCAAAACTTGTAAAGGCAAGAAGATGATGATGAAACCGTCATGTAGCTGGTGCAAGGACTACGAACAGTTTGAGGAGAATAAGCAGCTAAGCATCTTAGTGAACTGCTATAAGAAACTCTGCGAATATATAACGCAGACTCCACTGGCACGAGATATAATCCAGGCAGTTGATTGTTCTGCAGATCTTTTGGCTTTGCTCAAAGATGGCTCACCACTCCACGAAGAGACAGACAAATCTTCCGATACAGCCTTGGCTTTGTGTTTGACACATTCCCCAGTACCTTCAACCTCAGAACTCACACCCGATCCTCCAGCTAGTTTTTCGTCAATACCTGAAAGCACACACAACATTGATATTAGAGGTTCTGTTATCAATGGGTTGCCCAATTGTAATGGGCTTTCAGTAGATAAACTCGGAGTGAATATTCCTTCTCCTGAACACGCAAACACAATTGATGTCTGTAGTACTGGAGAGTATATAAAAACTGAAGATATCTCTAGCAGCCTGCAGCCTGTGTGTGATACAGTTTCTACTAGTGACTTGTGCACGACAGGTATCGACATCTGCAGTTTCAGTGAAGATATAAAACCAGGCGGCTCGCTCCTCCTTAGTGTTGAGGAGGTGCTCCGGAGCTTAGAGACAGTTTCAAATACTGAAGTCTGTGATTCTAATTTGCAGCCCAGCTTGGAAGCGAACATGACTAATGGCCCTTTCCTGCAGCTTTCTCCCCCACCCCTTAGCCATAACATTTTCATGTCCACAGATGCTTCTCCTCACGGAATCTCCTGTACGGCAGCGACACCTAAGGTAGTTAAGTTAAACAGAAAGCGATCTCGATCAGAAAGTGACAGCGAAAAGGTTCAACCTCTGCCCATTTCCAGCATCATCTGTGGCCCAACATTGGGAGCATCAGCTCCGGTAACAGTGAAACAGGAAAATAAAATGTCTTTGCAGCCTATTGCAACTGTACCTAATGGAGGCACTACTCCCAAAATAAGTAAAACTGTGCTCCTGTCTAACAAAAGCATGAAAAAGAATTTAGAACATGCCCCTAAGAAATCCCACCCGAAAGCCAAACCAGGGGTGCTGAAAACAAAAGACAAAGCAAAGGAGAAAGTTCCTAGCAGTAATGTTATGCCAGGAAGCCCAACAAAAACTGTGTATAAAAAGCCACAAGAAAAGAAAGGGTGTAAATGTGGTCGTGCCACCCAAAATCCAAGTGTTCTTACATGCCGTGGCCAACGCTGCCCTTGCTATTCTAACCGCAAAGCCTGCCTTGACTGCATATGCCGTGGCTGCCAAAACTCATACATGGCTAACGGGGAGAAGAAGCTGGAGGCATTTGCAGTGCCAGAAAAGGCCTTGGAGCAGACTAGGCTTACTTTGGGCATTAATGTGACAAGCATTGCGGTGCGCAATGCCAGCACAAGCACCAGTGTAATCAATGTGACAGGGTCACCAGTAACAACGTTTTTAGCTGCCAGTACACACGACGAGAAAAGTTTGGATGAAGCTATAGATATGAGATATGACTGTTGAATCTTTCTTTCTTTTCCCTGCCATCAGTAGGGGAACTGCTACAGTTTTACGGCAGCTATGGTTCTGTTTAACTTGCTGGAGCTCCTGCGTTTAGATCACTTGTATCAAGTGTTTTTCATTGCTATGTTATGTGTATTAGTGTCTGGGAAATAGTTGCAGATAATGGAGGAGTTACCCTAAAACTGTTTTTAGTTCTTACAGCACCTCATAGTTTGAGATCAATTGCTGATGTAAATGATTTTATCACAAGATCTTTGGCAAGGAATATATTTAACCTCATTGTACTCGGTCATGCTTTGTGCTCAGTCAAAGCTTCTGCTTAAATGTAGAAAAGTGGTATCTAGTTAGTCCATCTAAACTGTGCTAGATTATGGCGTAGAAGAATAATTATTACTTACAGTCACCATTACTAGGAAATAACCTCATATTCCTGTAGGAAACTCAGCACTGAGCTGGAGAATACAGTCTGAAAAGGGTAGGTCATTTCTGATGGAGAGAATTGGTTAGCTGCTCTATGGAATAGTTTAAAAATAAATATAACCAGATTAGTAAATATATTGAGGAAGCCGATAGCCCAAAAAGCAGCTTAGTCTCCAGACAAGGCTCAGGAAGATCAGTTGGTTCAATACGAATGTCGAACTGCTGACGCAGACACACCGTCCCCATTAACATCATTCATTTTTTGTTTTCTTGACAATCCCACCAGTCCCGTTCCTGATTAGTTGTGCCCTCGGTGCCAGCCCCGTCTGTTTGATGTGTTACTGACTTTTGGCTGGGGGGAGAAAATTACTATTTTCTTTTTTTTCCACCCCCCCCCCCCCTTTTTTTTTTCTTTTTGAGTTCTGCTGATTTTGCTGCTGTTGCCTCTAGAAAAGAGGGGGGTTTTGTAGGTTAGAGAGAGACCCCTCATCTGCTTATCATCTTCACCCCCCCGCCCCGGCTACTGCTTAGTGCCTGGGATACACAGCCACCTCCACAGCAATTGTCACCATGGGGGAGGCGGGGTGTGCGTGTTTGATTAAGTTTATACCACAACAGACCTGGGACCCATCCCCTTGAGGGTAGTTCTTCACTGACGGGCATCTTTCGGCTGGGGCAGAGGATCAATTGCGAAGGTCAGGTATTTCAGATGTTTCTTAGCCAGAATAAGCTGTATAACTCACTCCACCCAGAATCTATCTCATTTTTCGCTAGTAATGTTGAAAGTAGCTTTCGAAGGTCAGTGCTTTTCAACCTGTGCTGAAAGGCCAATGGAAAAATAACACAAAGTTGTCAAAGAGCTTATCTCAGAAAGCGGTAAAATGAAAGCACCTTTGTAGGAACCCAGCTTTATGCAAAAATGATTTATTTCAGCGCAATCCCTAAATGAGAGTACGAGTGGAAGAACTTAGACTTGCATTTAGGGCTTCCTTGGCAGCCTAAACAAGTCAGATATTACTTTGTGAGAGCAGAATTTCTCCTCTTTGAATGACAGAGCACAAATCAAACATGGGCTGACTAGAACACAAAACATTACCTTCTAATTTAAAAGGCAGTTCCTGCTTCAACAGCATGTTAAATATTATGTGAAGTTTTTGAGTTACTTTACCACTTCCATCTGTCCTTTTATTCATCCAACGACCCCCGTGGCACTTTCGGACCTAACGTTAGGTGTATTTTGATTTGGCACAAAGCATGTACAATGATGGTTCCTCACCTAAGAAATAAGCAAAAACCTTTGGACACAAATGACACCTCCTTTTGTTTTGTAGTGTACCATGGTGTCATTTTCTGTGAATGTGGTCGGATCTTTTTGTTGGTTTTGGTTTGTTTCTCCCCCCGTCTTTTTTGTGGGGTGGGTAGGGTGGGGGGTTAAAGCCATAGGAAGAAAAAAATGTGATGTACGTGTCCAGTCTGTACTTTTTTGTTTTTGTTTTGCAAGAAGAGTTGAAAAATATTTTTGATAATGAGTAAATGGTGGAAAATGCTTCTTAGTATTCTTGTCTTTATTTGCCAACCCAAGTACCTAAGATCTGTGTTTTTTAGCCCTCATGAGATTTAACGATGTCCTATTAAAATGTATTTAGTTAAACTTGTATGTGACTTTTGTGTTGACCCAAAAGGATTCTACCATTCTCTAATTTGGTGGTTTGATCGTGACCTACTAATGTAAATCTGTTTTATTAGTCCACTACATGTAAGAAAAGTAGCCAAACCGGAGTCTGGTTCAAGGGGAGTGAACTGCACAGCATGGGTTGTGTCTGACTGCTTTTGCAGAGCTGTTAAGTTTTGCTGAGATTGTTTGCTGGTACATTTGTTAGGACTTTCATTAAATTAAATACAGAGTACCTTTGCTCCAGAAATGCAGTAGTACTTGGAATCCTTACTATCTTACTGCTGCATTCAATATGGTACCAAAAGTTGGAGAATTTAGGTCAAGTGTGTTTTGGAACTGTTGACAGGAGAACCCTGACCATTGATGTAAAATTGCAAATGGTAGATTCAGGTTGTTTCTAAAAACATTTCCTTTTATGCTGCCACGTTCTTGAAATGTATATTAAAATTCAAATTGATTTAATAAATGTTAGTTTTCTAATTCTATTTTGCAACTGCTAAGGGCATCAGTGTGGCATATGTTGAACTTATTGTCTAAATACTACTTAGTGCCTTGATGACTAATTCTCTAATTGTTTAAATTAGGGTTGGCTTGGTCTGGTTTTCTTAACCTCCTGGCTAGTTGTTCTTGAATAAGCTGAGCAATGGAAAGGACGGTCATGTTGCTGAAAATAATTGCAGCGGTTCTAGTTGGAAAAGCGTTAAGTTTCCATGTTAGAGCGACAGGGGCAGTGGTTCCAGTTCTGGGACCTTCCAGTGCTGGTTGTGGTCCAAGAGTTGAGCGAAAATTTGGTCCAGCACATCCCACAGCAAGGCCTTGCTCCCGGCTGGCCGTAGGTGGGGAATCGCTGATGGAGAGCAGTCACACGGATCAGTTTTAGCTCCAGCAAAGACGGGGCTGGGCTGGCAGGAGGCCCCCATCTGCTGTGCATGTGGGGGACTGTCTCGGCGTTAGGACAGAGGGAGCTGCATGGGGATTTCTTTTCATGTAGAAAGTGCGTGATATTTCACCTTTTGTCCTGGTCCTCTTGAAGACAGCGATTAACTTCCAAACTTTATTAAATCCCTGTAATTTGTGGAGCTGCATCAGAAAGAAGAAGCAGCAGTTCATCACATGTTTTGCAGTGGGAATCTTCCTGCCTGGAAACACACTGCAAAGATGGGAACAAGCTCCTTCTGGAAGGGGTGGGCTTTTGGTCACGTGTAGTGGTACAAAATTAGGCTAGTGCTTTTGGCCATCCAGATCTGAACGTGTGGAAGATGGTCTTTCAAGAAAGAGAAGACATCTGAACTTTCATTTTGAGTGGAAGGGCTCTTTGCACCTCTCATAAATCCATGAAATCACTGGTTGGGATTAAATCCTGGAGGGAGGAGGGACAGGGACCAAACCTGGAAATGATCGCTTGGGTTGTGTTGACCTTGCTGCTCTTCCAGCAGTTCATTCTCACCGGTGACGTCCTCGCTCTCTGGCTTGTCTCACCCTACTGGGTTGGTGCCTCTGAACACGGGGGTTGCAACAGACTTCTGTTTCGTCGAACCCCCTGCGGATGGTCTCGTACCTGCCTATGAGTGTTAGAACATCACAGCAAATGGCAGAGGCAAGTAACAGATATCTCCTTGTGGAGCTGCTTCCACTCGTGTGGTGGTCACACCTCAGGGGCTGCCCCCTTACAAGCACTACAATGTTTTGTATTGTCAGAAAAAACCTGTAGAGTTACAATGTACCAGCAGCCTGAAATAAACCCCAAAAAGTCGGCTGTTCAGGGCAGGCACTTCTGGCAGTGCGAGGAGCTGCCGCTTCAGTCCAACTCCTGTGGACTTCCAAGAAAAAGGATCATACAGAGGTGGCACACAAATCCTGCAAAGATTCTGGTGTGATCCAGAATAAAAGCATCTTTTTACCATCTGCAAGAAGCACACGCACACACCACCACCACCCCCAACATTTCTTATGTATTTCATTTTTATGCAGATTACATTCATAAAAATCCCTTTTGCTAACTAACTTTCTGAGAAGTTAAATGATATAAAAGAGCAGGTAGTGTGTTAGAATCATTCCAAGTATGTGGCACAGCTGACAAAATTCACACTGAAAGGTAGATAATGCTATTTAAATTAGTGCTGATAACATCGCAAGCACATCTTTGTCTGGTCTTTTTAATTTTTCAAATTGGAGTGGGGCTGGTATTTTAAAGAAACCCAGAGGTTCCCCACCAAAAGGTGACTGTGTTACATGAGGATTCAGGCACTCAGGGGACCGCTGACCCGTCAGTCTCACAACAAAATAATACAATAATACAGCGATTCGGCTTCAGCATTTGCATATAATGAAATCAGAAAAGGCATTACTTTTTCTTCCTTTTTTTTTTCTTCCCTTCCCCTCTGCCCCCTCATTCCGCCTGCAGAAGGTCCAGGAGATGTGGTTTTTTTTTTTTTCAGGTCAGGTTAAAATGAGGAATTTTGGCATCTTGGTAAGTCCGCGCAGGGGCAGCGCTCTGTGGGGATGAAGAAGCGAGAAAGGTTAAGTGGTAGGATTGTTTCTCTTCCCCAGTATTTTTGAGAAGAAAACTCTGAATGTTGGCTTTGGCCAGCTCGTTGGCCGGAAACTGGCTGTTGTGAGCTCGGCAGCAGGAGGGAGGGTGGTTTTCGGACAGCAGCTGGAGTTGAAGTGAACAGTAACACTCTACCCCACCGCTACAGGACAGACTTGAATTCTGAAATTCCCTTTATTTGCCAAAAAAATGGAAGAAAATACAAAGTAAAAATAGAAAGATAAAACCAAAAGGAAGGCAAACGAGGAGAATGAGGAAAGATCCTGAAGTGTCGGGTGACCAGCGAGAGAGGAACAGCGGAAGTAGGCTCAAGGTTTGACCTAGCAAGAACAGAAATGCCAAAGCAAAAGTGATGCACCAGGGGCTGCTGGAGTACCAGCACGGGCTGTGTCTGCGTCCCAGCATCTGTCTGGTGCCTGAGAACAGGGTGTCGCTTGCTCAACTGGTGAGTCCTCGAGTCCTTCAGCTAACTCCCTCCTTCTGTGAACACTAAGTTGTGGGTTCCCAGGAATATACATCCTTTCTGGAAAAGGATGTTGCTCTGAAGTCCCACAGAGGGGAGGAGGAGGAGGAAATGTAATCTGCAGAGAGGTTGTAGAATCACCATCTGTGGAGATTTTTCAAAACTCAGCTGGATGAGGTCCTGAGAAACTTGCTCTAACTTTGAAGCTGGCCTGCCTTTGAATGAGGAGGTAGAACAGAGACCTGCAGAAGTTCCTTCCAACCTGAATTATTATGTTATTCTGTACAGTGCTAGGAAAGCTTCTTTTCGTGGCAATGCCAGGGCTATCCCAGGTTAAAACCTTAAAGAGACTATCACTAAGATATTCTGGAATGGGACATCACATAATTGGCAAACTGGGCATTCCAGTACTGCTGCTTATGGAGTTAAAAGCTGACAGCGCTGAAGTAACATGAAGGTTTGGTTTCAGCCTAGAATAGGGTCAGGTTCTTCTTGTTCCTTTGAGGAATCTTTGTCTTTGGAGAGATGTAAAATTTCATCAAACTAAAGACCACACTGGACCCAGATGGTGAAGAGAAGAGGTGAACTGCTTTGCCAGATTCTTTCAGGTAAAAAGTGGATGGAGCTGGTTACAATTACTGGTTGTGCAACTGCCATCCTGTGTTCATTTCTGCAATCATTTCCTCGTTTGTTCCGCATTTGGGCCTTTGTGGAATACTCCCCAGTGAAGCTTTTCCCCTCAGGGTTATAGTGATGACGGAGATGCGATTCAAACACCCTGCCGCTGAACAGAGTCACTCTGGTGTGCCTGCTGCATCCAAAGAGGCTTATCCTGGTTTGGTTAGTGTGCTCCTGCTAACATCACCTTTTACTGTGGAATGGAAGTTGCCTTGCAGCGTCTTTGCTAAGAACCTGGGCATCCAGAAGTTTCCCAAATATCAAATCCAGGATCATGGGGTATATATATGCATCTAGATAAAATAACAGCTTTGCTCAAGAAAAACAGAATAGATCTCCAAGCCCAGTTTAACTGAAAACTTCCTCTCTTTCACGTTTTGATCCTGAGGAGAGAGTCACTAACCACAAGAAGGCAGCAGCATGTCCCACCTGGGCATCAGGAGGCAGGTGTTACACTGCAAAGGCTCCTGGAACAGTTGAAGCTGCATTGTAGCGATCACCCAATTACTTATTTGGTGGTTAATGCTTAGAGGTATGTCTAGGGATTAACATTCCATTGTGCTCACATCTCTATGTACAAAACGCACCAGGGTAATTGTGTGTGTGCGCGTCTACACAAGGGATCTATGGAGTGGGTGGGTTCTGCCTTTAGTGCAGACCAGGAGGTGCCTGCCTGGAGATCTGACCCTGGCACTGGCAGCTCTCTCGGCTGTTCTGGCAGGGATGCAGGCAGGGATGGCCTGAGGAGGCACAGTTTGATACTCTTCCAGCGAGGTAAGAGGAAACAGAGTGTATACAGGCCAACCAAGCATTACGTGTTTCAAGGCCAGGCTGGACGGGGCTTTGAGCAACCTGGTCTAGAGGGAGGTGTCCCTGCCCAGGGCAGGGGGTGGCACTGGATGATCTTTAAAGTCCTGCCAACCCAAACCAGTCTGTGATATCTGTGCACAGTTACAATGGCTGCAATAAAATACAACACCTGAAACCTGTCCCAAGCTGGAGAAGGTAAGTACCAGATCTATTTTCTTTATAGAATCATAGAATTGTCAGGGGTGGAAGGGACCTTAAAGATCATCTAGTTCCAACCCCCCTGCCATGGGCAGGGACACCTCCCACTAGATCAGGTTGCTCAGAGCCCCATCCAGCCTGGCCTTAAAAACTTCCAGCGATGGGGCTTCCACCACCTCTTTGGGCAACCTGTTCCAGTGTCTCACCACCCTCATGGTAGAAGAACTTCTTCCTAACATCCAGTCTGAATTGACCCATCTCGAGTTTTAATCCATTCCCTCTAGTCCTACCATTACCCGACATCCTAAAAAGTCCCTCACCAGGTTTCTTGTAGGCCCCCTTAAGATTCTGGTAGGCCACTATAAGATCTCCTCGGAGCCTTCTTTTCTCCAGACTGAACAACCCCAACTCTCTCAGTCTGTCCTCATAGGAGAGGTGCTCCAGCCCTCTGATCATCCTCGTGGCCCTTCTCTGGACATGTTCCAGCACGTCCATATCTTTCTGGTAGTAGGGGCTCCAGAACTGGACACAGGACTCCAGGTGGGGCCTCACAAGAGGGGAGTAGAGGGGGAGAATCACCTCCCTCGACCTGCTGGCCACGCTTCTCCTGATGCAGCCCAGGATACGATTGGCTTTCTGGGCTGCTAGTGCACACTGACGGCTCATGTTGGGCTTCTCGTCCACCAGCACCCCCAAGTCCTACGTATCTGTGTTATCTAGGCTAAAATTGAGGGCTGGTAAGAATATGTGATAATCACCTCTGTGCTGAGTCACAGACAGCTCCTAGGTAAGGAGGAACAGCTCTTGCAGCAGAGCATGTGCTATTATCAGAGACACCAGTTGTGATTCTATGGGGAAAGTCAGTTTAATTTTGCACACAAAGCAAGAATTCATTAGTTACTGTTTCCTCTCTGAGACCAGAGCCTACTTCATGGGTGGAAAATGAGTTTTTGGCAACATTACTAATTCCTTTACCAGTTAAAGGATCCCTCTGGTAACAGAAATTTAGCATACTAGGTTAGGGTTGGGTTTTTTCTTCATTATCTCAGCTTAGTCTCTTGGAGAAGGCTTACAGGTTAGCAACACAAGAGAGGGGAAGAACACAGGGAAGGGACAGAACTGGTGCACACAAGACACCACAGTTTCAACACACCCGCTGAACAGCATATATGTCTTTTTTTACAAATACACTAGAAAATACTTTTACAGAGACAAAACACTAGCTTGAGGAAGATCTTATGCACAGGAGAATAGGTAGAAACATTAACTACATCTCAAATTCTTAGCGAAACATCACATCGTTCAGTGCTTTAACTGTCCATGAATTCATACAAGTAAAATATGTCCAGTATCAACTGCAAGAGCTTGTGGTTTAAAACGCAAAAGGGGACTTCACTCTCCCCACCCACTGTCATGTTGCCTTGGTTTCCAGGACACTAAGAAAACAAGTGTGACTTGTGTTTGAAAAGATTTCTAGACGTACATTTAAATTAAGTTGATTTGGCATTTCTTTTGTCACTCCTGGTATAGAGTCAAGGGGACAGAATGGCACAGGACTGAACTGAGAGAGAAATGACCACTGTAGATGTTGCATGCAGTTGCTACAGTTAATCATTAGATGCTGGCATTTATTGCACATCTGGGGACATAACAGAATTTATATATAAACAAAACAAGGTGCAATCACCATTTTTAATGAGCGTGCACGATAACACATTGTAAAAAGCCTTTTTATAGAAATCACCTTGTTGCAATTACACAGGAAGAGAAAAAGGGTTCTCAATTTACAGTGTACAAAATAAAGCACATTGCTCCAATGACAGATTTCAGAAAAATCCCTAAGTGTCTTGGGACTGAATGCTATCCAGTTTGAAAAATATCGATTAAACATCTTCCATTTCTCTATGCTGAGAGATCTGAGATAACTAGTTTATCTGACTTGTCTCCAGTTTCAGAGGGAGATAAGACTTCATCTGTGTCATAGTCTTCTTCAAATGATCTGCAAAGATAAAAGGTATGTCTTTAAAAGCCATATTTTGGTGAGAGCTTTTTCAGGCAAGTTATTTCAGTGGCTACTAAAGCAGCTGCCTAAAACACAGTAGCATGCAAGATGTCAGCCTCGAGGAGGATATTTATAAGGCATTGAAAACGAGTCTGGAGTAACCAGTATTCTGCGAGCTGACGTGACTTTGTGCTCCCATCCATCCTCATTTGTAAGTTCCGAAACAATTTTTCCTTGGTATTCAGCATTATAAAATCTGAATCCAGTTTTAGTAACAATTGTCAGTAGCTCACAGTAGCCTTAACAGTTCAGTGTAGAAATAAAGTCATCTGGCCCTAGAGGAGATTTGGCTTGTTCAGACTTGCTCGGAAACACCTGGTTTCCAGAGGATCTTCTGGATTAGGGTATGTTTTGACACACACAGAAGAACAATTGTGGCCATGCTGTCATGTTCCTCTCTCACTTGGTTTGAAGTTTAATATCCAGGTCTTAGCATTTGTGGCCTGGGGTGGTTTGGCTGCGAATTCTCAGCTCCAGCCAGTTCGGGCTGGTTGGGTTCTGTGCTCTGCAGCAGAGGAGAGCGCTTTGGGCTCTCATCCCATTCCTGTTCCTCGGAAATGATCTTTAAAGATGTTTTTCCTCCAGTCTCAGCACACTACAGGTTAGCTTCTCAGGGCTCCCAAGAATTCTTCCTTTTGTTCTGAAAGCAATGCTGCTATGAAGGGAACGTTGCAGGAGATGTCCCAATGGCAAGCACAGGAATAGCTCTAGTTTGTTCACTGATAAACTGTGCTGCAAAAAGGTTAACTCCTTTGATACCCCAGCATGGACGGTGCCAAGAAAGAACTGTCTACCACTGCCTGTGCTGTTCTTCCCTTCACTAACCCATATGCAGGCACAGCAAATCCTTGGGAGCCTGTCAGTCTGTGTGTCCTGCTGCAGGGAAGATTCTATGTTACAGTCTGTGGTCCCTATCTGAAGAAGAGACGAACAGCAGAGAGATCTTCTGGGACATTTTCATCTTCGAGAAAGGAAAGCACCTGCTGAGTAATTCTGCCACCTTCTGGATCCTTGCATAAGTGGGAGAAGGGAAACAATGGTCTGGATCCTACACCAATAACTTCTCATTATGTATGCACAGATGCAAAGAAGTACAGAGCTCCATTATAATTTTTTTTCCAGTGCCTTTTGCTTCTGGCCTACACCTCATGCCTTCTACATAAGGGGCTTCCCATTGTCTTTTCCCATGTGAGTTACTTCTCCACTTCGCTTTTTTGCTCCTTAAGGTTCAACAGTGCCTTAAGTTCCCACCTTGGAAAAGATGCTTTGATGCTTTCCACCTTTATGGCTAGGAAGCATCCAAGGGACAGCTTTTCCAGGAGATTAGCACTAATCACCTTCTCTCCTTCCAGGCCAATTTCAAAGCTTCACAGTCCCATAAATACACATATGGGCTCATGTAGATTAAACACTCATTCCTCAAGACTCAACCACAGCAACTCAGAGAAGGCAAATTACTCCTGGAAATTCTTTGTCGTTCCTTCTGGGAAAGACATTTTGTTCAGCGATGTACTTCTTCCCCCTTTCCCTTCCTTATGCTGCTGCATTCATGAAAGTGAGCAACTGAGCCATCATCCGACTCAAGGGAGACAATGAAAATGGTCTAAACTGCCTAAACCAACATCATCTGATCCTGTGTCTTTGTCCCACCTATCTGACTCTGGGCAGGACTGCTCTGCATTGTGCCCTCGCTCCTTGCTGCTCAGGTGAAGGGGATTCTTCCCCATCAGCAGCTGATAAAAGATGGCCTCTTGGTCATTATTTCCCTTCCTCTGAAGAAAGATCTCTTTCCATGAAGGCAACCATGGCTTCCATGTACATCAGCTGGCTGAAACTGGTTTCTGAACAGTGAACAAAGCAGTGCCCACTTCTGCCAGGCAGGCCATAGCCTGGACTGCAAGAAAGGATTTCTGCAAAACCAATGTTATATCTGCATTAAGAGCTTGTGTTGGTCAGATTCAGCTACTGGTTCTGCCTTCAAAAGACAATGTGAGCATACATTCACCAGGGAACGGACTCTTCGTTGAATCTCATACACAGACATGTAAAGCAGAGCATGGCTGAGAAATGTTCTGATCAGCTTAAGCTTCCAGCGAAACATGATGCTTCACTGCTGTCTTGAGCAAGACAGCACCTTTCTCTTATTTTTGGTGATTGTAGCTCTCAATAGAGTCACAGCACTCCTGAAGTCACTCTGAGTTTCCACTATGTCTTTATGAGATTCCTCTTCCAGGAGCAGTGCTCTCTCAGGGGCCAGCCTGCAGCCAGCCAGACACTGACTGGTTTTAGAAACCTCCCAGAGAAGCTATGGACAGTGCTAAGTCACCAATGTGGTACACACTAATTCATCTGCAATCGCTCAGTGATGCTTATTTTCAAATGTATTAATAAGACAAATACTAGATTTCAGCTTCTGCCAGCTAATTTAGCCAAAATCTTCCCCTCTCTCATAGAGCTTGTAAACTGTCTTGGTTTTGTGCCTGCTCCCTGTTTCTGTCATCCTCAAAGGACAGCAGAAATAATGTATGTGCAAAAACTCAATGCCTGTTTCTGGCAAATTTGTCTGGGCATCCAGCTCTTTGTTTTTCTTTTTCCCTTCCTTTTTTCCTGCATGGTCTGTTGCTATGCTCCACAAATGAGATCTAATCCTGCTGCCATGGCTACAGAGCTTTTCAGGGGCTCTTAAAAGCAAGCAGCAAGGTTGCTGACATACTCTTTACAGGAAGCTGTTTCAGACAGACTTCAAACATCTGACATCACCTGCCACTTCTCTGGTTTTGGTGAGTTTGGGGATTCAGGGTCCTGCAAAGCTTTTATGGCAGACTTCTATTCCTTTTCTGTGCTGAGGACACAGGTGTTGCAAAGCAGCTGCAGGGAACAGCAATTTTATCTTCCGTCCTGAGTTACCTCATCTTCCATTGTGAAGGCCACAAAAAGGCAAGGCAGCACAAAGGACATGAGGGAACAGCCCACAGCTGTTTGGATGCCCATCACAGGGAGAGAGGGAAACAGAGCTCTCGATAGCTTTGCAAATCTCTGCAGCTAATTAGTAGGTGCTACTGTTATCCCAAACAAGTTTCAGTGTGGGATGTTTGAAAATTATGCAATCTTCTCAGTAGTCTTACTTTAAGGGCTCTACAAATACTGTTCAAGAATGGAAGAAATCCTGAATCGTGCAAGATTAAGATGCGATAAGCGTCCTTTGGATGTTTGTTATATTAACCTGGAGACTTCCAGAGAAATACTCTCAAGAAGATACTAACACAGACACAAATCTAAAAGATAATTATACTGAGTCTCCATTAGGAGCCTCTGCACACAGAGAGGTTCTGGAGCAACTGCTCTGCCTAAATTCATTGACTCTAAGGATGTCACTCTAAGGTGGAGTGTCTGTCCATAGTTTTATAGAAGGCTGCAAAAATGAATTAGGTATTGCGAAACCAACAGTGTTTTAAAGAAAAAGTCTCAATAAACTTAGTAAATGAATGAAAATGTTGAAAGACATCTTATGAAGAGCACAGACTAACAGGCATAAAGTTTGGCAAAAAGTAAGATTATTTGACTGAAGAAAGTCTCTGCTAGGTATAATAAACATAACAGAGCTACAGCTTCTCATCTATGACAGTGGGACACGGTCAATACATGGCCAAAACTAGCAAAAATCATTTGCTCTCCTTTTTTGTATGGTTGCTAAAAGCAAAAGGCTTTGTCCTTTTTCCCAGCTATCTTCATTACTGCAGCATGTGTAGCTGATCCAAGTGGCTACCCACAAAGCAGCCCATTGTGACCAATACACCAATAGTGCCTTTTGGAGCAACTGTTTCAGGCTTCACGTGCTCCAGTGTTGAGTCCCAGTGAGAACTCCACTAATCCACTACCTCTGTTAAAAGTGGCATCCTACTAAACCCCAGCCAGAGCCAGACAGTGTGTTGCCAGGGCAGAGCGATGCCCACGCTTACCCTTCTTGTAACTGTTCATTCCCAGACTCCTCAGCCACGAGAATCTCGTACTCTTCGGCAGCGTATCTGTCCCAGTCAGAGGGTTCAGGGCCATCATTTTCAATGTCCTAAAGAGATCAGACAGTCAAGGACACTATGTCTGCACCTCTCTACAACTGTTTACAATAGGTCTAAACAAGTGAGACGGCAACTCTAGGAATAGCATGCAACTGCATAGAAACAGCTAGTCAAAAATTGCAATCACCTTAACTGAAAGATTCATAATTATCTTAAACTATTTTAACATCTGCAGACAAATAACTATGAAAAAATATATCCCTTAGTCTTTATAGACTAAAGTATGTGACCTGAGCTGCCAACAAACTGAGCCTGCTTCATTTCAGAATGCTGAACATTAATAACTGCGCATTTTCTTTGCTCTAGCTCAGCAAACCCTGCATCTGTGCACTTTGTAATTGGTTAAAGAACTTAGTGATTTAAAATCTTTAATTAGATGTTAATTGTAACTGACTTTTTGAGGAACTCTTCACAGTTTGCTAAGTTTGGGCAAGTTTGAAAGAAGGTTACAGAATAACATCTTATAAACATCTGCCATTTACTATAAAATGGGGAAAATAAGTTATTCCCCATGGCCCTATTTGACTGCTCTTACGATGATCCAGTTTAAACAAACAAACAAATAAACAAACAAAAAATAGGGTGGTTCTGGCTTGGGATATATTTAGGCCTTGAATCATGGAACCACAAGGTTCCTCTTAGAGGTTATGTGGGAACACAGCTGGGAAGGGAACTGGAGCTGGTTTTGGCATCCCCTCCACTTTACTGTATTTGACCAGATAAGAGGCTTCTGGGAGATAGTCTTTAAGCTGTAGTCACATCTGGTTTCACTGGATATGCAAGGGGAGCCAAAGGTGAGGGACTTCACACCAACAGCTGACAAAACTCAAGTCTCTGAACATCCCACAGTTAGTGGCGAGCAACAACTGCAAAGTACAAAAGCCACAATCTGCTCCCGTATTTTCTCTGCTTGGGAAGAGAGGATGAGGTGTGACAGTGCAGCCAGGTTGATAGCCAGGCACAATCTGCAACATCCAAACCTTCCATCTAGTCTTCCATGTGTGGCCTGATCATGGAGCTGGCATCTCATCTGCCTCGGCCCTTGTGTTGTGGAGGTGGTCTGTCTCTTTGGCACTGTTTAGGCTATGGCAAAATTGCTAGTGCTGTTTTAAGGATCAGACTCCAACCTGGATGTTTAATAAATCTTCGCATGTAGCTACTTATTTATGACTGCAGCTGCGTAGGGGGAAGGAAGAGACAAATGGGACTGCAAGTTCTGAATCTCACAGCTACTTTCTAAACTGAGCAAATCAGGTTCCCTTCTAGTGCAGCTGAGCTGTCCTCTTTCAGGCTGCTGAATCAGGCAACTCAGCAGGCTCTGGGCATTCTCTCTAGAATCACACACTGCACTGCCAGTGCTGGTGTAATAAGCTCAGTGATGGCACCCGAATCACAGAATAGCAGTACAACTTGTGTTGGAAGAGACACAGGAGGTCTCTAGTCCCAGCCTCTGCTCATATCAGGGTTTGCTATGAAGTCAAGTTTGCTCAAGGCTTTGTCCAGTCACGTCTTGAAATCCTCCAAGAATAGAAGCTGCACAACCTCTCTGGGCAATCTGTTCTGGTGTTTGACTGGCCTACTTCTGAAAAAAGTTTTCTTACATTCAGTTGGATTTTCCCTAAATCCAGTAGCATCCCAAAGATGGGTTTGAGAAGGCCTGTATTTAGAATAAGGTGATTTATACCTTTTGCACTGCAAAGGGATCCCTCTGTTCATTGTCCAGATACTTTTCTAAATGAAGAAGGTGTTGTAGAATACGTGAGCCATTCTGCACCTCTTCAGGTCTCGCAGGGTTACTCTTCCTACAGAAAAAACCCCACATTATTGTGCTACTGAGTTCTTACTTTAGTGAGAGACTGGGCCTGTTCCTTATCAGTCTTATCAAAGTTTCAATTATAACACCAATATTACAAATTACAATATCACAAAATTTCTTCCCATGTCAGTCAAGGATTTTAACGTTATTCAATAAATAGGTTCGCTTATTAGGCTTAAATCTTACATGCATATGGAGTATTTCACATTCATGTGAAATGTGAAAGAATGTAAATGGGGATGGTCTGGTTTCATAATCTAGACTGTCAGCACATCTCACAGCTGGAATAGACAAGACTTTTTGCTCCAGTTCCAGCAAGTCAATTCACAAGGTCTCTTGTTTAAGTATTCCAAACCTCCTGATGCATAACGTTATGGCATGATAGCCACTGCTCAGACTTGACCTTGTGCAGTAATTTCAGCCCTGTGATTCTAACACAAGGCTCTACCCATAGGTGGGTTCACAGTGACATTACTTTCTCAGTCCACCACACATCAAAGAGGATGGAAATTCCCACTAAACAGGACTTACCTTCCCTCTCTGGCTTAACAAGATCAAGCATCTGACACAGCAAGTCATGAAATGGCAGTGGTTCTATGCCCATCACTTCCATCCGCTCACATTGCTCCTCATAAAAGTACTCCAGTTCATACATGGAGAGCACTCCATCCCCATCCAGGTCCATGCACCGAAACCAGTACTCAATGCTAGGAAAAAGAGAGAGGACTAGTGAAAGCACAGCACTGCACTAGGAAATCCATACAGCAGAGATTGCAGCAACGCACATTCCCCTTCCCCCATCCTCTTAACGCTCTTCTGCCCAAAGGCTGGCATAAAACCAGGGAAGAAAAGACCCTTTGGGAAGGATCAGGGCACAGGCCAACCTGTCAGTCTCCTAGGTGGCTTGTGAGAACAGCCATGCTCATGACCTGTTTCACCTGGTACCTGTAGCTAGCATCCACTGTGCTGCAGCTCAACTGGTTCACATAGGTTAGGGTGTCCCTGTCTGATTCAGCAGCAAAAGTTGGCCAAATACAACCAACTCTGAGCCCAGGACACTGGCTATCGTTGAGTGACCCTGGTGAGTGATGAGGCAGGCGTGGGATACACTTATTTCCTCTACTCCTTTAGAGAGAAGGCAATGCTTTCAGGCAGTTGCTCTCTACATCCTCCCTTCCCCTCTGCATAGTCCAACCCTGCATTTATGAATTCTTCTCATTTTTACTCACAAGATTCGTTGCCCTAATAACCACATGCAGATCTAGTTCAGCTCTGCATGCTAGTCTCCCACTGGAAGTACAAACCAGGCACATGGGCAGGTTTTACAAAGCAACAGAGTGAAGTTTGCCTACAAACCCTTCTTATGCACTTACTACATGCATGAAGGGAACATGCCTATCTATCTGCTGCAAACGTCTCATGGTTTATCACCAGAGCCAATGCTTCAGAGCATGGGGTAACCAAAGGGATTGATGACTACCAAGACTTTTATTTAACATTACAAGAAAACTCTGCTTCTACACAATTCCTCCTTAAGAAAGGCAAATGATTTGACCAAATGTTGACAATAAATTGCTTTCTTCCTAATAATCACTGGAACCCAAGCTGCTGTCTCCTGTAGAAAGCGGTAGGTCACAGAAGTTTCTACAACCTTATCTGCTCATCTTAATACTTTTACTAAGACACAGAAATCACTCAGACCTTGTAGCACTCCTTTTGTCTTCCTCTGAAATCAGGAGCCACACAAAATCAGCATAACTCATGCGGCCTTCCTTTTGAACTTCATTGCCTCTGGAAGACACATGAGGGAAAAAAAACAAAACCAAATCACCAGGCTCCTAAATACTCAAAATGTTATCAAACGTATTTTTCAAAAGGCCCAAATCATTGGTGAGAGAAAATGGGGTATTGTCACCCATTTAGTCTGTACTCCCCACACCCTGCAGCACCAGTCCTCATGTGCTTCCCCCCAGGCACAGCATTTGCTACCTTGCTGTCACTGCAGGGCTGAGGCTCATCTACCACATCCCCTCCCACAGCAACTGCTAGGCTATTTTACTTTTCAGTTGCTTTAAAGCATTGCTCTCCAGCTATCCCTGGGCCACTGCAGGTGCACAAACACAGGGTGCCTGCATGTTTCCTCCGGCTTTGCCCAGCTTGTTCTACCTTGAGGTCTATAGGTGGTCATCCTATGGGATTTTTAATTTGTTTTCTCAAGATACCCAGAAGTCTCACTCCATTTTCAGTCAGCTCCAACTGGAGCACCACGTTGGAAACCATTCTGATCAGTGGGGATTTTTGAGAGTATCTTGCATTTCTAACCAGCCTGACAGAAATTCCCTTCACTCTTATCCCCAACTAGTACGCTATTCCTCACCTCACCACGGCGCCACTGAATATTCGCTCAATAATCCTGTTTGATAAAGCTGAAAACAAAGAAAACATGGAGAAAATGAGGCTACAGGTCACAGGAATAATTACAATTAGTTGTTTATGCTGAATCCACACAAAGCCATTTCCCATTGCTAGAAGAATGCTCTGTCTACATTGCCTAACTACTTCAGTGGTCTCTGTTCAGCAGCATTTTGTAAAAAACAAAGATGATTCTCACAGTGTGCCTGCCTTTGTATCCTCCCAAACACCGTATTTCCCCACAAATATGGCGACAGTGTGTTTTCTGCATTCTTGGATATGGGCAGTGTTACTCCTACTTTGCTGCAGTAGGATTTGCCACAGAAGCAAATCCTGCTGATAGGAGGAGACTATTTCAATGTGTATTGCAAAAGAAGTTCACTTATCAAGCAAAAATCACACATCAAATCCTTACAAAACACTACTTGGCGGAGCACGAGCTCTGTGGCAAGTGGCAATCCTACTGCAGGGAAGGACAATGAAAAACAAGCATCGTTTTAGGTGAGTGGGAGGGCTTTGCCAGCCAGGACATGTGTGGTATAAATTGTTATGGCAGCGACACAGCAGCCAAGCAGCAAGTACCAGTCTTGCATGCTGACCTCAGCCCTCCCAAACTGCTGACACACTTCCCTTAGACCCCCACCTTAGCTCCTTCTACATGTTCTCCATCACCTCTGCAGTCTTGGCACCCTTCCGACACATCAGCCAGGCAGACCCAACCTGCACCACCCCTCAAATCCCCCTGGCACAGTGCTGACGGGCTGCTGCACCACTGCTTCTCCCCTTCACCCACAGCACCCCTTCTATCTTTGGCTCCCCAGCACCCAGTGCTCTGAAGCCTCCTGTGCAACAAATACTCCACCCCCACAGTCCAGCCTCCCAGCAGGGACCAAGTGTCCCATTATCATCTATCCCAAGTCAGGCACTCCTCCATCCTCACCCCATCCAGCCTGATTATCAATGCCCCTGAGCCCTGTGACTGCCACGCTCATCCAGAACCTCCACAGCCTTCCCATAAACACCTGCACTCATGGACTATCACACCATTGACACACAAACACACACTTACAGCATTGTCACCCTTTCCTTCTTTCTTATTTCACCCCTTCAGGATCTTGGCTCCCACAAAATGTCGTCCCCATCCCCAGAGCTCCAGCAATGCCTGACAACTTGTCACACCTCCAGATCCCTGTAGCTCTACACACTACACCACCTTACCACACACTTTACCTTTCCTGCCACCTCCGGTCACGCCTTGTGTCCAAACATCCCATTTCCCCAAATCTGATTCTCTGCCCCAGACCTACTTTCCCAAAAACTGCAGCAACCACATGGAAGGATCCAAGAAGGTTTTGTCGTCAGGATTAAACACGCTCATCAAGAGCTCAAGCTCTTGTCCAAGACATTACATCATGAGTCCTAACAGGTACGCACAGGGGCACATCATGCTCTCAGAACAGGGATAATCAGAAAAACAACTGACCTGAGTGCCTCCATCCAGCACAACGCATACAGAACTTTGGATTTGCTAGCAATTTGTGGATTCACCAACACTTGGGGGTGTTAGTGAATGAGAAGCTCAACAGCTTTTTTTTTTTTTTAAGGCATCAAATTAACTGAATTAAAGCTAGGCTTTACTCTTTAGTGGGAACTTTCTATTTTCATCAATCCCCATTGTCCCACTGCAGCTTCCGGCAGCATACCTTGATCGCTGTACCTAGCCAGATCCTTCTGACTGACGTAAAGATCATGGTCAGTGTCCAGCTCCCAGAATTTACAGTATATAACATAGAAGTGCTCGTAGGAGAAATAATCTGTGATCTGATTTATGTCATCCTCTTCTTCAAGAGAGCAAGAGTCTGAAGAGTACAAATAAAGTGGGAAGTTAAACTAGACAAAGAGGCAGCTCAGCAGCTGAAGTCCTCCAGCCCCCGTGGAAGCTGGGTGAACACAATTCTGAGAGCTAATCCAAAACGCAGCCTCTCACCCCTGTACATTTTGTTGCTGCATTCCTTAACAGGCACTTAAAGAGCATGTGACTTGGCTATCCTGGTTAGCATATGTATGCACAGTATTTCCGCTACTCCTGTGAACAATTCCTGATAATTTTCAGCTATAGTGAAGAGTGAGGCAGAGAAACAAGAACACAACTGCTGTCTCAGCTGGGATCCATTATTTGTGAAACATTTCTGACCTGCACCAGAGACTCTTAGAGCCATCTACAACAGCAAGTCCACAGCTTTCCACAGGAACTGAGATCTATCTTTACACATGGCACATCCTTGCCTGGCTCCCAAGGGGAAAAATCAAGTCTTACTCCAGACTCACGCCTGGACTGGGGAAGGAGGGATGGATCCCAAGCAGATCAAACCAATCACACTGATATTCCTGGGCTGTCACTGACAGGAATTAGTCTGGTTTAACTGTGAGGGCTTAGACAGATTTCCAACCACGACATCTGTTAACCTCTTGTTACAAAACATTTAGTGACTATGTCCTTGCTTCATTCCCACTTCACACCTACCTCTGTCCTTCCCTCCACCCAGCCTTCCCATCAACAGGAGGGTACTGCATGTTTACCAGTGCCACCTCCCTGCTTGCCTTTCTCCTGGTGCTGAGGCCACGGGACAGCAGACGGCCTTTCCAGGCCAACAGATTGTGGCTGCAGGAATGGGAAAAAGCTAACAGACTCGACGAGGTCTGTACTCCCCTGCCCTCGCAGCCTCTCAGAAGGGAGGAGGTGAAACACAGCCTTAGAGTGACCCCAGGCAGTTGTGTCTCTAGGCAGGCAGGCTTAGTGGCCCTTCTGTCCACAACCATAAAAACAGATGCATTTCCATATCCAAGGAACCCAACTGAGTCTCAACAAAATTCTCACATCCTGCTATCTACCAGGTTCAGTCACATCTCAAGCAGGGACAACAGGATGGCACTGCCAGACCTCCACCATTCTGACTTGCTGGCACTCAAGTCTAAAAACCTCTGACCAATCACTCACTAGCCTCTTCAGATTATTTGTGGGTCCCTCCCATTTCTTTGCAGATCATAATCACTTGGGGAGGTTTTTCAATAACTAATTTTTTTCTTTTATAGCTCACGCCAAAATATGCCATTTAAACATACAGCAAAGAACTGCCCAAGCAAAATTATGGTCCCAGAGCTGAACTTCCCTGCTGCAGGAGATAAAAGGCAGAGTAGATATGCAAGGAGAAAAAGGGGAAGTGTGTATAAAGGGAGAAAATGAGTGAATAAAGATGCAGGATAAGTTGGGAGGATTTGTTTACAACAGAGGTTTGGGAGGAACTGGGATCAGAGGGCACGGACTGGCATGAGACAATCCAAGAACACTGATTTTTTCATTAGCTGATGTGATAAGAGGGACAGAAGATGTCTGAAAGGAGGAAGAGCGTGAACTCATGCTTGAAGCTTCTGAGGAAGACAGCACACTACATCTGGAAGGGAGACCAGGATGCAGTCGGGAAGTCTCACTGCTTTAGCTGAGGCCTTAACCTTTCAGCCTAAAGACTGTCTGGCTTTTTAAGTTGGTCTGGAGTTGAGCAGCCAAAGATAGTTTTAACCTGGTGCTCTTTTGGGCAAAGTATAGAGAGTACAGAGATCCAAATCTTGAAACCATAAGGATACGTTGCAGGGATTGTATCAAGAATTAAGCTTCATTCATTAACCTTTCTGAAGAAGTCTACTGCAGAAGTGGAAATCAGCTCCTGAGATGCATGGTCTGGCAATCGCACAGCACAGCACACCTGACCAACTGTCAGTGGGCTGAGGGCCGCTTGGGAGTCAGGAAATTGGCCGTCCTACCCAGCCCGTATCGTAGGCAATCCAGCAGCTATTCTTGGCTGCTCACCGAGCCACTTAACGTAGGTGCGCTGACTGCGTCTTGCTGCCCTTCCTCTTTGGCTAGATCAGGAGCCAAGAGCCAATCTACCTGATGCAGCTTCAGAGCGGTGGGTGCACAGTCACCCCTCACCTTCTGTCAGTGCAGTCCTGGCTGCTCCAGGCCCTGCTCTTCTCTCAACTCAGACACAACTCCTCCACTAGCTCCAGCACTCTCCTGGCACCGAGCATTTGGCCTCCCTTGCTATACAGTATACAGCCACAGGAACAAGGCATGAGGCGTCTGTGTCTTGTTCAGGCAGAAACCAACATACTTGCAAGAAGTTGCTTTTCCTCAGCTCTGTTAAAGTGATCTTCCCCGACCAGGATCGATTGACTGTGTAGAATATTCTCTGTATAACCTGCAACACATGAATAGTGCTCTTGAAATCAACTCCTGAAATATACCAGTTCAGGAGTTTAAATGCATAACTTTATTATTTTGTTTATTCACTCATCCCAAGGGGACTTCTTTTCAAAAACTGTTTTGTGATCTTTTTTGTAGACACTACTATCCTTAACTCACAGTGCAATCTGAAGTAACATGACAGTTTCTGAAACAGTATTATCCATTTCCACTCTGCAAATAGTTTCACTGCTCTTCATTCGCAACTTTGAGCATGCAGATGCATTATTTATGTCAGGGAATGCATTCAAAGTGCCAACGAATCACTTTGAAACTGAGTTTTTCAGGTTTAGGCACTGTAGCTTGCATGGACCTCACTTGAAATACGATTCTGCATCAGAAAAAATAAAATAAAAAAAAATCAGGACTTTTGAAGAGGAAACGGGACATGTACGGACAAGCCACAATTGATGTCTGACCTACTGTGTCTGTAACAATGCCTCATTCTCTCGGTAGCCCCACTGAAAGTAAGCAATAGAAGTTATCTGCCTGCATTCATCTTAGTAGCTGTTAACCTCATTGCTTTCTTTACTGATCTTCCTCTGGTGAAAGTGAGTAAAAAGCGTGGGGGGAACGCACAGACTGGTGAGAACCCAAGAGAAAGAGTTCACAGCAGGAGTACACTCCCAAGGACCTAAAAAGCAAACTGAACCCTTTCCAGGCCGCTGCTGTTTAACTTGTCAAATATCATCACAAAGTGGGGAAAACGCAAGCGTGTAATCAAGCATATGAAAGAATAAACTTAACACGGGAAACAACAACAAACATCTTCAATAAGATAAATTAGAAATATAATTAATTTGATTATCAGCACTGAAATCCATGGAATATAATTCTTGTCAACCAAACCTAATACAAACCTTTGATGTCTTTGACACCATGCTGACGTGTTATCCTAGAATTTTTGTAAACCTTAATAGTGCATGCTATTCCAACATGAAAATTAACACAACAATGTGGACATTACAGGGATCAATCCAGGGCAGGGGGGTTGGAACTAGATGATCTTTAAGGTCCCTTCCAATCTGCACCATTCTGTGATTCTGTCATCGGGTTAACAAATTAAACGGGGTAGGTTTGTTTCTTAGCTAGAAGTAGCTTTGAGTGGGCAATCACCATTTAAGGGCCATGCTTTGACTCAGTCACACAAGCACTGTTTCTTGTCCAGAACAAATCTGGAAGCAAGTATGAGATTGCCGAGTCTGCTTTGGGATACACAGATTAGTGAGACAGTAAATGCTGACAAAGTGCTGAACACAAATAATTCTGAGAGCACCAAGAATGATTTGAGGACTCAAATTGTATTCTGAAGAGAGGTAGCTAATATATTCTACTTAGGTGAACACAACACCTATTGGTAGCTATCCTGGTCCTTAAAAGCCTACATGGTGCCATGCAGGACAGCGGGAGGACTTTTTTCATCTCTCATGAAATATATAACTAGAAGCTGAAGTCAGCCTAATTCAGACAGATAAGAGTGCGCTTCTTTTACACTGCCATTGATTAACCACAGGGACAACTCCCAAAGAAACACTGCAGGCTCTTTATCCAGACTTCAA
The DNA here is from genome assembly GCA_008658365.1 of Alca torda. Taxonomy (NCBI): domain Eukaryota; kingdom Metazoa; phylum Chordata; class Aves; order Charadriiformes; family Alcidae; genus Alca; species Alca torda. The sequence continues at coordinate 29,463,475 of CM018081.1, read as the reverse complement.
AGATGGATGTCCTTCTAAAGCTGGGTGTCAATTCCATTATTGAAAGATGGATGTCCTTTCTAAAGTTGGATGTTAATTCCATTAAAACCAACCAAACAACAAATCTGTCTTAACTATAGCAATCGCTGAGCAATGTTCTATGGCCTATGGAACGCAAGAGGTCAGACTAGGTAATCACAATGATTTTCTCTGGTCTTAAGCACAATGAAAAAGCCGTATCTTTGTTTCTTCGTTAATGCCTCTGTCAGCCACTGCCATTCTGGACTATTTTTGGACTTCGTTTGGCCTTTGCTTCCAGATTGCACAACAGCTCAGAGACTGAAGTCAGTCTCACCTCATACATAACCCATTATCCCACCTGTCAACTCTGTAGCAATTCTTAAAGATACAGGGTTTTCACACCGTTCCAAGGACTCAAAAATAACAATCCCAAGAATCAGAAAAAGGACCCCTAACCAGCAACATCATCTTTTCCTCTGCCTGCAGGGTAATCGAAGACAACAAAATATCCCCTTGTTTGTGACATGCAAGAAACTGTTCTCTATCAGACCACATTGATAAAGATGTTCCATCTGCTCTCTCCTCACCTAGCTGTAAAAATAAGGCATTCAGAGGTAAAATGGCATCTCTTTTCATCTCTTTTACCATGTCCAGTCACTCACTGCAGGCTTTATTATTCCAATAATGGTCCGGTTTCAATGGATAGTACATAGTGTATATATCAGTATAAAATGTCAATACTTCCCTCTCTCTTTTCCCGGTTGTGAAAACCAAGCTGTCAAAAAACGCATTTGGGAAACATCCTAGAACACAGCCTGAGAGGATTTGTAGCATTCAGGCCACTCTTGTCAGTTATGCCTTACTGAAAGCCGTAACTGGCTTCATTTTTCCCAGCATGGAAGATTATTTATTCTGAATTCAGTACCCGAAGAGCCCCTTCCTATTTGCCCCTTCAGTATCCGAAGAGCCCCTTCCTATTTGCCTGTTATCCTCGTGTAATCTACTTCCAGGACCCAAACCATTGATGGGTCAGTTCTAGACCCTTCCCCAGCCTTCTCACTGAAGAACAAAAGCAATACCATTTCTGGAAACACCCACAAAGCTTTATTAAACCCCATAGGCCATCTTTCCCTTACACATTCGCATCAGTTAATACTGCATAAGCTGAAGCATTTTTCAACAAGCAATGTATTTTGCAAAGTTGTTTTTAGTTGACTCAGCTTTTCAACAACAGCATGCAGTGCTCACTTGGAGCCTCATTTAAACATTCTGGGAGAAGTCACATTTTAAAAGCTTTTACAATAAATGCCACGTGATATTCTGCATCGTCTTCACCACATTCAGAAGTCAGCCTCTGTTGAAAGAAACACAAGTAGTTTAATACAACAGCTCGCAGATGCTAATACAGATTAAATTACAGCCTATTGTATCCAAAAGGCATCTCTAAAAGGTGAAGAGGTAGCAAAAAAAACCCCCTGAAATGTGCATACACATCTTACCCATACTAGACTGTTAGCTCATCTCCAGCTGATTTCAACCAAGTGATGCTGTATCCAGCAATGAACACATAAGCCAGTCTCTCCTTATGGCCCTCATCTGTAATACAAAACCAAAATGTGATTCTTGCACTGGCAGCAAATATAGCATTCTGTTACTGTAAGTAGGTATAAGGCACTCTACCTTGAGGGGATCAAAAGGATCCAAGTAGTCTCAAAATCCAAGGACAAAGCTGTTTCCTTCATTACCTCCTGGTGGAAATACTGAATTTTGTAACATTAAAGAGAGAAGTACCAAACTGTCTGTGAAAGGAGATGTGAGAAATCAGAACTCCTGGTATCAGAGAGGAGAGCCACTGCTGCAGTGGGCCAAGTACTGCCACTCCAGATGGGAACAACCTGGCCCAACGCTCTGTCTCCTAAGGTCTTGACTCTTCTCCAACTCAGTGATCTGGCCAAGGCCAAACACGTTGAGCTCAGAAGGAATCTGTCTGTCGGCACAGACACCCAGAAGAGCATGGTCCTGCCAGTGTGAGGAAATCACAGCTTTCTGAGATTCAACGCTACACATCAATTGCCTCAACCACAAGCACCACTGTTTCCTGGCTGCCTGGGAGCAAGCCTAGAAAGCCACCTCTGTCAGAGTATTATGAGTAAGGGTGCCTAAAGGTTGAGCATGAAGTAGGAAAGCATGGTGGAGACACAAGCAGAATCAAAAAAGCACGGAGGAGCTTCACGTACTCATGAAGGGTCCGGTTCTGTGACTGCTTTATGGTGGTCACACAGGCACAGAGAAGTTGTGGAAAAGGAGAGAGGAAGGAAAAGGTATTGCCCTTTTTCGTAGCAGCCTGCACTTCCGCTATCTTGAAGTGGAACCTCTGCTTCACACAGTCGGTCGCTCAGACCAGAACATGCATTGCACCCCGATCAAGTGCAGGAAGTGCAGCAATGGTTGCTTCAGGACACCAAGGGTGATCATTTGGGGGATTACTCTACAGAGATATTTGTTTCTTGCCTTTATTCCCTCGTTTAGACCCTGAAAAATACAGGAATAGCATGTGACTTGAGCAGAGGAACCTGGAAAGGCAGATGCACGGAACTGCCTTTGCCACCATCCAACAGCCAGCATCGGGACAACCACACGCTGTATCTTGACCTGCTCACTGGCAAAGAACAACTGGTTGATATTGTAGTCAGAAACTGATGCGAGAGTGACCTTCAGTCTCTCAGCTCTTACCTCTCCATGTACTTTGAACACAAAATACCAGGGTACATGTACCACAGGCACCTCCCACACTCACCCATTCATGTGCCTCCATAATTCTCTGGCCGTTGTTATACCTTAAGCATAGTAACTGGCCAGAGCAGGTATCTGTTGTTTTGCTCCATGGGGACTAAATATGTTGGTAACACACCCAACGTTCACTGTCATGTTCAAGTGCATCTAAACATTTAAAGTTGATTCCCATTACAGATTTTCATAAAACATTAGTGTGACAGTTCCAGTTTTGCTCGGAGCAACAGTGTCTTTCTGCCATCTGCTCCTTGCAGGAAAGGAACCAGCCTGTGTCTGCCAGTAATCTCCCAGCTGCCAGTATGTGGTGCAGCTGGCCCCCATGCAGACCCTGGCAAGCAAACAGGAGAAACTTTAAGCCCTTGAGCCCTGTTGGGATACAGCTTCCACCAGGTCTGTCATTATTTGGATTTGTTACCGCTGCAGAGATAAAACGTTGTAACATTCATACCTTCTATCCAGATTCATACCCAACATGAGCCAAGCTGAAGGTTTAAAAAAGTACTAACTTACTGAGGTAAAGCACCAGTCTAACTGCTGATTGCAAAGTTGGAACAAAGCTACAGAACAAAACCCAGTAACAAACAAGTCACAGAAGCTCAGCGACTCAGAAAGACTAGATAGGCTTTCTGGCAAGAACAAGAGGCAGAAGAATTGGACAGGAGACCCCTGTATGCAATGGATGCTTTGTACCATGGAACAATCACAGATTTTCCATGCCTAAGTGACAGAAATCTTCAAACATATGGCTTTCCATGTCTCAGCAGCTCAGCAGAATTAGGGGCAACTTAGCAGCTCTCAGAGACCGAAGAAGGACCTCTCATTTTCCTTCATCAGGATTAAAGGCCAAAATATTGTTTTTATATATTTGCTTAAGACCAGAAAGAATCATTATTAACCTTTTGAATAACCTCTTGTACATACAGGAAGATTCATTTTTCCTTTGGAAGTAGTTCTTAAAATAACTCACTGCCAGTAATATTAAAAACCATCTATTTTTTGAAATAACTGAAGGATTTGTTGATGGGAACAGAGACGATTCGTAAAGGGAGGGTTGGTAAGCAATGTCACAGGAGATCACAGGAGCCAGCATACCGTCGTAATATACCGGGAATGGAACTCCGGAGCATCCTTCAGGAACGTCAGCCCAGGATGCGTTTCCACCACATCCTGCAAGACAGGACCAAATAAAGTGAAATAGATTTTCTTCTCCTTTTAATGTTTAGAAGTTACTTGGTTTACAAACCAATACTTGTGCTTACTTTTCAAAGTGTATTTGCAGCATTAATAATAAAACTGAAATGACATCTTTTTATCTATAAAGTGAGCCTTCTATAAGTATAAGCAGAATACATTTTCTGGGCAATACGCACCTGTTGGGCCATTTTGATTTACTTAAGGACAGAAAAACAAAGGAAGAGAGTTAGTGAGTAGATGAAAACTCATTTTCATTGAATGAGACAAAAAATTAGTTAGTTGACCATGCAGCTATCTCCTCTCCAAGAATATTTTTGTTCCTCCATTCATTGACGATATTAACATTTATTAGAGCTAGGTGTCAGAAATAAACATTCCTTGAAAGGTTGAGAAAGTTGCCTTTTATGTCCTCCACAACACGGAAGCTCTTGTGAGTCTCAGAATGTACACAGATACGATCATTGTTTTTCCAAAATTTACTTGAACTACCTGTGGCAATGCCTCTTTCTCAAGATCAGCTTTTTGCAAGCCAAACACTGGGTCACGATGCCAAATCTGCCAAGAAATGCATGACCAAAACCATGGAGAAACTGCTCAGATCTTGAATGAATCAGCTCAGATCCTGTATGAATAGACGTTTGTGTAATTTCTACGTGTCTGACTCCTCCTCCATTAAGAAAAAAAACAAAGAAGTGTTCAAAGATTCGCTTTGTCTATACCATGATATGACAAAGGGATAGAGCAGACACAGTACCATTAGGGGTGTGACACAACCGGATTTTGGCCAGTCTAACTTGATGTCTAATATGATGGTGTAATATGGTGTAACATTGCTAGTCTCTGGCTAACTGACAAACAAGATTGTACATGCCTTTGATTGCACCAAGTAGCTAAAAGGCAGAGCTGTTATCAACCAGGAAAGGCAGTGTGCCCAGTGGAGAAAAGACAAAAAGGAAATTTATCCATCACAATCCTGGTTTTGTTTGAGACACAGAAACATCCAGTGCAGACACAAAAATCTTTCCCCAACAAAGCACCTCCATAGAGGTTTTGCATAGAGGGCAATACACTATGAGAAATCTAGAGATATGCGTAAAAGCTGAGAAACAGTGTCAACAGATGATCAGAGGAGTAGATGGACCTGATTTATAGAGAAACTATAAAGAAACCCTAAATCTGTCTAGAGCCTGCCTAAATGTCCACAAATAATTAAAGAATGTGATACTTTGCTTTGTTAAAAATATCACATGTGAATAAAAGAAAAGAAAGCAATGAAATCAGGATGCACAGATTTAGCCTGAGTATTAGGGAAAAAAAAAATAATAAATGAGCAGTGAGACTTGTGCGCTAGCAGGTTTAGAGGCACATACAGAATAACTGGAACTGTAAATTTTTTTGCAAAGATTTCCACGTGATCTGGTAGTCTTGCTAGACAAATTCAATTATAATCGTCTTGTCAAGCAACTTTTACAACTTTTCTAATAAGTTTTTATGTTGTGCAACAGCGCCATGCATTTTTCCTAATACCCACCTAGAGAAATGGGGCAAATTTCAGCCTGGTTACCAGGCACTGATAAATATGAATCCTAACAAGAGACAAGAGACTAAATAAAGCTTTGACAATCCTCAGCGACTTTAGCAAGGTGTATAGATGGTTGGCATCTACGCAAATAGTCCACTTAAAATGCTTATTTCTATTTCACTGCAAAATAAACCCCACCCAGGTGCTCTTCAAATCAAAGGTCTGCGTGTCCTTGGTAAACATTTAAAGACATGAAAATAAAGAAGTTACAAAATAAGCATAGCTCTCTCCCCATCTGTTCACTGTTGAGCTGTTGCAGGTACCTGAAGCAGCGGGACGAAGTCCTCCTGTTCCAGGTAGTCACAGCTTGGCTTCGCTAAAAGGTATGTGAATCTGGATGCATCATCATGGCAGTTACGCAGGATTCTACAAGAAAGAAGAAGAGTTACTCCAACCACTTTGTGCCTCACAGGACAGTCACAAACTGCAGTTGGATTACGAAGTGCCTTATCACATGTTACACAGTACATCTACACTGTGAATTATGCAAAGTTGACCTCAGACTACCAGCATCCATTTTCTTCAATACCTTTCAGCAGCACCAAGATACTTGCACCCAGCGGAGCTTTTTTTTTCGTGTTAATACTGCTGTGGTAAACAAGGTTTCTTATTGAAGGCTACTCTTACTTTGATTCCACAGCAGCCACAGTATAAGTAACCTGACTTTTCAAAATGCTGCATGCTCACTGATCTCATTTGAAGTCAACAGGATCAACCTAATGGGATGCCTTACAAGACATGCTCTCCAATTTCATCCTTTACTATATTTCAATATTTGAGGATATTGCCACACTACAATGACTAAATTTTCAACCAGAAACAAATCACTCTCCAGAAGGGAAGAGAGCATCCCTTGTTAATTCTGGCACAGCTGGCTGCTGTGCATTGAAGAACAGCCCAACGAAAAAATCAGTAGGACTGAGGATTTAGAGAAGCATATAAATTCATTCCTTAGGTTGACAGTTTGCATCTGACACCGATTCTTGTCTCTGCTTTCTTCTAATACCTGGTAAAAGGTATCACGATTACTTAATTCACTCCAAACAGAACTACTCATAAAAACAGAAACTCCGTGACGTTTACCAAATCACTACTGAATACCAGTAACAGAAGAGAGTATTTGGATATATCAAACACTAAACTGTTCATATAGTATAAGGGAAACAATAAATCACTCAGAAAATTACCCTCTATTCTTTAATAACTGTGAAAATACAAATGCATTGTCAATTATTTACTATGAGAGATTATTTAACCCTTCCTCTCCTGAAAGTGTATGAACTTACATTGAAACATAGTACTGAAACACCTGTAGTTTTCCTGCAGAGATCACACTGTAACTGGCTCACTGCTAATTCTGGACTCACCACTCTTTACCAAAAGCAGACTTTACAAAAAAAGGGTATTTTTAAAATAAGTCTCCCAGCAAAAAAGAAAAAAAAAAAAGGATTTAGTGGCTGACAAGCAATCCTGTTAGCTGCACGCTCATATCACGCTGTCAATTAACAGATACATTCTAAATCAGCTGCAGAAAAGGTGATGTTTTAGCAAAAAAAAAAAAAATTCAGGCACATAGAGATGAATTCTGTGAATTCTAAAGTCATGTTTTAGCAAGAAACTAAAAGATCTGATTTTCAGAAGTATGCTATACCCAGCAACTCCTATTGACTTCAAATGAGCTCAGCAAGCACTTAGAAAAGTCAGGTCAGCTAGTAAGATGCTTAAAAATAGGCTTCAGCAATTAAAGATAACTGTTTGAAAATTATGTCTGTGTTCAGATAGCTGTAGTCTAACTTTACCAGGGACACTACATTTATTTCTGTCTATCACGTTTACAGAAACAATTTTGCTACTGTCAGAGGGGAAGAGGGGGGGGGGCGGGGGAGGAGAGAGAAATCTTTCTAAAAGAGCAATTAAAGTGAGAAAAGCCTATAAAACTTGGCTTGGAAATGGTGTGGTTAAAAGAATACAGAAGAGGGGCACGACCACAGTCTGTAAATATCTAAAGGACGTAAAGTTAGAGGAGTGAAAATATGTGGTATCATACATGAGGGATTAATTAGGAGTAATTGGAGGAACCTAAGGAAGGAAAAAATGTTGTCTGTGTCAAGGAAAACTTACTGACACAGTCATCCCCTAACATTTTTGCAATTTTGCCAGGGTAACTACAAGCTGTTTTGACAATATTATCGCAGGAAATACTTCGGGAATGCGTGGTTAAAGGCTCCTTTAAGAATCTGAAGAGCAACCATTAAATCAAAAGTTAGAATTCTCTCTGGATATGAGATGGAGACATTGTTCAGGTGTTTCCCAAAGTAGACTAAAGCCTGAATCACCCTGGAGGGAAAAAGATTAGGCAAGAGAGCAAGTCTGTTCCATCTCACACGTCTGACTCCAAGCACGGTATCTATAGAGCTCATAAAAAGAAGCCTTGACAATGGTATGTGGAAGTGACTGTCAAACCCCACAGATTTACTGTACAGCATGCTTGAGGAAGGTAACCACCACTAAAGCTCCCGGAGTATCCACTTGTATGATGTTTCCTTATTTTACATTTCTCCTTCTTGTCCTATAACATTATCACACGTCTCCTCTCCCCATTCCCAAAAGGCACTCGCTCAGTGCACTGGTGTAGCAGCAATAAGGCCTCACATAAATATATCCCAATACATCCACTGACATCTATCAGCCATCTCATGCAAGGCTGGCATATTTCTAGGGAGCACGTTAATATATTTTATATGCCAATCAGACCAAAAAGCCTCATCATCTATGCAATTGCTTCAAAGTTTGTTGATACAGCATGGAAACAAGTCTTCAGGGAGTTTTAGGGAAGAAAACTCAAGCTGATTGAGATTGTTAAGTCGTTTATTTTCTTCTAAATAAGGGACAATGATTTGAAAAGTCTGGTGGAAGGAGGAAAAAAAAAAAAGAAAAGGAAAGAAAAGAAAGGCTTCTATGCTAGACTGTTCTGTTTTTCCAGAAAGAGAATTTTGCATTTGCTATACTCACTTTCTCCACATAGATACAAAAGAGTGTACAGATACACATCCTGTCCTTTCTCCTCCCGAAGCATTGAACATAGGTGCTTTCCAGTAGAGTGGGCAGCCACATATCTGTAATGAGGAATACAAAAGCAGTCACAAGAAGAGCCTGCCTGCTTACACACTGAATTCACCATCGAGACTTTTACATAAGGGAAATAAAGCGGTAATGGCACACAGATTAGTCAAAAAGCTGTATGGCAAGGTTCAAAATCCACCAATAACTTTCTATTTTGTCATATGACTTTTTAAATAGCCGAGAAATACATCCCGTCAGGCTAGGAAAAGGATCAAAGACTATCAATCTCTTAAGCTCTGTCTTTGACTGAGCTGGTTACCAAGACTCCCTGCAAAGTGAAGTGGAAAGAGACAGGCATCTCCATCCAGAAGAGACCACTCAAACCAGCTACCTCGTGACCTACCTTAGAAACAGATGGCCCATTCTCTACATGGCCTGACTTCTCACTGACAGCAAGGAAACTTCAGTTCTAATTATAGACAATTAATGATTAAATGCCTGAAGGTGAAATGATTCCCATCCTATAGTCTTCAGTGCAGCGCCTTCCACGTAAAGCGGCCCATTTTCCCAACGCTGCTAGATCACAGCAGGATAACAAAAAATGAAAGCACAAATGGAGAGGCCAATTCCAGCAAAAGGACTCCCTGAACAACTTTTTAACTGGCCTCTGCAGAGGCTGCTAGCTTTCAGAATGGCAATCAGTGAAAGCTTACGCATTTTCTACTTTGTAATGCCTCAGAATAGCAGGCTTGAAAACAGCTTCAAATATTCAGCTGCTGACACCTTCAAGAAACCTCCTTTTTACCACAAAGATCATTCCAGCCACCTTCATGACTCCAGTCAAGGTACCAGAACATCTGCAAAGCACAGGCCTGGGAGGGAGCGCAGCTGATTCAGGCCAGGCACAGGTAAGAAGGATATCACACCAAATGGAAAGAAGAATATTTTGAAGAAGTAGCTGAGGCATCACTTCTGTTTTCCCCACAAAGCCTCTTTCACCTCTTCTATTAAGCAAGACTATCCCGCAAGCCCATTCTCAACGTTTTGTCTGGGCATGCAGGTTTCTTTGGGAACCCCGGTCAGCATAAGAACTGCTTTCAGACTTAGCCATCCCTGTATCGGGCGACTGTACTTCTACAGGGAGACTGTACTTCTACAGCTACTCTGAGGAAAGAATGACATTTACTTTCTGCCGTTTTCTTTGTGTAGATGATTCTCTCACATTTATTTCAGAGCCCCAAAGCTGGCACCGTTACAAATAATCCCACGGAACAGAAGCAAGCCTTACAACAGCTAAATGGCATGGAGCACATCCATGTAGAGATAGATGCAGAGACCAGACAGAAAAGCAGAGGTCTCTTCTATACCATGCTCCTGCTTTTCCCAGTTTGAACATGACAGGCCACACGCGGTTGCCTGTCTTGTCATAAAATCAGTTTCAAAGCTTTTTTTTTTTTTTGCCAAGCAAAGAAGTTTTTCAGTTTATGTTTCCGGAGATGGTTTACAAATAATGCCATTTCTATAAAAAGAAACAAGCAAAAAGCCAACCTAGCCTCTCCTTTCAGAAAAATCTTCCTTCTTGGAAAACAAGTGCTCCTCTTGGACAGAACATTATTGCTCAATCTGCAGTGCCAAAGACGCGTTCAGGGCAAGCTGAACATATGAGATGCGTCTGACAACTGATAGTTTTATATCAGCATTACTGAAAAAACGTGGTTGAAGGAGAGGAAAATAGAACCACCCATCTGCGTCGTGCTCCCACACGAGTGCTGTGTTTTGTTCCCTGAAGCCAGGAACTCATTAGCAGACCGTAACAACTCCAAGTCTGCTGACAGCTGCATTATGGCTATTGAATGTACACATCTCAGTGGCTGAGGGTTGACTAAGCATATCCCTCCTCTACGTCCAAGGAGGCATAGGCTGGAAACTGCTTTCTCAAGCAATACTGCAACAGTCTACATAGCTGTCCCGCTAAGCTGGACGTGCTCTAACCACAAAGAAGGCAGCTGGCACTACCTGAAACCAGATTAAGTTCCTGCTATCTTCTGAGCATAACTATGCAGGAAGAGCAAACCAAAAATACAATTTATACTTGGTAAGAAATCTGAAAGAAGCATTTCGCAAATCAAAGCAAGAAAGAGCATACACATCACGTGACAAACAGCAAACTGAGCTCCTCTTTGTTTATTATTTTCTTAATCTAAACAAAAACACTGAGAGCAAAAGGCTATTGGTTCTTTTTTCACTAAAAATGAGAACAGCTGTGAATACTTGACTAGTTTTAGTTTCAGTCTTTCTCTCAAAAAAACCAAAAAACCTAGAGAATAGTTACCTTAGCAATTTTCCCCATTTCACAGATGTTTGCTTTCTCGTCTTCAAACTCTGTAAAGGCTTCTTCAATCCTGGCAACGATCTCTTCATGATTAGTGCAGACATTTGGAAGTCCTTTAGGGAAGTAGAAACGTGGAATGTTTATGGACAAAGGGGTACTGCTGGTGGCTTTATTCACAGGCAGAAGAGTGCAAGGGTTAACCGCGGAGTTCAAAGAGACTGGGGATGAAGTTCCAGGTTTCTTCTCTTGTTTACTTTGAACCTGCAAATATAATGAATAACAAATACTTTTTAACAGCATGGCTTTCCAAGCAGGAGAAAATAGTTTGTGATCCCAGCGATTAGGAAAAAAATTAAAACCCACCACAATTAAATTATAGGACAGTGATAAAAATGCATGTCTTAAGTAGCCAATTAAAATTTTTCTGCAATATCAAACATTCCAAATTTAGGATACACATCTGCTTTTATGTAGTTTCTGTGTACTTTATATATGTAGCTGTGGATTATGATATACTATTGAACCAGAAAAGAACTCACCCTGCAGTTCAGCAACAAGGACAATGCTATTTCATCTCATGTTGGTCACTGTGTTGGCATTCTGCCCCATAAAGAGCAAAGCATCAAAATCTGATCTTTAGCATCTCCCCTTAGAACCAGAACACCTGCTCACACAAATGTCTTGCCTCAAGTATGAGCAAAGTTAGTTACATTCATAACATCAACATTTTCCACCCCTTGGGAACATCATTTAGTCTGCCAAAGTATCGCTTCACAGATAAATTAAGGAAAGACTTGCAAGACTGTCTTCTAAATTTCAAGCAGCCTCTTATTCTATGCCCAGCTTGAACAGTCCAAGACAATTTTGATTGAATTTTTGATTTTTTAATGTCAATTTAGCCCTTAGGAATTACAAGCAGCCAAGACAGTTTGTCATTAGGCACCCACATGATACAGCACACAGAGTCCGTGCAAAACACAAAGTGTCTGTTTACAACTCCACTTGGAAGAGTCCTTTTGCAGGTGAAGCACCTGAATGTTTCACTGAATCAGCACCTACATCATTTGCTGAAAAACAAGGAGAAAACTGTAAATTGAAACTAGGCCTTCCGCACACCTGTTTGAAGGTGGTCTTTTCTCCCATGCCTACCATCTCTTTTTTCATTAGCTCTACCATCCTAACACTCCTTTGCTGTCTGTAATAAACGTACTGCTGATATGGTCATCCCCACTAGTTCACCTTTCTAATGGACCTCTGGAATCTTCTAGTCATGCATCAATATATTTCATAAAAGGCAGGATTTGTATTTCAGTACATAATGAGATACTAAAATAGGTGATTTTTCAGACATAGGCGGGAATATTTGTTTAAACTCTGAAAAGTAGTTACAGTATAAGCAGCAGAATTCAGATGCTAGAGTGCCAAAGGATGATGAATTCCCTGCTCCTCCATGAATACACGCTTTCTTGGGAAAAGGCAACAGACTTGCCTATTGCACAATGGTTCGAATGCAAGAGTTATATTAATATAACAGCATATGTGATAAGAGGCTAATAAGGCAACAGTCAAGTAAATACAGCTGCAACTTTCACTTTGTTTATTCTATTTCAAAACAAAATAGTTTTAGGATAAAGCAGCCAAGTCTGAGTTCACTAAATACAGAAGAATGTATATGATGAACTGACTAAACGCTTTGCCTTATTATTTTTGAGAAACTTGGAGCTTTTTTCTTAACACATACTGGATACTCCAACTTTCCATTGGTTTGCTCTCAGGAAGATGAAGTGAGAATTGTACAAGCTTCCTTAAGCCCTGTTTTTTCTGCATTTTAGAATATTTTATAACCCGTTCTTCGGAGACCTGTAAAATGAGAGATAGAAGAACTGTCTTCCTCTTCACTCCTCTACTTCACTGCTCTTTCTTTAAATGGAGAGGAACCTCTTCCTTCTTCCAAACACTGTCCCATCTCAGAAGCAGGAACACATGTGCTTGCACACACATGCCAGCCCAAGCATACATTTGTACTGTAACTGCTCTGCATGGAACACATTAATCTGGAGCTTCGGTTCACTTAAGTCCTGCTCTCCTGCATCTCGCAACACAGGAACAACTGAAGATCATTTTCATCCTTCAAGTTTTCTGAATGTATTAGTACTAGTATTCAAGATAGCTTTCAACCTTTGGAGAACAAGCCCAATTACCATCTGTTCTTCCTCCCTTCCTTGATCTTTCTGACTCTCCCACATACTGCACATCTTTGTGTCCTACCCCAAATGATGCTGGAGCTCAGAGTGGGCCAGGAAAGATAGTCAAAGGGTCTGAGGCTCAAAATGTTACTGGGGCTGAAGAGGGCTGTGGGTCAGAGTAAGCATCAGCCTTGGTTACTCTGTCCCACAGTATGACAATGCAGGTAGGGGACCTGAAATGGTGGCAGGGGTTAAACTGGGGGGGGGGAAGTTGGTCACTCCCTTTAGGAGCAGCAGGTCAATGGGTTAATAGAAGACAACCCTTCTCCTGGTTTCCTTTTGCTCTTTACTCAGTTGAGTAACAACAATGAAACCCAGACAGGCTGAATGTGTCTGGTAAGGGAGCATGTGGCTGCAGAGTGGCCACTGCTGCACGTTAGATACAGATGAAGATCCACCCCCTGCCCATGGCCACTTGCTTCAGTAAGGGAGGCTAAGCAAGACAGGTGAATAGAGGTCCCTGAGGCAGGTCTTCTCAAGAAGCCTTCAACTGATTGGGAAATAGCCAGTTAGTGAATTGAACCTTTATGCATAAGTCAAGCTAGTAATTTGGCTTGGAGGGCCTCTACAGTCTGCCTCCCACCCTGTCTGCCCTGCCTAGCTAGTGACTTTTCTAGCCATGACCCAACTCTACTCAGCAGTTTTCACTTTCTGGATTGCAGCAGAGGGGAAATCCCTGCTGGTCTCTCACAGCACCATATTCATACAAACAATGCAAAGCTAGGACAGACAATGAGGTGCCAACTCCAGCCACTTGACTTCTATAATAGGACTTAACATCAGTTTGTCTTGAAACCCCACTTCTCTGAAACAGGTCTATTGCTCGTTAATCTCTTCAATGCACGCATGCACTCCTAGCTGTCAGGACTGTGAGGAACTAGAAGAGATTACTCAAATTTAACAAAAAGGTCCACAAACCAAAAGGAAGTTAGTGCCTTTCAAAGGGCACTAAGTCTTCACTTTAACAAAATATCCCCTTACAGTACAAGGGAATGATAGAATTGGATTATTTTTTTTCTTGGAAGGCAAAGAGGCACCCCCAAAGTAGACCACCACAACAGTACTGTGCCATTTTCCTCCTCTTCTGCAGACCACATACATCCTGATGCGGCACAAGGCTCAAACCGATCATCCTGTAACACAACTCATCCACTTTGCCCTGGCCTCCACCTTCTGAAAAGCAGAGCAACTCATTTTCCTCCAAGTACTGCAAAGTCAGTAACGTTTGGCACCAGCTCAAATAAGCCACAGGTCAGGACCCCAGAATCTACATTAATTCCCTGATCCACAACCACAACACAAGCCAGAAGGTTAGAAATCCATAGGAGAAATAGGAGGAATGCTGCTGAGCTTCAAAGTGGGGAGCCAGCCGAGACACAGGTTTGCAGCTGACCTTCCCAGTAAGACTGAATCACTAACTCCTGCTCAGTCCAAGGCAAACAAGGTGGAAGTATTGCTTGTGGGTGGCTTCTTTTCAGAAGCTTTTACTTCAGGAATAGAAATAAAATTTTTGAACTTTGTCTTCTTCCTTTTCACATAAGAAATGAACTGTCTACAACACCACAAAGAGAAAACAACACGCAGAATCCTGTTCCCTAGAACAATCTCGCAAGCTAATACTTTGGGATGGGTATAACCAGATGTCAACCACTATGGAGACAGCAGGGATTTAATTACAACTATTTGTGAAAAAATAAAGTGATATGAGCAGCATTTCTGTGGGAAAAAAATTCCTTGGAAAAAAAGTTTCTTGTTGCAAAAAGTTAACCTTAAGTGACATTTGCTTAGTGGAACACGTTTCTCCAACAGCGACATGCACTTTCAGAAAAGACAGCTAAAAAGAAACTACAAATACTATAATAAATCTTTCAGCTTGTTCCCAATAGCTAAAAGACTTTTTTTTTCTTTTTTCTAAAGATGCAGGTGAGATTAAGGCCCATTTTTAAATACTGCTCTATAGCACAGTGTAATTTACCTTAACTAAAATCTGCCTACCACCCTTTGCCAGTCATACAATTTATTTATGGACAGACTAGTGACAACTGCATTATAAATAAACCAGAGGGAACTACAGCCTCATTGTAGCTACACAAACAAAGCACAGAGACTAAACCTCTGTTATCCAGGCCTGTCCGTCAGGGACTTGCCAGTCCCAGCAGAAAACTCCATGGAAGGAAGCAATATCACATCAAGTGCTCAAATACTTTCTACTCCTTCCTCCTGGCCCCAATCTCCAACAGGAGCCTAGATAATAAATTTACCAGTTTCTTGTTTTTTTTTCCAAATGGGATTCTGTAATCCTCTTTTCTAGGGTACAGTGACTCAGCCTGGTTTCTTGCAGTCCACAGTGCTGACTTAATGTCTCCTTCCATTTTTTACAGTTCCTGTCTTACTGGAGTGTGATGGTAAATGGACACAAGCCATCCTCAGAGATCATCAGTTCTGATTTCTATCTTTTGCCCAAGACTTTCTCTTCCTTTCCTTCCCTGAAGCCCTTTCCCATCATTGTATCTTTCTGCTGCCTCTTTTTTACCCATCTCCAAGGGGACTAAGAACAGCAGAGGTCATCTGCACGTGGCTCTCAACAGCACAGAGAGACTATGAGAAAATGGATTTCTGGAGAGAATCTTTTCTACTATAAATCGTAAACTCACCAGCAGAAGCAAAGTCCAATCGCAGCAAAACACACATGAAAATAAACTCTATCCAAGCAACACAGAATCACAAAAGGACTCAGGTGGGAACAGACACAGGGCTGACTCTAAGGCTAGATCACGTTCCTCATTGCCTTATCCAGTTAAGTTTTGAAAACACAGACTTTGCATGCCTCCACTGACAAATGTGCCTATAGATCCTTCCCGCGTGCCCTTCCCGCAACTGATATACTTCAGCCTATGCTCCAAATTCTTCCCTGAAACCTCCATGGAGAAAATAACCAGTGTGCATCCAGATCAATTCAGACAGAAGGGCAAGAGCGGGCATAAACCCCTACTCCTCACAGACGCCCCACCGCAATTCTCATCTGTCCTGATTTGCAGATGACACTTACCTAGGGGGAAGGCTGGCATGACGAAAGGCAGAACCTCAGGCGTGAGACAAAGTGACAAACTATTCAACTACTTCCATGAGAAAAGATGCAAAGTTCTCTATCTGCTCACAGCAACCCCAAGCATGGGCTGAGGCTGGGAATCCGCTGGCTGAGCAACAGCCCTGCTGAAGAGGATGTGGGGGAGATGGTGTGCACCAGGCTCAACATGAGCCTGCAGTGTTGTCTAATTACAAATAGGGCAAATGATGTACTAGACGGCATTAGGAGTAGGGCCAGGAGAACATGGGAAGTTATTATTATCTCCTCTGCCTAACACTAGTGAGGCTGCATCGGGATTACTGCGACCAGTTTTGGGCCTTCAAAAGGGATGGGGAGAGACTGGACAGAGATCTATAGAAGGCAAATCAGATAGCCAGGGTCAGGAGCACATGTCAGGAGAGACTGAGGGGCTGGACCTGTTTAGCCAGGCAAAGAGGAAGCTAAGGGATGGGCTAATGGTAGCCTACAGCTACTTGAAGCACAGTTATGGAGATGGTGGAGCCAAACTGTGTAGTGGTACATGGTGTAAGAGGGGCAACAGCCATAAACTGCAACTTGTGAGGGTTAGGCTGGACAGTAGGAGGATGAATTTAACTGAGGGTAGGAAAGCCTGCAAGAGGTCACTGGAATGGCGTGGGAGGCATCCTTATACTTGAGGAGTTTTCAAGACTTGGAGAAAGACAGCTCTGGTGAGACCTACTGTTAGGAACAGTCTTCCTACAAGTAAGACGTTGGATTAGAGACCTCCCTTCCTACCAGTGCTGCTCTGGGAGGCTCTCTGATCCTTCCATGAAAGTCCTGCAAAAGATGAGCACAAGAACGGAAATTTACAGCTCTTAAGAGATGTGGGTTTTACAAAAAAACCTTCTCTCTTGCCTTTCTGGCCAACGTCTACATGTTCCACAAACTACCTATTACTCATCTCTCTGCTCCCTATCATCACCTTATTACCTTTCCTCCTGTTAGCGCTTTTTCTATAGTGAGTCCAATTACCTCTGCTCTCATCTCACACTAACACACCCAAGCCACAAGATATAACCCCACAAAAATTAGCATCTCACTGCTGCCAAGTGCTCCCATCTCTGTCCTTCACTCCCAAACGTACACTGTCACTGCACACCAAGTGCCAGCTCCAGAGCTTGCCAGACCCTTCTGTGAAACACTTTAACCCACTTGGAAAGGCAGAAAACAGACTGAGCTTTGTTGCTGGATGACAGTCTACTGTGTTACGAGTTAAGGCAGCTCACAGAAAGGCCCGTGGGGCCCAGTGCAAGACAGGATGACACACAGTGAGGGGGTAGCAAGAGGGAAAAAGTAGTGGAAGAAAGAGAAGAGGAAGTATGACTATCTTTTTTTTCCATCTGCACTTGCCCACTGCATTAGAATCACAGACTGGTTTGGGTTGGAAGGGACTTTAAAGACCATCCAGTGCCACCCCCTGCCCTGGGCAGGGACACCTCCCACCAGACCAGCTTGCTCCAAGCCCCGTCCAACCTGGCCTTGAACACCTCCAGGGATGGGGCAGCCACAGCTTCTCTGGGCAACCTGCGCCAGGGGCTCACCACCCTCACAGCAAAGAATTGCTTCCTCAGATTTCATCTAAATCTCCGCTCTTTCAGTTTAAAACCATTCCCCCTCATCTTATTGCTCCACTCCCTCATAAAGAGTTCCTCCCTATATCTCCTATAGGGACTGGAAGGGGCTCTGAGGTCTCCCCGGAGCCTTCTCTTCTCCAGGCTGAACCCCCCCCAACTCTCTCAGCCTGTCCTCACAGGAGAGATTCACTTGCCTTGGATCTGCAGCACCAGAGCAGTTATTCTCAACGCATTTAGTGGTGAAGGTTGCTGCTCCTACTGCAGACCAGGCAGAGGGCTCACGCACCAAAGGCCTGTCAATGTTTCCAGTTGGTCTACTAGGAGATCTTATCTCTCCCTGCAAACCATACCCTAATTGTGTCCTTAGGTGATCAGACTAACTCTGGAGAGTGAACTTAGCTGTGCTGCATGGTTCTTATTAGTCTCTTCTAAATTGCTCGTGGTCCCCACCCAGGCTATTACTACACATCATTACTTCATGCAATTCTCCTCTAGGGAGTGAAAAACCATGTTCCAGAAATTAACCTCATATATGTACTTTAGCCTGTCACCAGAAATCATGAGAACAAAATGTGCTACAATATACTCTGGAACAATTTTAATAGCTGTTTCTTAGGAAACAGCTGCACCGCTCATAATTTCAACTTTTTAACTTCCCCACTGAGTCACTGATTATTTAAATATAGATGAAGCTCAAGATGGGCTGACTTCAGCATATTGTGACCCCCTGTAAATCTGGCGTGGCTACATGCCCATTTGGTGTCCTAGCATAAATTACTCCAATCTTTTACCAATTGTCCCAGAAAGCAAGGGCAGCAGCTGGGATTTACCCTTTCTTTGGCTACATCTCCATGATCTTAAGGGCCTTTTCCAAGCTAAATGATTCTATGATCCTATTCTCTCTCTGTCAAAGCCAGGTAGGCTGGTCCGTGCACAAATTTGTACAGTAGAGAACACAATCCACTAAATACAGCAGAACGTTGCGGTCGTTCCACATGCAACAAGAAACATTCAGAGCAATCACATACACAAATAGGATTTTTCTTACAAAAAACACAGAAAAGATTTAATAGTCTTACACTATCTCTCCCTGTTAAATCACTGCCCTTGCTGTTAATTTTTTCCCCTTGTTTACAAAGACATTTTAACTCTGCAATCTAAGACTGGAAGGTTTATTTTTAAACCTGCTGGCATCTAGCTGCAAATAACTTTCTGCAAATAGATACGCCTAGAGGGACACAGTTTGATTCTCTGATCCAATAAAAAATACAAAGCAAGAGAAAAAGAAAAAGAAATGCCAAGCATTCAAACCTGGGCCTGCTGGAATGACTTCAGCCTCCTCTTGAATCGAGATGGAAGAACAAATCACAGCCCTTCGCAAGGAAAGCTAGCTCCCCTCCCACGTCTGGGTCCCTCCGCAGAGAACTCTCCTTGATCATCATCCTGGTGAGCTCCTAAGCAGATGTTGCCCTTTCCAGAGGGGGCACAGGGACTCTGCAGGAGACCACGTCAAGACCAGCACGTTGCTTTCTTGGTTTTGATTTTTTACAGGCAAAAAATGGCAAATGGCTTCAACATACTATGTCTTCTCTCTCTTCACAAGGACAACATTTAGAGATTTTATCTTACTCCTGAAGCCAGACCTCCCTTTTTTAACTGATATTCAAAGTATCTTTCAGTACCACCAGGATCTTCTGCCTTCTTGTAATACTTTAATTGAGAAACATGATCTACAACAGAATCTATTTCCCAGCTGGCTACACGACAGACAATCTGTCCTTGGCTTGTAATAGGCCAGGGGTAATATGGGAAAGGAAGCACCCACCACCACTACCAAGAGTGCTAAAATTAGACGCACTGCAGAAGTGGCTAAATATACCGTCTTCCCCAATAGTTCCTACTTTATGTGCTTCAGTACTGAAACCTGAGGTACAAACTCGCATGAGGCAGACTCAGCTAGAGTTAAACCACATGCTTCGGCCAAGGCCCATGCGCGTATGATGCTGGTGGTTTGAGGTCCCTACTTTTGAGGCAATGAAGCAGAAGATCAACATTAGTTCCCACACTAGACCAAAGGCTGTAATTTTAAAAAAAAAGATCAATTTTTCCTTCTTGCTTGGAAAAAGCAAATCATCTGGTTTCTTAAAGCCAAGCAAGCACGTAAGGGTGATCTTGGATAATAAAATCAGACATTCTAAAGCAGTCCTTAAGAATAACCGTTTCAAAAAAGACACCAAAATACATCATTCTTTTTATTCAGTTTTCCCATAGCTCTCACAAGGCAAAGCAATTCTCAGTGGACAATAGTCTACTCTTTCTCTGTGCAACCTTGAGCAAGTTGACTTCAAACTCTTGCTCAGACTTTGTCTAGACTTTTTAAAAAGTGTATTCTCCCCGTCCTATCATGACAATGGTGCTGAACAAAGGCCTAAATTCTTGCTCCACAAGATGAACAAACGCCTAGTCCCATGGCCTGCTTTCCCTACTTGACTTTAGAAGTCCTAACTACTTTGCCAGTTTACTTTGTAACACAGCTTAGTAACACAGAACAATGTCTGATTTCTAGCTAGTAGGGCTTGCTTTTAGCAAGGACACTGCATTTGAAATGAAAAGGTTTCACTGAGCCTCACCAACAGAAAGCTTTTATTGGACAACACGCACCTCTGATATCCTTCTCTTCCTTTTTTCCTGTAGGAGGCCCAAGGTTACTTCATATACAGCACCACTTAATATGACTACAGATAGGCACAGAAACAGCCTATCCAAAAGGATGCTCTTACCATCATAAGTCTGCTCTCGTGCAGTTAAATAGTCTATTCACTAAAGGAGACACACACATCCCCACACCGCTGATGTTCACAAAAGGAATTTTTTTAATGTCTTCATAAATCTGTATCAAACCCCCCAAGATTTTCTCTCCTGTTTCTTCTCAATCATCAGGCGATGGTCCCACAACCTGGGCTGTGGAATCCAGTTCTTCATGAAAGATTTGACACAAATGTAGCACAGTTTTAGTTCCTTTAGGTCACTGTAACTATGCCTAAATTGTGCAACCTGGGAGTTGAAAAAGCTGTGAAGTCCATGTGTATATTCACAGCTGTAAGTCCAAAGAATCACAAGGTTATTACAATGTCATCAGCCTACTTTGCCATGTGCCCTGCAAATAAATATGAGGCCTAACAGAGTGATAGGATGAAGATGGGAATAAGAATTGGAGCCCTAAAAAAGAAAAAGGCAGGCAGCAACATTTTCACTGGAATTGCCACTGACTGAAGGATACACAAATCCATATGCAACAGTTTTGGAATACATTTTCATTTTCTTACTCCGACAATTTTTTCTAAGCATTAAGGCAATGCCTAAATAGCCCACAAGGCTCCACTGTACTGGCCGTCCTCCACATCTCGTATAGCAGTGTGTCAGAAGGCGATTTATTTTAAATCATCTGTGGCAAGTGTACTTACTTCAGCTTCAATTGAACTCTCACCCTGCTTACAGACTGCCCCTCTTCTTACAGACCGCAGAGGAAGTATAGTCCAAAGAACCTCTCATATCTACAGCAGCATCCAGGCCAGCTACAATGGGCTTTAAAAGATGTATACATGAAAGAGACATACTAATCTAGCAGCCGCTAGCTGCTACTTGAAAAAAAAAAAAAAGCCACATACTTTTCATTTGCAAATTAACCAGTCACAAAAGATCCTGGAATTTGGTGTCTTTTTTGCACTGATAACCTGGAAAAACACTGTGATCTGGAGGCAAGGCTTGCTGTGCCTAAATTCCAACCTGCATTATAGCAGGTTCGTAGTACAGTACTCCCTATCCTCAAAACACACAAAGTGGGTATAAATAAAAACATAAATATATAGTACTATGAGAAATTAACAATAAGAGAATCTTGTATCAACAGTTTCAAAGTCAAGAGGACAAAATCCACAGCAGAAAAATCTGGTATCAACAGCCTACAGACCAACTGAGCAAACCGCAGTCATATTTAGAAATTCCTCTTTGCTCTAAGTGACCCAGTTTCAAGCGTGAAGGTGAGAGATGTCAAATGTAAAGAGGTGTCAGATTGCCTTCGTTAGCCATCAGAACACAGAAGGAATCTCACCTGTGTCTAAAGCTGGACACTTAGTCCTAAAAGATTTGAATGATTTAATCATCACAGGACTTAGCTGTACCCCAAAGCCTGGCTGCAACACTTCAGTGCGCTCTGTATAGCTGAGAAGGGCACCAGCTTCAACTGTTTTCAAAACAGATTAAACTTTTCCAGCAACAACATGATTTTTTCTTGGGTTTAGAGCCAATGAGGCTGAAAAACTCAACATGTATTACTAGGCTTTGTTTCACCTACCTTTAGATGTCTACTTCAAGACAAATGAACTTCACACGAGCAGAGACTGTATCTGCCCTGATTACAAAAGGCACTCATGTGCCACGAGCACATCCCTAAGTGTTTGGTACCAGTTCTTTTAATTCTTTAATTTCGTCTGATTTCTTTTTTTTTTTCCTGTGTCACGTTTGATTCTGAGATACTTTAAGATTTACTTACTATTTTCATTTATCCCAATAACTATTACCAAACAGGAAAAGAGTGCCCCTTTTTACTATGTGGGTTTAGAAATAATGAATAATTGATGTCTGAAAAGAGTGCAGATTGTGTGTATAGCTTAATTGACAGATAGTATCGATATCTGATCAAAACAATTTGTAATATATGTAGATGGAAGCTGATTTTACAGAAAAAAATTTTCCATTTTATTTTGGATGCATTGATTACTTCATGACAAAGTTAAAGTCACTATGATGTTACAGAAGATACTTTTTACAGTTAATTGCTCCACACAAGATCCTTCATAAGCATATCATTAAATCTGCAAAACAGAGCAGCACACAGAATTATGCAGTAGCATTTCGAAGGGGCAGAGTTACGAAGTTGCCAGGTCAACCTTAACTTTATATATGATAATGAAATAGCCTTAATTCCACTGAGAGCCATCTTCGGGCCACCTCTTTAAATATGCAAGATAGACATTCTGATACATAAAAGCAAGGTGGCCTCAGGACAATGCTTTAGATCACAGTAAGTTAGGAACACTTCTGAGAATCCCAGCAATACCCCCCCCCATCAGCCATTCAGGCAAGGCAGGATTAGATAGATGCTACCTAGAGCCAGCCCAGAGGAAACACATGGCAGCAGGGAACAGCCTCTGGACTCTACAATCCAAGGTATAACATGGTTAGACAAGGTGCTCTGAGACCACTTTTCAACTCTGTAAAACCTCTCCTCCCAGACCCACAGCCCCTGTCCAGAGACAGCTGTACCACCCCTTTGACCTCAGTGGGAGCAATTCCATTTACTAATCTTGTATACTAGCATCATAGTCTAAAGAAAGATTCAAAACCATGTAGAGGCGTGGAGGAGAGAGAAATGGGAAGCAGGACTGCTCCTTCTGGCTCACTACACCATGAGTAATCCTTTTGGGAAGAGATACCCACCAGAGGAAGGACAAAAAGGAGGCCTCTTTTTGTATCAAACCCTGCACCTGGTCTCTGCTCCCAAAATTATTCACAAACTTTATCCAACAGCTCTTAAAATAAAATGCATGAACAGGGTCGGAGCAGAGCCCTACACTACTCAAACTCAATTCTGAAAACAGAATGAGTAAGTTTCTTACAGACTTTTCTAGAGTACTTTCACTGAAGTACCAAGTATTCTGCAAGTGTTAACTGAATTTACATATTCTTGTCGTCCTGTACAGGTGGTAGACCAAGGACACAGATTTCAGGTCAAAATCATCCACCACTGACTTTTCCAAGAACTTTGCAGAAGATGACGTTTTACTCAAAAGGTAGCACCCTCTACCTTCCAAAGAAACCCCTGACACTCAGCACTTCCACGGATCAGGTCAGAGAATCCCAACAGCCCCATCTCCACCTTCGTCACTACTCACTGGTTCCAGTTTCCCCCACTTCCCTCACACCTGTCAGTCCACCCAGGCTTCACTCCTTATTGCCCTCCTATCTAGAGACAAAAATAAAACTAAATATTCGTGGGGTTTGCTAGTCTCTAACAGACAACTGAGCTGTTTTCATTGAACTATTTCTTTCAAGAACAACATATTAAAAATCAACTTAAGCACACAGAACAGGAAATTTTAAAACAAATAGTTGGAGGGTTTAGAGATAAGCAATGGAACAATGGCTCTCAGAATGGGAAATGTCGGACAGTCTAAAGTATGCAATACTTCCTGGCCTGTCTGAAAGAAGCATTATGTGCTCTGTAAAACTGACGGACTTCTTGAGTATTCATGTCCTAGTTTCTAAATATTTTGGTTTTGAAAATTAAGAGGCAAGTAATTCTATTGTTCTCTGTGGAGAATCATAATTGGTTTTATGATAAAGGGAAAAGTCTGTTGCTGATATAAATTAGCACAGACTTCAACGCAGATACGGCAACTAAGCCAGCAAACAGTCCAGTCTGAAATGGCTCTCCCTTTCCCTTTTCATTGCTTAGGATTTGAGGGATATTAATACTGTCACAACCTTCATAAATGAAAGCTGCACTGTGTTTTCATTGCTATTAGATATCCGGGGGTTTTGTGTGTGTGTGCACAACTATTTGATAACAGTTTTATGAGCCCTAAGAAAATATAACAAATACTTTACATTTATTAATTCAGGCACACATGTGCAATACTAAATCAGAATCCACGTGGAGCTCCAGTCAGATCCAGAGTCATCTAGGAACACGGAGGTATTCCCCAGATGCTATACCTAGAGAGGACCTTGTGTCCACAGCCACGTGTGTGGCCACATCTATACTATAAATAACAGTAAACCTTAGAGTAAGTGTAGAGCCAGCAGGTCAGACAACTTTTGCCCACTCTGCTAAGGGCTAACTCCCTCTGAAGGGTACCAGCTGCATCCACGCTGCGCAGTGCTCAGCCCAGGCTCCTTCCAGCTCCTCTGGGTCCCCAAGACAGCTATTCCCTCTCATAATCTTTGGTTCTAGGCATCTACACAAAGCAAGGATTGTGCTGCTGCATGAAAGAGAAAAGCTCCTGTAGTATGGGTGCATATTATATGTCCACAGAAGGCAGGCTGAGAGCAAACTAACACACAGGCTAATTAACTAACATAGGTGGGTGATTAGGGAAACAGGAGCTGGTAAGAGACCAGATTGATAAGTTATTTGACAGTGTAAATGCAAGTATTACAGAAAAACTGCCACAAAGTCAGTGTCACACTTTATCAAACACATTTTTGTTTGAAGTTCACAAGTTAGAAAATTCTGTAAGTTAATATAAAAGGCAAGAATAGCTATTATAAGAGATCACTTTAGAGCTTTTGGAGCTGCTTAATTCTACATTCTTTGAGGAAAGAAGACTCTTTCCCTTGCTAGAGATATCAGACAAGGTTATGCTCACCATTTTCTGTAAGATGCCCAGAGAAACACCAGAAACACTTGGAGAGCCTAGTCTAAAAAGATCTCAGCACTGTCGTTTAGGGTCAGACACGCCGCACCCAGGTCCTTTCAGAATTGCACCAAATACCTGCATTTTCAGGCAAGTGGACTGTTTTGAAGACATGCACATCATGCTTCAACTAGAAGGAGCTGTGAAAGTTCATTTACGACCTGGGCACTTTTTCAGTGCCTATGTGGAAGGTGGATTTCGGAAGTTGAAGCCCTCCCTGTGCACTTAGCAGTTTGACACCAAGTTGTCTTGAAAATTTGGCACTCCTTATCAAATGAAAAGCCTTGGCTTCCCTCTAAAGCAGGCTCCCATCAAGACCCTTCTTCCTGGGAAAACCTACCCCTCATTTGAGAGATACAAGCAATGCAGACTCCACGATGACTCTATGCGTTGGGGATAGGGAAAAGAAAATTAAATCTTCCTAGATTTTGACCTTCACGCCATGGACGATCTCTCTCTTCAGGAACTAGTGATATGGAAAACAACAAAGGCTGTTGGAGTCTGCTTGGAGATTGGAAAGGGAGAGGTAGAACATTCAGTTCTTATTGAAGTGGTGAGATTCTCCCAGGAATGAAGTAGTTAGTTAGCTAAAAATTGTTTCTACCCTCTACTGTAAAGGACCCATTTAAATCACCAGCCGGAAAGGAACAAGCTCAAAGGTGAAACTGCACATCAGGGCATATTTTGTTTGCTTAGGGGTTTTAGTTTCCTTTTTTTGTTTGTATTTAAATAAATGCTACATTTCTGCCAAGGTGAGCACATTATTCCACACTGCAGCATCCAAAGCACAATGAATCACTTAGCAGATGTAGTCCCCCCCGATTTTTCCATGTTTGTTTTACTCACTATCCCATCAAAGGTTTGGTTCTCTTACCTTAATCACTTCTGGGGCCTGCTGAATGGAAGCTGGAACAGAGTCTCTGGAGGCAGCCCCAGCATAGCTTTTTTGCCCTGCAAGGAGGGACTGTGAAGGAGTTGTTAAAGTTTCCTGAAGAATCTGCATCACTTCCCTCTCCTTGGACAAGCTTCCTTTGCCTGTCTGGAATTCCACCAGTTCCTGGGCAAAGTCCTCAATGCTTTCCAGGATACGCAGTAAAAGGGCTTTGTCATCCTCTTCCATTTTATGACCATTTGTTTCCATGATTTTCGACAAAGGAGAAGCAGGGTCAACTGGTTTACTTTTGGGTTCAAGAGCCAGAGGTAGTACCTGCCTACCCTGCCAGCCAAACACCTGCAAACGGGCAGGTTCGCTCTCCTTTAGGGAGGGTTCCCTCAAAGTACTCTCCATTTTCTGAGAGAAGCACTCCAAGTCCAGCAGCAGTTTGTCTATCTCATCCTTGTCTATCTTATTACACATCTGTTCTCCTTTGGAGACATCAGCTTGGGAACCACACGATACAGAATCTGAAACTGGTTTTAAAGCAGTAATTGTCTCAGAAGCGTGGGAGAGCTCAACATCTCCCACTCCAGCATGTTCTGCTTGAGCATCGGCAAATAGATCTGAACAACCAGCTAGCTGGTAGCTGCGCTCTAAACTCTCCCAGCCCCCTTTCTGCTCTGCCTTCTTTATTTTCCCTAATGTTCTTTCCCCATCAGACTCTTCCTCAATGTACAGAGCCTCAGTGGAAGATGGGCAGTCAGAAGGTCTTGTGGCAGGTAACTGAGGTATATAACGAGCATCTTTCACAGCTCTCACGCTGTTCTCCTGTGGGACATTGTGAAGGGAGTTTGAGGTAAGCTCACAGTACTGTTTGGACGGACTGAGAGGTGCTTGTCACCTCACACTGATCACCTGCTAGTCCAAGAGGAACAGCACTTGAAGATGGCAGCTGAATAATATCTTCATATCTAGGCGGCTGCTCATCGCCAAATACTGGCGGAAAGGGAGTTTGCTGCAAGCCATGGAAACAGTTAACTAGTTCTGCCAAGTCACTAGCTTCCTTGTGTCCTGGTGGTTTGATCTCAAAGGGTAGCTTTTTCAGGTATGAAGAAAATCTTGTCATCAAATTCATATATATCATTTCTGAATTAGCCAGAGGATCATTGCTGTTCCCTCCACTAACACTGTCTGCAGACTTCTTTTTGATGCAGTGTTTTATTATGTCTGTGCATTTTTTCAGATCCTCTGAGCACTTGAGCAAGATGTCTAAGCACACCTTAATATCTCCACCAGAAGAACCATCTAGTTTGTGTTTTTCCAAAATCTGGGTAATGAAGTTTTCTTCAGAGAAGGAATGAGGGGAAAAGGGAACCATGGGATTCACGCTGACTTCCGGAGCATCATTGCTCTCCTGCCATTTCTCCACAGGTGAGGGACTCTGCAAAAAGCCACATGGGGGGCAGTTCTCATCATTGTTGAAGTGCCCATAAATCAAGTCAAAATCAAACGATCGTCTGCTGAATGATTCTGACCGAACTTTCCTTCCCTTTCTATAGGCCACATGACTGGAAGAGTTCTTGAGCTTTTCAAAGGAAAATTCCTTTATTTTACCACTGGCAAGGTTTATCGCCTCACCAGTAATGTCTTTTAAACTGCTTGAGGCTTGCACTGAAGAGCTCTTTTTGATTCTTGGATTATTTGGGAGGATTTGGTGGTAATCCTCATTTCCAGGCAAGGCAAGTCCATTTTCAGGAACAGGAATTTTATGGTCTAGGTTGGCATCTTGGACACTGAGCTCTGCGCAGACACTGTGGTGGGCAACTATGCATGTAACTCCTCGCTTAAACACTTGGCAAGTCCCTGTGCAGTAATGCACGGTGTGCTGAAAGTGCTGGTCTATCACCACGCTGCTGTAGCAGTTCACAGAACTGACCATAAGCCTGTAGGTTGCTGCCATAGCACGGATCACACTTGGAAGTGAGACTTCAAAATTCACCATGAACTAAACAGGAAAAAGTTCACCTCCCCCACACTTTTCATAGCCACATCATATTTAATAAAAACATTCAAATGTCAGTTGAAAATATTCGAACTACATGAGAAACTAGTGCCTTGGAAAGCCCTAGCGAAGTCTGGAATGGCATCAGCAGTACAGTTACAACAATTAGTGCACTTGCATATGGTTTGACTTAAGGCAACTTGATTCTTGTACTCCATGCAGAAAGCTTTGCTGATCACAGATGCAACATGAGCTGCTCCATTTCTAATGGTCCAGGAAGGTTCTCCAGCAGGTGTCATAAAATTCAGCCATAAAACTCAGGCAGAAGTGACAAGACGATGATTTTTGTTCGATCCTCCTTCTCTATTTTGGGTGGGTCAGTAAAAGATAGACAATCAAGTAGCATGTACAGACAAAAAATCCACAGTACGCTTGTGAGATTCCCCTCTCACACTGGTAAGGTAGGTCCCTGCAATCAAAAAAAAAAAAAGTAAGAGTCATTATAATTTCCATGTAATATGCAGCCTTGTCTACTACCAAACATATGGCACCAGACCGTAACAACCAACACACAGGCTTGTACAGAATAAGAGTAGGCTGATATTTTTCCTTCACTCAGATCTACCATATAAGAACACTGCTGAGGAGCTAGCCTATATTTATACACAGGCTGTCTGCGTGTTGCCATTTTAACAGCTCTATTTTAACCACTCAATTTTTTTCAGATTTGTTTTTTTTCCTTCCCAGACTGAACAAAACATTACCTTTAATTCTAATGGAGCAAAACATTTTGATAGTCTTGTGAATTTCTGACTTTCATTTTCCAAGACTAAAGATAAGGCAAAGAGCAGCAGAGAAAAGCACTTTCAGGATTTCCAAACTCTCTGGATTATAAAAAGCTGCAAACAGCCTGCAGCAAAGTAGATGAATGCCTCTAAGAATGCACGGCCTTTAGTAAAGGCCACATTGGCTTCCACTAGCCTGTCACCAAGGTCTCTGGGACCATGGCAAAATATTGAGGAATAACTGGTTTTCATTCTCTTATAACCCATAAATAGCAGCAAACTTCATTAAATAAATTTGCTGCTGTAGACATCAAGAGCAGAAAGTAATACTTGTGGAAAAGTTAAGACTGTGAAAACTAGGAATTGAGTGTTTTACACTTAGAGCCATTTCCAGCTGCATTTCCTATCATCATGGATAGAACTGCACCAGAAAAAGAAAGCCTGCTTAACTTTGTTAGGAAAATACAGGAAATCCCAGATTTAAGGGTCTTAAATTTTAGACATTGGTTCATCTTTCTTGACTACTTCAATAATCAAACACCCCAATGAAGTTCTGAGCACCCTCTATTCATGTACAAACAGAAATCCATTTCATAAAACATGATTAAATCACAGTTGTCACACTGCAGCATGGCTTTATTTTGTAGTTTTCAAAGGTAAACATCTATCATTATGTGAAAGTCCAGACCTGCATCTGACGAAAGGAGTGCCCTTCCATGCATGTTACATTCCACCTATCCTTAGCTCATAAGCCTGTACAAATATATCACACAAAAGGGAAGTACCTTAGAGTTTGGTGCTGTTGTAATTTAGGACTGGGGATGGCACAAACGTGCTGAACATTCACATTTTACATATTTTAAAGCCTTAATTAGAAACTGAGAAGCACTGATTTAAGATTATTTGATGTCTGCTCATTGCAATCAGATAGAATTGCACATTGTAAAGAAACCTTCCCGACTTGTTCTTCGGATTATATAAAGCATTGAAATGATTGCATTCAAGATGAAGAACTAACTGCTCCAACTACCATGCTGGTATCTGTAACAGGCTGCCACCTGCCTATCAAACGCCACAGGCCAAGCTGCGTGTTGTACCAGGGCCAGCTTCACAGTACACTTGTGTGCCTGTCCTGCTTTGCCCCTCTCTACACCCACTGGCACTGCCCCAAAGCCCCACAGGCATGGGAGGGCCTTCCAGAGGGATGATCAGAGGTATGAGGTGTGCCCCCGCCACAGCAGTGAGTCAGGGTGCCAGG
The DNA here is from genome assembly GCA_008658365.1 of Alca torda. Lineage (NCBI taxonomy): Eukaryota > Metazoa > Chordata > Aves > Charadriiformes > Alcidae > Alca > Alca torda. The sequence continues at coordinate 29,433,182 of CM018081.1, read as the reverse complement.
GGATAAAGGGCGTAAACAGAACTGTTTTTAAACCCCGGGGTGCTTACACCATCAGGCATAAACCTGGGTAATAAGACTCCACACCCTCCAGTCACTGACTCTGAGGCTTCACCATCAGATGTGCTAAATGCCCTGCTGGATCAGAGCCACAGTTAAAAAAAAGTACTATTGGCTCCCCAATGTATTAATCTTATAGGACTTAATGGGCTTTGTTTCAGACAGGAAACCCATGCTTCTATGCCTCTGAAAAGGCAAATGATGCACGGACTCCCTGAGAGTGCCTTCTAACACATCCAGAGTAAGAGGTCTACTGCTTTTCCTTTCCTGAGCCTCCACCAACTATAGACAAGCTTTCTGGCATTTCCTGAAATAAAAGTTCTATAGTGTTTAGAGAAAGTAGAGGTCTTCAGGACAGCAGATGAAGAATTAACATTGCTTCTCAAAAAGCATGGGAGTTTCTCAGAGCTCCTTCCTCTGTCTGTATCATACACAGCAAGGGGAGACTGGTCATCTTTTTACCACTGAAAAATAGTCTGGCTTTATGCCTAATTTGGGAAATAATTACATCTTGATTAAGTTATTCCTTAATTAGAGAAATAATGTATTAGACTCGCTGGCTCCTGTATCACTCCAAGAGTAATTTCCTCCCTACATATGTACTCCTTCCACTGGGACTAAGTCAGTTTCTCTTTAAGCCAGCTTCAAACAATGAAGCTTTTTGTATCAGTAAGATTATTCCACAAGTCCTTCTTCGATGAAAAGGTTTCCTAAATTCCCAACCTAAACTAACTCTTTTTCAGTTCAACTTTGTATTTCCAGCTATGCCCAGTAACAACGCTCTTCCCACCTTCCCATCTCCACTTCATACTTCAGGTGCTTGTGCCCTAAACCATTGCTCAGACACATCACAAACAGCCAGCCCTTTTTGCTTTAGTCTAAGGCTGGCCTTCCAGCCACGTTTGCTGCATTCTCTAGTCTCTTTCCAATTTGTCTGTATTTCCCTGGTACTATCACACACCAACATAATCCAGACACAAACTTGCCAAGGCTAACACAAGATTGCTACCTCCTGCCTCTGTCGTCGGCACCTTTTACCGCTGTGTCAAGGGAAGAACTGATCAAAGAATCAATATCAAAAACTTGGCATCTTCTTTTCAACCAGATTAATTAATGTCTTCCCAATGATTATTCACTACTTGCCTTATTATCACTGCGAAGACACACTAGGGTTATTAAAATTGTTCTTGACTCCAGTTATGCAAAACAAAACACAACAAAAAATTGAACAGGCAGCACAAATGCACATAGATGCAGAATAGAAACTGTTTCCTCTCATTTCTCCACTGGCTTGACCAAGGCATCACACACTCAGCTGGAAGCTTTCTTTTATAGTGATCCATCAAACATGATCCAGCACGTAAACCTAGTCAAGACAAAACCTAGGAGAAGAGTATTCCTGTTATCAGATGTGGGAACTTGGTCTCAAGCTCAGCTTGCATGGGCTTTTGTTGTGACTTTCAGTTGGTGACTAAAACTATTTATGAACAGCAACAATAGAAAGACTGAACACGTTAAGAAACATTCATACTTTGTTCTTTTCAGCCTGCCATTTCATTCCAGTTGTGGCTCTAGAATGGCCCCCATTTCAGATATACCGTAGAAAGATTCTGTAATTAGGACTGCTGCCACGAAATCAACCCCAACCCTGAGGATACAGGATTGGCCTCACAATATAAACTATGAATGAATAGGGCTTCTTGTGTGATTGCAGAATAATGCTTTATGTCTTTCCTATCTGCAAGATAACATGAATCACTTTCCAAAGGAAAAAATTATTGCAGATACTAATGATATAAAAGGTTATTCTGTAAGACACACAAGAAATTCTATTCATGCAAAGATTATGCTGGAGTTAAATAACTGAACAATGACAATCTGTTAGGATGGGGACTGTCAGCCAGCGCTTGACTTAATTGCAAACTGAAGTCTAGAAAGCTACAGGACAGGCCTCTGCAAGTCTCAAATTTGGCAAAAATCTTGAACTCTTATCTCCAGTACCAGCAACAACATTATTATTGATCAGAAGTTAGAAACCATCATAACATGCAATATGGAGTAAACTATCCCTTTCTGCACCAGCACACAGCATAGGTGTCACTATGCAACCGTGCTTGTTTCTAGAGGAAGAGGTGGTAGGATAAGCTCTCCAGTTTGACATTCTTGCAAAAGACAAACAGAAAGACAGAACAACAGTTCTTCCCACTTGGACAGTCATGAATATAGTTTCAGAAGTATCACCCTAGCTATGCAATCAGGTGTCAAATTTTGCCTTCTTAGAGGAGCTTGTGGTGCCAAAAAGCAGCATATAACTGCATCCTCTTATTTAGAAATGCGTGATTTTGTTTGCAGAACAAAGCAAATTTGGGAGCAAACTACATTGCTTATAGAAGACAAAAGCAGGCAAATATAAAGAAACTTTTTCTTGCAAAGCGCAACTTGCAGCCAATCTTTGGTACTTTGCCAAACAACAGGAAAAAAATATTAATCTTCCATTCATAAATTCTTTATTTCTAAACCCCCCTACAGAACAGTGTTGGACCCTGAGATACATTGATACTTTTCTTACTACCTGGCTCAAGTCAGAACACAGTCAACTCTAAAAGTCAAGAGCACAATACAAACACACAGTCCGAGGATAGAGATGGGAATAGAGGAGGTGACTCACTCAGTTAAGAGGGCTGTTCTGCAGCTTGTAAAGGAGCTGACACTGAGCCATGCTCCACGAAATCCAAAGGGTCTCTGATCACAGAGCCAAGTGGTCGCTGCTCCAATGGCCCAGTCATGGCCAGAACTGACAGGGTTCATGTGACCACTAGTAATGTTAAAAAGTGTTCTACATGGTCACTGAAAAAATCCTTGAAAATCTAGTGTTAAAAACATCACCAGGTGCTCCATCTGTGGTAGAATCACATCAGCAGTAGCTGTGGTAAGAAATTTTTGTGACAAACCCATTGCCAAATTCAGCAGAAATGTTATAATGAGCCATTTACATAAATTATTTTGAATCCCATCACAAACGAACTTATTTACAATTCGCTATCACTTGCACAATTTACCTTCCAAAATAGTTTGAACAGGAGACTAAAAAGAATAACTTTTCTTTCTATACTGAAGAAGTCTGGAAGAAAAAAAATCCAACCATCTGAGTTGCTCCTTTGTCCTGTATTTCTTATGTATTTACAATTTACAACATTTTGATGTCCTTATTGGCAGCATGTATAGTTAATCCAAACGGACTTTTTTGTACATAGGACTTAGACGGGAACTGCAGCTGTGATAACTTTTTAGTCCTCATGACCAGTGGGAATTTGACACAGACACATACTTTTCAGCTATAGTAAAAAGAAACCATTTACAATTGCATCTGTAAAGTTTTAGGATTAGAGGTGCTTATACCACTTACACTGGCAAGGCATCTGGAGTTTAGTTTTAAGAGGCTTTAGCACCAAGCTATTTCATGCTTTATAGAGATTGCAACAGACCATGATGGCCACAGATCCTGACTTACCTCATAACCCAGCTCAGAGGATCTGACCTAGTCAAATTGAATACTCCTATTTGAACCAGAGTATGTTTCTTCATATGATTAAGGGCTTCAATAATTACATGCACTGTAGAAAAGGGGCCATTATTTCCAATTTGAGTATGTTCAACATCAAGTTCCAGCAAAGAGGCATTGGGCTTTCTTAAGCTAACTTAAAAAAGCTTTCAGGAAGATATATTTCCTCACCTACAAGTACTGACACACTGTAATCAAACCACCTCTTGGCCTTTTCCAGGCTTGCCAAAGAGAATCTGGAAGAGAAATGTCTTCAAAGTCATTGCTATAGTTCTTTTCTGAATTCTGTCTATAATTTGTTATTGTTCTTACAAAGACATAAAAGAGGTGGGATTCATCTAATTTAAGCTAGCTACCTAGAAATGAAGTGTGAGGCACTCTCTGTAGGCAATGCAGAGAGGAAGGCACCTCAAAAAGAAAATTACCCCACTGAGCTTAAAAAACAACCTAATTTTGAGATGGCAAGTTATGTTAGATGAAACCTATCCTTCAGGACTAAACAAGAACACCAGAACAACTGTATCTGTCTCCAAGAGTGGCTATATGCCAATGCTCAAGGAATAGTATTAGAAAAAGATATATGGTATTTCCTAGCAGTACTGTCCTGGCCTCCAACTGTTTTCAGCTCATGAGATCTGTGAAGCTGGATGTGGTTTCTGTGTCCTTAGTAACCTCCAATGGATTTCCCCTCCCATGGGCTTGGGCATCCCCTGGATTCAACAGAAACTTTTTGCATGCATCCAGAGCATCTTTTGACAAGACTTTCCACCACCTACCAACCCTTTCAATTCTGTCACTCACCAGCTTCAATATGTCAAGATCTTGTACTGAAACAGAGCGCAAACACTAGACCTATATGCACATTGCCCACAGCATTCCTGAATTTGCCAAGTTCCACGTCATCCCTCTGCCTTCTTTTTTCCAGGATTAATAGTCCTTGCTTATTCAGTTGTTCTTGTATAGAAGCCATTTTGCACCTTTGATCATTTCCACTGCCCCTCTCATAAGCTTTTCTGGTTCAGCTACACACTTTAAGATGCAGGAACTCAAACCATGAACAGATGAGAATCACGTTCAGAAATGAATTTTTGAACTGCCTTTCAAAATTTAATATTATCACTGTATAGTTCTTTCCTTCCAAACCTCACTGTTTTCAGATAGTACATTCTCAACTGTCTGCTCTCGTAACCACCTAGATTAATTTATCCCTTCTGTCCCTCTTGCTACTTATCTTTCAAGAGGAAACAATGATATCATTGTCCTTTGTAAAATGTGCAGGGACTTACTGATAGAACACTCTATGCAAGAGGAAGGTATTCACTCTCATAGACCAAAATTTTCATACAGTCTCTGAAGAAAGATTAGAAGGTGAGCAACAAGAATGATCCAAAGGTCTTGAACAGCTTGTCTGGGAGGAATGACTGAGCAGGACCAGGCATATCAGACTCTAACAGAGATGACTTTGGAAGAATATGATAACCTTCTACAAAATCACGGATGGCATGGAAAGGGTAGGTAGAGTCTGACTGCTCACATTCTCCTCCAACACAAGAACTAGGTGCAATCAAGCAATGCTACAGGAAGCGGGTTAAAACAAGCAGACATGCAGCAAACCTGTGAAACCTCTCATCAAAGGATGCCACAGACCCAGAAATATTCTGGGGAAATCAAGGGGCCATGTTTTAATATTTACAGTCAAAAGTTACTACCTTTTGCTTGGCCACCACTTGATGCCCTTTAATTCTTGCCATGCTCAGGTGACAATATAAATAGGGAACAATTGCTTCATATTCCCATGGTTGAAGATTGCTATCATAATCCTTCCTCTTATCTGTCCTGCTTCCAATCGTGTATTTTCCAGACTAAACTCCAGTTTATCGGGTTATTTTTTTTGCAAAAGCTGCTTCAGTCATGCTCTTCTGGGTTTTCCCCTAATCTTACTAAAACTCTTCGGAGAGGGGAGAATGTCTGCCCCTAACTTTGAGAGCAGTATGTTATTCATTACACAAACATACCATGGATTTATACCGTGGCATTCTGTTTTGCTCCCTCTCCTTTTCCTAGAGATCTCTGTCATTTCTCTTTGCCTTTTGTTTTATCTGCTGCTGAGAGTTTCACAGAGCTTTATCTGCATTACTTAAAAGATCTCTTTCCTGAATGGCATAGATTCTTAAGAGCTCATCACTGCACAGACGCAGTTAGTTGTTTTTCCCTGTGCATGCTATTTCATATCTACTAGTATTGAGTACCACTTGCCAACAACCAAGTACTGTGAGAACCTTCTGCAAATCCAGACACCTTTTGCTTCTGCTACCCTAACTTTGTGATTTCCAGCATATACTGATGCTTCATTACTCAGCCTATCTTCCAGATCATTTATGACTATGTTGAGCAACACAAGCCTGAACACAGAACCCCCTGGGATTCCACTAGTGATTACTCCTCACTACAAAAGCTGACAGTTCTTCCTACACTTCAACCAGGTATTAATTACTGAAAAAGCTACACTCCTACTCCATGGCAGCTCATTTCCTTTAAGAAGCATTAACAAAGAACTTTGTTAAACTCTCTGAAAATCCAGAAACAGTAGAATACTCGCTTGTTTGTCTCCTGTGCCTTCTTGTCGAATAGCTTCAGACCATCTAACTTTACCAGCCGAAGCTGGACTTCAGCATTCTTGCAGTAAACCATGAAGGTCACTGCAATGGGAGCGCTTATCAAGGCAGGCTTCCAAGTAGACACGACCTTGAGAATCACCGTCCATGACAGGATGGTAAGTACTGCTTTGCAGTCAGTATGGATTTGGAGAAGTCAGTTTCTACATTAGGAAACCTGTTTCAGTAGTTTACCCTAAAAAAAAAATAATCTCCCAACACAAACATAAATACAATCTCTCTGTGTTTACAGCAGCAACCTAAAGCAAGCCCAACACTCAAAGATGTGGGCTAGTATCAATAACAATAGTCTACACTGTTTTTTAAAAATAAACCTGACACTAGACCCTAAACTATTGTTCTAAAATACTGACTTGCTGGTAGTGAACGCAGTATTATTCAACATAATTCCTTCAGGTTAAGTCACAGCGTTACCTAATATTCCAGTACTGCTATACCCTTCACAGACACCAGCACACAGGGTCCTTGAACCCTGTATGTTTCTAGTATGCTAGAAACTCTGTAGTGGAGAACCAATGTATGGGCCTTGCAGAACTTGTCATTATGGGTATCAGCTGGGGAGGAGGATAGTTAATAATATCAAGAAAGATTTCACCCTGTTCAGCTTTTCTGAAATACCTTTCTTCAACTTTCCCTTTGCACACAGATTTGGAACTAAAACTAACCAGACAGGAATTTGTGTCCCATGAGACTGGTTTCCAGTTATACAGATGAGACAGCAAGAGAGTAAAAGCTCATACAATTTTTCCACGTAACACCAATCTGTTAAGTATAACTAATTTGCCAACTAATTATTGTTCCAGCCCCATGTCTGTATAGGACCAACATATAATCTGAGCTCATTTAGCATGCCCCCAATACATTAACATACACCTTGAAGCTCAGCAAGGCACGAGTAAAAAAAACTTTTTTTTTTCATTCATTTCCCATCTATTCAGAGGTTATACATTTCTCATTGCTGTCCTATCTGACTTCTTCACGTCTTATCTGTATCACGCTACTCTCTATTCACTTATTTCCTCATGCATTCAAGATTCTTGGTAAAGTTCTCTTTGTCTAAGGTGACGATCCATTTCTCCAGGGTAGTATCAGCTCCCAGCCCATACCTGGCCCCAGCTGGAGTACTATAGCTCTTCCATGGGTCAGCAATGACAACAGCGTTGGGGAGAAACGCTCCAATTCTGCGCTGCGTGCCCATCCTCTCCTCTGAGGCATGATCACAGGAGTAAAGAGCAAGCAGTCATTTCCACTAGTCATACCTTCCACAAGCCCATTCCTGCCAGCCTCTGTCTCACACTCTGAAGAGGAGCAGCTGTTGAAACGTAACAAATTATGCCAAAAGGTGAAGCATGTCCTAGCATTCAAGAAGTCTGGCACTGCTACAGCTTCTACTGCTTATGACTCAGATACGCCACACCAGAGGCACAGATCAGTGTAATCAAAGGAACATGTAATTTAAAGGAGCATAACTTTTCTATCCTCTTTCCTCTACCAAGGAAAATTAAGGGTGTTTTAGACTGACATCCCAGTAAGACAGAGGAAGTAATTTCCCTTGTATCTTTACAAAACAAAAAAAGAACTTCCATTCATTTATCTCTTTTTCCCCCTGTGTATTTAAACAGAAGCAGATTAAAAAGACAAGTGATACGCACAAGAAACAGAAAACCAGATAAAGGTAAAGATTCCCTTATTCTAATTTGAGTAAACAGCAGTGTTCACAATCATGAACCTGAATATTCATTAAAATGAACAGTCATTTTTAACAAGAGCGCCTGTTATATGTGTGACCTCAGGTATTGCTTACTGCATCCTACTCATACACTATTCTGCAATCAGAATTATTAATTTCTCCATTAGTATAGTATTTACATGCTACTTAGATATTAACTTACGTTGCAGTATTACCTTCATTTTTACCCTGCAAGAATTGTGACAAAGTGAATACATCAGTTTTTGGTGCTCGAGGCCTGATTTTCCAAAATATGCGATGTTACAGTCTTTCATACCCAGCACCTGCTCAGCTGAAACTGCTGTTACAGTTGTACATCAGAAATTCTGCAAATCAGATCCAGGGACGTAAATAGCAGAGGAAATGCAACAGTGAGGTCTGGTGGGTAGAAGCTTGTCCCTTAACATGCATGAAACCAGTTCTTTAAGACAGCAGTTAACTACCTTCATTATGAATGAGAACATTCCCCTCTACTTTGCTGTCCAGTTTCTGCCAGAATTGAAGCACAAGATCCAAGCTCTTATTTAGTCTTCAGGAAAGTTCAGTTCTGTGTAACAGGAGAAAACCTAGCCTTATGGGGAAGAACAGCCTGCAATCATGTAAGTAAAAACAGTATTGGAAAACATTTATATAAATGAGGTGAAGCAAGACTGCACAGCAACCTCTGTACTGGACCAAGATATATCAAATTCAGAGTTACTGTTTAAAGCCAGGTTTTCTGTGTAATTCAAGGGGGGAGGGGTGTTCACAGGAAGGGTGGAGAAAGGTCTTTTAAAAAAAAAAAAAAAGGGAAAACACAAATTCCACTGTGCAGCATCATATTTACGCCTCCCGGGCTACTGGCAGTGAGTGTTAGACCACAGGGCTTCACTACCAAGATTTCCGAATTGCCTGAGCCACAATATTCATCACCTGCTCTGCAGGCTGCAGCTGAAGGAGATGAAATAGATGTTTTACCAGTGAATCTCTGCAGTATTTGGCAGTCGCACATTAGTCAGCTTTAATTTAAGGCACTTTGCCCATAGCTGACTTTAATGCTGTACCTCTGCAAATTATGAGTACAAAATAAGATGACGCATGACAGTGGTTGCAAAGGTCTAGGTAGTGGAAACTGGCTATGTGCCATCAGGGAACTTCGACTTTTTTATTTTATATGAAGTTAAATGTAAATCAGTCTCATCTGATACACAATGTTACCATTTCCAGATACAGAAATACTGAAGAAAAAAAAAAGCCAACCAACCAAACCAGTCTCTTGCTTCAACTTCTCAGAATCCAGCAGACATAATACATAATTTTACAAAACTGAGAAGTCTAATAGTACTGACAATCTCCTCAAAGTTCTCACAAAAATAACTTCCTCCTACACAACCTGTGAGAGTATACCTGCCGAGCTTGAGTGATTCACAAGAAACAATCAAGAAAGGAGGTGGCTATTTTAAGTAAATGCTTGGGAAACTTATTTGCTGAAGCAGGCATCTGATCATGTGAGGTAAAGCCATGAGACCACCACCAAGAAAGATATATCTAGCCTTTCAGGCAGCACTTCAGTAGCAAACAGCCTGGGGACTACCTGCCTCTTCTCTTGAATTCTTCCCTTTGCACTACGAGCCTGCCTTTACGGGCTAGATGGGGGCACAGAACAGCACGTCTTCCAGGGCTTCCTTCTTTAGTGTGAAGAACAGAGGTAATAAAGTTAGTCCTGGGCTTAAAAAATATTTACATTACTTGAGACCAGTACAGTCTGCTGACCTTCAGAGAGAATTACTCCAGTAGGAACACGTCCTTCAATAAATCATTCCTTTAGTTATTCAATCTCAATTTTACAAGTTTACGCCCAACTTAATCTTGGATTTGTCTGCCTGTGAACCAAGCAGTCTTGTAGCCAAAGCTGTTCCCTTTCTTGCTCATGAAGAAACGCTTTGGAAAAAAAAAATGAAAATCCTGCTTTTGTGACCATATATCAACAGCTGCACTGAAGAAGACCAAAGGTCCAGCTACTCAGGGTCCTGGGGCAAGTGGCAAGCGTTCAGAAAAAAAGAGGTGACCCTTCACCGGTGTTAACCTCCTGACTTACAACAACTAACAGCCTCGGGCCACCCTAAGCGGCAAACTACACCCAGCCCGCTGCGCTTAGAAGCCGTTATGCCTCCCAGCACTTCGCCAGAACTCTTCTGAGGCAATTCACAGCCCCGGCCTCCACACCACCACCACCACCACCACCCCCACCCCGGAGTGCTTTTCACAACTTACCCGGCCGCGATGCGAGAAGTGTTTCCTCCCTCTCCACCCTCCGCCTTACCTGGGAGCTCCATCCAGCCGCCGCTTCCCTCAGCCCGCCCACCCCCACCGCCCTCCCCTCCCCGCCCTGGCCCGCTCGGCCCGCGGCTACCTCCCAGACCCTGTCAGCGCCGGGGGGACGGTTCGCGCACCGGAGCTCGCCCGACACCTGCCCCCGCCGCCGGGCCCTGAGGGGATCAACCGCCGCTCGGCCCCACCGCCCCGCCCCACACCTACCCGCCGGGGCAGCGCCCCGTCCCATGCCGGCGCCGTCGCTCCCGCCACCGGCCGCGCTCTGCCACCCGCCCGGGAGGCGGAGGGGGGGGTTGTCCGCCCCGCCCCGGAGGCGCGGCGCGGCGGGCGGGCGGCCCCGGGCGCGGAGGTGGAGGCCGGGGCTGTGAGGGGACGGCGGCGGAATGGCGCTGAGAAGGAGGAGGGGGGAGAGAACACCACCCCCCATCCCCCTCCCGCGCGGGTGCACGCGCCGCGCCCCTCCCTCTCCTCACAGCCGTGGGGCGGCGGCGATGGCGGCCGCCCCTCGCCTCGGCACCCTCCTCGCCTCAGCCCCCCGCCGTCCGTTCGCCTCCCTCACCGCCGCGCGTGCGGGTTCACCGGGCCGTCAGCGTCCCCGGGCGGTGGGTTTTTGTTTTCCCTTCGGCCGCTCCAGAAATCCCGGTTGGCTTCATCTCTTTGCCTCAGCGGGTTTTCGGATCCAGGCCGTTAGTTGTGCCGTCCAGCACAGCAGCGCGATGGGTGCCTACGAAAAAAGGTAACAATTAAGAGAGAAAAGAGCCGAGGTGCAGCTTTATGGGGAAGGCAACCGCTGCGCGTCAGTGGGCATGCCCGAAGTGGGCCCTGCCTTGGCCGTGTGTTTTGCTGCACTGCAGGTTGTGTTTTCAGGTTGCAGTTATCAATCAGGGAGGACGTGCCCAAAGACACCAAAACATTGCTGAGGGTAAGCCTGGTGGTGTTTAGGCCAATCTCATGGGGGCCTTTTTCTAAGCACCTCTTCCTTCAGTCACACACACTCCTCCCCTCCCCCCCCCCCCGAACCTCTGACCCCGTGCTCCCTCACACCTTACAGGGACTTCTCATAATCTCACCTGGAACATGTCAAATTTGGTTTTTGCACCTCCATTGTATCTCCCTCACCTTCACAAACACGTACTCTGTCTCCCAGCATTTCTCCCTTCTCAGCCATGCTATCCGTCCCCAAAAGTCAGCTACAGATGCTTTTCCTCTTCATTTTAGTATCTTCTAAACGTGCTAGAAATCTTTTAGTATCTTCTAAAAGCACTAGAAAGCACTTGACAGGAAAGTCCCCAAGAGCTCCTCTCATCCCATTCTCAGAGATGAGGGAAGCAACCCTGTCACCCTTAGGATGTCTTTTATTTTTTCTTATTTCTCTGAAGAGGAAAACAACTACTTCCATGGCTCTAAATTACCATAGGTAGCTCAGGAAAAAAACCCACACATACTACTGGTCAGTGCAGGCAGGCAACAGCCAAAAGGGCAAATACCTCCCACCCAAACAATCCACTGATGGGAGCCAGTTTCTTGGGACTCTCCCTTCTTGGCCTCACAGTTCCTGCACCTGTTGTGTGGGACGGGTTGTGCATTCGGTTCCCTCAGGGAAGAGCAGGTCCTCTGCTGTAGGACTGGACATCCAGACATGAGAGACATACATGAGCACATCAGGGCAAGGGACTGAGATGGCAGAGCCCAATCCATAGCCAAACCTGCCTTAGTCATGGGGTGGAAGAGAGCTGTGCTTCAGTCACATGGGTTTTTTTAAACAGTCTTCAGAGATTGAACAAAATTACAATAACATAGTTAAGCATTAACTTGCTGCTACTTACCTTATAAACAGGCTGCTTCCCTTTGTGGTCTGGCTGCTGTGGGAAGTTCAGAGCTGTTTTGCTCAGTGAACACCCAGAGTTAAATCAGGGATGTTGAGGCGCATAATGAATAGTGTACAAAAACTGAAATTATAAAAAAAAACCTTACAGACTTTGCTGTGCACCAGTTCACTTGGGATAAATGGCACATGGAGTATGAGAAATGAGCCTGAGGTAACAAACCCAGGAATTGCAGTATCAGATTACCTTGACTGACTGAGGATGAATTTGGGAAGGCAGGAGAATTTGGGGGGGCAGTCTCAGGATGTATCTGCTGGCACTCTCAGGACCCCCCCAAGATGGTGTATCTTGGGTAAGGTGGTGTCTTCCAGAGACTCATGGACCTTTTCTGTCTTTTGCCCGCATCCTTTCAGGAAGTCTGAGACATGGCAAATGCCAGGGGCTGCTGTTCTTCCCCAGAGAAGCTGGGAAGCCTTCCCTGGTGACAGATTAGACAGACTGAGTTCTGCCCCTACATGCCTGTAAGTCTTGGCAAAGGCAGCAGAAGGGCTGAGTGCCACCTAGGAACGCTTCTGTGGGCACTTAGGAACACTTCTGTGGGCAACTAGGAAGGCTTCTGTGTGCATCTAGGAACACAGCTGATCTAGTTAACGCTGTCTCTGCTTACTGCAGGGGGGTTGGACTAGATGACCTTTAAAGGTCCCTTCCAACACAACACATTCTATGGTTCCATGATTCTAACACTTCTGTGGGCGCTTTTACTCTGAAGGCCTTGGAAGGGTTTGAAAGCCAGAAGAACTTTCCCTGGCTTGGACGAGAGCCCTGGGGAACCCATAGTAACCCAACATTCGTGAAATGACAAAATGTATGTGAGAACACTCCTGTTTCCTTGTATCCGTTCTGTAGGGGAACAGGAATGTCTGCTTGGTCCCGTGATTACAGGGTGCACAGCAGCAAGTTAATGCTTAACTATGTTATTTTAACTTTGTTCAATCCCTCAGGACTGTATTAAAAAAAAACAACCCAAAAGGTGGAAAAAGCCACGAGAGGGTTTATGACGTGCTACACACCCGCCCCTGCCCCGCCCCGCCATGAGCCCGTTCCCTGCGCCGGCCCGTGACGCGAACGGCGGGCGCGGCGCCTGCGCGGTGGCGGAGCGGCGGCGATGAAGGTGGCGGTGGCGGGGTGCTGCCATGGCGCCCTGGATAAGATGTATGAGACGCTGGAGCTGTTGCAGCGGCGGCACAATGTGCGGCCCGACCTGCTGCTCTGCTGTGGAGATTTCCAGGCTGTGCGCAACGAGGCGGACCTGCGCTGCATGGCCGTGCCCGCCAAGTACCGGCACATGCAAACCTTCTACCGGTGAGCGCCGCCTGCCCCGGCCTGCCCGGCCCCGGCCCCGGCCGCGGCCGTGTCCCGCCTGGCCCCGGCCCGCTCCAGCAGCAGTCGTGTCCCCGCAGGTACTACTCCGGCGAGAAGAAGGCCCCGGTCCTCACGGTGTTCATCGGCGGGAACCACGAGGCGTCCAACCACCTGCAGGAGCTGCCCTACGGCGGGTGGGTGGCCCCCAACATCTACTACCTCGGTAAGGTCCCCCACCGGCGTTTTCCCTTCCTAGCCTCTCGTCCTGCGCCGGCCCCCGCCGTGACGAGGCGCTCTCCCGTCTCCCCTAGGTTACGCGGGCGTGGTGCGGTTCCGCGGGGTGAGGATCGGCGGCATCTCGGGCATCTTCAAGTCTCACGACTACCGGAAAGGTACGGGGGGACAGAGCCGGGCCGGCTGGGCGGGCGGCGGGGAGGGGAGCGCTGGGCCCTGCCTGTGCCTCCTCTGAACCGACTGCTATGCTGGAAACCTCTCATGGCTCAACACGCGGGTTTTTCTGGGGTTGGTAGATGAGTCAGTAGCTGCCTGGTGACCCCAGCAGGAAGCAACGCGCCTTTTGAATGTTGTTGTTGGAACAGTCTTGATTTTTCCATGGTAGTGTCCTTTTAGTATGCAATGCAAGACTCTTTGGTTTTCCTTGTATGAAACAATCAATGTACAAGTGTGATATTGTATGAATGTACTGTCCTGAGCTGAGGCTTAGTGTGAGTACATCTGGAGATCAGTTCCTCTTAGTTATAAGTGCGTTCAAGAGTTCTTCCTTGGAAGGGTCTCCATCAGTAGACAGAGATCTTGTCACAGATTATACCTGGTTTCAGCAAAAAAAAGCTATTTTAGTCATTCTGATCTCCTTGGCACATGAAATAGTGGTCTCTAAAGTAATATTATCTTTAGTAACATATTGTGTCAGAGAAGCTCTGCAGGTCGCTTTCAAGCTGCAAAGTGCCAAACTAGTTTTCTAGAACATTTGATTTTATCTAATACCTATTAATGCTAATTAAATTTGTTGTTATCAACTATACAGTTTGTATGCCTGAATGTTGCATGTGGGAGATGAGACTTTTTTGACAATCATGCTAACTACTAAAAAACACAATTTTTCTGTTCATTCTTAAGAGTATGTAGGAGTTCTGCTAGGCATTCGAGTGTTTTGTCCCAAGGCAAAGTTGAAGACTATGTCCCTTTTGACAGGGTATATGTTTGCACTTCAGAGCCTGTGGTGCCTGTGTTTAAGCTGCTGTCGAATCTGTTAAGCTGTGATTTCATGGTTGGTGGCAGCACTCGCAAAGAAACGCAAACTATCACAGTGTCAATAGCCTGAGTCAGATCTCGTGCAGTGCTTCATGATCTTTTAGTTTATAACTCTTGCCAAATTGTTACATCCTAACTTATGTTTCGGTCATGGACCACTCATAGAGGGTGGCTCTGCTCTCGCTATGTTGATGCCTGTCTTTTTCTTGTTTCTGTCTACCTAGTGTTCTTTGGCTGCACCAGCACATTTGCATGTGTAGCCATGATATTGGTAGATACATAGGTTGCTTTTTTTTTTTCAATTTTTCAGGCCACTTTGAATGTCCACCATACAACCAGCAAACAATTAGAAGCGCTTACCATGTAAGGAACATCGAAGTCTTCAAACTCAAGCAGGTTAGTGAAAAATCTGTTTTTTTTACAGTTGTAAATAGTTTTCATTAACTTAAAAGTAAGACATCAAAGCTACCCAGAACAAGTACGCTATTGGATAGCGAATCTTACCAGCAACTCCCAGGTAATTTGGACAGGCCATTTTATGTTGGCTGTGATTCCACTGCTGTTCCTGCTGAATATCTTCTCCAACACTTGGCATAGCAATGCAAATTTGACCCAAATTGGGCACAGGCAGCAGTGTGGTTTGGGTTTTTTTGTTTGGTTTTTTAAATTGGATAAGATTCACAGAACGGAAGGTACTCCAGTTATACGCCACTGTTCCAGCTTTATGTTAGCTTTAGGAAGATGTCTAACATGCAAGCTGGTTGCTACGAAGTTAATCAAAATTGAACCAGGTGAATAAGCTGATCCCAGATTCCTGTGGTTGAAGTGTTTTTGACTCCAGGGCGAGAAGTTCAAAGGACAGATTAGCTTTATTTTTGAGCCTTGCCTACTCCCTGCTTTGTCGCAAGGGCTACTCTGTTTGGCTGAGGTTGTGGTGTAAATACGTGTTTTTCTAAGCATCTTGTGAATGATTATTCAGGTTGCAGTTGCACACTTACGTGTTCAGTAGATATAGGGGTGCTGAACAGGACAAAGGTTTGCTGCCATTGTAAAGGGTTTGGTTCATTGCACTGTGAGTTTCTTACTAGTTGGAGTCGGGTTTCATCTAGAAGTGTGTTCTGATACAGCTAATGGAAATATGCTGAATATTGAACCAAGACATGCTTAAGGCACTGATTAGACTTCTGAGGGGTGCTTCCTTTGAGGAGGAATATTGTGCTTAGCCATTATCCCTTTTAAAAAAAGCTTTTAAAAATTTCATGAGGAAGAAGATGCCTTTGATTGTGGGTAGAGAACTTGCTCTGTAGCTGTAATTTTTAAGAGGGCCTGACACTGTGATGATGTGATTATAAGGCAGTCTATCATATGTGTTTTATTTATACTGTATGCATTTTGGCTTGACAGTTAAAGTGTCCCATTGATATATTTATGTCACATGACTGGCCAAGGAGCATATATCACTATGGGAACAAGAACCAGCTTCTTAAAATGAAATCCTTCTTCCGTCAAGAAGTGGAGAGCAACACATTAGGAAGTCCTGCTGCATCAGAGCTTCTGCAGCATCTGAAACCGACCTACTGGTTCTCAGCACATCTTCATGTTAAATTTGCAGCTTTCATGCAACACCAGGTAAAGAGAAAAAAAAAAATAATCAAGAATATATGTGTCCCAAGCACATTTTAGAATTCCAGTGCAGGTAATCCTGTCCAGAAAAGCAACTTTTTAATGTTTTTGCTTAGTTATTAAAACTTGGCTTAAGCTGCAAAATATTAAGTGGTATTAAGACTACTAGCTTATGTAAGTTAAAGAGATGTTACAAATCAGTGGTGGGACTACCTAATCTTCTTCAGGGTCAGCATGAAATAGCTAACACTGCTGCACTTGAAACTTCTTAATTTGTTTGCAGAAAAGCACTTCATTTTCCCCTTTATTGGGGAAGGAGACACCTTCAAACCAAGGTGATAGGGAAGCAACTGAAAAGAAGATAGTGGCTAACTGGGGATGGGAGGCTGCCTGTAGTAAGGCTTGGCAGGTGAAGTCTGCTGGCCTGGGTAAAGACAAAAACCAGCCCCTGTAAGTTGAAACTTGTCTTGGTTTGAGTTGTTCCTGAGGGTGGTGTGACTTGCTATTCCTATTTGCAAGTTATTTAGCTATAAAAATGTAACTCTAGACCCTCTAGACTCAACAAGTCTGTTTCTAATTATGTTAAAGTTTTTCTTTTGTCATGAAGGGTAGGTGTACTCAGCTGCCTTGGTTGAGGGGGACCTGTGGCTCTTGCTTTATCTTGCTGTCCAACTTCCTGTTAGACTTCCAGTGAAGTCTTGCTTTATCTTTGTCCCTCCATCCCTTTCTTACAATCCTATGCTGATTTTCTGTTTCTGTCTCTCTTCTGTATAAATTAAGCCTTTAAATCCCTCTGTATAACTTGTTTAGAATGGTCAAATTTCATAGAAATGCTAATGACTGTGTTAACACCGTTTGTTTCCTAGACAAACTCCAAAGAAGAGCTACCAAAAGCAACGAAGTTTTTGGCTCTGGATAAATGCCTGCCGCACAGAGACTTTCTACAGGTGATGACCACGTGCAATGGGTTTTCACTTTTTAAGTACTTCACTTGTCTGGACTGCTGAGTGCTGTGCTTAGATATAAGCTGAAGAATAGTTGTGATAAATGGAGGAATTGGGAAGAAACTAGGAATGGTGCATGTGTGGATTGGTCTTTGTATAATATTGTCTTGAAATAAGCAGACCTTGCGTCCTGTCAGGCAGGCGCAGTGTTTGCTTATTCCTACCGTTTTCTTCCACCTTAGAACAAGTAGTTGACTTAATTGGAGGAGTAGGTATACTTTAACCTGAATTGAATCTCTTTGTGTGTTATTTTTTGTTAAATGTCAAACTTAAGAAGAAAGCCCATCTTGAGGCTCTTCTTCTTTCAGTTTATTTGGCTTATCTAGTGCCTTTCTTCAGATCTGGATTCATGAATTCAAATAGGATTGAGACCTGAGTTGAGTACCGTAATTTCCTTTTAGTATTGTGAATTCCAGCAGGAATTGGTGCGACTTCCTAGAAGAATGGCTCTGCTTCTTTTTGTTTGGTGCATATCTGGCTAGGAAGGGCAATGGACAAATAGGAGGTCTAGGTTGTGGGAATTTTCAATGAGAGTTGCCAAGCTGATTTGCCAAGAGCAAAATAATGTTCGTGCCTGTGGCCTGTGTCTGCTGCCTGCAGTGCCATCTATAAAATCTAAAATGGATGAATCTAAAATCCTTTGCTGTGAGAGGGGGCTGCTGACAGTGTGTTCTTCAAATGCAGTCAGGCATTTTAGTAGTCTTACTTTGAAGTAACTTTTATTTGTCAACTTAAGGGGAAGGTTCACTGTCTGTCCTTCGGATGTGTGGCAGGATCCACTTGTTCTAGTAGCTAATTCGAAGGTGGGAGAGAGTAGGAAAATGGGCTTTTGCTCTGCAAAGGTTCACTGGGACGCTAGTCCACACTTAGAATCCTGTGGCAAAACTGATCTGGAGTAGTACTACCTCCAGCAGCGTGGTGATCCACCTGTGTGTAGCTTTGGTTTAAAATCTATTATTATTTTATTTTCCCTAAAACTGTCTTACAAGGTTGGATTACTTTATGGATTATTTAAAATCGGAGCCTGACCAGTGCAGTTTGGCTCAACTGAATGGTTTGTGTTGGGTTAATGTCACTGAAGACAATCCAGTTTTGGATTTCAATTTGTAAGCTGTTGAAAGAGTTTAAAAGCATTTAATTGCTATGTGAAGAATGCATGTTTATACAGCAGAATAACTGTTGCCATCAATTCTTGATGTATATCTGCTTAGAAGGCAGCATGAATTTAAGAGTAGGCAAATTCTGTTTTCCAAGTTGCGTAACTGTCCAGTAGCTGGCAGCAGGGAGGAGGGTGTTCTGCTTTTTAATTGCTGTAAGATAAAATACAGAAATGCCTTTTTTATTATTGTTGATTGTCCTTTATTAGCCCCCTTACTTCCCTGTAGGGCTAACTTGAGAGGACTTGTTTGATTGACACCGTGAGCTCAGTGTACTTGAAACTTAATTAAAACTCTGTACCATGGAAGTAACACTTGAAACTTTAATCAGTTCCTGGTGTCAAGAGAAATAACTCACCTCATCTGTTTTCTGTGGTTTCGTAAACAGATAATAGACGTAGAACATGATCCTAGTGCAGGTGACTCGCTGGAGTATGATGCTGAGTGGATTGCAGTCCTCAAGGCCACCAACAGTCTCATTAATGTGACTCAGACCTCATGGAACATGCCTGAAAATAATGGCCTCCATGCAAAGTAAGTTGCATGCAAAGTAAAACATGATTTTTTTGCTGGACTGGAAGTAAACTTAGAGTTGTTTCTCTGTTTTCCAGCCTATAATGCCTGTAGGACTTGCTAAGTGCCTTGGAAAACAAAGGGGATGGTGACAAGACCTGTACTCTAGAGCATACAACTTCTTTACTTAGAAGCATGTAACTTCTTTACATGGGCAGTTAGTTTTGTTTTGCAAACTTAAATACCACCATTTGAGGGGTGAAAAATACACGGTGGCTGATCATCTTGCCAGTTGGACTGTGAGACTGAAGATCAGGCTGGATTATGGGGGTGGGCAGGTGAATGTTCATTGAGTGGGTTGACATAATACACAAATCCTTGGTGGGGAGAGGGGAATCTCAGTATTGACCAAAGGCAATATACTTTCTGGAGAAATCATTTGATAAATTGGATATCTGTTGTAAGATGAATTTATTATCCATCTTTAAAAGTTTCTCTTGCAGCAGGAACAGGAAATACCTTTTGACTAGTGAACTTGTTTATACACTTATTTAGGTGGGATTACAGTGTGACAGAAGAAGCCATCAAAGAGGTGTTAGAAGAGCTGAATCATAACCTCAAAATTCCTTGTAACTTCACATTGACAGCTGCTTGTTATGATCCCAGCAAGCCCCAAAAAAAGGTGGAACCAGTTCATACCATCAATCCACAGACCACTGAGTTTTGTGCCCAGTTTGGCCTCACTGACATCAATGACAGGATCCAGCAAGCTAAAGAAGAGGGCTCAGTACGAGGTGAACATGAAGAGGAGGAGGAGGAAGAGGAGATGGACAGTATCGGGTCAGCAGAGGAACCCAGTGAATATAATACAGATAATTCTGGACTTTCATCCATTAATCCAGATGAAATAATGCTGGACGAAGAAGGTGGTGATGAAGACTTGAGCACATGTTCTGTAGATCCTTCCCCTGATCATCCTCCTGACTTTTCTGCAAGTTTTTCTGACATCCGGATCATGCCAGATTCCATGGCAGTATCGTCTGATGATGCTATGGACTCCACTAACGAGGAACTGGAGAAATCTGGAGTGAGTAAGCAGGTGGGAGAGAAGAGCTTAAATGAGAGACCATTGAAGCGCATTGGTGGTAATGAAAATGGGAACAGCGGCATTAAAAAAATTAAGAGAAGGAATCAAGCTATCTATGCTGCAGAGGACGAAGATAAAACAGAATAATACTTCATGTGATGTATAACTAAGTTCTCTCCCTACGTTTTTATGGGAAGGTGGTGAGAACTGCGGTGGGCTACTCATGCTTTTAATTTTACTTGATCTTATTCATGTTACTTTCTTAAGCTGAAGAGGCTGTATGTACCTCTCGCAGGGAGGAAGATTTATCCAGATTAAACATCTAAGTCAGAATCAGACTTTTCCAACAAAGTACTTTGTCGAAGGATTTAAAGCTTATGTATAATCAGTTGATTTTACTTCACTTCTGTTATTAGTGTGTACTACGTATCTTCAGCTGTACTGCTATACAAGATTCACCGTGCTTGTTTAACAAGAAAAGGACTCTTAAACTATAACTCAAGTCAAAGTGAGAGGATGTCTGACTTACAAGACTGAATGATTTGATTTTATTGCTTTTGTCTTGTTTTATACTGAAGTTTTAATACAAAATAGCGTACGCAATAACTCCGTGAACTAAATTTGAAAACAGAATTCCCATACGAAAACAGCAATAGAAGAGTGAAGATTTTTGTTTCTGGTTAGGGTTATACTCATGCCACAGAAGAGTTTCATGGTCATAAACAAAACAATGTGTATTGTCCAGTATTGGATTTTAATTACAGTTCTGCTAGGGAACCAAGTCTCTTAATTTGAAGCATGACAGTTTTATGGGGACCGTGGAAGAGTGCATCTCTGTTCTTAAAAACTCACTTGTGTGCTGTTTCTTAAGAATTGAGAACCATGTCTTAAAATTAAAAGGCAGGTAGTTAGGATGAGCAGCTTCCGAAATGCAGACATCATCACTGTCTCAGTTCTTACTAATTAAGGCTGTGTTCTGTTTTCATATAAGGTGGTTGAGACAACACAAAGTTCCTTGAGATGATAATGCCTACCATTATCATTAGCCCAAGTTTTCACCTGCCACTTTTTTTCAGTAGTGTGTGTAACTTGCTGAATTCTTACTGCTGGATTTGGAATCTTCCAAAGTACCTTCATAAACTAAGGGAGAACAGGAGTTGGAAGTTTTCTTTTTACTGTTCTAGTTTGCCTGAATTATTAGCAAACAAATTACACTCCTTTGGCCTAAAAGGCTGTGAGGATAACAAAACTCAATTCATGAAAAGAACAATGTCATTAGACTCGTTAGTCTTCCTGTCAAATTCTGCTGGTGTTCTGTGCTGAGATTTTGGAGTCCAGATGGAGGGGGACTTCCTCAGGACTGTGCTGCCCTTGAGAGCAGAGGTAGCTCCTGTGTGCTTTTACTCCTTGAAGGCACAGGCGCTGTGGAGAGGAAAGCACCCTGACAGGAAGAGGGAACTGGACAGGGGGCAGCAGCGAGTGAAATGGATCGGTGAGTGTGAGTTATGTAGCAGGGAAACACTAAGGTCAAGGCTTCTGTCTTTACAATCACTTCCACATTCTAGGTGGTTCCTCTCCTGTCAGCATTCACTATGAAAACTAAATGCGTATCAGTATTCAAGGGCTAGAAAATGGCAAAATTAGTGCTTTCCACAGTTCTGATTAACAGCTTTATACTGGTGGGTTGATGCCATTAACATCCTGGGTTTTTTTCCAGAGGATGCTATCTTGTTTACTAAATGATTAGTTGGGCACTGTTAATGCTCCTCCCCTGTCTATGCCGGCTCATCTGTCAGAAGAGCCTCCAAAGAGGACTGTGGTACAATGGGATGAAAAACTGGAAGTATTTGATGTAACCTTCGGGTTATCTAAAGTAGCTGTGAACTACCAGCTAGATTCCTGAAGACAGCTATCTTTAAGGGTCCTGGGTCTGCAATGCTAAAATCTTACACATGCCTCATGATCTGAAGACTATAATGGAAATAAAGTATTTTAAGTATAAGTTATGTTATGAACTTGAAAATTGTCCTAAGAAATCTGAGCATGGTATTCAGCCATGAGATTCTCCATGAACTGGAGTGGAAGATGTACATTACATGTAATAGACATTTTAGTCTGATTTCATATGTTTTTAAAGCAAACTGTTCTGTTGTGTGTTGTCCCACCCCCCCCCCTTTCTCCTAAATGTGTTTTGATTTTCTAGAAAGAGACTTTGACAAGATAGAATACCGATTTTTCAATCTCTTAAGATTTTTTTTTTTAATAAAGTATTTCAGCATCCATTGAGCAGAAAGCAGCTGGTAAATATCGTTAACATACAGTTGGTTGGGTTTTTTTTTTTTAGTATAAATAATGTGTGATGTATACAGGGTTACTGTGCCCTTTCTTGCACTTGTTCACACCCTCTTTGCAGTTTGAAGTGTCCAGCTCTACTGTGCTCTTATCTGTTACAGATTTTCCCTGTCAGCAAGATCCTCTGTTGCGTCGAGTTTAATTGAAGCTCTGAACTTGAAGTTTCTCAGTGAAGACCAAATACTCCAAAAAGTATGTAAAACACTAGGGAGGGCTGACAAAGTTTAATTGC
Organism: Alca torda; assembly: GCA_008658365.1. Taxonomy (NCBI): domain Eukaryota; kingdom Metazoa; phylum Chordata; class Aves; order Charadriiformes; family Alcidae; genus Alca; species Alca torda. Next base: position 29,410,418 of record CM018081.1, on the reverse strand, counting down.
CTTTTAAGACCTGGAGTCTTCAGTCCTCTTTAAAAAGCTTTAGGGTCCTTCAGATTTTTCAGTGTATGAAACTTGCACTTAGCCTAAAAATGTTTTTGCTGTTACCTAAAAAGCATTTGAGAAAAGCGTTCACGTGTTTCATTCCAGGCCAGCACGCAGATATTTTGCTCAAAGCACGTTATTAATCTACTCTGAGAAAAACAAAGAAAAGGGGTATAGCTTTTTTTTCCTGTAAGCAGAATATTTTTTTAAAAATTAAAGGTATTAAAGTCAACTTGTGACAGCATCCCAAAATGTTTATTGTGCTCCCATTATCCTCTGCAATCTCTAACAACTGGCAAATCTGTGTTTACATTGCAATAGCAGAATTTAAGATGCATGAATCTGGCCTGCGATGTTTTTACTATCCTCCCCCCTGCTGAAGTTCTATCTTCAGGAGCAATGGGTGGATAAAATTAGTATCCCCATGCCTAAAAAGGTGACATACAGGGGGGCTAATACAAAAAGATCTTATAGAAGCCTATAGCAAATCTGAGTGAAGTTCTGGGTTTTTTTGGGAGTGTTTTCTGCAAAAATCCAACCCAAACAAATCCATGAAAGCAACAAAAGCAAGGATGAAAAAAGGAACCCAAACCATGTATTTTATGGCTGTGCCTGTATCCCTGCCAAAGACTGTGCCTGAGCAGATGGTTCTCAGCAAGGCTCCAGCTCCCCATACAGCCGGTGTGGATGAGTTGCCAGTCCACCATCTTCATGATGTTCAGGAACTCCACGGAGACGCGGGCAAGATGCAGGATGAGGACGTGACAGAAGGACCTGCAAAACTCCATGACTCCCCCTAGTGCAGTCAGAACATGAGGTAGCCGAACCTAAACCTGGTTGCTCGTAATAAAAAACAGCTCGGGCTGTCGCTGGACAGCTGAGGGGCTGTTCCTGAGAGCCGCCGTGCGGAACGGGGACCAGTCAAACAGCAGCGGTGCTGTGTGACTGACCTGTAGTAAAGCCAGCTTCCCCCCGCCTCAGCGTCCGCGTGTTCCTCAGGCAAAGCCAGTCGCCCCGGTCCGTGTTCACTGCCTCCCTGGAGGGCAATAAGGAGGGCTGGGTCGGTCGCCTGCGCTTCCGCGGACCGCTCCGTCCCTGCGGACATGGCGGCTGCCGCCTTTCCCGCCGCGGCCGGGGAGCGCTCGGCACAGCGCCGCGCCTGCGCACAGCTGGGCGGTGGCGGCGGGGCGGGTGGTGGTGTGTGCGGAGAGCGCCGCGCGTGCGCGCTGGCGGCGGGGTGGCGGAAGGCAGTGGGGCTTTCGGCGTCGGCCGATTCGCTGGGCGCGCGGCGGTGGCGCTCCGCCATGAGGCCCTGCCCGCCGGCGGCGGCGGCGCGCGCGCGGGCGTGAGGGAGGGAGGGCGGGCGCCGTCGCCGGAGCTGCTGCTGCTGCTGCGTTCCGCCAAGATGGCGTGCGTGCTGGAGGCGCCGCTCCGCATGAGCGTCCTCTCGGTGAGTGCCGCTGCCGGGGGGGGCGCCCGCCTGCCGCCGGGCTCGGCCTGACCTTGGCCTTGGCGGGGTGTGTGTGTGTGCGTGGGGGGGGGCTCTCGGCACCTGCCGGGCCCCTTTGTGTGGTGGCGGGGGGCCCGGGGCCGGGAGCGGGCCTGGCGGGCGGCGGTGGGCCGCGGGGGTGGTACGGGCGGCGGTGGGGCGCCCGGCCCCTTGTGCCCCCCACCCGCGTCGTAACAGCTTCTTCCCGGAGGTGATTTTCTCTTCAGAACGGCTTTTCCCTCCCCCTTTCTGAAGAGTCTGTTCCCGTTTTTGTTAGAGGTACCTGATTCTCTTAAGTGTATTTTTACCTGATGACACGACTCGCGCTCCTCAGCCGCCCTCCCGTGAATGGTTTTGGTCCCTTGAAACTCCCGTTCAGCAGAAAGAGGTGTTATTCCGAGCTGTAACAGCCAGGCTGCTGCAGGGCAGAACAGGGTCTCCCTCAGAAGCTGGCGGTGGCTGGCGAAGCAGCGCTCTCCCAGCCCGGTCTGGCAAAGCGGATGTTGTTTTGGTGGCGAAAGGCGGATCTTTTTCTCAGAGCCCCTCGGGATCTGGGGACACGGCCCCCTTGGCCCTCGCTGCAGGAAGGAGGCCGGTGTGTGGCAGCTGTGGGCAGGGAAGGGGGCTGACAGCCGCCACGGGTGTCCTCTCCACGGGGAAGGCTGAGGGTAAGTAGAACAGCCCAGGCTGGTTGCCTAGTCCTGCCGCTCATCAGTGCTGGGTCTAACAACGCTAAACGTATAGCATGGACACTCTTTAAAAGAGCTGAGGGTTTGTGCTTTTTCTTTTTTTTTTTTTTCTCCTTACAATTTCTTACTAGGTAAAAGAACCGTGAAACTGATGATGTTGATAAATTCTTTATTTTTGGACACTACCTGAAAAACTTGTTTGCCTGGATATGAATGCCCTTCTTCTACATATTGCAAACTTAGTAGTTGACAGGGTGAAAGCCAGGATATTTTAGAAATAGAAAGCAGAGTGATCTCTGAATTCCAGCAGACTTTCACATATAAATACATAGATCAGATAAACAAAAGTCTACTGTTGTTCTCAAAAATATCGTCTTTCATTACCTGGTGGAAGTTTATCTGTAGAATTTATTTGGCATAATTTAATAGTATTCTTGGAGACAAAGGAGTCTTGCTGCCTCTAGATGATTCTTCTGAGTTATGTGAGACCACAGGCAGGAAGCTGCTGGTGCTTCTGACGTCTGGGTGGGGAAGCAGGAGCAGATTCATCCCAAAAGTAGGTACTTGCAAAAGCAAGGAAGAGTTTACAATTCCCTTATAGCTTCTTTCAAGGAAAACTCACAAGGAAAAAATGGGAAAAGCCTAACAAAAAGTTGAGTTGGCAAAAAAAAAAAAAAAAGAAAAGGGAGATAATGGAAACGCACCCTGGCATGTGTTTGTGAGAACCTGGAGGGGAAATTCCCTTCCCCTTTCCCACCCCTGTTTTTTGGAACACTTGCCATCTCCAATTTTGGATCTTCTCAAGGAGAATAACAAATCATTGGTGCTTAAATGTTTGTCTTAGAAGCATGGTCCTGTTGCTGAGAAGAGAGTTCACTTTGTCTTATAAAGTAGCTATGGGAGTGTTATGGAGAATATTGTGTTGCTGTCCTTGTTGAAGTTGTGCAGGACAGTATATAGAAGGACAGTCTCTTGAAAGTTGTAGATATGTTATGGTAAAGTAAGTTACAGAAAAATGTCTTGATACGAGATCCTTTATTATCGAGAGCTTGTTTGTGGGTATACTTCTTGAGCAACATTAACTGCTCTTAGAAACCTTTTCTTTCAGGAATTTCTGGCTTTTTTTTTTCCCATACAGTAATTAAACATAATAAAATTGGAATTTAAGGCAGTGCTGATAACTGGAGTAGACCCCTTTTGCGTGCCCTGTTGTTAAGCATATCAGTTGCTGGCAGCAATCCGTTAACTTGCTTTGACTCATAACATGTTGTTATCCACATGATGTACATCATCTTCTTTAAATCACACTTAAACACAGGGTTAATTCTTTGTGTGGATGTTGCCCAGCAGTAACGTACTGAACATTTAAATATGATTCTGTGGTTTTGCTGCTATCTTGCCTGGTAAGTTTTGTAGACTTGGGCTGTATTAGCCATTCCTGTTTATCTGCCATTATATGAATCGGTATAAACTATTAATCTTTTATTTTTTTTTCTCCACAGGAGGTAACAGCTAGTAGCCGCCACTATGTTGATAGATTATTTGACCTCGATCCTCAGAAGGTTCTGCAAGGTGTCATGTAAGTCATCTGAAACACACTTGGACTGATGGTTGTACATAGGCTAGGTTTACTTGAATTCCACCACAGTTGTATGTCAAGGGCAAGAAGCTCTTCCTACCTTTTTTTTTTTTGAGAAATCTTGTTGGAAAATTCTAATGCAAACATGATAGTATTGTTTTAGCAGACTATCACTCTGTAGTGCATATGGTTCATAATGCAGCCTCCCATTTGCCAGAAATGAGGTTAAACATTCTGTGAGCATTCAAAACTTTTTTTGATACATTTCTTCCTTTTGGCCACCTTTTGCTGTTCTTCCAGGTCTGTTGAGACTCTTTTCTCTTATTCCACTGCCAAGTCAGTGTACCTGCCTCTTACTTTTCCCCCTGCTGCTGTGCCTGAGTGTTGGCTTTTTTTTTTTTTTTTATGCATGGCTTCTTTCTCAGTGATGGGAGTTGTGAGCTGAAAGAAAATGCTTCCATAGAAATTAATTTGAATGCAAATTATGTTTCAGTACTTCTGTTGCATGCAAGTGATAAGGGGTAATAACTGAAAGAGTGAGTATGGCTATCTAGCAACACACCAGAAGTCACTGAAGGACAAAGTGGATCAAAAAGCCAAGAACGTTGGTTGTGTTGCTTAGGACAGTCTGAGGTGTTTTCTAGTAGCAGGTAACAAAAAATTATTCCGGTAAGTGTCCCAGGGGCAACATATCAGAATTAGTGTCCCTTTGAAATACATGAAAAACACAACATATGTAAAACTCCTGGAAACTTTATCGGTTGAAATACCTTACCTGTACAAAAACTTCTGGTACAACCCAGTAACTATGTAGAGGTTCTTGACTCTTCACTGTAGGAGAGCATGGTTTTACTTCCAGCCCTTGTCCACTTCTCATAAGGGCTGGTGTGATGGTCCCAGGGGCAAGGATGTGTCTCATCCTGTGTCCAAGTGGGTTGACTGAGCCCCTCTTTTCTCCTTGGCAGATGCTTTGAGCCCCGGGTGGCGCTCCCTCCCTGCTCCTCCTTTCTTTTCAAAGGACTGGAACCTACAGCCCTTGGTAATTGCTTCCCTGTCTTTTCAGGTGTTATTCATATCTTTTGAAGTATAACTGATTTCCCAGAAACAAAAGTTTTAGGTAGTATCTTTGTCTCGGCTAACATCTGAAATTCTTCATCTTGTCCACGGATGTCGGTGGATTCTATGCTGAGATGGTTTTCTTGCATTTAAAGGCAAGAAAGTACCAGTTTATCTCATAATAGCTTTCAAAGGGTGGGTTTGGATGGTAAACCATATTTGTGTTGCTCTGGTTAAAATCCTAATTCTGAGAGTGTATCTTTCCAGACATTGAGCAAATCCTGTGTGGTAGATTTGTTATTTTCTGAATATTTGTGGATGGGTGTGAAATGGTCCAATTTAGAGAAGCGTATATATGAAAATAGACTTTAGAATAGTGTATATATTAAAAGTTTCTGTCAGTTCAAGATTCTCTTAGGGCAGAGAAACACTGCTTTGCCCTTCTTTCTTTGACTTCAGGGTATCTGAAGGGGTACTGAAGTTGGAATGAACTGATTGGGTGGAATAGAAGAGGATTGAAGTTCTACCAGAAGTGTCTGTCAGAAGCTTTACCAGATACTCTGCATATTTTGCTGAAAATCTTTCGTTCCTAAGATGTGCTGTTTTTTTTTTTTTTCCTGCATCCTGGCTGAAAATACTGATGACCTAGATTTTCATTTTGATTGATGGAACTGTATGAATATCAAGGATCAGAAAATAGGCTGTCTTAAGAGGCTTTGTTTCTGCAGATTGTCTTCAGTTACAATAGTCCTGTTCTTCTTATGCTATTAAAGACGCTTGAATTAATAACTTGGGTTTGGTGCTTTTTTTAATTGCATCGTTGTAATTTTAATGAAAACCAACTTCTGAATGAGGTTTGATAAAGGTAAAATATAGCTAAATGCTTCTTGAACTTGAAAATCATGCCAGTCCAGTTGTCATCTTGTAACTTGAGAAAGCTTTTAATTACATATTCTGAAAGTATTTAAATGATCAAATCTCTTCCTTTCTTTCCCATGAAGTGTCAGAGAGGTTATGTTCAGAATCTTCTTTTGTCGAGACAGTAAAGTCTTACCTGGCTAGGAGCTTTTTCCTTTTTCTTCTCATGGGAAAACTGAGAAACCATTCCCCTTTTGTCTGGTACTGCTGTATGTGGTTCTGTTTATCTTATTTCAAGATGTCAAGCTTCCTGCAGAACTTTTGTTCGCATCATTTCTGTCACGTTCATCTGGGTATTAATAGTAGGCAGGAAGGGGAGAATTGTGTGTACCTGCTAGTAAATGGTGGATTTCAGTGCAGGATTTGAAATGTTGGGATTCTTATGAGGATGACTGCTGCCTTTTGCTGTACCTGAGAGCGAACTATTTAAAGTGTGCAAGGCCCACATCTTCATACTCACACCTGTATGGCAGAATGTGTATTTACCTTTCTGTTAACTATCTTTATAAATGAGCAAGCTTAATATAATAGTAAATATAAACTCTACGTTGTGGCCCTGCTCGTGTTTGAAAAGGTCTTATAGGTTTGCTTTGTGTCTACTTGAGTGCTCTTCTAAACCTTTCATCTACACACTGTTCTGCAGTTCAAATTTTCTCAAATATGCTTTGACTGCATTCTGCAAGGTCGGCATTAATGTCAGGTATGCAGCTATGGAATACATTTAGTGTTGACAGTGCATAGACTACCTCAAACAGATACTGTAGGGGATTAAATACTGAGTTCTCTCAGAAGTTCTCTTAAATGTTTTATCCTTTCTGGCAGAAGAGCACAACATAGACAGCTGTATAAATTTCTGCATTGTTAGAAGAGCTTTGTTTGTCCCAAGGTGGTTGCTGCAACATCATCCTGTGCTTTGCAGCGTGGCAGTATTTATTTATTTTTAAAAGCAATTCTGCGTGGTGATCCTTAGACTATCATTCGCTTTTCATCTGCTCATAAGCTCAGTATCACATTGTTCAGATGCAAGACTGATACCTATTTTTGTCCTCTAATTTATTTGCTGGTCAGGGGCTTCTTTGAGAGATGTTTTGTCATGCTTACATTTAGCCTGATGTCTTCAAAGAGGCAATCTATCATTTTACGGAGAGCTATGTAATCCCATCTCAAGGGCTGGTTTTGAAAGGAGCATTCTTTCTGACAAATCTGGCTTACTCAGGGTCCCAACTGTTTCTCATCAGGCTGTTCCTCAGCAGTCAGAGGATGTCATCTTTGAAGGCTTGTAAATAATCATCTTTGTGGTGCGCTGAGAATTCCTGTGCTACTGCTGTTTCTGTCTCTTATGGATGTGCTTATCCAGCCAGCTGGAGTTACTAGACAAGAATTTTCCAAACTTGTGTGGACATTTTATTTCTCGGGGAAATGAAAGAAACATCCTGTAGAAATGGTACTGAATTCGTACTGAAGAACAAATTTCAAAGTATATGTCTACAGTATCTTCTTTTTTCCCCAGGGAGCGTGTCTAGTGCTGTGGTGGGAGTACTGGTACAGATCTATGCAGTGTATTTAATTTGGTATATATATGCTTTTGACACAGTACGGTTTTGAATGTTTGAGAATTGATTGCATTGGTAAAGAAAAATATAATAGTTGGCATATGGGTAAGGAGTTGCGGACCACTTTGAATCTGACAGTAATGTTTTTAAGGTCCCTGCAGACTTAGACTGACAGAGCTGCAGTAGTTAGTGGTTATGCCAATGTTCTGAAGACTCTGAAACTGATATTTTAGTACAACCAGGATGTAGTTGGGCTTACTTATCTTGGATGCAAAGTTAGGTATGTGTTAAAAGCTCCTCTCAGGGACAGTAGACTTGTACTTGCATTTTACTGAACATGTTTTGTACTGCTTGCTGGTTTTTGCCTTCTTCAAACAGAAGATACCAGAAGGTAGTCACAAACCAGAAAAAAAAACCCTTATATTTTAGGTAGTAACGCTGCTTTTATGGAACCTATCTTGTATCTCTTCTGTGGTCGGTTGCTGAATTAATTTGGAACACTTCAAACAGTGTGTGGTGGTGTTTTTTTTGTTTTTTGTTTTGACATCCAACCTTTTTTTCGTTTGTGTATTCTTGGATCTGAAAAAAATGTTCCAGGAGTGTGTTTAGATGACTGTATAATAGTGTACTGTATTTCTCAGCTATAGCAATTGGAATGAGAGCATCAGTGCAGTGTTCCACACATGCCTGCAGGGAAAGCTGTGTGAAATATGAGGCAGCTTCATGGAGTGGGAAGAGAAGAAATTCCCATCTCGGTTCTAATGGAGCAACAGGTACCCCTTCAGACAGTTACAAAGCGGCTACTTCTGCCTCTTGTTCTTCGTGTCCTGTTAGACAAACCTTCTTTAAGACTAAATAATGAACAGCACTTGTTTTTGCATTGTGCATCCCGAACACATGCAATCACATTTTCAGTCTCTCAATGGGCACTTCCGAACCTAAATTTTCTGCAGGAGCCACGTTTTGTTCTTTGCCTATTCTCGTGCTTGTTTTCACCAGAGTGGCCCTGGGGAAACAGAGCGGTCCTTAAAGAATTGTTCCTGTTATACTTCGCCTCTGTAAATTTTTGATCAATTCTGTTATCTCCTTGAGAGTAGTCTGTAGCAAATGCATGTTCTTTCAGATATAATGGGAAACTTCAAGGTCTAATTGGCTAAGAACAAGTGATAAAATTTTTTGAAGTGTTGTTTCTGTGCAGTGTTGTTCATCTGTTGAGGGAAGAGGCTCCTGAGTCTCTTCTGTTGATACTGTGTGAACGACAGGATGGGCTCTTTGTGGCTTGGAAATGGAAAGCTTGTTCTTTAGGTTGCCGAATCTGACAGAAAATTGAGCAGGTTTAGGTGACACTGAGAGGTTGCTGGGAGCACTACTCTGTTGATTTCTCACTTTCAAGAGATAAGCTGAGGAATTTAGTAGCTAGACAAGTTTTCGGAGTGATAGAAGATGAAATTGAAAGGCCTCAAACACCATTTGAGAATTAAGTAGTGCTCGCTGAAGAGTGGGTTTCAATGTAATAGGTTTTGCAGAGGCAGATGGAAGAATAGTGTAGGTACAGAGGGAAGAGAGGAAGATGCAATAGGAAGAAAGTGTGTTCCTGTCATAGAATAAGATACTCTCTCACTTTTGTGCTTTCTTTATAATGCAGCAAAAGGTACAAATGCATAATGCTATTTTTCACAAGTAAATTGTTATGTATTGTAACTTCTGGTCCAATATTTAGAGGTGGGCTAAACTTTAGGAAATTAGGTATGCCTGTTACATTTGGCTAGCAGTCTTCAGCCTAATAGGGTTGTTTAATATTTCAAGCCTTGCAGTTGCCACTCTGAGAGAGGGTTGATGATTAATGAACCTGTTTCAGTGCTGCCTTTCAAAAGGGCATGAAGGCACTTTTCTCCAAAATCCCTCTCTTGATACCAGTTCCAGAGTAGCGATACTATTGGTGTGATGATTTCAGGCTGTAAGTAGGATGAGAGAGTAGAAACAACTTCTATCAGACTAGTTGATGTAGCTGGAGAAAATCAAGTGAGCATTGGTCACAAAAGTCTTGGGGTCTGAGTTAGAAGTGGCAAACTTCAAGCTGAGCACAGCTGGATGCTCTGAAGTTATTCAGAGTTTAACGTTATTAATCTGTTACACAAATGCAAAGGAGAGGTGTTTGCCTGCAAGGGAGGGCAAAATGAAAATGTAGCAGGTAGCTCAGCGAGAAATAGTCGTTGTGCCCCTTGGGGATGTGGGGAGTGTTATTAAGCCTGAAATAGAGGTTGGGCCTCAGGCACATGTGCCACAAAATCAGCAATGCTACTGAGTTTGTGATTCTTAGTATGTGGATCTTGACTTTTTGGTTCTAAGCTGCCAGTTCAAATTGATTGGAATAAGCATTAAAAAAAATAGAGTTTACTTACTTTCCAAAACAAGCTCATTTTCAGTTTGCAATGTGGGACTATGTACTTTTAGGCTAGTTCCCAGTAAAGGGTTTGCATTTCTTGTAACTTTCAAAGGACAGGACTCTGTTTACCTATTAATTTGTCTCACAGATAATTAAAATGATTTCAGTACGTACGCTGTATTGCTGGTGCTGAACGGATAATTTAAATGTGTTGAGGTTTTTTTTATTTTTACTTTTTCTTTGGGAGTTGTAAAGCAGCAGGAAAGCTAGGTGGCAAAATCACTTGCTAAAACATATGTCAAACATGCATTGTCTGAAATGTCCAGTAACTCCACCATATGTTGAATGAGGGAGTTTTAGATGTAGATAAACTATGGCGTTTCTGTCCTAGTGAGAACTTACTAACACCCATTTGGAAAAGGAAGTTTAGGCATGACTAAAGCATATGGAGGCTAGTACGTTATCTTAGCTGATAACTGTTTGGAGGTAAAAATCTGAGGCTGTACTTTCATGTTGGAGAGACTCTAGATTAATGGGTACTAGCTGTGTCAGATTAACAGGTTTTGGTGATCCTTCAGTGATTGCTGGCCTAAGGTGAAGTGGACAGCGCCATACAATATTATGAGCTCACATGTGAGAACAGCTAAGCAGGTGCTGGAAGGCCATTATATGGTATTTTCCTGGACTGAATGAAACTTAAGAGTTCTCTACATGAATGCCTTGTGGTGGACGACATTCCTTCGATAATCAGTGATGGGCTTAAAATGGTATAATGGACTAAAATAACTTTAAATCAAGAGACAGTCAATGAAAAAGTGCTAGAAAAATGCAGTGTTACAAGATGCCTCTCTGCTTAATGAAATCTCATGTAATATTTGCTTCAACTGTGGGATACACTGCTAAATGCTGAAGGCACTCCTTATCCTGGGAGGGGAAATATTCTTGGGGGGAGATAGAGACAAAAAAAAAAGGTAACACAGTTACTTATATTTGATGGTTTGGGTCATTCATCTGAAGCAACAGTGGTGAACGCTCTTTTCATGTGGTTTGGTTGTTTCAGGATAGCTGTGAAAAAAGTATTTTGCTGATGTGGTGTTACAGAGCAGGAGATCTCTCAGTTTCCCACAGTTCTGCTGAACTGCAGCTGTTTTCCCCACACTTCTCTTTGGATAATTCTTTGCTGTTAAGACCTAGTTTATTTAAATAGCAGAGATTGATACTCAAATTGAAATTCTGATAATACAGAGCTCTAGCTATGGTTTGTGTGGTTTTGTTTTTTTTTTAGTTTAAGATTCCCATACTCCACTGACTTAGAGCCTTTTAAATTTGAGCTACATCATTCTTAAGGTTGAGTAGGCAATTTTTCTATTGATCAGTGATCTCATGCAACTTGTAGCGTGATTTCCAGACTTGGTGCAAAGGATGAGGCAATAAAACATGCTTGAGAGAGAGAGCTGGGAAAAGCAGCATCTCCTCTTTTGTCAGTCAGCCTAGAGATCTGAAAGGAACTTGAGTTGAAAATGCAGTTAAAGACATGGGGAGCTTAAGTTGTTAAGCTTGATATAGAAAGCTAGCCTGTGAAATGACTGATGTAAGCTCTTACATGGAAGTAAAGGTTTGATATGAGAGGTTTCTTCAGTCTGTCACATACACAGAGCAAAATAAGTACTGGGAACTGGGGTAGATTCAGGGTAGGAATAAGGTATAAATATTTCTGACTACAGGTATGGATCATTGAAACACCTTACCTTTCTATTTGGTAGACTTCCCTTGGCAAGAAAATTTATGACAAGGTAAGTTACCTCTCCAGAAAGAATACTTCAGATAGTTCAAGTGGTTTCTGTGGCATTTTGGTATGGAGAAGATGGATTAAATGATCACTTTTAGCATTATGTATGTTAAATTCTGCTGTTCTGCATTGCTGTAATTATAGCCATATGCTGTTTTTCTACAGCACTTGGATGTTATGCAGTGTCTGAGAGTACGGAATTAAGATTGGGAACAACTGTGGATTTAGGGTTTCCTTATCCAAGTGTTGAGTTTGTTTAGTTTGCACTATATGTTAATTGTGTAACAGTTTCTAAGTGTTAAACAAGCTGAGTAACAGTGTCTCTATGTGCTACTTTGTTCTTTCCTATAAAATCATAGTTTTCTTTGCATCAACTGATATTTTTTGAATGGGATTAGAAATCTTAACTTTTCTTCCCAGCCTGATGATTAACTGTAAAAATAAGCTGATTTACGACTTCTGTGGTTTGCTTGAGTTGGCAGGGGTTTTTAACATTTTATTCGCTTGGTTGGACTAGTAATCATGTTAGTACAAATATGCTCCTTGCTAAAGGGGGAGAAAACAACTCACTTGTTGGGTAATTAACAGGTATTCAAGCTGTGGTAGTGCCCATCTTAGACATTAATTCTGTCAAAATAACGATGGAAATGTTTTAACATGCAAAATTTGTCATGAATTCCTTTTGTTGGTTGTTTCACATCTGTCCATAAAAATGGGAGAGTGGGAGGAAGGAAGAGGAGGCAAAAGCTATAGAAGGCATAATTGTCAAACTTTAGCTTCACAGTTAACTTCTGACTCCAGTCCAGCCAGTCCAGGTTTTTATTTGAGCTATGTTCTTGTATCAGCTACCAGTACCTCAGCTTCTTAGATATTTGCATTTTGAAAACCTTTTCAGAATGATGCTTTGCGTCATTCTATTGTTCGTAATTTTGGTCAGCCTCTGGTAGATAAATCTGGTCTGACAATGCATTGTTTTGGATGCTTCCTCTGTGTGCGTAATTGTCTCGCAATCTCTTGTAACTATTTCGTACTAAAAGTGAAAGCATTGGCTTGAAGTGTCTAGGAATACTTTTCCTTCTGTGATTGTTCATCTCATGTTTGATATCCTTCTCTGTCTAGAAACCTCTTAAACATGGATACCCGCTCTGTTTTCAAAAGACATAAGCTGAGACAATACCATGCAAGCTGTTATTTCCTCTTCTTCTTTGTAGTTCCTATTGCTGCTTCCTCATCAAGTCTCTCAAGCTTGTTTCAAGATCTTTTGTGTTGCTTTGCTAGAAGGTGACATAGGAAAGCCTCAAGGCTTCTATCAGAATTTTAAAATTTCTTCTGTTTATGCTTGATTTACGGTATTTAAAAACGTAGGTAAAAAAAAAAAATTCTTACTGAGGAGTCTGTGTATCATGTTGCTTTCTCACAATATCTTTTGCAGAAGAAGTGCGGGTATTGGGGTTTGCTAGGAATACCTCAGAGTCTGTTCTTTCTCAGCCGGGAAGTTAGCTCACACCAGTTCAGAGAACGGTGCACCAGCTACTGGGCACTTCTGGTGGTTTTGTGGGAGGAGTCCCAAACTTAGAGTCAACTTCATGAAGATGTGGAACTTCAATAATTTCTGCTTAGGGCAAAGTTTAGCACTTTAAGTTGCTTCTGCAATAATAATTCACATTGACAGACTAGAATGCTAATTTTCTCAGGACTTAAGACGTTTCATAGTATTAATTTTTATTAGGTAGGAATCACTAAAAATTAAAGGGCATATTTTACTTGCAAATTGTTATATTTAATATTGCTTCTTGCTTACCTGAAATGGGCTATATCTTGTGCCTTTAAACAATTACATATTGAGCATCAGAATAAAAACATTAACTTCATACTCAATTGGCGGATTAGTTCCTCTTGTAACTCTTCTCAAGCTGCATTTGGATGGAAATTAGATTTGTTTTTTTTTTTTTTAAATGAGTTTAATGTGCTCCTAAAATATTTTATTTTAAACACTCATACTGTGCTAATGAAAACTTAGGAAACCAGCATGCATTGCATTTTATTTATAGCTAATTATTTGAACCAATTGCTTCTGGGTTGCTGTGTTCCAAAAGATTGTTAGACGGGATAAGCCTCAGCTGGTAAAGAAAATAAGTCTTTCTGCTTTTTCAGTCTCCAGTTAGTTTCATAACTTAAAACTGAGTGGTCACAAGATTGAACTGATAGAACCATATTCTTCTTTCTTTAAGAAGCAATAGGAGATGGAGAAGGCTGGTTTAGCACTTCAGGGAGCAATATTTGCAAGCACTTGGCTAGGATCTCTTTGCTGTATTTTATTGTTGGCAGCCTGTATTATCCTGCTTGACAGTTTCTCACATAAATTACTTTATTGCATTTTAGTAAATGTAGGCATAAATACCAGCTATCAGATTTTAAGTCTATGCATTAAAATTACTGTAATTCAGGTAATTTTGTTAAATGGCTTTGAATTTAATTTGAATCTAAACTGTAAGATTTAATACACAGGAATAAAAAAAAATGAAAAACAAAAAACAACCAACCTCAAATGCATCTTAAGACCTCTGTCATAGGAAAGCTCCATGGTTTGTCTTTTGGCTCTACAGAAAGCTACCTTCATGAGGCTGAGAAACTAAGTAGTGCTGGAATGTGATAGGTACTCGTACAAGATCTGCATTTTTCTTCTGAAGCTGCTTGCACTGTGCCAGCCTGGTTGATAACCTACCTGAGAGCTGGGAGCTGATTATTGGAATAAAGCCTGTGTGTCTCCCTCCTCTGGGTCGTGGTCTTCTCACAGATTAGGCCTAGAATCACCATAGACTAGTTGTTCTTTGAAGTTCTGATATCTTTGTGATTGTGTTTTTGCTGCTGTTTCCTTCTTCCTCCTTTCCAAGGACTCCTTTTCACAGTAGGCAATGGGAGCAGTGTGCGTGACATTCGGAAATAGAGTGGGTATCGTTTTGGACTGCAAATTTCTGAGTTTTTTTTGTTACCTCTTGTAGAAGATAGAGATCTTTACTGCTTTGCCTCCTTGGATGAATCTGATGTCATCTTGGATCTGAAATCAGTCAAGCTCGAACTTGTTGGAGATGATGTTTTCAAATACGGGAGTTGCCCTTGGTTTTCCCAAGGTTCATGATTCACCAAGGACCTGGTAGACTAGGACAGCACATGGTACTTCTTTACTTCTTAAGGAGATTGGCTTCCTGAGCAGGAAAATCTGCATAAAATGTAACATGGAATCACATAATTATGAAAAAAAGTCTACTATTATTCAACATTGGATTATGGCATTTTAAGGATAGTCTTGTTTTCCATATCCACCTGCTTCCTGTGTATTGAATAGGTTCATTTCTGTAAGTAGTAAATTTGAAGGGGTAAGCGTGGCGTGGAACTCGGGAGTGCCAAGGCATAATGCACACAAACATGGTGATCTTTGCTGAGTCCTATCTCTGACAGCTTTTGTTCACCTTACCAATTTGAAGGTATTTTACTTGCTTGCAAGTTGAAGTGATCGAATGTACACGTGTTGGATTTATCAGAAATCTCAAGCTTGTGATGTTTCTTGTCTATCTGCCGTGACCTTTCTGAGGAACTGTATGAACCAGGATGGAGAAACTCATCTGAACCGTTTACAGATCAGAACTGTGACCTCCCTAAACCTCTCAATTTGAGCGTTATTGAACTTGGCCATATTCTTGCCACTTCTGAAAGGGATTCTAAATCAAATCCTGATAGGCAGTACTTATTACATATTGAGTGGTTACAAGGTTAGCAAGCCATTCTGTTGTGGAGCTGGTGCAGGAGTCAGAAAAGTTTGTTGTCAGTGTGTTTTGGTTTGGTTTTTTTTTTTTTTCCCCAAACACAAAATAATGTGTAAAATCACCTGAGCAGAGCATTAAAATGTCACCAAAATCTTTGTTAATTCTTCAGAGTGCCTGGCAAGTGCCTCCTCTTTAGCTTCTCAAGATGCCTTCACATATATGTGATATGCTACAGCCATTCTGATGAGTTTGAGAGCTGGTGCCTAAGGAGAACAGGGAGAGGTAGCCTTGTGAGAAGTCCTAGAGTGGCCTGAGCAGTTTAGTACCTGAACCTAGCACATCTGTTGGTACAGTTTCCATTCCCGTGAGACATCTGATCATTGCTTCTGCCACTGTTTTGAACTGACTCTTGTATTTTAAAAACCTTCAAAAATGACTGGGATGCTTTCATATAAAGCATTCAACATAGAAACCACTGAAGTACTGTTTCTGAGTTTAGTGGAATCTTCAAGTCCATTCCTTAAATTTTCTTGGCCTTCCAGCTTAGCCTGTCTTCTGATCTTCCTCTTGCTTCTCTACCTTCTGGCTTGTGGTGTAAAGTTATCAAACTTCTGGGAGATATAGCAGAAAGATCCAGCATTTTCTGCTGATACTCAGCTGTGTAAAACTGTGTGCTGGGTAGGCAGATTCCTGTTAAGTAATGGCTCACTTGACAAGGCAAGTGGTTTCCTGACTCTGCCTGTGCTAAGAGATACACAGAACTGCAGTTTGGCGCTCAGTGGCTTTTAGGGCTGCTTGAGGTTGGAGCTCCAAGGTCACTAGCCAAACTGGAGAATTTAGCCAGCCTCCGTTTGCTTAACATTCCTAGAGCACTCATCTGTGGCTGGATTCTGTTTATGCCAGTCCAGATATTGCCTGCCTTGGCTAAGAAGTTTTTTACACCTCTAAAGAAGTGAGTTTAACAGCTGCTTATTGCAGTGGAATTTGCACATTCAGTGGGTACGTAAAGACTGTGTAGCATTCATGAAGGCCAGGGTGGATCTGAAAGAACAGAGCTACTCTAAATATCTTCAAATTTGCAGATAGCAGGTAAAAGATTGATAATAGTGGCAAGGAAATATGTTAACTTAAAGCAACCTCTAAAGCTCCCAAATAATTTGAATGAATTATGGGGATAGTTAGCCAGTGATTAATTTATCAATTTTGCAACTACTAACACTGTAATCAATCTAGTTTTGTTTTTTTGCTGGTAATTATCTGAATTTGGACTCCTTTTGTACTCCGCTCTTGTGAAGGTCCCTACAACAAGGAGGTTTCCTAGAAATGCGTCATCTTGATTTTCTGAAACTGGTCATAAGTTGCTAGCTTTCTGTCAGATTCTCTGGATGTTCATGTATGTTCAATATGTTCATATGAAGAAGAAAAATCTTAAAAAGGTGGTGATGGTGTTTAGAATACACTAGCAATTTTCTGAACAACAAGGTTGCAAACCACACGTTTTCATAGGACTTAGTGTGTGCAACCAGTATCCTCTTTCCAAAATGCTTCCCTTCTTTCTGTAGCATAGTGTGAATGCCTTTAATGTATTTAACTTGCAGCAACTCTCAGACAGGAAAATACTTTTGTTTCCACTTTGCTCCTGGGATTTTGACATACAGATGTTTAGGTGTCCTGCTGAAATTCACAAAAGGAAGCCTGTGGTGAAGAGGAGAGTGAACGCCTGGTCTCTGGAGACTGGTGATAGTTCCCCGTTCCTTTTTTTTTCCTTTTCTTTTTTTTTTTTTCTCCCTCCCCCCCCCCCGCCCCAGCTTGTCCTTTCCTGCACCCAGTGGAATATTCAGTTAATACTTTAAATTACCAACATTTGATGTCCCAAACAATAGTGTTTTTTTTTTCCTTTTAGAAGTTTAGTCAATATATGGGCACAAAGAGTCAGTATATCTAATTTTTCCTCAATAATGACACTTCTTCGTGTCTGGTGTGCATGTGAGATAGTTTGGGTTTTTGCTTACTTGCATAAGCTGGGATGTAATGGAATCCCAGAGCTCTGGGGTATTTATCTATGAGCTGTGGAAACTGTGCCCTGAAGCACTATTCATTCCTGTAGGTGCAGCATGGACATGTGGAAGACTACTTGCTAAGCCTTCACGGAAATAGTAAATTCTATAGATTAAGCCCTCAGTACCTCAGCATCATTTACCAGGGTTTGTTTTTCTTTCTGGATTTACAGAGATATGAAAAATGCTGTAATTGGAAACAACAAACAAAAAGCCAACTTGATTGTTTTGGGAGCAGTTCCAAGGTATGTCCTTTGCTACTCTCCTTTTCACTGATTCACAACAGGTCTGGAATAATGATCCTTAGATCACAGGCACTTTTTTGTTTTAACTTTGATTGTAGTTGACTGCATACTTTCTTTAATGTAACTGAGAGAGACTTGAAATATCTGTTAAACTCATGTATTACAGAACAGGATGTTGAGTAATGCTTTTAATTTAGAATTTCATAGAATTCTCTAAAGTAGTTTTGGTGATTTTTTTTTTTTTTATTAAACTTTATCGGCTCAGGAATGAAATCCAATTTCTGACATTGATGGTACTAATGATGGATGAAAATGATTGTATCTTTATACTGTTCTTGACCCAGTTGCCTGGTGAGTTCAGAAATGAAAATGTGTAAGGTTATGTTAAAAATATAATTTTAAAATACTAAAAAACAACTGAGATAATTTGCTTGTCTTCTCCACTTGCTTCAGAGGATTAAAAACCATTGATCATACTTTATTGCTGAGTTATTGCTTCAGCTGATGTTAACATTTTCTGGATCCTCATTCCACTAGTACAAGTTTAACAGGTCACTTTAGCTACTGGATTGCTCAAAACAGCTCTCATTTCACCCCTCTTCTCCTCCAGCGTGCTTTCAGCCACGATTTGCAGCAATGGAGAAGGAAAACATTGAGCGCTGCATTAATCTTGTGCTAGCAGTATGGGACCCACCTCTGATCCTTTTGCTTAAATGGCAGCTAGGTCCCAAACTGGCCTGCTTGAGAAAACTTCTGGCTTGTCAAAAAATGTCTTTCATTTACAGGGAATATCTTCTCATTTACAGATTAAGTCAAAGCTAATCCTTTAAATTCTCTAGGGATTAGCTGTTGGGAAAGTCCCTCTACAAAACCTGCTGAATTATCTTCCATTTTGACCAAATATAAACAGGTGAAGAGAAGACTTCATATGAGACGAAAAGATCGAAATGGACATTTGTTGAAGATTATGCAAAGTTTAAGGATTTTTTTTTTTTTTTCAGCAAGAGGCCCCAAGGGATTCTTGCAACTACTGTTGATTCTTGTGGTTCCCATTTTAAAAGCGACAGAAGATCTCCAACTTCCAAATCTAGAATCTGCCTGTTCTTACGTTTTGTAAGACTTCATGTTCCTTCAGTTATCCTGCTTTCTGCTGTTACTTCTTCTGTACCCAGTAATGAAAATCCAAAAGTGTGGGTTTGGTTGTTTTTTTTTTTTTTTTCTGTTGTTAATGCCTTCTGGCTGTCCAAGTAAATTTTATGGTTAACCTATAACTGCAAATAAATGACTGGGTATTGAAAATCTTAAAAGGTAAACTGTCACATTTGTCCTCGCTTCAGTACAAGTTATTTTCAAATCACAGGAAATCTAATGTCAAGGCTTTTCGGACTAGAGGTATAGATGAAGGTAATTGGCTGGGTTATTGTGAGAAAAGATGATTCTCACTGGCTAAAATTTATGTGGCATAATCTAACCCCCAGTGCCTTTCTGAAGGTGTTAAAATTTCCTTAAGGTGTGACAGACAGACTTAAATAAATTATATACCATTTGGATTGGAGAACTACTTCTGTTGTTCTCTCTTAACAAGGTGGTGGGAATTCACTGGCTTTTTTGACATGCCTTCTGATTCATGAAATGGCCACTGAAGCCGTTGGAGTATGGAAACATTTGGAATTCCAATCTGCAAAGTCAAACATTTCTCTGAAGAGGAGTAAGCAAGCTAGCATTCTTTATTTTGAATCTCCTCTGCAAAGTTAATGAGGAGAACAGTTTTCTTTTCACCGAGTTAGATTGCAGTCTCCCAGGGGAAGTTGATTCTTTTCTGTAATGGCATGGGGATTGTAAGAATTCTTCTTCTGATGCTTTGTCCTGTGGTTCAACTTCTTGTTTACTCATTTCTTGCCTCTCTCTTCTTCCCTAAGTATTTCTCCAGCAAGCTTTCAGAGGAGACCCTTTAGACCCAAAGAACCCCTTCAGATTTCTGTTGCTTAGTGGAAGAGAAAACAGTATGTTCAAATATTAGAACAGACTCATAGGAGGTTTGGAAACAAGTCTAGGAAGTATTTTTGGTTTGAAATTGGGCCAAGTACTACTGGTTAGGTATGAAGTAACCCTATTATTTTAAAATATTAACTGCTGCTTGGTTGAAAAGAAAGGCAAAGTCCTTTAAAGGTCTCCGTACAGGAAGAAAATGCTGGGGAAGAATGGCTGAATCACCGTCATTTCTAGGCCAGTGGCCTCCTAAGTCCGCGAGCTGATGTGCTTAGTGGTGTCATCTTTAGAAAGGGAGATATATCTATACCTTAAGTGAAATTTTTTTGTCCCTTTGAAGTTCAGTCTGACCTATGGTCACTTCTTGACCATTTGTTCTGAAGAGGGTACTAAAAAACCCAAAGTTCATTGAAGAAAGCTTGCAGAATTGCCATGTCTGGACTTAAGACCTAAGAAGTGTTAAGGACCTTACAAATGTGTACACAAACACGGTCCTAGATGTTAAGAATATAAATGTAGCCAGCCTGTATGTGGATTTTGTTTCTTAAGAAATGATTTTCTATCTCTCTTCCTCTCTACAGAATTAGAGTTATTCCTTTATATTCTCATGAAATGCTGGCCTCAGGCACCTCTCTCAGGACTGCAGAAATGTTACTTTTTGAAACTGTTGCTTTTTATTAGCAGTCCCATAAAATAAAATTTCTAGAGTTCAGGGGGGAAAAGGTATTTTCATGCTGTAATATCAAGTTCCTTCACTGGCAGGCCAGCTTAAAACAAAAAGTCGGCCTGGCCTAAAAATGGTTTGCTACTTGTACTGTCCTTCAATTTTCTGGGTTTTTTTTTCCTTCTACCCCACGTTAAGGGCTAGCAGAAAATGAGGAAGGCCATACTAATTATCAGTGTGCCCCTTCACATGACAGTTCTATTAGGACAAATACTGCAGCTCTTGTGCCTATCAATGTCAGACACCACTTCAGAGTCCAAGTTCAGTATTTAAAGCTTTTTGTCAGTTGCTCTTACGTCCTAAATCTCAGTAAAATGATTCAGTCCTCAGTTCAAATGTAAACTGTTCTTTTCTAAGTCATCTTGGTAGGACTTCTGGCTAATGAAACAGTGTTCATTTAGTGACAGTTAGTCTGTAGTGCTGCTGGCTCCCAATCCTCTGAGTTATCATTGAAGCCCCTTTCTGGTGGAGTTTGTCATAGAGGCTAGAAAAACGCTTGTTTACTGTGGAGTCCAGGTTGACAATCATATTGTCATCATGCTTGTTGCCACTTAATAACACCTAAGGCACAGGGGAACTAAAGACTCTCACTTCAGTGGTTGTCAGGACCACCCAGATACCTTGACATTCTTTGACACAACTCTGAAGCTAAGTAGTCTTTCCCTCCCTGCTCTGTGGTACCTTGGGGCCTCCTTTATAAACTTTCCCACAAATGACACATCAGGTACTTTTTAAGGCCACTGAGTTAGTGAGTAGTTTAGATTCTGTTGGAGAGAAAATTTGTTGCTCTTAAACTCTTTCTGAATTATACAGTAAACAGTCTAAAGCCTCTGGCTTACAGAGGTGGAATTGGAAAATAAAAACATGCGATGAACACAAGTAGGTTCTTGATAACTCTGTTTTGCAAGTCTGTGGACCTCTTTCTTGGTACCCTGAAAGATAATGGTATTAGGTAGTTGGTAATCCAGTCAATGATGGGGCCTTTCAAGCCTGTGACATGTTTCCTCTCTTGCTCTTTCTTCATCTGGTGGATGGCAGAGCATAGAGAAGGCCATGTTAAATTCCAGTCAGCAGAGCATAGCTTTGTCTTCCTGTACATCATGGTTACCTGCTAAAGCTCTGACCTCTGCTAATTTATCAAAAATGTTAGCTTAATCAAGTTACTGCTTATCTAATCATTACTGAGAATTTAATATTTAAAGTCTAATCCACTTCAGAGCCAGTTTGTCATTGAGAGCTTCAGTTATTCCTTTGCTGCAAAATGAATACAGAGTTTTTTAAATCAAATCTTAAACCTAACCATCCAAGACCTTTAACAAAAGCACTGAATCGTTCTTGTCACTTACCAAAAATGATTTTCTAACTTCCAGCTGATTGTTCTCCAGAGTCTTAAGGCGTAAAGTCAGTTGTTTGGAGCTGTAACGTGGTAGTGTACTTCCCAAAGCTAAAGGCCTGTCTCTAGGTAGGTGCACCTCAAAGAACTTTATATAGTTAATTTTCACCTTTCCCTAAGGCATTTATTAGGGCTTATGTTTAACTGTTGGGGTGTTTTTATTTTTGAATTTCTTTGGAGCACGTTTTATATGACATGTAGAATGCTGATGAACTCTTATCTATTCCGTCATTTGAAACTTGAATTCTGCAAAGCATACTGTCAGGTTGTTTGTGGAAGTGAAAACTAGTAAGAATTTGTTGGGGTTTTCACTTATTTTTAGGGCCGTGAGCACAGCAGCATGGACACCCACAAAATCTTATGTTTCAATTTATTGTTAAACGTAATCAAATTCTTTCAGGTAGTATTCTTTAGAGTTTGCCAAAAATAAACTGCTGCTTAGATAACTGTGTAACTTACTAGTAAGATGAGAAGATATCTCTGTTAGCTGGGAGGTTCTGTTACACCCCAAAGTCTCAGCTAAGGAAAAGGATTTTATATAGGCTAGTGTCTACATTAAACACAAGAAAAGTATCTGTGAAGAAGATTTTGCATGCAGTGTTGACTGGCAAATACTAGAAAAATTAAAACTGACTTACTGATAAGTAAGTAGAAGAATTCACATGTCTGTGATAGTGTTTGAAATGTTTGAGTGTGTGTTCCTTTTGTTTTGAGATTTAAAAATAAAACTTATGCAGGATGGCTTTGCATAGCTCAGAAGTATCCTGATCAATTCTTTGTTTAAACGAATGGTATTACAAATTCGTAAATGATCCATGATGTTGATATTGATCCTGCATGGAGCTTAGCAGAAGAGCACCCTTACATATTGAATGCTTTCTTACTGGGATGGTGACTGTTGTGAGAAGAGTTGCAGGACTGCAGAGTGAAAAACCACCCTGTTACTTTCAGCTTTTCTTGGAGTTACTCAGATAAATGTCAGATAATGTTCTTAGTTAAACAACTCATTTATTGGAGAAGATAACCAACAAGCTCCCTATCTTTGAGTATTTAGGAATAAAATTGTCCATGTAGCAAGTACGACTTTAACACCAAGAAAGTATGTCTGTTATTTTGTGTCCTGGAAAGCTTGGCCTCATGGCTGGAATATTGCACAATCTGCTCCAGCTGATCCTGCTTTGAGCAGTGGGTTGGACTATTTGACCTCCAGAGGTCACTTCCAACATCATCTATTCTGTAATGTGATTTAATGAAGAACTGCCTTTATAAGTCCAGTTTTTCCTTGGGGTTATCCTTGAATTTAGGCACTCACTCTAGAAGTTCTTTTAATTAGTATCTTTTATAATGCTACTCCTAATGGACTGGCCATGCTTTAACTGTAGGAATGCAAGTGTCTGCTTGGCAGAACCATCTCCTGTACGGACAGGATGTATTAGCACTTGCCTGAGTATTTGGTTCTAAATCCATCGTTAGCTAGTATAAGGAAACCGTCCCTTATGAATGGGGGTATGGTTTCAATGAAAGTCTTAATTTCTTAATTTAACTTTATATGCTGAAATGATGCATGAAAGATGTATTTGTACAAATGTATGTTGTGCTTGGGGCACATGGTCATGCAGACCTCTTTTACTGCCTGGCTAGGATTAGACATAGCAGTATTGAACCCCCCAGCGCTATCCCAACATGGTTTTAGACAGAGGTTCTCTGAACCACCTTTGGAGGTATGCACTGATGCATGGACCTGATGCTGAATTTTGGTAAAGAAGGAACAGCACAGGCATGGATTAGGAGTTGATGTGTATAGATCTGACATGACTTTCTCTTCTTTGTACCTGGGGCAGTAAAGCTGTTGCACTATTTAATCAGTTTTTCCCTACAGCCTAAGCCTGGGTTACTAGACAGACGTGATTAGATTTAGCAATGACGGCAGATAATTTTTTGAATGTTTTCTAGTTTCCAGTCTTAAGGTAACCACCAAAAAAGAGTTCTCTTGTTGGAAAATTTCTGGTACTGTGAAGGGGAAAGGGACAATGAATGGTGGAAACTATGAGAAATATTTAACCTCTATGTGTTTTTTTTCTCTATTATCTGAGTGACTGATGATAAATGATGTCTGACTATTTTTGTATCTGAAAGCTTATTTTCTCCGTTTCTTTGTTAAACAAATAATTTTAAAAAGGTAAAAAATTCTTCGTAACTGGGGATTGTCTTTCTTGATAAAGGATGACGAATATTTCAGGGTTGCCAGTTCTGGTGGATCATACAACCCCAGGATTCAATACAGTAATAACATGAAGAACTGCACCTTTGTGGGATTTCTAAATTCATCACATGAGCTTTCCTGTGAGGAAAAGGGAGCAGCCAGTTACTTTCATGACGTGGAAGAAGGAGAAGAAACCTCATCCTTCCCAGCTAATTTGTCCGTGCACCACCATTTGTTAGAGAGAATAAAATGTGAACCATTCTTAAGCATGCGAGGATGAAGCATGCCTGCGGTCACTCCTGTAGACGTGTGACGAAAGATCTATAGTTTGAGGCCTAGAGAAAGAGCAGCTCTAGAAATGTTAGTGAAGTGACAGATACGAAGCTGGCAACATTATTATTTTTTGTGTTTTGGGTGATAAACTGGACTTTGATCTGCCAGATAACCTGTCTTAATATGTGTGATAGGATCTTTGTTTCTAACAGGAACGAACAGTGTTCAGAAATCAATCTGGGAGGAACAAAAAAACGCCATAAATAATTTAAGCTCCAAAAAAACCTATGCCAATTTTGAGTATCAGATTTAGGTTTTGTAACTTTTTTCCCTAGACTTTAGATACTTTTTAGGATAGCGAAGTTGCATTTTACAGAAGGTGAGGAATCTGTTAAGTTTCCCTTGGTCACTTGATATTCTCGGGAACAAAAAACATTTTAAATCTGGAAGCTACTATTTCTGAAGAAGGGTTGGTTTGATTGTTCAAAAAGCTATAGGTCTGTCAGTGATCATTATATGAATTGTTGCGGTACAAGATGTCGCTTAACTGCAGAAGAAAGCGTGTTGTGTATCTCTTTCCCGAAAGAGACACCCAGTGTACTTAGTGATGCACAAAATAATTATGATCTTTTTTGACCATTACACACTTGTGCTGTGTAAGCACAAGGATGAGATGGAATTGGTTTTTTTTGCAGGCGGGGGTTTATTTCTTAGAGAAGGGTTGGTGAATATGCAACGTGCTAGCACCTTGTTGTCCTGATGCTACCTTCCTTTTCAAACCTAATCTGATGAGGTGATGACTTAGGTCCAAATGGGCCTTCAAGCTTCATGCCTGGGTTGTGAGTTTTTGTCTGTATTTTTGCTTGGCATCTTTCTTCTCTGAAATTAGTATTTCTTGGAGTAATCTTGTCTGTAATCCCTCAGTGCTCAGTAGCAACTCCTTTCTTGCCTTCCTTTGTCTGAAAACCTTTGTTGTTAGAAATGCAGTTTCTATTGTTTGCATCTCCTCTTTCTGTTGCTTCGGGATTAGGACTTTGTCACACTAATGGAAATGCCTTTGGTGGCTCTGACTGAGGCAGTGTATGTAAAGGTGCAGGTGAAAAGCCAAGTTGATTTAACAGGTCTCCTCTTCTGAGAGAGGGTTATCTCACAGAACCCCCTCTCTGTGCTTCTTATCATGTCCTGGTACCGCTTCTTGTGTTGATGTTTGTGTGACTGCTCAGAAAACTGCTTTGGCTCAATAATTGCAGAAAAACTAACTTTCACAAAAAGGCAAGTGTTGTTCTGTTGAGTTAAAAAAAGGGGGCAGATGAGCACAGACATAGGAGAGAGCAAGACTGGCCTGTAGCAGTAGAGAAATGTACGTACATCTGCACTTGCAGTGCTGAAAGGCTCCGATGGTGACAATGTGATGGATCTCCACCAACAGAAGTATTGAAAAACAAGCAAGATGGTAATTTCAAATGATTTAATGATTGATGATCCTGCCTTGGAGCAAGGTCAGTGACTAGAGGATCTGCCAAGATTCCTGTCAGCTCTGGTTCTGTGATCCTCAGTTCCCACCTAATCTACCTGCTGACTATGCAGAAGTTGTAAGATGTTTAGATCAACTTGTACTGCGTGACTGCTGCTGGTGGTGTTAGTAAGAAATGTACTAATTATCAATTATGCACATCTTGTGAAACATTCGTGATCTCTGGCATGTCACCAGCTTTCTTTCAAGAACTTAGATGGCACA
Organism: Alca torda; assembly: GCA_008658365.1. NCBI lineage: Eukaryota > Metazoa > Chordata > Aves > Charadriiformes > Alcidae > Alca > Alca torda. Next base: position 29,384,531 of record CM018081.1, on the reverse strand, counting down.
TTTGGACATAGTATTCCTAGGTCTGTCATGCATATTAATGAGGTGTTTTGTCCAACCTTTGTGGACATCCTTACGAGGACAAGGCACAGTTGTTTGTGATGCCTTGTTCCTGGCTGCACTTTGCATTGGGGTTTTCTGTGTCCTGTACTCAATAGGGTAGGGATCTCTGCCCAAACCTAGTGGTTTGTGGACTTAAGTGAAGGAGCTTCATCTGTGATGCTGGTATTTTTAAAGGCTTCCTTTGCTCTACAGTGGTCAAAGAGGTGGAGAGCAGAGGCCCTAATAGGCCTTCTGTGGTTGTCCTTGCTTTTTTGTTCAAAGCAAGTCAGGAGTCAGCCTGTTTACATAATTATATGTCTCTTTATGAGGAATAACCCTCACCACGAGGGTTATGTATAACTGGAACACAAGGTATTCTTCTAACCCAGCTGTGAGTACATGTAAGTCAAGGCACATATTTGCAGTCAGCAGAATTGTATTGAAGCTGGTTTTGTTTAAAAGCTGTGCAGCCCTCTATCTCTGACGTGCCTTTCCTATTAGCAAAAAGGAAGTTGTTAATATAAGCTGTACTTCTAATGATACCTTTAAAATTGTCTATTTTTATTAGAGTTTTAAGTTCAAAAACATAACTTAAAAGGTAGCTTTATGATATCTCATGGTACCTGTTCCTAAGGAGCTGTAAGAGTCAAATCTGTAAAAAAAAAAAAAAAAAGTAGTATTCAAAAATGTATTCTTGACATCCTCTTTCATGTGCAGATACTGATTGTTGGGCAGTGATATGAAACGGGGTGGGAATATAGTGTAGCTATTTTGTGTACGATGGAGAATTTCAAAATGCAGGTGAATGGGAAGTCAAAACATAACTTAATTTTTGTTTTAAGGTTGCTTAGCATCCTCAGACAAAAACCTTTTAAAATTGGTTTGTCTAAATGAAGAGTAGTTTTCCCAGATGGTGGTCATAGTCTGATTCACTGATGTTTTAACACAGAAAAAATATTTTACACACAGGAATTTCTGGAAGACTCGGAATCAAGTTTGCATGTTGGTGGTTTATAAAGGTAAATGGAATGAACAGTTCAATGATGAACTTATTCATAAGCTGTCAGTTTCGAGCAAAGTGATAAGATGGTTGAAGCAAGACTGAATGAAGATGTTGCTTTAGATAATGCCTATTAACACATTTCTTGTAAAACAAAAGGCAACTGACCTAATCCTCTAAAATATTTGAGCCTGCATCACGCTTTCAAATAATGCTAAACTGAATCGGTGTAATCCACTGTGTAAGTTAAAAGATTTGGGTGGTGTTAGTGCAAATTTACCTCTGTTAGGCTTCAGGGGTTGTGTGTTGATCCCACATGTTCTAGTGTAAATGGCTGCAAAGAAAGGATGTATTTATTTTTTGCTAAGTGGCTTATGGAGTGGTCTTGCAGGGGAAAAACAGAATAAATTTAGCTCATACAGACTGCAGATTTGACAGTGCTAATGCACTTGGATGTGAGCATTTTTACCTAGTAACAAAAGGAGAGGCCATACTGTAGCAACTTCAGCATCCTTCAAGTCACTCTAAAAGCGCAAGCATGTGAATAACTTCAGAGAGCTGGTAACACCTTGGGGTAAGAACTAGGGAGAAGGCTAGCAGTGTTACACGCTGAGTGAAAGTATTCCTGTTTTAAAAAGGTGAATCAGGCTACACTGGCTCACTGTAGAGTAGGAAGAATTATTTTCAAATGAAACTGATCATTAATGAGAAAGGTGAGGAAAAATTTGATCGTTGTCCTTATTTACTCCTACATGTTCTAGTGCTCCAACATTGGATGCAAGTTATGTGGTATATATAGGACAAATCATAGAATATTAATGTAAGTGAAGATGTCTAAGGATTAGAATAAATTACTAGAGCTGTAAGCTGAGACTCCTTGTCTCAGGAAAAGCTTTCTTTGCAGCTTCTTTCCCTGCTTGCAGCACCATAATACTGTAGAAGTAGAAGGGTGTTTTGCTCTGTAACCCACGTCAGTGGAGCGTTTGTGTTACTATCTCCTTTACAGACATTTAAGTAGCTGGAACATCTTCAATAGTCTAGTTCAAAGCTGAGTCCTACGATCACATTTCTCAGCTGGGCTTTTTAAAAAACCTGACAGGTACTATTTCCTTTGCATGAAATTTTTCAGAAGTAGTTATCTTTGCTTTGTAGGGTGTTGTTTGTTTTTTTTTTTTTTTAGCTTGGTAGTAGAGTTAGCCCAGGCCCCTTGGATCCAGCTTTTGGATGTTTTGAATTAGCTTGTTGCTTCCAGAAGTGGGACTGTGACATCTCAGTTTAGGATACATTTCTTTGCCAGTCAATCATAAAAATAGCTCATATTTTTGAGTCCTTCTATGTAAGAGTCCATAAGTACTTAATTTGTCACTTCAGATATTTTACAGAAATTATTTTGTACTTTTAAAATGATACTTAGTTCTTGCTTTGGAAAATTCTGTGGCCAGTGATTGCTTCCTGTTATGCTGTTTGAAAAGTAATGCTTAAAATGTGTTAAAAGGAGCAGGTTTTGAAAAATTTGTATGTTGTCCTATCTTGTGCGATCTATTCTCATACTTTAATTCAGTTTACAGTTTGGAATTGATGCTCACTGGGACTTCCCATGCTTTTAGAGGTCAACCTCTACACATGCATTAACTTTTTATTCAATATTCTGTAAGGCAGCAGTAAATAATACGCCTCAGTAGTACCTTCGTCTGTATATTCATTGTATGTGTTTCCATGTTTCAGGCCTTCTTGTAATGGACTGGAAGACAGGCATCTTCCAAGGCAGAATAAGAAATCATGATCATTCCAGCAAATGGTGCATTCATCTGTTTTGCAAAGGGACTAGTAATAAATATTCAGATAATCATGATGGAATTAAAGCTCTTACTTATTGATATACTTTGATAAAAGGTATCTTAAGATTCACAGTACTATTACTCGAACCGTTACCCTGAGCTCTTTTTCCACATGCCTGAAGTGCTGAAAATGTTCTTTTACTAAGAGCTGAGTTTCATCTCCTTCCTGGGTATTTTAAGAACTTCAGAGATTTTTTTGTGACAATTTGTAAGTCGGATTGAATGTCAAAGAGTAAATTCCTGTTATTTTTAGCGAACGGTGAGGTCTGTGTGCAGACTGGATTGATGAGGTCTAAATCACGCAAGTCTGTCTTCTAGTGCACAACTCTGATGCACCACACCCATCACAGTGATCTTCAAAAGAAAGGAAAATCTGAACTGTTTATCTTCCTTGCTGAGCCACTGTAGTTACCGACGGTTCAGCAGCTACTTTCCTTGAAAGTTTTCTACTTCATCTAGAATATTGTATGGTTTACCTAGATGAATCCCTATCAGTTGTTCAAAATACATCACGCCTCCAGCTGACCTTACTTTTGGTTTCTAGGCATAGTTGTTCCTGGAGTTCATTGAAGTATCTCTCTGGATGGATTTGCTGTCCTACCTAATTTAGATATAATTGCCTGGATACCATTACTGACATCTGAGAAAGAGGCTTTGATCAGTTAATTGCTCTTAGAAGTGCAGGGACAAATGGAAGAAATTGTATTCCATATAAACATTAGAGGAAAATATCTTAGGGAAGATATTAGAATATCCGTTCTGTGCTTTTCATAGAATCATAGAATGGTTTGCGTTGGAAGGGACCTTAAAGCTCGTCTAGTTCCAACCCCTCTGCCCTGGGCAGGGACACGTCCCACTAGACCTGGTTGCTCAAAGCCCCTTTTGGTACCTCCTGAAGCTCTCCGGCTCTACAGAAGTGAGCTATGGTGGTTCTAGCAGAGCCTTGTTCCAGTATTTTTGCAGGTTTGGTAGAAGTCGAATGGCTGGCTGATAAGGCTGGAGATAAGGGATCCAGCTTAAGCAGGGACATCATGTTGTTAAACAATGTGGACTATGAACAAGTGCCTGAGTATTTTTATTTATTTGTTTATTTATTTTTAATTTCCAAAATCGAAAAGGGTACATGTGTGCTTTGGGTGATAATAGCATACCTCTCTTTTCTGGCTGCTGTCAAACCCAAATTTAGAGCAAAGCAGATTTCCTAGCAGATTCACAGTCAGAAAATTTTTAATGTAAATAAACTGTTAGGGAATACTGGAGGTTTACTTTGCTGTTCTCCAAGAGCTTGGTAAGTTATCTGCTGCCTGTGCTGCTCATAGGTATTGAGAGACTTTGATTTCATCGCTTGCTTCCAGTGATGTGCCATAGTTACATCTGTTGGCCTTTTACTTCAGGTTTCAAATGCAGGGGATTCTAAGAAGCAATTTCTGCCTTGCGTAAGCAGGAAACATTTGGAGTGTGTGTTAAAGGTACTTTTCTGTGTTACTGTCTGTTGTGGGGCTGCTTGCACTTCCCTTGGTGGCCTTTTCTAGTCCCATGTACCTAAATTGTATTTAGCTACCGTGTGTCTGGCTATTTTTTTCCCTTGCCTTTGATTTAGGAAGTCAGCTTTTGGGGCTTTTTGTTCAGGGATCTGTTTACCCGGGTGACTACTTCTGTCGCCTTCAGCAGTGGGGTATATGCTGGCTTTTGGCTCCTTTTTGCTCTTAGAGAACGCTTCAGTTATTGCTTGGCTTTAGGAGAGAACTTCTCAAACTAGACAGAGTAGTGTGTTACTAAATGGAGAATATTTCTGTCTTAGCTCAGGGAATCTAGAAAAGTGACTGTGTAAGTTGCATATGCAGAGAGAATTGTATCTCAGCGTCAAAGTCATCATCCGTTACAGTTTGGCTCAGACTTGTATGTGATATGGGAGCCCTTAGTTAAACAGTTTTCATTTAAGCTTGTAAACCACATGGATCTTAAATTGATTATCTTCTGTGTTGACACGAGATAGGAATCTGGTTGCTCTCTGGGTTCTTTATATGACTCAAATTTAGCCTGAAAGTGTTTGGTGACCTCTGCTGTGGTTCAGGTGCTACTGATGTAGTCTACAATATGTTCAAAGGGGCTCCTAGGTATCTTGATACTGTATAAGGAATCCACACTGACTGAGACCCAAGGTACACATTTGGCAAGATGTGTTTTAGGCTCGAAGTGATCCTGTTTAGCTGCAATTCAGCTGCCTTACTGCACATAAATCTTTTATGGGCTTTCTTTATGTTCATATAAGATAATATCTCAGTGTTCGAATTACTCTCAGCCCCCATGCTTGTGCTTGATGATGGAATTATTTTGCAACCGTGACCCAGAAGAAATCACTGCCAAAGATAACAACCATCACGATAGCGGTAATCATGTCCCTAGGTGTTGGGGAAGATGCATGAGGTTCCCTTTCCCATTGACATCAAACTGCAGACTCATTTCCTTTAATTGAAATTTGGGATCTTCCTGATATCCTGAAAGACCTCATCCCGGATATCAATACTGTGACACTACATTTTTAGAAAAAACAGTGTGGTATCTTTCTACCATAACAGCAAGTAAAACCTGCGTACACACTGTGTGAAAAGATTCTTATGAATAAATTGTTCATTTTACACCCTTGTTCAGTCTTCATCTTTCTATTAAGGACTTCATCTTTACATAGCAGGATTCAGATTTTTTTTTTTTACTAGACTCAAAAGTTCTCTTCCATCTGACTTTTCCTCTAAAAATAATTCTGTTTCCAGGTTGCTGTATTTACTTCAGCAAGAAACCTCCAGCACAGAACTGAGAACAGAATGTGCAGTGGTCCTCGGAAGCCTTGCAATGGGTACAGAGAATAATGTCAAATCCCTTCTAGACTGCCATATTATCCCAGCCTTATTGCAAGGTATGGATCTATATTACTAAATGTTCCTAAAGTATTCAAATAAGCAAAGATAATGAAACTGAATAGTAGTTTTTGTCTATATTTATAGGTTTACTGTCACCAGATTTGAAGTTTATTGAAGCTTGCCTGCGGTGTCTCCGTACCATTTTCATCAGTCCTGTAACTCCAGAGGATCTACTATACACAGTAAGTTGCAGGCAGATTATGATGTCCTTTTAAAACCTATAGAATTGGTGGGAGTGAAAGGTCTTGTTGTCTGCAGTAGTAATGAGGACTTGTTTGACCAACAGTGCTAGCATTTCTCACCTACATTTAAGGCATCTGGCTCACCTAACGTTTATAGCAATATTTGATTACGAGATGGTCAACAAGGTAGCACACTGATAAAGAAAAAATTAAAATTTTCAGGCTTGTGTGCAATCTTAAGAAGTAAAGACTGTCTCTGAATGGTATTTACACATACCATTATCACAGCTATGTTGGCAAAAGTTAGTTTCTGAAACTTAAAATTTTACCCGACACTGTCGTCCCACACCAGATACGAGGATGCTTGCTTAGTTTTTGCACTTCATGTGGAAAAGTTTCACCTCCAAAATTTCTCTGCTTCTAGTTATACGTTTAACTGACAGGAGGGTAGAAAATGTGCTCCACCATTGCTATAATCTCGATTTCAGCTTGGAGCGTGTGAGCAATAAGTGCTGACCTCGTTAAGGTGACTGGGCAAAGCCATTGATGTGGAACCCTGTCTGAAGGTAGTGCTGTCTCTTGGCAGCACAGACACAAAAATCCTTGCCCAAAATCAGTCACTATCTCTTGGTTGGAAGGAAGGGAAAGAAAGATTTGCACTCTTCCCTCTTCCTTTGTCTCAGTGTAAGGGATGAAGCAGGTTGTGGCCTGAGAACTGTACTGTACGAGCAGTCTCTTTCTGCTAGGAAAAGGGTGGCATTGCACCGTTCTGCTGGCTGGAGGTCACTGAGCAGATCCAGCTTCTGAGTGTAACTGGGAGCTTACAGTGCTAACCGCTCTGGTCCCACCACTCAAACCACTCTGCTGCTTGCTGAGGAAGACCTGATGCTTATAGAGAAGGGCATAGCTGGCCTCTGATTTCATACTTTCTCTATGATTCGGGGGTCTGTGTCATTACCAGAGACAATTTCTGTGTGTTACTAGTCCTCAACAGATTTTCTTCATGATTTTTTGTCTAGTAGTTATGCAGAGCTGTAATGTCTGTTTTGTTCTCTATTCCTTTTCTAATGATTCCTTACATTTTCATTGCAGAGTAGCAATAGGTATGTAAACTTGTTTTCCATGGCCTCAATTTTACCATACGTGTATTCTGAATTTCATCTTCTAATTAGTCCACCTCGTGAAATCTTTCTGCAGCTCTTCACAGCTTACCCTTGCATTTAGTACGTGCAGATAATCAGCCAGCTCCACTGTTTCCTGCCTTTTTTCTAGTTGATTTTTGATTGTTCAGCAAGGAAACCCTCAGTGCAGATCGTACATGTGACCACTGAAGGCACATCTCCTGAGTGATCTGAGTTTTCTCTTTGTGTCTCTGTTCCTTCCTTTGACTCCACCTCATGCTCCCAGATTCCCCCATCGGCCTGTATGAGTTCATAATTGCATCTGCTTCCTGCTCTCAGCATCCAAAGTCAGGGCTTAAGATGATCATCTCCATTAACAATCCATACCTCTTCCTGGGGGTCAGCGCTTGATAGAGACTATTAATTGCTCCCTATTGGGAGGAGAGATTTGCTATCTTGAAGAGAGAGGAAGTGGAAGAGTGTGTACAGAAATGCGAAAGTGTAAAGAAATGTGAAAGTTCCCACTAACATTGTGGGAACAGTATGTCTGAGATAGTGGATTTTTCTCTTTCATTCTTTGCTTTCTCTACTGCATACCAGTGACGTCAGAACTCTGCTACCCCATTCCTTATTCAGGCAAATGTGATGTCCCTTAATTAACCGTAGCTGCAGGAAACGATCATTTGGTGAGGGTGCCCTTGTTCCTTAGTTTCAGCTGTAATACCCATTTTCCAACCTCCCATTCCAGTTGGGCACCTGAAAGTTAAATATTTTATGACTGTACTTAAAATCCTATTTCTGCAAATCAGCTTCTTTTTTGCTTCTGTGGGAATACGCAGATCCATGCTTTGAAAAGTAATGAATGCAGATCCCTTGAAAAGAAGAGACCTTTTTCCTATCTGTTGGAAGGTATAGCCACAGCCCCCACTGCTGCAAGCTGCATTTCACAAGGCAATTAAAGAAGTAATTATAGGCCTGATCAACACTTTATGGGAGACACTCCACTTTTCTGACACTGAGAATAACAGGAAGAACTTAAAGTTCTCATTTAGCCACCCTGCTTCCTCTTTGTTTCTGATCACAACAGCTCTAGGAAGATGGTCACCGTTTCCATATAGCTTCAGACCTTGAGTGGATGAAAGGGCTTATTCAGCAGCCTCTCTAGTTCTGCCTTTATGAGGTCCTATCTTGAAAGGAAAGAGTCTAAGTTTGTCAGTGGCTTTTTATTCTTGTCCAGCAGTTCTGGAGAAGACTTTGGAAAAGTTGGTTGCTGAGTTGTATCAAAGACAGACACTTTTCAGAGAATTTCTTTGCAGTTTGACTGCATGGAGGATGCTGTCTCTCAAACCTTGGCCAGGACTATTACCAAACAAGATATTACAACTTAACTCAATGCCTCCAAGGCTGTTACACTCACTCTAGAGGTTTCAGAGGAGCTCTCAGTTAAGATCCAGGATACACAAATGCTTTAAAGAGAGCAGCTAAAAATATTTCTTTCTATTTGTAATAGGTTTGGGAGAGAATAAACATAAAATCTCATTTAAAGAAACAAAAGCACCTCATCTGCAGTAACCTGGATATTTCTCCCAGCAGAAATGCTAGGTGTCAGAAACTGCGTCTTTCCTCTTGAACCTTTCCTTATAAGCATGAGCTTGAAGGATAAACTGCTGGCAGTTTTGAGCAATTATGTTCAGTTTCAAAGACAAAATAGTTCTTCAGAGGTGGAAGTGTTTGGACTGTTCCCTTTTGCAGCTCAGGACCTGTGCTGAGAAAATGTGAAGACCCATCTGTGTGTGTGTTGAGCTCAAAGAACACTGAGCTCTCAAGAATGCCAGGCTTTTGGTGTCTGATACTGAGATCTTACAGCAAGTTTGCTGCAGAACAGCAAGCTGTATCCAGATGCGCTGTGCCAGGTACACGCATCTTGTGGAGACGTCCTTCACTGAAGGGTGCAGGCTTTGGTGCTGAGACCAATTGAGTGACCATCCTGCAAATGGAAATGAGGAATGATGGGGAGTCCCAGGATGAGAGATCTGTTGAGGTGAAGACATATGTGCAGACTCTTTTTTTTTTTTCTCTTTAAATTATAAGATTATATTTGGAGGCATTTTGTATATGTGAACTAGCCAGCTCAATGCAGCTAGGTGTGTTTTGGCTCGCTGAATAGATTCAAGCACCAGGTCAAATCCAATTAGACTCATAGCCTGTTGCTTCATCTTGCTGTTTTATTTAAAACAAAAAAAATCGATTGGGTGGCAGAAACCCTTTCCAGCCCATGAAGGTATTCTACATCTTTCCTTAAGGATGTTCCCAGCGGTGATCCCATTTTCCTTCCTCAGTGGGACCCAGATACAATTTTATTCAGAAATTGCTAATGTGGCTACTGTGCTGGCCTTGCAGGAAGAGGCAGGTGGCAGGTACATTCTCAGCTGTGAACAAGTCTGTCCTTCATTTGGAGAATGAAGGCACTGCACAGGATGAGTGCTGTTGAGACCATGAGGAATGAAGTTGCAGAAAACTCACTTTTTCCATCTCAGGTGAGCTAGCAATGTTAAGTGAAAGGCATTCCTCCTTACTGCTCAGATTCCAAATGGAAAACCTTATGTCACCTCGTCATCCACTAGACTTGGTGAAGGGGAGGAGGAACAATTTGGAGGATGACGCTAGCAGGACAGAGCAGGATATGCTACGCTGATTAACAACTGGGTATTCAATAAGCAATGAAACCACGCTCCACCATGGCTCAGTGATATGTAGGTACTGCAGGAGGAATCCAGGTCATCTTCTAATGCCTTACTCCTTTCATTCCTCCTATCTGCCATGGCTGAGCCCATGCAGCAAGGCTAAGTGTTCTTATTGTAAATAAAATTGTAAAATGATGAATTGTAAAATGATGAATTCTAGCTTAGAGAGCTTGAATTTAAGTTCTTTGGATGACTATAAGAATTCCAGTTCTCTGATCTGGAAAAAAGCATAGTAATCCTCTGTTAGAAAGAAATGTTTTAAGAATAGATCTTGCAAATTTTGTTTTAATATTAAAAAGGAATATGAAGAAAGTAGGTAGGTATTGGGATCCAAGCAGGTAAATGCAACTCTGTCAATTCTCTCTTTCCGAATTCTGTTTGGATGGGCAGGAATTTTGTTACAATACACGTGATGTACAGGTATTTGTCTTAAGTTGCCTGGAACAGACAACGTTTTAATGGATTTGTGGATCTCATTCTTTTAACTGCAAATTGTGAGTGGAGACTCAGTGTCACTTACTAAGGTTACTAGAAACATCCTTTGTTACTGAGATATTAATTTGAAAAAATGTGGAGTTATGTAGCCTCATATTGACACATAATTACTATTTGCATTTAGTTGGAAGTCAGTAATGTCCACATATCTCTTTACTCTTTCTACTCTTTCTACTCTTTACTACTTTTCTGATAAACATACCAAAATTATTATAGAAATTGGATATATTCTAGCAGAATCTAGGGGCAAAATGAACATGATTTTCTCACAAGCATTAAGGAGGCACTCTTGCAGCTTTCCAAGAGTTTTTAACCTTTTCATACCCACAGTGTTTCTGATTTGATGGAACAAAATCAGAAAGTGTATAAAAGATATTTCCAAAGAATCGCTTCTCAAATGTATCCTTTTGTAGTCCAGAATATCTAATAATACAGTTCTTTATGTATTGGTAGAATTTCAGGGAACCCTTACTCTGTTGATTGCAAGGATTCATTAACCCTTCTATCACATATACAGCATTGTCACTGGAGTCACAGTGAAACCAGAAATGTCAAAATGTTTAGTATCGGAACAGCCCAGTCTCACAAATGCTCAATTAAAAGACTTTTCATCATCCAATCTGAACACCTTTCTATGCAGGAACTTGCTGTTGGGCCATGATGCCACACTGGTCAGTAAAATGTTATCTTATGCAAATCACTGTGTGCCATTCTGTTCCCGTTTCTATAACTCTATGGTAGACCTTCCAAACAGTTAGAGGCTCAATTTCTGTTCATTTATATCTTTATCAAAACTCTCCAATCTCTCAAACTGCAGATAAAAATACTGGTGTGATCAATACTATTGAAGTTTTAGGTGAAACTAAACTATTGCACAGGGATGTCACTCGCTAGGATGTGAAATAAAAGTTTGTTAGTTCCTTCCCTGGTGTGAAGTAGAGAGATGTTATGTATTCATCTGTGTTGAATAAAAGAGTTCAACAGAATAATTGTTTTATTCAAAGATGAAAGGAATATATCTTTATTCATAGTTTGGGAGTTAAAAACAAGGATATGGGAAGATATGTGCTAGTAGAATCTGTGAAAGATAGCACCAGAGATCTTCACTTCTTTAGCTTCAGGTGGATTTCCAGTGGCTCCTGATACAAAGCTTGTCGCCTTGCACTTTTTATAGATTTCAAGTGCTTTCTTCGTTAATGAAGACTAATCTAAATGTTATTCTTGTGTATTTTCACTGAAATCTGTTTTTCGTAAGTAATTCCACCGCTTCAAGTTTAAAAATAAAACAAGACGCAAAACCTTTCTACCAGCTTGAGATAAGAAGGAGGGTTCTATCGCCTTTTATAGGTCCCCTTCCAAGTTGGCAGCATTATTCAGTGTCCAGCTGTGCACTGGTCATGCCATGAAGGTGACAGATGGTGTGAGTAAGTTGTTTTCATTGCCTGAGGAAAAAAAAAGACAAAAAAGCAATATATAATAGTGGGTGCTTATAAATTAGAACCCCACCTATTTGGGGGAAGAGACCAAAACAGGACAAATGAGTTTTCTTCCACCTGCCCCCGCAATCTAGGCTTTCTGTTTTCTGACATCCCCAAAGTTTGCAATGTTCTATGGTTTTCTAGATCATGTAGATAGAAAAACACGTTACTAACGTTAGGGAACACTGTGTCTGGGCTTCCTTAACAGTGGGAGTTTGAGTCCTTTTCAGCTCGTGGGGATCTCCTCTGGCTAAGTATTACTGAGCTGCTGCAGGTTTTTTCACTCAGCTCCCTCTGCATGTATTTCTTTAGTTGTGAATTCTTGTACCTCTTATCTTTGGCCAGAGCAGTACCTCTGTTGAGTTGATGAGACTTCAACTTTTAGACCAACGTTTACATCCTTCTAGTTGCAGTTTTTTAAATAAGCCAGATTACCTAGTCAGTGATTTCCCTGCTAGAGATTTCAAGTCTTGCATTTTACATTTTGAAGCTTCTTTTTTTAAGCTTTATTGCCTCTGAATCCTGAGGTGTCTCTTTTCTCTCCCCACAATCCTCCTGACTTCTTGATTGTTTTGTCTAAGGTGCACTTTATCACTGATAAGCCTCTTAGCATGTGTGTATATATATATATGTATGTGTGTGTGTTGAACACTAATGTGGCTTCATATCTTCAGCTGCCCAAGATTTACAGAAAATGACAAGAATCTGTTTTAATGGGTCAAACGTGTTAAACCACAGAGGAATCCTGGGTATATTGTCAGTTTGTTTTGCTTTAACTCAAAGGAGGAGACACTTAGAAGTCTGGGGGACCCGCTATGACATTGTAAGAGTGGAACATGTTTTTCTTGAGAACAAGGCTGTCCTGTTAGCTGCTTCTGTTTGGTTTCTCCTGGAAATTTGCTGCTCTGCTTGGCATATGCCCAAAACCCACTTAGTTTGCATAGCACTGCAGGTACCTCTGTCGTAGGTACGAGTCAAGATGTTATGGTTATGACCATCAGCACTTGCAACTTACTGCAAGTACTTATTGCAACTTACTCATGGGTTTAATGTCCGCTATTGCCCTGCAACCAAACCAGTTCCTTGCAGGCCTTTGGGTTCTGAAGTTGCAAAGAAATAGATGTGTGTGTTCATGTGCCATGTGTAAAGGCAGAAGATCAGATGGGGAGCTACTGTTCACCAGACCCTAAGAATACCACAGAATAGTTTGTCTCTTGCTTTTCCTATGCACACAAGCATGCAATGACCATGGATATATGGCTGATGTACCTGGAAGAACTCCAGTTTCTAGTAAGTAACATTCTCCCTGTAGGATGCTGAAATGGCAAATGAGGCTCTTGCACATAGATCCTTTTCAGTTATTGAGAAACAAGCAGTAGAAGCAGAAGTTGTTTTTATTCTCACAGCGTTTCTTGGCTGTGTTGACCTATTGTTTTCCATTGAGAACAAGAAGGCTAGATTGTTGGCAGCAAAGCTTTCTAAGTCTGCTAAATTATATGTATATATTATATATGTAAGAATATTAAAATAGCAAAAATAAATATTGCAAAGCTTTGTCTAATCTCAAATATGCATACAAATAGGAGAGACATATACATGTTTATTTTGCTAATATAAAAAAGTGTGATTGGAAATATACCAAGTAATTGGGAAATAAAATGTTTCATAAACGGCTGCGTATATCTGAAGCTCTAGTCATTAAAACAATCACACTGGTGCTACTTTCATTACTATAAAAGTAACCAAGGAGCATAAAGATTTTGCTCGAATTTTAATTCACCTCTCCTTAGTCAGAGGGTTGCAATTGTAACTTAAGGAACTGTCTGTGTTTTCAGAAGGGAACTTCAGTAAATGATTTTCTTCTTCTGATTTATTTGGAATTCTCTATCATTAGTGTTATGCATACCAATAGATCTATAGTGTGTATTTGACTCAAAGACAAAGGAAATTATTACCTCACATGAATCAATTAGAAAGTGAGTGCCACAGGATTCAAGGTGGACTGTACATCGTTCAGTCTGGCACCTTGTTCTCTTCCCTGCTCTTTTCTACTTGGAGCTGAAATGAAACGGTAAGTCAGTCACGCTTGTAGTGAGAAAATACGAAGACAACTCCTGGAGTAGTTGCTTTCAGTGACTGTGTTTGCAGTTGGCATGGGGCTTTTTCCCCCATTCTTTTCTTGTTTTCTCACGAAGTAAAGATTCTGGAGACAAATCCTGTAAGTTTTTTACCAAACTTGCGTTAACCTTTTATTGTTTTCCATGAGGGCTTGGCTCAGAACTGTCCCTTATGCCTTGATGTCTGTCCTGTACTACTTTAATGGTCTTGTCTGTGTCCGTACAAGTTGCAGTGGAAGGGAGAACACTGACTGCAGAATCAGGAGTACTCTTAAGTAACAAACTGTGAACAAACTATGCTGATATGTAGTGTTAATGCTTCTTTCTTTTCTGACTTGTTTCCAGGATGCTACAGTTATCTCCCACCTCATGGCACTGCTCAGTAGGTCTCGATATACACAAGAATACATATGTCAGATCTTCTCACATTGCTGCAAAGTAAGAAAGAGAATACATGTTCTTTGTGCAACTTACCTTCTTTCTGGCATGTAAGAAACTGTAAGGTGATACTGCCTGTTGTGGCAAGAACATTAGGACAGTAATGACTCAACTGTTATTGCTCTAAATTTGCTGAGAGATTTATTGGGGTTGATATATGTTTCTCTACAGTAAAATGTAATATGCTAATAAGACCTTTTTTATAGGGTGTATATATATATATGTTTATAGCTTTGGCTACTAAACAAAGTCAAAAGGCTAGGCAAATACAATCTTCACTACTATCAGTATAAACTTTGGAAGGCTTATTTCTTTTTCTCTGGTAGTCTCAAGACAGTGTGAGCATCTCTTTGCAGAGGTCTTGCACGTGCTTTCAGGACAGCCGTTCTAAACTCAGAGAATGTTTTCTAAGAGCTACTGTAGGTTGAGAGGAAGAAAAATGCTCTTCTCAGTTAAGCTTTACCACTTACAGGTTTATCCAGATACATGTTCATTCCTGTTATATAATGCAACTCCTTGATATGGGAAAAGTAATTTAAAACCAGCAGCAACCCCACCCCAAGCACAAAGGTTTTTGTCTTTTCCGCCCCAGCTCCAAGTCTCCACACACCACTGTTTTTTATATTATTGTTGCGTGTTTTGGTAGTACCCATGGGTTATACAGTAACTGTATCAAAATAATTCAGTATAGGAAATCAGATTTGTACAGCATCTTTCCCTTCTAGAAGCAGTTAATACTAAAAGTTCTTAGATGGCATTTGTCTCCCAGATTAACAAATGAAAAAGTTCCAGAATTTATGAATTTTTAAGTATTTACCTTGAAAAATATCTTTCTACCTTATCACTTGCAATGAATTTTCTGGAACTCTGAATTAATTCCTTTGTTAAAAATGTATTTTTCTCTGCCTTAACTGTTATTTATGTACATTCATCCGATTTCATTTCTTCTGTTAAGTGAAACTGAGGACTGAAAACTGTAGCGTTAGTGTGTTATAAAACTATAACTCAGCTGCCAATATTTATAGAATTGTTTAAAGAAAACATAAAGACAAAATCCTACACTGGACTGTGGCAGTTCAGATCTATAGCTAATACTGGAAAAATAACTTGGTATTTTAAGAAGGAAAATGCAGCACTGAGGCATCTCATCTTGAAGGGGCCCTGGAAAGTCTCCTTAATAGGCTGAGTAGCTTCAACAGGTGAGAAGTCGGCCTGTGTTGGCTTACAAGAAAAATAAGACAGGACTGATTGTAGGGTGGTATAGAAGGCAGTTTATACAGTCAGGGGTTAGCTCTGTAGCAATATGAACCCTGTTGGCTGTGTGAGAACTGCTGAGTAACTTCAGGTAATTAATCCAACATGAAAACAGTTATTGTCATGTTTTTCTAAATCAGTTATTTCCTTGTAGCTTCATTGACTCCTGGTGATTTACATATCAAATACATTGATGAAAAAAGCAAATGCCCAGTTGCTTAAGAAGAGTAGAATAAGGAAGGTCTTATGAACTCAGTATACTGTTTTCAGTCTACCCCAAATCTCACTCAGACAAATCTTACAGTGAACGTTTTGAAAAATTCAGGTTTTTGGAAAGAAAGTCAATTGTGTGAACAGATAGAAACATGAATGCACAAGAAAAGTAGGGTGATGGGTATGAGTATCAGGAATCAGTTGCATTTAAAAAATAAACGTTAGCTGCTTAAAATATTTGAGGCTGAGTAAATAGATCATCAAAAATGTTAAATTGATCAAGAACTCATTTCTCTCTTGCCCAGGCAAATGCAGCTGTTCAGCAAAAGTCTAAAATGCCCTTCTTTCTTTTTTGTTTAGTTCTTGGGTTTCATTATTAGGGTCATTATTAAGGTCAATTACTATATTTTCAGACAGAAAAAAAATACATTAATACAGTGAAGCAGAATTTGCTTTCCATTTTTTTCCTGAAGAAATAAGTTACTGTAAGCTTTTATGTTAGGTACAACTTAGCATAAGTCGGTAAGACGTATTGATGCTTTTATTTCTCTTTTTCCTCATCTTAGTAGATTTATTCATTAAACTAATAGTGGCATAATATCATAGAGCTAATATCATAGCTTCTACCGGGCTTGTTCCTGCATACTCTTCTCCGCTTAGATCTCGTGCATCCATTTTTTTTCCTCTTCCTTGCCACAGCCTAGTTTGGTTGGGCTTCTCAGGTTTCTTTCTTTCTTGTCTGCTCAAATTTTCGTAGAAAAGCTCAGACCTGTTCTCTGCAGCTAGGAAATCCTTAATTCAGGTTCCTAGCGTATTGCTGCTGGTTTCTTCTTTTACTGGTTGCTTTTACTGCTCCTCACTGCATTTTTAGAATTAAAATTAACCACTGGAAAACATTGACCCTGGAGAAGAGCCATCCTAAGCAAGGGAAAGTGGTGATTTACAGGGGGAGCAGAGGCAGTTTTTAACATGCAGAGCCAGGATTCTATCAACGTATAAGCAAATAAGTAAACTGAAATCAAGTTGATTTACGCGGTATGCTAAAATGCAAATCAAAATTTACTTTTTAAGATTCTCTCTGTTGTGATTGATTTGTTTCTAGAGATGTGAGTAGGTAAGCTTTACTATTTTAATGGTCAAATTAAAAAGATAGGTATGCATTTGGAAACACATGGTTGTATGAATAATTTGAAAAGGTAGTTCTGGAACTTATATTTGAATGTGGTGACATCTCTGCATAAATAATACTTTCGCCACCAGTTGAAAATTAAAATCTTGTGTGTGGGAGAGATCCAGGATGAAGCCTGTAATCAAGGCAGCTTCCTCCCAAGCCCATTCTGAGAGTGTTTTCTTATGTGATCTTAGGCCTGGTGCTGGATCCCTGAGCCAAGGTACATTTGCATTTAGATAACTGCTTTTAAAATTTCATTATGGAATGAATTGTTACATTGTTCTCTCCTACTGCTTTCTTCAAAATTGACACTTTATAATGGAAAATCATGCGAGAAGTGTGATTTCTATTCCTGAACTATGATGTTGTTCAATTGTATTTGGAGAAAAAGCTCACTGTGGTAGGACTGGCTCCTGGAACTCTGTCGGTATCCCCAAAGAGAAACAAAAGCAGAAGGCCTTGCTAGTAAATTGATGCCCAAGCTGCTTGGAAATGATACATTGTATTTTCAGGCTTTCACACTTACATTTGAAGCTGTCCCTATTTATGGGTTAGCGCTCACCCTGACTGTGCATTAAACAAGCTGGATTGGTGTGTGCAAACACGATGTGTACAGATTAGATATTTTCCTGTACATCTAGTTATGCAACTAAGAATACACCCAGGTGTCACCTCTGTACATCCATTTGTCTTGTTTGCACAGAATTTACCCTCTGCATCTCATTGAAAAACTACTAGTACGTATGAATTAATAAAACTTATTTAGGTCAATATGATTTCTTTTACTTTAATTTCATTCCATTCATTTTTTTCACGTATTTTAATATCTGTTCTTCAGCTTCAACACTGGCATAGCTGCGGCTTTAAATCATTGCCTCAGCCACTTCTGTGTGCCAATGTAAGTTGTTTTCCTACTTCAACCATGCTGTTTTAATTGCATTTTTTGGTAGAAAGCTCTTGGTGGCAGTAGCAGCTGAAGCATCTCTTAAAGCACCAGATATGTTACATCTAGAAGTAATTTTATGCTTTTTTTTCTTAGAGGTAAGGGATGTTCTAAAAATGTTCTTTTGTATATAAGTGGAATCTGATTTCAACTGCACCTCAAATGTGGAAATAAAGTGTTGCTTGTGCAGACCAGGGTGTATAGATGTGCCCATGAACTCCGCTGGGTTCAAACCAAAGATTAAGGAGTGGAGATACTTTCTTCACTTGCAGATTAGTCAAGAAAATGCATCGAGATATGATTAATGCTGTGACATTCTAAAAGCTGAATTTAAATTGCGCATAGCCTGTGCTCGATGCAAAAATGAGGAGAGTCATGAATCTAGTTGTAAAGAGATGTTTGTAAGTCACAGCTGAGATTTCACAAGAGACTATTGAGGGCTGCAGGCCCCATTGAGATTTCTTGTTGTTTTGGAACCTCGTCAAGCCTTGTCGTACTACACAAGTTCTGAGAACTTTCTACTGCAAAATTCGGTATTTGTGTTTAATTCCAAACGCTTTTTAAATCTTGGAAAAATATTGAGGAATCAACCATTGCCGACTTAAATCTTGAAGTCAATAAACAGGTAATGGCTGAGTAGATTTATGGCTAAAAATATTTGAAACTAAAATATTCGGTAGGAGGAAAATGTGAATCTGTTCTCAAAGCACTGTCACATTCTGTCTGGAAACAGTTTCAGAATTGATTTCCTCTCTTCTGAAGTTAGAATTGTTGAAAATGCTTAATATTACCAGTGAAAAAGACATTAGTAACTGGGGATCTTCTATATGATTTGTAGAGAAAATCAGGAGCTTTTGATTGATTCCTATATGAAGAATATAAACATAAGTACTCTATCCACGTTTCTTCATTTGTGAAAACTAATTGAAGAAAAGAGTGAAAATGATTACTGGAAAAGGACAAATGCTATAAAAATAAGAGCTGGACTTGTTTGTTTAAAAAAAAAAGTTGGTATGCCAGCTGATTACACAGTAATTGTTAGTAAATCTACTTCTAATACGTAGCAGTAAGGTGCAGATAGTGGAAACCTCTTACATGTTCTTTTAAAAAAATAAATCGTGTTTTATGTTTCCCTTTGAAGGGTCCAGATCACCAGACAATCTTATTTAACCATGGAGCTGTTCAGAATATCGCACATCTGTTAGTCTCCACCTCCTACAAAGTAAGACATGAAAATTATTCTGTGTTTTACATGTATTTATGAAAGGAATCCAAATGAAGATTACACAAACTATGTCTGTGCATATGAACTGAGGCTCTAAACAGGTATAATGTATATTTCTAAAATAACAATTGATTTTACTTGCCCTATGGATTTCTGTCAAAATGAGACCTATTGTTCTGGAGTGCTCTGTAAAGTTAAAACACCGTTAATTAAAAAAAAAAGCTGGCAGCCGTTGATCCAAAGGAGGACAGTCACTTGGCAACCCAATAAAAGCAGTCTTAATCCATTAAACAATACATGAGAGAAAAAAATTAAGCCAAAGAGAGAAGCAATATGAACTGTCCTAAACAGAAGTCAGACCTGTGAAAAGATGGACGTGGACTATGTGGAGGCCACCAGCTGCCTCTGTGTTGTGCTCACTGAATTTCTGTTATGTTTTGGAAGTCCGTCCTGGACTATCTGAAAGTACCACCTTTGGGGGAAGAATATCCTACTCTACCTGTAACTTGGTGGCAAGGAGTGTCAATTGTCTCCTCTCAGTCTAAGGCCAAAATTTCAAATCCTGAGCACAGCCTTAGGATTCTGCTGTAGATTACTTAATAAAATGTTTGGTTGCATAAAATGCTCTCTGAGGCTCTTCTGTGCAGTTTGTTTTTCTGAAAATAAGAAACACTTCAAAGTATCCAAATTTATCTTGAGTTATTTTTTTTACAATAACTAATACTAAATATCTGATATGTTATCATGCCTTTTTTATTTTATTGAAAGTAAGCCGCTTGCTGTTTGATTGAGACTGGATGAGATAATTGTGCTTGTCTAATTTGATCTCCTGCCTAATGCAAAACGTTCTTGATAAAGTATCTTTCATGAAGAAAACCAGTCTTTAAATGAGAATTTCAAGTGAAGGGAAATCTGGTGCTCTCTTTCTGGGGCTTGTTAATCTCTTGAGTGGTGCTTTTTGTTTGGTTTTGGGTTTTTTGGGTGTTTTGATAAATCCAGTAGGAAATATGTGCTCCTCAATATTTTGTTAGTGAGACTGATAAAATTCTGTTTTCTGTCATTCTGTACTAATTAGTTTTCACCATGATTTTGGTCTTTCTCCCATTAGCTGACCTTTTTTACCCTGTATTGTAAGGTGACTTTTCCAGGCTATGTTTGGCTTGGATCCTTTTCTAATGGCTTTGAACCTTTCTTAATTTTTTTCAAAGAGCTGCTTTAAAATAAAGAAATTAAAGCAAGATAAAGTTTTCAGGTTGCTTTATCACCAACAAGATACATGTAGCGTTGCATTAAAAATATTTCTAATTAGTCCTACCTTACTGGAGAGATGTGTAAAGTATTCTCTATTTCCTCCTTTGCTAGTTTGGTCAGGCCTTTAAATTCCAGGTGTACATATTGA
This sequence comes from Alca torda, assembly GCA_008658365.1. Lineage (NCBI taxonomy): Eukaryota > Metazoa > Chordata > Aves > Charadriiformes > Alcidae > Alca > Alca torda. Next base: position 29,363,956 of record CM018081.1, on the reverse strand, counting down.
GCTGTTCTTCATATGATTTCCTCTCTGAATGCTCCTGGGATTAACAGCTTCAGTCTTGGCTGCTTCTTAGTGTTCTGCAGTGATTAGGCATTCTCAGACTTCTAATGTAACCGATACATTTTTGTAGAATACATGCCATCTCATTCTCATACTTCTCTATCCTGTTTCTTAATATTCAGACAAATAAGAACTTAACAGGAAAAGGCAGCAATTAGAAACTTTCCTTGTTTTTCAGTACTTACAGCAAAGGCCAGCAAGGTATTTCAGGTGATTTAGGCAATAGGTCCACGTCAATAAACAGCAAAAACTCTCAAAATGGGATTTCAGTCCCCATGAGAAAAGTTTGTCTAGGCCTGCCAAGAGAATTGCCTGCTATTTTTCCTTTGGTTCTGGGGTTGTCCCACAGCCAGCTGATTCTACGAGTACCTTTCCATATGTTATATCATTACAAGCGTGCATCTTCGCTACTGGCCAGAGGGACTACAGCTTTTACAGTGGCTTTACAGATGGTGGTTTCCAGACCATATTTATATATTTTTCCAAATGCTTGCATTCCCTGTTTCTCATCTAACTAATTGCCCTTAAGTAGATATTACTATCAAAAAAAAGTAGTCGTAGTAATTTTCATATCTTTAATCAATAGAGCAGTATTATATAAAGTGATTAACTTCCAGCTAGACTTCAGTTGTTCTCATTTACCCCCCCACCCCTGACTTCCTTCTGGCAGGAGCATGGCTTTTGAGCTGTGGGTTTGACTTTTCTCAGTGCTTTTTTGATAAACAATCTGCTTCCTGCTGCTTTGAAGCTTACACTGTATTCATTAAATTGTCTGAAAAGTAAATGGGAAATGTCAAACAAGGCTTTTGTTTTGAAGCCAGGTAGCCTGCTATCTATCTGTTCCTCTTGACTAAGACTTTACTACTGATGAGAAGGGATCTTAACCATGGCTGTGATTAGGTATTATAAAATCAACGCACAAAAGTGTGATTGTCTTTGCTGTTGCTAAGACTTTTTGTCGAGGAGGGTGGGATGGACCTTAAACCTAACTTGCAGTAGCTGCTTTCTCAGTGACGGGATTCTTTAGGTCAAAATCTTGTTCCTTTTGCTTTGTTTTCCCACTAAGAATGTGGTAACAGAAATATGGAAAGCCATGGACACGGTTTAAATATGTGCAAATGTAGAAGGTGAAGTAGAATACTAATATCAGAACTAAATTAGGTTCTTGACATATGGGAAGACGATAATGGTTTGTCTTCCCTGTGTCAAAAAAGAGTCATAAAGACTTCATAGCCTAGCATGACTGGGCAACCATGAAATATTGTTCAATTAAACCAAGACATGGTTTTGGACAGGAAAAGGAAGATCCAGCATGAAGAAATTTTGAATCCTTTTTGTAGGGGTGATACCTGAGGCTGTGTAACGGCAGTAAAACTTGTTGTATGTATTTGTTTTAAGATTTGTTTAGAATCACTTCAACTGGATGGTTCTCTTTAGAAGTTTTATTAAATTCACCTTTAAAGGCTTCTGAAATACAAATCTCAACTATATGTATGTCTGATCATTCTACTTATGAGTCCTCTAAAGAAAAAGTACTATTGTTATGATACTTCCATTCTTTTGTTGTTTGCACGTTTATGATGCATCGCAAAAAAGACCAGTATTTCTGATTGTCTAGTTCACAAGTTTTATCCTTGCTTGTCTTTTTCACAAATCGTTCAGAACATACCCTGTAGAATGATAATTCTGGCAGGGAGATCATGGGAGTCAAGGTGCATCATCTACCTTTCTTACTGATTATACAGAATTATTTTCTACAAGTCTATTCAGCATTACAAACCAATTTTGCTTTTAAGTTAGCCTTTACATTTATACTTCGTATATATTATGTTTTTACACAGGTTCGAATGCAAGCATTGAAATGCTTCTCAGTCCTAGCCTTTGAAAACCCACAGGTATCAATGACTCTTGTAAATGGTAAGTATAATGCTGCTCTTGCTTATTTGATGCTCACTTTATTGACTGGCTGAATTAGAATTACTTGGAGTTCTCTTTCATTGCTTACAGTGTCGGTTGATGGAGAATTGTTACCGCAAATTTTTGTGAAGATGCTACAAAGGGACAAGCCTATTGAAATGCAGCTCACATCGGCCAAATGGTAATTTTCATCAGGAATTAGAATGAAATAGTATGCAATTTAATACTTTTTAACTATTCCCTTTTTGCTTATTGCAAAGTAGTATGTGATCTAGAATCTTAGGAATAATTATAGGTATTATTTGCATTATCTAAATCCTTGAAGTGATGGTCGCCTAATAATCTCTATAGCATAACTTTCACTCTTTGCTGTACCTAAACAGGAAGAAATGTTGCTGGGCAGCAGTTGTGTCAGGAACTTGTATTCAGACATTTGGATTTTCATAAGCTGAACTGTGGTTTTCACAAGGAGCTTGGATTTTATGATAAGTTTTACTTTGAATAGGCTATGGTCTATTGTATGCCCTTACAAAGTATAATACTGAAATACCACCATGTAGTACAGGTTAATGTCCTTGTTGCAGCACTGCTCAGAGGACTCCCTCAGGTCTGGGGCTGTGGTGTGTTGAGAACTGTGTGCATTAAGATGATGAGAGAGCAGACCCTAGTCCCTCTTCCTAAGGGCTTTAATTAAAATAGACTATTCTTTAAACTTCATGTGCTCACACAGCAGAATTAATGTTATTAATTAATTTTATAGTTCAAATCAAACTTCCCTTTCTGGTGCGGGCATGTTTCTGTGTGTCCATAAAGACTTTCTACCCTGTGACAAAATGTGACCAAATTCTGTAACAGCAACACTAGGGTTATACTTATTTCATAAGCTGGGAATCGACTCCTTTTAAGACTTTTTTCCTTTTATTGTGTTGATAATAGTGGATTAAATTACTACAGGAGGTTAAAGAGATAAAATTACCCATCACTATAAACTGCTTAAATTGAATGTAATTCAAGAGTTTGGTCACTGATATATCAGTGTATCAGATCGATTGTTTGATGATTCTTTTATATTTTGATGGCTTAACCCATCCCTGAAAGCAGTTATAAAGACATGTATGTGGTGGTGGGGGGTTCCCTTAGATAATCCCACTCCATGTGGGAGGTCTGCCTGGGGACCTCCCATGCTCCCTTCCAACCACAGTAGCTCCGTGCAATCTGGTTTTACTGGTTTTGTTAGGTAGCTCTTAGTGAAGAAGGCCAGTTGCATTGCAGCAGTCTCAGTTCTGATTGATTTATGCATTTCTTTGGGAATTCAGAGAATACATAGAGAATTAACTATATTTTTAAAATAATTATTATTTTACTGATCTCAAGATATAAGGCAGTTGACAAGTGATGAAGGTGGGTTGGAGTTAAAACAATTGTTCTGGCTCTGGGGTGTCTCCTTGTTCTGGAGTGAATACTCCCAGGTCTGTTGGTGATCTGTACTGATCTGCTTCACATTGGAAGGAGTTGGGTAGACAATCCCATCTTTTGCTGTTGCTTTGCAGTCCTTGGCTCAAGTGGACTTTAGAAAGCATGGAAGAAAATGATGTGGTGATGGTGAAAAACTGTGGAAGACAAACCAGTATCTTGAATTTCAGATTGAGTTTCTGATTAGTCCATGGGCAGTCGTCCTTCATAGTAGGCTAGTTAAGGCCTCAGTTTCACAACAGCCCTCGGAGCTCACAAAGACCTACTGGCTTTTCTTCTACTTGATTCCCTCCAAGTCAGACTATCCCTCCTTTCTTTTTTTCTAATTAAACTAGTAGGTGAAACTGTTATAGGTCCGCTTTTTTCTGGCTTCTAAATTAGACTTCGCTCCTGCCTTGCCAGCTTTGGTCAATTAATCTGCAGTTCCTCTTTGATTTATTAGTAGAGTCCTTGGAGTGGGGATGTAGGAGGGTTTTTTTATGCATTTGTGAAGCCTTTTGTTAGATTTCTATTTGAATCCATAGTGGCATACAGGGCTATCTTAAGAAGTTTCCTTTGTTTTTCAACAACTGCAGTACACCTGGAAGACCCGAGTTAATACCTCTTGATTGAAACGGAGTAAAGGTCCTTCACTTGAGCAGCAGTGTTGGCACAGAAGGAAGAGCACCAAGCCCCTTGCAAGAGTGACTTGCAGCTACAAGTAGAGCAGTAACCTTTTCTACTAAAATTACCAAAATTGCTTCCAGCTAAGCCAAGCATATTTTACCTGGAGTAAAAATACTTTAATTACTTCATGTTTGAAATAGAACTACTTTGTCTGGCAAATAGGGTCTAGCTGGACTAAAAGGCAGCTGCAAGATGGATGCTTTCCTCCTGATTGTTCAGGTGTGAAAATGAGTATTTCCTGCTGTCAGCTGCAAGGCTTGGACAGTAAAAGTTTTATAGAATGATCTCTATGCTAACAGTTAAGTCTTGTCTCTTCACTTCCAAGAAATAATATATGAAAAGACTTCTGATTATGGGATTTTAACTATGACTATCACTGGTAGGTGTTTGGAACTGGATCAGTGGGATTACCTTGTACGAGGTGAAAGAGCTCTCTTTAGGCACTTGGAAAGAGCTCAGGAATGCAGTGAAACATGATACAGTTACAGTATGTTAGTGTGTTACTGCTCCTTAGCTGAGCAATAATAGTTGACCATATGTACTCGTTTAACCTGCCCAATTGAGAGTTAAAACAGCTTTGTTTTAAGGCATCTTTACTAAAATTTAGTTTTGTGTTGTTTTTTTTTTAACCTCAACTGTGGCTTGATAAATGCCTGTTACAATGGCTTAGTTCAAAAGCTAAAACAAAAGATACTTGACTGTTCCTGCACTGAATGCAGAGCAGTTATCCTCCAGCTTCGTTCCACTTTCTTGCAGCACAGCATGTAAAAACTATAAACCACTTAAATGTAAACCACTTTTATTGGTGGGTGAACTATTTTGTGTTTCTGGTAGCTTGGGGCACATGTACAGGTAAATTAACAAAGCAACTTAGGCATTTGTCTGATGTTGGGTGTCAGCATTGTAGTTTGAGACCTTGGAGTTGTCTCATCCACTATCTAATCTCTTGTCTAATAAAGAACAAATGTTGGTTTGGTTCAGTGTCAGAGACTTAATGGGGTTCATCATTAGCAAGGAAGTGCTTATTCCAGCAGTGTTATGACATGCCTGTGGACAAGCATCACGATACCCCATCTCCTCGGCTAAAGCTTCAATGGTTTCTGTCTAAGCTGTCAGGCTACCAACCCTATATTGATTCTCTCCTGATTGTTTTAAGTGCTTGCCCATGCTGTGTGCAGCAAAGACAGGCCTGTGTATCCTTTATCTTGATGTAAGTTGTTCATTTTGGGGTTTTTTGTTGGTGAAAGAGGTTTGTGGATCAGTTGGGTTGGATGGTTGGACCTTTTCTGACCAATGTGTGGTGTATGTATTGATCAGTGCTTCAGCAAGATGTCCTCTACTAGAAATGGGGGTTGGACTAGATGATCTCCAGAGGTCCCTTCCAACCCTATGATTCTATGATTCTAAATCTGTTTAAAAGTATGCCTGTAGTAGTTCGTTCGTGTGCCCAAGTCTGGTAAGCACAAATGTATTTAAATCAATGGTAGAACAAAGGTGAATACATTTCATTAGTTGGCTGTTCTGCAACATCTTATTGAAGTGCATAAAAATACAATGATAAGTGAATATGTGTTTTATTATGTTGTTACAGCCTTACTTCCATGTGCAGAGCGGGAGCAATACGGACAGACGATTCTTGCATCGTTCTTAAGGTGCGCTGGTTAAACAGTTTTCTGTTTCAAATGTTTTTATTGCGTAGGGCTATTCTGGTTTTATTTGTCTCTTAGAAAAAGTAGCACAAAGTCTGTTGCACTGAAGATTTTAAAGCACCAAGTTGTCCTGATTTTTTTTATTTCAAAGATTAGTTCCCTAGTTTTCCCTTGTGTCTTTAACCGTTTATAGTGACATGGCTTTTTAAAGAAGTTAAATAAAGAATCGTACTAAAAGGTCGATATCCAGGAATAAATATGCCAGAGTTGGACACACGTCCATTTGAGATTGTAATCATTTCAGTAACCATTTGTAAGTAACATGCAAACAGCATTACTGCCTTGGTCTCTCTATTTGAACAAGGCATTGGTTTGTTTTTCAGTAGCTTATTTCACAAGACTACGCTCAGAATACTTGTACAATCTATACGTGGAGTCTGCCATAGGCACATGATTTCTCAGGTTTCGCATATTTTTGTCCATTTGTCTGTTTCATACTTTGGCTAGGGAAATTTGTTATTAAAAAAAAAAAGCTGTTGTGCTGAAACACTTGATTTTTATACTGCATGTGACTTTATAAGGAAATTCAGTATGGGAAACATCATTAAATACTGTAGGAATGTGGTCTGTTTCTTAATAGTCACACTTCTATAGCTAGTCAAAAGGGGAAAAAAAAAAAAAGCTGTTGATGAGCAAGCATATCAGCCAGAGATGAGATAATACTAACACGGCTTGTTTCTCCATGAGATGTTGAAGTATTACTGTAATACTGCAATAAGAAAACATGTTTACTTTCTTTGATAATTACCGTAGCAGCCTGGAAGACTCCAAAGCTTTTAGCATGCTTTTAGCATCCTTCATTCCAGAGAATAGCACATAGTTCAGACTTAAGGAAATGCAATTTAAATGCCTGCAAAAATAATTTTTTCCCCATATGCGCCCCTGTACGGAGATTGAGAAGACAACATGCGTCCTTGGAGTGAGTCTAGCAAGCAAAGGGTCTAACCAGCAAAACAGTCATGGTCAGGATTTGGTGGTGTGTGATCTGAGACCCAGTAGCTTTTTATGGGAGTTCTTTGTCTTTGGCTGGGAGAGCCCCTCCGTGGTGTTCACGTCTTCTTGTGAACAGACAACTAACAGGTATGTGCATGACCACAGCATGTGCTGAAGGTCTGTGGCACGGCACTTAGCTGTGTGTACTGCTTCAAGCAGCAAATACTTCCCACCACCAACAGCTGCTATCAGTATCTTCTCACTGTGGACTGGTGCAGGCCTCCTGCAAGCTTACATTTTAAACTGGAGAACTGTCACCAGAGTGTCAAGAACTGTCCCTAAGTCCTACTTTTTGGTAATGCTGAGGAAAGGGTAGGTTGTGTGTAGGATATTGCAATAAGGAAGCATATTTGTTCCTTTCAACGTCCATGGCAGCAGAGTTTGGCATATCTACAGCTTTTGTTAGTGGGATTTTGGTATCCATCATCCCAGGTAATGACAGATGAAAAATCCAAATGTTGGCTGAGACAAAGGCCCATCCCTCCTGTCTTTTTACACAAGAAAGTCCAAAATGCAATTGATTCCAATGTTGCTGAGGGGCGTCTGTTCTGCACAGGCATCTGGTCTTACTGCAAGTAAGGACGCCAAGCTGCATCCCTCTGCTTCATTCTCCTGCTTAGCTTTTTTCCAAATTGACACTGCAGTTCCCTGGTCTCTCTTCTTTCTTCTTACAACACCTGCAAACTGCGGGCTACAATTCCATGCTCCCAACCTATCTCGCTCCTGCAAACCTCATTCTTCTTTTGAAAATTTCCTCTCTGCAGAAATCCCTCACTGTCTGCTTAACCCCAGGCTGTGACCTGGTCAGGATGTGTGGGTTCCAGAACTGTTCTGCTCTGGGCAGCAGAAATGGGGGACCGCTGCTGTAGGCAAAGGCAGGTTATTCTGATAGCTGGCTGTCAGCTGTGTGGAGCTACGGATGCCCTGCCACACGGGCCGGATGGGTAACTGCAGGCCTTTCAAACCATTGCCAGCTGATGTGCTTGCCAGCCTACAGTAATAGGAGCACTTTCTTTCTCCTGGAAGCTGCTTCTGCGCAAATAAAGGGTTTAAACTTTGGTCTAAAATTTGTAGTAATACTTGAGAGTAGACAAAAGAGTGTGGACAGAAGGAAGGCATGGAACCTTGCCCTCTTGAACAGCTCGTGTAACAACTTGTGTTCTTCTGGGGTCACTTCAGGAGCTCATAGTTTTAAGGTAACACACTGTCTTAGTCTGTGGTAAATCCAGTCACAAATTGTTTGACCTCTGGTGAACTAAAACAAAGCAACACCCTCTTTAGTTTTCAGAAATTATTGAAGAGAACTTTGACCCTTTGCTATCAAACTTTCTTCAGTTGGAGGATGGTTAGGGATGTGTGTTTCCAAAATGGTTTTGATTTATTTTCATTGTTCAGTTTGAGTAGTGGGTTGGCCCGTAACATTTGAAAAAATAAAATCAGTTGGGGTTGGGAGAAGGCAGAGGATGTTGATAAATAATGGATTTGCTTGGAAGGGAAATGATTTTTCTGGAATCCTAATAATGAAAGACCATTTGTCCAGATAGCCCTGATGCATCCCAGAGATACCATTTGAATGAAGTATTCCATCTTTACAATCCATTTTCAGACCTATCTGCTGTTTTGTGGCTCTTCACCTTACACCTCTGATACAGTCCCCTACTCCTCTGCATTAATTACATTGTACTGACCCATAGGTCTAATGGACTGTTAAAATGTGCCCTTCAGAATTCTTGATTTTGTTTAATTTAAAATAGATTAAATTGCTAAAAGTTGAAAGGTATGAAATTTGTGTTTCTTGGGTGCTTGCAGCCAGTGACTTAACAATATCTAGCCCTTGAATTCCAAGAAATAGCTCATTTCAGGCCATTTGACCTTGGAAAGAATTGGGAAGTACAGTGTCTTCATGGTTTAGGCACAGAATTCCACTTGTGTTCTTTCTTAGTCAACCTGAATGTCATTTTTTTGAGAGTTTATGTTCATCTTTTATGATTTTTATTTATGTCAGTCTCAGTTTTAAATATACCTTATACCAGATTGGTAATTGAAACTGGTGACATTTAATTGTTAGGGTGCAGTTCTGAATGCTACAAATTAAAAAGTATCATAACAATTAAATGCCTGAAGGCTTTAAAGCAAACTTTGGATGAACTTGTAGAGTTTTCAGAGTCTCACTTTTGGAATGAGGTGATTTCTGAGGGCTGCTTAAATTTACCAAACTCAGCAGCTGTCTTCTCTTTTCAAGAACTCTGCCTGACTTCCTGAGGAAGCAGAAAGTCCTTCGGTGTGTCTGTGCTATTAGAACCAGTTTTCAACTGTTCAGGCTGAAAGTTGTATCTGATGTCTTAAGTGACAGACATGGAGAGAGGAGGTGCTTTGGCTCCCTGGATTAGGTGCAGGATTAGATGGTAATCCTTGTGGTAGCATCTACTTTTTTAATAAACGTAGGCAAGTCCTAAAACTCTGCTTCCTTACCTGTGGAATGGACATGTTTATGTATTTAATCATTTGAATAGTTAACAGTTAAATGTTATTTCAGGTCACCCAAAAAATAACTCTGAGAAACATTTTCTACTAGCATAATTTGGTTGAAGTCAGTGGAGTAATGCAAGCAAAAACTTTGATATTATTCCTCATCTGTTTTCATACTTCTGTTTGGTGAGACTTAGGTGAACACGTTGAGCCCCGAGAATTGGTCTTTCCAGAGTTAAGTGCCTTTCACTGAGCTTCAGGTAAAGAAAGATTGATTGTTTTTAATATTTAAAGTAGAGAAAGTGTGACAAAAGCGTTGCCATATGACTGTGATCAAGGTAGAGGGGTGCGTCAGGGTAAGGCAGAATGTGGGCTTCATTTCTGGTTGAGCACATACATACACTCCTTAGGAGTAGTCCTCCCTTCCGTGCTCCTCCTAGCAGCCAGTGTGGGTCAGGGAAGCCCTGAGATTGTTTTTCATTGCATTGTCCTTAGTCAATCCAAGATCACAAAGGGGCAGGAGAGGTCAAGTACTTCTTGAGGGCAGCTTTGGGTACTTTTGGTTCTTGTGTGTAGTAAGAATAAACCTGTGCAAATACCAACTCTTGAGGGGATATTATTATTTTTTTTTTTTAGCTTATGCAAAACTTTGACCATGTCACTTCTAAACATTGCATTCACGTGGACTAATTTTGACTGCATGAGAAGTTAGCTGAAAGTAGCCTACTGTATATTTAGTAATGTCTGAAAAATTTCTCTCTGTGTGTAGTCTTTAAAACCACTAAAATCTTTTTGTCTAAAGGTACCGATCTAAGGAACGTTGTTGAGAATTGCTCTAGGATTGCTGTTTGGGGTTTTTTTTGTGTGAGCTTCTTTATGAATGTAGCTGTGCTAAACAATGGTGGTTTTGTTTGGGTTGTTTTTTTGTTCTAACTTTTCAGACTCTGCCATGTTTGGTTCGAATGTGTAGTAAGGAAAGACTGCTGGAGGAGCGAGTGGAAGGAGCAGAAACACTGGCCTATTTGATTGAAACAGATGTGGAGCTCCAGAGAATTGCCAGCATTACCGACCACCTCATTGTTATGCTTGCTGACTACTTCAAGTATCCCAGCTCAGTGAGCGCAATCACCGATATCAAGAGGGTACGTTTCCTTACTCAGTTCTGAAGCTTTGAAAATGTGCAAAAACAATAATAAATGAGCTCGGGATATTTTTTTATTCTATTTAAACCTCATGTCTGAGCTCCTCAATAGAAAGGTGACTAAAGGTTCAACAGGGCTTGATTCCTGATGCGTGTAGTCCCCAAGTCTTTGCTTGCTCACTACTTTTTCTGGAGACCGTATTATCCAAACGAAAATCATTGTGTATATCTGGACTCCTGTAAGAAGGATGCTGCCATTCTTCTATATCAAAGGTAACGAGATGTGCTATGGATAGTTTAATATACCTTCACCATACAAGTTTCATGACATTTTCCAGAGATAGCAGCAAAGTGCCAGTCTGAGACATCCGTCATGTTTCTCCTTTGCAGAGCTTAAAAGACCTTCAGGGACCAGTGCATTTCAGCTTCATCGGACACAATAGTCCATGTGATGAGAAATCACTTTAAATTCTTAGGTCAGGTTTGTGAAGAATGTTAAGTTCAGAGATGGCTCTGTTCTATTTAAGCAGAAAAGCATGTGGATTTCATGTAGCATTTCATAGTATGAGTTACGTGCACTTACAAGAGGCTGGATAAACAGAGACCAGATATACCTTGGAGACTTAGTTTTGTAGGTGTTGTACTAGGAGTTCTCATCTGTGAACGTGGGTTTTTTACAGATTTGCATACACTTTCCAAAGCACTAGTGGACCAATCAACCTCAGAAGCCTGTTCCCTTCCACTCTTACTGAGTCTGAGTTTTAGAAAGGTCCCAAAAAAACCTGGATTACAGAGCCTTGGTTTTTCTCTGAAACTAGCCCAAGAGGTAGACTCATTTCTCAGGCTTTTATAGAGTGGGATTGATTCTGCATGTAGAGTTGCCTTGAATTCTATGTAAAAATGCAAATTAAATATTAAAAAAAATAGTTGCAGTATAAACTTAAATAAGCAGAAGGAAGTTTAGCAGCTGACTGGGGAATAATGGAAGTTGGCTGTAGCATCAAAAAATGATTAGGTTCCAAATGTGAGTGGGGCAATTATAAATATTATGACCTTGCTTTGAGTGTTCAGAAAGTCTGTAGAAAGTCAGCTGGGAAGCCAGGGTGCTTACTTTGTAAAAAATGCTTTGAATTACACCCTGTAAGGTAAAAACTACATGAGTTGAGGACTCTGACAGTTCTTTTACTTTAGTGCTTTGCTGCTTAATACCAGCATTTTTCTGACATTTTGTGTAGACTTTAAATATTGCACTGTTTTGTGGAACCCTTTGGTACGGAGTTTTAAGGGCAGTCAGAATCCTAGAATTATTCTAATTGGAAAGAATGTGAGGAGGACTGAAAGTCTTAATTTCCTGTTCAAAGCAGGGTCTATGCTGAGCTCAGATGAGATTGCACAAGGCTATGTCCACTTGGCTCTTGAAAACTGCGAAGAATAGAGATTAAACAACCTCTCTGAGCAATCTGTTCCAGAGTTTGACTGTTCTAATAGTGAATTTTTATTTCTTATATCCAATAAGAACCTCTCCTGTTTCAGTTTGACTGTTGTCTCTCCTCTTGCTGTGTACCTCTGTAAAGAGTCTGGCTCCACGTTCTCCTTGTAGATGTTTCAGGGCTGCTCTTAGGTCTCTGCTCAGCCTTCTCTTCTCCTGGCTGAACAAGCCAAGGTACACTCAGCTGCTCCCCCAGGTCTGCTCTCCTGAAGTCAAGACTCTGCTCTGCTCCATGCCTTTCTCAGGAACTTGAACACAATTGTATCATCCCTATAGCTAGTGCTCCCATTGATTATCAAACCCCCAAGCAGTTTTTCCCAGTCTGTGAGCAGCATATCCAGTGGTGCATCACCCTAATTCACTCCTCTGGCACCTGTGGGGAGAAGTTACCTTCCAGGAACCTCACAGCCAGCTTGCACCCTGCTTTGTTGCCTCTACAGCAGAAGTCAGAAGTTAACATCCACCTTAAGGTTAAGATGGAGGTCCTGTGATTTCGAGACTGCCTTTGGTTCCCACTTTTTCTTCACTTCTCTTGATAAAACTTCCTTTGATTTTGTCCCAATTTTTTCACTTCTTCTGGCTTCTTCCTGTAAGTTCCTGTTGGGTAAATAGGAATAGTTCTTGCCTGAATATGGTCTGGATAGAACCATAACTTTATAGAAGTGTTTTGGCCTCAAACTGTTTAAGTTGACTTATCTGTAACTCAGCAGAGAAATTAACCATATTATTAACTTCAGTTGTTGTGTTCAGTTGGTAAACGTGGATGTCAGCTAATGGATCAGCAGTTCATTTGTGTTTCTGGCTGCCCTGGGTGTGGTAGAGAAAGCCATGGCAGATAAGCACTAGTTTACAACAAATAAGAATATCACACCTGTAATTTTTTAGTGTCTAAATTTGGTATGTATGTGCTTTATTTAAATAGCTTGACCACGATTTGAAGCACGCCCATGAACTGCGCCAGGCTGCTTTCAAGCTCTATGCTTCCCTGGGGGCAAATGATGAAGATATCCGAAAAAAGGTGAGCCTGTGAAAAATGTTAGTAATCAGGCAAAGATGTGGCTGAGAGGCAGTGCAGGAATTCGCATGCTTCCAGCCCTTTTTTTTTCATTGTTACGTAAACAGGTTGAAATGAGAAGGCTCTCTTTCTGTTACATTAATATAAACTTTCAGATTGCACTTCCTTTGCACGGGATTTGAAAAAAAAAATTAATGTCTTGCCATAACAAAATATGAGAGTATGTATGTAAATATCTTCACAGTGATGAACTAGATTCTCACAGCAAGTTGTGTTTCAACATGTTGTGGTACTTGCTGCTCGTAAGCTGCGCAGGAATATTGTTGGGGCATATGAGTAATTTCTGAAGCCTGTGCTCTGAGGGACAGAACATGCCTCTGTTGTCATGTATCCTATTATAAAACAAATGGTTTTTCAAAAACAGACACTGGAAAGTCTAATCATGTTGGGAAACAAAGTCAGGATTTGTTCCATGATTCTGGAGTGACCACAGGGGTTTGCACTGTGGTAACAAAGCAATTGGTGTGAAGGAGAACAAATTCTATTCAAACATCACAGGAAAGAGATTAGCTGATAGGAGCAGTTATAGAGTTAAAAATTTATGTGTGGAAAGTGGAGGGAAATTAAACAATGAATGATTAAAAGCAGGATTTTTTTAAAATCAAGCATGGAGTTGCTACGTCAAATGTGAAAGTACATGAGGCAGGGGAATTTTCTGGGTTTATTTGCCATTTAAAGAGGAAAAACAGAAGGAAGAAAGACGTGGAGAGGAAGAAGGCAGGAAAACACAGGCTTGAAAAGATAAATAGCAGGTAGATTTATCAGTGGGGAACCATTCAGGATGTCTAGAATTCAAACCCATAAACTTCTCTTTTGTTGCAGGATGAACTTTAGTTACTAGTAACAATCCTTCTTTTACATATCAAAGCATTGTTTTTAATAAGTGGTGAGTGTGTACATGACAAAGTTGATTTATTATACAAAAGTCATCTTTCATCTTGGTATTAACTGCTTTTTACCCTCGTCTGAACTGCTTGTGCTGGCCATGTCTAAATATGGCTGATGAACTACTACTATTTTTTTTCCAGACAGTTCTACAACATGACTCCAGTCTGTAGTTTGTATGGATTGTGTGCACTCACACATGCACTCTTTTGTTTTAATACGACATTAAGGGTCATTCATATATATATAACCCTCCTGTTCCTTGAAGATCAATAAAATTTTGAAAGCAGTAGTGGAACATAGTATGTATGTTTTTTTCCAAATTGTATGCAGACACACACTACTTCCTGCTTCATCTGGGAAGAGAACATGGCTTGCTGTTTTTAGCTACGATTTTTACATGCAATATTTAAAATGTTGCAGACCAAAAAAACCAACAACCCATAAATGCTCATATTATTTTATTCATACAACATCAATTCCTTTTTGCTCCAGATCATTGAGACCGAAAATATGATGGACCGTATTGTTAATGGCTTGTCTGAATCTAGTATCAAGGTGCGGTTAGCTGCAGTCAGGTAGGAGGCTCTTCTGATTCATACAAATACTTTTGTCTTATCAAAGTCTGATGCTGAACTTGTTAGAATTTCTGATAATTTTTCAAAAGATAATTTGAAATAATGTCTACTGTTGGAAAATTTATTGGGGGAGGAGGGGAGTTATCTTTGAGTAGTAGAATATTTCCTTTTTGCCATTTACAGTCTACTACTTAGCAAATTCTAAGCTGAATCTTTGTGTAGAAGCAGTGTATGTATTACAGTAGTGTACATGTGAGTGCATGGGTTTCACAATGAAGGTTTCTTTTCCATTATAGATGTTTGCACAGTTTGTCCCGTTCTGTACAGCAGCTCAGGACAAGTTTTCAGGATCATGCTGTATGGAAACCTTTAATGAAGGTAAGTTAAGAAAAGTCAGGTCTCAACTACTGAGGTGTTCTGTTCCATTAAAGGAGGATACAGTCTCTGTTCAGTTTACATGCCTTTCTGTAGAATCTTAATCTAGAAATCAAAATTCTGTGACCTCCTAAGAGAGTCATAAATGAAGAGAAGCCAAGCAGCAGCAGAGAGGACTGTGGTTCATGCTTGATTTTTTGGTTGTGGTTTTTGTTTCTGTTTTTTTTTTTTTTTTTTTTTGAGTGATGAGGGAGTGAGGCTGGGTTATGCCTAACGTTTACATAGGGCACTAGGAGGACTATATATCCTTTACTTTCAGGCTCAGACTAGATGGCCCAGTTCACGCTTGGTCTATAAGCCCTACAGGAGAATTTAGACCTGCATTTTCTGCTGTAATTCTCTATGTCTTAGATCTCATTGCAGATTCTAAAAATGAAGCTGAACAGCTCAGCAGGACCTTTAAAAAGACACATTTCAATATAATGCAATTATCCACAAGATTAAAGTGTGTAAGGTATATATACATCTCTCATCCTGTAATGTGGCTGTCATTAAGTGCAGATAAACAAACCAGTTTCTCAGTTTCAACATCTTTTAGACCTTGAAAATGGGGAACAAAGTCTGCTAGCAAGAAGCCTGAAAGCTTGGGTAGCATTGACATCCATGGGAATCACAGAGAGAATCACCTGAAGTGAGCTTGACTCTCTGTTCAGAAGTAAAATAGCCAGAGCAGAGAAAATGTTGGCAAAAATGAGCCAGTGAGCCTGATAACGAGGCAGTTATGTGAGCTGACTGTCCAAAGTTTCACTCAAGAGCCTGGAAGGAAGAAAAGGATCAGGAGATCCTTTGGTTATTGGCAGTGGTATTTCAATAGGAGGTAGATGCCTGTTGGGTGTGCTACTCACTGACGTTTCATTCAGGCATGACTTTCTCTGATCGGCTTATGTTCTAATTCTCACAAATTATGGACTTAGGAAAACTTGACTCCCTAGTTATACTGCACTCTCTGGCCATCTTGTTGGCTGCAGGCGGAGGAACTTTCTCAGCCTTTGATGTTGCTTGCAGGAATTAGAGGCCCTAAAGTATCAGACTACTTTTTTTTTTCTACAGTTTCATGATAGAAATGATGGGCAAATTATTTTCTGACAGTATACTTATTATGAGATATTATACTTATAACAGTATACTGTATACTTATAAGTACAGTATACTTATAAGTACACTTATTGCAAGTTAAGCTTTCATCCTTGGATTGGGTGTGTGAGTTGTGATACTGATCCGTGGATGTCTAATTCATTAGTCTTACTGGGAGGTCAAAGGAGATTTGATTGTGCAATTTTTGTGCTATCACTAAAGTGTAATAATCCCATGATTCAGGACTCATGACCATCACCTGAAGGGGCTTGGGGGAATGGTTTGAATATTTGAAGAGTTTGTGAAAGACCAAATATTAAAACACCCAACCTTCATAAATACAAAACGCAAAAACTATAGGATTGCTTGAAGAAGCACAACTAGTGTGAAAGGAGAGCTACGTGAAAAAAAACCTAGTAGATTTCAGACTTCTGTGTAAACGCAGCTGCTGGCAGTTGTTCATTTTGATTTGTATTAAGCAAGCTGAAGTCAGAAACTTGTATGTTGATTCCAAAATATCAAGAATTATTCTTAATAGAAAAATAAAAGTAATATTAAATAAAGATAAATTAATTTTTGGTCTAGATGAATAACAACCACGTAAGTCCTTTCTCTCTCCCTTAGCATGTATAGCTGTATAAGCCATTGGAGTCTAAATGTCTAAAATTCTATGACTTACCTCTACGTAGTTCAGTGCAAGCCGCTGTAAATGCAGTAATTGTTAATGTTAGCAGTTTGCTCACTGCTCTGAAATAAAAGGTGGTACAGGGGAACCCCTCCATTTCCCCTGTCTTTGCTGGAGGAGCAGTTGTATCCTCCTTGCCTGTTCCCTCACTGAATTTTCTCAGAACATGCAAGGGAGATGCTCTGTTTAAGAATGGCGTGGATTGGTCCCGCGGGAGGTCCCGCAGAGATGAGAGAGAGTAGAACTTGTTGCAGGCTACATGCTTGTCTGAAAGGATGGTCGTGAGGAGATTTGCCGTGTTCTGCTTTCAGGAGGTACAGAAGTGTTGAGGAGGCTCCTCCTGGAGCTTCCTCCACTGTTCTGTAAACTGTGGCAGAGAGGTGCACTGCAGGACACATGCGCTCTGTTGAGAGAGTGGCTGCAGGGCCAAATTCCAGCTGCCAGCACATGCACGCTTTGCAGAGGGCATCTATTCCCACTGATTTCTTTTAAAGTGTACCTAAAAGCTGTCAAATCTGGCTTCTGTGAAATAACGCTGCATTGCTCCAGCTTGACACATAACATGTATCATCACATTGAGTTGAATGAGCAGTGTCTGGATCTGTGCCGCTAGCATCAAAGCATCTCCTAAACTATGGAATATCAAACTGCAGCATCATTACAGGTATTCTGTTTCAAAATGATCCCTTTATCCTGCATGTTAACAGAGATTCCTCACTCTCTCCTTTGTGACTGCAGGTTTTACAGAATGCTCCAAATGAAATTCTCGTAGTAGCATCTTCCACGCTATGCAATCTTCTTCTGGAATTCTCTCCAAGCAAGGAGGTTAGTATTTACCCAGAAATAAGGAGAGGTAATAGACAAAAGTTACATTCTACAATGGTTCAATAAGCATAAAGGTATCTTAATTGGTAGCCACTGCTTGTGAAGTGTTACAGAGCCGTAATGTTAGGCAGACTGTATCACTGATACCTTGTGAATAAAAAAAAAAATAATCTGTTTGCAGTGCTGTGACAGTCAAATATGATTGAATAGTTAAATGTAGTAAATCTAAAAAGAAGTAGACATGAAATTTGGGAGTTTTTTTACTTGTAAAACACTATCTAAAAAATTCATAAGCAAGAAGAAACCAAACCAAGAATTGGCAATATGATCCATTGTCTTAGAGAATTACTGCTGTAATCTTGAAAATGCTGGCATAGTCTTGTGGGGTTTATTGTTCTTAAATGAATGATACAGGATATCTGTTCCTGAGTTCTACAACATCTGTATTTCATACAGATCGTACATACATATCAACACTTCAGAGCAATGGATCGATTCCCTTAGTCTTAAATATTTCTTAATTACAGAATATGTTTGCAAGATTGTGGTATATGTGGGCTCCTACAGGGCACTTTGGATTACCTTCTTTTGATCAATTGATCTTGGTGGTTTTAGTCATGTCTGCAAGACAGAAAATTAGCTCAAATAACGCCAAGCACAGTTCACTGGCCCCTGGGCTTTCTTGTTCATACTGTAGGTAGTGCTTGGACTGAAATACTGAATTTTCTATCGGGATGCAGGGTTCATGTAAAAACATCCTTGCTAAAAGAAAACAGTGTTTATGCAAAGTGGAGGAATATTTAGAAATGTTAGATTTGAAAGCATCCATAAGCCACACGTGTGTGTGTGTGTGTGTGTGTGCCATGTTGTAAACTCAAGAACAAGATATAAGCAAGACTTTTTTGTATTATATTTACATTTGTATATGTGTCTAATTAATCTAAATAATGTTTTAAAGACTTTCCCCCCCTCCCCCTCTTCATTTTAGCCTATTTTAGAATCAGGAGCCATAGAACTTCTATGTAGTTTAACACAGAGCGAAAATCTCGCCTTGCGAGTGAATGGCATTTGGGCTTTAATGGTAAGTAGACCACACTTATTAATACGACTTGTGATTTTGCTCCTTAAAAAGTTTGTGAATGTAACTTAAAGAACTTATCAGTTATTATTTAAATTAACGTAGCTGCAACCTGGTTTGTCGTTCCACTTAACTACAGAAGAACAGCATCAGCCTGAAACACTTCATCAGTTAGTCCATAAAATAAAATAAACTTTTCAGTTCTGATACCACTTTGGTTGCCAAGATCATTCAGGGAAACAGATAAGTAGTGTCAATAGCATGCCAGGGGACAAATAAAAGCAGGTAATAACCAGGTCAGCTGTAAGAGCGTGTGGAAATTTAATTCACTGTGTAGCAGTTCCTCACATACCTTGCAGGTAATAGTCTACTGAAGGAGTGAAGGCCCAAGTTTAAGGTAAAAAAAAAAAAAGGCAAAAAATTTCTGTCTCTTTCAGAATATGGCATTTCAAGCGGAACAGAAGATCAAATCAGACATCTTACGAGGTCTGAGTACAGAGCAGTTATTCCACTTGCTTTCTGATACTGATGTAAATGTTCTAATGAAAACTTTGGGACTGCTCAGGAATCTTCTGTCTACTCGCCCAGTAAGTAGAGCTACAAACAAATTAATTCTTTATCGTTTTTGTAAGACACGTTATTTTTCTGTTAAAGACTACTGTTCGATATATTGCTAAAACTGAGGCCTTTGGATTTATTCAAGTATCTGTAACCAAATGGACAAATTAGTGTAAGACAACATTTGAAAGAATACTCTACATCCACTGAAACTTTGTAATTATTATCAAATACAGAGCTAGACAATTACATTTAATGTCCAATTCCATTGCATTTAGCTTTCAGCAAAGTTATTTTCCTAATGGTCTTTCTATGAAACTTGTCCAGAACAACAATAAGCGGGTTGCACTGTCAGTCAATGTGTGGAGAGGTACGTATCTTAAGGATACCTGTGTTTCTTCTTTCTTGACACCTGAAATATTTCTGTTCTTATCCAACTATATAGATACTACTGGCTTTTTGAATTTGACTGTGGGACTGTGCACTTAAAAAATGCATACGTTCATTTTACACACTGAAATAAAATGGTTTGAAAATGTAAGCCCATGAATTGTTTTTGACAGGGAGAAAGAGATATTGGTGGAGGAAAAGAAAGGGGTAATCCCCTGTGAAGAACAGAGGGAAAACATGCAGCAAACATTTGGCAAGCCAACATTTTTGTGGGGGAAAAAAACCACGAAGCCTCTACTGTGCATTTATCACGTATTGTGTTTCTACCATAAAAAGGTCACTGCAAAAAATCTTCTGATATTTGTACTCGTTGAGTCTCAATAAACTTCATAGAAAATTAGTTCTGTCTTAATGTGAAAAGATATTTAATAACCAGTCATTCATTAAATTCACCCTGAGCTCTTGACAGCAGAGTCTCATTATCACTGAAGGTGTTCTTCATCTGAAACTAGTCCCACCTTCACCTACTTTCTGTAGTATGTTTTAGAGCCAGAACCAACCATTCTCATTCTCTACCCAAAACTCACTCCAGAATAACTCATCCAGCAGCTTTTGAATGAAGTCTCGTTATTAGTGATTTTAAGAAGTCCTACAAAAATCCCTAACATCTTAAAAAATTGTAGTGTGCCGTGTGCTGGTAATCTCTGGTGGCTGTTTGCTGTCACTCTTGAGTTTTGATATCCGTTATTCCAGTAGATCTCATTTCATCTTTTTCTGTTACTCCTAATTATCAATTTTATTCTAGTATAGGTGTTTATAGTCTGTGATCAAATGACCTTTTACCTGTAAGTGTCTTAAGTTGAGACAGTTTTCCTAGACAATAAGTAATGTATGTGGCTTATTTCTCTGAACCCTCTCAGACTTTTGAAAAGTGGATATCGGACCTGGTCATAGTGTTCCAGTAAGAGCAGCAAATACCAGATAAGGAACATCAGTTTTCTTCCCTCTCTCTGATATCCCCCTGTTATCAGAAGAGAAGGGGTTCTTTCGAACTGCAGCATCAGACTTAGAGCTTGAGTCCAGCAGGATTCAGTCTTCAGACTGGCCTCCATGCGACTGGGAAACCAGTGTCTCTTCTACAGGTTACAGTGAAGTCAGAACCAAGGCCCATATCATGCTCTCTCAAACAAGACCAGGCTTCAAATGAAGAGGAATATTATGAAGTGTTTCTGCTGTGATAAGGTCTTGGTTTTGGGAGACCTCGCTAGGAGCTAGGGGTTGCTACTCTGTACTTGGAGTAATTCAAATAGGAATGCCTTCTTTGTCTGGAAAGTTACGCTGATTGTATTTCATCGTTGCTTTGGCAGCACATAGACCATATAATGAGCACTCACGGGAAGCAAATCATGCAAGCAGTGACCCTCATTCTGGAAGGGGAGCACAATATAGAAGTCAAAGAGCAGGTACCGTTTTTTGTTTCATGTTGTCTTGACAGAATACAATTTAAGAAGTGGCTAAGAATGCTTACTCCTCTCTTTGTTTGGGATTATGATGTGCTGTGAACATTCTACAGAGATGTCAGATGAATAACTTTATTTCCTATCAGAATGCTCTTCTTTCTAAGGGATTATTACAAATGTGTTTGAATTGAATTCAGAATGGTTTTTTTACATGTAGGTTTGGCAAAGAGGAGGGCACTGTATGTGAGAGCAGAAGGATTAAATTTAAGGCAATTGCATGGCAGAAAGGGGACAGCAGGAGTAAGGAAAGAGAAAGAAGCCAGTATTTCACAATGGGAAAAGCATCATGGTTATTTGCTCCTACTACAGCCATTGGAGCAGTCAGTGATGAAGAATACCATCATCGCCTCCTCGCTGGCAGTAATACGTGTTCTGCTGGGTGATGTGGTAACTCGGCTGTTCTTGGGTGCCTGCGGGAGCCGGCAGTGATTAGAGGAGGAGAGGCATAGCAGGGAAAAGAGCATGCTGCTGTAGCCCAGGAAAAAGTGGGGAGGGACATGCCCTGACAAATTGAAACTTAAAAGCAATATGCAAGAAGAAAGGGAGATGGAAAGAGGAGATAGCCACTAGGGAAAAACATCCCTGGCTTGGTGGCACCTTAAGGGGGCCAGCGTACTGGGATACGTGCTGCGGAGATGCTGAGGCAAAAGTAAGAGGATAGATGGGCAGAATTTGCCTGACTAACTCTTTTGACGGACAAGACAGCCAGCTGGAGAACCCTGTTTCTTCCTCATACAGGGCATGTAGTGATGAAGAATGGGGGCAGCAGGAAGCTGTGGGAGAGTCCAGAGTATTGCGTTGGCTTAGGATAGATGCTGGTAGCAAACAGCATGGCAACTGAGTGTAAAAATACAGCTAAATCCAGATTGGTCTAAATCTCTGCTCAGTGAAGAATGGGCTGAAGGCAAACAGGCCTTTTGTGGCTACTTAAGCAAAAATTAGCAAAAAACCCCCCAAAAGACTCTTAATAGATAGCAAGTTTAGTGATAGCATGGTTCTGAAACAGCTGAGGATTAAGCAGTTCTGTCTTTCTAAATAGTTCTTCCTGATAAAGTTCTAGTAACAGGAACGGCCTTCGTTGCAATAGAAGGTTATTTACCTTGCCGAGCCTCTCAGAATTACTTTGGAGGAGAATCAGTGCACCTGAGAAATACTCTCAGAAAGGGCTAGTAGACAAGGGTTGAATATAGCCTTTAGGGTTTTGGGCCTTTACACGCAGAGCATTTTCTTTGTCCCTGTGGTGTGATCAGCAGCTTGCTTTTATTTCAGAATCAAGTCATGCATCCAGTATGGCCTATCTGCACACAAGAGTCCACACTTCTAGCAGGACAGTGCTTATCTCTGTCACTGACTGGCTCATCAGTATGTAGTTAACAGCTTGGAAGTAATAAATCTTGGCAACTGCTGACATGAGTGCAGTGCAGCTTAGACACAGGCATCATACAGGTGCTGATCATTCTCCGGTGTCCTCCTGTAGTCATCCCTGCATGCCAAGAAAATCTGGTTAAGTTCTTCCGCAGCTCTTTGGGAAAGAATTTGTAGAGCATGTCCCAGTGCCTCCTGAGAAGCAGGAAAGCTGCCTGTGCAAGTCTCAATTCCATGTGCATGTAGTGCAAAATGGGCCTAGTGCTTCAAGGTTATTCTGTAGGATGGCTTCTCTAATTTGCAAGAAATAAGCAGCTGCGTTAGTAGTTTGAGTTATCTCTGCAGGTAAGATGTGTGATTAGACTTGTTGAAAACTAATTATTAACTCTGCTAGATCAGCAGATAGGCCTCTGTCTTTCCTTTTCCTCGCCTGAAGAACTAGCTGGATGTATTTGTTTTTTGGGTTTTTTCCCTAGCGCTGATAGAGAATAAACTGCTTTATTTTCCAGTGTATTTAATCTTTTCTATATGTTGCATATTTCCATGAGAGACTTAGTTTTACTCATTGAAATGAATTAATGAATGTTGCTTTTTATTTTAAAATGGCAATGACTTTTTTTTGCCAGGGCTGTTCATCCACAGCTGTTGACTCTGGCATTAGCCCCAGATCTAAGCAAGCTGGAAACTCCAGATTAAAGATACTAAAACTAATTAAAGAAATGCTTTGTCACAAGTTTAAAGCTGTCAAGGAAGCTGTGCAAATCATGGGATGTGATCTGTGGCCAAATAACAGTTTTTCTCTCTTTCAGACATTATGTATACTTGCCAATATAGCAGATGGAACGACAGCAAAAGAACTGATTATGACCAATGATGACATCCTGCAAAAAATCAAGTACTACATGGTATGGGGAATTTAAAAGGTTTTTTGTTGGTCTTTTGCAGAAATGAAAAGAGGGTACTTAGCATTTTGGTGTGTAAATTACTCAGTATCATGCACTTAATTTTCACATACGCAGTTGTGTTTAAGACATCATGTAGGGCAGATCAATATGGCAGAGGTGTACTGAGGATTGGATTAAAAGGAAAATCCAGTTGTTATTTTCTGTAAGAATGTTAACAGTAAGTTAAGCAATTCCTGTAACAAATCTACATGGAAAACGTTTCATGATCTTGGAAAAGGCATATCTTGTAGATCTCAGTAAATATTTGGAAGGAAGTGATTGAACACTACTCAAGTGCCTTATGTTATGGCACTATCTTTGAGAGAAGTTGTGGATAAGAATTACTCCCAACTTTGCTACCTTATTTATTACAGGATGAATGCCAAAATGTAAGTCTGAGAATTTCTGAATTTCTTCTTCTAAAGTACTGTTTTTCTATATTTAGAGTCATTCAAATGCTAAACTTCAGCTTGCTGCCATGTTCTGTATATCTAATCTCATATGGAATGAAGAAGAAGGTAAGAAAGCCTCATCCTTAATGCATATGCAAGTTACTATCCTGATCAAATGTGGCATAGTAATTGATATTTGCAGTGCACAGCACAGTGGGATCCAAACCATTATAGGTATAATATGAAATAAGCAAGAGTGGTCAGGAAGACTTTGAGGAAAGTGTAGAGAGCTGTTACGGGGCAGGAGGAGGAGATGCAAGAAGAGAGTGTCAATAAATAGGAGTTCGTGAGTCATACAGTGGGAGGTTTCCACCTGTAGCATTTCTGTAAAATCTGAAAACAATTGGAGTAAAAGCAAATTCTAGTAAGGGAGCTTCCAAGTCTTAAGGAGGTTCTGGAAAACTCATTGTTGGAGGGAATAGGTTCACTGGAGAGGGTAAATGTATTAGAAAGGGGGTTTGTTGCAAAGAAATTTTCCCCAGCATGGATGACTTGAATGGGTTGGGTGGTGAGACTCTGAAACCAGTCAAAGGACTTGTGGGTGGAACTGGCAGGAATGGGGAAGGCATTCAGTTAAGAAGAGCCATGGCCTGGAGCAATGGAAGGTAACCAGGAGGGAGCTGAAGGATGCTGCTGCACAGAAAAATCTGAGTGTTTGTGCTGAGCGGTGGAGGGGGCAGATGGGGCCAGCAGCATGGTGCTGAAAGAAATGGCAAGGGGAGCAGTGGTGGGAGGTGGTGTGCTCTGAGGAATGGTGGGGCTGGGAGGAGGGCTTTCTTAGATGGGTGATTTACAGACCCTCAAGTTGACCGTGCTGCTCTTCAGCAAAGAAATCAGTGTCTCTACTTGGTTTTGGTTTTTTTACCCTACTGTGTAAGTTACTCCACATCTCTCAGATGACAGAACTTTATTCAGTGTGTGACACTTGGCTGTGCTCCTGGTGGCTTTCTATGCATTATACAGTGCTACAAATCGGACTCAAAGCCACACCTCCAGTTAAATGTTCTCTGCATCCCAATCAGAGAGATGAGAATAAACCAACTGAAGTCAAGCTTCTTACTTTAGGATAAAATGTGTTCAGATTTTTGCCTCCAAAATTTTCTTTTCTTTAAACATACACACATGGAGTACAAAAACAGAAACTTGAGCTCCCTTGGGAAGCAGCCACAAGTGAGGGAGTGTTCCCATTGCTTGTTCTAACTGAATTGTCTTCCATCCCCCCCCTTTAAGATGGTTTCTGCTACTGCTCCTTTCTTCTGTGCTGCAGACATTTATTTTTGGTGGTATTCCTAACAATGTGATTTGTTGTTGTAGGTTCACAAGAACGCCAAGATAAACTACGAGACATTGGAATAGTAGATATTTTACATAAATTGAGTCAGTCATCGGATCCAAATCTGTGTGACAAGTGAGTATAAAGAAAAATTTAAAAAAATTATTGGAGGGAAATCTACTTTTCATTAAAAAAGTATTTTTTTTTAAATGTTTTGATTATTGAAAAAATCCCCAGAAAAACTGTCTATCATTGCACTGAGTTTTACGGTGTATCAGGAAATTGCGGTGAACACTTCTTTAAAGAGCAGGTTTTGTGTTGCTCAGGAGTACTGAAGTTCTCAAAAGTATAAAATAACTACACTTAAGATCTTCTAAACCAGTGGAGCATCCTTTCTGAAATCTCACTGATACACAAATACTGGGTAAACCTTGGACAACTGACAAAGTTCCGGAGGATTGCAACAATGGTAAACCATCACATTGCACTATGAATTAAAAAGGTAATACAGGATCACACACTTGCTAATCTCAATTAAATTCTTTTAAAGTAATTAAGCTCAACAGTGACTTTCCACATACCTGTTCTCTGTTACTCATATTATAGTATCTACATAGATCTACCTTCTTCAGAAACACATAGAACTAAAATAGCTAATGACAGTTCTTTGGTTTTTTTTATAACTTTTTGCAGTTATCCCACCTGCAGTGAGTAACAACCCATATTTCTTTCATGAACTAAAAGAGATGATCTGATTTTTGGAAGAGGTCATACACAGACAATACAACTCAAAACTGTGCAGTGTTTTAAAATGCATTCGATTTGGGTTTCTTGTTTTTATGAAAGATACTCCAGGGTTCTTAGACATCTTTGGAGTAAAGTTAGGACTTCTCAGTTTAGAATCTATGCCAGAGTATCATTATTGAAGCTGGTAATCAGGACCATGCAGATATCAGTAAGCAGGCTCAGAAAATTATAGAAAAGCTAAATAGGGTTTTCCTATTGAGAAACAGGAAAAAACCTTACATTAGTAAAAATACTTTCTGGTAAATGGGCCTTGCTTGTCAACACTTTGGCCTTGGTTTGAAGAGACAGGGAGCTGATTGTGCTTGGCACTGTTGCAAGTCTCTGTCCCTCCTGTTCCTTCTGGCCACCTGCTCCCACAGTTTACCCTGTCCCCACCTCGTCAGCCCCCTCAATGAGCTGGTAAGACTTGTGAACGTAGTGGGAAAATTGGAAGAAAAAATAATCAATCCCTCTGGGTTGCTGAGATCCCGGATCCCGGAAAAGTCTGTCAAGGTCATGATAGCGTGGCTGGGAGGTGTAGGGGACAAAGGGAGAGCAAAGCTCAATTCAGGTGGTGGGAAACGCAGAATTAGCTAAAGTGATGATGAAACTGTAACCCTAGACTGTTGGGAGGGTTTTTTTTCTTAACAAAAATGTTGCAGTGTTAGATTACATAAATTCCAGTATTACGCTGGCTCCCTCTCACCTCATTGTATGTTTTTAGTGGGGCTGGTATTCCTGACAGGACTAACGTGCTTCTAGCATGTTCTGAGTTCTGACACCTTTCATTTCTCAGCTCAAAGACCTGCTTTCCATGGTACATCTGTATTGCAAAAAAGTAATTGCGCTTCACAATTATTGCTCTTAAGGGTTTTTTATAAGGTGTGTTGATAACGAGGTTGAATATATATCTTAAGCCCCACCAGACTTGAAAGTTGCTCAGTTTATGCTGAGCATCTACTATACTTGGTTAGATCAGCTTATTCTTAAATGCAAGGTGGATTCTTAAATTGTTACAGCCCACGCAGAGTACTTCTGTACCATGGGCTAGATTCTCCCAAACTGAAGGAGCCAGCCACGCGGCTTCCTTCTACTTCACATGTCCATCCTCCCTCTCTTGCTGGCACAATGCATAGTCTCCTACATAAAGCTGTTGATGATAAAGCCAAACCCCAATAATTAACAGATTGTTCCTTTATTGCAGGGCGAAGACAGCACTCCAGCAGTATCTTGCATGATCAAAGACTAATTGAATCTATGGACACCCCTCATGTCTACTTAAGGAAGAGCAGGAGATGTTCCTGACTCCTTATATTTGCACAAGTCACCTTGGGCTGCATTTTTCTCAGGTGCAGGGAGCTGCTTTGCAGAAGAAACAGTTTAAATAATCAGGTCTCCAGTGCACTTGGGAATTTTCTTGAGGTAGTTTCTTTACTCAGAGGACTCCTGGGGGGTTGTTTTGGCTTTTTGGTTTGTTTTATTTTTTTTCCTGAGCTACCTGGACTTTCGGATAGAACAATCAGTCATCATTTTCCTTTTGGGCCTACAATTTTCTGCTTTTGCTGCAGCCTGCGTGTGTGGATGTGTGTGGGTGTGCTTGTGTGCGTGCGTGTGCTTGGGTGAATGTGTGTGGGTGTGATACCTTAATTTTGTTTTTCCTTTTTTTGTGTGAAAATCTTTTTCTACAGGTTTTCAAGGGTTAACCATTGTTTGCTGTACGAATACTTCAATGAATTATATACAGTTTGAATGAAATGTTATTTAAAAAAAAAACCTGTTGTATCCCATAAAGTTTATTTTGAATTTTGAACAGATGAATGTTTTTAAGTAAAATATATGCATTTCTGATCTTCAGCTTAACTTACATTATACTTCCTTTTTAAAGAGAAAAATAGAGGGAGACAGTAGACCCCAAATTATAAGCAGCACATTCTGTACTGACAAGGTCCAAGAGGTTTTTTTACTGCCATACGAGGTCACCTTGTACTGATGACATGCTCAAATCCATGGAACGGGTCAACTGGATCGTTTTGGGTTTCTTTACATTTTCAGAAGAAAAGCTCATACTGCAGAGTTAGCATGACTGTTGACTTTTCTGGAAGGGAACAGGTGGCTGCAGTATCACAGGCATAAGCTATTGCTTTAGTAGCCAAGAACTTGCTTAGATAGTTGCTGAAGGATTAGCTTATTTCACCAGTGATAAGTATTTGCTGATCACTACTATCGATAGAGCAAACAGTATGTTGCAGAAGCTATACTTTCAAGAGACCAGAAGGAGCTGGCGAGCAGTGACTTAAGGGATTGCTTCTGTTTTGCATCCTTTACCTCCAGATATAGTTAAGTGACTTACAGATTACTTCCACGAAATATCAGCTGGATGCATTAAGTTGGGGAAGGGATGGAAAAATTGGGGGTTTGGGTTTTTGTTAGCTCAGCAATATTGCTACAGATTTTGTGTATATATGCAGATATACACACTTGCATGGATTTGGATACCTGCATAATAAGCGATGGGATTTTACTGCGTTCAGAAGCCTAGATTGTCCATAAATTCCTGAAATTGTGCCTGTAAGTGTGGAGAAAAAAAAAATACAAATACCAATGAAGACGACTGCGTAGGGTTAGGCTGGAGTATGAGACCCCGGTGGCTTCACAGTCAAATATGCCTAGAAACAAACGAGGGCAGCAAGGAGCTCTCCTTCATGCAGTTCAGGGGTCTTGCTTTCTTCCCATGTCTACTTTCTGATTTCAGTTTAGACCGTAGTTTTAATAGCCAGGATCTCCAAACACTAAAGTTACATAGCACTAACAGGCACACTAAAGAATGCAGCCGATGTCTTAAACCAAATCTTTCTTTTGTTACACTGAACTTCAGGAAGGCTGCAGCAAGAAGAGAGGTCTGTAACTTTGCTAACCAATTTTGATAAGTATCTTAATCTTTTATTTCTGATCAGAAGGTCAAATTGTGATAGCCTTACTTTTTTCCAAGGTAACTACTTGTGTCAGAAAATGCGACCACAGTTTGGCCTGGAATTTGAATGTGCTATGTATCAGATAACTGTTACCACTTGGTTGCAAAGGAGAATATATACATTTCATGTAACTTCTTCCACACTTGAAAGACAAAATAAAAGTGAGCACCTGACACTTTCTCCCCAGGCATTGCAGTAAGTGACTGGCAGTTTTTTAATGTCCTTCTGCAAATTTTTCATGGTGGACTTCGGGGGGCTGAACAAAAGGGAAAGTAAAAATATTTGAGAACTTGATAAATATCAGTACCTCAGAAGTGAAGTCTTATTTATAAAATTCAATCGAATATATTTTTGCTTGAACTGAGAAAAAAGTTCTGAGGCAGGTATTGTAAATGCAAAACTGTACAGCACCTGACTTCTGAATTTGCACTCCTGCTATGTACCTTTAGGAGATCGAGTTCTTACATATCTCTTCTCGTCCTCCCCCAGTTCACGTTTCTAAAAGCAAATCTGAGTTTGATTCTATAAAACTTTGGTGCCTAACAGTGTTCAGAAAAAAGGTGAGTAAGTATCTGTGTACATGTTTTGAGGTGGTTTCTTAAAATTCTACCAGAAAAACTAAATGCTCAGACAATCTCGTTGCTGCATGAGAACAGTTGACATTTTCCACAGATATTGATAGGACAAACTGTTGGATGAGAACATTTTTACATTCAGTTAAGCTTTGTGAATAATTTTTGATGTTGCTATAGGTATGTACAAAAAGAAGAATACTGTAAATAAAAAGAACTTTACCAGAACATCTAGATTTTCCTCAGCTTCATGGAGAAATCTCAGCTTTCTGTGCCAGCTTCTCTACAGCCTGCCAGTCGCTAGCCTCAGACTCACACTGGGAACAAACTTGTTCGGATTTACCAGTCCAAGATTTACCAGTCTTTTTTAGGGAGCAGTATCTTGCGAATTACAGGGTTGCTTGCAGAATCAGAGCAAGTGTAGAGTTTACCTGGACGTAAAACAAATCACCAGGACGTCTGCTGTTATTGTGCTATTTCTCTTCTGAAAACCCGTCCTAATGGATTTTGATAAGTATGTCCACTCTTTATATCTGGGTCCTCTCAAAGGTTATGTGTGTCAAAGAGGGAGTAGTTCTGCATGGAGCTTGGCGTGCTCGTTGTCAGACAAGTGGTACACTTGGTTGCTCCCCACCACCTCCGCTCCACGTTTGGAGTAGTCTCTCCCACAGAGAAAGTCAAATGAGACTTATAATTTGGCTGTTGTCCCAATCACAAATTTGCATTGTCGTAGTGAAAGAAGTGACCTGCTCAAAAGCATCTTGTGCCAGTATATTCTTAAGGCAAACTTCTCACATTTTTTAAAAATGTATTTTTACAGACTTCAGCTATTCCAGTAGATGCTGCAGCTCTGTGAAACTGCTGCAGCAGTGGCACAGCAGGCAGAAGAATAGTTGAGGTGCATAAGATGAGGCTCTTGAAGATGAGAAAATGAGTTTAACAGGACTGTCTTTGGTAATCCTAAAATACAAGTAGTGTAATATAATAGGTATAAACACGCAAAATTTCAGTGGTTAAAATTATCAGGACATTACTGGAGGCTTATTTCTACAAAAGAGACAGTTGCTGGGGACTTCCAGGGGTGCAGTTAGGTGGTGCTGGGGGCAGGCTCAGCCCTGCCATGTCCCCTGGAGGCACTGGACAGTGTCCCCTTAGGTTGCCAGGGGCACAAAGGGGAGTTGATTTGCCACAAGCCTAATCCTCAACCAGGAGGGACCTTGATCAGCTGGAGGACAAGCCACCAGGCATCATCGTGTGCTGCATAACAAGAAGCAGCACCACCAAGGTTTGCAGCTGGAGCCCAGTGACGCCAGGCATGGGAAGGGACAGGGTGAGCAACAGCCCTGCCCGAACGGGCATCACCCCGGGGGGTGCTGGGCTCAGGTGCTCTGCACTTACTGCAAATGAGGAAAAAAACACCCAAACTTCAAAAAGTGAACTGCGTTAGGAGTGGGGCCAGCAGTTTGTCCCCTCTGCTCGGTGCTGGGAAGGTCGTGTCTGCATCCCATGCCTTGTTTTGGGCCCCTTGTTTGGGAGGGATGGGGGGAGAACCGGAGCCAGGGAGCGTGTGATGGGCTGCGGGGAGAGTTGGGCAGCTTTGGCAGGCAAAGAGGAGGCAGAGGGGCTCCAGCTGCTGCTGCTTGAAGGGGAATAATGGAGGAGACGGAACTTAGCTTCCTGG
Source organism: Alca torda (assembly GCA_008658365.1). Taxonomy (NCBI): domain Eukaryota; kingdom Metazoa; phylum Chordata; class Aves; order Charadriiformes; family Alcidae; genus Alca; species Alca torda. The sequence goes on along the minus strand of CM018081.1, from coordinate 29,332,894 downwards.
CTGCAGCAGACGTGGAGAAGGGAGTGGGGCGGGATAGGTTGACGCTCCACCCCAGCGTCCCCAGGGCTGCCATGGCAGCGTTGGGGTGCTGCCAGCCACCACACGGGTACCGTCAGGCCCTTCTGCCACCCTCATGGGGTGAGGGGGGGGACAGGCTGCCGTGTCTCTAAAAGCAAGCAGCAATTCAGGCCCTGGGGCAGCACCTTGCTGCTATGAAAAGGGTGCACGCGGAGCTGTGTGCGGGTGTTGGGCACTGCTGAGCTAATCCCGCTCCCTCCAAGAGTGGTGTGTCCTGGATGGAGGAGCAAAGACAGGTAAAAAGCTTTCTCCGTGGTGCAGGTTGGCCAACAGTTGGATTCACCTAATCAGAAGACATCTGCAGTGCTTTGCGCTTGGGACTGCTGCTCAAAGGACCCTTGCTCCTGCAGAAGGATGGCCGCAAAGAGAAAGGAGGTGGTGCTGCAGGTCAGTAGCAGCCAGGCTTTTAAAAATACCTTTTAAACTCATGGTACGTGCACAGGATGAAGCTCAGTCTTGAGGTATCTCAGATTCTGCTGGCAAAGCCCTACTGTGAGGTCCTGGTAGAAAAGCGTTCCTGAAGGCAGGTAGGAAGGATGGCGAGACAAATCTGTCCCCCAGGTTCAGTGCTATGGGCTGCAGAGGGAGGTTCATATAGATCAAAACGCATCTGCGTTTTGTGGGACAATGGTTCAGAGGACATTTAGAAGTAGGGATCTGGGGAAGGGAGAGGTTTCTCTTGAGTGGCAAGTGTCACTGAACATTTCTGACCACGTATTTAGAAAGATCGCTGTAAAGGTGGAAAAGTTAGGAGAGACAAAAAAAACTCAAAGGCTGAAAAAGCTATTTCACAATGATGTGTGGAGGAATTTTTCCCTGTTTACACTGTGCAAGTGACCTAATGATTCTTCATAACTACCTGCATGGGGGAGAGAGGGTTTCTCAGTGCAGTTTAGTATGCACAAACATTGAAAAACCCAAAATAGGTTATGAAGATCTTCAAATTTTGAAACAAGATCAGTCTTCACAAGAGAAAAATACAGAAGGAGAATATGGGCTATATAACCTTGTTTATTCACTGTTAAAATTGGAAAGCACGGAGTGAAAGTGTGAGCATTTGTATAAGTGAAAGGATCACTTTTTTAAGGGAAAAATCGCTTCTACTGCTGCTTGTCCAACTGTGTTCCGGTGCGAGGGGGATAATTACATCAACCAGACTTTGCACCTTTGACAGCTAGGGGAAAAGCTGGGTCTAGATCTGCAAAAAATGTGATTGTTCACATCTGCAGATGAAAGCTGAACCTCCCGTGGGACATGATGTGATGTCCTGGAAAAGCGCTGATTATAGTAGAGAAAAGCCAATTCCTAGCAGCCTGAGGGCATCCAAATCAGCAAAGCACTTTGAAGGGCGCTGGCTTGGCTTTCTGAGTCCGTCAGTTGAACTCACAGCTGAACGCATTATCACACATTATTATCATAGAACCTTTGAACTCATTAATGCTCTGCGAAACACTCTGAGGGTGGTCCTAGCACTACTGATAACTGGAATAATTAAATTTCTTAATTCTGCAGGTGCTCTCTGAAAGAATTAGGCTTGGGGTCATGTGCTAAACAGGAGAAGAGACGGAGGTGTTGGAACAGCTCCCTGTTCTCTGATGAGGCAGGGTCCTGGGGAAACTACTGTGTGACCTCCAGTGACATCTCTGAAAACCTGTATGAGGCCATGTAATTTGCACTGGAGTTTCTACTCTTGGAATTCTCGACTTTGCAATTTTAGCAGGCCTTTAATGCACTTTGGTGTTAACTATTGTAAAATAGCTGGCCTTATTGCAACTTACTGTCTTCCAGTGTAGGCTAAATGTAGTTAAGATTAATGATACCAACTGAGAAAGTTATTAGGAATCTTCATTGTTCGGGATGAACAAAAACAGATCTTACATTTCTCAAGAAACCTTTTTTTTCTTTTTTTTTTTTTTTTTAAACTTACTGTGTTTTTCTAAGTGCATACTGAGGGGCAAGTCCTGTAAGATGGGGAAGATGCTAAATATATTTTCCTTTCTAATAACAGTATTGGAACTGTGGGATAATATAGCATGTGGCACAACATATGGAATTGTCTAGGGCATCCTTGACTGGGTAAGTCCCTGAGCAACCTGATCTAACACTGAGCTTTGACCAGGGGATTAGACTTAAGGACTCCACAGATCCCTTCCAACCTAGATCTTTCTATGCTCTCTGTTGTTCGCTATGTTTTGGAAGTCTTTAGATAGCAGCTGTTAATGCAGGTGAGGACATGCTGGGCTCAGACCACCCTCTAGCGCCCAGGCATCACAAAAGCTGTGTATTTACTAATTTATTTTATCAAGACTGAAACATCTTAAGGTAGTATAGCTTGTGTACAGGCTAGGTGAGAAACTGCTGGTGGAGAATCATAAATTTGATGAGGAGTGGGTCTGAAATAGGTGTGAGGAAAGGGGGATTTGTGCTGGAGATGAGCACATTGAAGCAGCGCTCTGAATGCTGCAGGTCAGCCCAGACCAGCACCTCCCTCACTGCTGGTTTTGAGCGCCGCATGGGCTCTGATGGGAGGTCCCTGCTGAGTTGGGACCTTGCGGGTGTCAGTGTGTGTGTGTGTCTCCTCCAAGTCCATGCTGCTTGTGCTGTGATCCAGGCAGCCCTCAGAGAACCAGTCCAGTCAGTTACCTGCCGGTGGTTCTGAAGTGTTTTGGCTGCTAGCCTGTGTTAAAACATCATTACATATCCGACTTCCATTTAAGTGAAAGCACAGTAGGTCTTTGTGCTTCTTCTATAGCAGCAGTGCTGTGGTAGGGAGCTCAGAGTGCCCCATCCCTGCTGCTCTGCCTGGCACCTGCAGGACTGTATGGTAAGCCAAGGCATAGGAGGAACATCTGGAGTCCTTCCCTGCTGTCGGATCTTGCAACTCCACAAGGAGTTGTGTTGCCATAAAAGCAGGAGAGTGCCAAGGAAAACCTGAGGTTGTACGGGTACTTCAGAGACCTCCCCTCTTGCACCTGGTAGGTTCAGCGAGGGCTCCGGTCAGTCAGGGGGCCGTGTCCTCAGGCACCCCCCAGAATAGCTCTTAGTCTCCCTGCAAACTGAGTCTGGGGACCCCCGAGCAGCCAGGCTGTTCAAGTAGTTGCTGCCAGTTGACAGAGGAGGGCTTGCCCTTGGCTGGACGCTGCTAGCCTTTCCAGCTGCCTTTCTTTGGGTCTTGTGAGACAACAGGAGTCTCTAATCCAGTAAGTTTTTCTGCAGAGCTGCCTGGCTTGCTGATGGGGCTCAGAGCTGGCGTCAGGTAGTAGCAAGAGCATGTGAGAAGCAGGGATGGAATGAGAGTTTGGGAGTGAGGATATCTGACTTCAGCTGTTTTTTCTGAGGTCTCCCACCCATGTTCTGGCACAGCTTGGCCCTGCCCAGTTGGTCAGAGGTGAGAGGATTGCAGTCAAAAGAGTTTCCTGAGAGCTCAGGAATACCTCTTCAGGCAGGTGCGGCCACCTTACATGCAAGCATGAAGTGATTTGTCAGTATGTTTGCAGCAACCAGCTAGTACCTGATGACTTACTCCTGCTTTTACTGTGTTTTTAAATTTTCACACAGGTTAACATCAGTAGCCAGGAGCTTTGGGAAGAAATGCTGTGTCTCAAAGGACTCATTGGTAAGGATTTGGTCAACATACTATGTTCTGTGTTAAAAGGACACCAGTACTGTTAGGAATTAGTTACTACTGATATGATTATACAGTTGGTCACCATTCTCTTGCCCTGAATGGAAGAAAGAAATAAGCTAACAGAGGTGAGACTAGCTGGAGGTTGTAGTCCTCTTCATTTATGCGGGACAATGATCATGCAATCAAAGCAGTGCTGGTGCAGGAGCTACTGGAGTCTCCAGTCCAGCCACCCACTTGGAGCAGGACTGTCCTCAGTGCAAGGAATATCCCTGGTTCCCAAGGGTGGAGGTTAGAGGGCTGGTAGGTAAGCCTCATGTGCTCTACCTCTGTGTGGCGATTGTCTCTAGAAAATTTGGTACCTCCAAGATCACAGCCATGCCCATGTTTTTTCTAAAGATTCCTCCATAACACTGTTATGAGCTTGTTATTTTATAATGCAATTTCATCCTCTGATCTAGCATTTAAACCCTTGAAAAGAGTATGACAGTTTCTACTTCAGAATTTTATCCATAGCCCTTCTAGCACTCAAGAGGAGTCCTGCCACACTCCAGACAGAACTATGGGAGCAACAGCCACAAGCTGCAACCTGGGAAGTTCTGGTCAGACATAAGGCACATCTCCTTCCCCAGGGTGGTGCTGCAGAGGTCACCCGAGGGGTGGTGCTGCAGACCTCAGTCCTCAGGGGTTTTCAAGATTCTTCTTGTTGCACTAGCACCCTTTTGCAGTCCCCTTTCAAATGATCATGCCGCAAAGTGGAAAAGTGCACAAACCAACCTAAATTGACCCATTTTGACCTCATTCTTACCAGTTTTCCTGCTTGCAGTTGTTGATGTGTTTCAAGCCTGGTGCGGTCCATGCAAAACAGTAGTGGATCTTTTCCGAAAAATAAGGAATGAAGTTGGCAGTGATCTCCTGCATTTTGCTGTGGTAAGATCTAATTTGGCACTGCTTAAAGTATCCAGTTCCCTGAAATTAGCAGGTAACTAAAGGCTGAAGTCATTTATCTTTCCAATATTCAGCCAAAATGGTAACAGCCTGGGAGTTCCAGCTTGTGTGAGTGAGCCTGCCAAATACAGACACTCAATTACATCAGTAAGAACTCGTATCATTAAGAATTTTCAGGCTTCAACTCTTCTGTACTTTTCAAATTTCTGCTTAAGCAAGTAACGCTAGGCAGAATCATTAACATACGCATCCCTCTGATGTACAGGGAGAGTCTGGAGGAGCTGGGTTTGTTCACCCTGGATAAGGCTAAGGGACAGATGTCTAGTGGGGAATTGGTAGAGAAAGCAGAGACAGACATTTCTCAGCGGTACACAGCAAAAGACCAACAGGCAACGGGAGCAAGTTGCAGCAGGGAAAAATCCAAGTAGATAGAAAGAAAAAGTATTCAGTGTAGGAGTGGCTGGACACGGGGGCAAGTTCCAGGAGAGGCTGTGGAGCACTGATTCTTGGAGACGCTCAAAACACACGCAGCCTTGAGCAACCTCCTGTTAAGATTGAGACTAGCCCTGCTGTGGGCAGGGTCTTGGACTAGAGCCCTTCAGAAGTCCCTCCCTACCTCAGCCGTGCTGTGATTCCGGGTTTAAATGCCTTTCCTGGCTGAAGGACGACTCTTGACTACTGGCAGAGCTGTGGGCAGCGAGGTTTCTCATGGAGGCCCCTGCTCAGCACTCCTTGCAGCCTGCTGCTGCCACCACACCTCCTCCTGTCACTTCTCTCACTCCTTAGAGACAAGAGGCCCTAATTTCATGTTTTCAGGCTTTTTCTCTGGGATTCACTCAGGCAAGCTGCTGTCAGACAGATATCCCTGCCCCACAAGTGCAGCTGTTCCAACTCCTGCAGCTGGGATCTGCTGGCTTCTTGGGTCGCTGATACCCAGCTGCGAGTTGTTTGCGGCCCTAGCTCTGACCAGTGTCATTTTGTCCCCTAAGGCTGGGACCCAGGGGTTTTTGCTGTATATGTATGTGGGATGACTGCCAGGCAGCTGAGGATGTCTGAGTCCAGGCAGTTCCATGCGTATTCCTCTGAAGCAGAAATGCTTTTCTAGAAACACCTGGTTTATTTTACATTCCTTTTAGGCTGAAGTTGATTCCATTGATGCTCTGGAAAAATACAGAGGAAAATGCGAGCCTGTCTTTCTGTTTTATGCAGTGAGTGAAAATATTTCTATATTAATTGTAGAGTGATAAACATGATTTGTCGGTCAGAACAACTGTCCTTTTTGAGGGATACTCTTTTTCTTTCATGTGTGACAAGACGATTTTATTTGCTCTGTATCTGCTGGTGCCTTCTGGTGATCAAGTGCTGCCTGGATAGGAATAGATAGCCAGAGTTTACATTTAAATACCTTCTGCTTTACCGCCATGAAACAGAATAATGCAATTTTATTAAAAAAAAAAAAAAAAAAAACACAAAACAAACCAATGAGAGATTAAGGTATGAATGAAGTAAACCAGTTTAAATTGTGCAGGTGGGTAAAGGCAGACATTGCACAAAGTTACAGGAACTCTCTAGCTAGAGACTGTCGAGGTTTTGGGGATTTTTTTAAACTTGAGGGGAGGCCTGTGTAGCTTGTGATGGCTGGCTGTATTTCATGGCCCTTTCCCCTGGCTTAGTCATCAAAATCCCATCCAACTCACACCCAGGGATCCCTCTGACTTGCTGAAACACGCATGTGTCACGTCAGAGTCCATGTGAGTGGCGTTCATGCCATGTTAGCACCTGGACACGTGTGTTGCCCCGTGGGGTCTTCAGGTTCAGCCTCCCACTGCTGCAGGACCTCACTCCTCTCACCAGCTGCTTTGGTTCGTCCTAAGACTGATCAGGAACAACAAAGAAGGTTGCTCCAAAGTTCCCGTCTCATTCTGGAGCACAGCAGCTCTGTTGGGGAGGAGGGCCTAGTACACAGTATCATACATGATGCACTGCTGTGGTGATTTCCAGAGCCCGGAGAGCACCACTTGAGCACTTACTCACTGGTTTGCTTTTCACACCTTCCAGGGAGGAGAGCTAGTAGCTGTTGTAAAAGGAGCAAATGCACCACTGCTGCAGAAGACCATCCTGGAGCAGCTGGCAGTGGAAAGGAAGGTTTTAGAACATGGAGGAGAGCGTGTGGTGGTAATCAGTCACTAAATCCTTAAATAGATGTGCATGCCAGAGGAAAGGTTCAGCTCCCCAGTGCCAGCATGGCTCTAAAGCAGAGTTACTTCCTTGCAAAAATCCTGTCCTTTTGTCTAGACTGACTGTGAAATCTGGCTAACGTGCTGCTTGAGTGTCCACTGGCCCGTGGAGCCTACCTAGATGGAGGAAGCTGAAAGGGGTGATTGTGTTTTCAAAACCTCTGTCCTCTTTTCGAGAAGAAAAGTAGTACATATCATCCAGCTCTGCAGGATGAAAGAGAAACTCTACTGTGACTTCTCTTGACCTGTTCACCTGTCTAAGCATTTATTTTGTTCCTTAAAGCTACCTTCCTAATCGGCTTCTAATTCCAGGATCTCTAGCAGGTCTCTGTGATGGCATTTCTCAGGCTGTGGTGGAGGACAGTACACTGCTGTCTCAGTCAGTTTTGTTTCTTGGTGTGACTGACTCTGTGCATAGTTCTGGTCATCTTTCTCACTAATCTACAGCTCCAGGGACCTGCTGCCTGTACTCTGGATGTCACTGTGTGATCAGTCCCTCTGCCTTTCAGCAGCTCTATAGTACCGTGGCTGTAAAGCCCTGGGCTACTGCATGGCAAATGTTCTCCTCCCTCCAGCAGCGAGCTCTGGTGTCAGAGCCTGGAGCCAGCCCGGCAAACTCCAGCAGCCTGCTGCTGGCAGGGTTACCCAAAAAGTTCTGCCCTTAATTTGTTCTGAACTCGCTATGCCATAGAATCAATTAATTCCTCCCTAGTTCTCACTCACGGAAGTGACTCTTATTCCCTAGTCACCTTCCCCATGTCACTGATGACTTCTTTAGACAGCTATTAAACCTTCTGTCAGCCTGGAGACCTTTGTTGTCTGAAGTGTCGTGACCCTGGTTTGGTTCCAGGTTCCTCTCCTGGGCCCTGCTGGCACAGGCTGTATCCTTGGAGCAGCCGGGCAGTCCCTGGCGCAGCAGCCAGTGCCAGCCCCCAAGCTGTCCCTCCCCAGCGTGGCTGCTCTGCTGAGCCACAGCCATAGGCACCGTCCTTTTGTGTGCGGTCCCCTGAACTACAGGCACTTCTAAGGAACAAAAATTACTTTTCTGTCTGTAATCAGCTAGTTTTAAGGCATCTTCAAAGCACAGATGATGGTGTATTGGTAACTGCAAGTTCTGTCCGCTTAGCAGATCTCTCTGGTGATGTTGGCTGGCCTGCTTCTGTGAATGCTGTTTCACCAGCTTTTGCTTGTCACTTGATTCAGAGCTCACAAGGTGACCTTTGACACGGAGGTCCTCTGCTGTCATTGCTGAGCTGAGCCTGGCCCTGAGGACAGCAGGAGGACTGGTTCCTGCGCAGGTGGATGTGGAAAGTGGGGACCTGCCTGGCAGATGCTCACCTGGAGGGTAAGAGGACACTCAGGACATTCCTGGCTCATCCCCGTGCTCTTGCTGCTAGGTACAAGACCGAGCCTTCTCCCAGGAAGAGGGAAACATGGCTGCTCTTCAGGAAGAACAACGGGAAGGCCAAATAGGTCAGGCAGCCCAGCTGTAGGATGCTCTGTGTGCCTTTGATAAACCTGGAACCCTGAACGACGCTTCAGCTGCTGCTGGGATGCCGGAGAGGCCATTCCTCCAACCAGGCATGACATGGGCTCTTCCCCGGTCTCTGACAGACCAGTACAGAAGATAGTGTCACCTCAGACCAGTGTACATAGCCACAAATGAGACCAGCGTGGCTTGGGTGTCTGACATCATTAAACTGTAGAATTTGTCCATCCAAATGGCTTATTTTACATTTGTCTCCTAGCTCAGAAATCCTACAGGGCTTTCTTCTCTGTGTAACTTTTCCAGGTGGTTCTTAAAAGAAAAAACGAATCTGGTTACACTAGCTTTTGCCTTGCCTAAAATTAGCCACGGGTCCCCAAAGGCTTTTGTCTCTCACCCAGTTTCTAACCTACCGTGACACTTTTTCTTGGCTTTGCTGGGATGCAGCTGCAGGCTGGCACTGTGCACACCAAATCCTGGGAATTGTGTTAAAACCCACTTGCCTTTAGCTAAGGTGCCCTAGGTCCAGAAGGGGTGCAAAGCATGTTGATCTCTGTCTCTCATTTCTTTACCTATTACTAATTTTTTCCCTTTTTCCTCCCTTGGAGCCTAACACACCCGCTTTCCCAGCTGTCGGCGTGGAGAAGACGTGGGATTTCCCGTTAATAAAAGAATTCCGTGCGGTGGCGTCGCTCTGTCGCCGCGGCCCCTTTAAGGCCGGCCGGAGGAGGCTGGTCCTTCTGGACTGCGCCTGCGCAGGGTGGGGGCGTCGGGGGCCGCAGGTTCGAGTCCCGGCGGTGCCGATCTGCTGCGGTCGCCGCCGCAGAGCCCCGCAAGCCCGGCGATGGAGGCCGTCCCGGGGCAGGGCGGCTGCCCGGCGGGAGCGGAGGCCGAGCCCTGCCCGGAGCCACCCGCTCACCGGCTGAGCGTGGCGGAGCTCGACCGCGAGCTGGACTCCCGCAGCGAGCTGGTGCGTCGCGAACCTCTGCCCGGGCGCCGCTTCTTCCCTCCCTCCTTCCCGCAGCAGGAAGCGGCCCAGGGGAGGCGGGCACGGCCGGGCCGCGGTGCCTGCGCCGGCCTCCGCCCGCCTTCCCTCAGCGCCGTGGGCTCCCCGGGCGGCCATGAGGGAGGGTCGGTGTGGCGGGACCCCGCCGCTGCCCTGTGATGTCGGCCTGTGGCGCTTGTCCCCCCGCTGTCCCGTCACGTCGGCCTGTGGCGCTTGCCCCGCCGGTGCCCAGCCGTACCCTGAACACGGATCCTGCCGGTGGCTCACACCCTGTTAAATCCTTCCCTCAGAGCTCGCAGGCCCGCAGCTCTTGCGGGTGGGCAGGTGACAGGTAGGCTGGCGCTAGGCGGTTGCTAGAGGAGCAGGCAATCCGGAATTTAAAATAATCCTGCGCCCTGGAAGAGGCCGTGTCAGGCCTTATTGGTGAATTCAGCCAGTTTTAAGTCCCTGGGAAGGGACAGCAAGGAGGTGTGGGGACAGAAGAGCAGCAGTTTGGTAGGTGAGCGGGACACAGGCCAGCCGGCCTTCCTGCTGTATCAAAGCTTGGTGTTCAGTAACGCAAGTCTCGGGTAAGAGTATCTTCATTTTTGAGAAAACTGCGTTTTTTCCCTTTAGTAAGCAGTCAGAGAAAAAAATCTTGTGTATTGGTGTTTCTCTGTATTAGAAAGGCAGTACAACATTGGTATTCATCTTTACAAATTAAAAAAAGGTATTTGATATTTCAGATCTGGGCACAGGTCAGAGACCTGTTTTATATTTTTGATAGTAAATACCTCTTGTTCTGTCTTGCAATGCCAAATTTCAGAGAAGGCATTTTGAATAGGAGAAATTGTAGCATATGTGGTGCCTTTCTGGGCAGTGGTAAGTTGAAAGGAGTGTATGCAGAGCTGCATTTTTTTTTCTTTAGTTAGAAAAAAGTTTGGAAGGTGGAGTGGGCAACCTAAACTCAATGTGTGGTTTCTGATGTACAGATCGATGACAAAGAATTTGACATTCCTCAAGTTGATACCCCTCCAACACTGGAGAGCATCTTAAATGAGGTGAGTGGTCCATCAGGCATGTAGCCAGCTCCAGTACAGGGAGGAGCTAAGATGAGACAGCATATACTCCTTTGGCTCTTCTCGTATTGTGTTTTTCCTGGGAAATAAAATTGTGTAACTTTAAAATTTCCTGATGCTGATAGCTGACAAAGTGCATGCTCAGTTGGGTAATTGCTTGGTTTTTTTCAATCAAAATGGCCACAGCTGAAATGTAAAGGGTTTCCATCAAATTTAAGCATGTTCACCTGTGGATTTGGCCAGTTACCTGAAGACTATGCAGTCCATTAAAGGTTGGGGGGGGAGTCATCAAACAACTTCCTTCTTTCTTTTTTTAAATAAAAATAAATGCAGAGAATTCTGGGTAGTTCTTAAGTTGTGGGAGGACATGAGAACTAAATTCTTCACAGCTCTGTTTATATTGTATGTTTCATGTAGTTAGCCCTCTGGCAGGAGTAATGAACTGTCTCAACATCTGATGTCGCCTGTAGTGCCTTTCAGGGGAGAACTGACTTTGTCTCGCTTATATCCAATTCAGTGCATTTTTTACAATAGCCACATGAGTGCGTGATTCTTAGAAAGGAAAAGAAGGGTATGGAAGTAAAGATAAAGTCCAAGAAAACAAGCTTTTTAACAAACTGAGGAAATCGGTGGTTGGACTTTCTAGGAAGCCCCAGTATAAAGAGAAAAGGAGCCTAGGAGAAGTGACGGTTCTTTTAAAAAGCTGTATTAAAGATACAGGTATAAGATGTCGCAAATAGATACAGTCTAGGAACAAGAGGAATAGTGGAAGGGGTAGCGTGCAGACATATGTCCTGTTTCTGCTGATGCCTTGGGTGATGAAGGCAGAGGGAACTTAGAAAATTTGGGTGCTACCAAACTGTAAGGAGATACAGACACATCCATGTCAGAGGAGTAGAATCCAAGTCTTAAATTTGAGAGGTAATCGTGAAGAAAGTGTAGGTCAGTGCAGACAAATACAACGTCTTACTCCAGTGCCTTTTATCACAGAACACAGGGGATGGGACTGACTGGCAAAGCATCTTCTGAAAAGGATTTTAGTGAGGAACAACCTGACTGAGCCCAAAAGGTATACAGCTGTACTGGAAAAGGGAGAGTTGATGGTCCCAGGACTGCCAGCTGTAAGGCAAATGAGGAACGCCTGCTCTGTTCTCGGCACATTTGGCATTAGGTGGAGGTATTGTGTTTGCTCTCTCTGTCTCTGTACTTCAAGAACAACATGAACTGTACTGAATTTAGAAGACATCAGGGAGAATGGCTGTTTAAAGAACACTATAAAAAACATTCCAGGCTAAGACTGAGAGGAGAGAGAGAGAGCTCACCAGCAGAAGAGCACACAGAAGAGCAAAATCAACCCTCACAGCAGCCAGAGGGACTGCTAGACTCTTAGCCACCACTTGATGAAGTGCTGGAGTAGGTGGTCATTCTTCTATGCCTTCTCTCTGCAATTGGAGACTTTTGAGAACCGTTTAGTTAAAGGTTGGTTAAAGTTTTGGTGGAGTAGATAATATCTGGGGAAGAAAGATTAGCTGAATAACTTTCTCTCCATCCCACTTCTGTGATTATTGTGAATTCTGGAGACTGGTTCTTCCACAGAATCAGTCTAATCAAATAGTACATAGTTCTGTTTTTTACATATGAGACTATCTATCTTGTGGTCTCCTTTTCGATTTTGCTGATTGCTATTTTTCTTGGTTCTTTTTGATACTGTTTTGCTAATGTTTCAGTTAGTGGTGTGCATTTTGAATGATTAGTAAGCTCTGGTGATTCTTTTCCTTCAGACTGATGATGAAGAAGAGTCTTTCATTTTGGAGGATCCCTTTCTCTTGAACGTTGATAACACAGATACACACTCCTACGACACATCTTCTGTAGCAAGCTCTGACAGCGGGGACCGGACACACCTCAAAAGGTACTGCAGGACTCATACCCTGGGAGGATAAACGATTTTTTTAAGGAGTGCTGCTTATATCTGTTAAAAACAAATTCTCCTTTTTTTGAGTCGATGGAAGGACAATCCAAAGCAATTGAACAGTTGAAACTTCCTAACGCAACCTCTTGGTGCCTTCTCCCCAAGCTTTGCTGTGAGCATGCAATTTGTCTGTTACTTGGGTAGGAACCCTTAATTCCCTGTGTGGATTTTGTCTCCTGCTGCTGTATCCTAGTGCTGAAATCCCAGGGGGATGCTGCAGGGACTCTGATGAAGCTGCCTCTGACAGAACAGTGTTATCCCTGCAAGATCAAGTAGGCGAAGATGGGATTTGTTTTTGCACTGAGGGCTAGCCTGTTTGAGCAATAAATGCCTTTTGTGGGAGATAGTGTTTAAATTTCTCTGAATTTTAATGGAGTCTTTAAAACACTGAACCACGATGGCTTTAAAGAAAGTCTTTCAAAGGTGTGTCTGACTTCCAGAGTCTGTAAGAAGCTGGTGGTTATTTTTAAAAGGCAAGTGAACTGCTGTCACTCCTGTAAATGGAATGCTCATCTTGACAGCTAAAAGCAGCCTGGAATCTGATCATTAGAATACTGCTGACTTATCTCATTAATTACTCAAATGATGACCTGGTCCTCCATTCTGAGCCACTCACTTGGCCTTCCCATATGCCGTAAGAAGTTGTGATTGTTGCACAAGAAATTGCGTAGGATACAAAGACTCCAGGTGTGATGGTTCATGGTGGCATATGGTGGTGTACTGACTCACTGTCCCTTCTTTTTTGAATAAGGTGGTTTGTATTGAGTGAAATGTTACCTGCAGTGGCTTAAATGTTTTTCAGTACAGAATGAGCAGAAAAACTTGGAAGCGTTACTGTAATCTTTGGGTGAAGCTAGTTGTTGGGTCCTTAGCCGTAATATAAGCTATTAACAACGTGTTTCTTCAGCTTACATGTGAGATACCCATTTGTGTGCCTCTGGAGAGAGAAGAACCAAGTGTTTCTGTGTTAGTTTTGGAAATTTGGCTTTCTGGTGGTGTGCGCTTGGCAACAAAATCACAACTTTCCTGGGGATTTTTCCTCTACTGTATGTGCTGCAGTATAGCAGTGTTCTTTAGAAATAACTGTCCCCTGTACACTAGTTACATTTAAAGACATTTTCTCCATAAACAGAAGCACTTAACTTTTGTATCAGATCAGCTGGGTTTTAATTGAGTGTTATTCTTTAAGCATACATCCAGTTTTCCTGGGGGTCTGTATTCTGCTAATGAGCCTTTTTCAATTGTGTATTTTCCTTAGACATTAACCTTTAAAGGCTGAAACTTCCTGACTCCCTGGAAAATTAATGAAAGAGCAAAAGTGTTGCTTTTAGTATTTATTAATAAATTCAAAGGTTTGCAGATACATGCCTGAAACTGACAATCTGTTTGAAGGACTTTTTTTTTCTTTTTTTTTTCCTGGGGGATGAGTTAAAAACAAATTTTATGCATGCACAGGGGTGCATAGCAAGCTTTGCTAATAATCTCATGTCCCTTTCATTCTGTGCATGTAGGCCCCCAGAATAAGACTGGAAGCTGCATGAGTTAGGGGTGCACTCAGAATTTACCTGCTGGTTTAGCTGCGAGTTAGGCAAAGTTCCAAACTTTTATTCTGCTCTGATGCATTTGATTTATTTCCTATTTCCTTAGGAAGAAAAAACTCCCAGATACTCTCTCACTCCATGGATCAGTTATACGACTCTCGCTTCTGAAAGGAATTTCTGCCCAAATAGTGTCTGCAGCAGTAAGTGTCTTTTTCTCATGGTTGCATCCATTAAGAAAAATATGAACCTCTTCCAGTGTGGAGGGTATGTGTGTGTGATCTCCTCCCTCCCCCTACTATTAGTTGTGGATAATACTAACATGTTTGGTACATAAATGACTAACTAGTAATCCCTACCCAGTAGTGAATCAGGTATTAGGTGCATCTGCGTCTGCACTTCAGGTACGGGTGTGTTAGAGCTAGTCTGCAGATCGTACTGCCAGGGGAAAACTGACTGTCCAGGGTCAGATCTAAGGTTTTGATTTATAAAGTGTGTGATTTCTGAAGCATGCGAGGTAGGCTTGTTAGAATAAAACAAAAGTGACTCATCCGTGAGTGTGTTTGTGATGGCTGTGTGACCAGGGTACTTTCTGGGTATTTCTAGCCAGTGCTTCCCTCAGCACTTTCTGCCCTGGTGGAACTATTAAAGTGCAACTTGTGTTGATTTTTCTGCGTGTTGTAGTTCTAATTATTACAGACGTGCACAGAGCTGGGAGTTCTGTCTCTCTTACTCATGACTCGTCCTGTTTTTCTAGGACAAAGTGGATGCTGGCTTGCCCACTGCAATTGTAAGTAATCTAACAATCTTCAAGTACTGTATAGTGAGTTTCCGTGCAAGTTTGTTAAAGAAGTAATTTAAGACAGCTTATAAATGCGTCTCCCTTCTTATCCTTGCCAAGAATTTTCAAATGTGAGGGGTGGGAGAAGCAATATGAAAGATCTAGCTCCTGGGGGCAGGGTTCAACCTTTCTTATCTGCCTGGCTGCCCCTCTGCTGATCAAGCCCCACACTCTCCCCTTTTTCATGTCATCACCAGAGCTTGTTAGTTGAGCACCTAACCTTTCCTCATAAGGTTCACCTGTTGAACCCATTGAATTGTCCTAGCTATTTCTTCTTTGCCGGTTATTACTTTGGCTCTTAATGATCTTTTTAAAGAAACTTAAAAGTGCTCATAAAGTGATGGGTTCAAAATCTCTACAGCTCTGATGTAACTGAAATATGACCTTAAAATATAAAATTTCACTAAAAGCCTGTCTGAAAGATGCTCCTGCTTAGCAACTTGCGATAAATTTCTTTAAGTCAAGCATGCTAATTAAAATAAGTCAGAAGTGAAGCTGTCTATAGGAGAAGAGAAACATTTTAAGGAGGTGAAATACAGAAAGTATTTGTTCTGCCCTAGTGAAATAAGTTTTAATGTTTTACAAAGAAATTAAAGATGTGCGTGGTTGCTTTGACTGTAGTAGCAGCAATCCATAAGAAATTTTGTTTAAAAAAGGAAAAAACCCGTGGTCACATCTAATGCAAAAGGTTGCACAGCAAAATTGGAAGCACTCTGTGACTGATGTGCACATAGGATAAAAATCGGTGCTTACATACTACAGACATTAAAGCACTTAAATTTTTTTAATCCGACTTATGCTTGCTAAGAAATAAAAAGTAGAACGACTTTAATATATCTACAGCATTATGTGATTTCTGTTAGGTTGTATTTAATTGGCTGCAGGTTTGCAAGTGCGTAGAATCTTGGAGCTGTGTTTAATTCCCCATGGAAGGAAGCTGGAGTCTCTGGGCTTGCAGTGGACTGTCTTGTCAGGGGACCAGCGCTGCCCAGGGTTGTAGAAGGGTTCACATCTGGATGCAGCAGCTGAGTGAGAAAAACTCTTCTGAGTATTTGCATTCAGCTGCAACACCAAAAGAATGAGGCTGACTTTGCAGAGAAGGAATTTCACTGTGGATACCACTCTGCGCATTTGAATTTCAAACAGCAGAGGAAAAGGCAGCCCTTTGAACTTGAGGAAATCTGTGTGATGGTCGCTTGGGTGTAATACTTCTCTAGCTTTCACCTAGGAATTGCTTGTCACTTATAAATTAGAAAATGGTTGTATCTATAATCTTCTAAATCTTTTAGCAAACTTTGCATGAGCTTAGTGAGAGTTTGAGTGGTGGATTTGTGACTAACATTTCTTCTACTTTCAATCTGCATGACTGTTTCAGGCAGCATCAAATCTGATAGCAGTGGGGACTTCCCATGGGTTAGCACTGATATTTGGTAAGTTGAAAATAAAGTTTTGAGGTTTTGGCATTGTAATGATCTTAAAAAACCAAAACAAAACAAAAACAACAAAACAAACAAATAAACAAACAGAACCAAAAAAACCCAAGCAAAAAAAAAAAGCCCCCAGCCTGAATTAGAAGTTCAGGGTGGATTTCTTCTAATATGTTCTGTTGGTGTGTCCTGGTTCCGGCGGGGATAGGGTTAATTCTCCCCAAGAGACAGTATTCCATGCCATGTGAGCCACGCCCTCGCTGAGCTGCCGGGGGAGGGGGCAGGAAGTCACCGCTTATAAGCGGGTTGGGGTGAACCAGGTCCGGTTCGGTGGAGCGGCGAGGAGCGGCAGTTCCATAATCACGTTTGTATATTCCTTTATTTGTGTTATTGTTGCTGTTTTTCTTGTTCCCTCTGCTGTTCTGTTAAACTGCCTTTGTCTCAACCCAAGAGTTTTGCCTTTTTCTTCTGATTTATCCCGTACTGGGAAGATCTGAGCGAGCGGCACGTGGTTCTTTGTTGCCGTCTGAGGCTAAACCACGACATGGTGCTACCTGTGATTTTCTTTCAGTGAAGCAATAAAGCACAAGTAATATTTTAGTTGCCCTTATTCACATATTTCTTCTGCTTTGTTGGGGATTGGCACATTGATATTGAGAAATTTAGCTCTGTGGCAATTGTCTAAAGAGCCTTTTCTATGTTTAAATATGGATTACTCCATTTTCTGTGGAAGAAACCAGACCCAGTATACAACCGTCGTCTCATACGGTATTAATCTCCTTCTCCCTGTGACACAATGCAAGTGTGTTTAAGCAAAGCTTACTTTGATTACGTTGGACCAACATGTTTACTGTTATTTTGGCCGTGATCTTTGCAAGGGTCTGTAGTTATTCAGTTCATTTTGTGGCCCTTAGAAAACCTGGCACAATACCAGCTTTCCACTAATTGGCTTTTATTAAAATAAATGTCAGTACTTTAAAGAACTTCTCTGCATACTTGCAACAGGGCCTTTCAAGCTTTCTGATCTACTGAAACATATTAAGTTATTGTTTATGCAGCCGCGTACTGGGCTGTATGATCACAAGTGCGTTCAGCATGTTGAGGACAATTATTGGTCCCCTCTATTCTGCAGTTGCGAGATCCCATCTAAAGTACTGTCTCCAGTTTTGGGCTGCTCAGTACAAGACAGATATCTGAAGTACTGCGTTGAGCCCAGTGGGGGCGTGACCAAGGCGGTTACAGGGCTGAAGCACAATACATGAGCAGAGGCTGAGAGAATTGGTTTTTTTCTTTGTGGAGAGAAGGTTGACATCACGTTGCTATCTTCTACTATCTAATGGAAAGGTATAGAAAGAGAGACTCAGACCCTTCTCAAAGGTCCGTGGTGTTAGATGCGATGCAGTGGACCGAAGTTGCAACATGGGAACATCTGATTAAATTTTTCAGCGTGAGTGTGCTGAAGCATTAGATAAGGGCTGAGAGAGGTTATGGAATTGCCTTCCTTGGGGATATTCAAAACTCAGTAAGGCCCTGAGCAAACTAATCTTGTTGACTTTGCTTGGAGCAGTAGGACTGGGCCAGAGACCTCCACAGCTCCCTTGCAACTAAAGTTATTCTGTGAGTATGCTGGAATTTAAAGGTGATGAGGAATGAAAGCATGTCATACAACTTTGTTTCAGATATGGCCATGAATGCTTCCTGCTTCCTTTCAGTTCTGTAACTAAAACTCGGGCATTGACCCCAGTGCTCTCACATCTATCTGCAAAGAGAGAAGTCCTTGCAGGATATGGCTGTATAAGGCTTTCTTCTGTGCAAAGAGAGAGAGGGTTAGTGTTCTGGCTTGGTTTTATTCTGTAATTTAAACCAGCAGTTTATGTCTGTAGACCAATCAATTTCTGTACTTTTTAAATGAAAACATTTTTCTGCTAGATGTGTTAATTAGGTAGAGATTTACTCCCTGAAGTTTTCTAATTTGTGTGCATGGTTTATACTATACAATGGAAACATCACCTTTTTTTGCCTGCAAAAATTTAGGTCCATTTTCTCAAATCTGCCACTTCTGGTTATTTGCTGAGAAGAGTTTAGTGCTCTCATTTTTTACCTATCTTTCAAGTAGTTTATCTTCGGTTTGATGCTTTATTTCCACATTTGGATAATTACAGTGTTTTGTGCCTTAGGAATATGACCCTTAGCTTGTTTCTAGTGTGGTGCTTGCTTGGGAGATTTTTAATTTTTTTTTTTAAATATAAATGAGGGCCATCCTTTTGCCATATTCTTTCTGAAACTTGTTTGGAGTTGTGAGCATTGTGCAAATGAACAATTATGCTATGTGCCATGATTTTTCTTGAGGAGTGCTCTCCCAGCAAGCCTATAACAATAAACAATCAATCTTTTTTTTCTCCATCTTTCCAGAAGAGCTAAGATGTTTTTACACTACTCAAAAACTAGCCCTTAAACAGAACCCACTGAAATGTGTTATTTTTCATGGAAACTTTATGTTCCGGACACAAAATTTCTATATAGCTAAACTTTGTTTTGATTAGTGTTGAACCGTTTATTTTCTGTGTTGGCTATAAAACTTGTCTTTGTTCAGGTGTGGGAGTTGCATGATATCTTGAGAGAACAGGTAGTGTAAGTACCTAAAGACAGCATTAAAACTAGATTTTGGGGACTGTTGTGCTTGGTTGTTTTTGGAAGCTAATGGGGAGTTGATTGCCTGGCTGGTGGTAACTGTTGAAAATAGTTTTACCAGTTAAACGACTGTAAACTTCCAGTTTTATTTCCTCTCAAATTTCTTTTTTTTTTTTTTTTTGGTCTTCAATACGATGAACTCCAAATTTATAAACTCTTTTTTTTTTTCAGTGATTCCACACGCTTTTTAAACCGCTTAGTTTTAAAACACCAGATATCACAGCATCCTCTCAGTTACTTGAATAAATCTAAACAGGAAATGTTAACAAAAGGAAACACTATCAGCAAATCTGAAGGTTCTCTCTGTGTTTGAAGATTATCACATATATGCTGTTTGTTACTTCACTCTTTTATATTGATTTCTGGCTTTTTCTTTCCTCTTTTGGCCCTTTCTATGTGGACTGAAAAGGAAAAGGTACAGTAACACTGCACTGTGCACGTACCCTGCATGAACAGCTCCTGTCTTGTCCAGTTTGCTCGTTGTCTGTGCCAGAATTTAAGGTGCCAGATAAGCAGCAAGTAAAGCAGTGCAGTAACCAGTCAGTGGATAATACTGCTGGCCAGTCTGGAATTGGTTATTGAATGCATGTGCATTGAACACTTAAAATTCTCCAGGCAAGAACAGCAGAGGAGCAGGTAAAACCTGTGAAATCCATGCAAGTGGAGAGCAGCTCCTGGAAGCCCTGCTCAGGCGCCGGTTATGCAGCTGAGGGGGGAGCAGTGGGTTCCTCATGTGGTAGTCATAGGTGGGCTGACCTAACCCCTGTGTGGGGGGCTCTGAGTGGTCATTCTGCTAGCCTTGAGTGGAGCCAGGGGGTGGGGAGGAGGGTTCAGCATGCCCTGGTTTAGGGGACAGCTGTTGTGTTACTGGGGGAGATGGTGTCTGCAGCCTGTCTCATTAGCTCACCATCTCTTGTCCTCCTGATCTCCAGGCCCAAGAGGGATATACCTCCTGGGAGAGCACTTACTGGTTCTCTGCCTAATTAAGGTGGGAGGAAAGGACCTATTCCTAAAACTTGCCTTTCCAACTCAGGAAAATCATAGCCTAAGGAAAAGATCTTGATGAAAACCTGGTGGTCTGAGAAGTAATAACTTCTGGAGTGCTATGCTTATGCCTTTGTTCTGGAAAGTGACTTTTTTCATATTGACAAACTTGGTTTGTTCTTTACTTGTAGAGCTTTGTCAAAGTGCCATCTCATTTCAATGTCAGACTTTGAGAGCAACACAAGTAGTTACTGCCAGAAATGTTTCAGATGAAGAAGTGCTTTATGTAAATTGCAAAATTAAAAACATTTTGACAATTGATAGCCACCTTTGTTTCAAGCATTTGGAAAAAGCTTTTTGTGCTTAATCCTAAAACTGCCTTGATTCAAAGCTGGTAATACTGATGTGGAAAATCAGCAGATTGGCTTTTATAACCTTTTGCTATTTTCCATTTTTATTATTCTGCCCATTGATTAATAGGAGCTCATTGATTCAGGTGTCTTGCTTTGCTTTGGAAGCAATTTTGCCCATCTTATTTGGCCCTTATTTTTTAAAAAAATCTTACCTAATGGCTCCTCCTTGTGTGCCATCTTTTGACTGGCTGGAAACAAGACCAAGTACTGGCATGGGTTTCTTTGGCTTTCCAAGTGATCCATAGCTTTCCAAGTAATCATTCCTCAAGTCTGAAAATGCATCTCTGGCAAACAATGGGCACTTTCTTCTTAGGAAGGACTAACTTGAGTCATACACAGCATTTAATTTTGGGGTGGTGTGGGGGTCTTGTTTACTTTGAATTGACATTGTGGGTGAGGGAAGAAGAAAATGGATTTGAAAGTTCCTGTGGGTACACATATAAAGATGTAAAGCTGGATTGAAAGTAGTAGTGATTCTGAAGCTGCTGCCCTTTCCAGAGAAAGGTCTGGAAGATTCTCCTTTTTTATGCCTTACAGGAAATGGGTTATGGATTGACTTACTGACAGGTTTAAGCTGAAGTGGAAGGAATAGGGTGCAATTTGCCTTTAATAGCAAGAGCTGCAGTATTCACCTTATTTTTAAACCTATTTGTATGGTTAGCAGATGGTCTTTTTATAAATAAACTGTATTTCCAGACATCTGGAACAGGAATTATTTCTTTGGGACTTGAAGGACACCATTTGGAGAATACCTCCCTGGGGAACTTATTTTCCAGCTGTAGCTCTGTGTTCTCTGAGCTTCCATGGAAATCTTCCATCATTTTTCTTTCTGACCTATGCCGTGTACACCCTTGACGCAGTGATGTCAAAGTGCTTTCTAGTAGCGTGGCAAAGAATGATTTTTGTTTCCATCACTCAGCTTCTGCTTTCATCTTATCCTAAGAAGGAGAGCTGTGCATGGGGCAGTGGCCTTAGTTTTGAAGTGCTTCCGCTGCCTTGTGCTTTGTGATAGAGGTGGTGGCTGAAGCACCCTGCCTGGCCCCTGGGGCAGAAGGTGCTGTGCTTTGCTGTGGCTCTGTGGCATCAGACCAGCCTTCAGGAAGGCTCTGCGTTGTGCTTGAGTGGCAGATGCAATCAACTGTGTGTTGCTTTGCTTTTCTAATTTTTCGCTATGGTGATACAGAAGTAGTTTTGGCTCCATGTTCCTCTTATGTATTGAGTAAAGGCAGTAATTTGCAGTATAGTCACTTGCATCCTTTGTTTAGTTAGACATGAGTGTCAAAGCTTATAAAACTTAGATCTCTAAAGCATAACTTGTGTGACTGTCCGAGCTTTCAGAGTTGCTTCTGCACATGCAGGTTCAGCCAATTTCAACCCTCAGGTTCTCCTTGGCTTTCAGAGACATCTTGAACAATGTCATGTTAATTTGGAAAGCTAATGAAAAATAGTGTTTTATACAGTTTCTGATTATTAAACGTTAAAAATAATCTTCATCTACCTGTAGTTCAACTGGACATCTCTTACAGCAGAAGCAGTATCTTTATGAAATGTATTTAGGTGTAAACAAGCAAATGTCAGTTCTCATTTGAAAATGCAGTTCCCTTGTTCTGTGTTTGACATAAGCCAGACTGCAGAGGAAGAAAGGGGAGACGCTTCCTTCTCCGTGCAGCATCAGATGTTGTGCTGGCAGGCACAGCAGAGCAGAAGTACGTGAAGGACAGGTAGCCTTTTCCAGAACTGCCTGGGCTGCTTGTCACCTGACGAAGAAGTGATGATTTTCATTGATATGGTCAACCAAATGCACCTTTGTCTTTTCCTCCCACAGAGGAAGAGCAAAGCTCTTCAGTGTTCACAAGAATTCTGATGTCTCTGAGTAGCTATAACATATGGTGTCGTCTTGACCAGTACTGTCGTCATGTTTTAGATCAAAACTGGCAGTTTTCTATAATACCTGAGCCTTCCTCGTGCATTTGTGAGACGGACCGTGGCCTTTCTGTCTCTCCCAGGCCCTGTCTCATTTGGTGTGCAGAACAAGTGGTGGTTGTAACACCCTCTCTATCCCTACCTCTCTGCTAGCATTATCCGGATTTTGCAGGAAAAGGAATTTTTTACTTTGTTTTGGGCCGCTACAGCAGACAAGTTGATAAAGTTAGATGCAGGAAAACAAGGAATAGAGTGGAAAAAGTATTTGAACTTGGCCCTAGCCTCTTTCTCCTCACCCTAAACAGTGCTTTAGGGTGATCCATGAGTTCAGATGCTCTTCTTGATAGTGTTTATTTTGGACCTCCCACTAATGCCTCTTCATACTGGTAGAATTTGAAAGGTGACTCCTACTGTGTGTGTGCTCAGCCATCAGTCTGTCTGTGCAGATTGATGAATATATCACTTCATATTGGGGAAGAAAAGAGAGATACATTCATGCTCTGTTTCACTTCTAGCACGTGGCTAATGGTGCTGCAACTTGGAGAAATATGTCCTGTGCCTTGGGCAGTTCTTCCAGGGGGGTTCTGGTGCTCAGCTGCTGTCTATTCCCCTGGATCGTGTCCTTTCCCTTCCCTGCTGAAGGTGGGATCCTGCACACAATGTTATTGTGGTGCTTCTGATGTATTTCAAATCTATAGTCTTCATTCCAACAGTCCTCACAAAGCATCTTTTCTTCCTCCCCCACTCAAAAGCAGGAAAAAAACGGAGAGGTGGAAAAAGCAGATCCAGAACACTTAGTTTCTTTAGCTTTTAAGAGCAATGCACCAAAGACAGGCAGAGGGTTATCATTCATAACACCTGCAGTGCAACATCTTCTAAAGCATTTTTTATTCTCTTGTGGCAGAAGCGTACAAGAACGTAGCACAACCAGGGGTGTTTGTTTACCATCTGCAGGGGCAGCTAGGGCATGGCCGTGCAGCGATCCAGTCCCCTAGGAGGCTGTGCAGGCTTTAGCACCTCCTCTCCAGGAGGCTGTGTCTCAGGAAAGGGAGTTCTGTCATGGTGTGGTGATCATTACTGTTTCCTTATAAAGTGAGAGCTATGTGTGTTAGAACCCACCGAGCATTTTAACTGTGCGGCTTGGGGATGCAAGTTCATTTTCCCTGCAGCTTCTGGCCTTTGTCAACAAAACAAGGAGTAAGTTACGTCAGACTACACTTACCAAAAGCCCGTGTTGGGGATTTGTAGTTGTTATTCAAATCAACGTAAAGAAGTATAAGGCTTGGAAAATAGAATTAATTTTCTGTCATCTTCCTTGCTACAACTTAAGCACCATTGCAGAATAGTAAAAGGAAAGATAAGTATTTCTTTGATTTTTTTTTTTCTAGTAGTTTCTTCTTCAGTTTGTAATACCTCTGCACTTCCATATTCCCTGTGCCTATTTTGTACTTTTACAAATAACTTTTGCATTTCTCTGCAAGTGTCCCACTATCTCTGTGCTAACCTGTGCTCTCACCTTGTAAACTCTTTTTTTTAAGAACTTAACTGTAAGCCTGTGAATCATTAATGTACCACAAGTGAATTGTATATGGAAATAATAGCATGATGTTAATTTTAATCATTGCTCTTTCTTTCTCTTTAATTTCTTACCGATTCCCTAGATCAAAACCAGGCTCTTCGGCTGTGTCTGGGCAGCACTGCTGTTGGGGCCCAGTATGGGGCTGTCTCTGCTCTCAGCATCAACAACGACTGTTCAAGGCTCCTGTGTGGCTTTGCAAAAGGACAGGTAATTCCTGTAGGATGAGATGATCCAGTGCTCTGTCCTTTGGCAGGCTGTTACCGAGGGACTGTCCAGAGGTGACAATAACTCCAAGCCAAGCACACTCAATATGGAGCTGTTTGTTAGTAGTTTTTGTGCTGAGCAGCAGTGTGCATCCAGTGAGCTAGCTCAGGCAGGTTGTTTGGGGTAGGTTTCTGTGGAGGAAATGAGTAATGCAGAATATAGTGAAGGATTCAATTAATCGTGGCTTGTTGTGACCTAAGTCCTGCTCCTTATAAACTGAAACGTGCAATGGCACACCAGGACAACAAGCTTAGTCTTTCTAGGTCACTTTGTGAGATCTATGCTTTGTAATTAAAGCTGGGTTTTACTGTGGTGATGACTTGCAATTCTTGAAACTCATATCTAGCCCCAAAGTTCATTTTTACTAATACCTTATTTCTGTTGTACGATGAAAGCAGCATAGCTTTTAATGCAGAGGAAATAGGGTTTGAGTCTGCTCTTGTATTTTTATGCCCTTCTCTGAACCTAAAGAGAGAAAGCAATTCCTGAACAAAAGTTATAAGACTAAAACTAAACCAAAAGGATAGATGTTAACTTCGTAAAATTTAGAAGTCCATGGAATACAAAGAAGGCTGCTTTGTTTTTAGTTTAAATTCCCTTTGCTTCTTTGGCTTTCACCTTCATTCTAGATCAAACACACTCCAGTGTCTATGATAGGGCTAAATGACAGACTTCTCCACACCACATGGAAATACAGACTTGATCCATGCAGAGCAGTGGCCTGTTTTGAATGATACTCAAATAAAATATTTTGGAGCAGCAGTTCTGAAACATCCGGTCTACGAAGCTTTGATAGATGATTTATGGAACAATATAAAATAGCACGTCCAATAAGAAGTTTGATGGAAATTGTAATCTCAGCTCTTCTGGGCTAAATATTCCTCAGTTATGCAGTAAGTAGTTTGGGACTTCCTGTGTCTTAGTTGAGAAATTGCCTGAATTTAATATCCAAGCACAAGTGAAGCTGTGTACTCCTACCTGACCTGTCATGCTGAGCAAATGCAGGAGGAGAGGAGACACAAGGTTCATGGTAGCCGTGGAGATGTTTGAGTTTTGCTAACGGGTGTTAGCAGAGCTTATTCAACTATTCACAGGTTCTGTGAGAGAAATGCATTGAACCACTTTGAACGGTGTTGTGTGGTGGCAAAGTTGTCTTACATTCTTGAATTGGGTTATCAGACAAATAGCTGTGAGTTGAGCTTGGGCAAGTGGTGAGAGCTTGCCAAAAGGACATGATTCACAGTCGAGAAGATAACTCTAATGTTGTCAATGAGAGTATAAGCAGGTAAGTAAACTGCTTGTAAAAACAGGGTGGGAACAGATTTCAGATCACTTTTCTTTGATATGACTAACCCAGGATGATGGTGGGAATAGAAAAATTTATTGATGTACTAACACACAAGGCGATGGAGAGAACCTCTTGGCAGTATGTGCCTACTGAGAACAATCTGTTTGCAGATCACGATGTGGGATCTGGCCAGTGGGAAGCTGCTACGATCGATAACAGATGCCCACCCACCAGGAACAGCCATTTTGCACATCAAGGTAACAAGCACTACATGTACTCCTTGTATACTTCTTTTTTTTCTTCTTTAAAAGACACTTGTGTTCAGTCAGATGTGTTGACTTTCCTAGTGTAATACTTTTAGATTTACGGATGAGAGCAGCTACCTACGAGCTATGTGGCAATAGTATCCAGAGATGAGAAAAATGAGCACAAATTCTATTTAAAAAAAGAAACTGAGTATTTTGAGAGCTGAAATAATAGTATCGGCTGTGAGTTGTACTGTAACATGCAACAGTTGTCGTCTGTTATAACTCCTCTCTCCGATGCCAAAATCTATGAAGAGTTAGTTGCTAGAATATATTTCTCTAAAACTCGCATTGGTTTGAACTGGATACGTGACTGGCCAACTGGAAACTTAAGAGACTGAAGTGTAGAAAGTAGCTTCTGTCAGCAGTTTCTCAAGTAACATTTTGGGAATGTTTTGGTTGAAAGAGAAATCATCTATGGCTTCTTTTTCAACCTAGTGTTGTCGTCACACACAGAAACTCATATCTGATTTTGTGCATGGCTTTGTTTTATGTGGACCTCTCCTATCAGGCCATAGTGCTCCTTGGCAGCCTGGTGGCAGTGACTTTGGTGCATCACCCAAACTCTTCTCTCTCTTCTTCTTTCCTGGACCTTGCTGGGAAATCCCAGACCCATACAGTGCCTCACGTGGAACCAGTGTAGTGGGTCTGGTGGGGGAATGTTGCTCAAGGACAGGTTCCCATGTACTGGTTGGTCTGGCCTGGCTAACCAAAAGTGTTTTGTGGGGGTGAAGGTACCCCCTTCTGCTGCATCTTCCACACTTCCATCTCTGCCATCTTTGCCCTGTGCATAAAGATGAATATTCCTCTGTGCCCGATCTTCTGCTCCTAGTGCCCCCCTTCTCTAGCTCCTGACCTAATGGCAGTACCCGCATCGAAGAATACTCAGACGCTGCGTTAGAGGCCAGATGCTGCTGATACTGGGTTCCAGAGTCCTCCTGAAGGGTGCCTCAGCTGTGGCTGTGACCCTTTCTTATCTTGATTATTTGGTATCATTAGGAGTTCTGGATGTTTCTAATTTTGGCCTTTTTGTTACTGCAGCCCATTCACCAGCTCTGACACCAACACCTGGGCTTGAACTGTGAGGTGTTCTAGGGCAACACAGGTTTTGGTACGCTGTAGTTCTGAGCTGCAATAGAAAGTAATGGGACTTTGGTAACAAAATCTAGCTTGAGGCTCACTGGAGGGGTAAAGATGAAACACAAAACCTTGCTTTTCTTACACATCATAAAAAAAAAACCCAGTAATTGTCTCAACCGTGTATGTTAAAGGTGTCTTTCTTGCAGCCACAATGCTCGTACTTTTGTGTGCTGTTAATAATGCCGTAGCATACATTTTTCTATCCTTTCTTTTTGTAGTTTATTTCTCAGTGCCACTTTTAATCTAATTATCTGCTCAGTTTACAGATGACCCGACGCTCGCAATTTGCAATGACAGCGGAGGCTCCGTATTTGAACTGTCATTTAAGTAAGACAATAACTCTTAAGTACCCACAGAAAGTACAAGAAACTAATACTGGGTCATAGTGTCTAAAACCTAAGCAAAAAAACCCCATTGAAACCAATAAAGCCACTGTCTGAATGTTGAAGGTGTCACTTAGGGCTGCTGTATAATTTCACAGCTGAGGCAAGATACTCTCTGGCAGTGTAGTAGTCAAAGAATAGCCTAAGTTATTAAGGTATCAATGTATTGTCCAGAATCTTGGCATTCCTTGTGGGCTCTTGGTAGTTGTCATAGAAGTGCTACCTCTTGGTTTTCCTTGTTTCATTAGTGAGAGCTGCCTGCAGTAACTGCTCGTTTTCTTCTTGGCCTCTTCAAGAGGAGGAGGGACAAGGAGGAAAGATTGACAGTCTAGGGAGTCTGATCATGTCCGGGAATTTACAAAACTTTGCTGTTAAATAAGATCTTAAGGAATTCTTGTCTGTATCTGAGCAACTGTATGGGACTGCTTTCAGTGATGCAGTAAAAGTGATCCCTGAAGCTGTGTAAAGGACTTTTAAAAAAACCCAATATTTAGGAAGGATCACTCTTGAGATTTCATGAGACTGTTGGGCTGATCTCTTCTTAATAGCTGGCCACCAAGCTATTTCCCTTCTTTTCAGGAGGGTTATGGGAGTGAGAACCTGTGAGTCTCGATGTCTCTTCAGTGGCTCAAAGGGGGAAGTTTGCTGTATAGAACCGTTACATGCAAAAGTTGAGCTTAGAGACCATCCTATCACCCAGTATTCCCTGCTGGCCATGGCCTCCCTAACAAAGGTAACTTGCTGCTTGCAGGCGGCTTTGTGTGAGAAATCACAAAGGAGAAGTTTTCTGGTGTATACTCAAACATTTTATTTTGCCTTTTTGTTTTTCTTGAAGATACTGGTTATTGGCCTGAAGCCATCTCTGAAAGTGTGGATGACTTTTCCCTATGGTCGTGTGAGTAATGAAACCAAACAGTTGCATTTTGGATTATGGCTACAATCCTAAAGTGAAGGGGATGGGATTAGGACGAGGTGGTTGGTATGGCTAGTTTATCAGCGCACGGTAAACTCAGCACTGTGGAATCGCAGTGATAAGCTGTTGGTCTGATGGGTGCAGATTGTGGGTGGAGAGGAGGGGAAAAGGCTGCTTTGAGCTGTACCTATGTGAAAATGGTGAACTTCTCCAATAAGTAGGAAGGTAGGAACTCAGGAGCCTTTCAGCTTCTTGCATTCCCTGCTGCATCCTGGTCGCGCCCACAGATGGGACATTGACCTGATGATGGCTACAGTCACCTTGGACTGGGGCCATTGCTTTACATAAGAATCATACAATAGAACCTTAATTGCAGGGACAGAAACAAAGTGGAATTAGAGCACTAAACAGTCTTCTAAACTCTTGATTATTTGCTTCCACTAGTTGCTGCTATAATTCCTCTTGGAGAAGCAGCTGGGAGAAAATGTGGGGTATGCTAGATTGGGAGAACGGAGAGGAGGCAGCTAGCAAGCTGTAGCTTGTCCTAGTCCATCAATCCGTGTGCGATTGGATCTACAGTAAGCAGCTAGGACACAGGTTTTGTTCTGACTGTCCCAAGAGGCACGCGTTGCCCCTAAAGCATGTGGCTGAACCAAAGAGCACAAGCTACTGCTCAGCAGCAGCCCAGGAAATGGCTTCACAGCCTGTGTGTGTACATGGCAAAGTCAGTGAGCAGCACCTGATGAACACCATGTGTACTGGAACTGAGGTTCTGCCTTGCATACCTTCAACACCGGCTGTCCTTTTTGTCTAACAGATGGACCCTTCTAGCGTCCCTCTTCTGGCATGGCACTTTGTGGCTGTACAGAACTCTGTGAACCCCATGCTTGCATTTTGTCGAGGAGATGTTGTTCACTTTCTTCTGGTAAGCCTTGGGTGTTTTATGCTGCTTTTCAGATACTCACGTCTTATTCACATATTCAATTGACTGAGCCTCCGTCTCAGTGAAAGGATGATATCTGTGCATGGGATGTCTGCAGCTTGCAACCCGCTTGGGAAAACAAACCTGCTGGTCAGTGCTCTTCCCTGAGAATCTGGAGGCATGAGCTTTATGCGTTCTAGAACCGATGACTTGCAGCTTATCTCATTTCTACTGGAGGTAGAAGAATGTAGATTGTTTTCAGGGAGAATGCATAAATTTGAGATACCGTTTTATTTTTTGCTTTAAAACATGAGTCGACAACAAACTTGCATAAACCACTAAGAGACAACAGCTTTCAGGTCCTGGTGGCATGTGACTTTAGGGCATGCTGCTCATCCTCTTTGGATTTGCAGAAGTTACACATGCAGATGTGGTAGTTTGAATTTGATTTCATGTCTGATTTCAGTATGAGAGCAGTACCCAGGCTTCAGAAGTCTTGGACCTTAAGCTTTGCTCAAGCACTCAGATACTGTGTTGTCTGGATTGAATCCTCTTTCTCCTCTATCTTTTCTTTTGGTAAACTTGGGGAGAAAGAAAAGGGTATATATTTAAGCCTGTCTTGCTGGAGATGTCTGTGTATAGAATAACATCAGCCCCTGCACAGATGCCCATCTCAGCTATGGCAGGTGATGCTGCTCTGCTTAGAGGTTACTAAACAGCAGCCATGTTGCCTGGATTCAGGTCCCCCTTGCTGTACTTCAAATTGTCAAAAAACCTTATTTTTCTTACAGAATGCTTTTTAAAATGATGACGAATTAAAGCCAGTTTCACATTAGTGTTCTGTAGTTCTGACTTTATGAGCAGAAAGTACAGTAGTTCCTGCATGGGACGAGAGAGAACCCTTGACTGGGAGCTGTCTTTTAGTGTCTCCCTTCAATGCAGTATTCCAGTGGGGCTGAGCCCCTTGGGAGTCAGTGAATGAGAATCAGTCCTCCTTCGGTACTCTCTGTATGAATGCTGGAGACTTGCACCCCTTTCAGAAGCTGAACTGCCTTATATAATATATGTGGCGGGGCAGGGGGGAACAATCCTTTGAACACATGTAGTGACAGTTTGTGTATGAGGTACAACTCTTGTAGTACAAATAGGGATTTAAAATTGATCCACCAGAGGGCATATATTTTTACTGCCCCCTGCTCAGAGCCTTCTGTTTCCTCACTTACATGAGTGCTTTTGAAAGTAAGACACTGTGCTCCATTTGAGAAGCGTGTGTGCTGCTGCTGCAGGCTCAGCGGGCTTGTCTGAGGGAGCTCCGGGCTCCTGGAGTTGGTGTGATGCCCTCTGGGAACAGAGAGGTTGAGCTGAAGAAAGTCTTAGGGGTTGAGTCAGCCTTGTCCGATTTCTCTTTTTAGGTAAAGAGAGATGATACTGGTGCAATACATGTCACTAAGCAAAGGCAGCTTCATCTACACTATGACCTCATCAACTTTACTGTAAGTCTCAATACTATAGAATAGTTAACTTTTTTTTGGCACTAGTTTCCATATATATGTATCTCAATACATTTGCATAGAATAGTTCTATTTTATTGGCTTTACAAACGTAGCATAAGAACCGGCTGTGTTTATCTGGGGCTAACTAACTGAAAATGTCCTTAAACTTGAGACTCAGTGGAAAACCAGCACAAATTAAATAGCAAGTAGTAGCTAAAGGATAAAAAATTAGTAGCATGGAGGCAAAAATACTGCCCTTTATTGGCAAGGAGGGGTAGCCTTGTTGAGGAAATATTTTCAAAAGCCAGAGAAAATCTGGCAAGAAAGATTTTTATTCTATATTCTCACTAAAAAGAATGCAAACCTCTATGTAATCAGCTCCGTAAAAGTCTGGTGTTTGCTAAAGCACCATAACTGTTTGATGCTTTCAACAAAAAAAACCTGTTCAATTCTAAAACACTTTAAAGAATACAGTGGGTAAAACGTGAAAGGCCAAAATACCAAGATGGACATCCACACCAGCTAGAACTTGAAGTTTGTTAACAAATATGCTTGGCTGTTAGAAAAAAAAATACATTTTAAAAGCAGCAAAAAAAGCCTTTTTATTTGTGGGGTTTGGGGCATAAAAGTAGAAGCCACAGAATGTGGCTTTGAGTTAAACCTAGATGTATTTTTTTCTCTTATTAATGTCTCCTGATGCCATATTTGCCTCCTAAGAGATTTGACAACAAGCGTTGTAGTAGTCTTGGTTTTGAGACCTTTGGGTAGAAAGTGTGCTGGAGCATAAATAGTGCACCAACTCTGGTGGGTTGCCATTTGTCTAGAACTTCCAGTGTTGATACCTGGAGATATGGACAGAGCCTGTTCACTTGGCCTCTAATTGTGTGTGCGTTGCTGAAACATGCAATTTGTTGTTTTTTCAGTGGATAAACTCACGGACAGCAGTGCTTCTGGACAGTGTGGAGAAGCTGCATGTTATAGATCGTCAGACGCAGGAGGAGCTGGAGACCGTAGAGATCTCGGAAGTTCAGCTAGTCTACAACAGCAGCCACTTCAAATCACTGGCTACAGGAGGCAACGTCAGTGAAGCCCTGGTAGGCACAAATTACCTGCTTGTGTTAGCTAACTCTGGTTTGGATATGCCCTAAGTGGAAGCCTGGAGCTTCAGAAAAAAAGCCTTTTTGAAGCATCTCAGAAGTCATACATGGTGTTGATGTGGCCAACTGATGGATCATGTTTCCTTTTGTGCATTGATGTTTTTAGGAGCTGCTCTTAAGTTACCAAGCTTTGGAATACTCTGTACAGGAAAAAAGCTGATGTGCTTTATTTTTCAAGAGACTCCTATAGGCATTTCTACTGTGTATGCCACAAATACCCTCCTGTAGCAGTGCCTAGGCAGTACATGCGTTCCCTGCCCTCATCTCATAGATTGTCATGCAGGAATAGAGAGGATGAAAAATAGTACCTACACTTCTGGGTACTACGCTTCTTTCTTGTTTGAAGTAAGAAACCAAAAACATCCATGTAACTGGAAGTTGCAACACTTCAAACATTGTGTTTTCTACTTTTTCCTCTTTTGTTTGTTTTATTTTGACTTTCATGCTTTTTTTTTTTTTTGACCCTGGCCCATGTGGTGTCTGACATGTTTTATTCCTGCAGTAGGTGTTAATTTCAGTGCCTCGTGAGAGCTCCTGTAACCCACCTATGCCTTTTGCAGCAGACTCACTTTGATGTGGTATTTGTATTGCACTGTGGAGGGGTTTTTAAGGCCATGGTTGTGGGGCAAGTTATTGCTTTCAGTGGAAAATCAGTTTCTCTATTTTGGAAAAAAATTGCCAAGAGTGTGCGTAAGGAAACGGCCTTCCGTCCTTGCATTCAGGCCTCCCAGTGCTTCACCAGACATAGCCATGGGGTTCTGAAGCTCCACAGCTGGATGATGCGGTTCCTATTCAATTCTAGTATTGCCCTGTGAGACTTGCTGACCCAAACAGTTAGCAGAAGGCTCATGTGGGTCTGTAGTTTGGATCAGGAATTTCAAGCCCAGCATATAGTCATGACTCAGCTCCAGAAGCCCAGGGAGAAAGGCATTCAATGCAGGATGGCAGGATTTCATAAAAAAAAGACCTTTCTGTCATGGTTCTCTTTTGAGCACCAAGGAACAGAGTGCTTCTTCCAGCCAGATCTATGAGGAGTCTTTGCCTTTTGAGCTACATAGCTGCTGCTTATCTGGCTTTCACTGCTTTATCTGCTTCACGCTGCTAGCATTGCTGTCATTCTTTCTGCTGCAGATACGTGCTGGGGAAGAAAGAGTCAGAAGGTGGCGTCTAGTCTGAGCTAGCTTATGCCACGTGATCTGAAACTGGCAAGGCACAACCTCACAGAACATAGCTAGAGATTGGCACTGAGGTGCTATACGAGGTCTGCTTGCTAGGATATGTCATTATCCAGAGCCTTTCACTCACTTCCAGAAATTCTGCAGTGCCCTGTGAGAACTTCTGGTGATTACCATTAAAGCCAGAGACATGTGGCTTGAAAAAACTGGGCCCAAATAAGTGCTGCCTGTTAAAGTGCTATTGTGAGTTTAGAAAAGACCCCTACTTAATTCACAGACTGTAAGTGGCAGATGAGATCTGAAGTCTATAATGCCATTTTGAAATACTGGGGATGTGAAACAGGCAGTCTTTTCCCTTGCATTGCAGTAGGAATTGCAAGACAACCTATTCCAGAGCAATTCAAGTCAAGGACAACTTCTGATGGGAAGCACTTTTTTTTTTTTTCTCCCCATGACTCAGAGGATCAGAAATACACCTTTTCCTGTGTTAGTTCTGCAGACACTCTGGAAGGCAAATCTTAGATGAGGCTGCTACTCCCATAAGAGATATCCTGGTTTCAAAGATGCCTGGGTTTGTGAATGAAGACTGTCAGACCCTGTTCTTCTACTGCAGCATCTAAAGAAAGATGCAGGGAATATCTGCTATTTCAGCCTTAGGTTGTGTGCTGCGCAGGTTGAAGTGTTATTATGGTAATCCTTGGAATGGGCACACTTTTCAGCAGCGGGAAGAGATGTAGGAAGCTTCCCTACCTGGCCAGACTGAGAAAAGTACAGGACAAACAGCTCTTCCCTGTATAACTGTGCAGCAGAGTAGGAAGCAAGCGCTGCCCATACACTGTGGTAAAATCTCTAATTTTGATGTGACCCTCCATTTCTCACATTGTAAATGTGCCCATATACAGCCTTTTGAATACTGGTCACCACCATTCAAACTTCTGTTGTAGCAGCTCTCACTTCAGTAATATTCCTTCCATCTATGTCTCCTGGACATTTGCTTTTGAGGAAGATTTGCGAAGAAGCAGATGGCAAGGAACGAGCCCCCATTAACTTTTCTGCATCTGAGGATAGACACAGAGCACTGACTCCATCATGTTTTCTGGGCAGCCAGGGCTCAGTAGCACTTCAAACTGCACTCACAAGCAGGAAGGAGCAACAGCAGAGCTTTTTTACTTGCTACTGCCCAGCAATCTGTGGTGTTCTCTCCCAATCCTCATTTTGATTTCTGAATTATAAAGTGTCTCTAAAGTTCAAGTGTATGTATGCTTCTTGGGAAATGTTATAAAAACAAAAAGCAATTTTACTTACATGTAATTTTTCTCCCTGTAGGCATTGGTTGGAGAGAAAGCTTGTTACCAGTCCATCAGCAGCTGTGGCAGTCAGGTCTTTTACCTTGGAACAAAGGTAAGTGTGGAGAGTTTTTAATGAAAATCTAGGGCATTCACTGTTGATGGTAGTTCATTTTCTGGAGAAGGGCAATTTCTTATCCTATGGAGATGTGAATCAGGGGTGGGTTCTTTGTGCACTTATGTCATGGAATTAAAGAAATGTGCAATAATTTGTTCTTAGCCAAGGTATGGGCTAAGTAAGACATTGTCATAGTTTCACAGTATCCTGGTTCATGCTGCTTAAAGGTAGACTTAGCATTACCTTAGTGACATCTCCTCTGTCCTAAATGTGCTAGTGAGTAAACAGAAGAAAATAAGACAACAGGGAAAACTAGACTCTGTTGCATGGAATGATAAAAGGAATATCCTGTTCACTTTTCCTGTCCTGCAGCCCAGGCTGTCTGCGAAAAGGCAGAGAGAGGTGGCCTACAGGATGGCATGCGGAAGTAGGGGAAGAAGTGAGGGGTGGTGTCTTGGAGGTCATGTAGAGGATGCTTTCTGTTAAATATAAGCATCTAATTTATTCCTGCCATGCCAAGCTTGAGAATTGCTTTACTTAGCTTCGTCTAAGCTTCATAGTACCATCATGCTTTGCTGGGTCTGGGGTACCACAGGCTGCATAAGCAACTGTAAGTAACTTTATTTTTCTTCCTTTTCTAGTCTGTTCATGTCATGACATTGAGAAGTTGGAGAGAGGTACGCTGAGAGGAAAACTGTACAACTTAGTAGGTTTGAATTCCTTAAATATAGCATGAGAGGGGGGAGCATTTGTGAAGCATGTCCTGAGCGCTGTGTTCAGGATCCCTGATTGCTACGCACAGCCAGCACCGTAGGTACACTGCTTTCCGTGGTGGGATGCTATGGGACTCCTGCTTACATGAGCTTGCAGGCTGAATGGAGACCTTGTTCTCCCAAGCGCAAGACACAATGCCTCGCCATGTTTCAGCTTCTGTTAAGAAGGCAGGGTTAGTGCAATGTATGACTTCGGAGGGCTGTGTAAGTGTAAGCCTTCTATCTGCCAGATAAACATACAGGAGTGGAAGGAAATCTGGTTTGCTATATTTTGTCTCCAGCTACTGCAGGAACTACACCATAAAATTCATCAAAGACTACCTTGAAAGTTAATTGGATTTTAGATCCTTGTTTCTGTTGGTAGAAGACTTTTATTTTTTTGAACATTGTTTCTCTGACAGCTGAAACCCTATCAAGTTCCACACTAAAGTTCTTGGTGATCTATTTATGTCTATTTGTTCCTGCATTGTTCTTTTCACTTGAGTTAAACAGCAGGTTTTCCTTTCTGGATTATCACTTTGCAGTATGTTTATTCAGCGTATGCATGTTCTCACTCAGACTTTGTTTTGCAAGACTAAGCAAAGCTCTTTCGTCATCTTCTTGTAAGAATACCTTCCCATTCCTTTCTTTTTTCATAGTCACTGTTCTCTGCACCTCCTTTGTGCTTGGTTTCTTGAGTATATGTAAACACTTTGGCACATATTACTCTGGGTAGGGTCTTATAAGTGCCATGCACAATGATGTCACCTGTTCTTCACTTTCTCTACCAGATATGTCATTCCTCACACATCCTTGAGTCTCATTTTGCTGTTCCTTTGGCTATGTTATTATGTCTGTGGCTTCTGGCACTCTGAAGATTCACCAGTACCCCATAGCCAAACTCTTATTTCTGCTGTAAGTTCCTCGTACCGTTGGATTCTTACTTATGTTCATTCATTCTTCACTCATACTTCTAATAGCCAGCCTTAGGGGCCATCCTGTTGTTTCTGTCTTTCTTGTCTGCTGTCTCATGTTACATGTTGACAGTTAGTAACCAGCAAACTTCATTAGTAAATTCAGCTGATGCCAAGTTATTTGACCAAATCATTATGTAGAAGAGGGCTTCAAGGCTGGTTCTCAGGGAACTCCCCAATAGTAATTTTTTTTCCAGTCTCATATTTCTCCTTGAAGCAATGACCTTCACCGTTTTTCCTCTTATGTGCTTTATGGCTCTTGTACTCATCCAGTGTGATAAGTTCCTCCATGTGACTCTATTGAACTTTGATACAGTTGCTGCTTTTTGTTACCAAGATCACTTTCCTCTGCTAATTTTCCCTCCAGCCATTCACTACTTCTAGTAAACTGTTAATGAAAAGTCTTGCTTTGACCAATGATTTAATGTACTGGTTTTCCTAGAATTCAGAAGTCGGTCACAACTTACATGCTCTGAGCCAACCTCCTTCTAATTACTTTGTGGTTTCTGATGTGCTGGAGGCCTCAGTTATTGTAGGGGACTTTCTCAGGAGTTGTAATGGAGTATGTGAGGTATTAGAGTGTGAAGCTGAGAGTTCTTGCTGCAGTACACAATGCTGGTCTGAGACTCAGAATCTCCCCTCAAAAAGTACTTTAATGTTTTTACCTGGCATACCAAGACTAGTGGTGCTTAGCCTTCTGTGCTAATGATTCCTTAAAGTAGAAGACTCGTGACCTACTTCAGTCCTTGTTGACTGAACTCAGAAGAAAATAAAAGGTAGGATGAGTACACCTGTGTGCTGAAAACATGGCAGAGCTTTTTGTTGTGCTCTAAGTGATGAGGCAAGGACAGGGAATGGAAAGCTTTTATTGTGATTGCAGACACTCACTGATACTGTGGGTCTCCATCCATCAAGCATCTGACCTAAAATGCAGCCCACAGGGACTTGATGTACTGGGTCCTGACATTTCTTAGTCTTTTTTTAACTGTCCAGCAGAAAATGTGCATGTGAGAGAATCTTTTTGAGATACTCTCCTTTACTGCAATGCGTTGAGAGCTGCTGAGGTTTCGTGTCCCCTTGCTGTCAGGGATCATGACTTGCTACTGGTAAATGCTGATCTGAAGTGTGAGTGGATCATCTTTTGTGTAGTACTAAGGTCCAGTATGACTTGTTATTTTAGAGAGTTGATCACCTGCTGAAACAAGAGCGTCTCACTGATGCCCTGGCTCTAGCTTGGTCTTTTTATGAAGGTAAAGCAAAGGCTGTAGTAGGTAAGTTTTGTTGGTGTGTTTTGGTTTTTTTTAATTGAAACCACTAGTGAAGGTTTCAAACCTATGCATGTGCTGAAATCACTGTTTCGGGGGGGGGAAAAAAAGGGGAAGAGAACTGAATTGAAGAAGAGAAAGTAGGGTTGGGTTTGGCAGAAATAACACCTTTGATATGGATTTATTTGGCTTTTTTAGCATCATAGTCCCTTTAGCAGCCTGCTATTTTCAAATGAAAATCAGACTTGTTATGACTGCTATCTGTTGTCACTTTGCCGTGAAGGAGGTGGATCCAGGTGGTAGAATATTCCTGAAGGTCATGCATGACCTGTAGGTAATCTTCAGTGTGATGTTCTGTCACCTCTGCCAAGCAGGTACTTTCATTCAGGTCTCCTCTGACTATACAACTGACTGAAAGAACTGCTGGGGTTTGGCACCATGTTTCCTATACAGGAGGATGCTTTGTGTGCACTTAGCTTGTTAGGATAAACATGTTAATTATGCCAGAAACTGCTACTTGAACGGTCTGATTTGGACCGGACATATTGAATTTTTCGGCAATAACTTTTGATGGTTTTGACAGATGAGACTCAAGTTCTCAGGATAAGATCCTCCGGCTGTGAATTTGCTAATATAGGAACATGTGCTTCGTTTTAATGCATGGATGTAATGCAATTAAGCAGCTCATTTTTCAGTATTCAAAATAATTACTGTCTTTTTGAGTTGGCATTTGAGAATTGTTTGCTCTTATAGTGCATTTAATTCAGCTTCTTTGCATCAGGGCATCCTCCAGCAATTAGCCTCATGTACAGTCTTTAACAGCCCTCCATTATTTGTTCTCTCAATGTTAAACAGCACTCATATCTGTTCTTGCCATTCCTGCGCTGGAATAGTCTTTACATTGGGAGAATAAGCTCTTCAAAAGAAGAGCAGGCTAAAAGTAGACCACAAAATTATGTATTTAGATATCCTGATCTCTCTGTCTTAAGGGTAGTAGTGTTGGCATCTGAACTGTGGGATTTATATGTCCACTTGTAGCTTAGATGAGAAAAGTTTCTTCTTTCTCTTCCTCATTCTTTCTAGGCTTGTCTGGGGACACGAGCAAGCGGAAAGCAGTCATTGCAGACCGAGTGAGTCACTGATCTCTTCCTAACCGGAGTTTCATGTATGCTGATGTGATACTAACTGTCCTTGGATGGAGTGGCTTCTGTCCTCCAGAAGTTAGTCCAACTAATTCTAGAAAGTGTACATGTGCCTCTTGCTAAGGCTGTGAGCAGGACTTAGGAGAAAGTTGGAAGTACCTTTTGGGTAAAGGTGGGGATAAAATCTGCAGCATTAGCAAAGCAAAATGTGACATTATCATCCAGGCCTTGAGGTCTCTGGTCCCCTCACAGCGGAGAGAAGTCTTTTTTATAGGTAATTCCAGAGTTTCCTGACCTCTGGTTGGCAAATGTCAATCAGTGTATGTATAACCTGCTGACTCTCAGGGTGAAAACTTTGCTCAGTGTATATATGGACATGGAATAAACTCTTCAACTAGTCCTATTCAGTTGTTACAGGAATCTGTGTCTGGGAAGGGTGTGTTTAAAATATATAATTATTGCAGTAATTATTCACCTGTACCTTGTTCTTCATGGATATCTTATTTTCAGGTAAATGAGTGTTAGTATTTAAGATACTACAACTTAAGCTTTGGGGAAAAACCATGGCCCAGATGAGCTTTGTGCTTCAGGATGTGTTCGTTGGCCTGAAAATTTACTGGCAGACTGGCTGCCCAGTTTCTCGGTCAGTTAAAGTTAGTGTAAGCCTTCAGTATCCAACTGAGCCACTTCTATGCTGTGTCACGCCATTGCCTCTTGGTAGTCTCTTCCCCCTTCTCCTTCCTGCCCACAATAGATCATACCCAAAATGGGACAACAGAGTTTATGTTGCTGCCAACCCCCAAGTCAGACTATTAAATGTACTACCAAGTAAGGCCTCTAGTGTAGGATGTGAGTGAATTTTCTTGTTTATTGTAATTCAGATGGTTGAAATCCTTCTCCATTATGCTGATCGGACTTTGAAGAAATGTCCTGACCAAGGAAAAATCCAGGTTATGGAGCAACATTTTCAGGTATGGTGCTCTAGAGGACTCTCTTGTATAGGTCTTTTGAATTTTTCAATCAGACCTTGCTTTGCTGCAAAAATTACTTGTCTATTTTTGAAAAATGTCACCGTGGTTTGCCTGAACTCTCAGGTCTGTTGTGTGTGCTAATGAAGTCAGGACTTAGTCACAGTCAGGTGGCAGAGTAGAACCTGTACAGCCTCTGTCCTCTGCAGAAGTGTGATGAGAGCTTTTGTCCATATGAAACAGCATATGGGAAAACCTGTAACCATGCCAGCTACCAGTTGACTCAAATAACTCATTGATTCTGCTCTGTATTGGCCAGGCTTCATTTGTGCTCTGCAGGATTTTTGCCAGTCCCTACAGCTTTTTTTGTGTTTCTTCCACAGGACGTGGTGCCTGTCATAGTTGATTACTGTCTCTTACTCCAGCGCATGTAAGTTTGAGTTTGCAAGGCAGACCTCCAACCCGTGTAGTCCTGAGTGCTGTCTCCTATAACACCACATGGTTTAGAGGAATTATATCATATCATATATCACGTATCACGGTTTAGAGGAATGCTTAAAAACTGATACTAAAGTCAGGGTACTCAGTACTCAAAGAAAAGCACATCTTAAATTTTCACTGGTGTGTTGAGGAAGAAAAGTTTGCCTCAAACTGTTTCCCCAACACCAACCCCTTAAGAAAGAAGCTGCCTTGATAGATTTTCCTATTGTCATCATTTCCCCTCTAACAGCAGGGGTGTTTTTTGCTGCAACATCCATAGATTTGTTCTGTGCAGTTGCCTGTAACTTGCATCAGTATAGGAGCTGAACAGGGCATTCAGCTCCTGAGTTTGAGAAATAGAGAAAATGGAGTTTCATTTGAAGCCCTCAGAAAGTAGATAAGTAAGGAGATTTTAGTAAGGTTATTTGATAACTAAACATTTCTTTCCCTCTAGGGATCTATTATTTAACCAAATATATGATAAGATGAGTGAGAATTCTGTAGCTAAAGGCATCTTTCTGGAGTGCTTGGAGCCGTATATCTTAAGTGATAAGCTGATGGGAATCACAGCTCAAGTGATGAAAGACTTGCTGCTTCACTTCCAAGACAAGAACAGGTTGGAAAATTTGGAAACCTGCATTGTCCATATGGATATCACCAGCTTGGACATACAGCAGGTGAGCTGTTGTAGTGCATGCCGTATTGAATTCCTCTGAATAAATCACAACATGCCCTAGTCACTGATGCAAACTTCTTGTGCTTTTAAGCACAGCGTAGCATGTGGAAAACAAGGTGTCACCTTTCAGCAGACAAGACTTATGTAGTCCAAATCGTTTGTGCCTTTTGGGTGCTAATTTGTAGCAGAACTTAGCCCTGTGTCCCTGGGGTCAAATTCAGTGAATATGGGAATTGCTTAGCATGGCTGTGTCCATCCTGCATACTCCTATAAACGTGGTTTGCTCCCCAGGTTTGTGTCCTGGGATAGGTATCAGCAGCTGAATGGGTTGGAAACTCCTAGTCTGTCAAGATTAGTCTGATATTCACAATCAGTCTTTCCTGTTTTGAGTGTCTTACCTAAAATCAAAGGCTGCAAGGGCACTAAAAACTGAAGTTGTGTTTGTCAGTTTGGTGCCTGTCAGCCTCCTCTGCTCGGGTGCTTGCTCTTGCATGACAAAGTTAGTGGAGCAAGGAGGGGTTCCTGCTGGGTAGTCCTGTTTTCCTTCGCCAGTTTTTATTTCCACAGCATGGCTTTCCGTTCCAAGGAGGGAACTGCTTGAGAACTTGACAAAATGATTCACTAACCCACCCAGAAGGCAAACTAGTGCAATCAAGAGTATGGAAGAACTGATTTTTAAAACTTTTTTTATTTCTTAACCTCACTCAGGTTATGAATGTCAGAATCTAAACTGTTAGATTCCATGTTTGCAGTGTGAGCAATAAGCTGGATACTTCCTTCGGGGATTTGGGGTCCTTGCAGAGACTAGTTTTGCAAGCGGAAATTCTCATTCTGCTTTAAATCATACTGTCAGACAATGCAAGTGCAGGGACAGAGATTGTATTTGAGAGACTGGGGAATGAGAAACTAAGCTAAGAGCATCTGCGTATCTACATTGTGCTTTGTTTGCCTTGCAGGTAGTTCTTCTATGCTGGGAAAACCATCTCTATGATGCCATGATCTACGTCTACAACAGTGGGATGAATGACTTCATTAGTCCTATGGAGGTAGGAAAGACGCCCAGTGCAGTCAGTTGTTATTTGTGTGTCAGCAACGGTCTTTCTGAGAAACAGCATTTCAAACCCAATGCGTTATCTTCACATTCAGTGTGTATATATTCTTTTTTTTTTTTCATTTCAAGGGAGAAAACAGGTATGATATATGCAGTTTATTTGACTCGATGCAGTAGAGGAGCAAAGTAATTTGTAATTACTGTGCTTTAGAACACAAATTTCGCTGCTGAAGTAGCAATGCTCTGCAGAGTTAGAGCAGGAAGTTTAGTCGTGTTAATGAAATAAACATAAAACAAAAGCGGCAGAAGAGAGTAACATGACGACTTAAGGAGATTGCATTGCAAAACTGTCTGCTAACAGCTTTATTGCTGGTGGTGAGCATGGCTTATGTGGTGTGATGTTCTGAGAAAGTATCAGCTTTCTGCACAATGGGATTTACGGGGGCATAGGCATGAGAGGTTCTGTGGACACCTCATGCTTTTTGTCCTTCATACTGTTCTTCCTCTGCTGACACAATAGTATATTAATATGTATTAAAGAGTAATGGAAACAAAGGGTGAACTTACCTGTGTACAGAATTCAGAAAAAAAGCCGGAAGCAGCCTTTGCATTGAGGCAGGCCTTGTTCTTA
Organism: Alca torda; assembly: GCA_008658365.1. Taxonomy (NCBI): domain Eukaryota; kingdom Metazoa; phylum Chordata; class Aves; order Charadriiformes; family Alcidae; genus Alca; species Alca torda. The sequence goes on along the minus strand of CM018081.1, from coordinate 29,290,705 downwards.
GCACTTGGGTGGGATCCGTGTCTATCAGCAGTAGCACAGGACTCAGTGTGATGCTGTAACTGAAGGCCCTGCTGATGCTGGAATGCTGAAGATGTGCCTGATGTACCAATGGCTCTTGAAGCCTGTTGCTATGACGTCAAGATGTTTCATGATGGAAGCACTGCTGGTATTTTCTCAGTAGCGCTGAAATAGAGAGCTGGAAGTGGGGCTGGTCAGTTATGCTCTGACTCTTACTTCTGGGACTACTGAACATGCTTTTTCTAGTGTGCCCTGTGCTTAGGATTAGATCTGATTGAATGAAGGCTGTTTTTTCATATGTCATAACAAAGCATCCTTTGCCACATCTTGGTGCCCTCTGTGCCTTTTAATTGTAAGCCATGGTGTGAAAGCAGAGTTTGTGGGGAAGACACCCCATTGATCTCTGCTTTAAGGCCACGCAGATTTTTTGCTTTGAGGTTTTTCTAGCTGCTTGAGCACTGCTTTCTTTCTTATTACAGAAGCTGTTCAAAGTCATTGCTCCTCCACTGAACGCTGGGAAGTCTCTCACAGGTACAGAATTCTTTCCCTTTAGGGGTTTCTAGTCTTGATATTTGATGTTTTGAATATCTCTAGTCACTTCCAACAGAGGGATGCAAAAAGGTTCATACCCAATAGAAGGGTCTTGGAGAACAGAAAAGTGTTCTAGTACTATTTACTATGTGTAAAGCTGCTCGACTCACTGTGTGTAAAACTCTGCATTTGTGTCAGATGAGGTGTTTTGCTAACAGCTGGGAAAAAGAATCACATGTCTGTATGTTGTCTTGTGAAGAAAAGGTGACAAATAATTTTTGTTTTGTAGATGAGCAGGTGGTAATGGGCAACAAGCTGCTTGTATATATAAGGTAAGGTTCTTTAGAAAGTGTGTGAGGTCCTGACAAATTTTTAACTCACTATAGTTGCATAATCTTATAGTGTGCTTCAACATCGAGAGGCTGTGTAAAATAGCAATGGCTACTTTGTACAGCTGACTTAAAGTTCCAGTGCCTTCTTGTTATACGTCGTGTGAGTGGATAGGATAAAGTTGGAGACTTAGAGCTCAAGTTGCTGCTGATATGGCAAGGCCATGTCTTTATCTTTAGAATTTGGTTTGAGTGAGTTCTTTGTCCTGTGTGTGACACAGTGCTCCATGTTCAAGGAGTCCATAGCCTGAAAAAGCTGTATTTTAGCCCTTTCTGCCATGCCTTTTGGGATAGCTCTGCTGCTTGCTGTGTTGCCTGTCGTTTGCAGGAAGCCGTTCTGAGATTGCACAGTAGTGATTAATTCTATGTTACTCTTCTGTAATGGGTAACGCGTTACTTGTTCTGCATTACTCCTGCTTCCAAAAATGCAAGAGTATTGTGAGAAATACTGAGTTTCCCTATTACTTTTCTGCTGTGTAATGGCGTACCTCAGATGCAAATTCATGCAGTGCATTGGCTTGTTGTGTATTAGCAGCGGTGCTGTCTGCGATGCTTGCTTTCATGACTTACAAGATACATTTGTTTGGCTTATTTAAATTATTTTACTTTTGGCTGTTCTTAATCTGTTTGATATCAGGATATGATAAAAATGCCTTTCCCCTCCTTTTCTATAGCTGCTGCTTGGCAGGCCGGGCATATCCATTGGGCGATATTCCTGAAGATCTGGTACCTTTGGTTAAAAATCAGGTGAGCAACCTTTCAAAAGGAAACTCTCCCAAATGGGGTTTTTAGAAGAAGCTGCTTATGTCTTATTTCATGGGTTTCTGACAGAAAACTTATCTTCAATCTGATAGCTGTACCCTTGTGATATGAGTATATGCCACTGTAAATCCCAAATAAATTCTTAAAGAATGAAATCACACAGTTATAAGCTGAACGTTCAAGCTTAATGTTTTTCTTTCAACTGTAAATTGGGGTGTGGGAACATAGAGTTTTTAGTGGCAGTAATGCTGATTAAGTTTTTTCCTTATTCTTTACTACGAAGTTAACAGAAATTTGTAGTTGTTTCTTCTTTCTAAACTTGACTATGACTTGTCTAATATTGGAGGATTTTGCCCGCTTAAGTGCATGTAACACGGGATTGACGGGAGTAGAAAGTGAACATCGAAGAACACTAAGTAAATATTCCTTCCTCTGGCTCGTGCCAAAACTTCAATTTGTGTTGGAGTTTTCCCATCTCATTATTACATCTCTGGCCTCTTTGCACAGCGAAGTGTTAGGTGAGTCTGAAAGTCAAGCTGCTAACTCCTCCTGGCTTCACTGCCACTGTGGTGACGGAAAATTAACTCAGAACAGGAGTAAATGGGAGAAGGTGGCATTTCCTGAGGATGGCTGGGAGAGTGTATTGCCTGTCACTTCTCCGTGGGATCCCAGTGCGTATCTGAACACACATACCCACGAGCACTGGCCAGTCTGCAGCACTCTGCTCACTCTCTGCTGGAAGCCGGATCTCTTGTGAGCGTGTTTGAGACAACCAGAGCTGTCGCTGCCCTGTTCGTTCCCTGGGAGGCTCTGGACACCTCCGTGAGTGGTTCAGTACAGGGAGTTGCCTTCATTTTGAAAGACATGCTCAGATTTCAGGAACTAGGAAGTCAGTGGAGGAGACAGAGAGTGGAATAGCACCTAAGTCAGTCTTGGGAGCGCCAAAAGCTTTGTGCCTCAAAGTGTGGGGACAGATTTGACCGGCTCTTCACAAGGGAACTGCTGACAAGGAGAGGAGCTGTGCCCTGGATAAGGGAGGAGTTGCACAGCTTCTCAGGAGAGCTGCCAGGAAGCTGGGGAAGTCACCTAATTTCACACACTTTGGTCTGCAAGTATAAGCCTTAATTTTTGCTTGATCTTAAATTGGTTGGCGAGTGTAAGGAGGTGGAATTTTTTTGCTACTAACAAGCAGCAGAAAACATCATTCAAGTAAGAACACTGATGGACTCTTGAGGTGCTTTAAAGCTTAGTGCAAAGCAGGTAACAATGCTGCTTTCCCATGTACTGGTGCTGTCAGTTATCTGAAATCCATAGGAGATCTCCTATGTTTGTTTGAATTTTCATTGCAGGTCTTTGAATTTCTCATCCGGCTGCATTCAGCTGAGGGATCTGTGGATGAAGAGGTCTACCCTTACGTTCGTACCTTGCTGCACTTCGATACTCGGGAGTTCCTTAATGTTCTTGCTCTGGTAAGAGATTGCTGATCTCCTCCAAGAGAAAAATACAATGCCAGTTCTTCCTTCATCTGTGTCATGGTTGCATGATTTGTAATGCGTGATCTGTAAAATTCCTATTAAAAAGTTCATGCTTTAGCTAAACCAGTAGTTACCGGCTTGACGCAGGAAGTTTTGATGTCTGTTCTATAAGATATCAGAGGAGATCATAATAGTCATTTATGTCCCTAAATATAATTGATGAAAGTGACATCTTTCATCAAAGAAAACTCTGATAACAGAGGTCATCTTTAAAGCACAGGTAAAACAAGAATAATGTATTTGTAAGGAGTGTTTTAGTACCCATTTCTTTCTCCTGCATAAAGATTCATCTTTCTTCTTATACAAATTTCCTGACTTTCCTCTCTCTGTCTGGACTTTTTACTTTTACCTGAATATGCAAGAATCATTTTGGTAGTTAGAAAAGAGCAAACTGTGTCTTGGAACCTGGTGCTTAGGTGATATGCTCAGAAAGGACTTAAAAGCACTGTCAGCTTTGTGGTATGGCTGCTACTTTGTTTTTGCTTGTATTTCTGGGGTTGGCAGTGGAGAGCGTTCTTCTCAAGGTGTCGGTGTTTTGCCTCATGCAGACTTTTGAAGACTTTAAGAATGACAAGCAAGCTGTGGAATATCAACAGAGAATTGTGGACATACTTCTGAAAGTGAGTGTGCCTGAAAATTAACCTCTGTGTTTACGTCTGACTGATTATATACAACACTGTACAGTAAAAGCTGTAATTTGGATGAGGTGTTTCCAGTCCTGCCCTGGATGACACCTCTGAGAAGGTGGTGGGCTGGAGTGTGGATTCCCCTCGGCCAAGGCTGTCGGTTGGATATTCGGAAGTGGTGCTTCGTGCACGTGAAACATGGTGACAGAGAGGTCTCCTTTCCTGTCTCTGATTTCACCTGGGTTGTACTCTGTTGTCAAACTTCTCCACTCCTCACTGTTAAGTTTATTTTTATCTGCTTCTCATTGATTCCTCTTCCTGATTCCCTTCTGAGGAGCCAGGGGGGAGGTCCCAGGAATCCTGTGCTTGGCAAGGTGCCAATGTTCTTCTGGTAAAACACTGCTGCCTGTATGTGTAAACGCTGTGTTTGGGATGTAACATACCCAGAATGACAGGCCTATCTTTAGTAAATGGGAGAGAAGAGGAATGTCAGAGTTATCAGCATGGTGCTCTAGAAATCACTTGTCATCTGCAGACCGTGTTCCCTAACAATGAATGCTCTCATTAAAAGCTATTGCTGCCAAATGCCGGTTGCTTTCCCCTTCAAAGCTGTCAGCATTAATAATGAGTAGCTCCACTTGGAAGCTGTTTATGTATAAACATATCATAAGTAGCATTTCCCTGTCACTGTCATCATTGAGAGCAAGGGCACCAGCGAGTGAATTTGGTGACAGCGCTGCTGCAGGAGGCTGTGTTGGAGGGGCTGAGATTATGCCACTGTGGGGATACTTCTGTGAGCCTGCCTGTGTAGAACATTGCTGTAAGGATGTTTGTCAGCCCTGTGCTGGGTTAGGCCCTGCTTTTCTGTGTCTTTAGCTGCTGTCAGCAGGAGGTGGCACACTGCAGCTCTATTCTGGAGCTACTGTGGGCTGTGTTCCTGTGGCACGACGTAGGCTGGATCGAGCGGTGTACAGCCCTACTCTGTGCTGCTGGCCACGTAGCAAATGTCCACCACGACAGAATTCAACCCTGCTCTTGGAGGGGAAAGGGAGGGCAATTGTGAGAAGTGCTGCAGGATTGAACGTATCTGCAGGCAAACAATTTAGTGTTGTGAGAACTGTTGGTCCCTTGGTCTGGAATCTGCTCTCCCTTTGGATAAAAATGTAAAAAACCCCCAAAACTTAGAACTCTTTATTTAAATTTATCATTGGAAAAAAAACCTCACTTAAGAAATATCTGCACTTTTAAAATAGTTTGGTGAACATCGACATCCTGCTAACGCGGCTCTAATCTTCGCCAAATTATATTGTCTTTTAGAAAGTCCACGTGGCTGGCCTGCAGCCTCTGTAAGGTTCCTCTGTTTCAGAGGTACAGTGTTGTCACCTTCACGTGGACTGATAAGGGACCCCGTTTGTGAAAAATAAAGCCAAAATGAATAAAACACTCCTATCATTTTAGTGAGCCATACATTTTAATGCTATTAGCTAACACTATTCTGACTAGGCTCCTGTATGAAATAGCCTTTTTACACAGAAAATTAAGATTTAAAAAAGAATGATAGCATTAGCTGATGTTTCCAGCAGAGCTCTACTTGATTCCTTAACGTGTCTTACCTGTCTGCCTCTGCTTGTGTAAGGTAACCATTAGCATCTCGTGGGGATCTGGAACTCCAGCTCACTTTAAGATATCAATTTTATCTTCCAAGCTTAGACTTAATGAGGTTATACACTATGAGATGCTCCGTGCCTAGGCTTTGCTAGAGCCGTTCTTAGATGTTAGCTGACAGAATTGCTCAAGTGATGGATTTCCTCCCAGCTAAACCCACTGCTTTTGGAGGTAGACTCTCCGAACAGGGACATTTCACTTTCCCGTAGTGTTTAGCATTTTTTTTAGAAGCATGAGACAGCAAAGTCAGGACACATCACGCTTGTTTTTTGTATACCAGACAGGTGATAAGCACTTCTCAGGTTTCAAATCCCTTTTGTAGTGACTCTTAGATATTCCATTTTTCTGTAATTTCTAGTCAAGTCAGCAAAGCCACAAGTTTCTCAAAATACTCATAGACTAACAGCTAATTTAATGTGAGAAAAGAAACTTCCCCAAACCTACAGTTGTTTCTTAGTCATTTGATCAGTTCTTCTGCATACGCAATTGAAGTGGTGAGCGCCTGGAGCTTAAAGTCAAATGTATTTTTTTTTTTTTCTCCTAAAATTATTAATTTCATCTTTTTTCCTCATGTGACAACGTTTCTCTGCTCAGAAGCTCTGTTACGTGTCCAGTGATCAGCACAGACTACAGAGATGGACATAAACGTGGGTTTGGAGCTCCCTCATGCCCGAAAATCAGGGGCATGCAAGAATACTTCCCTTGAGTATAGAGCAGAGAGGTCGAGCCCCTTCAGCTTTAGGACAGAGGTGATGTAGCAAGGACACATCCCCTGTCTGTGTCTTCAGCTGACACAGTGAAATGCCATGGAAGATGGCTTATCTTCTGACCTTCAGGATGGACTAGCACCAGGAGATTGTGTGGATGGCTGGGGTAGGATTTGTTGTTGCAGTGTCCTGATTGCTTTCCCAGAGGCAGCTGCAGAATCAATTGCCTGTGTTTTCATTTTCCCCTTTTCTCTCTAATGCTTCTCAGGTCATGGTAGAGAATTCTGACTTCACCCCATCACAGGTTGGCTGTCTCTTTACCTTTCTTGCCCGTCAGCTCGCCAAGCCCAACAACACGTTGTTTGTGAACAGGACGCTTTTTGACCAGGCAAGTATTCTTTTGTGAGGGGCAGAAAAAAAATTCCAAACAGGATGCAGCACTGCAGAAAATGTGGCTAGTGCTGTGGACTGAAGCAATTCTGGAAATGCGGAAAAACCGCATCTTGCTGGGACCTTGTTTTGGTTTCAAAGGAGCAGAGTAGGAGAGACTACAGAAGCGCAGTAAACTCTGTATTTCAGCTTGCCTGCTGGAATTGTGTGAGATGGAACAGCTTCTGCTCCTCTCCATGGAATGGCAGATTCCTGTGGTCATTGACATGTCAGGAGAGGGAAAGCAAAGACCCATAAGGGCCAGAATCAAGCTGTTTATCTTTAAGCCCCAGTGAACATTTTGGTGGCTCTGTTGACACTTGTTTCATGTATGAAGATGCCAAGATTAGGGAGATAAAAGGACGTGAGCTTGTATAGCTGGTAATTTCTAGTTTGTATGACCACCATCCCTCTCTGCTGTTTGAAATAGGCTGATACGCACTGATGCATGCCTAAAGCTTGCATGGGTTAAGTTTATATCCCAGTTTAAGTCCTAGAAATTCCTGGGACTGAGGAGGTGGCTTCAATGGCTTTAGCAGTCGTCCTTCAATGATAATATTGGTTATATGAACACTAATGAAAAACAAGTTAGAAAATACATGTCCTTTGTCATAATTTAAGACCAAAGAAGGCTGTGGAGGCTAGATGGATTTGGATTAAACATTGTAATTACAGATATATTAAATTTTATGAATAATATGATTTCCCGTTTTTCTGGGAGAGATGGCACAGTCTGGGAGAGAAGTCGAAAGGGTCAGTGCAGGGGTTCCAGCCGTTTGGTGTGTGGCCCATGGCAGGGCCGTGGGGTCCCCTGGGTTCTTCTATATTCCCTGGGTTCCCCAAAGTCTGATTCTAGATCCTGGTGCAGAGTCATGGGTTTCCCGCTCTGGAGTCTTTCAGCAGTTCTTGGTTACTCCAGTATTCTTGAGCGTCCTTAGTTACATGACAAAGTAGAGAGTGCCCCACAGATGAATAGTACATTCAAATAGCACTGTTGTGTTCTGATTTGCTGTTGCCATTATTGGTGCTGACAATCTGCTTGTTAGGTTTATGCTAACAGCTGTGGTAACTAGGCCTGACTCATGCCACCTTCTTCATCCTTGCACAGGTCCTTGAGTTTCTGTGCAGTCCGGATGATGACTCCCGCCATTCGGAGAGGCAGCAGGTAACGGCCTTAAAGGGAATGTTTCTTTAAGCACCAGGTGTGAGCAGAGCATAGAGCGAAGTTCAGCCTCATTGGGAACGTTTGCTGGCTGAAGGTCCTATGCTAACGCAGTCACCAAGCGCAGGAACGGTGGCCAGCATGGAAGAATTGGGCAGTGCTGTACACAACAGGAGTGAAGGAGGATCCGACCCCAGCATTGCCCGCAGGAGAAGTTTGACAGCAGTAAGAACAGAGGCAGGAAAAGTCCTGGATAAGCGCATGACCTTCATAGTTAATGGACAATCAATTAAAAAAATCTGTAAAATAAGCCCTGTGTTAATGCAAAGTTTAATGGAGCAGGAAGAGTGTACTTTTGAATGGCACTGTCCGTCCAGCTGCTATTGCAATATAAATACCTGGCCTTTGATATCTGCAGGTCCTTTTAGAATTGCTCCAGGCAGGAGGGATAGTACAGTTTGAAGAGAGCCGTCTTATCCAAATGGCAGAAAAAGCAGAATTGTAAGTTGCCAAGTACAATATATAAATACTACCTTTAAATCTCCTCCAGAGCTTTTTTCCTCCATGTTTCTTGTTCCTACTTTGCAGCTGTGTTTGGGGTTATTTTGCCTATGCATTCACATATGCTTCATTTAATATGTTCATATTTAGTTCCAGTCTTTCTATCTTAACTCTACTGAGTGTTCTTAGAGAAAGCATCGTTAAGAGGAGAGGGGGTAGAGCTGTGGAGACCCTTCAACATGAAACCCTGTGGGGACTGATGAGTTTTGGCACTTCCTACCCTAGAGCCCAGGCTTTGTTTAAAGGTATAGTTGTATATTTGAGTGCTCTGCCACTGACAGATGGAGATGACTCGTTGGGGTGAGACCCACAGGTGGATTTAAAAGCACGAAGGGGTCTGAAGCCACCCCCATGGTACTCATTTTAGAACTGAGTAGGAGAGACAAACCGTGTCTGGAAAGGCTGAAAATTTCACCATATCCAGCTTTACACTTCCAGAAAGAGTCTGTCATGCCTGACCAGAATCAGCCAGGGAGGGGCATCTGTGTCCCAAGACTTGAATTTGAATGTTATGTGAATTAATCCACCATACGACAGAGGACCAGAGGGGTAGAAGTGCAGTGGTGGGGTATGCCGTGCCTGTTTTCCTGCCTGTCCTAGAAGGAGTTACTCAACCAAATTTTTCAGACTCAAGAAATGCGGGTTTTTTTCTCCTTGCTTCAGAGAGTTTGACAGCCAGAACCACCAGCTCAGCCACTTCCATCAGAGCTAAAAGACCTATAGTGTAATGTTATTTAGCAGACTTTTCATTTGTTTTGCCTCAGTTGCATCTGTTTTTATCTAATGCTTATTAAAATCTGAAGGTAGGAAGCTGTGTCATAACACATTGCTGAGTCATGTTCAGAGTGTTTCTTCAAATTAATATTGTGGATTGGCCTAGTTTAGAGCTGAGTGTGTTACAGAAGTAAGGAAGATGATCTATGAAGAGCAGAACCTGTGAAACCTGATTTCTTTAAGGATTTTTGTCCCCTCTCCCCTTCCTCTCACCTCAGTAACTCTGATTTTAGATTAGATGAGATGTTAGGAAGAAATTTTTCACTCTGAGGGTGGTGAGCCCCTGGCGCAGGTTGCCCAGAGAAGCTGTGGCTGCCCCATCCCTGGAGGGTTCAAGGCCAGGTTGGACGGGGCTTGGAGCAAGCTGGTCTGGTGGGAGGTGTCCCTGCCCAGGGCAAGGGGTGGCACTGAGTGGGCTTTAAGGTCCCTTCCAACCCAAACTGTTCTGTGATTCTATGATTTTCTGTTCTGTATGATAACTTCCCCAAAAAAGAGGGTGGTCAATAGGCTGATTGGCTTGTGGCTGATGCTAAATGGCATATGTAAACTGGAGCCACCTGACCTGTGTGCTGAAAACCTTCATGAAAGATACTTCCAAATGCTTTCTGTAAAACATGCAGTATTTTCTTGTGAGTGCTGCCAGACTGTGCTGGATCTGAACTACCTGCTTCTATTCTGCTGACTGAGCTGAATGTATTTTTCCTAACGTGGAAAGTATTTTTTTATTTTAGCTATCAGATTTGCGAGTTCATGTATGAACGACAGCTTCGCTATGACAAAATAATTGGCTGTTACTTGCGTGATCCAGTAAGAAAGGTGAGTAAATCTGGTGCTTCTGGCATTTTTTGTTCACAGCAGCACAGCCTGTCCTGCTGGCCAGAGTGGGAATGGGCCCAGCAGCCCCACTCTTCTGGCATACTTCTCTATCTTAAAAAGTGTCCTTTGCAGCTAAGTTTTCTTAGTTCTAGTCAAAGCTTTTTGTGTTTGTGTGTGTGTTGGAGAGGAGTTGATTTTTTTTAAAGCTTCAGAGTTTTTGGTTTCTTTTTAAATTTAAATGATGCTAAATAAGTAAAACCTGAGTGCAAGGTGGGATTTATTGCAAATGTTGCTAGCTGCAATACTGTATTCCTGCCATCATTCCCCTTTTTTCTCCCCCTGGACAGAGTCTCTCTGCCCTTAGTATCTCTTTGCAATTACCTTCTGCATGTCTGTAAGCTGCATATCTGCCACAGTTCTTGAGGTATTCTCTTCCCTACCACCAACAGAAGTTGGGAGGAGGGTCTGGCCAATGTGTTCTCACCAGCTCCTTATGAAACCACTATGCTGGAAGTTGTGTAGGTGAAGGAACCAGAAGGGATAGGTTGTGATAGCAAGATGGTAAAAAAATATGGTAGAGGAGAGCATGTGAGCTGAGGACAGCCTAGGAGAACCTGGGGGAGAGGCTAATGTCGAAGAGGAATTCAGGAATACGCTGGGAAAACTGACCTACCCTCTGGTAGAGCATTCTTTTCTCTCTGCCTGTGCTCCTAGCTAAAGAGAGATGTGCTGTTCTTTTTCTGTGTGAGCAAGATGGGGACATTTCTAATAGTGGGAGAACAATTCTCTTTGACCTCAGTGCTTAACACGTTTAGCATCAGTTCTGTTCCTCTTGGCTTTTTTTCTTGGCAGTTCTTCAGGAACTATCTAGGGATGTATAATCTCGCCAACAGATAACTTACCGTGACTTGCTCAGAGAGGGGACTAGCCCTGAAGTCATCCTAAGACTGTTTGAAATGCTCTCCCTTACCAAAATCTAATGCTGTTAGTGGCGCTACGGAACATACTATACCATTTATGTTTTTATGCCTTACAGGAAGAAGTTTTCAACTATATTCACAACATCCTGTCCATGCCTGGCTACAGCGCTGAAGAAAAGCAGTCGGTGTGGCAGAAAGCTTTGGAACGTATAGAGGTATGGTGTATCCTAAACCCATGGTACCTGAGCTACTGTGAACTCCTGTTGGATCTGCCTAGTGCTGTTCTGTAAGCAGGAGTGTCACAGTGTTGAATCACAACTGTGTAGGAAGCTCTGACTTTCATGTTTAGTGGTCTCATACATTAATATATCTCTTAGATTCAGGCTGGCCACCTTGGTTTCCTGGTTTCATGTGTTGCTCTCTGCATAATGGCACCCTATCAGGGGACAATGGCCAGCAAGTGCTGTGGAGCAGGGAAGGGATCCATTAGCAAGTCTTCAATCTCCTGAGCATGCAGCAGCAGCAAGGTCAGAACATTGGCACCACTGACTGCACAGCCTATGGTACCAAATTCCTCATCTTACAGTGGGAACAGCACTCAACCTTGGTCCCTGCCACTCCGAACCTGTGGGAAGGTGGGGTCGTGACTTCTACAGTATGACACCGACTGCTGCGAGACTTCTCTAGCTCTTTTCCCATCTCTGCAATCTCCCTTTGCTTCAGGGGATGGAGCTGTGTCTGAAATAATTGTCCAGTCAGGAGACATGGGGAAACTATAATATCTCTAGTTCCTACAAGGTGGTATCAGTCCCCTCCAGGGTGATCTGGAGATAAGCCAGGAAAATAAGTCTGTCTATAAAACAGTCATGCGCTTGCCCAGACTACTTAGCAGGAAACAGCCCCAGAATTCTGTGTCTTGTGAGGTGAACAAAGAAGTACTAGGTACATTTGAAAGATACAGAATACTTTTAGTCTCTACGAGCATGTGCAAGTAGGGCATGACTAATGAGAAAAGGGACCAAGAGGGAAAATGATTTGAAAGACAATAAACAAAGAAATGCTGTGAATCCAGCTGTATGACACGCAGCTTGCTCAGCTCACGCCCGCTCTCTAGAGGCACTTTCAGAGCCTATGGGAATTGGTGGCCGTGGTTGTGCTGTCGCTGAGCAGGCCTAGCTCGTTACTACCTTGTCAGAGCAACTGTGGTCCATACTGGGCTTCCTAGGGTGAGCAAGCTGCTGTTTACTTTGCTGCTTCTTGTGTCTGCTTCATTCTTCTCCTACTGCATCCCTTGTCTCTGCTTGTATTGGTGCTACAGCCCAAATTGTTTTGCACTGAGTGAGTCAGCCTCCTCTGTAAGCCTTATTTCGTGTCTTTATCAAACCACAGGTAGGTCTCCTTGCTGGGTGTCTTCAGCCTGAGGCCTTTACAATTGTTGTTCTGTGCTTGGGTACCTCAGGACAAACCAGAAATGTCCTGGGTTGCCCATTCTGATGTTTCTCACTGTATTGTACCGGTTTTGATAAGCTTATTGTAGGCTAAGGCTGCCAGCTTTTCATATTTAGTTGTGTTCGCTTTTGTTTTCTCAGTCTGGAGCTACTTCTTGATTATTGTACAGTGCCAGTACCCAACTTGTTGGAGCTGCGTACTTTTCTGAAGTTGGCAAACAACAGACAATATTCCTCTCAACTTGTCCATGACCATCCTTAAAAGCAGTGTTTCTTGCACCGTTCCACCAGCCTTGTAGGTAACAGCCAGCTGCTTTTACCTTTGCTTTTTGCAGCTTCCTCCAAAAAAGCTGCTGGGCAGATGATCAGTTCTTCAGGTCACCTTTATTGGGTGCTGTCACTGAGATCAACTCCCTCTTCACTTTTGGCATCTTCTGTTTCCCAGGACTGGTGAACAATATACACAATTTCATTTGGCTTAGTAGCTTATTGGCTGCTATGAGTTTTTGGTTTTTTTTCTTATTGTAATAATCCTACTCTCAGACATTCAGAAGACTTAAAATAGTAAACATTTTACTAGGATGGTGCTGTGATTTCAGGTCTTTGAACAACTGTCCTTTCATCTGCTGAGGTATGAAAGTAGCAAACCAGCCTCTTCGGTTGAAGCTAGCAGCGTCTAGAGAGGCTTTCCTGGTGATCGTATGACAGAAAGTGGGGTTTGTCATCGGTGCCACTTCTTGTTTTCTCCATCATCCTACATAGCTGCTGTTCCTTGACGTTTATCTTGAAAATAAAGCCTAAGGCTTCTCTTCATAGTGCTGTTTGTGGTGGTCACTTTCTGTCCTCAGACCCACATGCCTTGTGTCAGTACTGTCTCCTCAAGGGCTGTCTGCCTGAGAAATACTATGTTTGCAAATCCCTCAGACCTGGGAAAGGATGAAACCCAAGCCCAGAACCTTTTGCTTGGGGGTGGGCTGTGAAGGTCACGCTAATCCAAGAGCTGCAGTCAGTTAGTGGGAGGCTGGGCCGTCTCCCTCCAGCCAGTCAGCCCTGTCATCAGGGTCCTGACGACTCCCAGGGAGGGGTTGTCCAGAGAAACAAATGCAGTCACAGTACATCCTTTCTGCATTCCTCTGCGCTGCTGTGCTGAAGATGATCTGGGTCCTTTGGATTGCCCTGGGCTTATGAGATGAAGAGGTCATGCTCCTGAGCGCTGGGGAAGTGACTAAGAGCTGTGGCTCATGCAGTAATGCTGTGGGGTCAGACACCCCAGAGCTGCTTTACATACAATATGGTGGGCAAATCTTGCTTTGGAAACCGCACAAAATGCATCTTCTGTGATAGCTCTTCTTTAAGGAGCTTGTGGAGTAGTTGCACTCTTCCGTGTTACTTCCTTTCTTCCCTTCACCCTCGTCTCTTGCTGGCATTGACTGCATTTGGTGGCCGCTGCACCTGTCTTAGCTAGTGCTAAGTAACTTTTGCAGACTTTTTTTTTTTTCTTCCAGATGTATGTTTATGCAATTTTTCTTTCGTTACCACTATAGCAGTTGTTTTTGTTTAGTAAAGCCACTTCGTCTCTTTTGTAGGCTTAGCAGGGGCTTTTGGGAAGGGTTAGCAGGTACCCAATATTGGTTTGAAGCAGTTGCTTCCCACTTATTTGGAAGCATTTGGAGCAAAAAGCCTTACGTTCTGGGTTGTGTAAACTTCTGTGATATGAAGCCTTTTAGATAAGGTTGACAGGATGCAAACCACAGGCATCCTAAAGAATTATTTCCTTTTATTACAGTAAAGAAAATATTCCATTTTTTTCAGGGCAGGATGGGTAACAGTTACAGTTAACAGTTACAGGAAACCTGCTTTTAAACCTCTGCTTTGGTTCAGTTCAAGCCAGTTAAATGCTCTTTCCATTTGACGGAGAAATTCCCTGGGGTCAATGGAGGGCTTCGTTTCCTCTCTACTGCTGGCGCCTACTCAGCACTAGCTGGTCTTCTTGGCAGGGGGTAAAAGGCAGTTGTCAGAAAACCTGATGAAATAATTTCCTCACCTTAGGACTGAGCCGTAGTCTCGTTGGCGTGAAGAGTTTTGCATTCTTACAAGGTCTGATGTGTAGTAAAATCATCAACTTTCAAAAATGCCTTTTTCCAAACTACCCTTCCTTCTAATTTTTTTCAAAATCAGTTTTTGTGCAATGGTATTCATAATTTTACAGCTTTCATCTTGGCAAAGACGCAGTTACAATAGGAACGGACTCAGCAAAACTGTATAATTCTATTGCCTATGAAATGAAAAGTGATTGGTTTTGTTGTGTTTCCCTCTCTGAAGGAGTTGCTGTTGCTGAGCCCGTGTAAAGCAGCCGACTTGGTAGCCATTCACTTCAGTGAGCAGATTGAGAGCATCATCACGAACCTCCAGGTAAGGTCTCAGACTCCATTGATGTTGGTGCTTCTTTACAGTGGGGCTGCCATTCCTGTCAGAAATGATTGCAAAGAGGAATGGTAAGTTGTCGCTGTGTCATAAATGGAAGAAAAATAGCTCAGGTGCCGAAATTGCGGCCTTTAAATTATTTGGCCTGTTTGTAGAGTTCTGGCCATAAAGACGTATGATCTCTGAGGTGCTGGTTGCATCACTTGATAATGCGGTTTTCAGTTTGGAGCTCAGTATGGCTTGAACTCGGAGATCAGACAGAGCTGTTGTCAGCAAACATCCTCTCCGTGTTTACACAAGACAAATCCCTAAACCAATTTCTTCAGCAGGCACCAGCCATGGGCAGTATTTTCCTCAATGGGTATACTTCAGGAATCACTGGCTTATAGCACATTATTTAAAATAGTAATGCTCTGTCTCTTCTTGTTGTACAGGACCAGTTTTTACTCTTCCAGTTTCTGAGGAGTCTCCTTGATCCGAGGTATGTAAGAAAATTAGGCCATTTGCAAACTAGAGCTTGAAAACGTGAGTTAAAATAAATTCCTACACACAGCCTACAGCCAAGTTTAGGGCTTGGAAAAGGTGACTTGCTCTTCAAACTGCCCAGAGTTGAGAAGGATTGCACAGAAATAAGTGTTCTGGAGGGTATCCTTTAGCAGAGCCCACGCCGGCTTCCTAACTGGGAAGTGGTGTGGGTTCCAGTACATGCAATGTGACGCCTCCCCCACGCGGGTGGGAGTTTGGGCATTGCTGTAACAGCTTCTGCGAGAAGGCTGTGAAGTGGTTACCCTGTGACTGAAACTGCCGTTTCGCTTCTCAGAAATAGCAGTTTCTCTTCGCAGCCCACCATTTGATTACTTGACCAAGGTGTCCAAGTTTAACATCAACAGAAAAGCATTTTGGTCTATTGGCACTTTGCATTTCTGTCTTATTTCAGAGCTGCTGCTGTATTTCACTGCAAACTTCTCTGTATCTGCTTGTTCCATCTGCTCCTATTCCTCCAGTATTTCAGCACCGAGTGTTCTCTTTCTCTTGAATCGTCTTGAAATGCTACAAGACTTTGGTTTTATTTATTTATTTTGTAAGGCATTTATATATGCACAGCCCCAATTGCCTTCAAGCAATTGTTAATGCAATGTAAGGCAAGATCTTATGTTGTCAATTAGCTACAAATTAATTGTGCTTTGTGAGGAGGAGGAGTAGTAGGAAAAGGTAGTATTATCTAAATTCAAGTGTAAATGTTTTGGTGGTTGTTGAAGTGGAATAAAAAGCATGGTTTGGAAGCTAGAACCTGGAATTAATTACTTTTTGAATTTTGTTAGGATGCAAATTAAAAAATAATAATTAAAAAAAAAGGACATGTTTTTTTTATTTCCTGAGTTTTACAGCCATGTTTGTATGGAAGGTGTGAACTTCCACACCTATTTTGTTTCTTAGAACTCAACATAAAATCAGCATTTTGCCAAGAAAATATCTCGACTGGGCTTTATGGGAGAGAAATGAGATTATTTAGCAAAGAAATGAATTTTTTTTTTTTTTAAATTGAATAGGTAAGCAGAAGTGACACCCAAGTGGGTGTTAAGTAGGGACCCTGTTTGTGCTGTGATACCGCTTGCAGCAAGTGAGACCCAATGAAGGCAGTAATTAACCTGGATTGTGAATTTATGCATAGAGTGGCCTCCATAATCTCAGAGTAATAAATGTATCTAATTTAGCTCTACCATAATTAGAGCTAAATACAACCAGTTCTCCTGTATTTAACTTGATCAAATCTCCTGCATTTAAATTATCAAAATACTAAGAATTTGGATTCACCTGTGCTAGGGACTGCCCGTAAAGCAGAAGGTCTGCGAGCCCGAGGTTTCACCCCGTCAATAAATGATGTTGTCAGTAAGAAGTGTTCTGTAGAGATCCTTGATTGCTGGAGGGGCTTCTAGTTTATTTTTTAATAACATTTAAGGTCCCGTGGTCTGGTTTCAGTGCAATGAGGCTGCCGGCTTCTAAGGCCTATGGAAATGAGCTGAACTGTGTCCTGAGGGAGGAATCTTGCTATACAAGAGCTAATCTGCAGATATACCTATACTTTGTAGTATATCTATCCATAAAATACTAATTAGGTTCTTCTGAAAACAGCCATCTCTTTTCAGTCAATCTAAATGTTTACGTGCTTTTTTTTGAGCAAAATTCTTCTTAAAATAAAGACTCTCAGAGCAGTAAATGAGTTTTTAATGTCGCAAATACGAATTATTGCTTGATCATATGGGGACAAGACTCATCACGCTAGTATAACTATCCTAGTTGGTGAAATTGCATTAGGGATTAATTTGGCCCATTTAATTTAGATAGAGATTTATTTTAAAGGAGGTGGAAGGGGGAAGGGAGAAAACAGGGTTAACAGAAATTGCCTGGGGAAATTAAAACCAAACGTCCGTATGTTTGTATCTTGTAAGCAGCCACAGAAAAGAGAGAATGTAGTGTGTATTGCTCAGCTCATTAATCACAGCCCTTGCTACATTGCCATTTTAAACTCTTTTTTTCTCTTAAAAAAAAAAACCGCAGTGACGCGCATCTGCTTGCAGCATGTGTTTCTGTATTAATATGTAACAACACTAACTTATTTAGCAATACAGTGTTCTGGGTCTATAAATGCATTAGCAGATACCTACACTTTTAGGTTCTGTGACAATGGCTCTTCTCGCTGCCCAGCTATCCGTGACACTTGCAAGGCTCACTCGTGCCAGGTTTTGTGACAAACCAGTGATTATCTCTTCCTTTTGGGAAAGAGCACGTAGGTACGGCAGGGGAGGTGTTTGGCAGGGTTGTATTGAAGATGAACTGATGACACTGACCTGAGCAGGACCTGCACCTCTCAAGAGTGTTGCTTAGTTTTTGACATTATCAAAATCCAGCATTCTTCCCATTCTCTCTTCTCTGCGTTTCTTAAGTGAAACAGTTAAGGAGAAGGTTGGCTTGCTCATGAAGTCATGAATACCAGCTGCCAGAGTTATTTCCAGACCAGAAGTTTGTTCTTGTACTAAAAATGTAGGATTTGCCATTTTCCCCATTTTTGTAGACAGAGATCACTTTAGATAGAACATGCTGCTTTATTTTAGTCTGGTCGCTCCCTTCCAGGCACTGGGCAGTTTACAGGGTGTGTGTTGTGGGGGGAGTGGGTGGTGAATGCAGGCAGCCGGAATTTACTGTTCTTCTTCGGTCCTTCGAAAGTCCATTCTTTATTTGATGTCAGAACACAATAGTTTGGATACCAGTTTTTGTACAACTCTGTCCATGCTTTGGACACTGTGATCAGTACCTGCATGAGACTTTCATTTCTGGGCAAACACCATTTATAATCAAGTGACTGACGCTGTAATCACAATAAGCTTCTTTTGGCTTGCTAGGGGCACAGTGTTCTCCTGACCTTTCTTGGATGATAAAAATCCTGTCAGCTCCTGTAGCTCCCAGGAAATATAGGCTCATATTGTATATCTGACCTTTTCCGCCCCATGGTTGTAGGGTTTGCACATCGATGCATCTTCTCCTGATCAGGAATTTCTGTTCAGCAAGGTAACAAAACTAAATGCATACCTTGATCTGTTTTCTGTCCTAGTAGGAGTTTCAGAACAGGTTTAAGGGCCCTGTTTCCTAGACAGGATAAACTTCTGTTTCCCTGCATGATGCATCAGTCCTAGAACTGCCATGTGAGGTTTAACCTGCAGTGGTGGTGAACTGCTCTTCATTTTGTGGGGTTGTAGGTGCTATGTCTACCTCTAGGAAAGTATCATCCTTTCCATCCTAACTCTTTGGAATCTCTTACTTTATGATGCTCTTTTTAAAAATAAGATCAGTAGAAAACAGTCAGGACGCAGGGCCAGCCACGGGCACTGCACACAATTCTGTTCTCTTGTTTTGTTTCCCCAACTTTAGGGGAGAAATATAATAAAAACAAGCCAAGGGATTAGAAAATGGCCACTGCACGAACCACTGCAGCGGCAGCAGCTGCTGCTGGAAAGGAATTGGAGACTTCACCTACCTGTGTTGATTGAGCAGGTCCCGTGCTGGGAGATGAGGCAGATGTCTTTAGTTCCAGCCAAGTATGGCCCCGTGATGCAGCTGGTTGCAGAACCCTTGAGCGAGGACGCAGCCTTTGGCCGAACAATATGCGGAGTCTGGTTCAAAACCTTCCAGTTGTCAATCTGCTCTATCAATGACCATGAAGTGCACAGAGTTACCGCCTCTGCAAAAGCAAAACCCAATTCACCAGTTTTGCTCTGGCTGAGAAGAGAAACTAAATAAAAATGTGGATGTTTCCCTAAAAGAAGCATGAGTGCATGTCTCAATGAGGGAGATAAAAGGGATCATGTTCTAGCAGATGAAACGTTAAAATGTGATAACTGCAGCCAAGGAAGAATTTTAGGAACAATAAGCAAAAAGCAACAAAACATTTATTCAAACACATGCAGAGAAGGTCTCTAGGACAAATAGACAGCATCTAAAAAGACCACTTAGAGACCATAAGGTTTCATGGAAGAAATGAGGTGAGTTTTTTGCATCTGACATAGAATTGCTGAAGATGTGTCTGTGCTGGTATCTTTCTTCACAGGGGTCTTTGATAGTCTAATTTATACTGAGGCATCAGTAGAATATGTTGTGGAACAAATGAAATACCTACTAACACACCTCTAGCACCAGTAACTAGTGGAAACAGCATAATTTTTGTCTTAAAACCAGATTCTTTTTACTTCTGTATTAAGGATAAAAGACAAAACACAATTATTCAATTGTGTGAAACTGTTCTTTCCAGCTAGATTTCTGGGCTAGAATTTGACTTGAGTCTCCTGTGCCTTTTTTATTCCAGAGAAGGTATTAACCAAGACCTGATCCACTTACCACCCTGCGTCACGGAGCAGTTCATTGAGCTGCTGTGTCAGTACAGCCCAGACCAGGTTTTGGAGACGCTTAAAGTTCTGGAATACTGCAGACTGGAAGAAACCATCCAGGTAGGAAAGACATGTATGAGGATAGGGGCTAGGGGAAGCATTCACATCAGCTCCTACCTCTTTAAAGTGCCATAAAAGTACTTTATCTTGGTTGTGGATTAGTTCTTGGATACTCTTCCAATCCATTTCTAACACTGTTTGTCCCCTTGACCTGCTCAACTGCTTTCCTGCAGCATGGTTAGCTATATTTAATATACTGATTCTGAGTTTAGTCTCAGGGCTAATAAGAAAAAAGCTGTTAGTGCTCTGAAGCTACTGAAGCAGAATAGAGACTGGCTGTGTTAATGTTGATTAATATGTTGAAGGTATATGAAATCATGGGCCTGGGCTTTTTAGAAAGCAATGCTGCCAAAATTTAACTAGTGCTGGGAAAGTGACTATTTCTTCCCTTTATGAAAATGTTAACAATAATCTGTCCTTGATCTTGATTTATAGATATTTTTTTTAATTTTTTTTTTTAAGATTTTAATGCTGGTGATGGCCGTAGCGCAAGTTGAGAAATAAAAGCAGCACATCGGTGCGGGGGGGAGTAGGAGTGCTGCTCAGGCTGGGTAATGTGCCTGAACACATGGAGACAGTCCTTTCTGACCATCTGCTTGTCATTGTCTTGTGGAGTAAACACACACTGGCAGATTTCTTAAGATAGACATCTACCTTTTTTTTCTTCTTTTAACTCAGATAACCCAGAAACATCAGCTCCATGAAGCTTCTTCATATTTACTGGAGAAGAAGGGAGATATCCACAGTGCCTTTTTGGTTATGCTTGAGGTACAGCAGACTGAAATCCTGAATGTGGCATTTTTGCCATGCCAGTATAGCATGACATGCCATCAGCATGGTGGCCTCTGCTAAGGTTTCTCAATTTGTTTCCCACTAGAATCCATGGAACCATCTACCTTCTGTCAGATAACAATGTTGAGGTGTCTGCAGACTCAGCAGAGCACTATATTTTTCTGGCATGTCTTCAAACATCTAGTAGATAATAGATGCTGAAATTTGTTTTTCTTAAAAATCATCTTTCAGCTCCTGTTTTCCTTTCCATATTTGGAAAGACATTTATGCTACATTAGTCATAGCGGGGGGGAAAAAACGAGGGTGAGCCTTTGTAGCTGTACCTTTTAAAAACACTTCCCTTGAGATTCTGCAAGTTTACTGTTCTGAGCTCTCTCTTTTGTTTCAGCGATTGCAGAGCAAGTTGCTGATGCTTATGCAAGATGATGAAAGTAAGAGTTACCAAGTTAAATTCCATTTTCTATTAAAAAGAGATAAACACAAAAATGTAAAGTACATACGCCTGACACCTGGCATAATAAGATCCTATTTCAGGTTTCTAGGTATTACGGTGACATTTTTTAATCTATATTCACATGGCTGTGGTAGTTATTCTGCTGACACTTCCTCACTCTCTTACTCTGATCTCGCTAGAGATCTAGAACGAGCTGTAACGGATGGGGATTTTTTGTGTGTGTGTGTGGTGATCTGCCCCATTAGCTTTCTTTGATTGTGACTGGTGCTCTTACTGGCTTACCAGACACATTTCCTATGTTAGAATCCATTCAAACTCATCACTGAGCTTTAGCAGGCATTATGTGTGAACAGTGATGAGAGACATCTGGAAGTAGCTTTTGTCAAAGCAAACTTCTCAGAGAAGTAAGAATGTTCTGCCTGCCGGAAATCAGTATATGCACAAGTGCTATTTCACTAGCACAAGGACTCATGGGTGCCTAATTAAGTGCAGTGCCCATATTTGTTACTTAATTGCATCCTAAACCCCAGCTAAGATCTTCCTTATTCGATTACATGAAATGTTTTATGTGCCTGATTTATTGAGCTATTCAGGAAAAGTGCCAAAAATTAGGACCTGTCTTTGTAATGTAGTTGCTCACTGTAGTGAACAAACTTTAGATGAACAGCATGATTTTATTTTTCCGGATGATTGGGAGTTAACATATCTAATAGTTTTTAAAATTGCAATTTGTTTTTTCCTCAAAAACTTAGGCTTGGCTGAACTCCCTTTGCTAGAAAACATTGAAGATACCTTAATGAAAACAATTGCCCTTTGTCAGAGAAATTCACACAATTTAGACCAGCAACAGCGAGAGGTAAGGTAATAAAAAAAAATGTATCACTAAAATCAGCAAAGGCTTCTGCATCTCCTGAAACTTTCTCTTCAGGTGCTTCTTCCTTTCCCCACCTACTGGATACTGATATGTCTCAAGCAGTCATTGTTTTCCTCTGCTTTGTGTTGCAGTGGTTCAGGTTGTAGACCCACAAGAGAGAAATCCTCACTTGTAAGGGTGAAGCACAAAATAAAGCATGTATCAGCAGTGGAGAAGCAGATAAACAATGTCCTTTCCCCCATTTTTAGCTCCAGTTGAAATTTTGGATTGAATATCAGACACTAAGGAAGGCGTAGTAAGGTTTGAGCCCACATTATGGTGGCACCAAGCTGATGCCTCTGTCACTGTGGCTGCAGAATATTGCTGTTCTGAATATGTTCACAAATCCTGAATTTAATGTCAGCCTGGTCTTTGAGGGGCGGAGACAACACAGCTCGCTTGAGCTCTTGTTGAGAGAACTGGGTTTCCCTGTCTCCTACTGCGGATGCATTTCCGTTTTGCCAACGTCAGTGACATAGAAGGCATCTTTACTCCTAAGATTTTGTAAAACTTACGTAACTGAACTCAAAACTGAGAACACTGTTCCCATGGCTGAAGAGGTGGCATGTCTGGAAGTTAAGAGTTCCGTAATTTCTTCTGAGCACTGTCCAGTGTATGAGGTGACCTGCTCGGTTTCTTCTCTTAAGTGGTCCTATTGTGCAACAGACAGCTGCTGTGTTGTATTGAAGAGGTGTCTGCGTGCACACCCTGAGTGCTTACGGCCTGCCTGCCTCATTGGGTAGATCAGAGTTAGTGTCTGCTCTTATTCTGGGTCCTGTTCCATCTGCTGGAACTCTTTGTTGATGCCCAAGTAAGATTTGACACTGGTCACCAAATGAAGGACCACCTTCCCCAGCACAGTGTTACATGAATTTTCACAACTCCTGTATTCCTCCTGGACAATTTAGATGCCCCTTTCCATTTGGGATCCATTTACTGTGCTACCCGTTATGTCTGCAGCCTCTACGCCCGGAGAGTTTGCATCTCACATGGAGAAGCAGTTGGGGACTGAATGAAGTAAAAGTAGATTTCTTATGTTGTCACAATTCCAGTAAAGAAACAGGAGGGAATGGAGAAGAGGGAGCAACAGGAGCCAAAGGTCTTCTGTGCTCAGCCCCCAGTGAAATAGTATCTTTATCTAAGAGCAGTCTAGACTGAATGCAGATCCCAAAGTGCTGAGCTTTGAGGTTATTTTAACACATTTCAGTCCTGTTCCATTGCAGTCATGCAAAATGTAGTTCTGTTCTTCGGAAGGCGGAAGTGAGTCTTTGGAAATGGACTCTGACGTTGGTTACAGCTCATTTTTAGTACTGCCGTGTTCTTACTGTTTTTTTTCCTTGCATTCAATTATTTCAGGCCCTGTGGTTTCCCCTGCTGGAGGCTATGATGTCCCCACAGAAATTATCTGGTTCTTCACAGTGTCGATACTCTGAATGTAAGTATTTTGGCCTTTGTGACCCCAAATATTAATCAAAATCTGTGTGCTGTCTTTCCTCCTCTACTGAAAATACAAGAAAAGCAGTTTTGTTGCTCAGTTCCTAAATGTGCTGCTCCTGCAGTAGATCTGAACTGCAATGGTTGTCAGACTGAGCGCAGGTTGGGCATTTGGGTAGGCTGCAGTTGTCAGGTACTTTGTTTTTTAGTTCTGAGTGGAACAGGACCCCAGCTGCAGCCTCTGCTCATGAGCTGGTTCCATTGAGGATGGTCTATATAAAAAGCCAAGTATGTGCACAGCATGTACAAAGGCTTTCTGGGGTGTAAGCAGGTTGTGTCTGCACTTTGGGAACTTCTGACATAATACACTGTCATCTTCCATGCCTGCCCTTTCTGTACATTTGTCCCTGCACCCGTCTGTTGTATATAAAATCAGTAGAACTCGAATACTCCAGGTAAATTCTCTACTCCAGTTCTAGTGCCCTGCATCTGTTGTGGATGTCAGCAGCACATCTGGAAAAGCCTCCCCTTATGGGAGAATTAAGACTAGTTAAAAAGGGGCTTAGATACCGTAGTCTTTGGACAGAATAATGTCTTTTGGTCCATTCCAGCCCTGTGCTGGATTGTAGTTGTGCATGGTTAAGGATCACAAGATATTACAAGTAAGTGTGGTGGTGATCATGCTGTCCGTCCTCCTATTTCTTTCCTTCCAGTGACCATTAGCTGTACCTGGACTCCTGGGGATAGTCTTGCAGAGATCGGGAACTCAAAGATACACATCACCTCTCTTCCCTCAACTCATCTTTTCCTCTAAATTCAGAATGTCCCTTAGATTATCCATTTTTGGGAGCTAATGCCTGCAGTGAAGTAACCATCTAGAGTGATACCACAAATGATGAGAAGATAATATGCTTGGATTCTGCATAACTATTCTGTTTTCATTCCTAACGTGCATGCTTCCCAAACTGCTTGAACTAGCTCATTATCCCCACAACGAAGGTGAATTGCTGGGTCCATGCATATCTCAATATTGGCTCTTACTTTGGGGGACTGGGGGTCGAGGAACAACTTTCATGCAAAGGTTAACGCTAGGAAGTTCTAGAGTCCGTGGGACTATAAGATGGACAAGGCAACCAAACTGGGGTTTGGTAGCAGTAGGAAAAGTGAATGACAGTGCTACAAAGAAAGTCTCAAAATGTGAAGGTTTACTTGTAGGTTGGGTGCGGGAGGGGAACAGAGAGGCATCCTGATATCAAAAAGTTTTAAATATACTTTCTCATACAAAAAGCTGCGTGTGCTTAGTGCAAAACATGTAGAAGAAATAAATACAAAAACCATTTTTCAAACTAGAAAACATGAACCGAAATAAAACTCTCGTAATCTGAAAGACTGATCTCTCTTTATTCCTTGAATCTTAATGAACTGCTGGTGGCTTTTATGTTTGATATTTCAGCTTTGAAGAGTTTGACGATGCAAGTGCTGAACAACATGGCTGCATTTATCGCTCTTCCTTCAATCCTGCAGAGAATTCTACAGGTGAGTTTCTGAAGAGAAGCAACTTTTACCAAGCTGTGCCACTCAGTTATTGGGAAGAGCTGAACAGATTACTGATACGATAGCAATTTCCATGTCGTTAAAGATCAGGTTAGCTAATTGTCTGGCTCAAAGTATTTCTTTAGAAGCTCAGTTGGTGAGATACAGGTTTGAAAAGCTGATAGAATGAATGACCTGGAAGACTTGACGCTCTGAGGAGATATGTGGGAACACATAGACCTGTGAGAAGAGAATTGAGGTAATTTCTGCAAACCAAATAAAATATTATCTCAAAGGTTGCAATTTGAACTGAAACTTAGCGGTTTTAGGGGCAAAGCCACTATGAATTTCTCAAAGTTTGGAACTGAATTTGCTGAAAGCCATTTAGCAAAGGCTCTGGGCTGGACAATTGTGAAAACATGAACGCAAAGTTTGTAGGCTTTGGAGAAAGAGATCCAGACTGACCGTTTTTATGGTGCAGTGTATTATTTTGTTATTAAGCAGCAAACATCTTGTAGAAGAGCTGATTTCAAAATGGGATCGTGGGTTAGGTGATCACAAGCAGCTATGATTTGTTAATTTGCAAAATAGATAAGGTTGGGATTTAATAGCAAACCTTGAGAAAGGCAGAAAATGAATTGGAGAAATTGTCTGCATTGTGGAGTGGGATGATTGAAGGGTTGAGAAAGTGTTGAATTACTCTTCAGGGTTTCTGTTTCTGATGAGAGAAGGAAATGTAGAAAAGGGCTTACAGGCTTCACAGGGGGAACACGCACCTCTAGCAGCCTATTAGTTTGATCTTAATATTATGCACAATCTTGAATTTTGGAAAAAAAATCATGATTAAAGACAGTGAAAATGTTGTAAAAGAGTGGACAGAAGGTGTGATCAAATGAAATATGGTTTTATCAAAGGTAGAAAATGTCGAGCAAACTCAATGCTTCTTCAATAACTTATTTCATCTAGTTTTAACTGAGGCATTAGATACAATTTCCTATTGAGCTTTGTTTGATGTTTAATGTAGGCAGGAAAGGATACCGAAGCTGTGAATGAGTAAGTGGGGAGATTGACAGGGAGGCTTTCCTGGGTTATGTTGAGAATTGCCAGAAAACCAGTGACCAGTGTGAAGATAACACAGTCAGGAGGTATTACAATGTGGAGGAAGATCCTGTTCTCCCTTGGGAAGACTAGAGATTCTTGTTTGCAGTCTTCAAATATTTCATTGCTTTTCTATTCTTACAGACTCTTTTAGCAGAAATAGAAAACCCCTTTTCTAGAGGCTGGCATTCCTGGCCTGGAGGCAACAGATGGGTGAAATGTATTTGTCAGTTGTACGGGGAATCGGCTGGTGCGATGGCACTATTGCAGGGATAATGGGATGCTCACAGCACATCAGGTGAAGCACTTTCACTAGGGACAGAAATACTTAAGGCGTTATTTAAAGCAGCATGTGCAACTCTGGTCACGGGGTTTGGAAGGGCGGGGAAACTGCTCCTGCTCGTTCCATTTCCCTGGTCAGCCTTACAAATTCAGTCTGACAGAATAGAGATTGAAAGAGGTGGATGTTGCTGTACAACTAGAGCAAAAACTGGGGAGAGATGACAACGACTTAAGATGTATTCAGAGAGGAGGACTGAATTCCACGTAAAGAACTTCATAAAACAGGAGCAGTAATTGGAACCTTGTAGCTCAGAAACAGGTGTAGGGAAAATAGTGTTGTAAAACTCAGTAGAAGATCCTAGGGAAAGGAAGGTGGTATTTATTTGCAGGATCTCTAAATAAGTTGACTTTGCCTCTTAACACTCATTCTTTTATAGATTTCATTCACTCCCTTGCACTCAGGTATCTGCAAACACCTAAGATGTATGGGAATGAGTGACCTGACCTGGGTCATTTGTGGGCAGTAGAGAGGGTGTCAGCCCTCTGCGTCTCCCTCTGCATCTCTGGGGTTCCTCTGACTGATGGTGACAGCTTAGTTATGTCCTTTACAAGTTGCTGGCTGTTAGAAAGTGGATTTTTGCCTCTGAACCTCACTTAAGCTTCTGTAAATCACAGGCCAGATTGCTGCATGCTTTTTCCCTTGTTTGGAGCCTAGGTTTGAAATACGTGTCTGTTCTCCTGTTGGGCTAACAGAAAAATGGTGTGTGATATTCTACAAACTTGTCATCCTCCTCACGTTCGGACACGGGGTCTTCTACTGATAACTTGTCTGGGCTCTTATCAGTCTGCTGCCTTCAGTGCTTGACACCCTCCTCAGCTTTGCAGCTGGGAACAGTGTCCTTTGTTACCAAGACAGACCGTTCATTTAACCCTTTGTTTTTCTGCTTAAAACCACACATTTTCATTCACACTGCATTCACACAGACCTTTATTTCTGAGTTTCTGGGATTGCATTGCTCCAGATCACTTCTGCTTGTGTGTTTGTAGCTGTGTTGTATTAAACTATGGCTTCAGGGCTTGCACTGGATGCCTGTGGGAGGTTTTCTTGGGGGTTTATTTTGGGGCACAGCTTGGCCCTTGAAAGAATGTTGCTTTGAATTCAGCTGGGAAGATGATGTTGGGAATGGTGGCCATGTCCTTCGGTGCTGAAATGTTGAGGGGTTTGGAACCCTTGCCACATTTGGGATGAGGAAAGAAACTCCCCCTGTGTTAGACAGCAGGGAGCACTGGATTTTTTGCCTCGCTGTGGAGTGTGACCTGTCATCTGCTCCCTTGGGTTATCTGGGAATGCCATTTAAGTGCCCTGCAGGGAAGAATCACAACATGGCATGCATGTATGATGTTTCCCCAGAACACTGTCTCAGTGGCTTCCTCGGCTAGAAAGATCTCTATTTTGTTAGCCCTGGGTGGGTATTCCTTTTGCAAAGCTGTGTCATTGCTCTTTGAAGCCACGTAAAATTCTAAACCCTGGTGCCAGTCATTCTGTATTGGCTCTGGGCAGTATGTAGGGCCTCGTTCAAAATGTTACTGACCTGCCACTTTAACCGTGACCAGAAGAAAACTCTTAAACCAGTTCTTCCGGGCCCTGGAGAACATAACAGCCTTTCCCAAGCCCTCAAAATATTTCTGTGAAACCCAGAATTATGAGCTGTGCTTGTCTGAAAATGCTCTCAAAAGCTGCTCCAACAGAGGTCAAGTCTTGGTGGTAGAGCAGAGATGCGCTGGAAGTGCAGGTCTGGAAGGTACAACAGCTGCCCAGGAATTAACGAAGGGATTTCTTGTAGAGTGGATGACATCGATAAACTGAGGTAGATTATCTTGCCTTCTCTGAAAAGGAATGAGAGTATTCCAATTTCAGTGGGCTGTTTTTCTTCCTCTTCTGGGCTTAACTGATGATAGATTATACCTTATGCAAATGTTAACTTTGCAACCAAAATGCTTTGCTAAAGGGCACCTTGCAAAGGGCTATGACCAGACTCCGCAGCTTTCACAGAAAATGGGGGGGCCCCTGGCACCTGCCTTTTGCAGCATATTGGCTCAACTTTATATAATTGAAGTCATGTGAAATAACGATTCATATGTTTATTTTGTTGCTTATCCTTAATAATGTTGTGAAGTTATTTATTAAATAGGAAGTCTGAAATAACCATATTAGGAGAGGTACTAGAGGAATCCTCTTGAGCATTAAGGAAAATTCCATGTCATTAAGGACATGAATGCTGCCTGAAGAGGGCTGAAAGGTTGAGTGTTAATTCCCTTACAAAGCTGTAATCCTTCATGAATGTTTTGTAAGTAGATGCAGCTGATGCCTCCTACTAAATGGAGAACTGGAGAAGCCAGAAATTTAAAAACTACCTGTAGGAACCCCAAAGTGGGGAAGGAAGGAATCTCAAAATCTGTTACAGAGGGGAAGCAAAAACATCCAAAAAGCCTTTGCTTGAATTTTTTCCGTCCCTGCCTAGGGCCTTGCCTGTTTTTATTTTTTTCCAGTCCTGCAGGTCAACGCTGGGACTAGTTTTATGTGCAATAGTTGCTCTGTCCCCTTGCAGATGGGACAAGCTGTAAGTGAATGGGTTTTCTGAGTCCATAGTGCTTTTATTGGCACAGTTCTGTGAGTGCTGTCAGCAAAGAAGGTGTTGTTTGCTGGACCCAGGAAGAAACTGGAAATGGAGGAGACAGAATGGGCTGAAAGGCTGCGTGAGCACCTCTGGTGTGCATCTGGATACCTGCCAGCTTTTTCTCATCTGTCTGTTGGTGGCGGCACTGGGCCGTGAGTTTCGCTGTTTGGCTTTGGCTTGCCATGCTGTGTCGCCATGTCTCCAGGGAAATACCAGCCTGGGAACAGTAGCTGTGATCCGTTCCTGGTTTGGTGCAACCGACTGTTATTAATGTGCCATCCCATACAGTGCACTGGGAGCATGTGTAAATCCCAAACTGAGGTGAATTTTATAAGGTGAAATTAATGAAACGTATTCCCCCATAAAAGTAATTGATCTCACAGGACCCTTGTGACTGCAAATTTTGTGGGGGCTGAAACCAGCAAAGTGGAAGAAAGCATTATAACTTGCTGGAAAGGTGAAATTACAGCTCTGGATTTTGTGCTCAAGGTAGGTAGGCAGCTGTGAAGCACTGCCCAACGGCTGCCGGCAGGAAACGTTCAGGCACATCACCGTCTGCACTTGAGTGCCAGGTGCAGTAGAAGGCTTTGCTAGACCACATGGTTCCTCTTCGGAGAAAAGTCCATTCTCTTCCTACTTGCCATTTTTTTTTTAGAGACCATCAAGTGTGACTTGAGAAAAAATGAGCAACTGAACTCTCTGCTTCATCTCTCCTCTTCTTCCTCTGTCTCTGTCCAGACAAGAAACAAGTTGCTTTGAAAGTCTGTACTTGCAGCTTGGGAAGTTAGAGCTGCTGTATGTAAACGGTTGCATCCGTACAGTTTGTGAGTTACCTGTTTGGGTTTCCTTGGCTATATACTCGAGTGCTTTACGAAAGTGAGTATCTGGTGGATACAAAAATAACTTGCCCTATGCTATGGATCACGTACGCGCTGCATTGGAAGTCCTGAGTTCCCTGCTGCCCTCCATAATTCATATAGTGACTCAGTGTAGTGTACTTTCTATGGTGTTGTTCTTAAATTATGCATGCAGAAAGGAAACTTAGTGTTGTTTGAGGCCATTACTGTTCACCTGGCAAAAAAGTCACCTCTCCAGTATGTCGAGGCCTTCTGTATATTCCAAGTCTACAGCTGGCTTTGACTCACGTACTATTACTCAGTGCTGGTTTTATTAGGCGTGAACCTTGGTGTTTCTGCCTGTCACATTTCCTCTGAAGACTGTTGTTCAAGATTTGCCTGACTTGCTTTCTCTAACTGTTTTGGTGATCTCTCTGGGTATCTTGCAGTGTAACTTCCATGCTACTTTAGCTGTCTTCCTCAACTTGCTTTTTCACTCTTACTTCTCCTTTCTCTCCCTCGCTCTCAGTCCCAGCACGGAATCACCCTTGCTCCTACTCCTTTTCTTATTCATCTCATCCAGAGCTTGTTCGTCCAGCTCCTTCTCTTCCTGTTTCCACTGTGTCTCCATCATTTTTCTACTAGCCAGTAGTAGATCCTGCTGCTAACCCAACTCCTTGCCCTTGCTTCCCATTTGTGTTAAAGACAGCAGGACTGGCTGGGTCCCAGCTGGTTAGCTGACAGCTTGCAGGGCGTCTTCTGTAGTGAAATGGTGCTGTGTTGCATTCTCGCCTGATCATGCTGCTGCAGCAAAGACAAGTAGGAGGAGGCTGTGTTCCTGGCACGTGCGTGTTGGAAGTGGTGCCATGTTGCGTGTTGGCAGGGGACAGGGCACCTGTGCAGCTGCATGGAGAGATGTTTTGGGGTCAGTTCTGCCCAGAGACCTAGTGCTGGTGGCGGGTAGTGCTCGTGGCCACTAGGAGCTGTCGGCAGACTCTCATGGTGCTGGTTGTTGGGCAGAGGTATTTCCTGGCATGGGCTCTTGTTGTGCAACGGGGCCTGGCAGGAGGGAATGATACTGCAGAAGTCTCTCCCCTCTTCCAGCGCTTTGCCCACTTGCCTGGTTAAGAAGCTGTGCGCTGTCTTGGAGAGCAGCTCCCAAAGGGCTCCTTGCTGAGCTCACCCCAGAACAGGGAGAGGCACCCTGGACCAGGGCTCCTGTCCTGCACCAAGCGATGCTTCAGAGGGTGCCAGGGTTGGTGTGGAGGAGAAGGGGATGTTTGGTTTGGAACAGGCCTACGGAAGGTGGTTGAGGTGCACCAGGGCAATGACTTGTACCACAACCCTTCACTTGTGCTTCTGGGACATGTAAATAAAGCTGCTCAGGGCACGTGGAAATCATCCCTGCAGCAACAGAAGAGCCCTAGGCCCCTATTCTCTAGATGATGTTCTGTCATCTGGGATGTGAGACCGGGATTGCTCAGGATTCCTGTGTACTGCTGTGCAGCTACGCAGCCCGCTGGATCTGTGTGCTTTCAACCTGCAGCTGAGGGCATGTTGGGTGAGCTTGGGGGTGACCCGAGGGTCAGCAGAGACTGAGGAGGGAATTACCCTCTGACCTGGGAAGAGCACACTGGCAGTGTGGGGCCCCGAGCCTGCAGGCAGCCCAGGAGCTTGCTGACCAGCAGACACCAGTAGCAGTCGGTGTCAGGCGGCAGCACAGACGCGGTTGACACCTCCTGTGTCGCTGCAGGGTGTTTTCTGCTGTTTTCTTCGATATTCCTCAAATGCACTCTCCAGTCAGCCATTTGCATCTCCGGAGTGAAGTTCCCAATGTCACATCTGAAGTCTTTTGACCCAAGCACAGTAATTAGTATTGATATTGTCATCTACTCAGTTTTGCTAATTACCAATTTTCCCATCAATACATAGGATTATTGTGCTGCCCTTGTGCATGTACAGCATCTTTAAATCTGGAGTCATAACTTCCATTTGTGATGCCAATCTGGAGGGGGGGGGGGGAAGATTAAAAAAAAAAGCCAGAGCGGTCATATCCTGTGATTCAGCTGCAGCTTTGCATTTCTTCATACAGGATCCAGTTTATGGAAAAGGGAAACTTGGAGAAATTCAAGGACTCGTCCTGGGAATGCTGGACACTTTTAACTACGAACAAGTAAGTCGCACACGTTTCTGTTGTGTCCGCTGCTGTGTACAGGGATTACTGTTAGCTGTCTAGCCTGCTGCTCTCTCTCATTTGTCATTTCTTTCTGCAGGGCAAAGTGAATGGAGATGCAGCTGATGTGTGTTTGTGGGACTGGGGAAAGGGGAATGAGTTTGTGTTGCTCACAGACAGATTGCAAGTGAAGGGACTGGCAGGTACATGATGATATGAACACCTTGGTAGTTCAGTTTTATGTTAAATGTACTGGAAAGATAAACATCTGATTTTTTCTCCAGCTCATCCTGCAGTTAGGGATTCAAAGGCACAAAGCTAATATGTTCTGTCTTTTTACGTGGTCTTAAATAAGAGCTTTTTAAATTAGGCTGGTTTGCCACTTCCCAATGGTAGTGCTGCACTACTTTGTCACCTGATGAGATTTCACCTTTATCGCACTCCTGCCTTTCTCTGTCCAGTCTCAAATCCCAGGTAGTCTCCAAACTTCAACGGTTTTCTAAAACTCATTTTCCCTGAAACAGAAAGCGTGGTCTTCCTCCAAACTCAACCTGCCTCATTCTGCCTACCAGGTGGCACTGCCATCCCCACTGCTGCTCAGGCCTCTGTGCGGCAGCAGCCAATTGAAACATAAAATGGGAAGTAGTTTTACTGTCGAGGGCTGAACATAAAGAACCATTATCTCTGTTTGGGTTCTCGGTAAAGGTCTGCTCTGAGCAGCACAGGTCCTTTGTCACTGCCTGGCACTTGTCTAGTGCAGACTGCATGTCACATCTGGACTCAGCCAGATGTGAACCACTGGTGCAACCTCTGCAGCCTTTTGTGAGTTGCTGGCACAGAGCATCGATAGATCACGGACCAGAGCAGCTATGCCTGACACCTGCCATTGCTGCGCTAAGCACTGACCGCTAAAAACTAAGGGTATTTTGCTTTTGGCTTCTCAGAAATGGAAATCTCGGTTGGGAAGAACAAGCAGATGAGAAGCTCAGCATTTTTTTTCATATTTTAATTGTGATAGTGCATTTGGGCTTTGATTTTTATCAGCATATTTCTACTAAAATGGAGGATGTAAGCAGTAGCTTACCCCACCAAGATGGAAAAAAAGGAGGATCTGGTATGGAAGATGACAAAATGAGGCTACCATGTCTCTTTTAATGCTCTTTGACAAAAATCAATAAAGCACTTATCTACTTAAGAGTGAAAAGGTATTGTCTCTGTTAACATGTGGTGACAGGATAAGTATTTTGAGGGCAGTGGCTAGAAAACATAAAGAGAAGCAATTTTGTTGGTTGTGCTCTTAGTAATCTGCTAAGCTGCTTGTTATGAAGAATTGATCAGTGTAGAGTTTCTGCAGTCTGGAGATGACAAAATGACTTAGTTGTTCTGTGTATTGTCTTCCACACAGACCCTTTTAGAGACAACTACGAGTCTTTTAAACCGTGATCTCCACTGGTCCCTGTGTAACCTAAGAGCTTCTGTCACTAGAGGGCTTACCCCAAAGCAGGATTACTGCTGCGTTTGTCTACAGCAGTACAAAAGAAGGCAAGAAACTGCTGATGAAATCATTGTTTTCAGGTAAAGTTAAGGGTCACAGCTGTGATCATGTTAGTAGTTTTAAAAGAAAAGGAAGATAAAGAGCTCTGACTTACACAAGTAATCGGTGTATTCCTGTGAGCATGTAGTCCTGCTCCCTTGCACTCTGACCCGTCAGAGCCAGCTGCCTTTGCATGCAGCCGGCTCGGTCTCGGCTGGAAAGAACTGCCTTACAATTTCGAAGGCTGTTCCATAAGCTGTCACTTTATCTGTCATCTCTCCCAGCAGTGCGGTTTATGCAATTGCAGCAGCCTGAGTTTATTTCCCTGTATTTGTACATCTCAGATCCGTTGCAGCCCTGACTACGTACTCTGCTGGCATCTCTGGTTTTCCTGTCTGTGCCCAGGTGGCTGTAAAATAAGACAAGATCATTATTACCGTAGTATTATGATCTGTAACTGTATTGGCAAATGGGCACCTACTGTTATTTTTGCAAGTCCTGAAATACTGCAGGAGGGTGTGGAGGTACGAAGGGAGTGTCTGTGCTGCTGATGTGTATTTACAGAGGAGCAGCCTTGTTTTCCATTGACCAGAGAGCTCCCCTCCAAGGTGTGGAGCTGCCGGGCTGCATTCCCCTGCCTTTATGCTCCGAGCAGAATTCTCTTCCCTTTATAGCTGTGGCCACTTGTACCATTCGCTGTGTCTGCTGAGTAAAGAGTGTGGGACGATAACCAAAGGCCTGATGAGGTGGATGTGCTACAAATGCAACTCAAGTAACAAAGGAGGAAAACTGAGCGAGAACTTCTCAGAGCTAAAAAAAGGAAGTGGAGCATCCTTGGCACAGGTAAGGTTTGTGAGGTGCTTTCTCTCCAAGTAAAGTTTGAGCAGTGCTTTTAGGCTTCATCACTTTGTTCTCATGTCTCTGCTTCCAGACAAGCCCGTGGTCAGTAACTGTCAAACAGTATCTGCAGCTACTGGTCACGTTTATGAATTACATCTTGTTTTGGCGTCGATATACGGAGCTGTGCAAGGAACGGGAATGTGTTTGTCCAGAAGGTTTGGGAACTGCTAGCCAGCCTGGGGGCAGCTGGATGCTGGCAGCTGGTTGCCTGCTGGGTGCATCCACCACTTTCTCTTGTACGTGAGAGTCTGGGATGTGCCATTACAGACGGTTCCTTTCAAACTATTTTTAGGTGTGTTTTATATAAAACTTTTATTAAAAGCTGGCATATTCCTTGGGGCTAGATTGTTGAGGCTCTGTTCTACCTTCCTAATAGATAACCTGGCTCTGGGTAAAAGATCTGGAATTGATTTGACTCGCTAAGGGCTCACAGAATGTTTTAAGAAGCTTGCATGTAAACCAGACCGATGCAGCTGGATTTGGGCGAGAGAAGAGATAATTAGTTTGCATTTATTGTTAGTATTTGCGTGGAAGAAGTTTCTCCATCCCCAATTCAAACAGAAATCCAGTCTTAATATGCCTGTCTTTTCCCTGGCATTGTATTATAACCAAAAATGGCAGGTAGTTTGATGGATGTCTTCTAGGGATATTGCACCAGGCGGAGGTGAACTCTCCTGCCTCACGTTCCACCGAAGGTGGTCACTGATGAGGGTTTGTTCTTAAATGCCTCGAGGCACTTTGTGCATTTGTCACCACACAGATGCATGCAAAGTGGCATGCAAAATTTTTCCACTTCTGAAACCAAAGTAATACAATCTTGGAGTACGGTTTTATGGTAGTACTTCAGTTTTCCTCTAGCAGATTATTTCAATTTCTGCCAAATCAGTTCCGATCAAAAGATAGCTAACAGCATTAGTCAACTTCCATCAGCTTCTCTATTAGCAAAAAAAAAAAGAAGCTTCTTGCTTGAAGGGAGACTTGGGGGCGAAAGTAATCTCTGAGGAATGTATGGAGCAAAATGCAATCTTTGCAGTCAAATTGTGTTAGTTTCTTATATGGTGACAGCAAGAAAAGCTTTCCCAGAAGATTGTAAATCAACTGTGGTCCAGTCAGTCCACTTAAAAATGCTCGTCATTTTGCATACCGTTCTGCTACAGCGAAACAGGGATACTGGCTCTGACGGGCAGATTCAACAGCCCCGTGTCCTGCCCTCTACACTCCTGCTCCAAAGGAAGATGTGCAAGTGAGCGTGACACACCAGGCTTAACTTTAAAGGCAAAATTAAGTACTAAAGCTACATCGATCATTAAAGCACCTGGCATTTTATAGCAGTGCCTTATAACTTGGTTATCACTTGGGCTTGTCACGAGCCAGTCAGTCAGAGAACCCCCGTCTCTCCCCTCTAATACGAGTCTGGACATACCCCATAGCAGAAGCAGCGGAAAATGCTCCAGATGGCATGGGAATGGTCAGGGAGGAGAAGATGCTTCCCTTTATTTAACTGATCCACCTGCAGAAGTGAGGGGCTGGTTGGGACTTGGGGCTTAAAGGGAGATGTGGAGAGCCTGGATGGGGAAGAAAAGGGGTTCCAGCATGGATGGTGCTAGCTAGGAAATGTCCGTGCCAGATCACCCAAGTGCTGGCTGCGTCCCTGCTGTCGTGGTCCTGTGCTGAGGACCATGGGCTTCTTGGCAGAGAAGCCCATGGCTCCCCGCTCCGTGCACGGCTGGCCGGCACAGCTTGGCTCTGGCTCATTGGAGCCAGCGCTGCTTCAAGCCCCCCCACCTCCTCCTCCTGATGTCCCAGATCCTCTCTAAGTTTGTGAGGTTCCTCAAGTATTTAAATTATAATATTAAACTCTTGTACTCACATGTAATTAAACTGCTGCGCAGTCAGATACTTAAAAAACTGAAGGTATTTAGACTTGGCAAAAGACCGTAAAATCTCTAACTTCTCCAGGAAGTTTGTTTGCTTAAGAATTGCCGCTCAGTAATGTTAATCAACCCTGTGAGGTAACGATTAATCTGGCCAGGCACGGTCTGAGTTACAGAACGGACTTTTCCTTCTGGGGGAAGTGGTGGGAATGCGAAGTGGAGGAAATGGGTGTGTGTGTTCCCTGGCTCCCTGGAGCCAAAAGCGGAGGGCGAGGAGGGTCACCTGCAGCCC
This sequence comes from Alca torda, assembly GCA_008658365.1. NCBI lineage: Eukaryota > Metazoa > Chordata > Aves > Charadriiformes > Alcidae > Alca > Alca torda. Next base: position 29,254,145 of record CM018081.1, on the reverse strand, counting down.
CGCAGTGCTTGCTGGGGACAGACAGGTGCAGGCCACTGCACAGGGTTTGCTCTCCTGCAGCCTCGAGTACATTTAAATGGAGAATTAAGTGTGAAAACAGCTAAGCTCCCCATGCTCGTTTGGACATGGCGCTGGTCTGTGCCCAACTGAGGTCTGTTTGAAAGGTGCATTTCTGCAGCAGCCTGGTGAGGACACAGGATGGCAGAGAGAGGAGGTGCAGGCAAGCGAAGGCACTGAGGGAAAGGGGAGTCTTGCAGGGCTCCCCCCACCCTGAGCCACATTCCGGTGTTCCCAAGGGTCCTTCTCAGCCTGGATCTGAGATAACAGTGGTCCCTGGTGCCACCCCAGGCGCAGAAGGGATTTATTTCCATTTGTCACAGGTTTGTTGAGCCTTTTGGTGCTGCAGTTCTTTGGTGAAGGGCTTCTCCGCGTTCCCTCTCAACTCCGCTGACACTGGGCAGACCCAGAGGTCTGGGTTGGTCAGGCTGCTCTTGCTTCCACAGCTGGTGTTTCTGCAGATGCTGAACAGCAAATCCCAGAGGGAGGTTACGCTAACACAGCTCTGCTTCCAGCCCTGCCTGCCCCAGACCCCGAGGAGCCGGTGCCAAAGCTCCAGGGACATTCTGCATATGGATCTGTGGGAGGGTATTTCTTTGCAACCACTTTGAAGAGCCTGAGAGCTTCGTCTGTCTCGTGGCAGAACCTAATGTTTGGGTTTTTTCCATAGTGAAATCCTCCGTTTAGGTATTTATTTTCTTAGCAAACCTTGAATTAGGAATAGATTCATACTGAGAAATGCCACTGAGCATCTGGAGTGCGTTTCATAGCACCAATTCTGCTCTGTTGAAACAAAGACTGTCAGTTCGAATTTTGCAATGTTGTTGAGATTTATATGTGAAACGACAGCCCAACAGACAGTGTTTCTTCTGTCCCTGCTTTGCATGCATGACTTCTGTAGCAATCACCTTGAAATTGGGGGAGGTGGAGAGATGCTACAAGCTAGCACTGAGCCACTACTGAATCTGGTGCTAGCGCTTATTTACACGGAGCCTGTGTGATGAGGGCTTGAGCTGTTCTGCTCCAGCCAAGGGGAGTAGTGAGAGAAGGGCAAAGGGGCTTTTCCTCTGGTTTTGCTCCCAGAAGTTTGTGCTTTCTGGGTTATCCTCTAAACCTTGCTGTCTTCCCAAGGGTAATCTTCTGTGTCTAAACTGATCATCTTTCCTGTCCTCCTTACCTTATACTCTACCATAAATGAGTGTTAAAAATATTAAAGCTTTGTGTTTGTGATGATTTTCTTAATCCAATTTAAAACTCGCAGTGCTTTTTTTGCATTGGGGTGGTTGAAGTTAACTGAGGCATATTAGGTGAAAGCACAGCAGCTGGGCTGCCTAAATACCTGAGTGAAATAGTCCTGATATCTGTCATTGATCTCCAAAACGAGTTTGCCTTGTTACAGCGAGCTAGTTTGTCTTTTCCATTTATTCTGCCAGCTTACATAGTAGGGATCGGGGAGAGGAACGCAGTCTTGGCTCTTGGGCCATAAGCTCTGCAGAAGACGCCTCGAACCCCCAAGCTGACGTGCTCTGGTTATTCTGTGTATGGGCCTGAGTTCTGAGGGCACCGTTGTTAGAGCTGTCCAGATGGCAAATCTGTTTTATTCAGGAGTTTAATCCTGTCAAGTCACGCCAGGACGGAGAATGAATGTGATGCGTAGTTAATCCAGTTTGTCAAACTCTACCTTTGAGCTCTGTTCTGCAGCCTGCCACCAGTGTCCCTCTTTACCACACCGATCCCTTCCATCCAACCTGCAGCCTCTTGACTGACGTCCACCTGTAAGGCGTGGGTACCATACTGTACCACTTCACTGAGATACTACACGTCTCTCTGCGGCATGTCTGGGTGCTTTCTACTGGGCAAGAGTGAAGGTTTAGTACATTTTTGTCGCCAATACTTATTTTAGAGCTAGACAAGTGTTACGTGACCTCCGTCAATCAGTAGGCAGAGCCACTTTTACTGTTTTCAGTGTAATGGTGACCATCAGTTAGTAGCTTCTCTCCCAGCAATGTCAAAATTTTCCAAGGGTTTTATAACGTTGAAAATATCCAGGCATGATTTTTTTTTCTCCCAAATGACACCAAGCAGATAATTAGCACTTTATACAGTTAGAAGATTGCGCATTCTCCTGTGTGGAGAATACTCCCACATAGGTAGTAACTGAGAAAATACCCAGTCCTTTGGCTTTGGAGTTGGTTTTGGTGATAGATTCCTTAACTTCCTCAATAATGCATAGGAAATCCATGTGAGGAAGGAACTGGAGACACTTTGTACCGTTGGCTTCTCATCAGCAGAGCATCTGTGTTTTAAGATTTCTTGTAATGTATTGGAAACAAAAGTGATTTTGTAAGAAGAAAACTGAGTGCAGGAATCTTAACTAGCAGCTAGAGGAGAACTGGCACCAAAGTTAAAACTGGAACTAAAATACAAATTTAAAAAGACTGATTTCAAAACCATAGTTATCCTTTAGCAGCTTTTAAATAAAAATTGACTCTATCCTTGGACTTTTCCCAGTGGGTGGGTGGGTTAGTTTGTTTTGTTGGTTTGGGGTTTTTTTTGAGAAAATCAGACTGAATTGTAATTGTTTTTCCTGGTCTTCATATTTAGCAGTCTGTAGCCTGGCAGAAATTTTCTTTTACTGCCTACAATCTGAAGTCTTGCACTCTCGTACCCGTGAGAGGCTAACACAAAGCAGACACAGCTGACTTTCAAGCTGCCTGAAGCGAAGACGAGCGAGACTGGCTGCCCTCTGCTCCTGGGATCACCCGGGGAAGTGGTGTGTCCTGGTTAAGAGAAAAGATGGCAAAATTTCCGTGGGTAATCTTTGCTTTACTTTACGTTTCAATTTCAATGAAACTATTCCTACAGTTTGAAAATTTCCTCCCTTTTAATAAAATATTTCATATCTAGGAGGATCTGTAGAACAGACTCATTTAAATACGGTGACAGATGCTGGGCTGCTGCAACCTGTTGTGATTCCCACAAACTGCGCCAGTCCCTGTTGCCAATAGTTATGTGTAGTTTAGCACGGTGCTTGACAGTCAAATATCTGTTCCCCAAGGAACCGGCACAGGTCATTACATATGTCTTCATTGTGAAATTGCGAGCTTTCAAAGTCCGTCTTTGCAGATCTGCCTTGGAGCACAGGCGGGAAAGAAAGTGTGTGGCCTCTGGTGAGAGAGGCTGCTTTTCCAGAGGCAGCGTGTGCTGCCGCTGACCTCTGCCTGTGGCTGCTGGAGGGGGTGACTGCTGCACCCCTCCCATGTTTGTACTCCTTCCAAGCTGAGAAATAACCAAAAAGGTTAAGAAGGGTGTAGGCGACTGTCTTTTCTTCTGATGGCCCTCTGAAGGAGGGGAGCAAAATAAGGAGAAGCTGCGGTTTTGGTTCAGTTTGTAGTCCCCAGTGGGGAGCCTACAAGGGGGAATTATGGCTGGTTGAGTGGTGTTTGCTGTGGCTGAGGCTGTTACTGGCTGTTTCTTTCAGAAATGCAGGTGGCAGATGAGCATCTGTCCTTTGTAAATCCCTTAAATGGAAACCTGCAGTTTCTGTGTCCTCCCTCCCTCCCCGTTCCTTTTCCCCTCCTGTTGCACAATGAAAACAGTATGTTTGGTTGGTTTATATGGGAATTGAGCACAGACAGGCTTGGGCAGCTGCAGCTGAGCTCCCAGGACCAGAGTTGTTCTTAAGCACGTTTATAAATTTCCCTCTTAAACCAGCAGTAACAGAGCGCTGCACAGGTGTCAGGAGCTACAAAGGGGACAGATAGCAGAGGCATCCGCTTGGGTTTTCTGTAGGATTTGGGGTCACATTATCAATAAGCCTCTGGCAGGAGGGGTCACTAATCCTTCTTACACCAAGTAGGACTTCTTCCTCCTTCTACATGTCTTTACTTCTCTTTCTCTCACCAAACTCCTGCCACGGAGAGAACACTGCACCTCTTGAGTTTTCTGTGGCTGGCTCTTAAGGGATGCTGTTTAACAGCCACCTTAGCTCATGTTTACGAGATGAATGATTTGCCTTCATGCATGATGCTTCCGTCCTCTTGGGTTCAGGCACTGAACTGAGATCCGCCTGAGCACAGGCCTGTTGTGCATCGTTTCTGTGATATTTAATCCGTGTGCTGCCATGCTTCCCTCGAAGCCTGCTACATTATAAATAAATACCTCATCTGCTGGGCCAGAGCATCCAGTGAGGATATGTGGGGTTTGTGTTTATCTAATTAATCCTCAACAGTGCTATTGCTCCTTTGGCTGAGGGCATCGGCGGATGTCCAAGGGAATATTCCAACAGTGCCTGGTGTAAGCATGAGCTGCTGAACAGGCTAGCTAGCTGAGGGAGAATGGAGGTGTGCCAATGTGTTTCTAGATACTTAAGGCAGACAGTTGTCCTTCCTCCTCTCTTCCCGGTCACTGCTGTATCTCACGTTGCAGCAGCAGTGAGTCTATTAGCACAAATAAGCCTGTCCTCTCCCTTGCCTCGAGTGGGAGTTTGCTTCTTAAGTTCAGCTGGAAATGAGAGACATCTGCCTTCCCTGTTCTGCTCCTGAGGAGATCAGAGGACAGAGCTGTAGCACAGACCTGTGTGACAGATCGCTGCTGCTGCAGCAGTGCCGAGGGCAGGCTGCTCTGCCATGGGCTTTGGTGAGTCACTGCTGCTGTTTACTCGCAGGCAGCAGGTCCCGGTTCGCCTGCCGCTGCCAGCCCTGGTGGTACCAGCTCCCGCCGCATCCAAACAGGAGCAGGCAGGGCCTGGCCGGCTGCCAGGGGTTTCGCTCCTACACATGCTAGCAGAGGTTAGTGGTGAAATGCTGTGGAAGCTGGTCTTGAAGCAGCTCATTCTGCTGCTGCAGCGCAGCTACAGTGGCTCTGGGACTTCCTGCCAGCAAAGGTTTGCCCACTTGCCGCATTGCCCAGAGTGACTTGGAAGACTCTGCTTCTACCTCTGTCCTGTAGCAGTGGGGTGTTACTCTGCAGCTCTGCAGAGGTCTGCAGCAGCAGGCTTTTGGTCTACGAGGGATGTCCTCAGGTTTTCTGAAGTTTATTAACGATTTTGTAATGTTGGTGTCATTCCAGTGACTTTGGGTCAGGGCAGCTGCCTGCCTTGCTCTCTTTTTGGTTAATTGTTCCAGGTTCCTGGGAATACCATGAAAACAGCCGGTTGGTTCTCAGCCTGCAGAAGAGAAGTAGATTTAGTTTTACATTAATTGGCTCAGCTCTCATTAAACAACTGAGTTTGGGCACCTTTTTGTGAGGCTAACCTGAGCCACAGTGAAATAAGTGTCCAGCTGCAGGGGAGGAATGGCACAATGACTTGGTGTCCGTTGCCTGTGGATTCGCCTCTATAAACAAGGGAGGTGGGTGTTGGTTTTCTTCCTGGGATTCCCGAAACCTTCCCTGGGACTTATGGCTCCACCTGCCCTGTGTTACAGAGCAGCTCCCTGGTGTAACGAGGTGCTCTGATGCTCTAATTGATGTAGCGATACCTTTTGTGGCAGGTATGGCTCTAAAGGGCACCACTTAGATGGATCTCTTGGCCTATTAACGATGTCTCTGCTTACAGCTGCTGTATGATCTGCTTTGCTTAGGCACTAGCTGATGATGGATTTTGTAGCTGTTAAATTAAAGATAATTGCAGGCTTAGGAGGGCTGTGTGGTGACTACCAGAGGGGGGTGGAATATGTACAAGCAAAATGTGCAACGGAGATTAGCATTATGGTGGTGGGATCTGTGAGAAGTGTACAACAAAAAGGAACCTTTCTTCTCCTTGCTGGCCCAGATCCTCGAGGGGATAAATTGCGTCTCTTGGGTTCTGCATCTAGGCTGAGGCCTTTCCAAAGGGGCGGAAGGATTTGGCTGCAAATGGCTTGGAGGTGCCAATCCGCTTCGTACTGATGGAGACAGTAACGAGGCGGCTGGCCCTGCTGCAGCACTGGGGGCAGAGGCTGTTGCAGTGGGAGCGAGTGAGCCGAGTGGATTCCACTAATGCCTCCGTGCTGATGCTGGACCCCGAGAGCCTCCCTGTAGCTCTTGAATGAAAACATGCCTTTAGTGACACGGTTAAAAAAGAAAAAGGCCTGACAGCAGTTGTTTCCATGACAACAGAAAGAATTGCCTGCAATATTTCAGCTCATCAGCCTGGAGAACAGTCTGATTGATAGTTACATACGCGTGGTAGAGAGATAGCAGAAGAGGGGAGGCCAATTATATAGCATTTTCCTTGTCCTTGAATGCCTGTGGCCGCAGCAACTGTGGAGGGTGGTTTTTCCTTGCTTTTTGTTGTTTTTTTCCAAGTGAGAATGACCTGCACGTCCCTTGGAAGCGCCTGTACAACCTGCCAGCTGCAGATGCCTGACCCTCACTGTCCTCGGCTCTCTGGTTCAAAGCCTCTGCCATGTGTGCAGGGAATACGGACATTTGGCTCCTTGCTTGGTGATTAGCAAATACTTATTTACAATACAAAGAATATCTGGGATGGGGAAGAAGTGAGTTTGAGCATGTGCTTCCAGCATAAGCGATCTGCACTTGGGACATTCCTCTCTTCTCAGACTGTTTAATGAACGTCTCAAAGGCAAGATGCACGTGGCTTCAGGAGAGTAACGGAATGATTCAGGCTTCAGGAAACCCGTAGTGCGTTCAGTGCATCATCCCCCAGAGCACTTCTGGGCTCGCCAGCTCTGAGCCGCCTCTGGGACATTCACGTGATGAAGGGGTGGGCCGCCAGGTTCTGCCCTGGCTGCACTTTGCTGGGAGCAGAGTAGGAAGGGGAGTTAGCAAGTGATGGAGGAGCTGCCAGAGGAGAGGAAGGGGTAAAGGTGCTGTTGGAGAGCAGGAGACAAACCCAAAGGTGTGGGTAAAGCGTTCCCAGGTGAGGGGTTTTGCTGAGGTCTGGGGGCAGCATGGCTGTTGAGCAGGAGCTCTGCCAGGGCAGGGTTGGGGCTGCTGCCGGGAGGGAGCCTTGTGTCGCCTGGAGAGCCAAGGCTGGTGCCAAGGCTGGTGCTCTGTGTGGTGGTGGTCCCATCCCCCACAGGGTTTGTGCTCCAGCTTTTGTCCACAGAAACCTTTCTATCAAGGCTGCTCGCTTCAGTTGATTTTCATTGCACCGTTGCCAGCAGGGTTTCCCTTTTTCCTTGGGTAGTGATTAAAAATTGAGCCAAAGACTAGGACAGCGTGATCTCTGGCAAAGTGTTGTTCCCTCTGCCCCCAGACCTTACCCATCGCAGAGTGCAACTTGTCATCTGCTTTGGGCAGGGCTGCGCAGAAGGAGCCTTGTCCCAGAGGCCCCTAGCTCTTCCCAGGGCACAGGCCGCCCTGCGGGACCCTGAGACAGAGCCGTAATGCAGACTGCAGCCTGCCTGGGCAGCAGCGGCCACGAGCTGTACCTTAAGCCTGGGTGGCAGTGTACCCCAGGCTTAGGGCAACTGCAGGCTTAGCATAATTAGCAGAGTGTGCTTTCTAGGGTGTTTGCTGGGTCTCGCTGGCTCTTGTGAAGAGCTGGTGGCAAGCTCTTCCAGAGAAGCTTGGGAGCCAGCGTGCTATGCCCTGCACAGCACCATATGGTTTGCAGTTGGACAAGGTGATCTATGGTTGGACTCGATGATCTGAAAGGTCCTTTCCAACCCAGGCAATTCTATGATTCTGTATTGCTGTAGCGTGCACTTATTTCCCCAAGTAGGACTAGGAGTCACCTTCACAGAGCTTTTGAAGGTGCTCTTTAAACAGGAGAAGTACAAAGCAATCTGGACGTTGCCGCGGAAGCGCTGCAACCCCGAAGGAGAACGCCTGCCTGGGGAGAAGGGCCTCGCTGCTGGTTGGAGCCCGTAAGTGCCAGGGAGAGGAGCACGCTTGTGCCTGACTGGGAACAGCCCTGACTCCGGAGGAACGCTGAAGCCCCCTCTGCCTTCGTGGGGCCAGGAGTTCCACCTTAATTCCAGTTGATCGCACTCCTTGAAGGCAGCGATACTCGTTCTTCATGATGAGCTTGATCCATTGCCAAAGAGAGTTTAAAGCAGATGCAACTTCAGTCAGTACCCACTGGTAGGACTGCAGCATTTTGGGTTAATAGCCCTTGGGAAATATATATTTTGTGGAAAATATTTGAGAATGAACATTGAATGTTAAAAATAGATCCCCAGAGACAACAGATGCCAGATTGCTGCTCATGAGGGAGGCTGTTCTCCCTGGCTCCAGTTGTAGTTTCTTGATGATGCTTTTGCTTTTGAATATGAGCAGAAACATTCAAAATAGAAACATTGTGATGTGTTAAAATGGAACAAACCTACAAGAATCTGTGATGCTCTGTCATCTCTGCCTGGGATATGTAAATGATGCCTTTTAAAGCAGTTTGAGTATGTATGCAGCCCTCCTTGCGTTAATGCTCTTGTTGCAGGCTGTGGTCCCTCAATTTGCAGCTCCGTTTGCCCTCACCTGCAACTCTGTAACTGCCCCCGTGCTGCTGGGGTGACATTTACCCTGTACCCAACTCTTCATACCCCGCAATCGCTGACACTGCTGGGCAGTACCGCGATGCCTGCTGTGTCTGGTTTCTCAGGGGACATGGCAGCCACTGATGTGTGAGTCACTTTGCCCCCCCCCCCATCTTTTCACCCCTCATTTCCTAGCTTTTAGTCTGTAACATCCTACTAGAGGAAAAAATGGACCTTAGGAGAGACACCATTAGTAGATAATAGTCCCTGGCACAGTAATCATTCCCACAGCAGCCAGGCACAAGCCGTGCCTGGTGACAGCAGGCTGCAGCCAGTGCTGTGTCGGGCCCCAGCGGGGAGGCCGGGAGGGGCTGGGGGAGACTGTCAGGAGAGAGGAGAAAGGACTGGGGGGAGCTGCTGCTGCCTGGGGAAGAGCCCAGGAGAGAGGCTGTTCGTCCGCAGAGACCCATTACTTCTCTTCCCAGCTGGCTGTAGGGGAGCTTTCTCATTCCTTTTTCTTTCTCTCTTTTTTTGCCTCTCCTTTTTTTTTTTTTTTTTTAATTTTTTCCCCCCCAAAGGTAACAGGACTGTTAGTCTGTCTGCCATCAGCAACAGACCCCATCAGTAAGTCACTGTGGATGTACAGGTATCTCTGTCCTTTGTGCAACAATAGTTTGTTGGGTTTTTTTCCCCCCAAAACTAAGGTGCACGCAGTGTCTTCAAGCCAGAGGAAAGATGGCTAAAAAAGCCCTGCAGACAGGCTGCGGACCGGCTGCCCCAGGCCCAAGGACAGGAGCCAGGGAGGCATTTCTGTGTATGTGAACTCGACATCTTGTGTTGTGTTCTTTCTGTAACCTTCTCACTCTCTTTTTCAGACAAGTTCAGAGTCTCTGTTGGATCCTCAGCAAATCCAAGCTTTTGACCAACTCTGCCGACTGAACCGAGGAACCTCCAGAGTACGTACCGCCTGTTTTCCTTTTAGTTTTAAATTGGGGAAAGGTATTTTGCATGTTATCAAGCCCGATATTAGCACTGGCATGGTGGGCTTCGGCTTTTCTCTTGGGTTTCGTTTAGTGCTGGCAGTTTACTGTGCGTAGAGCTGGCTGTTTCACATCACAAGGCAGCCACACTGCCTGACCGAGCTGGTAATTCACTGGCAGTGGAACCATGGAAATGCCTCTGGCGTTGAGGCTGGGCCTGAAAAGTGTCCACAGTGTGAGGTTTCTTGGATTCTTTTTGGATTTGCAAATAACCTCCCCCCCAGACACTGTGTGGCTCCCACGATGGCACAGAAGGCTCCCACCTCCTGCCTCCCGTGTTGTCCCAAGGAGAGCGCAGCTCTCTCTGTCCCCTGCATTGTCCTTGGGCCTCCTGCCCGTTTTGGCTGCAGTTGTTGGCATTTTCAGCTCTTTCTGGGATTGTTTTTCAATTATATAACTTTAAAACAACCTAAATACACCTGGAAAGCTGTTTAGCCCAGGACTGTTGTCCTGCACTGAGCTCTATCGGGTCACTACGTACCATACCCTTTTCTTTACACCTGTTAAGGTTTTCCCAATTGCTGCAGGAAGAAGGTGAGCCCCCCCCCACGCACTTTGTCTTCCTGCACCTTGCACGAGTGCTGCTCAGCAGCGTGCCCAGACTGCCGGGCGGTGATTTCTCTGGCTTTTGTCTTGCAGCTAGCTCTCCTGACAGAGCTGTCTCGCAGCCATGGTGGTGAAAAGCACGGGCTGCTCAGCGTTTCCCACGGTGACCCGGCCACCAGCAGCGTCTTCCAGAACGAGAACTTCCAGCTCCATCTGGCCCCCCCTCCGCTGGCTGAAGACTAGACCTCCAGCTGCAGCAAGGCCACGGCTGGTTTCAGGTCTCCGTGCTGGGGAGCCTTTCCATCGCAACACTGGACTTTCCCCCCCTCTGCAGCCTTTCCCAGGACCCTCTGTGCTGTGTCGAGTCTCGCTGGGTGCTGGTGGGTTTGTAGCAGTGGGTGGTATCCCGGTTCTGCTGCCACCTCTCGCTAAATCGAGGCAGCCACAGGGTCACTGGGCTGGAAACTGAACTCTGGGGGCAAAGCCAAGCGTGCTGAAGCACCGCGCAACACTGGGCTACCTGCACTGACCTGGAAGCTCATGGCAGTGGTGGTAACTTTGCCAAATAACTGACTCAGCTTTGTTCCACTGGGAGTGGGGTCCTGTGCCCAGAGCCTGTGTTCCACAGTGCCGTGTTGGTTTTGTGGATGGGTACCACACCTGGGTTTTAACTGCAGTACTAGTAAAAGCAATCATTTTGCCAAGGCCTGGCCCGCTGTCTCATGGCAGCAGCCGTGGGGGCTGAGGGCACAGAACAGGCAAACCTGGAAAAGGCTGAAGAATGCAGAAAACAATACATGTGTGAACTAACCTGCGCACGGTGTGTTCCTACAAACTTCCATTAAAAAGGCCCTTGGTTGAACTTTGCTGCGTGAGCTGTGCACACGGGGAGCGGGTCAGAGGGCTGCTGGTCTGGCGGTGTTGCTGGCTGCTGTTTTCTTGGTACAGCTGCCACTGAACTGTGGTGCATCTTGTTACTGCGGGTGAAGCACAGACCTCCCCACTCACCTTGTTGTACCTACCCTGGGGGGCTCGGGGTGTGCAAAAAGGTGCTGCAGGCCCCTGGGGGCTGTGAGGGTGAGAGGATCTTTGTGATGGGCGTGACAGTCAAGAGAGCTTTGTCACTACTGAGCTCCACTCACAGTTTTGCAATACCAAACTGGGCAGTGTCCCTTCCCAGCAGCACCTTTATCACTCTATCACACAGCTGCAACCCGATAGCAGTGGTGTTTCTGTACTGTCACCTGCAATGCTGCTCGTGAAACACGCTCCAGATCCTGCCCTAACGCTGTGTGTTGTGTGTCTGCTCATCGCTATCTGACCTCTTCCCCTGGTCGTTTTGTCCCTAGCACTTGGGCGTGTTGGGGTACCATACCCCCAGGGTCCCAGGAAGAACATGGCAGTGGGTGGACGTTGCTCTCCACACACACAGAACTAACGCGCAGAGCTGGGGGCTGTCCCTGTGGAGCTCACGCTGGGTGGCAAGAATAGGGGGCAGCCCAGCTGGGGCCCAGTGCCAGCACCGTGCACCCTGGGGCCCAGTGCACTCACCTTCTTCCCACTAGCATTAAGACCTACAAAACGGTGCCCCAGATGGATGCTTCCAGCCTGCGGCCACATGTGAACCTGGTCAGAGGTAAGTCAAAGGGCTACAGCCAGCTGAACGCTGCCAGACTTCAGCTCTTTCCCCCGCCGTCCTCCCCCCTGACTGGGGCAGCTCTCTTACAGGCGAGTGAGAACTGGGCGGTGAGGTTGCCCACCAGCCCCAGTACTTACCAGGTGCCCAAACCCAGGTGGGGCTGTGCCTGGTGTGCTCCACCTGGTTATTACATTTCTCTGCCTAGCACTGGGTGCGTGTTTGAGGTGCTTCCATCTGAAGCCTGAAGGTAAGTGACCCTTCCTTTGCTGGAAATACCAGAATGTTTCACTCTAGTATGGAAAATACACAGTTAGGACAAGCAGAACTTACTTAGTTATTTAGTATTTTATTAAAGAGGAGATATACACACCTCTCCCTGGCAGAGTGGAGCAACGAGCCCAGGGCACGTCTCTTACAGCACATCTACACCAGCGTTTGTGCAAAGAAAAGCAAGCACGTTTCTGTGAGGAGTGTGTTTCTGAACTGGGGTGCGTGATGGAGCACAGCGAGAACCCTGCCGCTGTGCTGGCTGCTGAAACGCCTTCCAGGACTAGCCCTGTCCCACCAGGCTGCTCCACTGACACTTTACAGGTACAACAGAAGGAAGAGGCAGCTTATTGTGCTTAAGACATCTGAACAAATCCTGGGTAGGAGACACTCACAGCTTGTGAATATTGCTAATTACTTACAGTTAAGAGAGGATGTATCCTGACGACAGCGATATGAACCTGCAAGTCCACAGGATCTTATGGTAAGTCTTGGTCATAAATACCCAACTGACCGTCGCTGCGCTCACAGCCGGAGGTGGCGGCTCCTGCTCGCTCGCAAGCAAGGTGAGCTCGTGCCAGGTCGGAGGGTCCTGACGCCCCTGCCTGCGCTGGGTGCCCGCAGTGCGAGCGGGACGGGCCCCGCCGCCGCTCCTCCCTTGGCAGGATTCATCTGCCAGCCCACCCCGGCTTCCCAGGAGAAGCCGCCCCTGGGAAGAAAGCTCAGGCAGGCCAGGCACAAGAGTGAGCTTTTTCAGCTCCCCGCTCAAGATTACAATTGAAAGATTAAATATGAATAAATGCTGTAGGTTTATACATAATGCTTTCTTCTACCTATGGAATGTGTCTGAATGGTCAAAAGACACTAAAACATTGTTAGAAACCTTAGTTAATCAAGAAAGACAACCCCGCCCTTAAAAAATAAATAAATCCTATTTAGTTTTACTACGGCCTTCGTTTAAATGCCCTCAGAAAAACAGAATATTTTCGGGTGCCTTGTGAGAATGTAGCTGTTCATGCAATGGCCCAAGTTCCTCATTTAACAAGCATTGCACTTTTTTGTAAGTCATCAAAACTATAAAACCTAGTATTTTTGTCTGAAAGTGTTAGTCTAAAAAGTACAGTATTACTTTATAACCATTTATGGTAAACTCCTAGCAGACACGCATGTGCACATACACACACTGTTGCCTAAACGTTTTCAAAAGATACTGATTACAAAGTGTATAAAATTAGTAATACATTGTCAGGATACAGTGAGAGAGATGAGCCATCCTATAACACGGACTATAATCTAGTATCAGTCACTGAACTGTACACATTTATACAGTCTTATATTCACCAAGGACTTTTGAAACGTAAACAGCAAATACACAAAGAAATTCAGTAATGCTGTTGAAAACACAGTTATTACTGACTCCAACTGATTCAAGCTGACTGAAATCTTCTGGGAATGACGTTTTTGTTTCGTCAAGCAGGGCTGAAACCAAACCACCAGCGAGACGGCTCGCTCTTACCAGCTGTGTGAGGACACCCTTGCTCAGAATCGGCTCTTGAACTGGGCAGAAAGGAGCGGGAGCCGAGGCTTCCTCTCTCCCCTGGAATGACCTTAGGCTGTATTTTAACAAGCACACGCGCTACCGAGCCCGTGGGCCACCTCCCCCAAGCACCTCCACGCTGTCCCCAAGCTCTGCCAACACAGTGGTGTGGCTGATAAACTTTTTTTTTTTTTTGTATTTTAGATTGTTATTCTTCGGGCAAATGCAGGCCCTGAGGCCATTTGGTCCTGAGTGTGTGTGTCCAGCACCAAACAGCACAGGAGGAAGCAGCAGGCAAAGCTGAGGGCAGATCTTGTGTGTTTGGAGGTAGTCGCTTCCTTCGCCTAACATCTTACACCCCAGCCTAGCATGGAATTGGTTAGACGGCCGCGCTCTCTCTCTGCCTGCTCCCCCTCCTGCTGAGCTGCAAAAGCCAGATCCCCATCCTGAGAGCCACGTAGAGAAAAGGGACCAGCTGGATCCAAGCAACTGATCCCCCTCTGGAGCAATGGTTGCCTTCTCAGGAGATTTCAGAGCCTGACCTAACTCAGCAGATGCTCGGTGCATAGCCTGGAGAAAAGTTGGAGGCACTTTGTGCGTTCTCTAGCCTGCCATACCAACCCGCTGGAAGAGCGGTGCCAACAGCCTTCGAGAAGGGTCGCACCAGCACTAGAGAAAGGGATGGACAATGCGCAAGGACAGACAGAGACGGAAAGAGCCTCTTGTTACCGCACCTTGTGTAGCTGTTTGAGAAAGAATAAGGGCAACTTGGTTTTGCTGCTCGCAGGAGTGCTGCACAAGCTCACCCTCTGTGCTTTGAAGGCCCACTGCAACCATCCCGACAGATGGAAACACCTCGAGTGGCACATCCTTTTGTGAGAAGCAGTATATGATGTGACCAAGAAAAGGGCCTATTTCAGCTATAAACGTCTTAAGATTTATCACTACCTTACGTGCAGGCATGGGAGATCTGATCAGGCTGAGAACATGTTAAAATTGCTCAGGCTGCTGCTAGTTCACCAATGTGTGAGTCCCATGACCGCACTCCCATGAGGAATCTGAAATATCAAGTGCACTGGAAAAAAGGGATTGTCAGAAAAAACAGAAAATATAAATACTACAAAAGCAACATTACTGAGTGGGAACTGGACTGATCTGATACCAACTTTTCGGATCACACAGTGGTTTCTATAGTCTCAATCACTTCCATTTCGCACTGCGAAGGTGACAAGAGTGGGCATTCGTCTGGTTCCCAGCTGCTATCCGGGCTGTAATCTTCTTCTGAACTCAGCTCAGCCACCCCCTCCGTGTCCTCATCACACGACTCCACGTAGTGAACCCCCACCGCATTGATCCCGGAGTCCTCAGAGCTGGAAGGGGACGAGCAGTGATCCGTTTTTGGTGTATTGCTCTCTTTTGTGATTAAGGCATTGCGAACAGGGACTTCCTCAGGCTTTATCTTGTGGGGCACGGGGGGAGGCTGCCTCTGTACGTAGCACATCTTCCCATTGATGCATTTCACGCGGTAATTGTCAATGAAGAGGTCCGCGATTGTGCAGAATTGTGGGGAGTCGGGGGGCAGAGGGGGCTGGAAGACAGGCGCAAACTTCAAAAAGTGTTCAGTGAGCGAAACAGAGATCTGGATGGTGTTTGTAGACTCCTGAGGGCGAACGGGTATTTCGGTGCTGGGAAGCTGCTCTACGGGTGTCATGGGCTGATAGACATATTTACCTGTGGGAAAAACAGAAAAGCAGCATTTAAAGATCGTTATCTTTAAGTTAGAATCAAAGAGATGACAAGACGCTTCCCCTTGGCCTTCAATAACCACCAAGGGTTCCCTGCCGTCAGCAGCCGTGCTGTTTCCAGTGGCCTCAAGGTGTTCAGTCCTCTCCTGGAACGGCTTCTCTGACGCGTAATATTGCAGGTAAGCACAACTTCCTTGCCCCAGTCCTGCTCCTCTCCCTGCCCCTGCTTCGAAGGCATCTGTACGATGTCACTAACTCTAGAAAACTAACTCCAGGGGCACAACTCCATAGCTAAGCAGCAGGACACACAGCGATTCTGCCTGCACCCCCTTCTAGGGGAAAGAAAAATGAAAAGATGCTCAGAGACTTTTTTTTCACTGAACACTGAGCAGTTCTAGCTTACACTTTTGCTACAGTGATCTGAATTTTATTATATTATTGTTATTATTCCAAATTACAATGAGTGTCCCTGCATGCGCTTCCATGTTCTTTTTTTCTGGGGACTAAATCATGTTCTTCTGTATGATAAACCAGAGATTCTTACATGACTGCAATTAGAATTTTAAGGCAGAAAATAAAGGAATTCCCAAGCCATGGAAATGCTTTTGGTATCTTGATTATCTGGTTAAGTAGAAAGAAAATAGGATTACGTTGGTTATACAGCGCTTGAACCAAGTGTGAACTGAAAATCTTTACTAAAAGAAATAAATAAAAGAGCAGAAAATCAGTACTTTGTTAGGAAAAGCTGAGAAACCCGAGGCTATACCTAAGAACGTAAAATGCTGCATTTTATTTGCACAAAGCCTCTGAAAGATTCACATCTCCCTAGGGGTTCATATGCTACGAAAACACAAATTTCCAGAAGACTTGAGAGTAGCTGAGCGCTCAGAAGAGTTTTGATGCACGAGCTGCAAATACTGCTTTGCAAAGGCAGAAAAGGTACGAAAGCACCGAAGGCTTGAAGCTTTCCAGGTAGGGAGTAGAAAGCCACCGAAGTCTCGCTACACTAATGAATGCGGCTGTGCTGCGATGAGATCTGCCACACGTTTTTGTCTCTGTGGCTCAGAGGTAGGTGCAGTCCTTCTCCCCCAGACTGCCTATTCCTTTGGAAAATCGGGGTAGTGTCCGCATTTCTGCTGTGGGAGGGTGAGCATGGCCCGGAACAGGAAAAGGAGAGAAAGGCTTTCCTCTCCCCAAGGACTCGGTCCCCCCACTGTGCCTCTGTGCAGTAAAAAGTCCCATCCTCAGCCCGGGAATCCTTCCCAGCCGTGGGAAGGGCTCTGACTGCAACAAGTTCCCAGCCAGCATGGCAGTCAGTGTCCCAGCCGCCTGTTGAAAGCCCTGGCAATGGGACGGGCTGAGAGATCCCAACTCTTGGTTGCAGCAGTCCCCAGGGTGCTGAGGGGCTCTGCCAGTGCCCACGCACTCGGGCTGAGCTTTGGCAGCCCAGCTCCAGTATGTCACCAGGGGAAACCTCGAGTGCTGGGGAAGGCTCTTCCCATCCCTGTTGCACTGTCGGTATTGGAAGGGAAAAACAGCTCCTGTGAAAGTCGGCTGCGCTCCTCTGCTGGGACTTCAAACCCCCTCGCCGGTGGACAGGAAGAACAGAGGAAACGTCATGAAGAGCAGGGAGTTGAGAGGAGAGCTCGGGGAGCACCAGAGCGTGGGAGAGGCACAAGGCGAGCCCAGCAGACAGAGAGCAGGCTCAGAGAGACGAGCACCAGCCCCGCAGAAGAGAAAAGCCCACCCCTGTCCTGCCATGGGAGAGAACAGGCTGAGAGCGGCGAGACAGCAGCAGTGGGTGGGCAGGGGAAGGAACATTTTGTGACTAGATCTGACCAGCTCCCCTCGAATACCTCATCAAGCACTTTTTTCATACTATCTGTGGAATGATAATTGTTAACAGAGCCACTGCAAAAGCTCAGTGAAAATAAAAAAGGCTTTTTTCCCCTCCTGTTTGATTATGGCTGGATGGCAGAAAATACAAAGCCATCCTCTCCACTTGCCATCTTTTTAATGTTCCATGGTCTAGTTTCTAAACTTGCTGTGACTCAGAGGAATGAAGCAGCAGCATCAAACAACTGAACACTTCAACCAGAGAGCGCGTACTCCTCCAGCGCCCCTTGGAGCAGCAGCATGGACACTTCAGCTCTGGCAGTCACTGAGGGATGGGGTCCCGGGCATTTTTCCAGTCTTGCTGACACATCTTCTCTGGGGAGCTCTCTGGGCAGATTTTCCCTTCACAACCTGCTCCAACAGCAGCAGCCCATGCCTTCCTGCCAGCCGCTGGTCTTCGCAAATCCTTCTTTCAAATTAGCGAACATTAAATATGCTACTGTCTTCCAAAGCAACACAATCAAATGACCAATTAGCATGCTGCTGGTTGGAACAGTGTCTGATAAAATTCAGCTCACGGAAACCGAAATGCAGGCTGCATCAACCCACCCTTGCCTGAAACCCCAACGCTGGATTTCTTCATATATTTGGGGTGTTTCTGTGGGGGCTCCTATTCTGTTCCACTGACAACCAACAATAAAAACCAGATAATAGTGGAAAAAAAAATTTCTCAGCTCTTATTTTGTGCCATCTCTAGTTGAAGTGTCTCCAAGGAAGGCCCTGGTGAAGATTTTAACACGATCAAGAAAAAAAAAGGTATCTGCACACCAGGACTGTATTTTTCCACTTAAAATAGCCAACCAGGTGCTGGCAGAAGGCTGGGGGACATTGGGAGAAGAAAGCAGGGGATTTAAGCCAAGGTAGCTTACAGCATGGACACTGAATGATGAATCTTTGATTCAACAGTTTGATTCCTTTTTTTCTTCCTTTTTTTCTTTTTCCCCCGAAAAAAGTGGCTGCAGGGGGAGATGAGGTGTTACCTGGGAGCTCAGCTGGTTGTTTTACCCTTGCAGCACTAATTTCAGGGCAGGAGAAAACAGCGGCTATTCTGTTAACAGAGGATTTCAGATCCCCATTTGTCTGACCTTACACTGGCTAAAAGCGTTTCCTCACATTCCAAGACAAGCTCTGACAGGGTAAAGCAGGAATCGCCTGGAAAAAAGAGGATTTTCTACATGAACTGATTTCTACATTTCTTTAGACTTCTGGTACAGGTTTGTTAAGTTACTGCTAGTTGTAGGGCCAAGTTTGTTTATTTTAGACAGATTAAACTTCTGTTTTAGAACATGATCAGGTCCGTCTTTAAAGGGTGCTGGTGCTCACGGCTGGGACTGTCGCACTATCAGACAAAGCTGTGGTTACAGCTTCAGTTACAACTCCTTACCCTACATAACGCATGTAAATGCATCAGCTGTGATGCATCCTATGAAAAATAAATGCAGAAATTTAAAAATAAAATAGCCCTCCACCCTTGCAGCTTGCAGGATGGGCAGGGATGGCTTTTCCACAGAAAATTATCCCAAAAGCACAAGTCCCTGAGTTCTCTTATAATACATCTTGGTCTGATTGAACTCCCACTGAAATAAACAGCAATATTTTTGCTGACTTTAAACAGCTGGCAAAAGTCTAGTACTTTGAGCACCTATTCCGATACTTCCCTTTTAATATGCTAGCACGAAATTTATTGCCTATTTATTCCCACCAAGTCAGTTGAAGAACTCTTCAGTTGAGCTGCGCTGATGAACGCTCCTGTAAATTACAGTGTTTTACACAAATACAGATGCCAGACGAGACACTGCATCGCAAGTTGTTTCCTGGGTCACTTGCCACCACTGCCTACGCGGAAGACAGTAATTTGGTGAAGGAAAAATACTGCACGTGTCAAAAAATCAAACCCCAAATCCTCTGAAAAGCAGTTTGCTGCATTTGCAGAAGTTTGGGAAGCTCTCGAGCACTGTAATAGCTGCTCTGAAGAGGTGCCACAGCTCTGGCTCTGCAGTTCCACCATCACAGCAAAAGGGCTCGGGGGAAACAGGAGCCTGTTCCTCTCCTGAGTGTTTAACGGGGAATGTGTGGAACTAAGTGCTACCAAAATTATTTTCATGATAAGTTACATTGTCTGTGTCAGCCATAGGCTAACAGATGATATGGTGAAATGTGAGACAATGAGAGACTTCAGAAGAGGGTATGTAGGCTACGCTCAACTAGTTGTCACAATCCAAAGCTGGCATCAGTGCCGGCATCAGTGCCTACACCTGCTGCTGCCGCACGCTGGCACAGCGTTACCCTCCCCAGACACTGCACCTTTGTCTGACCCCAGTCACACAGTGACAGCAGCCTCTGCGCAACTAAAAAGGACTGTTTTTACATTTCTCCATTATTCAACTGACCCTTGTGAAAGCCAAAAATCGAATCCCCCAGAGAATTAGCTGATACCCAAAACAACTATTCCAAATGCGTCCCAGGAGGTAAGTACTGAGCAGTGCTCGTCTCCCCGCTTTTCTATTCACAGAAATAGGATTTTTATTGCCAAATCGGATGGATACTGCTCACCAGCGCCTTGGCTCCACGCCTCCACTGCCACCTGCCAGCAGGTTAAGGCAGAATCCAGCGGAGCAGTGAGCTCTATCGTCACCTGCAGATATCGAGCAAACTCATGCAACTTGGAAAATATTTTATCCCCCAAAGTAGATGCATGCTTCCATATAATATAGATATAGAGTCTATTTGTGCATTGATTACTCGAACTATGTGGTTGATTGATTGGAAGCTGTATTAATAGTGTCTCCTGCTTACAAAGAACAAATACAAGCCTTTAGAAGCAAGCCACAAGGGCATTGCTTTCTGATTTTTTGCTAATTGAGCAGTCTGCATGCATCCTCACCAAACAGACGCAGCAGCAATTTCCGTGGCTAATACAAAATAACTTAACCATGAAATAAGCAGAGGTGCTGCTTAAACATTTTATTCTCTGCTTCCCTTCGTCCTAGCATTCCAGTTTACCTCTGACACTCATTAACGTGCTTGGCATATTAAAAAAAAATAATAAATCCATCTTTCAGCAGTGAGGTTTCTCATAATAAATTCCCAAGTTTTGCCCTCTCAAAATGCCGCCTTGAAGGATTTTTTTTCCTAATAAACAACAACACGAATTGCAATGCACTTCAGAAAATACTAAAAGATTGCTGTGAATCTTACAAGTCTAAGTCAGCGACATGTAGTGTCTATATTTGTTTGTATGTAAGACATTTAGACACCTTTTAACTGAACCATAAAAGCTTTCTTCATGTGTATTCTTTCCCCTGCAGCTGCTTGGGCAAAGATTTCTGTACCCTCCAATCCACTCTTATCTACTCTCCAAAAATTGGCAGGGTTAATGAAGACCTGCTAACCGTATGGTATTTAATGTAACATGGCTCGATTTAACCTGCACAGCTCAGGAACCGCTTCTTCCACATCTCTCTGCATGGGGAAACCTTGGAGATCGGCTTCTCAAGCACTGGCTTTCTTCTTAGCAAGAGATGGAGGACTACCAAGCGTTCTTCCAGTGGCACTTGTTTCATATCTTGCCAGTGTGGCAGGAGAGACAAGTCTGTCTCTCTAGGAAGAGCTGACTGGATGCACACCCCTCAGACATTTAAATGAAGTTGTCTTGCAGGTGATGACAGCTACAAGCTGGAGCAGTGTGTTGCTGCCTGGATTGGCACAGTAGCCCAAGGACAATGTACAAACTGTCGAACACCCAGCTGGTTCTCCAGGATCCCCGGGGTGGCACCGGTGCCAGACAGCTCTGCCCACCGTTGGCCCCAGCCTGGGCACGGTAAGGAACCGGGTATCATTTCACCACTAACAAAGCAGAAAGTCGGGGCAGACAGAGGGTTTTCCTCCTTTGCAGACTGAAGCAAAGCTTGCAGCTCACAGCCTGGAGATGTGTACTGAAGGGCGCTCAGCACACTAAGCCTGCTCAAGGTACCCACCACACCTTTTTTTCTTTTTTTTTTTTTCTTTCCCAGAAACATTCAGCAGAGTAGAAGGGTCATCTGAAAGTGTGATGCTGGTCTAACCACCTCCATGGGGATGCTGCCTTCCGGCCCCACAGGCTGCAACAGCGGACAAAACGACCACCTCTGGCCTGCCTCCTCCTGCCTCTCTCCAGTTGTACACACAGCTTGGACAACAAACCTTTGCAAACAAAGACTGCCCTAACCATAAATGTTCACCAAGGACTGTAATAGCTTCAAATTACACTTTGCTTACAGCACAGTAATAGCTTTTCCAGAGGGGCGAGAGCAAACAGGAGGAGAAACCCGGAGTACATTTGCAGATGGCACATGTAAAACAAAAACCCTGCTACCCCAGTTTCTATTTCTTTGTATCATATGCAATAGCTTTCATGTCGCATCTAGCAAAATGTTATGGGCTGTGTTGGGAATGTGAGACATGGAATAAGCTGCCAGAGGAAAAGAAAAATATTTCAGGACACTGAAGCACTGTCAGATTTACAGTACAAGCTCAAGTAAAGCTGAACTGTGACACTGGTGGTTATAATGAAGAATAACTAAAATGCTTGTCAATGCTGAAGGAGTGTCAGAGCTAAAGATACGCAGCACCTTAATGTAAGTGCTACTTTTGCCCTGTGCTTTTCCAAACACTGAGATTGTTCAAACAGATTTCTAGTGTGTGGAACGCAAACAGAGCACCCTGCACATTTCCAGTACTTCTGGCAGAGCTAGAAGGCACAGTAAGGGATCACAACAGAGATTCCGAGGACAGAAGGCAAATCTGCAAAGGACCACAAGTCACCCTACCACCACCATAAAAGAAAAAGAAGTCACGCAACAGGACCTCAGCAGTCTGGAAATACAGCAGGAAGCACGAGCAGGCTCTGACCTACCCAAAGCGTATCGTTACAGAATCTGCTCACAGAAGCACCTACGCCAGAGCACTAACAAATCCGTCCCATTCCCGACCTCATCCAAGCACAGAACAGAGCCAGTCTAGCAGTGTTTCTACAGTGGCTCCCCCGGCAGCGACTTTGTACAGCTGCCAATTCTCCTCTCGTGTGAAGGAGAAGGTGTTCCCTCTCATTGCTGTAGAGCTGAGACAGCTGTGACAGCTCTTGACTTGATGAGCCATAAGCTTTTCACAGGAAACCAAGAGGGAGAAGGGTAAAAAAATCAGAAACTTTTTCTTCACGAAATTTGTATTTTAATGCCGTTTTGTCTTGATTTGTTTTAAATACAAAAAGGATCATGATGCTACATCCTGTGAGCTGTCGAAGCCTTTCAGGGTTTTCTGTGCATGTCTGCTTAAAAGCAGGTAACTCTTAAATGCAAACAGACCCTGGAGCTTCCTTCTATCATCCCTGCTCTTTCCTCTCATTTCTTACATGGATTTACCAGACTTAAAGAAAGGACAACGCTGGAGGCTTGAGAAGTGTTTCGGGCAGCCATAAACCCTCTTTAAAGGGCCCATATTTGCTTACTAACCATTGTAAAGGAACAGATTATTGCCACCCAAAAAAGCACTGAACAACACCGCACACCACACATGCATTCTGAAATGCTGGGTTGTGACAGCACACCCCCGCCGCGGTGCAGGCGTGGAAAGCGCAGCAGGCTCAGGTGCCTCCACCAGCACAGCTTACCACGAGCACAGCAGCTAAGCGCCGGCCATCACAACCTGAGCTCTCAACCCAAGCGTATTTGCCTTCCAACATCCCTTTGCAAAGCTTCCCCCAACAGGGAGAACAGCCACTCTTTGCACATTTCCCTGAAAAAATTCATCCCCAACTTACACTAGATATTTTTTAAATTCAGTAGAGAAGATGATAGCAAAAAAACCCCACTGGCTTAGTGCTAAATAGTTATTCCACAAAACCATCCCTGTGCACCATCTGCTCAAGCTTCGGCATCCCATCCTTTTCATGCAGACCGTCAGTGTGCTGATATGGTAACAAAGAAGGATAAGCACAGATCAGTGCCAGAAGGTACCCAGAAAATGAAGGCATGTCCTAGTCTAGAGAAACCACAGAAACTAGAAAGATGAGTTACGGTCTTCTTCCAGGTGCATAGTACATGCTGCAGAGGGGCAGCCATGAGCCCCTGTGTGCCATGGGAATGTTTTCTTGTGAATTCTCAAATAAGCAGAACAGCTCGTGGGTTCTTCAGTGGAAAGACCCCGCCAAAGGGCTGTACTGTGCAAATGAGACCCGCACTCTGTACCCACAGGAGACAGCCTGGACAGACGGCTGAGGCGGGAGGTTGGATTTTGTAGCTTGGAACAGCCACCTCTTTGCTGCTACAGCCTGTTTTCCTGGTGGGGTGACAGGAGAAACAATGGCACACGCGACGTGCTGTACCTGTGCTGCTCCCCTCCTGTGTCAGAGAACAGGGGCTCCTGCTGACACGTCATCTGTGCAGTGGTCTTATCAGAGTGCGAGCCTTCTGGGCTTGACAAACAACACATTCTTCAACTTCATTGCTGGGAACAGCATCCTCATTATCAACACAGGCCAGTCTTGTAACTCTCATCCTATTGCTTCTTCTGGTGCCTATTTACGCACATTTCCATTCATACTTCATTTAAACCAGTCTTTGTATTTCTATTACAAGCCTCCAGCGAACCCATTTCTGGAGAATTTAAAGGACTACTCTCCCTGCTGAAGCCCAGAATACATCACTGCATGGAGCTGATGTGTGCGTGTATGGGTGCCAGCCTTTCCCTCAGAGGAAAGTGGGATCCAGCAGTGCTCTGCGTGAAAAAATAGAAGACCAAGTACCACCCTTGCAGGTGGAGGAGGTGAGCTGTGTCACTGTGGGCAAATGGCTCAGAGCAGCTGGACAATGCAGGTGGGAGCAAACCCAGCGCTTGCTGCTGTGGCAGGGTAAGCGAACGCTGGCAGAGAGGTAAAAGCATCACCCTCAGCTTCACACCAAGAGGGCCAAGATCTCACAGCACCAGCTGGGGAATGCTAAAATCCAGTGGCACAGGGTAGGAAAAACAAAGAAAAAGGTGAGTGGCTCCTCTTGCCTGCCCTGCCTACAGACAGGCTAATGCTGGTGGACTGCAGAAGACTCCCAGAGCTGATCAGTCCACCCCGACACAACTGATGGTGTCCAAGCCTTTCACCAGGGACAGGAGCCACTTGTGAGTGAGTGCAAACACCTGGAATGTGGCTCAGGATAAGCAAAGCACTCAAATCTAAACAACACAGGCAGCTACACAGCACTAAGCATGAGGCAGGCGAGCACCCTGCCCGAAACGGCTGCAGGTGTGCTCCAGCACCAGGCAGCGAGAGGGACGCCCGCAGAGCATCCTCTTGCTGGGCACAGCAGGGCACAGGTTTGGGGGCTGGGGGCAAGCACACGAGCCATACAAGCAGTTTGGTGAGCACACGTGGGCTCTCAAGCTCCGCAGTGACAGCAAGAATACAAATGCATGCCTCTTATTGAAATTGTTTTACAACATAGGTTATATATAAATTCCAACTGTTACATTGCCTAAATTAAAGTATGGGTATATTAAAAACAAGGTAGAGTTGCCAAGCAATCAGATTTTACTTTCCCAGAAGTTTTTTGACTTCCATCTATGTGAATATACTGAACTATTGGCAAAAACATCTCTAAATTGCATCAGCTGCACTTCTTGAATTCTGTGATCAGTCACTACATAAAAATTGATTAGTGGAAGAATCAAAGCCATTAGGAAAACATACTCTGTATCTTGTGGACAGATAAATTCATGAAGGTGCTGGAATGAAAACCATACCACACTAAAACAGGGTCACTTTATATGCAGAGAGAGAAAAACATATATATACGCACAGAGAGATATATACATACGTATACACACTACCTGGAATCCAATCTACTGTCAACCAGCTTTTTACATTAGCATAAGCTTGTGCTATCCATCAACAGCTAAGCCCGCACTGTCAGAGCTATCATTCTGGAACATCTTACAATGTTTGTGAGTAAAGCATTTTGCTTTCTGTCCCTTATAGAAACAAAAATTTCTGGTATAGCCTTATTATTGTGCAGAACTAAGTTACCAAAGCTCAAAGCGAGTCATAAAGTGTAAGGCAGCGTCGGTTAAATTGAGAGCCATTACATAAAGACATCCCCAGGATGTCCATTCTCTACAAGCCCAGCTCTGCTGGTTGCATCCACATGAGCAGTGACAAAACATATTCTTGATGAGTACACAGGTGCCGCCAGGAAATCTGAGGTCCTGTGCCAAGTACCTGGAAGTCCTCTTCAGCGCTTCCAGCAAACTAAATTCCACACAGTCAGCTCTGCAGACCTGCAGGATGGAAACCATGAAGACAACAATCTCATGACTCAGTTGGTCTCACAGGGCAATGCAAGGATATGACCATGGGCTGCAGTCTAAGACACACGAAACATCCACCAGCAACCACAAGGGTAAGGATAATGTGTCAGAAGGCACTGCAGTCGTGCGCTTTTGCTTTTAGGCACACAGAGTAAGCACACTTGCAGATTCAAGCTGGCAAACAGATTTCCTCACCTGCAGAGTCCAGGAAGGAAGCCACACACTTGCCACAGGCACTGTACTCCGGTACAGATTTTATTTCTGAGCTGTTACTCTGCAGTGAGAAAAGTGCCTGAAGCCTTTTACCAGAACCAAGACCTCTGAGCAGGAGCAGGGGCTCCTTCACCACAAAGATGCTCAGAATGTCCTGAATTCACAGACAACCGCACCAGCTGAGGGGACACAATGTTAATGAACTTTTCCTTCGGAAGTACTTGCTTCCGGCAGGAAACACCCACAGGCTCATCATTTCAGGCTGGTCCAGAGCAGGCTTCATGAAAACAGCAGGTTAACCCTTCAAGCAGCTACAGAGGAGAGGTGTCATTAATCTGCAACTCTTGGAGGCTCTTACCATCAGGTCACTGCATTTTGGGCAAGCAGATATAATTCTTTGTGAATCACGCTCCTCAGCTGGATGGACAGATTATGAAACACAGCCTCATGCATGACAAAGAAGAGTTTTTGGCTGGCAGAAAGCATTTTGGTACACAAGGCCCCTTTTTCTCAGGATTTTTGGAACAAGAAGTGCAGTGATTTCTATTCAATCCTGTATGAGGCATAGAAGAGTTAGTCCTACAAGATGCACTAACAGCAAGTAACTTAAATTCAAAGGTTTTCCTGTGGTCTATTCCTGTTAAGTGATATCAAGGGTTTTGCTAATAATAATAATAGAACATGCGTGTCTCTAAACGTAACTGATTATAGTAGGGATTTCAAAATGAATGCCAGCAGGTTCTTTCAAAGGCACTAATGTTCCCACAGGGTATGATGAATCTACACCTGTGGGTTCTCTTTCTGAGACACAGCATCAACAGTACATTCATACTGTGATTTGCGGATTATAACTAAACCCAGAGCAACAAGACACAATCCAGGTCCCGAATGGTGCACCCATAAAAACTGGCAGTTAAGTGTTTTCCCTTAGAGTTACACTTCAGAATATATGAAGCTAACATTCTTTCCTTCATTGTATACAGCTTAGTGAAAGGAAATTAGAATATCATAGCTCTTCAAAATACAGGTGAAAAGAAGATCTTGCACAGCCACAGGCAGCAAATCCTCATTAAAAGTCGTTTCCCATTACAAGCTGTAAAATCCACCTTTCTGCAGCCCTTGCCTGGTGCCCAGCATAACACCTTGCTTGTGCACATTTTGTCCAGATACACAGACTTAAACTGGATAGATGTTCAAATCCTTTTCACAGCAAAAGCAAATGAAAAATGCCTATTTCTCCGAGGATCTGTAACCATCCTCCCACCAAGGCGAGCCGCGTTTTCAGAGAACACCCAGCCCCAGAGTTCCTAGCCCCACTGCTCCATTCCTGTTTTAGACAGACTTTTCTACAAAGAAAAATGTGTGAGCTACTCCAAATATTCAGTCTCAGAATTTAAAACATAAGCATGTTACAACTCCCTTTTCACATTTATCCATCAACTCGGTCATCAGGATGTACTTTTGCCCTGTGCAAGAGCAGTGCTGGAACACCAAGTTGCCGTCACTAGTGCCAGACTGGCTACTTCCAGTAAGCTCCAGTCTGTCACCTTTTGCAGACAGAGATACATGTAAAGCACTGGTACACTACAAAGAGACTGTTGGCTCTCTCCTGGATGTGGCAAAAAGTTTTGTAGCCACCAAAAACCAACACAAAGAAAACACCACCAGAACAAAAGCAAGGCTTTTGGAGATCTACAATGGAGGCAATGCTGCAGAGCAGCCCAGCGCTTATTTTAGGATCCCCTCCAGGGCTGTAGCTGCTTCTCTAACGTGGAGGGATCAACAGAAGCTGGCTGGCAGGCAGACACAACTCCTCTTTAGACCCCCAAGCTCTGTCACAGCACACTTGAATATCTCCAATAGCCATTTTAGCTCACTTACCAATGGTCTGTTACATGAAGGAAATGCTGCCTTGCTGATTCCCCGCTTACGGTTCCCACAGGCAGACTGGGGTCTGAATAATTACACGGGCTTCAAAGATTGTCAGAGCCCCTGCTGACAGCTTCTGTCGCTCGAGAGGTGGGAGAGACACCAGGGAAATGCTACTTGTGTGCACAGAGCTGCTTATATGCTGCACACATCACTACGTAGCAGGCGAAAATACCAGCACCTGGCACATGGGGCCAGGGTGTGTACGCTGCCAGAGGACAGGCAGGAGAGGCGATGTGACAGGCAGCACCACATCATTCTCTCTGGAAGAGGTATAACGAAGGCTGGCCTCGACAGAGAGCTTTCAGTACTTCTGTGGGACACAAAACGATGGTTTTTATTTTAAAAGGTTATAAAATAAAACCACTGGTATTTCAAGTAGAGAAGAACATAAGAAACAAATATCTGCTCAGAGTACCCACAGGTGCAGTGACTGTGCTGATTTGCTTCATTCCCTGGCAGCAGCTGTGGGAGGTGGATAATCACCTCTCACCGCCCGAGCACACAGCAGAGACCGACAGCAGACCCACACCTACACCGGCTGGTCCACCTCTGGGGGACCTGCAGATGCCTGGAAAACAGACACAATGAAGAAGCGATGGAGCTTGCTCTGAGAGCAAGGAGAAATCCTCGTCTCCCTATTCAGTGGGCAGATGAACAAGAAATGTAAATATACTCTGATTCTGCATCCACAGAATATGTGCTGGCACAGAGATCAGAGAAGTCCTTCTCCCCAAAACCACACGCCCTTGGTGGTGTGCCACCCATCATAAAAACCCGTTTTCTCCTCTTGGCTGAGGAATGACAGTTTCTTGGGTTTCTTGCCAAGCCCTGACCTCACGTAGCAACTGCCAGGTCTGGATGCAAACTCGGCGCATAACAGTCCCGTAATTACGTGATGCACACCAGGGAGCAGGAAGCTATTTCAAGGCACACCTGCAAGCGTTATACACCACTTAGCAAAACACAAGGGCGGAGGAGCATTTGTATTTGTAAAAACCTATACTGCCACCATTCTTTTTACATGTCTGAGCCTAGCAACTGTTCTCCCTTTCTGATCACCCAAAGGAAACCTCACAGCTTTCACCCATGCTCCGCTTGTTTTCTTGTAAATTGTACAAACAGCTGCATCTCACAAAAGTGGTGGAACTGAAATTTATTTGCCGCATTTATTTTTCAGCATAAGATACACAAGAGGCTTTAAGTAACTAAAAGCCTGCTTTTTTGATGCTGAACCAAGGCAAAAAAACCCCAACAAACACCACAGAAAGGCTAATGCAAGTTAGCACAATTACCCTCTATTGATACAACTGCTGTGAAATGAGTATTGTGGAACCATTATTTGTAATGTGTTTTTGACAACTGCAACGTAACATACTGAGAGTTTTGTAAGGTGTTTAACATAATGCAGGGCATTCGCATTAAAAAATGAACACAGTTGCAACAGAATACCCTATTTTTACCTTGTCCAGGGATGAAGGCAAACTTGTATCAAGTGTGATGCTTTCTCTGGTGAGCTAATTCCTTGGAAGTAAAATTAGCAAAACACAGTCAAAGTCCTGCTGTCAGGAGAGATGTAACCCCAAGGGTCTGATCCCTTCTGACAGAGGCAGGTACCACCACGCAGCCAGCAGCCTCGCAGGCAGCATCAGTGCAAATCGGAGCCGCAGCAGAAACCCAGAGGTGAGGAAAGGAAGGCGAGCACCTCGCTGCAGACGTGCCTCTGGCGCACGTTTTCTCTGATCAAAAGCTGATCTGAGTAATTTCAGGCTCTCGACCTGCATCTAATAAACAGAATCCCACATGGCTGTCAGAGGGGAGGGGGGGAAGGCGAACAGGGGGCCGTCCCCCTGGCAAATGGAATGCACTGAGAGGGCGCAGTGCAAGCAAGAGAAACATGCAGCAGGACAAACGTAGGGGTTGAAGTCAAAACACCTTTTTGGTCAACACCTTCTTCCCTGCAGGGAAGAGAATGCCAAAGGTTTGAGCCCTCATCCCGCTTCCCCTTGGAAGCAGGAGTCGGCAGGCGCACGGATGCCTGGCAGCACAGGGGAAGGGTGCTGTAGGCATCTGCTGCAGCAGGACATGAGGTGCTGCCTGCCAGCCTGGACCCTGGATGCCCACAGAGCCAGGCGTCTCCAGTGACACCCAACGCCCTGCCACCCCTCCCATCTGCAGCTTCCCCAAGCCCACCGGTGCTGCACATTTTGGGTGCGCTTGCTTATGGAAGTTTTAGTTGGGTTCAGAGCTTCCCCAGGCACCGGGGCACATTAGAGAACCACCTCCCATCTCACAGGGAAATCTGCTCCCCACCATGCTGGAAACAGACTGAAAATGACCTGAAATAAACTCCTGGGGTTAGACACAGAAGTCATACAGATATCCACGGCACTTGAGGTTCTCAGAGCTGTTTGGATACACTAAACAGTCTCAGTGATCTCACCTGCCAGCTATTATTGCCATTTTACGGACAGAGAAGCGTCGGAGGTAAAAAGAGCGCTTAAAGTACCGCTCACTTCAGAGTGTGCCAACAAAAACAGCTTTGGGGAATTCAGACTAGGTTCTTTCTCAATTATTATTTCTATAGCCAAGTGGCTCTGCAACGCTAAATCGCTTCTGTCACTGAAGTAAGCAGATGTGATCCTGAATACACGAGGAGACAATCTACTCGTAGTGGTGGTGAGTTTTTGTCATTTTTCAGTGTAAGTAAGTGCACTTTAACTCAGCTGACATTCTCCAGGACCTTGGACACTGATGGAAAATAATACTTCAAAGGCCATTTTAATTGATGTAGAGCTTCCTGTACCCCAATACAGCTCTTAAGAGCCACAGGAAACCGCTTTCAAGAACCCTCTGAGGATCCCCAAGTCAGTATTACAGCACTGCGTTTATGGAAGGTAACTGCCAACACTGTTTAATTACATCTCTGACCTCTATACAATTTTCCATTAAGGGCCTCATTCTTACCCCTTTTAAGTCCCACTCAACTCATTCTGCAGGAGCAGGATACAAAGAGATCCTTAGCTCTGAAATTTGCATTAGCAAATAAGGGGGCAATAAGGCAGAGCAATTCTTCATGGCTTTCAGAAGATCAAACAAGAAAATGACATATTCTACTTCATTCATTTGAAATCATGGTTTCATGGGGCAAACGTATCTCAAAGTTTCCTTAGCCGTAAAGGAGGAATTAAGAAGGAAGTCTGTACTTCTGGCAAAAGCTATAATTATTTTTAAATCTTATGATTGCCACAGGGAAGGTAAGGGTTGGATGGGATCTTGAGTGGTCCTTCCAAGAGGGAGTCAGCTCCATGTATCAGGGCATGCTCTAGTGACAGAGATTGTAGGGGTTTTTTTGTGTGTGTATGGTTGGACTCGATGATCTCAAAGGTCCCTTCCAACCACGAAGAATCTATGATTCTATGAGTCTAAGAGACACCAGTCTAAGCCTTCTTTAAAGGCCTTCAAGGACCACGATGCCTCACCTTCCCTTGCTTCATTTACTACTTAAAACGTTTTATAACATCCAAACCTAAACTTTCCTTGCCACAGGTGCTAAGTGGTTATCTTCCAAGTCTGTGCAGAGGACTAAAACACAGCTTTCTTTGCAAGGCTACCTTTACACTTTGCAAAGCTCATCTCCCTCCATCAATCTTTTACCACCCAAGCAACGCCTTTGCTTTTGCAGACCCTTGTAAATCGTATTTTCTAAGCCGATCCCTGTGATCTCCTACAGAACCTCCCCAATTCTACAGGATTTTAAAGTGCAATGCTCAAAACTAAGCCTATCAGTCTGGTATCATCATTACTGAGCTGAAGAGAAGCAATTAAATTGCACACTTGCAATGCCCCTGTTAATGCATCCCCAAGTGAAGGCTCGGGTTCTGGTTGTGGATTTTCTACCATAAAGGCCTCCTGCTGCTGACGCACGCTCAGTTTGCGATCCATCTTAATCCCCAGATCCTTCTCCACAATGACACTTTTCCAGGTGTTCCCAGCTCCCCATTTACTTCCCCTTCCCAGGATCATCCCCAACAGATCTCCAGTTTATTTATAAACACCAGTTTGGGCTCTGATCCTGTACTCCGGGGTCCTTATAAGCTCATATATCTTGATGGCAACCACAAATAACTAAAACCAGAGAAATTTTGGAAAAGAATATATCTAGGTCACAACTTGAGGGCCTTTGTGTCACCAATGAAATGCCAATGAGACATCCCCATCCCTGTGCAGCAGGTGACTATGGCACCTTCTCACATAGCCAGTTCTGCCACCACACAGAAAAAACCCTTTGTTCTGAACTGATTTCAGATGAACCCCAAACCAAAGCAAAATTCCTAGAAAGTGTATTTAATTCAAACAGAAGCCCTCTTCCAAATAAAAGGTGGCTTTTTAGGCAGGCCCTTTTCCCCATTAAGCAAAATTTGCAAAAAGCGTGCGCGTGGGGGAATCCATGCAGGAGTTTAAATTACAAGGAGAGACAGAAACAGACTTAAAAGGGGAACAGGACATCAGGAGTCAAGGGGCACCTTCAGCAGCACCGAGCAGCCCTCGCAGAGGAGTCCAACTTTAACCCCGACCATCCAGGGTTTAAGATCTCCAAAACGCAACACGACCTAAGCACACAGCTCCATCACCATTTCCTGACCTCATACCGACACGCTGTTTGAAAAGCCTGCTCTTCAGGGCTGTAGGCAATTAATTATTCATCCAACTATGTTTGGACATCCACAGTTCAATCCCAGCCTCCATGATTACACACATCACTGTCTTGAATATAGACATTAAAGTCGTCAAGCACCTTTCAACAGAGTTGGACCAATGCGGGGTTTTGAAACAGCAACTATATATATATATAGACACCCTATATATCCTAAAGCACTTACTTCTCTACACTAAAGACTGTAAACGGCGTGCCTGTAAAAAGAAAAGAATTAGAACCGAGGGCGAAGCGGCCAGCGAACGGTTCCTCCCAGTGGCGGAGCGCGAGGGGAGCTCGCCCCTCGGCCACCGCTCGCCTCCGGGGGGTGTGTGGAGGCCCTGAGGCAACTCTCCCGATCACCGCCGCTCCCCGCCTCCCGCACCCCCCCGCCGCTCAGGCAGCAGCCCCCAAGTTCGGGGTCCCACCGGGGGACAGAGCAGCTCCGCGGGGGGAGAGCTCTTGCCGGCCGGCACCCGCCCGCCGCCGGCCGGCCAGCGGCGGACCGCTGGGACCGTGAGGGCGGTTGGGACGGCTGGGGCTCGCTCGCTCACTCACAGTGGCACCATCCCAGGTGGCAGCACCAGTGGAGGCGGAAGCAGCGGCCGTGGCTGTGGGTGGCGCAGAGCGAGAGCCCGTCGCAGGGCTGGAAGTCGGGTCTGCCCGCGCAGCTGCGGGCCAGCGCCTGAGCCTCGTCCAGCTTCTCGCTCTTCGCCGTCGCCGCCGCCCCGCTCATGGCGCCCGCCGCTCCGCCCGCAGCCCCCGCGCCGCAGCGGCCAGGAGGAGGAGGAGGAGGGGTCGGGGGAGGGGGAGGAGGAGGAGGAGGAGGGGGAGGAGGAGGAGGAGGAGGAGGAAAAGGAGGAGGAGAAGAAGAAGAAGGCGCTGAGCCGCAGCGGGGACCGCCCGCCCGCCCAGCGCCGCGGGGGATAGCGCCGCGGGCAGGGCCCGGCCGCCCGCCCCGCCGGCTCCTCCCCGCCGCTCCTTCGGCACCGCCCGCGGCCGGGCAGCGGAGGTCGCCCCGGCCCCAGGGCGGGTGGCCCCAGCGGACTGTGTCGCGTTGGGAACGGCTGCTCTGCGCGCACGGCAGTCATCACAGAACGGTTTGGGTTGGAAGGGACCTTAACGACCATCTCGTCCCAACCCCTCTGCCCTGGTGTCCTGCTTTGAGCGACACGGGACTAATTTCTCTTCTAATGCCTGGGAAAACTGCACTTTTAGAAGACTCTCGTGTCTGAATTGGTGAAAATATTTACTTTATAGCCACCTATGGTATGCGGGTTTCAAGGTCTCAGTGTTTTTGAGCCTTGCCAGGTGCGGGGATGAGGAGGAGCGAGACTTGGGCACTGGACAATGGGGTTATTTCATACCATGAATGTCACATCCAATATAAATCAGAAAGTTTGCTGAGGAGTCTCTCTCTCTCTCCCTTGACGGCTGCAGTCCAGAGAACTCCTTGCCCCAGTGCTGGAGCCCTGAGCCCTTCCCTTTCTCCGGAAGACACAGCGCCTGCAATGTCCCATATTGGCTGGGTATAGTCCTTGTGTATTTTATATTGGTATCAGGATCAATACTGGTTCCTTAGCATTATTAATGTTAATTATCTAATCTTATTCTGTTAAATCTGTTTATACTTCAACCTTAAGGTTTCCTTGTTTTTTCCCAATTCCCCTTTCTGGGTGGGGAGGGGTCCTCAGGTGAAAGAACAGTTGTCTAAATGACAATAAATTGTTGTGAGTTCCTCAAACAATAACACCTGGGCAAGGCCACCTCCCACTAGACCAGGTCGCTCCAAGCCCCGTCCAGCCTGGCCTTGAACACCTCCAGGGACGGGGCAGCCACAGCTTCTCTGGGCAACCTGGGCCAGGGGCTCACCATCCATTATGAGATTTAACTGATTTTCAAAGGCATATTGTAGCGCGGGAGCACCCATGCACAGGCAGCAACCAGCACTGGCTAAGCCAGCCTGGCTGCCAGCAGGGATGAGCAATGCCAGCGGGGAGCAGTGCCAGGAGCTCTGGGGCCAGCCAGCTCCCAGAGCGTCCCCCTCTCGCCCCTGCCGTGACAGGGCGTGTGGAGATCCTCGCTGCACCCCAACGGGCCTGATAAACGGGACACAGGCACCCTTGCATCTGGACGGCAGCCTCAAAGGAGTGTGAGAAGGAGGCAAGCAGGCTCAATTATTAGTGATGGCTCCAAGTGTGTGGCTCTTGGCTGTTTTATGAGATGGGGGGGACAGAGATCGTCCCCGCAGTGCCAGAGTCAATGGAGCAGGAGGCTGAGCTGCTCGCATACGTGGCCTGTGGCACAGCCAGTTCTTGCTTTGTGTTCTATTCTTCATGCTACTTATTCTCGGGTCACCTAATCAGGAAAACCATTTGTTTCTAAGCATGCAGTGATTTTGAAAACACTGATAAACTTTGTCTTCCCCTTTGTAAAATAATCCATAGATATAATTTTGGTTAATAATCATATGAAAGTGTATTGGTATTTTCCAACAGTTGTATCTTTAGGCCAAAGTTAAAATTTGGATTTATCTTGAGCAGTGGCTACATTATTTGGTTTCCTAAGTGCAGTGGTGGGCTTGTTTCCCTGGCATGTTTGAAAGTAAATTGTGTTTTTATTGCCCCTCTGCTTGGTACTAAAGAGAGTTGAAGTCAGCTTTCTGTTAGAACAGAAATCAAACCGGTCATTTTCATAGTCATCTTTGTACAATACCCAATAGCTCTTTGTCAGTAGTAGTCAAAAAATACTTATTTTTCTGTATTCTCCAGAATATTCCCAGACAGTTCCTTTGGGGTCTGTCCTTGGGACAGATCCCAGAGGTCTCCCCATGCTGTACACCCTCCTGAAGATGCGCTGAGAGAATCCTTTGCTTCTTGACAACAAAAAGACCTTAAGAACAACCAAGCTGCAGGTGTATCGCTGTGATCTGCTATGCGCTTTATGGGTAAAACCAAAGGATTTGGGCCGTAACTGCAGAGCAGAGAGTTGCACTGAGACTTTGAATAACTTCTGACTGCTGTCCCTGACTTGCAGGACAGAGCTGCCCCCTGCAGTGCTGCTGGCCCTGGGACATTTTCCCGCTCGCACTGGTGCTGAGCCAGGCACGAGGCTGAGACCCACCAAAACAGCACGTACAGGTGAGCAGCTCCTACCCCGGGCACTGCCCTGTCCTCTGCTCAGGCTGCCAAACCCATTTGCTATAAGCATTTAGGCAATACTCCCCATCTGCACACTCACAGCACCCTTCCCCCCCGAAGCAAAGGCGCTGGAGGATGGAGTTTAACTGTCCAGACGGTGAGGGGGTCGTAGGGGGAAGTGTTACGATGGAGGCTACACAAAATGGTCCTGCTGGTCCCTTCTGAACTGAACCCTCCCTCGTTGCTAGGAGTGGGGATGAGTGCTTTGCCTCTGCAGATGGGCTGAATGCCAGAGTGGGAGGGCTGGAACGCTCACCCGCCGTACACCTGGCTCCTTTCAGTGACACCCACATGGGCAGTCAGCACATCCCACATCTGCTGCTGCCCTTCCTGCCCTTACATGGTCCCAGGGAGTCTTTCACTCCCTCCTGCAGCATCTCAGTGCCAGGCAAGTCCTGGGCATACACAACTGCATTCCAGCTTATGCCCTCACCTCCTGGGATGTGCAAGTGGGGGCTACAACCTCCCCCTCTCAGCAGGCTGGTCACCCATGGCTTGAGGGAGAGCTTTTCATGGGCCTGAAGGGACATTTCTGGGGCTGGTTTTGATTGCTGGGACAAAAGCAATCAGAGCTGGCTGAGGGTGGCAGGGAGGTTTACACCGTGCCTCAGGGATGGGATCCCTTAAACTCAGCCTAACTGGGCAGGAGATGGGTGCCCAGCTGCACCAAGCAGGGGGCTTTGAGCTCTCCTCGGCACTGGTCATGAGGGCTGAGGGAGCTCCACAGGCCTGTAGATTTTAAATGCCTCCAGGGTTAGTTGCACTGGAAAGGGAGTTTTCTGAATCACTCCTCAAGGCTTACCTGCCTTTGTTTTGCCGAAATCCCACTGGAATCTGCCAATGTTCAGGACCTTGCTCAGCTGTTTGCAAGCAGAAGAGAAACTGACTGCAAAATCAGGTGTTTCCTTGACACTATCCTGCTGTCCTCCCGCTCCCTGGAGCCCACCAGCAGCAAACAGGGGACGCAGTTCAGCTCCCACGAGACCCCTGGCCCAAGCAGAATCTGCCTCTTCTACCTGCTGGCACGAAGCCCTCCCCTCTCCACTGCTGTTTCACCTCCACAGCTGCTCTCAGTCCCAGCCTGGGCTGTAAGGT
Organism: Alca torda; assembly: GCA_008658365.1. NCBI lineage: Eukaryota > Metazoa > Chordata > Aves > Charadriiformes > Alcidae > Alca > Alca torda. Next base: position 29,217,531 of record CM018081.1, on the reverse strand, counting down.
CACTTTCTGTTAAAAAGAAATAAAGGGGAGGAAGGTGAACTACAGGTTGCAGAAATGTTGTAGGTGCTTTTGACAACACTCAAGGGCCCCGTCCAATTTGGACATGCGCTGCAGGACAGCGCTTCTTAGCACGCCGTAAGGCAGGGAGCTTTTTGCCTCCCTTTGAAGGCCCAGTACTGCAGAGGACGCTGATCAAAGCTAAAGCAATTCTCTCCTTTGGTGCACTCCCATTCTTTACTGTTTTGCAAAATGCCTGTGGCTGAGCAGTTAATGGAGGCATCTGCTGCACTGGCAGAGTTCACTGCCTTAATTAAAGACATCTAACAATTATGCAGCTGCATGTGAGAGACCACGGGTACTCGCAGGGCTGAAACCGAATATCCTCAGCGCTGAAAGCAAGCGTCCCCACTGTGCAGAAAGCGTAGATCTGCAGCCAGACACTCACATGAAAGCAGAAGCAGGGCCCAAAGATTAAGGATGGACTGGAGCCAGCTTGCCATGCGTGTCGCCAAGGCCCCACTGTGCTGGAGAAGCATACAATCTCAGCTCACGCACATAGCTTAGAACGGTCAGACTTGCAACAAGTGAGCAGAGCGGGGACATTCCTTGCCAGTAGGGATGGTTTTACCTGGAAAACATTTTTAACAGATATTTTCTCACTGAGTGGAAATAGCTGCTTTAAAAAGACAGGTGGGAAAACTAATCCTGTACCAAGTGGTTACCAAGTTCTCCTCTGCGTGGGGCCGTGTTCTTTCCCCATTAAATGAAGAAACATTTTACTTGTGGGCACATTTCTGGTATCACTGCATATTTGAGCTGATCAGGGACTTTGCAAGGCTGTTATTTTAACAACTTTCCAAAGAGGCTCACAGAACAGGCTGGCGCTTTCTGATGAGATTGCATGTCAGCAGACACCAAGGGCTCTGAATCAGGCTGCAGAGCACGGGCTGCTGCCCTGTGGGGCTGGGGGCCAGGGAGAGCTTTGACGTGCTCTCGCCCTGTGGGGAACAGGGCAGCTGAGAGGCAGGGGCTCCCATGCACTCCTGCCAGTGGCGGGGAGTCTCGTGCCTGCCCTCTCGGAGCTGCAAATGCAACCTCTCAGCACCAGCAATGTCACCGTGGGCTGGCTGGGAGATAAAGCAGGCAGGTCAATGCTGTGCTGCTTTGGTCGATATGAATTTACAAATGAACTGTCAGGAGAGACATTACTAGTGTGGACAATCTCTGTTCTCAGTAATTTCTGTGAGGGGAGATAAGAAGGGGAAGGGGCACATCAAATGCACAAGCACAAGAGTGCTGCAGGTGAGGAGAGGCATTTTGGCCATGGGGTAGAAGCTGGTGGGTCTCGATATCCTGAGGCCAGCATCTCTCCTACAGAGGACAGGCATGCCCTCTCCTCCGCAGCCCGCTCTTGCTGCAATGGGAATTGCCCTTTCCCAACTCGGCTTCCAGTACGGGTGAACAGCAGGGCACGAGGCACAGGAGAGGGGATGTTAGCCCGGGCGGTGCATTGTGTCCAGAGCTGTCCTGCGGATGACATGACAGCCGCCAGCACCAGCCAGTGCTGTTGTGTAACGTGTCACGCGGAGTTTGCTCGCGTGGAAGAAGCGCTTCACCTTGGAGCAAGTGCTGGATTGCTCTCAGCTGTGGCATGCAAGTGATTCAGGGGAAACCAGCAGTTTTCTGGGCCTCACGTTAGCTCTTTCTCTGGTCCTGGGGAAAAATCCTCCCTGAACGAGGGACTTTTGAGTTCTGAAAGGTTTCTTGCCCTCAGTTTTGCACCTTCACCCACTGAAGGACAGGGGTAGATAAAGGACAAAATAAGATATATTTAGAAAAAAGAAGCATGCAGCCTTTTCAAACACAAACCCCTCCACAAACAGGAAAATTATCTAATTCTACCGTGTAGAGAAGTAATGGAGGTATGTATAAAGAAAGAACAAGCACATTTTTCTTTTTCTACTTTTCCATGTGATATCGTATAATCTGTCCTTAGATAATCCAAGCACTTTTATTAAAATCAAAAGTAAAAGTTAGACAGCCAATGATAATCTTCCTGAGAAAAGAACCCAGACCAACCTATTTCCCACACTGGACTAGAAGATACGCTCACTAGACACGAGAAAGGGGAGACTTAGTCCCAAAGCATCAAGCCTGGAGCAAGTCTGGCTCACTCCCTCTCTGCCCTCTGCTAGAGATCTGCCGCCTCCCTGCATGCCTGCAGCAATGTTCCTGCCTGCACAGCTCTTGAGCTATGTACTTCTCAGTGTGTCCTCTGCCCATGTGGAAACCCAGTAAGTGCCAGGCCAGGTTTCAATCTGGCCAATTAGAGCACGCTGAGCCCCAAAACCTGGTAGATGTAGGCAGGCAAGGCAGGGGGAGTGATGGCAACACATATCCACACTTAAGAGATGCCAGAAGATGTTTCTGCCTGGACAAAGCCAGGTGGGGATAATGATAGTAGAGGATGGAGTCTGGATGCAGAAGGCCAGTCATGAGCCAGCACCACAGGGCAGGTTAGTCAGGTCAATGCGTTTGTGGCTTTTCTGTCATTTATTAGAATCTCCTCTGCAGCAGGGAGGAGGGATGGTACCAGCCATGCCCCTTGCTCTCTGCCCAAACCTGCTCTCTCCAATTCATTTGACTTTACCTCTGAAAGGTGCTGCACTTCTTGTGCCACCTCTCCCCCAGCAGTGGGAAGGGAGCAGACTCTAGCTGGCTGTCTTTGGGAGAGGCAGGGAATCCAGTGGAGGTGGGCTGCACAGGAAAGACCCGAACAAACTGGGAAATAGGCTTAGGGCAGGATCTGGTAGATTCAGTCAGTCTCAGGTGAATTGTGACCATCTCTCTGTTGCCTCCTACCCTGATTTGCTCTGTGGGCTGTGGATGCTGCTCCCTCCCTTCCACAAAGACAGGCTGAGAAGCCCTGAAGGCAAAGCACAATGAGACGGGCCTCTAGGCAGCAATGTGCAAAGAAGATGGGTGAGGCTTGTGCTTAGAAGAAAAGGTGGGTGATGGCAGTGGTTACCTGCAGCAAAAAGGGGATTGAGATCAATCATCGGCCAAAGTTATTCCCTGCAAAGGCCCAGGAAGGTCAGTGATATTGTTTACGAGCCTGTAGCACTTTGGTTTTGATTGGAAAAGACAGTGCAATTACAACATCTGTTTCATGAGATCAGCCTCCATTGAATTTATACAGCAGGCATCAAGGAAATCACAGCTTGTTCCTCTGCCTGCTGAGGTAGGACATCCACTCTTTGAGGGGAGGGCTCCCCATAGCCACCAGCTTTTTCAGGAAGGCACTGGGCTGTAGCCCAGGAACATCAGGGTGGGCCTCGGAGTATTTCTGCAGTTTAGCCGCAACACGAGAGAGCCCGATGGTGGAAGCATAGAATATGGGACCACCTCTGTGCTTTGGCCACCCATAGCCATTGATATAAATTACATCGAGGTGTTCTGGTCCCGATGCTATTCCCTCAGCCAGGATGTCAAATCCTTCATTGATGATGGAAAACAAACACCGTTCCAGGATTTCCTCCTGGTCTATAAAGCGGGTCTGGATGTGATGGGTGTCTCTGTACTGGGCCAGGAAGTTGTGAAGCCATGGATCTAGCTTGGCTGTCCTGCCCCCAGCCTTCTCATACTGATACCAGCCTTTTCCAGTTTTCTGGCCAAATCTGCCATTCTCACACAGAAGATCTGGCAGTGGGCTGTAGCGATGGCCATGCCGCTGGCGGGCAGGTGTTCCTGGAGGTAGTGAAGCCCCAGTGAGGCCCTGGTCCTTTCGAGACCTCCAGCCCACATCAAGCCCAGCAAGATCAGACATTCGGAAAGGTCCTATCTTAAACCCAAAATCTTCAAGAACCTGATCTACAGCTTCTGGTCTGCTTCCTTCCTCTACAAGGAAAACTGCCTGTTGAACGTATGGAAACATCATTCGGTTCCCAACAAACCCAAAACAGTTCCCTACCACCACTCCAACTTTTTTCAGTGCTTTGGCTAGCTGCATAGCAGTGGCAATGGCGGTGGCAGATGTGTGATGGCCATAGATTATTTCTAATAGCCTCATCACATGAGCAGGGGAGAAGAAGTGCGTGCCAATGACTTGCTGTGGGCGGCTTGTGGCAGAAGCTATTTCATCAATGTTCAGGGCTGATGTGTTTGTACACAGAAAGGCCCCTGGCTTGCAGATTCTTGATAGTTTGTGGAATATTTCCTTCTTTAGTGCCATGTTCTCAAACACAGCCTCAATAACTAGATCTACATCCCGCAACGCATCAAAGTCCACAGTGAACTGGAGACATGCAGGGTTATGGAAATCCAGGGTTTGGGCACCCTGCTCCATTTTCATAGCCTCACGTTCCAAAAGGAGCATCACATTTTTTCTTCCCGTGTTCAGATACTCCAGATTCTGCTCAAGGGCTACCACAGGTATGTTGGCTTTAACCAGAGAAGTCACAATGCCTCGGCCCATTGTTCCCAGCCCTAGGGATAAAAGTGAGACAGAATCAGAGACCATGAATAGAAAATGTTACAAATAATCACTTGACAGTAGCACTTCCTTTGTATCTCCAGGACAAAAAGTGGAAGCCTATGCAAAATGAGTGGTGCACAGATGGGAAAAAAGAACAGAAGACTGGGGGAAAGGAAGGTGAATTTTCCCTTTCAGTGAGCCTAAATGTTTGAAAAGCAGTAGCATAAAGGCAAGTTAATGTTCTCTCAAGCTTACAAAATATCAGTGGGATTCACTCCGGTGTGTGCAGACCATGTGATTCTCCCTGCGAAGTTTTATACCTATGGAAACCAGCATCACTTAAGAGTTAGAACCTGGGGATCCAAGAGAGGAGAGCTGAGTTTCAGCTTCAATCTGTTAATAATTTGTATCAGGCAGTTTCACAAGCACGCTTCACCCTGAGGATATCAGTGCCTCTCTGTTCCCGTGAGAAGGTCTTTTATGGGCATTCATAGAAGGATATTAGTGTTAGAAAACACACAGCACACCCAGAGATTTTAACGCCAGCAGTGCTCAGACAGTTGGTTTCTCCCTCCTTCCAAGCTTCCTCTTTGTCCCCTTCTTCTTCTCCCTCTCCACTTCACAGCATAATCTTTGAAGCAAACAAAATTCAGCTGATCTTGGACACTAATCTTCTCTAAACTTTGTCTCTAATGTCTTGCATGTCTCCTGTCACCAGGTCAAACAGGATGGAACTAACACAGTATTCTTAATCTGTATTTCAGCACCTTCTATCTCCTTTTTAATCACTCTGGAACATCAGTAGCCTTTTGCTTGCTGTTTGCACTTTCTATCAGGCAATCTCTGCCCACCGGGAACTCTCCAAGTCCTCCAACACAGGCCATTCCTAAATTATGAAGACTGTCGAAGACACAGTCTTCCTTGTCCAGCCACGCAGTTAAAGAGCTTGCCCAGAATTCCTATAACTGAGCACCCATTCAAGCTGTGTTTTTTTTTCTCTAAGATCTACAAATATGCTACTGCCAGCTCATACCTGAGGAACACCAGTGTAGAGATTGTAGAGATTCCCGGCTTGATCCCTTCCGTCCTTCTGAGCCCTTCCACCAGCTCCGCCCTCTATTACATTAAATGAAGCTGCACGCTTACACTTTCCTGTGATACACAACCCACATTATTTATCCCAGTCTCCCATGAGGGTAGCTTTTCAGACTAAGTTAATGCAAACTAGTAAGAGAAGGCCAGCACAATTTCACCAGCTTTAAAAGTGTGAAGCATCTGAATGGGAGGATTATTAATATCCTAAATAAAGCAACAACCAGACAAAGTACAGGTTTGTTATAATTCTGTAAAAATTATTTTTTTTAATCCCAGGTTTACAAATGAAAGTCAGTTAAACAAACAAACAGAAACAAGGGGATTAAAAATTTTGTCTAAAGCAGCTTTGTAAAGAAGCGCTGAAATGATGTCATCAGTTAAGTTCCAACAACCAAGGTCAAACAAGGTAGTATGTTTTTCCTGCAAGCTACACACCCTTGGTTTAGTCCTGTCCACCCTCAGCTTGTGTATACACAAGACATTTGAAACATTCCCTGCTTAGCCGCAAGAAGACAGTTTTTACAGACATCACTATCTGGCAGCCTGCTTATAAACCATTGCGCTCCCAAGCAAATGCTTAAGTTCCTTTCTACGAAATTAGATTTGCTACTTCATAATCAAGTACTACTAAAACCTAATTTGCAAATAAAACTAGAAGAACATGCATCAGTTCTTAGTATTTCAGTGTCCACGGTTTGCTGGCTGAAAAACCCACAAACACAAACAGCTCCTCCCGCTGCACTCAGTACTCAGAGCTTGGATGTGGCAGCAGGGAGTCAGAGACATTTTTTCCCTTGTCTTTGGCGAGCGACACAGACTGCTTTCTTCTCAGACAGTGCGGGAGGGTAATTCACCACTTCATGCATACCCACCAAGCCCCACCTCATCTGTAAGGCTCTCTTTGGACATCAAGGGTTTGCAGTGCCACATCTGGGTTCTTCATGGCTCCCTCTTGAAGTATCTTCTTCCTTCCCAGGGTGGAGGCCTAGGATTTCTCCCTAGAATTTCCAAGCTCTACTAAAGAAATAACGCACACATCCTGGGCCTTATTAATGCCTGTTCCTCTCAGCTTCAGTTTCATGACTGAAAGCAGTTCTCTCACGATATGAACACGCTGCTTCTTCCTAAATCAAAATCTCTTCCATGAGCAGAAGTTCTCCAGCCTTCTTTTCAAAAGAAGTTCTGCAGTGGTGTTAGGGTGATTCCCCTGTTTGCTCTCGTCCACATGCAGTATGAGTACTCCCATCTAGGTTTTAGCCATACCATGACAGACAGGCATACATGCTTGTAGTAGTTCACTTTCTAGGCCATGGGAATAGGTTTATAGATAAGACATGAGCTTGCCAAGCTTGTTTCTGACCTAGAAAAGCTGTCTCTGAACTTGCTACATAACTCTTCAGTGGCCTGTATAAAATGATGTTTAATGAAGCTGGTAGAGAGAGTAATGAAAGCCCCAAGGGTTTTGTTACATTAGAGCTTGCACAGCATGACTCCCCTGGAAATATAAAACTACAGTGAGATTTGGCTATCTAGATGGGAAAGAAGCATTTCTGAGGACTCCCCTTTTCAATTTTATAAAGCCAAGTGATCTTAGGGAAGAATATATTAAAGCAGAAAAAAATGGTAGGGAATCGTTGGGCCTTACATGTGCAGAAGCCTGTAGAAGAGAAAGGGAAATGTCGCATGCTCAGCTCAGATCGCACAAAACTAGGAACTACTCCAGAACTGCTACTGTATGTTCCGTTTTCTTCCTCAATAGTGCCCTCACTTCCCCCAAACCATGAAAAATCCTATATTTTTATTATCCATGCAGGGGGCAGTTTTCAGAGCTGTCTTACCATTTTTCATGCCCTAGGCACATCTTTCAAAAGAAGACTGAAATCTGCTTCAGGAAAAGAACAGTGTCTAGCCGTCTTTCTTCTGGCCTTTCGTGGTGAAATGTAGCTTTGACATACAAATAAAACTACGCTTGAACCCATGTAATTTCAGGCCAAATATGGATATGACAAATCCATTTGCTGGGCAAGCTGAGTGAATAATGACTGTTAATTATGGATCTGTCACATGAGGTACTTAGAATATGAAAAATCACGTAAAATTAATTGAAGGACTTTAAAAACAAATTTCAAAACAAATGAACTCAAAATATGTACAAAGCAACTCATGTACAGTCACACACACTAGAGAAATACAGATCAGTGGAAAATATTCTGAACTATAATAAATATCTGAACTTTAAAATGCCAGGCAATGGAAATAATACTTTATAGATCAGTAAAAATATGCAAAGACTGTTCCAGTTTTCCTGTTAAAAACAACAATGAGCAATTGGTGGTGGCAGACTGCTGCAGATTGGAGCTGCTTTTTTCTCTGTTTCAGGGTATTAACTTCAAGCAGAAATTATGTGATACTCAAGGCAAGCAGGGAGCTATGGGATGACTGCAGAAGGGACAGAGAAGAACGCTTTTTCTGAGTGATGAAGAACCAGAGAAAGTGGAAAGAGATGGGAGCCAAGAATTCAGAAGAAGCAGAAGCAAATGAAATAGGTAACATTGCATGTGGCTGAAGACAGCCAAGGACAGCTAGGCCAAGAGCAGGAGGGATCCCGCATGGCTGGGTGTTACCCACTTATCAATCTTTCAGCGAGCAAACTGCAGACTAAGGCAGCTGATGGGAAGCCAGCACTGCACAGGAATGGTTCCCAGTTCATCAGCAATGCTATCTATCAAGCATGCCCACAAAAATGATAGAGTATCCTTGATGTCCAATCTACATTAAAACATGGTCAGCAAGCGATGTGCCAGCCTCCTCCAAGTTCCTGCTAATATGGGACAGAGAGGGGAGCCACAAAACAAGGCTCCCCTAGCATTCATGGCACTGCTTCCATACCCTAAAGGTCCTCTGTGCCTACAGAAAAGGTACTGAAGGAGGAGGAAGTCAACAGGATCTTCTCAGTTGCTTGCCATCATGCAGCAATAAAAGATGGATGCAGCAGCATAATGCAACATGGTTTTACTGTATGAAATAGCACAGCACTGTCTATTGGAAAATGGGGTCTGCATGATTTCTGACCATCCAAAATGGATGCAACATCTTGCTCTGACTGCCCTCCTCTCTGCAGCGAAAACAGAGAGACCCTGGATCACCTAGATAGACTCAATACTTACATGGATGAGCAGGACTATTTTAAAAGGTGTCACTCCCTCAAAAAGCATCCCTAAGATTTTGATTTCTGGTGTTGCAAGAATGTACTTAAGATCAAGAATGTGAAATTATGAGATACTGTACAGCATGGAGAGTATCTCATGGCTGGAGAATTACTTTTTGTGTCAGCAGCCTGAAAGAAAAAAAACAATTGTGTTGGCATGTTTTATGCCTGTCTCTAACCGACTTGCAATTTCACTGATATCAAAAGACAAAATAGGAGGAAAACCTTCCAGGGAAGGAGAAAAAGCACAGTGGTGTGGCAGAAGGAAGTGATGGAAAGCAGTGACACTTAATATGGTGTGGGATTCAGAGTTAAAAGGAGGTGATCAATAACCTCCAAAATAGGAGATGTCACTTCTCAAATGAAGTATAACATGAACAACTAGCATAAACAAAGCACGCTATAATCGTGGGCTATGGGGGCTGTATTGACAGAAGCAGTGATTCAGAGAAGGCATTAGGAATCCTGTTAAGTGTCAAGGCTCTGTGTGCACTGATAAGCTTTAATGACCCTGACCAACTACACCTGGATCCTCCACCCACACGCACTGCCCATGGGCCTTGGAGCCCCATTTAAGCTCAGACCTGAGCTTTCAGTCCTTTCCTAAGCTATGTTGGAGGAGTTCTGTGTCTTATTGTGGCTGTGCTAGGCTATGGACACTGTTGATTCAGACCTCAGCCTACAGACTGGCTTCCCTACTTTACCTCGGACCTGCATCATCATGTGAACTTTGCTGGGTCATCTGTGCTTCTAGTACATCCTGGCCATGATCTCTGGGTCTGCCCTGCTTGTCTTGCTCAGATACTGTAAATAATTGATACAGCAGTGGGTTGTGCTGCCATCCAGAGGGAGAAATGGGCAAGTGTAGGGTGCTGCACCTGGGGAGGAACAACCCCATGCACCAGTACAGGTTGGGTGCTGACCTGCTGGAGAGCAGCTCTGTGGAAAGAGACCTGGGAGTCCTGGTGGACAACAGGATGACCATGAGTCAGCAATGTGCCCTTGTGGCCAAGAAGGCCAATGGCATCCTGGGATGCATCAGGAAGAGTGTGGCCAGCAGGTCAAGGGAGGTCATCCTCCCCCTCTGCTCTGCCTTGGTGAGGCCACACCTGGAGTACTGTGTCCAGTTCTGGGCTCCCAGGTTCAAGAGGGACAGGGAACTGCTGGAAAGGGTGCAGCAAAGGGCTACAAAGATTATTAGGGGACTGGAACACCTCTCTTATGAAGAAAGGCTGAGGGATTTGGGTCTCTTCAGTCTGGAAAAAAGACGTCTGAGGGGTGACCTTATCAACACTTATAAATACTTAAAGGGTGGGTGTCAGGAGGATGGGGCCAGGCTCTTTTCAGTGGTGCCCGGGGACAGGACAAGAGGCAATGGGCACAAACTTGAGCATAGGAAGTTCCACCTAAACATGAGGAGGAACTTCTTTACCCTGAGGGTGGCAGAGCACTGGCACAGGCTGCCCAGAGAGGTGGTGGAGTCTCCAACTCTGGAGACATTCAAAACCCGCCTGGACGTGTTCCTGTGTAACCTGCTCTAGGTGACCCTGCTGTGGCAGGGGGGTTGGACTAGATGATCTCCAGAGGTCCCTTCCAACCCTATGATTCTATGATAACAACTTGATGAAGTTCAGCAAGGGAAAGTGCAAAGTCCTGCATCTGGGGAGGAATAGTCCTATGCACCAGTATATGCTGGGGGCCAACTGGCTGCAAAACAGCTCTGCAGAAAAGGATCTGGGGCTCCTGGTGGATACCAAATTGGCTATGAGCAGCAATATGACCTTGTGGCAAAGAAGGCTAATGGTATACTGGGCTGCATTAGGAGGAGTCTTGCTGGCAGGTTGAGGGAGGGGATCCTTACCCTCTAATTAGCACTAGTGAGACCATACCTGGAGCACTGTGTCCAATTCTGGGCTCCCCAGTACAAGAGTGATGTGGAGTGACTCCAGCCTAGAGAAGGCTTGGGGGGATCTCATCAACATACATAAATACCTGAGAGGAAGGTGTAAAAAGACAGAGCCAGACTCTTTTCAGTGGCCCCCAGTGACAGGACTAGAGGCAATGTGCCCAAACTGAAACATGGGAGGTTCCATCTGAACATAAGGAAACATATTTTTTCTGTAGGGGTGACTAAGCATTGGCACAGGCTGCCCAAAGGGGTTGTAGAGTCTTCATCCTTGGAGATATTCAAAAGCTGTCTGGATGTGGTCCTGGGCAACTAGCTCTAGGTGGCCCTGTTTGAGCAGAGGGGCTGGACAAGATGACCTTCAGAGGTCCCTTCCAGCCTCAAAGATTCTGTGGTCCCCCTAGGAGGTGTTATTGCCATTGGTTCCCCACCCCTGGGGTGCAGCTGCTCCCTTCCAGTAGATAATTAACAGGATATGTTGAACATGACTAGTTTGAAAGTTGGCTGTTACCTTGAGCATACTAAATAGTAGCAAGGAAGAAACATCTCGGTATCTGGTCTTAACGTAATTACACCTGGAATATTGTTCCCACTTTGGCTATGCATGCTTTATGAAGTATTAAAAACTTAGGGGAAGTTCAGAATAATGAAGATTACCAGAATGTGATGTGTGCTCTGCAGCAAAAGCATCAAACCACTTAGTTTATTCTGCAAAAAGCATGGGTTAACTTGAGCATTGTCTGTAACCAGCTACAAAAACACTGAAGCTCGGGGGTAGAGGTTGGGGCAATTTCAGACCAGATTTTAGAAACCTGTCTGGAGATGAGAGGCAAATATTTAATCCAATGGATGGGAGATGTAACCAGCCAGTTCAGTTTGGAAATAAGGTACAGATTATGTTTCTACTAGAAACTTCCAAAGGGAGACTGCATTTGTCCTTAGAATTCCCTCTAGCTCAGTTACAGCACCAAAATAAGCAGATCAGATCTAAACAGATCTTCTGGCTAAACTGCCACTGATATTGGGACTCCGCAAAAGTATTATTCTAGCATGATTTATCAGTATGTAGGAAAGAATACTCATTCTAGTCACCTGATAATTCCTATGAGACTTCAACACAAGCCCTTCCTGCCAAAGCAAATGCTGCAGGACTGACCTGTCTGGGATTGCGTGTGTCTGAAGTACTGTGCTCCTCAAGTCATATGATAAACTTGGCAATAATTCATGACTCTTTACCTGAATGTTACAGCAGCCACAGATCCTCCTCACAAGGTTTGTGGACCAACGTTTAAAAACCATTTTCATTAAAAATATGGCATGGCAGCTAACAAAGAGAAGGGAACTTACAAAAAAAAAAAAGTGTTTCTATGGCCTGAAATGAGCTTTCAGAGAGCTCATATTGCAGAGCACAAGAGACCTGAGAAGTACCCAGGAAGGAGCAGTGTTGATCTGGTGAGCTTTCTCTGAAACAGAATGGATGTTTTCCAGTTACTCCATTACTTGTCTAACCATTTTTTGAGTGCTACTATCAACAGGCAGAGCTGAAAGATACCTTTTAAAAAAAAAAAAATCTCAGCAGTGCATCAAAGGTTTTATTTAAATTGCTCTTATAAAAAATTAATGAAGGCATTATCTTGCTGGGCTACAAAATGGCAGGAGTGGATCCCAGTGAGATGAAATCTTCTTAAAATACAGCTGTCAAAACATTTTTGTATTAATATATCCCTGAGTGACTCTGCACATGCACTTGCAGTACAGAACTAGACCAGGAGGAGGAGAATTTCATGCAAACCTGCTTATAACATGGAACAAAGCCAGGACTCAGCATAGCAGTATTTAAAAGAGAATAGACTGCTTATGGTCCACAGATGAATCTGTCTCTTAAGTGAGAGGAAGTTATTCTTCCAAAGAAAGAAGTGGCAGCAGGTAACAATCTAATGAGATGTGATTTGCCATCTGAATTTCTGAGCTTATCAATGCACTGACAACTTCCATCCTTGTATGTCATCTATGGGTGTGGAGTATCTTTGCCTGTGATGGGTACCAGTGACTTTGGCGAGTGACTGCTAGGGAATCCCAATTCAGCTGTCTGCCATGATAAAGCCGGATTATACTCATCCCACTCCCCTTCAGCTCTGCTATTAGCTGGGCAGTCAGCATTCACAACAGCTTTTTCATGCCCTTACCTATCACAGCCACTTTGCGGATAGGCTGAGGGGAAGCACTTTTCCATGAAGCTCCACTGGGTGTTGTCCACTTCTGCACTGCTCTCTCGGCAAAGAAAGCATACTGCAGTGCTTGGGCCTGGCCTGAAGTCAGCAGTACGTTAAACAGCTCTCGCTCCTTCCGGACTCCTTCTGGAAAGGGTTGCTCTGTGGCGGCTTTGACTGCCTGGAAGCACAGCTCTGGAGCCAGCCACCCGTGGGCCTGTTTCTTCACCTTCATAAGAGCCTCACTGAGAAATGCTTCCATGTTGGGCAATTTTGGAACTGGCTTCAGGCTGAGCCTGCGGGGTCCCAATGGCTGGCCTGGGGGTAGAAAAATGGAATTAGAGAACAAAGCATTCACATCTGGAAGACTACAGATTTTCACCCCTTTCTACAGAGACTGAGAACGCAGCCTAACTCTTTTACTCCTATGCTCACTACCTTAGGGCTGGAATGGCACAATGATCCGGGGTCTAGAACTAAAGCATCTGACATTTCTCTTTAGCTTTCTGTTTGCTCTGACAATTACAATTTTTCAAGTCCCTTCTCAGACTTCAAAAAAGCAAGATTTCAATTTCAAAGTAATTCATTTCTTCCTCTTCTCAGCTACACAGAGTGCCTTGACTTCTCCAGTTCTCTTACTCCACAGTCCCAGCTGTCATATCCACATAGGTCTTTCTATAAGCCTCAGTACTGCAGTTTTCCTCCAGTATTGTTTAGTACTCGGTGCCCAATTGATTTTGCTAGCCAGATGCATTCCAGCCAGGGTCCTGATCCAGTCATTTATAAGAGAGACTGGAGTTCACTGGAGTCACCCGTAAGAGAGACTGAGTTCAATTCTTTCCTGACAGCAGGAGCCCCTCTGTTCACTTTGGGACTAACCAAGAGGACAGCTCACACAGCATGAGTTGGGGAGCAAAGGAATAACAAGGGAGAGTTCATGCTTCTGTGTCAGCAAGGGGTGAATCAAGCAGCCAGACAAATACATGAGGCTCATTACAGACAGACGTTGCTATGGTGATACCTAGAAAGGATTTTAATTGAGAGAAGTTAGTTACATTTCAGATGCCAAAATCCTCTCCATCCTTTTCAGAAGTACAAGCCTTGGTGCCTGCTAGGAGATTTCTGATCTGTCCATACTCAGGCTGTTCCTATGCTCTTAATGGCAGCTTGCCTCAGTAAAGACCGTGGACGAACAAGATCAGAAATTCAGGAGGTAGGCCCTTAATATTTCAACACTTTCACAAAGACCAGATTGTTAACTAACTGTGTAGCAATGTCACTGCACTGACTGCTGCAGTGCTGCTCCCAGAAGCACCCGGGACTGCCACCAAAGCAGGATGGTGGGTGCGCCCCCTCTAATGAGAGCCTTATGCTGAGAAGCTCTCTGGTATACAGTCTGATTGCCCTAGCTTCCCTTATATGAGCTCTGCCACAGGAGCACACTTCCTTCAAAGGTGGCATATTGCATCCATCTCCCCTTTTTCTTTCTGTTGTCTGCATTAGGAAAATGCCAGTGCATCAGCAGAAGACTCAGGAGCAGGAAATCATACACAAGATGCTGAAAAGCAGGAATAATGGCAGCACTAAAGTCATGGTTGCCCAAAGAACACGTCCTGACTCTAGCTCTTCCTCCAAGACCAAGCAATACTTAAGAGAAACAGAAATATGAGTTTCCAGGATGAATTAAGATACTGATTTCCTGAAATAATGCTCTTCAGAGCTCAGGCTTTTTAATTAAGCCTTTTAGAGAACACAAAAAGATGAATATTCACTGTGGAAGTAGCTTCTCTTGTAATCAGAGTTTATAAAAATGATTTCACATTGACAGTGAATATAGTTTGTATTTGTCGGTTTTGCAGGATTTAGTCAGGATAATGTTCCTTGATTTTTGGAATCCTGTGTTTCTCCCCTTGATTGTATGTTTTTAACCCAGAAATGCTCTTTATCCACAGTCCTTTATTTAGGACTTAAATAGTGGGTTTCATTTTGCCCCAAGAGGACACCTCAGGTTTGTCCCAGAAAGCAGATCTGGTGGCTGTAAGGCTGCTTAAGACCAGGCAGAACAAGGGACTTCATATGACATCTCTGATGTGGAAAGGACTGGTAAAAAAGGAATACTACTGGGAGCCTTTAAGCTTGGTCTTTAGATAGCAAATAGTACTTGTAAGCACAAATACTGATGGGGGACATGAGACAGGCCCTCACAGTAAAAAAGAAAAGCAAGTCTCCTCAGGGTCCTGTAATAAAACTCTTATTTAGCTGTAAGCTAAATAGGTTTTGTTAAGTATTTCTACAGCATCTCCATGCAGTGTCTTTGTTTCTGCAAAGCTAATAAGAACCAAGGGTGTATTTATGAACAGGAAAAAAATGATCTGAATCCAAACCTGGGAAGAAAAGATCAGTGTGGGGCACCCACGGCTTGATTTCTGAAATCAAAGCAGCAGGAACATGATGAACAGTATCAGACATCAGTGCTGCAGGGAAAAGTGTCCTCCATGCACAGGCGCTAACAGATACATGCTTTGTTTTACTAGGGTTTGTAGTCCAGGTGGCACAAAGGACAGATCAAGTCTATAAAACTTCTATCAGTAAAAGCAACATGTAAGCATGCAGTATCAAATATTGTGCTATTTAAAGAAAAAAAAATCATCCCAGAGTTGTAAACCCTCAGGACATTACAGGCCTTCACATGCAAGAGGCAGGGCTAGCCTAATGCTCCTTCTGATGCAGTGAACTGCCTGTGAATTTCTGAGAACCCAAGCTGAAACTGGACCCCAGCTCCTCAGGCTTGCAGTGGTCTCAGGTCTGCCAGAGGCAAGTCCAGTTTATGTCAGACCTTTTACAAACTCTGCCTGTGTCAAAGGGGCACTTCACTAGACCTTCTGCTTAAAGGTGGCAGCCAGAATCACGAGCCCTGGAGAGAGATTAAAATGTCTTTATTGTACGTTTTCCCAGAGATGATGTGCTAAAGGCCCTTGCAATGGTAGCTGAAAGCCTTCCTCCAACAGTCTCCATTTAAAGCATGCAATTACCTAACAGCAGTATCTGTTACTCCTTTGGGTTTTATGAGACTCAGAAGAAACACGTGATTCCTCCACTGTTACTCCTAGTGGCTTACAGTCAGAAACTCATAATCACCTTTTCATGCAGCATTTAATACCTGTGGAACCTGAGCTAATCTAAATTTAACAGATTTTCCTTGACTCTTTGGTGCAAGCCATTGACACTTTTGTGCTCTGAGAAGATGATAAAGGTCAATCAGCAGATGTGGACAGAAAGCAAGGGATGATTGTATATGAAGGGAGAGCTTCATCAAAGAAGTCCGCTGTCAGCAGCCATTTTTTCCTCCAGCTGAGGAAGACTACAGCAGGCCAGCAAGAGGTGGGCAGTATAAGCTGCAAGTTAATGCCTCCTACCACAAGCGATTACAGCAATTTTCCAATTTTGTGATGCCATCAGGTGGACAAATTATGTTATGCAGCTTTGAATTAGTGCAGTGATTATCAAGCACATTAAATGAAAGAACATTCTGATTGTCTCCAAGGATTTAGCTCCTGTATGTTCCTTCTAAAAAATGCCTTCAAAAGTGAAGATATTTTCGTTTGCCTGAAGGAGGCCAGGAACATATCCTTGCTTCCTATCTGCAATATAGAATTACTGTTTTCAATGAAAAAATTAACTTAGAATCAATAATTGTCTCTGTGTATTCCTACAAGCACCTATTCAGGACTGTTTCAGAACTCCTTTTGAAGGTGTTGTTCATTAGGAATAATCCATAAAAATGTATGGATGAAGATGCTTTCCCAAAATACCTACCATAAAGGTAGCTCTGTCAGCTGTGTATCGAAAAAATAATCGGAGACCCTTGCTTCAGTAAGAGACTGATCTCTTGCCATGAGATAGTGCAGCTCCAGTGCTGAGAAAGCTTTAGAAGAAAATAATTTCTGGATTGATTCTTTGAGACTTATCTTGCCGTACAGCCTTCCCAGGAACAGAAATTCCCCCAGCGACAAAACCAGTTATTTAGCCAAGCTGCTGTGTAAGAAGCCAGCAGTTGTTAGCCTCATGTTTTTTTAAAAAAATATATATATATCTCATCAGAAACAAAACACTGTATGCCATACAAAGACAGTTGACTTCTGTGATGGTGTTATTTTGTGCATCTCTACTTCTGGTTTTATTAAGATTATCTGAAAAATGCTCACTGAAAACAGAACTCAGTGTGAACAAAAACCAGACCAGCTATGCAAGACTGTCATCTTCTTCTGCAGCTCTGAGTTAGTGCTTGATGTAGAGAAATAAAAGCAATGGTTTGCCTTTGTATGGTAGAAGAATTATATTAACTTTAGGCAAAGGCCAAAGCCAGGAATATCTCAAAAGGAACATATGGACTCTGGGTACACCATTCTTTCAAATTATCAGGTAACCTGAGGCTAAATAGTGCATCAAAACTTTTCATGGTCTTCTGCAAGGTCTAATGAGAAATTTTCCAGGCAGGAAAGAAAGAAATATTAGCTAACTTTCCAGTATTTTTACTGTTAAAGCACATACTGTAAATGCCAGTAAAGCTGTTGTAAAGAGTCTGAAAGCATTTTTAAAGTCCTGTTGGAGTTGGTATGTAGCGTGATGTGAATACTTTCAATAACATTACTCACTTTTGCCAGGGTAACTCAAACCAGCAACAAACAGACAGAAAATATACCACCAATAATGAGTAAGACTGGGGCAGGTTACCTGCTGGACATCCAGACTGGGGCAGGTTACCTGCTGGACATCCAGCTAAGATCCTTGTATGCTTATACAATTCTCAAAAAAAAAAAAAAAATTTCTTGGTAGTGACAATTTCCAATAAAGATGAAGCTACAGAAGAAGAATTTGCCAGCGGCAGTAGAGGGCAAGTTCCAGAAAGCAAATTACACTGAGGAATAGTGTGCTCAATGATTCATTTCTGAAGCTCTCCTCTAAGGTTAAGCTGGCTTTCACAACTGTCAACCACTGCACAATGTCTATCACAGAAGAAACAGGCACACAAATATCTAAATTTCACATAATATTTGTTGAAATCCAGAATACTTGCTGGTTTGCCAGTTCGAGCAATGTATCTATTACTCATTTTGTGATACACTGCTGCTGCTGTCAGTTCTGGTATAGAACCTATGCAGGGCGTCATTCAGAAGCCCAGAGGGTATATCAAAAGGAATACTGTTTGTTGGGTTAATTTGCCTAGAAGAGTAGTAATGTTTCGCTGAGTTCCCAACAGATGAAGAAACAGAGTTCTCATTCAAAACAGAAAAAAACAGTGAACCAAAGTATCTTTGTTTTTCTTAGAAGGAATCCTGAAGTACATCGCTTATCTCTTTCTAAAGAACTATATTTAAATAGTCTATATTTACCTATAGGGAAAGAGAAAAGAGGACTGCTTATGTCATCAATTTTGCACCAAAAACAAAGCCTAAAAATACCATAGGATGAATACAATGAGAAGGAAGGTCATCTCTTACAGAAAACGTAGCCAAATAATACCGTTTTGCACTTATCTGGTGAATCCCAAGTTGTGGGGAAGTACACAAGACACTGATTTTTAAGACTAGTCCATTCGTTGAACGATCTTAAAAATATGGTGTGCTGTCATCTAGGACAAATGTTAGGCTGCTTCAACTTCTAGCGCAGAAGTGCCCCTACAGAGAAGAAAGCCATTTTCTTACATAGCAGCTAAAGGATTAGGGACAGAGTCACTTACAGACTCGTGGATGATTAAGTTGGGCTGAGGACGTGCCAGCCCCTCCACTAAAGGGAGAAAGTTATTTTTGAATTGCCGTTATTGATGGTGCAACCAGAATACGTGCAATACCAGATGTGATCCAAAACTATATACGGAAAGAGCACATACTCCGCAAAATCAGTGGAGTGCAGCAGCCCAGAGGAGTGTGTGAGTCTGGATATATAAATAAGAAGCAGGAGGAACAGGAACGTATCTGTTCACCAAATCTGCACTTGAATTTCTGCAGCTCTCCAGCATCTGAATTTTTTGTTTCAGACACAAAACAAATTCTGTAATTATTTCTATCTTATATGGATGCCAAAACTCAATGAATGGAGCATATAAATTGAAATAAACTGGTGGGCTTTGTTCTGACTCTCTGCAGCCCTGAAACATCACCAATTATTTCTTGGCATTGCTACAATTCTTTCCTCACCAATCACTTTGTTTGCCAAGCGAATTGCTGCCTCAATTGTGTTTTCTTCCACAACTTCATCAACCAAGCCCAGTTTCAGTGCTTCAGTCGCTGGAATGTGTCTTCCTGTGATAAAAAGACAAGTAAGATGACTACAGTGGGGTATGATGGGCAATTTCATTCTGCTCTATCTGATTAAATGACTTGTGTGTAGCTGGCTTCAAATATGAGACATGCTCGCTATCAGGTACATAAAACACATGCTTCAGAAGCGTGTATGTCCCTTTCTTAGCCCATTATTAGTGGAAACAAGCTGAACTTCAACCCAAGCAGCTACATAAGTAAAATAAATTCATGTTTCTTAGACCAAGCTGGTGGTATGACTCAATGCCATATTCTTATATAGAGAGCAAGGCCAAGGCACTTTACCTGTAGTGATTACATCAAGAGCAGCTGGTACCCCAATCAGTCTGGGCAGTCGTTGAGTGCCTTCAGCACCTGGAAGTAACCCAATGGTGACCTCTGGTAAACCCATCCGTGCCTAAAATGAAGTCAAATTCAACAACAAATCTGATTAAAAAGAGTGATAGCTACAAACTGAGCAGAATAGAGGAAAGACAAGCAGACCTGATTCACACATTACTCATCTAGGAAGCCTCCAGGCTTCCACGTAGAAACTTCATCCTTGCTTTTTGCCACATAAGACATTTAAGACAAAAGTCCACTCAGCCATTTCAGGAACTTGTGTACAAATGCACAGGAACAGCGTCACCTTTCAGTGGATGTAAGTGTGCTACCACAGCACTGGAGGAGAGTGGTGGGGACAACAGCATCCCCCAGGCTGACACATGTGTAAACTAATGCTTTCAAGCAGGTGTTACCAAATGCTGGAGGGCACTCTGTGATTTAACTTTTACCTCCCTATTCTAATTCTTGGAAGCTTAGTAAAGGAAAATTGGTACTGAACTCTTCCCTAATTTTCCTTCAAATTGTTCTTGGTGCACTTGACATTTAGTAGGGTTATGGCAGAGAAGCCAGGGGCAGCAGGAAGGGGGGTCTTGTCTTCTCTTAAAAATCTACCTAGATTTTGTTGCCTTGTTTAAAAAAAAGAAAAATAGGTTGCACATTTCACATTGAGCTCTTAAGAAATTTAAGACCACTACTTATGGCATCAACCTTAGGTAACATATAGGATGATGTAGCTAGAATACCTCTTTATGCTGTTACAGCAACCAACACTGTTATGGAGAAACAGTGATTCACACTGCAAAAGTGAGTGGATGGCCCTATCAGTGGAGATTCTCTATAAGAAGACCAGGTACTGCTAAAAGGTAGTTCAGCATTCCTGAATCTTGAAGGAGGGGATTAAAGAAAGGGGATGGATCACTCCTTAAAAGACTCTTAAAGCTGTCTTTTGGTCAGAGTGCTCCTTGAGGACCCAGAGCTCATGGGGAATCAAACCATACATGCTCCATGCTAGCTGAGTTTCAACTACCTATTGAAAGTAGACTGCTAGCAGAAAGAAATGCAAAAATCACAGGACTTGGGGGGGGGGGGGGATAAAATTGAGGGAGTCATGCTGCATAAGCCAATAAGATACAGCTATCCACATCAGAATATAGATAATGACTACTGAGACCTAGGGCAAATTAACACTTGGTTACTGAAGTTTCTATGCAGTCATCTCATTCTACTAGTTACAAATAAATTTTTTATTTAAAAGTGACTTGAAATTAGTTATTTAGTAAGACTTATGAAAGCGTGTCAAGGGTGGTGGTGTAGGTGAAGAATGTCTGAGCACACAGACTTGTATCATGTAGCTATAAAGCCCCGCTCTTCTGGGTAGGTTATCCCAGGAAAGGCATGCTGCCCGACTGCTCTTCAGGAGCAGCCTCCCACCCAGCCCATGGCCATATGTACACAGCTCCCAATGCCTTCACCAGCCCCTCTAGTTTGCAGCACGTGTTACCTTCACATGTGCAATCCGATAGTGACAGCCAAGTGCCACCTCCAGGCCTCCTCCTAAGGCAACGCCTTCAATGGCAGCCACCACAGGCTTCTCACTCCTTTCTATAAGAGAGATGATGGGGCCCAAGGCAGTACCATGTTTCTTTGGCGAAGAAAATCCTCTAATGTCAGCTCCTGAGTTAGCACAAAGAGATTAAGAGGAATTAGTGGGCATGGCAGTGACTGGAATGATCCTTCCCTCTGTGCCATTGAACATAGCTGCTCACAGTTGAACAAGTCCTTGCAGAGCATGCTGCTGGCAGGAAAGTGGTTAATGGCAATCAACCACTTTTGGGACCACCTTCAAGAAACCCTGGCTCCTAGACCCTGTTCAGAGAGCTCAGGGGAAGGCCAAGTACAAAAATACATAGTAACGGTAATGATCATGCAGTTACTACAGAAATTTGCAGACATCTTTGGTGTAATAATAAAAAAAAAAAAGTTGCAATAGTTAAGTGCAAGTTACTACTAACAAGCAATGTAGAGCTCCACAGAAATTCTCTAGCTTCCCAGATTTCTCCAACTGGAGAATATCTGTTATTCACCACTGCCCCACCTCAGGTACGTTCCATACACTGGACCAGTTGATGGTCCAGAGATTTTATACAAACAAAGCTCTAGAGAGTAAGGAGGCATCAGGGAGGTGAGCAGCTGTCCCTCATTTCAGCATGAACACACCAGCTTATTTCTGGTCTGGACAGTCCAGATTGTCATGTGGCCCATGTCAATTGTGGCACAGCAGAATAGAAAAAGCCCACTGTCTTATGGCCATTCCCAGCAAAATCAGGACCTCTGTCAGCAGTGTTATGAGGCAGAGAATCTTCAGACATGGTGTATGAAGAGTGTTTCCTCTTTTTCTCAGGCTGTGTTTGATGAAAAATATCTTACCTGCACTGAATTTCCCATTTTCGCCACAAATCATAACGGCTTTCACTGAAGGATCTGCATCTGCTCTCTTCAGTCCATCCTCTAATGCCTGGAGAACTGACAAACTGAAATAAATTAGAGATTCAGTAAGTAACAATCAACTACGTTATCCTTCCAAGAGGTCTGTGTTATAAACACCAAGAGTTCCAATTGAAAACAAGCAGTATGTCCAAGCAGGTCTCTCCCCTAGCCTATCTTCTGCCACAGCCTCTCCGGGTGAATCCTTTCATTAGGTTCCCTCTTACTTTAAGGGCAAATGCCAAAATTTAACAAACTTATGACTGCTGACCTCTCAGTCACTTCCCAGAGAGTCATTTCCTGGCTATGACATTGCTGTTTCCAAAGCAAGCAGCACAGGGAAATGTTCTTCTGAAAATGTCTTTATGAATTAAACATTCAGATATTCAGGAAAACAGTTTAGCATAATTTAAAACTAATTAATGCTAAACCACTGACAACCTAAGAACTTTTTAAAAGGGAAAGGAGCTCCAGGGATAAAAAGCTATCTTTTAAACACCTGACACAGAGTTGGTGCTGTGCTGATGATTATAATGCTTTCACCTTGCAAAGATCTGTATATAAGTCCAGACTTAAACTTGTGTGGGATCCTGTCAAAGTGAACACTACATAGAATGTTGTCTTTTGTGTCATCTGAATGTATTTCCACAGATACAAGCAGTAAATATGGCCAGGAAAAAATTAACGAACTTCAAAATGGAACAGTAAAAGTATAAATGGTATTTTTACAAATTAGATATTTAAAAAATCTGACCTGACTGTATGCCCACTTTGCATTTGAAGCCTAGAAGCTAATTTTTATATATATGTGTGTGTATGGATGTGGAGAGTATAGTCTGTTTTAGAAGACAGTGACAATGAAGAGTATGGTAGGTAGAAGTAGAAGCATTAACACCTAACACTTTATTAATAGAAATATTAACACAAATTGCATGTATATATAGATACTAAAATATGTTCACAGACACACACTTGTAAGTATGTAAGTGTATACATAGCTTGTGAGACTTTTCTGTGTGCATGCATACTATATATGTAGATATGCCTCTGATTCATAAAATCTGAGCCACAAGCAGTTGGAGGCTAGATGAATACTCAAAGGAGTATCATACATGCTCGCCCCATCCTTTATAAACACAGCTTCTGTTCCTAGACCTTCTCTAAACCGTAAGCCCAGCTTCACATGTAAGCCTGGTGGCTGCTGAAAAGGGAGCACAGCTCTGTTCATGCCCAGTGGAGAGGAGGAGTGTGAATTAAAAAAAAATGATAGAAAGGCCTGATGCATGACTCTGTGCATGTTTTTCTATATATTTGAGGGGATTTAATCTAAAAAGGAAGCTTGTCATAAAGTAGATGAAAAATATATCCCTGTGCTCATGTGTAATTCTTCTAGGTGTGTCCAGGGTGGGTGATCCCATATTTATACAAGGCAACAGCTTGCAGCATTGAAGTGGAAATCCATAGACTGAAAAGGAAAACCTGGAGAGCCCAAGAAGTTTTCTGCAAGCCAGCTGTGTGAAGTCCTGCCGGCTAACCTCTGCACGTTCCTCCTTCAAAATCCAAAATTAAGAGAAGCTATTAGCAAAGTCTATTAATCAGGGCTATTGGCTGAGGGGGGCCTGTCTAGGGGGGTCTCCAGGATCAGCTGCTGTCTGGATAAGGCCACACTACGCAGAAGGATCAGTGGACGCCCTGAGACCTGGCAACCGGAGACTGAGGGAAGTGTTATTTTTGGAGAGAGAACAGCCGGTTATGTACCAATTGCCTCATCCAGACACCAAAAACAACTCTGAAGATTGACATCAGTAATGGTTGTGAAAGCTGAAACTTAAAATGAGAATAATTTGGTTCTGACAAAGAAAAACTATTAGGTGACTCGGTAAAGGTCATTCCAGTGCATATGGTTCCATGCAGCAGAATATGAAAGCCTTTCCAATTTTAATAAATGGTTTCATATTCTGTGGGAAAAATGCATATTATAATTTTGCTTTTTATCTTGCTCCCTTTGGAACATCAAGTGCTGTGGCTGCTATTTGAGGAGGACCCACAGGCTGCACCCAATGCTCGTTGCTCTTAGAGATCTCTTTTTGCATCAGTGAAGAGCCAGGCCATAGAAATACCAAATTCACCTTGCAGCTGGAAGATTAAAGGGAAAAGCATGATGAAATGTCATTACAGAGGGGGAAAAAATATGGGCCAGGATTCCAAACAAATGTTAAATTCCTAATTTGAAAATATTGCATAGAAAAATGGCACAATTCTCCCAGGAACAGACAAGAAGCAATCAAAGCATTTGATTAAAGCTCAGTTAGAATTAAATCTAGCCAAGGAGATCAAGGGAAACAGCAAAAATTTCTATAGGTACATTAATGGTAAGAAGAAGACTAGGGAGAGTGTGGGCCCCCTCAGAAAGGAAATGGGGGAGCTGGTGACAAGTGATATGGAGGAGGCTGAGGTTCTCAACGACTTCTTTTCCTCAGTCTTCACTGGCATGGGCTCCAGCCACACTCCTGGAGTCACAGAAGACAATGGCAGGGGCTGGACAGAACTGACCATTGTAAGTGAAGATCAGGTTCGTGACCATCTGATGAACGTGAAAGTGAACAAGTCCATGGACCCGATGGGATACACCCACGGGTACTGAAGGAACTGGCGGATGAGGTTGCTAAACCGCTATTATATTCCAAAAGTCATGGTAGTCTGGTGAAGTCCCCACTGAATGGAAAAGGGGAAACATAATCCCCATTTTCAAAAAGGGAAAGAAGGACGAACCAGGGAACTATAGGTCAGTAAGTCTCACCTCCGTGCCTGGTAAGATTATGGAGCAGATCCTCCTGGAGGCACTGCTGAGGCAGAAGAATAACGAAGAGGTGACTGGGTACAATCAACACGGCTTCACCAAGGGCAAATTGTGCCTGACAAACCCGGTGGCCTTCTATGAGAAGGTCACAACATCAATAGACAAGGGGAGAGCAACTGACGTCATTTACCTGGACCTGAGCAAAGCCTTTGACACTGTCCCACATGACATCCTGGTCTCCAAGCTGATAAAAATATGGGTTTGATGGACTGACAATTCAGTGGGTAAAGAACTGACTTGACGGCCGCACCCAAAGAGTGGCTGTCAATGAGTCCATGTCCAGGTGGAGGCCAGTGACAAGTGGAGTCTCTTATCTTAAGGATCAGTACTGGGACCGGTCTTGTTTAACATCTTTGTCAGCGACATGGACAGTGGCATAGAGTGCACCCTCAGCAAGTTTGCCGACGACACCAAGCTGTGTGGGGTGGCTGACATGCTGGAGGGAAGGGATGTCATCCAGAGGGACCTTGACAGGCTGGAGAGGTGGGCCCATGCCAACCTCATGAAGTTCAACAAGACCAAGTGCAAGGTCCTCCATCTGGGTCGGGGCAATCCCAAGCATCGATATAGGCTGGGCAGCGACTGGCTTGAGAGCAGCCCTGAAGAAAAGGACTTGGGGGTGCTGGTGGACGAGAGGCTCAACATGAGCCGTCAGTGTGCACTAGCAGCCCAGAAAGCCAATCGTATCCTGGGCTGCATCAGGAGAAGCGTGGCCAGCAGGTTGAGGGAGGTGATTCTCCCCCTCTGCTCCCCTCTTGTGAGGCCCCACCTGGAGTCCTGTGTCCAGTTCTGGAGCCCCTACTACAAGAAAGATATGGACATGCTGGAACGTGTCCAGAGAAGGGCCACGAGGATGATCAGAGGGCTGGAACACCTCTCCTGTGAGGACAGACTGAGAGAGTTGGGGTTGTTCAGTCTGGAGAAAACAAGGCTCCGAGGAGACCTTATAGTGGCCTACCAGTATCTTAAGGGGGCCTACAAGAAACCTGGTGAGGGACTTTTTAGGATGTCGGGTAATCGTAGGACTAGAGGGAATGGATTAAAACTAGAGATGGGACGATTCAGATTGGGAGTTAGGAAGAAGTTCTTCTACCATGAGGGTGGTGAGACACTGGAACAGGTTGCCCAGAGAGGTGGTGGAAGCCCCATCGCTGGAAGTTTTTAAGGCCAGGCTGGATGGGGCTCTGAGCAACCTGATCTAGTGGGAGATATCCCTGCCCATGGCAGGGGGGTTGGAACTAGATGATCTTTAAGGTCCCTTCCAACCCTAACAATTCTATGATTCTATGATTTCTGTGTCTGTTGCAGGCATGTGATCAGCAAATGCAAAATGCCCTTATAAAAGGTTTGTCTGCATTAAATGGGAAGGTTCAGGATTTTATGTAGGAAATTAGTTACAAGCCCTTAGCACTTACAACAATAAACTCCTGCCAGTAAAAAATTTAGTCATCCAGGCTGCCACAAAATACCTACATGACCTGTATTAAGCCAACAGAACTCTTTTTGCCAGAGAATAACCTGACCCTGTACTTAGATAAATATTGCTTCTCCCTCCATACAATTTTTTCCCAGTGGGATTTTTTTTTGTAGGACAAAAAGGAAGAAACATCAGACTTTTTGCAGTTTCTTGTTCTCCTAAGATGGAACAATATGTTTGCCTCGGGATGTTACAGTCCAACACAGAGGCTGCAGTGCTTTGTAACTCACATATTATAAGTGGTACTAAAAGATGTAATTTTAGAAGAAAGCATTGTAGTAAAATGTCTGACAGTAAAACTATAAAAATACTCGAGTGTCACAATTTCAAACAGCTAGAGCATTAAAGAAACAAAAAGTCACCGCAATTTGCATACGTATTTCATTACTGTGACAGTGTCATTCATTTAACAGTAACAAAGCAAAAATTCACTCTGTGCATTCAAATCAACGCTTAATCCCGTGCTATGTAGTCAGTTCCACCATGTGTACTATTTTGACTGAAAGTAAAGTGATTCTGCCGAGATAATTCAGCATGGCGTGGTTTAGAAACACACCACAGGTGCTGTTAAAGAACATGCGCAAACCAGGGCAACAGAATATTCTTGTAGGTGACCACACCAGGTTATTTCTATTTTGCATTAAACTCATTGATGGAATGATGTGCTGGATTTGTAACATGGTTTTATTATTTACCTTAATAATTTCAGATTTTATCTAGGGTTTGTGAATGTGAACTTCTTTAAATTTGAAAAAAAACCCCCAAAAAACTAATTGAAGGGAATCCTGAAAATTTACTTAGTCACCTTTAAAGCAGTGAGAGTCGAATCCAACAGTAGAAAATGCTGTTTATGGAAAACATGCAGGTCTTGTACTTTCCCCAGCATCCACAGTCACTGCTTTGGGGATGTTGCTATGTTCATCCATGGACATTCTTTTTAGCATCCCTTATACACCTGCTGTCTGTGAATTCGCCTAATCCCTCTCTGATTCTGCTGATCCCATCTGCCTCCACAGGCTCCTGTGGCAGCAAAGCTCTGCATTATCTGTTTTAAAACAATCTCCCACTAGTTTAATCAAATACCCCTGGTTCAACTGTTGTAGGATTTGCTAAAGGGTTATGCCTTCAGTTTATTTACTTCATTTATGATTTTGTAAACCTTGACCTTATTCTCCCACAGCCTTTTCCTCTCCAAAGTGATAAACCCCAGCTTTTTCAGTTCAGTTTCTTAACACAGCGCACTGTCTCTTGGAGTATTTTGATTGTCCCTTTCTGGATTGTCCCTAAATTCTTCTGCAAACACAAAATCCAAAACTACACACAACAATTAAGATGTTTTCTATTGCAGAAAAGCAATGCCCTCTGCTCTGTTCTCAACATACATCCTGATGGTACCCAACATTTTGTGGGCTTCTTGGGCTGCCCCAGCACACCAAGCCAATGGTTTCACAGAGCTATTAAAGGTAAGGATCCTTTCCCTGAGCTGTAACTGCCAGTTTTGAGCTTGGCATCTGGTAAGCTTGTCCTGAGTTGTACTTTTTTATTTAAAGAAATTTTATCTGTTGTTTTTTAGCATGCCTTGATCCTCTCTTTGTATATTTTTTAGTCTTAATTTCCAGTTTACATCTCTCCCATCACGTTTTATGGGCTTTCTTGTTCTCCTCATTTGACTAAGCTTTCCACTTCTTAAAAAAAAAAAAAATCAAACTTCTCCCTTAGTTATCTTAGCTTTCTCATCAAGCCATGTAGAGCTTTTAGAGGATCACTTGCTGGCTGAACAGTTTACCTTGGCTTCTAACAAACTTAAAAAAACAAAAATCCCAAACCCAAACAGCAACAATCCAGCCTCCGCCCTTGTTGCAGGCTTCTTGTCTTTTGGACAGCTTCTTGCGGTGTTTTTCTTTGAACTAACTGCTGGGTATTTACATAATTCCCATCCTGAAATTGAGCATTCGTGTGCTGGACTTACCTGGTCTGCTTTCTCTTGCCTCAGTGTCAGATCCAGCTGTGTAGTAGTTGCTGTCACACAGCAGCTAATACAGCTTGAACGGAGTTGTGCACAAAAATTAAGCGCAAACCCAGAATGACATCCTTTCTGTGGGGATTTAGTATAGTTGTTTTAGGAAGCAGACACTTACTGCATCCCAGAATTTTCTCTCTGCATCTCATCCTGACGAGGTGCTGATCCAGTCCAGCACAGGTAATCACACTCTCCCATCACTGCTACCTATCCAAAGTTGCAGCTTCTCTAATCTCCTTTAATGTTTTCTGATCATTATGCTGATCGGGGTCAGAAGGACAATCCTAGCAGCCAGAGAGCCTTTTCCAATCATGACTGTTATGCTGTTATACTTTATATAATCCCACATGTACATTCCCCTATCCCATGTCGCACCTTATCATCCCTGCAGATTTTCTGTACTTGTCAGCTCAAATGTTGAAATCCTTTTCCACATCCTTCTTAATTTTCAGTGCCATCAGCCTGCGTCTGCTCATGAGGTGTGCTTGGTCCTTTCTCTTGCAACTCTTGTCTGTCTGTTCCCCAAAACTTCCCAGTTCTTTGCATATCTAAATCCATTCTCTCTCTGTCATGGTCTCATAAATGCCAATCTCTGAATACTAAACTTCTTGCAAACCAGGAACAAAAAAAACCCAAATAAATCAAATTTGGCACATGCCACCTCTGCTGGTGGAGGGAAAGATTAGCTTGAAGGGGAGTCTGTGTGTGGGAGACAAATTTGCTGCCAGACTCACAAGTCAGCATACATTCCTCAGGAAAGTGCTGCCCAGGAGATTCTGGCACAGCAGCGGGTGGTGTCAGACAGGAGAAAGCAAATTCCTACCCACCAGTGGCTTCTAAAGTGCTAATGGCCAGGGTGATAGCCTGGGAGCTGGGAACATGGCACTGAGTGCCACATATAATGGGGGGAGATAGGTGAGGCTGGAGCAGAGCAGCAAAAACTCACCAGTCTTTTAAAAAGCATCTGTGCCTGCTGTGAAATTAAATTTTCAGGACTGCAGGAGATGGCTCCTGCCTGTAACTTTCACTGCCCGCTATCACTTACATAGTCAAACATGTTCAACAGCAATCACAAACCGGCTCCCCTGTGTCCAGTCCATACAGTATGCAGAAGGAACACACAAGGATCAGAGTGTGCTCTGCCTTTCCTAGCTATAGCCAGGTGTCAGCTAAAAACTACCTGATGGCAAATATAATTATTGATCCCTACTAAAACAGGTATTACCCTGACATGCGATCAAAGTCCCATCTTAGGTTGTGTTATGGTGCTATGGAGCTCGTTATGAGGAATAAGCCCAGATGGGTGAAGTACTCTGGTCTCTCAGGGGCCTTTGTGCTGCAGGGCTGTCAGCACGTGAAAGAGAGTGGGCGGCACAGTGCAGGTGTGGGGGGAATGAAGAGACAGTACTCAATGGCAACTGCCTTTTTGATGGATCTAAAGAGTTCTTCCTTCTTCTTCCTTCTCCCTCCTGGGGCTGGGCGACAGGACCATGGCCACACCGGTCGTTACCCTTGGTTTGTCAGAAGGGTACCGTGCTGGGAGGGCACTGGGGGGTGAAGAGGAAAGGACAGTAGAGGCAGGGATCTGTCCTGAAGGGGCTGTTGTATAGGTGCGTGCAGTTGCTGTTCAAAGGCAACTAGGTTTTATCACAGACTTCTCAAAAGAGGCAGAGTTAATTTTCCTTAAGCACATATCTTTAGCTCTGTATTTTGTACTTTTCATGGTAAGGCTGGAAAGTTTACAGTGGGCACCGCCTGGAAGTTTTCTTAGGCTGGTCTTGGGCACAGGAGGTCCACGGGATGTCTTGCACCCTGCAGTTCTGGGAGTCCTACATTAGTTCACCTAATCTCATCAAGTCACTCTGAGGTTGTTTTCTCATGATAATTATCTGGGCGTGTGAAAATGATCTTACTCCACTTTTAAACATGTTGCAACAAAAGAGCAAATCTTGCCAGTTACGGCAGAACAATGTAGCTTGCTGCAGAAGAGCAGCAGGTTGTATTTCCTATTCATGCTCTTACTTGTCTCTTTCAGCTTCTTTTTAACAAACTTTCTGGTTTAGAAGTGGATTTTTTGGCTTGTGAATATACACTAAGTAGACACTATGGTCACTGTTACAGAATAGCTCTTCAACTACAGTTGCTTAAAAAGGGCCTAGGTGGTAGACAAAACTAAAAAAACTAAAATACACACCATGTAACAAATTATGTAAAGCCAAAAAGCATGTACGTTCTTTTCAAAACACGTGAAAACCTAAAATTTCAGGAGCTCCTGCAGATTCGTGTTTGATTGTTTTTCACTGGCTCCTGTTTGAGATCACCTAGGGCCTTCCTTGACCAAGATCAGGATCTGAGAGGTCAGTTACTTACTCATCTTTTAAAAGGCAAATGAACTGCCTTCCCTGGCTGTGGTTTCATCCTGTTGATCCACCTCTGCTCTCTACCAAGCCCTTTGCCCTAACCTCTGTGCTCCCTTGGAGCACACGCTGCGGAGCAGGCAACTAGAGCAGGTAGCAAATCTGAGGGGAAAAGCTGGTTTTCACCAGCGAGCTCTGCACGAACGCTGGGGTGCAGTGGCTGAACTGCTAATGCTGCTGTGCAGTTTTGTGCTGGAGGATCAACTTGATGCTTAAAGGCTAGAAGGTGACGAGAAATATGCCAAGTTTTTAAACAGGTTCCAGGGGAAGGTGACAGCAAGTACAGACTGATGAGACTGACATCTCTCCTGCGAAAAAATAAACCCCACTAGAAATTGTAATAAAAAGCAGAAGTCATAGAAAAAAATCAGGATTTTTTTGCAAAGGCTGGTGCAGGTGTTAGCCGAGGTCCCCCGGTAGAGGTGGTCTGCCGAGGGACCGGAAAGGGCCTCACATGGGCGAGGGGGGAAAAATGAGGCGAAAAGGCAGGAAATGGGAGAATCCCCCGCCCCCCTCACCGCGGGCGGCCCAGCGCCTCGGCCCGACCCCCCGCAGCCCCCCCACCCCGTCTCGGCGCTGCCCAGAGGGGCGGCCGCCTCAGGAGATGGCGGGCGCGGGGGAGCGGGCCGTGCCCGCCGTTACCTCAGCGCGTTGACCGGCGGGTTGCGGAGCCGGATGACGGCCACGGCGGCGGCGCCCCTCGCGTACTGCGCCATGCCGAGCCCCCGCCGCTCTTCCCCGGGCACAGGGGCCGGACCCCGCCGTGTCCCGCCCGGAGCCCGGCCCTCCCCGCCGGGGCGGGCCGCCCACAGCCCGGCTGCCGTCCCCGGCCTGTCGGGAGACGGGGCTTCTGCCCGGGGTTTAACGTGCGCTTCCCCCCAAGTTCTGCACCCTCCATCTCCTCGGGGGTTATTTCACAGCCAGCCCCTCTGTCCGGTGCAGGGACACCGACCCTGGTTCGGGAAGGATGGCAGGGCTCGGGATCTGCAACGTGCTCTCGGTGGTTAAATGGAAATCGTCTGTCACAAGGACTGGTCCGGCTTAAAACACCCCAAGGGGTTAAGGCCCACGGGATTTGTTTAGATTAATACAGGGAAGCTAATGAAGTGAGGATGCGGGAAGCTTTGCCACAGTATAAAATCCATATTAGAAAAATGCCAGTTTGTAGAAAAAAAAAATAGTTTCTAATATTACAACATGCACTAAAATATAATTCAAGGGAGAGAAAAGGTTCTTCAGAGGGAAAATTTCCAGACGTTGAAGAACCGGTGAGATTTTAGATGGATCGGCTGGTGTCCGGCTGCCCTGCGCCGTCCCAGCTCCAGCTCTGCAATCCCAGCAGTTTATCCTAATTGGCTTGTTGCGGAAAGTTAACTTTGCTGGAGATGTTTTTGTAACTCTATGATCTCTCTTTTATATCTCTCGGCTTTAAAAGTCAGCTACTGGGCTGTGGCTCCTTCCCCTGGGCTGGAACAGGTATAGGTAATTTTAGAACTTGGTTTACATGTACGAAAGGTCTATACGAATATATACTCTTCACTCATTGCAACTGCTGCCTTTATTGTTACTGCTGTTGTAGTGGGTGACTACAGCTCTTCTGTCATTTCTTAAGTACTGTAAAAAAACCCACACCAAACCCAGGGATAATACTTTGCAACTTGCTTGTAAAACAGTGTATTTTGGGAGTTTATAAAAATGCTGTAAACTGTGCCTTGGAGGGCTGACTGATCTGTTGTATTTTTATTAACCAGAATGAAACCAAAGATCACTCTGAGTTGTACTTTCTGCTTATAATTTACGGGTCTGTTTTACTTGTCCTGCAATAGTACAACTGCTATAGTTATGACAAAACAGGACCCTTCTGAGCAAGAATAAACACGGAAGAAAACAGTTCTTGGGAAAAGAAAGCTCAGTAACTCTACAAAGTCACAAAAAGGCTCCAGTAAATGTTTAAGGTTTATTGTTGTAAGCTTTATGTTTGTCTTTTTTTTTCCCTTAAAGATAAATAGAGTTTTGTAGTGAGAGAGGAAGTGCATTAAGAGGAAATTAAAGTCTTCAGTCTTTGTTCTGTGCTGAGTTGTACAAGGATGAAGCACAAGAGCCTGAGCTTAAATGCAACTCCCGGGCAGATGGAGGAAGACAAATGCATGCTCATGGGCCCCAAGAAGAGGTTTCTTGCTGGTTTTCCCTCTCACAGCAGAGCCGTTCTCACAGCAGCCTGATCCGAGGCAACGCAGCTCTGCTCTGTTAGGGCACAGGCAGCCATGGGAGGGGAGCCAGGCTGCAGACCCTCTTGGTGCATTTAACCTTGACAAAAATGTCATCAAGATGGTCAAGTTTCTTTCTGTAAGCTTTTGAGAAATTCACTAAAAGCTTGTACAGGTCTCTGGCACTTCTGTTTCTAAGGCTTTTCTGCAAGGAGCAGGGTTCTTCCTCCTGGTAGAGGCTTAACTTTGTGTAAGAAAGTTTGAGTAGTAATGAAAGGCTTTCTTTCAACAGGATGAGGTGGGTTGTGGATATTTATGTTATGATATTTATGTAGGTTGTGGACATATATGGTGGTGTTAAGTTTTATCACTGGTCTTTTGACTGCATAGTAGAGGATAATGCTCAGAAAATATACCTGGTGCCCACTCCAGCTCTGGAGAAAGAAAAGGCATCTCAAAACAGGAACATCAAATCCTTAGAGACTGCACTACTAGACATGGAAAGGAGGAATATTCACCAAAGGACAGATTTCAATGAATGTGAATGTTGTGCTCTATCTTCCACATCCCCTGGCATGTGCTGTGGTAAAAAAAAAAAGAACCCTGCTTCCTCCTGAGCTGGAGCAACAGGAGTCTGTCAAGTCTCCTGCAACCTCCTGGGATCTTCAGCCTGTTTCAGGAAGTGCTGAATGATACAAACAAATGCTTTATTTATAGGACAGACGGGTTAATATTTATTCCAGTATAGCATTAATGCAAGGTACTTCAGAAGATGCAGCTTGATTTGCTATAAACTTATTCATGCAGAACAAAAATCCCTGGAAAATGATCATTTGACTAGTTGCACAAACATGTCTCTTTCTGACCCCAGAGGCGTTGGAAAAGGAGGGTCTGGAGTGATGTTCCAGCTGTCGGAGTAGAGCTGAAGCTACCTCTGAGGAATATGGAAGATCTAACTAGCTGTGTCGTACAATCGGAGCTGAGGTTTTGTGGTAAAACCTGTGGTCACAGTGCTGAGAGGGGAAGGAACTCTGAAAACTTACTTGGTTTTGACAGCAGCTGGTCTAAACATCAGGCTTGAATTACACCCTGCTGTTGAAACAATGGCTCAGAGAGCCAGCTAAATTCATCAGCAACTGTTTTCTGCTTTCCCTTTTACAGCTATGAATTTTTCAAAATTTTTTTGGCTTTAAAAAAAAACCTTATTTGGTGTAAAAAGAGCTGATGATCTCCTCACCTTTATAATCTTCTGTCTAGTGTTCTTTGCTCTCTGATCTTGGCTAATAACTTCATCTCTGGTAAAAAAAAATAAATAAATTGGTAAACATCTGATCATAAAATAATTCTCAAAGACTCCTTTGGTTATTCAGAGCCTTAGGTGACCTCCTCTGCTAACTGTGAGGTTCTTTTCTAAACTGTCTTCAAAACCAGCCTTCCAGAGCCTCAGTGAGCTGGAGTTCACCCCCTCGGGCCTGGCATGTACAACTCTTTGAAAGGCACTTCCACAACAATGGAGGTTGGTTTTGCTTTAAATGTGATAAAGACACACTTAAAAACTTTTCCTCCTTGCTGGGTATCCTTTGAGGGTTTTTTTCCTTTAGCAAAAAAGGTTTTAATTGTCCTGGAGACTTTGCCTCCTCTTCTGTCTTCTAGACCAAAGCTGGGCATAATTAAATGCATAATTAAATTTGTCGCTGTTAAAATGTACTTAAAAACAGGGCTGTAGGTGGAGAACAGCTGTATATGCAACACTGGCCTCCCCCTTGGAAAGAAGCAGCTCATTTTCTTTTAAAATGTATGTGTGCAGGTGTGGAGAGCACAGCGACACAGCTCAGAGCAGGACAACTATTTGTCTTACTGAGGCTTTACTCTGCTCCTTGGCTTATTGAAACCAAGAGTTACCCCTCTGAGACTCTCCACTGCATCAGGTCTGTTCTGTATATATATATTTTAACATCCAGACCTGCAAAGACAAAGCCATTGACAGCTTTGCACACATAAAGCTGCTGTAACATATTTGTTAGCAATGTATAAACCCACAGTATTTTCCATCACGTGGGTCCCCTGTACAGCATTTATTTCCCTCTGAACTACTCTGTGCATTTCAGATTTAAGTGGTCTTAAACAAATATATACCATTTCAAACGGAGGATCTTGAGTTCTCCCTGCCAGAACAAAGTATATTCCAGTTGTTTTTAATAGTTCAAGCCTATTTCATGATTTTTGAGCGCTGATATTTGTGTGGTTCCAAAGCAACACCTCCTGGCAAGATGTGGTATTGCTTGTGTGAGCAGAGACTTTCCTCTTGGATTGGTACCCAACAGAACAGCAAGGCAGCAGAGTGATCTGTGGCGACAGTTCCTCAGCGTGCAAATCAGTGTGAGTGACGTGGCTGTTACGACTTCCACTGGAGAAGAAATAAAAGTGGGGAGTGTGTTTTAGAATTTTTTAAAATGAGAGCAAACATAAGTGCTTAGTGCTGTCATACAGTTACTGCTGCCGTTTTTTTTTTTTTTGTTTGTTTGTTTATAGTACGTGCTGGTTTACAGTGAATAATAGCAACAATTCCAATGCAGGGCTTTATCCAAAAAACTGTGAAGCCTGCAAACAAACAATGCTCACTATCATCTCCATAAATGGTAACATGGACATTAGTGTTCATCTTTGCTGTCTTAATTTACTTCCTTCTCTATCCCAGCATAAAACTGACTGGCCCAGGTTGCCCCAAGAAGCTGTGACTGTCCCATCCCTGGAGGTGTTCAAGGACAGGTTCGATGGGGCTTTGAGTAACCTCATCTGGTGGGAGGTGTCCCTGCCCAGGGCAAGGGGTTGGCACTGGGTGATCTTTAAGGTCACTTCCAACTCAAACCATTATATGATTTCTTTTCCCATTTGTTCAATCTTTCAGTATAAAGTCACCCAGACTCTATTTTTAATCATTTTAATCATTTCAGCTTGTCCCAAATTACATTTCACTAGCTCATAACATCATAGTCACGACAGAAATTTGTTGAGGTTTGCAGCCCGCCTTCATAACGATGCTGTCAATCTGTAATTCGCTCTCAAATACAGAGCTGCCCACATTCTGCACCTGACACACCCAGCTCACTTCTCTTCCTTCAAAATACTTTATAGGGGACATTTTCATGTGGTTGCTCTACAGACGACAAACTAACTCCACTCTCTGAAATAAAGCTTAATGTAATTTTGCTAGGGAAGACCCTGGGATCCTAATACTCTACAGCGAATTAGGGGAAAGCAACCTCTGATGTACGAAAAGCATCCTTCCTGTTTGGCAAAGAGGCAGTCAGAATCATAGAATCGTCTAGGTTGGAAGGGGCCTTTCAGATCATTAAGTGCAACCTAACACTGCCCAAACCACCACTGAACCATGTCCCTCAGCACCACGTCTGCCTGGCTTTTAAATACCTCCAGCGATGGCTATTCCACCACTTCCCTGGGCAGCCTGTTCCAATGCTTGACAACCCTTTCAGTGTAAAAATTTTTCCTAATATCCATCCTAAACCTCCCCTGGCGCAACTTGAGGCTGTTTCCTCTTGTCCTGTCGCCTTGGGAGAAGAGACCGACCCCCCTGGCTACACTCTCCTCTCTGAGAATTGTAGGGAGCGAGAAGGTCTCCCCTCAGCCTCCTTTTCTCCAGGCTGAACACCCCCAACTCCCTCAGCTGCTCCTCACAAGGCTTGTGCTCCAGACCTCTCACCAGCTCCGTTGCCCTTCTCTGGACACGCTCCAGCACCTCAGTGTCTTTCTTGTAGTGAGGGGCCCAAAACTGGACACAGTACTTGAGGTAGAGCCCCACCAGTGCCAAGTACAGGGAGACGGTCACTGCCCCAGTCCTGCTGGCCACACTATTGCTGACACAGGCCAGGATGCTGTTGGCCTTCTTGGCCACCTGGGCACACTGTGCTGGCTCATGTTCAGCCAGCTGTTGACCAACACCCCCAGGTCCTTTTCTGCCAGGCAGCTCTCCAGCCACTCTGCCCCAAGCTTGTACCGCTGCATGAGGTTGTTGTGACCCGAGTGCAGGACCCGTCACTTGCCCTTACATCCCAAAGCCCCACACACGCTCACAAAGACGCCAAGCGCTTCGTTAGGGCGCAGATCGCACCGCCCGCCCTCAGCGGCCGCCTCACCGCCCAACTGCCGCCCGCGCGCCCCTGCGCATGCGCGCCGCCGGAAGTGACGGGGCGGGGAGAGGCCGGGCTGGTACCGAGCGGCGGACGCGGTGCCCAGGTAACGCGGCGGGGGGCGGCCGGGCCCGGGGGCCCGCCCGGCTCTCGGCGGACGAGGCAGCGGGAGGGTCGGCGCGGAACCGCGGTTCCGCGCCGACCCTCCCGCTGCCTCGTCCGCCGAGAGCCGGGCGGGCCCCCGGGCCCGTCAAGTGGCGAGGCTCGGGCCCCCTCGGGACGGCCACCGCGCCCTCAGGGGGGTGATCGGTAATTGGTCATCCCGTTCTTATTAATGCCGATTTTGAGGCAGGTGATCGGTCGCAGGGTGTTATCTGCGGGGAGGAGGAGGAGCAGGAGGAGGAGGAAGCGTTGAGGTAAATCTCAACTGTGGTGCCTGTTCTAATCCTGTCAGTGCAAAACGTCCCTGGAGGCTGCTGTTAAAAATCAAAAAAAAAATCACCACAGGTTTCTACAGTTTTGTGCCTTATTCAGTAGAATACAGTGTCGTCATTGCGGTGCTTCTCTCATCCGGCAGAAGTTTGGAAGAAGGGGTGGCTTCATTTGGACTGTCTTTGGCTTAGCCAAATAATGTAATTGGTAAGAAATGCAGCACTTAGAACTGTGAAGGAAGCCAGTATCTTGTCTTGGTATAGGGAGAGGCAATTCCCAGGGCAGAGTCTAGTAGCTCAAGCTTATTTTTGCTAAATGGATGGGGGTTGGATGTAAGTAAGCTTGCAAGCGTAATACAATGCAAATAAAACCTTTAGAGAAAAAGTAATAGGAACCTGTCAGCCTCCTTTCTCATTTGAGCTTTGTGGGAGTTTTGCTGCTGGAAGCTACTAAGATGATGTTGAGACTTCACTTGCAGTTCTTTTATCCTCTAGTTTTACAGGTTCGGAGATAGACTGGTCTTAACATACTGATCTCATTCGCAAAGCAGAGTGAAAAAAATAAAGGGAAATACTTTCTGCGCTCACTTTGAGACAGATTTGAGTCCTGATCTGACCCCTCCAAGGAGGCGTTTGAGATGTGAAAGCTTACATTTTCGTGGTAACGATGTGTTATTGTGGAATTTCAAGACAGCAGGTTTAAGGTGATGTTACTGCTGAAAAGGATGGCCTTCTGCACCTCTTTTCCAGTCCTCTGATTGTCCGTTTTCGTTGCCTCTTGTGTGCAGGTATAAGTGGTTGTGTGGTCGGCTGGATTCATCTGCCAATCCAGCCGGCAAGTAGCACCATACAGAAAGTGAACTGATGAAGCTGACTGTGTGTCTGTTGTAATACTACTGTAAGTAATAGGGAGCGGCAGGTCCGCCCATTTAGGCAGTGTCATGGATCAAAATCAGTTAAGCTGCTTGTGAAAGTGTTACCTGAGGCTGCACTTCCCTAAGCAGGTGAGCTGTCTGAGTGTTTGTGGTTTGGTTTTTTGGTGGTTTTTTTTGTTGGTTTGTTTCTGGTTGGTTTTGGTTTTTTTTTTTTTTTAGATGAAAGCTGTGCAATACTGTCTGTCTCCTTATTTCATCATGTGGCTAATATTCTCAGCCCCCCCTCCACTCTTTTACAATAGAAATATTTTAATTTTGTTTCCTGAAAAAAATTACTTTTGGGTGTTGACCAGACTGGTCCATGTGGAGGGTTACAAATATAGAACTGGAGAATTTTTAGAAATATAACTGTGTTGATTACAAGCAATAACTCCACTGGTATCATTGCTAAAACAGATGTTCAGTTTTAGCGAACAGAAGCAGTTGTTGCTAAATGTAGAGATGGGAGTATTAGCAATAAATAAAGAAATCACATTTAGGCACAAAAAACAGGTGGATAAAGAATTGAAACGTAGTAAACAAAAAATTGCTCTCAGTTGCTCAGTTTTGGTCTGAACTGTATTTTAGTAGCTGTTTCTGACATCAGAAAGATCTCTGTCCAAAAAGATGATAAAAGATGAAACTGTTAGCAAAACTTTATTTACATCAGAGGCACGCAAGGAATTTTTTTGAGATCTAAACAGTTTGGTTAGTTTCACTAAGACTAAGAACAATCAGCCTGAAAAAAAAATCAGTCTTTTATTTATTGTATTATTTTAAAGTCTATGTTAGTACAGCAGCTTATAGATTTTTATATTGATATTTAGTGTAGAATAATTACTTCTCTCTGTAATGTCCAAGAGTTTTATGTAAGCCTTTGTGACATAGTTTAATGGCTTAATTGCAGCGTTAAAATACTACTCCTTGAAAAAGTGATGAATTTCCAGACCTTGGTAGTTTAGTTTTAAATGATTTTTGCACTGTGGCTCCTGCTCCTGTCTTGAGCCTGTTCTACAGAGTGCACATCATATTGTTTAGAACTCCTTTCATGGAAACATTTTCTTTTAGGTCCCTTATTAAAATTATTAAAGCTGAATCTAACTGCTGTCCTTGCGGAATTTATCTTTGCAACTTCTCATAAAGAAGATAAATTGCCCTTTATTATTCTTTGTTAGAAAAGATAGCGTAAGATTTAATAAGTTACTATACCAAATACTCTAGGCGGTCCTCAACAGTACACTGCTTAAGTTAAATATTGACTTGCTGTATAGGACTTTGGTCTTGTGTAACCCTTGCTGAAGCTGCAGCTGGGATAAAGGTATTGTGGCAAAGATAATGACAACTTAAAATTACCCCCTACCAAACTGAAGCCAGTCTAGCTGTGCACAGAAGCAGCTGATGGTCGCAGAGGAGGCTCGGCTTGGTGATGCTTGTAACCGATTAAACTTGGAGTTAATTCCTCTGTCTCTTTCTTGCCTCTGTGGAAGATAAAAACTACTTAAAATACCATTTAAAGAAAAGTGTGAAATAAGGCTGTAAAAAATGTGTTTTTTGCAGTGTAGTCTTTAACTATGTAAGTATAAACCTTCCTATAGTACACTCATGCTCAGTGTTGGTAGTCTCTGCTGCGTGATGTGAGTAGGTAATTAAGTTTGTACCTGGGGGTGGTGACAGTCTTTCTCTGTCTCTCTGTAAATTGTGAAATGACAAGAATTTGGAGTCTCACCATTGGCGCCAGGTCTGGTGGTCCTTTCTAATCTTGCTCTTATTTATTCTTAAACATACCTTTAGCTGGAAGAAATTCTGTAGGCCAGCTGCCAGGAGGTCTCGTCTCTGGGACCCTTTCTCCCAATATAGAATGCTCTCTGTGTTTTATATACACATGATCAATTGAAAAAATAAATATTTCTCATTCTTGTGAAGATTCACTTTCAAATATGACCTAAGTCTAACTGGTTCAGTATTTTTGGCCTGCTTTGTGCCTCCTCCCTTGCTGTCATGGGATTTCTTACAAAGGTCTAAAATCTGGTTGCTAAACTTCCTTGAAAATGGAGGAATTCCTTTGGAAGTGACAAGGTATGTGTTGTTCCTTGGTGATGTGTCATGTATTATTCTTGAATGCTTTGCTGTGGGGAGCTCAGCATGCAACACAGAGCTGTATGTTAAAGAAAAATCATTTTTCTTGAGCTAAGAGGCTTTGTAGGTGGGAGGCATCTTAGACTTTCTTATTTGCCAGTGGGGAATAGGAGTTTCAAGCTAATCAGGAGGTTGTTAGCCAAAAAAAAAAAGCCCGTCATCTAAGGTACTTTTGGTGAAGGAATTTCTGCATTCTTTAATAGTAAGATATTTTGAGCTGTTTATACGTGGGTGGGGGAATAAGTTATTTGATACTCTTGGTAAGACTGGTTTACTGTCAGAGCCTAGTTCTAGGACGATTTTTCTCCTATGTTACTGGAAGAAGGTTGGGTGTGTCATGTGTCAACTTTGTTTGCTATAAACTGAGGTTTTGATGGAAGAAGCTTTTTTTTTTTAGATGTGGTGTAGGGGAGAACTTTGTAGAGTGGAGTTGATGGTTGGACTCGATGGTCCCAAGGGTCTCTTCCAACCTAAGTGATTCTATGATTCTAGGATTGGATTGATAAATCCTATCTTTTTACTTACTCATTTTGAAACCATTTTCCTACCTGCGATAGGTACCATGCGATAGGCATGAATTGCTCCTTGCTCACTCTCGATACTCTGGAATGTGCATTTATTGAGCTGCCTGTGAGGAGCCCTTGGAGTAAAAGTTTGTTCAGGTTTTTAGCATTCCTGTCAACTTTTTCCACTTTGTGAATTTAATCTTGTGATGTGATTCATTTTCAGGTGTGTTTTCAAAGGATGTTTGGTGTGACTGAGGTCAAGATTTAGACTGAACTCCAGATGGTGGTCAGAGGATTACTTCGAGAGCTAATTACCAGTGTTCTTTGTATAAGTCTGAATAGTTACATCACAAAGATTTTTCTTTGATGATTCATCAGGCAATTTAGTGAGTGAAAAAAAACCCCACTTTTTAACTTTTTGATGAAGTGTGTTTTTTCCTTAGCCCGTCTGGCTCACATTGAGCTATACCGCAGCACTTGCAGGCTATTTTTAATGGGTATTCATTTCCTGACTCTGAAAATGAGATCTATGATCGCTTTGAAGTCTGGAGATCTCTTTCTCTCTGTATGTGTGGCCTACATTTCTCCTTGCATCCATCTATTGAGTAAGCGTACTGCTGTGGTGGGAGCTCTGAACAAAGACCTCTGCTGTGGTTTATTCAGGCGTAGGCTCCATTGAGTTAGTGTGTGCTATTTCTGGAGTTCTGTCGGGGAGAAGGTGGTCAGCACTGAGCAGAGGGGAGTGTAGCAATGTCAGCTTTGGTGTCACTGTGCTGGGTCAGCTGTTGGTGGCCGTTCTGTCAGAGAGGATCCTGTCTTCTGCAAAGGGGTGTTAGCGGGGTCATCCAGCAGCGAATTGCTGAGAAAGCGTTCATTTTACTCTGTTGGTTTGTTATTGTTTCCAGGAAACACCTTGTCCACCTTTTGGAGACTTGTGAGCTATGGCTGCTCCTGTCTTAGCTCAACAGATTTGCCCTGTGACTCACAGATAAAGGTCAGTGCCCCTGAGATACGCAGCTCTGGATCACTGTGCCAGCCTATCTTGTTAGGTTGCGTTAGGTTGTGTTAGGTTGTCTCATTTGGTGCCTGGTGCTGTGGCCACTACAGTTTTGGCCTTTGATGTGGGCGGGACAGCTTAGTGCTAAAGGGGATGAAGTCTCCTCTCAATTACATCCCTCTGTATTTCTGGACTACTTGGTTATCCCTCGAAGAGTAGTTTCCCACTGGTGCTGTGTATCCAGCACTGCTGCTGGCTTCAGATTAGCCAAGCACATGAATGGAGGCAGAGAAAACATATTGCTGGGGTCTCATGCTGGGAGTGCTTCTCTATAATGGGAGGAAATACTGGTGCTGGTTAACTGGTTTGATGTGTTCTTGTGATGAATGCAGTCAAGTTCAGGAGCTCAGTAAGATGACCAGGTAGGCAGCTGACTGAGGAGGTATTTGTATAGAAGCTTTCTAGCTCTTGGAGCTATAGGGAACGTTTGCAGAGCCATTTTTTCCCCTGTGTCTGGGGCCAGAATGTACAAGTTGCAACAGAAAGAGGAGTCATGATGTCACTAAGAGATGAAAGAATTTTTACAGGTTTTCCTTTGCTTTGTCAGGGAACTGTTGATCTTGGGACCAGTGCCTTGAGCTTGCTGGTGAGCTGGCTGCTTTCCTGTGGCTGTGAACACGCTGAAGCAGCAAAGATCATTCCCCAGACTCTGAGTGTGAGATTTGGTCAGTGTCCTCTTCAGAAACTGGGTTATGTTGAAGTTGATCCCTTTGTCTTCATTTCCAACAGGAAATGTCAGTTCTCTTTTGAAAAAATTAAATCTAAGTAAGTGTAGCCTTCCTGATTCAAGGAGTGGGAGTCTGTTGCGTGTTTGACCCCAAATTGGCTGCTCCTCAGGGTTCTGCAACACGTGATGCCTCATGTTGCATTAGATGATGGATGGATGGGTAATTTTGTTGATTCCTTCCTGGCCAAGGCATCCTGGAACTTTCTGCCTATTTTGGGGGAGGCCCATATGGTTGCAGGACTGAAAGAAAACCCTAACTTTGGATTTGTGTTGTATTACACAGCCTGGGTGCTGGGTAGTCCTTGACACAACAGCCTGTTCTTCTCCAGTACGAGACTGTTGTCAGTACCCAGAAATATGGTAGTAAAGAACACACTCTGCCAAATAGCCAGTTTCCCTTCTTTGTGCTCAGTGAGTTCACCATTTCTTTGAAGGTCACAGTACTTTATACTCTGTGATTTCTCTTCTTTCCTGGTCAGTCATGCTTTATCTTTCCTGGTAAGTTATGCTTTTCCAGGTTGCTCCCTAAGGTTTCAATTCAGTCTTTTTTCTCAAACCTCACATCTCCAAGGCAGAGGTGCTATATCACATTTGTGGTTGAGAGAAGACTTTTTTTTTTTCCATAATTAGAAGA
The DNA here is from genome assembly GCA_008658365.1 of Alca torda. Lineage (NCBI taxonomy): Eukaryota > Metazoa > Chordata > Aves > Charadriiformes > Alcidae > Alca > Alca torda. The sequence continues at coordinate 29,173,976 of CM018081.1, read as the reverse complement.
TTAAATCTTCCAGATGTTCTTTGAAACTACTACTGAGAGAGCAAGGCTATTGCCAAAGTTACTTGGAGGTGCATTAGAGACTCTTAGGAGCTTGTTTATGCTTTGTGTGATGAGAGATGTTCCTTGTCCTCCTTTCCCCCTGGGCTAGCTCGGATTATGCTGATAGTATTAGTGAAGAGCACTTCCAAGTCTGATGTCACTCTACAGCAAAAACCTGGAGGTTTGTTGAGATGCTCACCAAGCACTGGGACTTTGCAGAGTCATCCAGGAATGAAACTGCATTTTGAGGAGCAAAATGTACTGAGATTGCTGTTTGCATGGAGGACTCTGACGCTTGTTTTTATATAGCTGCGAATGAGCAGCTCCAGGCAGAGCTCTACACACACGTTGTGCGTGCACAAAGTTACCTGGAGTTACAGGAGAGTTGCTTTTAAGTGGCTGGTGTTCTTTCATCTATATTGTCTCTATGACATTCTACTCCTTATCTCTTTGTAGTCCTTTCAAACTCTAGCAGCAAGTTGACAAGAGCTGTGAGTTTGGGATATATGCAAACCTCTATACTTGTGAGCCTGCAAAGAGGTGTGGGTCTTGCCCTGCAGATATGGCCAAAGGGGAGAAGAAACATCTTGGGGAGGCTATGCATTACAAGCAGTTCAGTGTGAAAGTGAAAATGGATAATATATACTGAGCTGTAATTATTGGGAAGTAGCTGTAATTTTCCTAGACTTCCTGGCCAGTGGGAACCTTGAGCATGACCTGAGTAGCCTAAAAGAGATAGAGGGTTTCATTGCCTCGACGAGCGTTGTGACTCTTTCATGGACACTTCCAAAAGGACAGAATATTGATAGCAAGAACTGCAGGACATGCTGTGTTGAAATTTTATCTGCTTAAGTAGCTGCTAGTCCAATTCCATTAATGTTTGCATATTTAATAAACTTTTAATATTGAATTTTAATGAGTTGGCAGTTATCTCTGAGCATCCAGCAGCAGCAGTCACAGAGTCTAGGTGGCTCTCAAGCGCGGATTTCTCTCACTTAGAAGGCATGTGGCCTTTCCTTGGGCAGTCAGCACTTGACAGGCTATAGCACGCTTTGATTCAGTTTGTACTGATGTACACCAACAGTGAATTTCTTAATTTGGATGGAGCCCTAGGGTTAAGTTTTTAGGGGAGGAATCTTTTTGAAAAGTTGGCTATAAGAGAACATGACCTTGGTTAATCTTGTAACACACCATTTGTCTACTTGGGGTGATTCTTGCTAGTGATCTAATTATTTTGGCTGCAAAATGGGCCTCCTATGAAATTTGTTTCTAATGTGGCATTTGCTCATCTACAATCCCAGTGCTTTTGCTTTGTCTTTTCAGCCTTATTTTCCAAACGTATATCAAACTCCTCAGAACCCCAAGCAGGCTAAGAAGTGCCCTGGTTGTGCTGCATAGTTGGAACCATGTGTCTCTAACGAGGTTATGGAAGCTAATCTATTGTTGAGGGGACCTTGGCAAAATTCAGCAGAAAAGTTCAGTGTTTGTGCTTTTGAGATAAACCTAAGTGTAGCAATTATATTTCAGTATGTAAGATGTAGCAGACAGGGTGAAAAGGCACCTTTGATAACACAGTGTAATTCTCAGTTCTGGCACCGGCATGACTTTAAATAAGTCACTTCCCCATTCCCAATCTTTAGGATAAATTCTCAATATGCTACTGTAATGTAGATAGTAAAGGTATAAGCTGTGAGGGTCGTGGGGGTAAAGAAAGAAGCCCTTGCAGCCTTTTTTTGAGATAAGACAACAGTAATTCAGTGAGTGGAGCCATCAGGTGACCTTTCAATGTGCCTGGTAAAAAGCCAGAAAAATGTAATGCTGATGTAACATGGTATCTTCATCTGAGAGCTGTATTTTAAATTAAAGTTCTTTTTATATCTCCAGAATACCAGTTTCTGAGAGGAAGAGCAAAGAGACTGAAGGACAAAAACTGATGGACCATTACATCTTCCAAAATGAGCCTATTCACACTTTTCTGCTGGAAACTAACATGTCTTGAAGGTGAGTAGGTTTTGTATGTGACAGATGAGCTGCCCAATGTCTTGGGCCTTGACTGTCAGTCTTCCCAAAGGTAGATCTGTCCTCATTTCAGCTCAGTGTGCAGCTGCCTCTCTGGGCTTTCTATGCATGCTATGAAAACATGGACTTTGTCATTGGGAGAAAAAGGAAGCAGGTAACGTCTTCCACCATACCAGTTAATTGTCATTAATTTGGAAGCTCTTGAAAAAGCTAGAGTGCTTAGTGAAAGTGGTGAACCTTTGGGAACATGGATATTTTTTGGTGAATGGAGGAAACTCAGGTGTTTTATGTGTAGGATGAGAAAGTGAAGTTTGTAAGACAAAGTTTTGTTTAGTTTGGTGAATGTATTAGATTAGGTAAGGAAATTTCAAGTTCTGTTCCAGTCGTATCTCAAATGATATTATCAGTGTTCAGAGTAGCTGAAGAAGAGCACTTGCTATCAAAGATGGTAAATTAATTTCCCCAAAGTAAAGAACATAATGCTTGAATGAAATTAAATCAAAATTATATTTTGTAGAGTTTGTGGTATCTTTTATGTTATTTTTGTACTCAGCCCCTTAGGGCTGTAGTCAGTGACCGTACAATATTGTTTTAAAATCCTTTAATAACAAATCAAAATGGGAAATGTTACGTAAGTCCTGCACTCAACATTGAAATAAAACGAGGATTTCTGAGACAAACAGTTGAGGTTTAAAATATCTTGGTTTAGGCTTTACTGTCACTTTAATAAATAACATATGAAAGGTTGCTATGAGCCTGTGTAAGCCTAAGTTTGCATGCTTAGTAGCATTAATTCTGATTTTTAATTAGGCTAATAATTTTGCTTTTCTGTTGGTTACTTTATTGATAATTAATTTTTCTATTTTTTGGTATGAACAACCTAGCACCTATGAACTCAAAGCTAGTGGTGGAGTGTAAATGGTGAAAAATAGGTCTAGGTAGTTGTCAATTGTCATTTTGTCTGCACAGAAATTATTCTAAAATGTCCAGCATTAGAATTACAGGCCTCTTGTGCACAAATGCTTTTGAGTGAGTAAAAAAGGCTTGGTAGAAAATCAGCCTACACTGAACTTGGTTTTCCCGTGTTTTTGCAGATTTGAAGCTGTGTCTCATTATCCCTGTGAGTTTCTTAAATACTTGTATATGTGGTAGTGCTGATGAGTCTCTCAGGAGTGTGGTGATTGACAGAGATAGGAGGGGATGCAGTGTCAGGGGGCCTTACTGCTCAAGGAGGAAAAGACTTGTAGCTGGAAATATTGTTCATGTTAATTTGTGCTGTTTGGTATGATCTGCATGATTCTGCAAATAAGGATGGAAAACTGACACCACCTCCCCCCCCAAATGTTTTAAAACATTCTCGTGTGTTGACTGTTTGTCTGTGTTTTGCAAGTGTGCTCTTCAGATTCAATAGGATGAGCTGTGGAATGCTTTGGGAATAACAATTTATATACATTAGAGCCATGGGACTTTCGTGTGGAAAATTAGTCCTGGATGAAAGTGATTTGCAGTACTGGGTCCATGTTCCTGAATCAGTAGCTTTGTTTCTCATTCGTTTTTCATTTAATTCTAAGTGTGTTGCCCTGGGTGTTCCTTATTACCTATGTGTGGAGAAAAGTAATATTGAAGTGCTTAAAAGTACAAACTGAGATCAACTGAATATCTTTTTTTGTCAGGTGGAACAACTGGATTTTGAGTTTCTTTTGTTGTATCAAGTTAGACACTGAGAACCCCTGGAAGACTTTAAATAGGAACTTGCTATTGACATTTCACACTTTGTACCTAATGATGTGGAAGCTAATCTAATGCTACGGAAAAGTAGGATGTGTTTCAAGATCTGTAAATTAATTGAGTGTTTTACATGTATATGGAAAAAATAACAGGTTTTAGCTGTACTGTGTTTGCAGTCTAAACACTCAAAACATGCTTGTAGATCCTGGAGTGCCATAGTTTCTTCTGTTACGTGTTCCTTATATGTAAAGAGGCTGTGAATGGCTACATATTTGTATAACGATCTTCAGTTTTTTGAGGGAAGGATATTTTAAGTACAGCCTATGAATTCTGCACAAATAACTATCTGTATAATAATCTCCAATATTAAAAAGTTACTGTGATGTCTGAGTGATTGCAGAAGTCCATAGTTATACCACATGCTGTTCATGCGTGGATGAAGAACGTTTTGATGGTAAAGATGTTATCTGTGAATGTTTTTACCAGAAAAATCTTGAAAACTAGGGAATCTCACTCAGAAATACTTAATCTGGTGTAGTCTGTACTTTTTCCTGTTGATCTGGATGAGCAGAAATACGTCTTCTTCCTTTTGCTGTCTCCTCTTTCTTCTGCTTTCACATTTTCTGAAAAGTGCAGCTTTAATCTGTGGAGAAAGATTGTGCAACAGGGTAAAGAAAGAGGGAGAGTGAAAGAAGATACTTTGCTGCTGTAAGGCTTCTTTGTTCTCTGAGGTCAGGAAGAGCTGAGCTCCCAGTGATTTCGTAAGCTCTTCTGTTACCTGTTCACGTACTGGCCAGTGAGTCTAAATGGATGGATCTTTCTCTGCATGAGTCAGTAAGTAAATATCAGGCAGTGCTGGTATTCCTGATACTGTCTGCTCTGAGTACTTGCTCCTATTTCTTGCTTATTGTTGATCTGCTAATTTCTTAGCAACCCCAGCAGATTTTGTCAGCACAGGGTCTTCTGACGGTGTGCAGTTGTAGAGAGAGACCTCCATTGGAGTTAGTAGCTGTTAGAGCTATATATCCTTGTTAGAGGGTATATTTTCAACGGTAGCTGGAAAATATTTGGAGATGTTTCCAGTAAAACAGCTGGTACTGATTCTTGGCTCAAAGCCTCCTCTTTATCAGAGGCGGCATCGTGGTTTGCCAGATGGCCTGCAAGCTGGATCTGGTGCCTGCTCTGATTGCATCCCTCCTGCCGGACAGGGCACCAGAGGAAGTACATCTCCCATGGGAGCACTGGAGCACGCTGCGTTCAGAGCTGTTATGGAGCAGGAGGTGTCCGCGGTTCATTCCTGCTTGACTGCCTTTAAGGACAGCTGGCTGCTGCAGATAGGCGTTAGGGCTGGAGGTCTGTGAGCTGTGCTTCTCCGGCAGCTGCTGCAGCCAGAGGGTGCCTGAGTAATGATGCTATGTTGCTGTCTCCTTGAACAGGAGATTTGCAGCTTATGGGGGGAGACGACACACAGGGCACTTCAAATGTTCGTGCTCACTAGGAAGCTCTGCTGAGGAGGGAATAGGGCATGTTATCCGCCTGCCCACGCAAGTCCCGTAAGACTGATTCTAGTGTGCATGCATTCAAATACTGGATAACCACCTGGTTTTGCTGAGGCTCTGGGTTTATGTCCATTTTTCATGTGTATTAGACTGTAGCAGGCTTCTGTCCTAAGAGCTTGGATAACCATAGGGGTGCCCGTTAGCTTCTCTCCCTTGCCTATCTGTCCCTGATACGTCATCACTTGTGGCCTTACGGGACTTGAAAATGCCTCAGTGTTTCTGGATTAAGTTCTCTTCTCATTGGGAGAAAAAAATACTACCAATTTAACCTGAATCATGGCTAAATATGGATAGTTTGAACTGTGGGCACAGACTGACAAACTGGATGATGCTGCCCAGCCAGAATCAGTTGCCATCCTTAGTTTCTTTGGGAGAGGGAAAGTTTGCAGTGCTGGATGGCTGAGACCATTCTGGGAGCTGTCTGTGCTACTAGAGACGAGAGCTGTGGAAGAAAACTGCATGAACCTTTTAGATACTCCTTTGCTTTCACTGATACTGTCTTCTGGCCATTGCTTATCCCCTTCTGCCAAGGAGAGCTCTTCCAGCCGTCTCTAGAGATGCTTAAAGAAGTCCAGCTAATCATAGGGTTATCTCTTTTTTTCTGGAGATCTTGAGGGTTTCACGTTATAAACTGAAAGCACAATAGATGAAACTCAGTTGTGGTGCAATTAGACACACACCAAGTTTCCTAGAGGAAGATCCATCAGGTTCATCCCCACATTGAGTTTCAGGCTGTTGTCAGTACTACTGTGCTGTATTTGACAGCTTGGATGCTAGAAGTACGCGGGCCTTTTTTGATGTTTCATCTGCTGTGTTGGGAACCATTTGTTTTGCTTCAACTGGATGTGAAATATAACCACTGGGGACTGATAAGATTCACTTAATCGCACTACTATCAACATCAGCCCTGAGGCTTGCTGTTCTTAGAGCTGTTTTACGCAGCCGCTGCACTGTAATTAACTTCCCATGAACAAAACTTCAGGAATTCCTGATCTAGGACCTCACTGTGCCAGGAGTCATCTGCAGCCCAGTTTAGTTAGAGCATAAACGTGCAGACAGAAAGCCACAGCATGCCTTTCTTTTATTAAGATCTGACATTAAGAAAATCAGTTTTAGGAGGCAGAGCACATTAAGCTGTCAGTTAAGGGATTAAACTGTAAAAAAACTTTTATCACATTGGAGGGCAAAAGGAGGTATTGCTTCAGCTTCCTGAAGTGGTGTTTTATCCAGCTTCCTGAGTAAAACAATTCTATTTTTATGGTATAATTTTCCTACATTTAAATATTGTGTGGATGTATTTTAAAATGTTTGATCACGTTACGATCATGTGTAATGATTAGATAGTGATGAGCACGAAAGAGGTGCAGCATTCAAGTCATTGTAAATTTGCCAGGTAGCGTTACTCGTCTGCATATTGCCTTATCAAATAAGAAAGTATTGTTTCTCAAGCACATTGTACTTACAATCTTGAAACAGAATTACGTTCCTATTAAAATAACATTTGCTCAGAACTCCCAAGCAAAGGAGAAGTTTAGTATTAGTGATAAGGTCGACGGTAAACTTTTACTTAGTTCATTTAGCACCTGCTTCGGTCTCCATTCTCTGGTGCGTGAGCATTGCATTATCTGTTATTTTGAAATAGCTGTGTTCAGAAAGGTGCTCAACTCTTGTGTTCTGGCGTTTGTTACCAGAAATTATTTTTCCTTGAAATCTAAACTCTGTCTTTGAGTTGAAGTATCTTTTTAATCTCAAGCAAAGTGGAGTTCTGGGTTTATCTTTTTAATTTACGCAACCTTGATAAAAGCAGCCAGGTTATGCTGGAGTCAATTTGATGATAATAAATTATTTCTCTTCTTCCTTAAGCCACAGTGAAAATGAAATAAGCTAAATTTACTGGCTGTTCTTCATGCCTTTTTGTCCGGTGCAGAAGAAAGTTAAGCTATTTTGACCTTTCTCTGACACGTGTAGTTGCTGAAGATGAGGGCAGAGAAGGCTTTGTAAAAATAAATGAAGTTGATATTGGTCTTTCTAAAATTGTTATTAATGCCCTCCAGTATGCTCCAATTAAAGTCATAGCCTGTGAAGGCAAATGCAGGCAATCTCAGCTGCTTTTTAGGCGTTCCTTGGTTTCAAGTTTTTGTTCCTATCTTTGAAGCGCTCTGTCACAGAGGTTTTGAGGCAGTGGCTCTTAGCGGGTGCCGTGCATCTTATGGCGAGCTTTGTATTGCACTTCACCTAGAATATGCTTGCACTGCCAGAAAATCACCGAATCGGAAGGGCTGGCTGAAATCAGGAGCACTGGGGTCTTGGGCTTACTCTGCCAGTGATATACATACATGAATCAAAAGAAGGCTTGCAGTAAACCGGAGGGTTTCAAACGTTAACACTGTGTGTATACCTTTGCAAATACAGTTGCATACCTTTTTGTGAGAGGATCATAATTCTTTGTGAAAGTGGAGAGAAATGGTGTCTCCTGTAAACACTACTAGGCGTAATACTGCTGAGATTTAAATAAAAATAAAGCAAGCCCCAAAACCCCACCCAGACCCACCTGCTGATCCAATGGATGTACCAGTTTGTTTTATAGTGTATTTGCGAATGGCAAGGGGGGCTGGGGAGAGCATCAGCTGCCAGCCCTCCTCTGTGTTTAGGTTGTGCTGTCCTGGTCTTTATCGCAGTAAGGGCTGGGAACTCGTTCTCCCAAAGGGGTCTTGTGGAGGAGATGGTGATACGACAGCTCACGGTGCTGGGGACTGTTTCATTAACTCATCACAGGGGTCTGCATGGAAACTGAAGCCTGCTGCTGGCAGCTACCTAAAAGTTGTGTTCTGTTTCTGTGCTAATGCAGGTACATCAAATGGATCGTGCATTTGTGTTGTCCATTGTAGCTGTAACTTATGAAGTAAAAACTTGAGTGGGTGTTAAACTGTGCGCAAAAACTGATAGTGCGCATGCTGCTACTGTGTAGTGTTTCTGTTGTATTTGAAGAACTGAGCTGTGTGCTTTTAAATTGGTTGTGTTTTCTCCTGAGATGGCAGTTACGGGGATGCTTTAATGTTTGCTTGACAAAATGTTGTGTGGTACCAGAGGATATTGTATTCTCAGTCCATGTAGTTTCAGGTCTAGCAGAACTCCTATCCACTTATGCTTTGGTACATTCCTGCTTCTCCACTATATATTTTCTAGACAGCTGTGCTTGCACTGGCTGACTTATCTAAAAAGTGATTATACTGGTATCTTTATTTGCTCTGCGCTCTACTGATATCAGCCTCCAGCCAGTGCGCTCTGTTTCCAGCGTCAGGTTGGGCACAGTGGATATGGGAAAATGAGCTGGTGCTTAATTCCTTGCTTATGGATGGGGCAGTCTTGGATACTGAGAACCTGAACAGCATAACTCAGTGGTGAACTCGAATCATGGCTGGTTGTTTCAGGTATAGACTCTAGGAAATTGAAACCAGCCCTGATTTTGCCTGATAGAAGAATTTCAAAGCTTAGGTAATGTGACTCAAAGGAAAGGCTTTTCTGGATGCACTTTTCTAGAAAGTTACATACATTTATCTAGCATGCTGTCTCTTGCAAAATGATTGGCAGTTTATGGGAAGTGCCATCTGAAAAATGCAAGGGGTTTGATTTCTCACAGTGTATGAAGGAAAGATTCACTTTGTTGTTTCTGCACCAGAAATGGCAAGGCTCTGTAACGCAGTTTAGGATGTATGCCGTTGCAGGTTTTCATTTTGGTTTACTCTGAAAAGAGCTCGTATCTTCAGAGATACACATGTTGTAGTTTGAAAACTGCTACTGCTGTAGATGAGTAGAACCAAATTCTTAATTACATTGCTATGAAAAATGGGGTTGTACAGAAACACTCTGCATCCCTTAAAAAACAAATTAATGTTGGCACAATGGTATTGATATTGGACATCGGATGATACGAAATTATGGTCAGAGTTTGAGAAGAGTATACCCTGCCTACTTAAAACTTCCTCCCCTTTGTTTTTGGGTGGCTGGATGTGCTAGCCTAGACTAAAACAGGCCGAGGGAGCAGCAGCGTAGCTGGCTTTTGAAAGTCAGGCCTTTCAGCTGCACGCTTAAACTAATGAATACAACTCTACATTTTATTAGTGTGTAATATTTACTAAGACTTCTGATCGTCAGGATTTTAAATGCTTCTGCATATTAAAAGGATGGGAAAAAAACGTCTTGCCAAAGCAGTAGCTATGTTTTAAGGTTGGATAGATATTTAGCTTATTGGGACCTCTTGGAATGAATGCTGTTAAATGAACTTTGCTATGTGTAGCAGTGAAGAGAATTTTCTGAATTTTATTAATACTGAAGAATTGTTATGCAAAAAGTACATACATATTTTTATATGTGTATATATATATATGGCTGTAGACATGCCCAGTAAAAATGGGCAATTCTATTAAACCACGAATTTAAGGGAGTGTTAGAGCGGTTGCCTGGAGCATCAGTATGATTTTTCAGTGCTCTGGATGGTTAATACAGAATAGCCTAACTGCTAGGACAGAGAAGCCCAGAATAATTTTCCTTGTCCCAGTTAAGTCAAGAACTATTAGAGCAGTGGAAATAAGGTTTCAACAAGAGGGGAAAAATGGGTGAGGAAAGCATCAGCTCTCACTCTTGCTAGTGAGAGGGGAGAGTACACAAATGTACCAGGAGTTAGAAAGGAAGAAGGGTAAGTAGCAGTTACCAGTGGAAACAGAAGATAGGCTAATGTTGCCAGAGCATGTAAGTGGATTAGGAATGGTTTTCTCTTCCTGGTGATTCTTTTTTTTTTTAATGAAAAAAAAAAAGGCAAACTGTATGAGTGCAGTAAGACATGCAGGTCAAAGGAATATGTGATTTTCTTTGGCCTGCATGTTTGTTGGGAAAGGATTATTCTCTGTTAGCAAGCCTGATGCTCAAGCATTACGAGTCATTTCTCTCCAATCTAGTACCACCAAATTGTGTGACACTGGCTGCCCAGGAGACCTGCCATCATCTGATGGTTTTGCTTCCCCTGATGCTGGGAGCAGGGAAGGCACAGCAGCTAAGAAACTCTAGTAAACCCCTTTCACTGTCTAGCTGATACTTAAACATTTGGAGGAGTGACATCAGATACTTTTTAAATGTACCTTTCTCACCTTTTTTTCCTAAGGTATTATATTTTTCTCCTGTCATGTCTTGAGATATTTGATTGCAACACTGCAGTAGAAGTAACATTTCTGAGCAGCATATTCAAGGGCCAGGAGCCTGAAAGGTGGGCTTGTGTGAGCGGTATCTTTAACTTTCATTGCAACAAGCTGTGGTGATTTGCTGGGAATTATTCAGTAGGCAGAACTTCTAGTCTCTTTTTGAAGTGCAAGTGTAACAAGACAACTGGAAGGAATGAAAAGATGTAATGTAGAAAGCCAGGTATTAGTCAACAGGCCCATATGTGGCTGCATGTGCAAAGGCTGTTTCCTTAGTAGCCACGAGCAGTAACATTTGTGCTTCATGAGTGGTAGCTTTCTAGTCCAAGTTGACAATAGACTACCTGTTAGGAGAAATGGGGCTCTTCACTAAAGGAAAAGATGTTCTGGTCTACTCTTCTTTGCAAGGAACTCAGCATTGTGCTTGAGGATTTATCTTCAGGAATAATTTCTGATAGTGGTGTATCTTCATTCTCCTATCAGCAGTCTAGCTGATATTTGAAGCTATGAACTTGAAAAAAATGGATAACCATGGGTAGTCATGGCTAACTCTTGTCTCTTACCCAGGCAGACTGTTGGTGTGTCAGGACCCTCACAAAAAGGGTCGAGGAACCCATCTGCCATCTTCAGAAACCACTGTACCACATTTCGTTGTTTGGTGATTCCCTTTGACAAATAGGTTTTGAGCGTAATAGTCCTCAGCAACTCATTTGCTTATGCTGTCCTACCCTTAGCCCATCGTAGGGATCATCTCTCATGCTCTTACCGGAACAAGAGGATGCACCGGTGTGTTTAGGCTAGCAGGAGGTATTGCAGGGCCTAGGGAACAGACTTCCACTGCCTGTGTTTCTTCGTTCTGAACTTCTGACCTGTCTGGAGCATGAGAAACTGTTCTCACACTTGGGTAAAGATACAGCCCCCTCTCTCACTCTCCTTGGTCTATGTTTTTCACCATCAGAGTTAGTTTCTGTGGTTCTTGGATTAAAATACATATGTTCCCATGTAGTTGAGATCATTATCTGTTCAACACATTTGCTTTTGAACTGTTCAGAGCAATGAGGCTATTTCTGTAGTGCCTCCCAATGAAGCACGTGGGAAGGAAGAAGTTTGATCAACCTGTTTCTTACACAGAGGAAGATACAAGGCAAACCCAAAGGGGAGGCAGAAGTGAGCATAGTGTTCTTTTCTTCCCAGGAAGCTCTTCTAATGTGCTAAAGAAAATTGTCCTTCATGTCATCTCAGATGATTATATTCACAAAAGCCAACCTAGAAAAGTCATACCTGTATTAGGCACTAACCATCTACAGTCAGTGTCTTATTTTGTGCCCTTATCTTGATTACCTTTGTTACCTTGGGCAGTCAGCAGGAGAAAAAAAGCCGCATCGTTCTGATTGCTTCATGTTTCCAAGATGTTTTTTGAGAGAAAATGTTTCCTGAGCTTCGTTCAACCTCTGAAGTAGAATTTGGTCTTTCTGGGAATCAATGTGAGATCAAGTAATTGTCTCTCCAAGCCTTCTCAAGGTGTACTGAATGGTCTTTTGGCCTTCTTTCTGGATGCTCCTTTTACTGTTTTCTTGGTCAACAAATCCACGTCAGCACGTAGCTTTGACCCTCAGGTTTGCAACCCATCTTACGCAGTTACTTGGTAGGAGTAGAAAAAATGTCCCATGATAGAACTTGAATAGGCTTTTTTCCCAAGAATTGCTTTATATTGATCAACTCGTGTGAAGAATTTCTTACGAAAAACTTAAATGATCTGCTGAACACTTTCTGGTTGAAGAAAATGGGGAAAAACGTCTGACAGCCTATGGCTATGGCTGGACTTGACACATACAGAGAGCGTTGCTTCACCTGTATTTTCTGTGTATTTTATTAACTGTGCTCAGTCAGAAATACCTTCCTAGCAAGCTGGGGTTTTATTTATGGAGTGATCTTTATCAGTGTTGTAAAACTGATAGAAAAATCTTGACTAGGATCACTGTCCATGTGCAGGTCTGCAGGCCTGCGATTCACCTCTCATGTTTTGGTCACGTACCTGTATGTGGTATTTCCTCACCCTTGAATCTGCAACATAAAGGACAGAGCACCTTTTCTGTCATTTTGCTTTTAAGTAGCTGTAGTGGTTGAGTATAGCTTTTCTAAAATATTTTTTTGCTTTCAGCCTATTTTCTTTGGCCTAAACACAAACACAGTGGCCCCTTCAAGGTTATGTAGGTTCAGGTATTGCTGTATATGCAAGGTGCAATCATTTTTTTGTTTGTTATGTTTTGTCTGCTGTTTGGCACAAGAGAGACTCCCCTGGCCCCCAGCTGCTGCCAACAATTAAAGACAGTTACCAGTCCCCAGCGGGAATAAATGTTTCCAGCCAATATTTACAGCCGGTTCTGTCCTGGAAGAATGGAGCTACTGCTGCTAGTGTCAGCTGGAGATGTAGGGAGGCTTCATTTTGGCTCGTCAGTGAGAAATAAGATGTAAAATATAGCTCTGGTGGTGGTAGCCTTACTGGTTGCCCAAGAAGCACTTCAGGAGGTTTTGAATAGCTATGGCTCAAACTTCTTAATGTATCTGCCCTTTCTTCTGTGGCAGAGCGTCCTGACCTGGGGAATAACCGTGGTCACCTTGGTCCTAGTAAGGAGGGATCCTCCCTGTAGCTCAGTGTCACGAGGTGTGACTAAGGCTGACTCTCCTGGAAGTGTTCTGTGAGTCTGTCCATGAACTGCTTCCTTGGAGGGTTCTTCCTTCTGCAGCCTTTGTATGAGGGCGAAGTCATCAACCAGTGTTTGATAAGATACAGGACAACTTTCACATGCTCAATATCTTGTATTCAGAGTAAGAGAGAGTTTCTCATAAGAAAAAATAGCATGATTGTGTCACAGGAGATGCAATTACAGTAGAATTGTATCGTAATGTGTCAGTGTAAATATTTAATGTTTTCTGTCATTTGAGTAGCATGGCACATGAGCATTTTGGTTGTCATCTGTATCTTTTTAGTATTGAATTTGGCCTCTCTCTCCAGAGGCCTGCAAAGGTCGCCATTCTGCAAGGAGAAATGCCATGTGATACCGGCTTTTGGGAAGCTGAAAATTCAGAGCAGCCAGCAGTGAGCACTGAGGTCCTGCTTTATCACTGGTGACACGTTCCTACCTGAGGTGTGTGTAGAAGAGCCCAAGGTGCTGCCTTAGCTTTGCAAGTTGGTTGCCAGCATCTAATTGTAGTGAAAATGAGGTTTTTGATGTGGGTGTATTTGCAACATTTAATTGTGTCCTTGTAGGTTAATTGAGGCTGTGCTGTGGCTTTCTGTTTCTTCTTCATTTTTTTTTTTTTTCACTGCCTCACAAGAGAAGAAAACTATTTGTTGGAACTTCTGAAACTCATGGTCGCTTTCTAAAATATACTCCCAACCCTGAGGAGAGTGCAAAATATGAGAATGCCAGTGTATATGTGTGTTCAGCCATATGAGGCTCTCATAGCGGGAGTGAGGAAAGCTAAGCAAAGGGCCTTCCTGCTCTTATTCGATACTTACCCATTCAGTGCTTGGGATAAGTGACATAATTCTAATAAAATATGGTTATGCTGCTGGGGTGAAATCTGGGTCTAATTAAAGATTTGCCTTTGATTTTAGTGAAGTCACATTTCTCTTTAGGATTGGAGACAAGGAGGAGATGGCATAGGAGGGATAGGTAGTTGTATGAATTTCAACAAGTGGACATACAAAGGGGAAAAAGAATGAAGTTTGAGATGAGGAAGCTATAAATAGGGAAAGAAAATAGGCTCCTCTCTGAACGTGGAAGGGAAAGAAGCAGATAATGGTGATCAGGTGCCAGTCTGGGGGAGGTAAATAGCAGGAAAGGGCAGAACAATGGAGGTGGAGATCTCATAGGGGTCATGGATTACATTGATTTATTTTTTAGGATCTTCTTGCATTTTAAGCAGGAAGAAACACTAATTAGCAACTTTTCTCCTCTTGCAAATTTATTTAACCAGTCTGAGCTTGCTGTTTAGAGTGGGATGGGAATAACTCGTGGAAATGATGGGGAAGGGGTTATCTTTACTGATGGGTTTTATTTGCAAGGCAAATGGCACAGAGAGAAAATCAGCTCTTCTTTTAGGGGAAGCGTTACAAAAGGAACAGTTCCAAGTGGTTCCCTTTTCTGTTCCCAGGGCTCTGTGGATTCATTTTCTTAGTATTTCCACATCCACGTTCACTCTCTGGTTCTACAGTTTCAGTTTTCTTAGCAGGCAGCCTGCTGCCTTTAATCAGAGGTTTGCAGCACTGGCTGTTTTCTTAGGTGAGGTGCAGTAGCTCTTGTTCTCAGGTGATGTGATCCCTAGCATTGTGCCAACTGTCAAAGCTGTGAAATTGAGGTATGTACTTCAGAGCTCTGTGTGTGTTGCTAGCCCTTGTGCAGTAGTGAAGGGAGAGAGCCGAGTAGGTTGCTGGCTTGTGCATGCTGCATCTGTAGTGCCAGGTATAGAGATCTCCCTGTTCTTTTTCTCCTATTTTATTTTTATACTTATGTTTTCACTTTGTGTCATTTAGAAATCAAAGCAGGAGTGTGCAGTTCAGCAGCAATATAACTGTGCTTACTACGAATCTGCTGCTTTGCTCAAATTAAACATTTATGGGGCCAGCGACTCCTCACTGCTCCATCTCAAGTCTTTCAGCCTCCTACAGTGTGAGGATTTTTTTCTTTGCACTTTGCCACAGCTCCCGCAAGAAATACAGCGAAATTATCCTCCACTGACCTCTCTCCCCTCCAGCCCATCTTTCTTTTGTGTGTCTGGTTTGTTTTTTCCTTAAACATAGCTTGTGGGAGCAGCTGTTGGTGTAGGTAATGCTTAATATTCCCTGTCAGTTGGAAGCTTTCATCCCAGTCTGAGGGGCAGAGACCTGGCCTCAGTTATTTGTACCTTTTTCTGTTTTCAGTGGACTATACTGAGGTGGTATAATTGGGTGGGAGCTCCTTATTCCTCGAACCAGGTAACACAGTGCTGCAGCATATTACCTACTGATGCTGTGAGCTGTGGTGACTGGCTTGGTTTTTGTGGAGAGCAGGCAGGTACCTTCAAAGGCCTGGATCTTCTCTGCAGGCTCTTCTGTGGCCTGAAGCCTGCAGCGAAACCTGGCCAGTGGTTCTGTTTCTTGGGCATGCTGGGAGTGAAGATAACTTTTGCAGAAGAGAGGGTTGTTTCTGAGCCTGGTCAGAGACTTTTACAGGACCTAAGGGATGTTGCAAATGCTCAATCTTCCCTGCAAGAGCATGGTCTACTTCTTTGGTTTAACTTTTTTAGCTTAAAATAGTGCTGCATGGATGCTAAAAGCCCACGCTCCTAAAATAGATCAAGTAGAACAAGCACTTCACTGATGAATCCTCCTCAGGAGAGGAGAGAGAGAAGGTAACAATGAACAGATGGCAGGTATTAGTCATATCACCTAATATATCTGAAGACCTCAGACACTATCGGCACAAAGGTGGTGGAGGAACCTGGAGGGAATGAGTCCTCCTAACAAACCAGACTGGGTATTAGAGTTGCACACGACACAGATAGAGGGGACCTGCAAAAATGAGGGGACTTGCAGCCAAATGAGCTAAACCAAGAAGAGTGTGCTCGTAGAGGCTCACAAAGTCCTGGCCAGATCCTGAGACTACTTTTACCTGCCCAGTTTGCAAAGCTATCCCCCTGTTTGATGTGCCCCTCAGAGCATCGTTCCTTGGAGCTCCCATGCTTATAACACACTTGCCTCTGCAGAAAGCCTAGTACAGGGGTCCAATACCTCAGAAATAAGTGAATTCTTCCAACTTCAGTATCAGCTTGAATGGTTTTATTCTAGCTTTTGCTGTAATGAATTCTGTACAGAAGCTGCTTGATGTTTTCATGTAGTATCTAAATTGCCAGGGTACACCTTGCAGTCTGATTCGGCTGGCTCAGCATCCCCTCTCTTCTCTAGGTCACTGGGATCTACACATTGGCCCCGGCCCAGTTGGCAGTAAGCTCATAGGAGAGCTGATGAGATGCTACTGCCTGCTGATTTGTTGGGAACACGTTGTGTAAATGAAATATAAAGTATGTATAGTCATTTGTACGTAAGTGGCTTCCAGCAAACTTGACATCATAGAGCAAGTAGGCCACTGAAGTACCTGTGGAGGCATCGTGGGAGAAGTGCATCGTTTCCAATTGCTTGTTCTCATTGCATTCTTCATATAATCATTTGCTTTAAAACCAGCCTGTCCAAAAGGCAGCACCGCTGTGGGCACACTAGAGGGTAGGAAGACAAGGGGCAAATGTGGGCTCTTTTGACTTCCCTGTGCTGATCTGCCCACAGAAAAACTGTATCTTGAGGTTTGTTTTTTTTTCATTTGTTTTGGGTTTTTTGCTTTAAATCTTCAGCAACAGAGGCTGAATGTGTGGTCTTCTCTTTCCCCTCTTTTGTTTCCTCTTTCTGGCATTTGTTTATGAAGAGAGCTGCCCTGCTGGAGGTACTCCCATCATTTTTCACACTTGTGCTCAGACCTCTGTGGAAGCCAAACACCCTGTGGGCCGCTGAGTAACAAATACCATTTCGGTGGCACCTTGCGTCTTTGGGCTTCAGCCATCGCCAAACACCTAATGAATATACAAAGTGAGTAAAGAACTTCTGCTAGGAACCCTGCTGATACATAAGGGGTTAAACTAAGTTCTGTTTATTAATGTTGATACTTTAAATTGTGCCAGAACACTTTGAAAATGTGACAGCGGACAGGGCAGCAGGCAGTAAACACGGTTAAATGACAATACTGTTCAATATTTGCTGTTAATTGAGAGAGGCAGCAGCTGCTGGTATGCAGCTTCAGCCAGGATGAATTAGTAATGAGTCTGTAACTCTGGGTTTTTTTCTGGTTTAAAGTTGCATCAGCCCTTTACGGTTTAGTAGCATGCTTGGGATAGAAATAAAAAGTCATAGCAGGCCCTAAATTGAAGATTTTATTTTGTTTTTGTTTGCCAGTTAGTTGTCATGGAGCTGTGGTGTCAGTGATAAATTTGGCAACAGTAGTAAAATTGCCTTGTATTTAAGGACCAAACTTAAAGATTTTGGGTTAGCTTTTCCATCCTGTGTGGCAGACAGTGGGAATGTAGCAGGCAAAGCAAGCTCCTCCTTTGAAAGAAAGCACTTTTGTTGCACATTTTCAGTTATGGTTTCTCAGAATGGGAGTTGTGGTTTAGCTTTGCTGGCCTGCATGGCAGGTCGTGGTGAGAGGTCTGGTTGGAGGGCCCTGCAGCAGCAGGAGAGGGAACACTAATTCAACATTTTCCTTGTGCTTTCTTGGCACTTTTGCCATGCAAATGTGTTGAGTTTAACCTTTGAAAACTTGCTGATAAGCTGTTATCAGCCAACAGTTAAAATAACAACCCCTCCACCTGGCTGAGTTGGGGTAGGAACTTCCCAAGGCTTCAAGGCCTGGGTATGGTACAGGAACAGCATTAATCCAGGCGCAGCAGCCAGGCTGGGGACAAAGTTTACTCTCTGAAGAAATCGGCTGCAGCTGCTACTTTCATGCCGTTTATGCAACTTTCCCTGTAAGTATTTATTTCGCACATTTTGAACTATAGATGTGATTGTGAGGGCGCAAAATCGTGTTACAGTGTTTAGCAGCATCTTGAACAGATCTTAAGTTGGGCAGAGGAAATTCTAGCTCAGTTACAAACAATGCTGACAGCCCTATTGATTTCAGGACAGCTTGGCTTTCACCACAAGTAGAAGAATTTCACAGCAAATAATGTTTTGTTTGTTCAGTTCTTTAAACAAAATCCATCTGCAGGGGCTAGCATTTGAATCCAGATACTCAGAATTCTGCTGGTATTTTGTTAGGATGAGAAATACTAGATTGAAAGAGTTCCTTGGGTCCACGATGATTATGTTAAAAAGGAAAAAAATCCAATCAGCAGGTATGTTTTATAACCCTGTTTCCAGTTTGTATGATTTCTGTATTATGTACGATTGTTTTTTGTGTTTGTTCTCTTTGCATTAAGGGTTTTTACCAAGTGGGTAAGTGTATGCATTCTTAAGAGCTTAAATCTGCAATACACCATGCTGTATTGGCTTGTAAATGCATAAAATGTTTCAGGTTGAACCTGGAAAGCAAGTGTTAAAAGCCAATAGAATACTATAAAAGGGAGCGGTAAATGGAAGTGCAGGAAGAGCTAAACTCATCTGGTGTAAAGTCCTTTGGCCCCAGAAGTCCCTTCTCATCTAGGGTACTGACTGTTCCTACCTTTGCTAGCGGTTATCAAATGGTGTTTTAAAATCTGTCCTTAGATGGCTGTATTTATTCATGTGAAATTCAATAATTTATTCCAATGGCTTTCTGCCAGCTTCAGGCATCTAGTGTCTTGTATTTTTTACAAGCATCTCTCCAATTTTATGTGCTGTTTTCTATAGATGTGAATTGTGTTTAGAACTATAATGTAATCAAAAACAATCTTTCTGGTTTTGTGTGGTTTTAATTCTCTCAAGTCTGTATTATTGTTTCATCTGTAGTATCTACTTAAAATGTTTGTTTTTTTAAGCAAGAAAATAAACCTTGGTGTGTTTACGTGCACCATTCCTGTCTTAAAACAGTTGTAGAAATGGTAATTACTAGCTCTTTGGACTTTTTTTCATTGATTTAATGGAACCACCATGTAATTTTCTTGTAAACAAAGGCAAATATTTACATTTTTAATATGTAAAAAACTATACGCTCTAAAGTTTGTCTAATAAACCTGTTAGAATGTGTGTATATTTACTGTGGTTTTTATCTTAAAGTATCCCTCCTTACCTCTGTTGGAAGGTGTTATTCACTGCTTAATAAACATTGCTCTCAGCAGAGTGCTAATCAGGAATTAAACGACATACCTATGTGGTATGTTCCCTATTTCTAGAAGGGTTTTTGCTTGGTGTTTGATGGGATCTCTAACAAGGTGTATACATGTTCATCTGCTTTGGGGTGATGGAGTGTCTATGCTTCTAAGGAATTTGACTGCCACGTCTCACTCTTGCTTGTGCTGTGTTCCCATCTCGCTCTCAGGACATGTCTGTGTGGCCGCTGTACTGGTGCCAGTGAGTTGCTGACTAGGAGCTTTTGTAAAACTACTTGGGCACCAGCTCCTACTAGAATAATGCTGGTATTGATGGCCAATTGTCATCAGCTTGAGGTAGTGTATAGCAGAGCTCTGATGACTTATCTGATTTGGGGATTTTATTTTTCTCTGCAAACCCTTGAGTAAGATGGGGAGGTCCTCCATGAGCAGCGTTGCTGCTTGCTCCAATAACGTGATGTAAAAGCACAGCAAGAGGCTTTGGTGCACGGGTAGAATTACCTTCTGCTGCTGGTGGTGTAAGTGGATGAACAGATTTACTACAGTTTTGTGTCTGTCATTGCTGATACTGATGTATTGCCTCCAGGAAGGTGATTGACCTGGAAATCATTCTGTAGATAAATGGTTAATACAGGGTTGGTACAGGGTGACAGCACTTGCAAATTGGTACTTTCTTGGGCAAGAATATTGCTATATCATCATCCTCCTTTCTATTGCCCAAATACAGCCTCTGAATGTAGCCTAACCTTGACTTCACAAGCTTTCTTTATTGGGAATGTGGAATTTCCTTTCCTCTTTTTGTGGGAAATTAGAGAAGATAAGGAGCGAACTAGTACAGAGCTAAAATGAAATGAGAGTGGTGACAAGACTTACAGTGTTGTTGGTGAAAAACCAGCAAATGTGTGCTGAGCTGAGCTATCAGTGCTGGGAATTTGTTTTGCAGGAGTTGTTTTTGTCACTCCTTGGTCAGTAGTTTTTAAGGTGTATTCAGTAGAAATTACTCAGCTTCTATAACTGTCAACCGTTTTTCTCAAATACAAAAACTTTCATGTTTGTTTGCTGTAACATAGTCTAACTGCTATTCTCTTAAATTGTATTTATAATTGTAATGACCAATTCACAACTGTCCTTTTGAGATTGTTTTTCTGATGTTACCATTGAAAGCAGCGGTTTCAGAATATGCAACTGCCAGTAACTAAATGTGCGAGAATAAGAGAATAGCAGAAAATGTTGTGAAGAGTGTGGGGTGAATTGCTCTGTGGGAGGGGCCCCTAGAAAACAAACAGCTCCCGCTGATAGTCATTGCCGTCTCCTGTACAATAGTGCAGGTGGCACCTTCTTTCTCGCTAAGGATTGTTGTTATAGATCTCATTATTGTCTTTCCTACATAATTTTTTAACTAATCCTGAAAGTTAATCTTGCGTTAAATTGAAGTATGCAGTTTTGATGTGGGAGGGGAATATGTGATGCTTGCTCCTACTTCTGCAAAAAATCAGGAATATGCTGAACTTCCAGACTTTGGGATTGGTCTTGAGACCAGCTGAGTGATGTGTGGTGCATATCATGAGGCAGACGGTGCCTCTGGCTTTGAAAGTCCAGCTAGCTTTTCGTGCCTTACTGAATCCCTTCTTCATTGTTGTAGTAACTTTGTGTCTGTGACGATTAAGGTTATAAGGAAAACAATGTTTGCAGGTAGGACTGTAATAACTTATGGTTCTCCTAAAATTAGTTTAAAATTAGGAAAACAAATAACTTGGAGTTCAGGTATAAAATTAAGTGAAAAAAGTCATTAATAGATTATCTTGAAGTACGTTACTTTAAAATCTAATCCTATCCTGAATGATGTAATTTTGTAATATGGAAAGCTATGAGCTCTTTTACTGGAGCTGCTTGCTTAATTTAGATTAAAATTGTACCGTAAACGGATTATGGAGTGTATGCCTGTGCTAAGAAAGGATGTACTAAATATGTTGAGGCCTTTTCTACTCCTAGCTTCTTTTTGAAAGTGCATACTCAATGTTGGATGTTTTCTGCTGAATTTAAATGTGCCACGTAACATCAGGATGTGCTCATGGGATGTTTCGGACGGATCGCAGGAGCGCATTTATTTGAATACATTTTTGTTCAACAGGATTCTGAGTTTTCTTGCTCTTCTTTCTAGAGAGAAGAATTCAGTGCTGGACTGTCCTAAACGTTACTCATGGTGCAACTCCAGAGAAGAGCTTGGTTTATCTGACGTGAAGAGGAGGCACATGTGCAGGAAGCCAAGAGGACATGGGCTTTCAGTGCATCTGGAAAAATGATCAGGTATCAGCAGCTGTTGACGTTTAAACTGTTGTAACTAGTCAGAAACTTGAGAAGACGTGAAACAGTAAAGTGCTCACTCTTGCAGTTGTCCTTACATTTTAGGTGTGCTTTCCTTTCAGTGGCAGGAATGAGGTAAGCTTACCTTCTCGTTTTATATTGTGTCCACAGCCCTTTCACTGCTGAACTTGCTCACTTGCAGGAGCTCAGTTGCAGACACCTAACAGGATCCAGTTCAGAGGGGAGTCAACAGGAAGGGACGAGTGCCAAAGGGCTGTTTGCATTGACTGAGTTGAAGTTAATCTTACAATGTTTAGATTTTTCAAATATAACTCGAACTCTGAAAGCATTTGAATCTATAAATTTAGGTTTATTGATTTTGTGAGGGGTTAACTTTGATATATTATTTTTCTATTGTTGTAAGTACTTTTTTTATTGTTCTTACTCTGGTGATTGGCCGGAGAATGCAGAAGTCCTCACAGGGATCCGGGCTGTTGTAGCTGGAGTAGAGACACCGGCAAAGTTCCAGAAAATGCAGAGTCATGGTTCATTTTGAAATATGAGCAGGTTATAAGTTCAATACTGTAAGAACTATATGTTTTTAGCTATTTGTTTGCCTTCAAGCAGCTGTTCATCATTTCTAAAATAAAATCAGATGTCTCAAGTAGTGTCAAACTTTACTATTGGAAGGTAATTGCTCTGCATAGGTACTTGGATTAGTGATCGTTGCTGATTCTGCATCTGATGTCTGCTGCCATAGCTAGTGCGGAGCTTGTGCATCTCTGGCATCCTGCCTCCAAAGCTTCCCTTTGGCAAGTATCAGCCATGATCAGGGACTTGCTTTAGCAAGTTTACAGCCCGTTCTGCTAATAGTGAAAGGGGGATTCATTAAAGAGTAGCTTGGCACTTCTGCGGTAGAGAGCATTTGTTTCTTTTGTACTTCTGTTCACAGTTGTGCTGCCTGTCTTTGAGAAGACAGAGCCTGCATCCTGGAGGAGGTGTGGGCTGTCTGGGAACAGCCGGGTTCATCTCAGGGAGAGAAGCTTTGGGAGGCTGAGCAGGCCAGGGGAGGAGGAAGGAGTGAGAGATGCAGTAGGCAGCCAGGAGCCTGCAGCTCGTGCGGGGAGACTAAGGTAACGCTGAGAAACAGACAGTCCTCAGTGGGGATGAGAAACTTCTCTAGGGACCAGACAGTGCTGAGCAGAGTCTGCTGCAGTTTGAACATCGAGGGCTAACTGGAAGCCTGGAAACAAGGCACAGCAGGCAGGGAGGGTCATGTATAAATCCGTCCTATTTCTAATCTGACTGACCTTGTCTCTCTGAGTTTCCCTTACTGAAAGCTTTCTGGTTCATACCCTAAGAAAACTTGTCATTTTTCTTCAGGGAGCTCCCCGTGAGGCAAGGCGTAGTTGGCAAAGAGCTTTGACTGACAAGGAGTCCAGTCTCAGGCAGGTTGATCCTGTTGACAAATTCCAGTTTCGTTTTCTGAGGAGTGGACAGCCGTGTGAGAACACCTGTGGACACTTTAGAGAGACTACTTGGGACACAGGGTTAGGAGCTTTAAGATGGCTTTTGGTCTTCAAGTGTACTCTTCTTCCCCTCTGCCCTCAAAGTCAGTCTTTATGGTCTGTTGTCAGTTTTGAAACACGATGTAAATGGCAGGAGGTTTCTTTCTTTCTGACTTGTATTCTGTAATCTTCTAAGGGATCTGTGTGAGCTTGCGATATTTTTTTAATGTATATCGCTTTTGATGTTAGCATGATACTTAATGTGGTTTGGATATTGCTATTCCTAACAATATATAATCTGTTGAATCTGTGTCATATGTGCAGTTTTTTAGTTTAACTATACCTATTTTATTTATTAAAAATTAAATGGTAAAACTTGTATGTTACCAAACATGCATATATCTGTGTGAAGAACTGAAAAGGAGCAAATTGTATAAAAATTCTGTAGTCTTTTGGGAAATAAGTTTAGGCGAATGTTTTAAAAAAATGTTTCTTGTTTTCTTGATAGAGGCTAGCTGAAAGATCACTTATTCTTGTCTCTTTAACTGTGAAATTATCTGAAGTTTTCTTCAGTTAGTGAACATATAGATCCGTAATGAAAGAAAACATTTAATTATTTCACTCAAGGAGACTGAAAGTGGTTTTGTTCTATACATTTTCTTTACATTTGTATGATATTTGTCGTAAGGAGATGCTTCGTGCAGAGAAAACTACAGATATATAAGTTTTAGGAGATGCCTGAGCCACCTCTTGAGTGGGATTGCAGGAAGATGTGAGATGGAGCTACGTTTTGGGATTCATTTCTTAATATAAAAGCTGTCAATTTTTACCTGAGAAGTGGGTGCTGCAGAGGCAGAGATTCCGTATATTTAGACTCTAGCTGTCTCTCGTTATGAGTT
Organism: Alca torda; assembly: GCA_008658365.1. NCBI lineage: Eukaryota > Metazoa > Chordata > Aves > Charadriiformes > Alcidae > Alca > Alca torda. The sequence continues at coordinate 29,149,890 of CM018081.1, read as the reverse complement.
ATAATTAAGGTGAAGTATTTTGCTGAAGAATTAAATTCTCCCTTGATTTGAACCTGGTTTCATCTCAATGAAAGCAATTAGTTGCGTGAACTACCCTGTCCTTGCTTCATCAACAGCAATTCATCAGTTGCTTCATCAACATTGCTTCTTATTTATCTTATTTTTCCCAGTTAATAGACCAGACAGTCTATATTGGAGTGCTATATACATAGTGGTGGCTTACAGATAGAAAGTACGGCTTCTAAGGGGGACTATGACATTTAGTAGATGGCATGTAAGGGGAAAGCAAGTGAACCAGGCAAGCTTCTAATCTTGTAGTCCAGTATATGGTATCTTTTGTGAAAAGCATACAAGCACTTTCTGTAAACCTTTGTTTACTAATAAAGGGGAGGCTGGAGTTTGAGCAGGCTCACATCACTCTGCTTGAAGGGAAATGCAGTCACCTTTTTCACTCTGCTTATGGAAAACTGTAGGTTATAAAACACTCTTGTGAAAGAGTTGTCCTGGAAGGTCCCAGGGTTAATGCTTCAGCTGACACATCTTTGAACATGACTCTCATTCTTTCTGTCTTAGCCATGACTTGAATTTGCTACTGTGGTGCTTATTTTCCCTGGATGGTCAAATCTTGTGCAATACAAAACTGGTGGTTTGACTGCTTTGGAGTATTAGGACATTGGCTAACACTTATGTACCCTTTTGGTGAAGGCTGTTTAATTTTTGGTTGTCCCCTAAGGACAGTTCTAACATTTAATTCAGAAAGCAAGTATTTGGTATGCCATACCGCATCTCCTGAGAGTGTCCTGCTTTGGGGTGCCTTCTGCGTCGTACTGCATTGTCCAACATTGTGCTTGAAAACAAGGATCAAAATCACCTCTGCTGACAAATTTCATGTTCTCAATCTGAATATTCTGGACCAAAAATCTCTTAATCATGATTGTAGCTATTTAAAGTGCTGTCATAACTTTTCACGAAGTGAGTAATTCCGTGTCGTGATACTTCAGACAGATAGAGAGGACTCTAATAGGGTTTGCATTTAGCACTGGGGGAACAGCAGTCTCTTGGGAGAAAGTGGGGAAAACAAAGCAGTAAGCTGAAGCAAAAGCTGCGAGCTTCATGAGTGATGCTAGTCTGGGAGGAAGATGCTGAGCAGGTTTTGTCTTGAAAATATTTACATAGGGCTGATCCACTGTTCTTGAAGGAACTTTATCACAGTACTACAGAGAAAACTGTTAGTACTAAATATAGTGCCTTATTCTCTAACTTGTAAGTGCTTGAATTCTGCTGTCTTAATGGACTTTCAGCAGTTTTTGTAGTTTTTTTGGTAGAAATCTGAATATTATTCCTCAGAGAGGTTGTATAACAGTAGCAAGGATGGAAAGGTTTAATTTATCAAGACCTTGCACTGCAAAAGATCAGATTAATTTTTTAGCTTCTGGTCTTGCTGCAAAGCTTTCAGTACTTTGGTATTTTCATAGGAGAAGAGGCCTGAAAGGTTCCAAAAGATTGTCTTGACCCTTTGCATCAAAGCATTGTTACTATTGCTGGACAATTCTTGTGAGATGATTTAATTTTTTTTCCTTTACCTCCTAATATAGGAGGCAACATGACTTCCATAGGCTGCTGCTTCACTGGTTTACCATTTAGAAAAGTTCTAATGGCCTAAGTAAATTTTTCTCGTTTCAGTTTGAGTCCATTACTTTTTCTTCTCACCATAGATGTGGAGGTTAGGTTTCCTCTTCCTTTGCAGAAACTGTTTCTATATTTAATAGAAATATATCTCAACCCTAGCTTCTCTTTTTACTCTGTTTAGATGGAGCAACCTCAATGAGTTAGCTCGCTCATCCCTCGTAGCTCACCTTATTAACTCTCTTTTCTTGTTGTTCTGTCATGGTTTCTCCCTTTCCTGAAAAGCCCGACCCAAAAGTGGACTGTACCAAAGGCTTTATCAAAACTGAGTAAATTGTGAATTTGTGCTCCTGTCAATGGATAGAAGTTGCCTTGTTTGTGACAACTTGTTATTTATAATTTGTGCTCAGCCTGTGATCCTCTCAGTCCCAAATCCTCATCTACAAAACAGCTGCTCAGCAGGGACACCTCCCACCAGCCCAGGTTGCTCCAAGCCCCGTCCAACCTGGCCTTGAACCCCTCCAGGGATGGGGCAGCCACAGGTTCTCTGGGCAACCTGGGCCAGGGGCTCACCACCCTCACAGACAAGAATTTCTTCCTCGGATCTCATCTAAATCTACTGTTCTCCAGATTGAAGTCTTGTCATTGGCTTTTAGTGCCTTTTGTGTCTTTTTTTTTTAAGTTCCTGGAGTGTTGTTAAAGGCAATACAGGGTTAAAGGAAGTCATTGTGTAATCTTATGTACTCCTACCCATCGTATCTTGCAGGGCACAGTCAGTCAAAAAAAAACAACTGGCAACTGTATGGAAGGTGGTTTTGCTGTAAGAGGCCTCACTTTGGTAACAGAAGTTGGTAGCACTTTCATTTGAAGACTGTATGGTGGTGGTCCAAGTGTCTGTGAGTTTGTTTGAATAGCTTTTGAGTACACGATGATACAGGTAGCTTTCTGCTTTCATTTTTAAACAGAGCTGAATGTCTCGCCGTGGCTCACTAACGATGCTGTTTTGCGAGCAGAGGCAGCTCTGATGTTTCTGATCTGAGCCTTGTTCCAGGGATAGCCTTATTGCCTGTGTAGCAGCAACTTGGTCACCAGAATGTACACCCTAGCTTCATCCTACCCCAAAGGCAACCCCTTTACCAGTGAGGGACTCACCTTCCAGCTACACGCTCTGGGCCGTGGTGGCTCTGCAGGTGCCACAAGAGCAGTGAGGCAGGAGTGGGGTCCGAAATCACTGTGGCTCTCCCACTGTAAACAGATTCCCTTTCAAAACAGGGCTTGTAATTAGGGCCCCTGACTCAAATTGCAGCTCACCTGTTCTCATGGCATTGCGCATGTTCCACTTTTGGGCTTTTTCTCTTTGAGTGACTTTTTTTCCTTTGGTCTCACTTCTCGGCTCCTAGCTCTTGGTGCTGGTCCTGTCAAATTGCAGTCCCTTTCACCTGCATTTGCAGGGAGGACTTCTCAGAGTCTCAGATCTAAGGAGATTCTGGTTAAAAGCCTGAAGATCTGATGGTTTAAGTATGATTTGTGTTCCTTCCTTCCTGTCACTCACCCCACTGCAGAAGATTAGGACATTTCGGAGGAGGAATGCATGCCTAGAGGGTTGGAAGAGTGGATCAGAGACTTCACAGAATTTAGAACTTGACAAGAAAACGTCCCTCTAGCCATCTTATCTATGCAAATATTTACTGGGACTTTCTCCTGTTAGAGAATTGCTTGCTGTTTCACTTCACATATTTATTCATCCAAGTAGGAAGTTTTCACAATGGAGTCCCTCTTGTACCTCCAAGTGTGTGCCGAGTAGATTTATAAACAGCCTTATTGATGTAGAACTAGGAAATTAGCCTTTGAGTAACTTTCATCTCCTTTCTAATTTTCTGCTTTTGTGAGTGGAATATGCCACAAGAAGTGTAAGGCATTTGCTTTGCTTTTCTGCTTCCCTTTGTGTCCATTACTGGCCACCACCAGAGACAGCACACTGGGATAAACGGGCCTTTGCTCCTGTGCAGCAGAACCATCCTTTCCAGTCAAAGGTTGTAGTAGGATTTTTGCCCAAGATCAGCGTCGAGTTACTGAGGCCTATAAATAACAAACATATCCTATTTTTGATTATTGGCATAATATTGTTAGTCTCAGTCTTCTGCAATTTTAGTAGTTTTCCAGTTTATTAAAATTGAAGGTTACAGGATTGGGGAACTTGTTAAATGATTATTTTAGCACTGGGCTCAAATTAATATGATGTGCCAACTTAAAATGTTATGCCTAGCAGATGCTGTATAACATTCCTATTAGTTACTAATTGGCTTGAAAGTGCTTAATTATCTTTTTCAAAGATGGCTTGAACAGATATTTTTAAAATATTTCCAGTTTTCCTGTTCGCACCCATTACCACCAGTTTTGCCCGCTATGTCTCCTAGCAGTCCAGTTACTTAGTTACTCATTTATCCTTTCAGAAATCCTGCTACCTATGAACTTCTTGATAGTGCTTGTATGCTCCCTTATGAACTTCGTTTTTTTTTAATATCTTATAACCTTGTTGTACTTTGTGCAATTTTTTTTTCTGTTTTCACCTTAATACTGAAATAAAGTTATCTGTAGAATCGTGTTTGGGCATCATATACTTCACAGAGTTCCCTGCTTTTACCGCTGTTTTTACCTGAATGAGGAGGAAAATAATTTCTCTTTCTAATGTTGGTCAACTTAGTTACTCGCCACTGATGCATTAAAAGCTATGTAATGTGTACTATTAAAATATGGAACTGGTTGCAACCATCCTGTTTTCTAATGCTGTTACTTGGCTACGAACATAATCTCGTAACAGCCATCAATTTTAGGCCAGAGATTGCTTTTTCTTTTTCATAATGAATTAAGGTAGTTATCTCGCATTAAATTAAGGACCTTTGCGTTTGAAAATTTGAACCTGAGCTGTTGAGACATGGATGAAATTGAGTGTTAGTGTGTCAAACCAAGTCACCATGGAGAGGAAAATCTTAAGTTGTATGTGCGAGCTCTTTTTCTCTACTGGAGTCTTCCTGGGGTTTTGTTCCTGCTTATTTTCCCTGCTGGGTGTTTTGTTTTTTTTTTTTTTTTTTTTTTTTTTTTAATGTCATGTCAATTAATCCTTGGAAACCTCTGAAAATTATTTTCCTTTCTATTTTTGTTCTGACTTCTCTTGTTCTATACCAATATTTCTCCTTTTCTTCCACCTGCGTGTGATAATGTGCTCTCCCTTCTAGTTCCTGAATTTATCGCTTTTTGCTTTAGGGTAAGAGAGGAAATTACCAGGTTTTTTTTCTGTTTTGAAAATGCCAGGGAAATCTGGGAGCTGTTGGATTACGTTGGGCGGTGGTGAGGTCAGCTGTGGGGCTCTGGAGGGGACAGGAAGGCAGGGACTCGGAGCAGGTCTAAGCACTAAGTAACCTGGTGCAGCTGGGGTTTGAAACGGTGGCATGAAGTGATCCCTTTGACGAAGAGCTGTCTCTCACCGAACCCCCACTCCTGCTTCTCCTTGTGGGTAGTAGTGGTTGCACTGGCTGGGTAGAAGTATCGTGCTTTGTGTTTTGCGACTTTTAGCTCTTAAAGAGTAGATACTTCTTCAGCAAAAGCTAGCTTGCACTTTCTTCGATCTTGAAAATAGGTAACAAGAAATTTGCATTAATTTTAATTTTCTCCAGCCAGCTTTATAAAGCTCAATTCAGAAACCAAAGTCCAAAATCAAAGCTCAATTTATTGTGACTGCTGTTAAATTCAGAGCATACTAATACATTCCTATCATTGCAACTCTGGTGGAGTGATAGTATCTAACACTCTGGTACACTATGGTACAACTAAGAGACGAAGATGTGCTGAGAAGTGGATGTGGGAGTCCAGTGACTCCCAAACTGTGTCTTTCGGCATAACAGAACTGGAGAAGAGAAGAACTGGCTGTACTGCCTCTTCCTTGCTCCATGTCAAAGATGCATGAAAAAATAAACTACTGTCTTAATACATGCAAACACCTACCTGTCCCCTCAGGTAAATGCGTTTTTAGGTAAGCATTGTCTCTGTAGGTGTGGCTGTATTAGCCTCCAGGAGGGCTTTTGCCTCCTGCTCTTCTCCTCCCTCCACACACGTGGTGGTGGTTCACATGATACCAAGTAGCACAAAATCCTTGCTTTGTAAACCCAGATCCACGTTGTTGTTACATCCAGTCCTGGTTTATTTTGGGACGTTACCCAGTCTCCATAGGAAAGGTGAGACTCTCTCAGACGTTCTCTTAAGATGTGCCCTACCAGTTTTGGCACATTCTATTTTGAGAGAATTGCTTCCTATCTTGCTAGGAAAAGGGGTGGTGAAAATATGGAAATTCTGGCTGTTAATAATTTGGAGGCCACGAATTGTTTAGAAGGAGTTCTAGAGACCAAATTGATGAAGTCTGGCAAACCCTGAGATGGTGTAATTGCATAGTTTACAGCCTAGGTTCTTCAAACCTCAACCTTAATTCCTGTTTATATGCTCATCCCTCCACTCCTTCCCTCATATTTCAAAGATATAAATAAGGCAAAACTTGTGCTCTTCCCCTGTCCAGAACCAAGTTAATCACAGCTGTTCTTGCGTGCGTTCACCAGGACATTGCCATCTATTTGGGTGCCCAAAATGACGCCCTGTGCCTTTGCATCTAGTGTGCGGAATTAAGTGTATTCATTGGCATGGAATTGAAAATGAAATGGAAATGGCTGGAAGGCTGCCATATGTGGATCTTGTGCCCACCGTTTGTTACGTAGCCGCAAGTGTGAAACTATGAGTGCTCCGATTTTTGTTTCTGAGTGTTTCTGACGTTGTGAGCTTGTCTGCCCGCTGTTGGGAATGTTTGAGAGCTGAATGCGTGATGTTGTTAGTGCTCCTATTTTTATTTTGTTGGTGCTTTTGCATCACTAATCAAATACAAGCCTCCTATTGTTCTCCCTGCAGCTTCCTTCCAGTACATGCTTATCTTTAGTTATTTTAATAATAATACCCAGGGTTTGTAATCCTGAAAGAAGCCGGAGAGATGATAAACTCCTTTTCTGATTACTGAATACTTTTGATTCATATAACAGATGGCTGTTATTTGATATGCTGTTATTATCCAAGCTGCGTGGAGGGGCAGAAACTCGCCGGAGCAATGACTTGGAGGCATTAGAGGGTGTCCTCGCCTGGTCCTCTCCGCGGAATGGCAGCAGTGATGCCATTTTACCCAACAGCTTTACTTCAGTTACGAACAAATTGTTTTCAGTCTCCTCTTCCCGCCCCCCCCCCGCCATGCCCACGTAGCCCTCCCGGTGTTTGGGGGTGGCACAGCAGGGGGTTCAGGCTGTTGGGTGCTCAGATTTCTGCTGGCAGAAGGCGGGCGGTGGTGCTGGCGTGGATTGGCTGCTCCCCTGCTCCCCTCTCCCTCTGCGCAGCCCCAGCCAGCGTCGCCGAATCTCGAAACAGCCCGATTTACATCCATTCATGAATCCGTGACGTCAGCACGCTTCTGGGCTTCTTTGCAGCAGGCTGCAGGATTGTGTGGGTGGAATTTCCTTTTATTTTGCAACACTTCCTTTTTTTTTTTTTTTTGCCTTCCATCTTTTTAAAACAAGAAAATGGAGCATCACATAGGGAATCTTAATCCTTGTAAGTATTTAGATGGAAATGTCTTTTTTTGCAGTGTGTGTGTCTGTGTGTGTGTGTGTGTTTAATGGTCAGTGTTACCCTTTCGCCATTTATTTCAGAAGGACAGATGGATGTTGCATTTGTGATGTGAAAGGGCTGAAGAAATGATGCTGAGGGAAGGGAAGAGGAAACGTGAAACCTTAATTTATCCATCACTGCGTCTAAATCTGATAGCTGGCCTGTCCTTTTGCTTGTCGGTGTGCTAGACATTTTTCAGTTGCAATTTTGCACGTTATCTTCTTGTGCCCCCCTTTTAAAGGGGAAGGGAATGGCAATGGAGAATGGATATATATGGAATATACAGGGACTGACATAAGAATTACTAGAGATAGTATAAAGAAGCAGAATTGTATTTTTTGCTGTGTAGGCAATTGTAATTTTTTTTTTTCCTTGTGGGCTAATCAAACAATTCTTCTGTTGTGTTACAGGAATAAATAATTTAATTTATTTTTGAGATGAAGAGGAGATGTGTTTTTCTTTCTGTCAGACGGGTAGGAATTTGTTCCTTTATTATTGAAACTAGCAGTTTGAGCTGTCTCTGTTGTGCTGAACTCATGATTTTTACCCCTCATTTTCCTCATAGATGAGGAAGCTGGGACTACCGTTGCACTTAATGATACTGTTCACTGGGGCAAGATTTGTCATATTCTTGCTTACCTGAATGGGACATGATGTCATGTTTTCTCCCAATGAAATGAGGGGAGCTGATCTTTATTTTTGTTTTGGGGAGGTGCTTTAGGTACTGCAATAGCTTAATCATATCGAGCCACATGTCTCTTAAGTAAATGAAAAATCGGGTATTTTAAGTTGATCTGGAGATGACATCAGGCCCATGTGTTTGGATATACCGATGTTATCAATAGGTAGTCTGTTCAATAGAGGATACTGAAGGAACGTGTTTTGATTGATAATTTTGAGGGAGAAAGTACGAAAATATTTGAAATAAAAACCAAATGGGTGAGTGAAATGAGAGACTCTGAGATTCAGCCGATCTGAGTCACAGATGTGGGCACTTTTCACAATACCTGCTGTGTGTGTAGCCACAGGCATCTTGGGATAGCCTAGGATGTGGAGGTTTAAGTTGTCGTTGGTGTAAAAGTTTTTGTCACTATCCTTTTTGTTGTGTCCCCGAATGTATGTGGGTTTTTGTTTCTAGAGACAACCCTTTGAACCTCTGTTTCTGTGGCAGACTTCAGCTCTGAAAAACAAATAAATCATGATTTTGATGTAGCGGGGGGGTTTGTGTGTTTGTTTTGCTTTAACACCAGTTTTGTTTCCTGTATTTTGGGCCTCCAGTCTGATTCTTTGATCTAGAATGGTCCTGTTATTCAGATTTGTCTTTGTCCCCCACTGCCTGATAGTTAAATTTATAGCTGGCATTCATTTTCACCCCTGTGCCTGGAGTTAGCAAAGAACTTCTAGCACAGAATATATGGTAGGGACTCTTACCGCTTCTGAGCTATACGTGAACTGGTGTTTAAAAATGCGTGGGTGGTTGGTTTTTTTTTTTCTGGTGGCATTACTAACCTTCCTCTTTTGTCCCCTATTGTCAAGAGTTGGTAAGTGGCTTATCTCCAGTGGATCAGAAAATTGACTAGTGATTTATTTGAAAACCTCTTCATAGGTAAGCAGTTTCACAATTGGTAGTTATTAAAACATGTTTCTGCTCTAAGCAGAAGCAGGATAAGAAAGGTTTTACAGTATTTCCTGTTTTCTTATGACTTTTTTTTTTACAGCAAATGTGAGGTGGTGACTGATTAGACTGGAGTTGTTCGTATCTGGTACCTGTTCCAGACTTTCTGCAGTTGAGATGTGTGGAGTGGATTTCAAATAGTAAGACTTCTCAAAATGGCAGAGTCCTTAAATAAAGCTTTCATACATAAAAATAAAAGAAGTCTGATGTTGGTGATACGGACAGATTTAAAATCGGTGCAGATTTCTCTTCAGCTGTGGTCCCTGGGGCCAGGGTGGGCAGGGGAAGGCGCCTGAACCTTGCCGTGCATATAGCATTTTAGCCAAGCTCTCGCCTGAGACCCCGTGTTTGGAGGAAGGCAGCAGCAGAGTTACTGCTCTTACAACTTCCAGTGAGTTTCTCAGCCATAACTGAATTGAAGTAAGCCAACTGAGGCAAATGTTACCTCTGCATCTGCAGCAGAGGCTGAAGCTCACAGGGGTTTGGCACTCCAGCAAGCCTCAGCCAGCTTATGGGACTTTTTTGGGTTTTTTAATCCCTCCTTGGCAAATACGTCCTGTGCACGGGTTTAGTCTTTTGTAGGCTTCTGTTTTTGTGACCTTACAGCAAATCACTCTTGCTTCTTGGGGAAGAGGGGGGAAATTTTTCACCTGAACCACGTACTGCTTTGGATTGAATAGCAAGTTGGCAGCTGCGGCAGAAATACCAAGGTGGGCTGGAGCAGAAACACTGTGTGCACTTACTCCCACCCCTATAAATACTCAATGTGGATTTTGACCTCTGTCCTCCTTCCCTGTTTACAACTTCAACCGAAACGTCGGCCATTGGAGTGGGTTCAAAGGCATTAGCAACAATTGGGTGTAGGCCAGGATAAAGAATGGTTTTTTTTCTTCTGTGTAAAGTACGTGGGTTTTATAATCCTCCAACGAACCTGTAATTGCTTGTGCTGTGAGAGGTGCTGTAAGGGAAGGAAGGAAAAAGTCCTGGCACGGTGTGGGTGGGAGGCTGGACTTTTTCCAGTGTGGTGGGCTTGAGGAATGGAGGTCTCTCTATGTGGATTTTTTCTTCATTCCTGGGATGTTTGTCCTTTCCTGTCCCCAGCCCCTTACTCTGTTACCTTCTGGAGGACACCAACATCAGAAATGCAGTTGCACAGCTGTGACTTCTCTGCTGAAGCACATCTAACCTCACCATCCTTTTGTACCTGAGGAGATTCTCCAATGTCAGTTTACGAACCGTAGCCAAGAAGTGATCTGGTAGGGATGAACCGAGGGGCTGAGCGCTGCTTTGGAGGGTCTCTGCAGGGTGTTAGATGGCACATGTCATGTCAGGCCTCCGCAGGCTCCTCTGTGGTTCTCCAGTCCATGACTGTGTGTTGTGTGTGCTGTCTTGATCACGTTACCATCACGTAAAGCTCTAGTGGCCTAAGAATAGGATCACGCCTCTTGGATGTTGTTCTAACCCCTTGTGCTGTGTTGGTAATATGGGCTTAATAGAGGCTTCTGAGCAAGTCATTGTGCTGCTTCTCTGGCAAGGAGTAATCCTCTTTGCTTGTAGAAGTGTTATTGTGCTTACTAGATACAACTTAGTACTACTGTCATTTCTCATCTGAGAGATCTGCCAGCTGCATTTCCAGTGTCCCCTTCCCATCAGGTGCCTGCACTCCAGGGTGTCATTACACCTAGCGTAATGTTGATAGAGGCCAAAGCATTGCACGTACCCCAGTAATAGTTGTACTTTCATGGATGGTTGTTTGGTTACATTCACACTGGGTATGAAGCATGTAAGCTGTTAGGGCTGAGAAGTTTGTGTGTATAGCTTTTACATATCAAGTGTGCTTTGCAAATATTGAATAATTCATACCTACTACAAAAATAAGAACAAGCGTGTGAGTGAATTTACCTGAGACCGGTTTGATGCCTCACATGAATTAAAGTGAGAGTTTGATTCATTCACTGGATTCCTGAAAATAGCACTTTGATATTGATCTTCATCCTCAAGGATCTTTCAGACATTAATTAATCTTAACGCTACTCCTTGGAGGAAAATATGATGTTTCAGTTCTGTAAGTGAGGGAAATCACAAGATAGTGTACGTTGGTAATACTGGAACATTTTAATGGCTTCATGTGGCAATGTCAAAGAAGCTGTAAGGCGCCTGTGAAGCTAATTTTGAGTTTTTCCTGGATTCTGTAGTTGTAAAATTTTTGAATTTAAATCCTTTAATCTGTTATTGCTATATAGTAATATAACATGGATCTTTAATGAGGTAAGAAAAAAAAGCGCAGAATTCTGGAGGCTGAGGAGAGAAAAGGAGTAGAGCAGAGCCTGGAATCTGGGACTGGGTTTTAAAAGTTGTTTCATACTATGAAGACAGCTGGAAAGATGAAAGAGTGTAACTTAAGGTCACTTCTAAATTTTGATCTAAGACAGATTCCAGTAGTAATTCAGTAGTATAAAAGCCTAATCAGCGTTTAGTCTGTCTTTCATGCCAGCTAAATGTTTTACAATAGTATTGATGAGCCTGTGATGGAGGGTATTCATGGTCAATGAGACGTCAGAACATGGTATATGAAACTTCTGGTGTTTAGTGTCTGCAACCAGAGTGAGGGGAAACAGAAGCAGCGAATGGGCATGCAAAGTTAAACCCATTTTTGTGAAGTGAAATTCTTGTAACAGTATGGTACAAGATGGCCCGTGGGTTGTTACCCTTACCCCCAAAGGCAGGTGGCTGATAGATTGTCCTTTCTTCAAAACCTGAGGACCTCAGTTAGGAAGCAGAGAGAAGGGCTGCTTTGCAACAGAAACGTGCAGTACCAAAATCCTGCAGTGAATATGAGAGTCATTATGCAACATCACTTATTTCCTATGGCATCAGATTATGCAATTTCTGAGCAGAAGAATGCAAAGCCCTGGAAGAACACAGTAGCATTTCAGCAGATCCAAAAATACCTTATACAGGATAGAGGAAGCATTTATGTATGTGGTGCTGAAAATACAGTTATGTAAGCTGCTTATTTCATAAACGGTGCTTTGGGAAGCTGGCTGGCAGGTGAAATGGGAACCAGTCCCGCTTTCACTGACATCAGCTGAAGAGGTCTCCCCGAGTACAGGGGCGGGTGGATTTGGCTCTTTGTCTGCCTTGTTCGCAAAGGTGATTTTTTTTTTTCTTTTCTTTGTTTATTCCTTGTGTCAAAAAAAAGAAGTGGGTGCTAGATTTTTTTATTTCCAAATCGGGCACTACTTCTCCACCCCCCCCCCCACGAATTTGTGACCTTATGTTGAAGGAGTTCCTAGTTAAATATGTCTAGTGTTTGTGGAGGTAGAAATTCATTCCTGTGCTGAGAGCCAGTGCAGATGCACAGATTTCATGTAGGGATAAGAGTCAACACAGCTCTTCTAAGGTGAAGTAACGCCTTGGGAATCTATTAAATCTCTTTGGGGGAGTCAAGAGCATGTGAGGAAAGGGGATCTGGTTGATACAATCTGTTGGAATTTTGGCAAGACTCTTAAAGAAACTAAACAGCTATAAAATAACAGGGATACCCCTGCTGCAGACAAATGGTGTGAAATAAGAGCAGGGATAAATAGTAATGTTGAAACATCCTTTTCTAGAAGGAGTTGTCGTATGGCTCTGCTTTGGAGATGGCACTACTCGTACTCTTTTTCCACGTTTTCTTTCCTTACCCCGATCATTTAGGAATATACTGGAGCTTTCATGAACTTGGGTGATAAAATGTCAGTCAAATTTAGCATTGATTAATTCCAATTTAACTTTACATCCTGTAAACAAGAATTACGCTCTGAACTAGCTTTTTCCTGCTCAAGAATGAGATCTTAAGGTTGTAAGAGACCTATGGAAGTTAGCTCAACATCCTGAAGCACGCTTAGACATCAGGTAGCATTAGAGGAATAGTTAGGAAAGAACAAAAATGCTCATTGTGCCTGCGTACATTTCTGTGGTGTGCCCAAATCAGGGGTTCTGTCTGCGGTCGTACTCCCCCATTTCTAAACTGATGCAGGAGAAATGGAAAAGATGTGGAGAGGTGATCAAAGATACAGAACAACTTCATTGCGTGAATGGGTAGGTAGTGTGGGAATTTGTAGGCTTGAAAAAAGATGTTGGAAGGGAGGATAAAATCACAGCTGGCATTGAGAAGATAAATAGGGTTCCAGGTGTCATTGAAACTGGTTGTTCAAAGAATGGAGTTAGGTGAGCAATGCAAAGTGAAGAATAGTTAGTGTTACCTTACCCAACATACAGTTAAGCTACAAAACTTGCCACAGCATAGTGGTTGCCAAAGTGTTACGGTTAAAAAATTTACACACTTACACAGGAAAAATACAGTTGTGGGCTATAGAATAGAAAAGTATCACTGTGTGCTGCTGATGGAGAGAGTCCGTGAGCTGCAGATCATGGGGAACTGGGTGGGAGTGCCCTGGGGTGGTTATGCTGTCTGCTGATCCTTTTCTTGGACTTTGGAGGCAGGAAATGGGGATAGATGAACCTGTCATTCTGGTGCGGTACGGTTTCTTCTTAGGTTGTCGTCTAGGTGCCGCGTATTTCTGCTCTGACAGGCTTAGTTGGAATGGATAAGGTGCACAGCAAACCTCCAGCTGGCTCTATGCACAGAGCTTGAGTTCAGCCATTATGAATGTTTCTTGGCTGGTATACTGTCCTATTTTTGTCACTGTCAGGAAGGGTTCAGACCAGAGAGCTAGACAGAGTTCTCTTCCTCGCCCATGCAGTGACAGACAAAAGTATATTACAACTGTAAAATCACTTTTGCCAAAAATGATGCGTCCCTGTTTTAGGATAGGCTGAATATATTGGATAAAGGCTGACTTAAGTCAGCAGACGCATGAATTCAGACTTTGGTTGTGGCAATACGGACATAGCTCCATACAACATAGTTACGTGTCTGTGGTCGCACCTGCTTAATGCCTGTGGCGGTGTTAAAATATTTTGTTAACATTTTAGAATTATCACGATAGTTGCAAACCCTGAGCAGTTGCTGCTGCGTAGCTCAGGAAATTATTATGGTGTCTGCAGAAGTTAGTTGTCCTATGTTGAGATGGCATCCAAGTATTTACTGGAGAAGGGAATTAAAAGTATATATTCCAGTCAGTATTCTGCAGTAGGTACAGAAATAGTGTCATGTTTGTCTGACAACCAGAAAGAACAGGGTAAAGCACAAAAAATGCCAGTGTTACACTTCAGTTTTTCCAGGTAAATCTGCTGTTTTCTTGTAGAGTAAGTTAGGGTACGTGCATAAATGTGCTCAGAGCTGTTGCAGTGACAGTCAGAAAGTCTCAAGTAGGTCAGATGAATAATTTTCAACTGTTTCATCAGAAATTAATTATGTTTTGGCAATGTCATAATTGTAATATTTAAAAATAAGGATGGATCATGGCAGAGCATTCATGCGGGTGGGAGATGGGATGTATGTTGTGATGTGGAAGAAGCATCCTTCCTTGAAGGAGCAGTGTGTCTCAAGAAAGAGATTGATTGTCTAAAAAACCCCAAGCTTTTGCCTTGGTCTTCTCCACAGTTAGCTTAAAGACTTGCCTATAACGTGAGATACACTGCACCGAGTTAATACAGGCTAGCTTCATAGCGTAGTTTCTTTTTTGAAAACCTAACAAAATAGAGCGTGCTTTTTTTTTTTTTTTTTTTTTTTTTTTTTTTAAAACCAGGAGAAGGGAAAGGAAGGCAGACCAATTCTGGGTGAAGCTTCAGGATATGTTCGTTTGCAATTCCTTCCTCTGAATAATGTGACCTCAAAAAAATCCCCAAAACTAAACCAAAAACCCTGGAAACAAAGAGGTTGCATTTTGATGATGTGTAACTCATTCTCTATAAAAAAACGTGCTACAGTTTGTGTTTAAAGCAACCATACAAAACACAAGCGTATATTCCAAGTGATATAAAACCATAAAACTGCAGCATAAGAGGAGTGTTTGATCCACTCATACAGCACTTTCCTCAGCAAGACACCAGGGAAAAGAAAAAGTTTGTTGGAATCCTGTGAAATAAAACCATGTGATTTCAAACCCCAAAGGTCAGAAGTGAGAGCCAAAGCTCTGGTACTTGCCAGCTCAGCAACTCCCAGTTCTTTCCTGTGCTAAAGTTGTATGATGTGCAAGGTCAAGAGGTGGGAGAGGACTGTATCAACCAGTTGTAAAAATTCCCTGTAGAAATCGAGAGATGATCACAAGGGGCAGGAGAACTCAGATTCAAGTGAGATAACTATACTTTATAAATATACGTGTGTCAACCCCACCGCTAAACTTGGTGTCATCTGCAAACTTGCTGAAGATGCACTCAATCCCACTGTCTGTGTCATTGGTGAAGATATTGAACAGTACTGGTCCCAATACAGACCGCTGAGGGACACCACTTGTCACAGATCTCCATCTGGACCTTGAGTTGCTGACCACTACCCTCTGGATGTGACCATCCAGCCAGTTCCTCATCCACCAAACAGTCCATCCATCAAATCCATAGCTCTCCAGTTTAGAGAAAAGGATGTTGTGGGGGACCGTGTCAAAGGCCTTACAGAAGTCCAGATAGACAACATCTGTAGCTCTTCCCTTGTCCACTGATGTAGTCACTCCATCCTAGAAGGCCACTAGATTGGTCAGGCAGGACTTGCCCCTGGTGAAGCCATGCTGGCTGTCTCGAATCACCTTCCTGTCCTCCGTGTGCCTTAGCATAGCTTCTAGGAGGAGTTGTTCCATGGTCTTCCCAGGCACAGAGGTGAGGCTGACAGGTCAGTAGTTGCCAAGGTCCTCCTTTCTACCCTTTTAAAACATGGGTGCAACGTTTCCCTTTTTCCAGTCGCTGGGGAGTTCATCTGACTGTCGTGACTTTTCAAGTCGTGAATGTAAGTAGTGATATGGACAGGAATCTCTTCTGTCCCTGATATTTGCCATATTTGCTTGCTACCAGTCTGCTAGGTTCTGCCAGCTGCTCTTTTTTCAGCACTTGAAAGCGGATCAGACAGTTGCTTTTATTTCATTTGTATATTGGAAGTGCAAGCATAGAATATGCTTGACTGGGTAATATAGGAAATAGCGCTTCAAGGGAACTAACTTAATGTTGCTGGCCATTTGTGCTGTTAGAAAATGGAGTGGCGACCGCTTTGTACTTATGCAACCTTTACAGCATACTAACATTTTGTTTGTGTGCTGTGTCTGGAATTGTGATTTGCTACTCTATTTTTAGCACAGCTCTTTAAAGGAGAAACTTACATTATGGTCCGTGCAAGGCATTTGTTTAACTCTGCTATGTCTTCAAACCTGACCATCGCTTTGACACTCTCCTAAATACTGGTCTTGTATAGGCAGGTGCCTGCTTTGATTCCTCTGTGTGTGAGAACACTTACTAGAGGGATGTTTCCAGGAGCAGACACAGAGTCAAGCGACGTGAGAGCACGCCTTGTGGTAACTGATTCACCCGCTCCGGTGCTGCTTCGGGTAAACTGTCACTTTTCTAATAGTTTTAAACTACATTTCGGGCTGCCTGATGTGTTGAGGTGCAGCCTCGCTCTTCCCAGAAGAAGGTGCACTTTGGGCTCCTTCTCTCTGGGCACGGTGGGATTTTGCCTGGAAATGGAATAGTTTACAAGAAGTTGTGATGGTACAAAGTTAAACTGAGCCTCAAATTTCCTCATAGACATAAAATAAATTTGTTAGCTGCAGAGTGCATGAACTCATCACAATAGTGCAAATCAGAGGGTCTGCCTGGAAGTCTGCTTTTGCAGAAGCACTTCGTGAAATCTGAGTATCTTAAATATGCACACAGTCCTCCTACACACACCGAGCTCCCAGCTTCTGACTTGAAGACTGCTACAGCAAAAGCATGGCTAAGACAGAAACAGAATGCCACTCGATTATACTCTTCACTGGAAAAGTTAAGGAGGCACATACATATCATATACATCCCAAACGGCAAACCGTCTATATATAATGAAACATTAAACTTTCAAGAAAATGTTTTTCTTGGCATTGAATGAAATTAAGATTTCTTTTATTGGGAAGGGTTCAACATGAACAATCTCAGCCATATCTTTGGGACTCTGACCAAAGGAATAGGGGAGGCCTAACGATAAAGCTTGAAAAATGCTCCTCATCCCTTGCTTGAAGACGTGGCACGGTCGAAGACAACCTAATTTGTCTGTGTTAAATCAAATTTTGCTAAGGAAAGAGGTTGCATGTTGCAGAATTTACTGTAATATAAGATAATTAAAAAAATTAATTTCCCCAACAAGTCAGCGTTGATGCATTGTGGCAGAAACTGCCATCTACCCCCCACCAATGCATCTGGACCACTTTACTTCAAGTTGGCTTGATATGAAGTTGATTTAAAATAAATGCTGCCGTCTCATGCTCTCAAAACAATGAGTTCACTACACCTCTGAAAAATCAGGCTGCTTATGTAAGTAACTAAATAAGGCTGTATCATGCCAGTTTGAAAATAATTTTGTAACTTTTGCATGCTTCCTCTCCCCATGAAGCAGATACAGTGGCATATAAGATGGCAGGGCACTGTGCTTAAAGGCTTTTTTTCCTCTGAAAGAGCTAAGTCTTGGAGAAGGTGATTTGATGTGGTAAGACAGCCGTGCTGGTCCTGAATCTGGGGGTTTGTGCTCATGGGCTATCATGGCCATGGCTGGGCTGCGTTGGGAGGGACGTTGAACCTGGTAACTTCCAGAGGTCCTTTCCAGCCGATATCCCCATGATTCTGTGCTCAGCCTACAGCCCAGAAAATGCAGGTGACTTGCCTAAACATCACCTTTTTATTAAGATCAGAAAAAAGGGATTTTCTGTGAACGCTTGCCCTGTCTGCTACATGGAGCCCCTGTCTCGGTGGGAGGCTGCAGGTGTCGGTAGGGCAAATAATCCCAGAGCAGCAGTGAACCGAGGGTCATGGTGGCCTAGTAGCTATTAGCAGTGTAACGTATGTATGGTGCGGCACTTCAGCAGCGGGATGGGAGAGAGAGGCTTAACTTTCCAAGCAAGAAATGTGTGAGGGGAGGAGGAGTCACGTACGATGCTGATAATCCATTTAGAAAACAGGAAAATATTAAATATGTACAGGAAAAACTCTTCTTCCTCTGTTAAATTACACAATCATGCATTGTGAAGTCAGAAAAGTACAGAGAAAAAGATCCTAGCCTTTATTAGATACTGTATTTTGAGCTGTGTAACAGCAAGACAATTTTATCCTCCATGTCTGATTTAATGCACTTCCCATTGTTTAAATTTAAGATACTGTTGGGATGCTGCTACCCTAAATTATTGTTTTGGCTCTTACTCTAGAGTTTCTTGCAGGGAAACTGCCTGGTGCTTTATTTACGTTGCTTAATTTGCTGTGCTCTGAAAAGCAGATTCCTCTGTAGGTCATATTTCGCTTCTGCTCAAAGAATCACTTGTCTCTCTCAGACTTTTGGAAATGAGCAGGGGCAGTGCCCAGGAGCGCTGAACTGGAGTTTTTCTGGTATTTTCTGAAATTCTGTTTAGGTCTGAAACATCTCCCTTTTCTTCCTTATGTTGACAACAAAATCTGTGATGGGTCATTGTAAGGCTGGTCACAGGTAGGTCAGGAGGAACCAACCCGTACAAGTCTAATTCAGCTCCTTTACTGGTATGGACTGTGCTGCAATTTTTGCCTTGCTTGCTATTTTGCTTTCTTTTGAAGAATGAAGTTTACAGCCTAAACAACGTTCTTCTAATAAAGCTTTTATGCATGCCCCATGTGATTGGGCAGAAATAACAGAAAAAGGCTCCTGGCTGTTCCCATTTGCTGCTTCTGCTGTTGGAGGGGACTGAGGCCAGGGCCATGAGCTTTTCATACACCAGGCTGACGGTCTTTTATCTCCCATCTCTGAAATGACCTCACCTTGAGAAGTTACGGAGCTGAGGTGTTCCCTTTCCATTGGCTCCGTGCTGCCTGGCCACCTCTTTCTTCCTTCCAGTGGCTGTTTGCCGAGCCCGGGACTTTGCACCTGGTGTAACTGATCTTACTTTTTAACTAAATAGTTTCTGTTAATGCCTTTTTTTTTTATCCCCCTCTCAACTTCATAAGGAATTTAAAATCGGTCTTTGTTCCGTGATACAGGCTGAATGCACTTAATTATGCTGGGCACAAATGTAGAGACGTGTTTCAGGAGCGACTCTCCCCCAGCAGAGTGCTTTGGCGCTGGGCAGCCATCGCAGTGCGGCCCCCAGCTCTGTAGGAAGGTGGAACTATGCTGGGTTGTGGAAAAAGGGTCTTTCGGTGGAGCACGTAGCAAGAGATGGGGGAACTTTTGAAAAGGAATGCCAGCTCTGAATTTGTATGTGACCTACCAGGAACTTCATGCAGGGAGAAGGCAGGGAGCAGTGGGAGGAGGTGCTCCTCAGGCCTATGGAGAGCAGATCAGAGAGGAAGGTGTACTCTTCCTGTGAAGCTCTCCAAGTCTTAGTTGTTTATGAGGGTGACATGTACATGGTTAGAGCATGTAATGTGTCTTGCTACCTTGAACTTGAAAGGATTAAAGTAAAGGACCAGAATGGTTGTAACTAGATGGGGCTCTGAGGGAGCAGCTACAAACCATGCCCTGGTGGAGTTAGGGTACCTGTCTCGCTGGGCTTTGTTTCTCTAATGCCTCGTCTCAAGGGTTTGCAGAGGAATCCTGAGCTTGTGCACTGTGCCAGACCCAGAAACAGTGACTGGACTCAAATCTGACCTGAGCTGGGAAACACCTGGGGGTCAACTGCGGTCTGATAAGCGCTATAGTGACCATGAAGAAACAGCACTTTGCTTTCACAGTTTCGATCTTTAGGCTTTTGTTTCAAACTTGTGGTGTTTGTTTACCAAGCAATTCCTGGAGTAGGTTACCAAGAGTACTGTGTGAGTGGAGTTTCTGTTGGAATAATTTACTTACTTCTTGTAGGGCAGTAATTATTTACTAAGTATCAGCAGTTGTCTGGAATGTCTAGTTAATTATCAGCTCGCCTCTGTGAAAGTGCATATAGTGAAAATATTTAAATAATAAATTGAAAGTTCTTTTTCCTCTTGTTTCAGGTACTGGGTCCATGTGTCACATCTGAATTGTGTTCTACTGATTCTCTAAGTACCAGCTCAGACCATCTCCTTGATGCACACTCACGGCATCATGGCCAGTACTCAGGAGCGCCTGAGCTTGTCTTCCTCTCCAAACTCGATTGGCAAAGCCTTCTGCGAAGATAAAGACTTTAGTAGGTTACATGATGAGCATGCACCTACTGGAAACCACCCGTCCCCCGAGCTCATAGAGGATGTGCGTGAGAAGGGCTTGCTGCAGGCAGACCTCATCGAAAACATGAGCAGCCCGGTCACTGCAGCAGTGCTGACCAGCATCAGTGAGGACTCCAGGGACCAATTTGAGAACAGCGTGCTGCAGCTGCGAGAGCAGGATGAGTCTGAAACAGCCATTCCTCAGGGCAA
This sequence comes from Alca torda, assembly GCA_008658365.1. Lineage (NCBI taxonomy): Eukaryota > Metazoa > Chordata > Aves > Charadriiformes > Alcidae > Alca > Alca torda. Next base: position 29,129,423 of record CM018081.1, on the reverse strand, counting down.
CAGGAACACTATGGATGGAGAGAGCAACAGTGGAGCAGATGATGTTAAAGTCCAGTTCAACAGATCAGGCAGTGGGAGCGGTGGGTTTCTTGAGGGACTTTTTGGTTGTCTGAGGCCTGTGTGGAACATTATAGGCAAGGCATACTCCACAGACTACAAACTGCAACAGCAAGGTAAGTAGGGAAGGAAAGCTTTATTGCTTCTTGGGGCAATCTGTGAAGATGAGAAAAGCAACCTAGGGATTTTTCCCAGCTTTCCACATGACTATTTTTGTCTCATGCAGCCCCACTTTGGGGTTGCAAAGAGAAATTCTGCAATGTACAGCCGACAGCTGTCATTTGTAGCAAAGGCAGCTCATGATGGAGTCAAAAACAATTGCCTGTTCTGACCCATGCCTTGGGCTGTTGTGACAAGATCTGAATCCAAACTGAGTATTTGCATAAGTGAGGATCAGAAAGAATTGCGTTGAACACAGGGATTGTACCAACTACTTCATTTCTGCATTTTTTTCATGCCAGATGAAAACCACAGGCCCAGGGATTTTCATCATGCCAGATGATAATCATTGACATAGGCATTTCTACTCCCGCATGCGTATGCAGAGGCTGTGTCCAGCTGACCACCAAATAGCAGAAGGATTGCTTCTCTATGGCCATATTAACGTGAACTTTTATGTCTTTTTGTTCAGGAGTAATTTTACTCTTTAAAATATTGTTAGTACTTATCTTTCCAGAAATACATCCTTTAATGTTTATACCTGTTTCATTTAGATGTATAAATGTGTAAGCGTAAATATACAAATGCATAAGGGTGTGTGTGAGTATAAATATATATCTATACATAAAAAAAAAAGTAGTTTAGGAATAAGTAATGTCCCAGTCAGTCACATACATATATCTTTAGGAGTTACTGAAAGCTAAAGAGCAGGGTACGATCTGCCTTTGGTGTCTGCTTTCTCCCCTAGCACAGGGGGAGGGAAGCGGCAGATGGGAAAAGAACAAGCTGTTGTTAGAATTCAGGAGCTGAAATGGTTGAGGCTTATTGACAATGGGAACAGCCTGGCCACCGTACTGTTCCGTGGGGCAGAAGTCTCCTGTATTGCTGAGATCGTGACTCAGTATTAATCAAATGGTTTTCTGGCACAGACAAATTGTAAGGTAAGTGGTCAGAAAACCCATCGGAGTGGTTCATATCTAAACGCCAGAGTTGGGGTGGGGAACAGTTCTTGATGTGAGGGAACAGAGCTCTTAAATGACGTGTTGGGTGAATCTGCCTTGACATAAACTTACTCCTTCGTAGAGTTAATAGTTTCCAGCTCATGACTCTGAGCAGGGAAACGCACCCCTGCATTGCAGAACGGCTGGTGTCAGCTCAGCAAGAGTTTACTTGGGTTTGAAATCCTTTGGCAAAGTTGGTTCTAAGTTTTGTCTGCATGTTGTAGACTCGGTATGTCACACACGATTGAGTCTATAAATAAAAAAAGTGACTGAAAATTCCTTGGGGAATTAATGCCATTGGGGTGATTGCACAAGAGGTGGAGTCAGATGTGGTGAGTTTTGGAAGAGACTGTGTCTGGCAGGGGAGCCGCCTTGTGAAGGAAAAGGAGCTGCAGAGCAGTTGGATGACACTCGGAGGCACAGTGTCGCTATGTCTGTGTTACAGACTCTCAGTGTTTTTCAGTGAAGCTGAAACTTTCCAGGAAAGGACACGGATGCAGTTACATCGGCTGCTTCCAGCAATTCTGGGACTATCCCATACAAGCGGTATCTCACCAGCTCAGACTTCTCTCGTCGCCAGGAGCTGCTGAGCCTTCATGTGCTGGCATCCGCCTGTGAGCTGGGACGGGAACTTCAGGAAAGCGACCTGTGAGGCAAAGAGATCCCATTTCCCATAGAATTGGGACAGCAGATGTGTTGGAGACCACAGTTTAGTCTGTGCTTTGATGGCCCACAGGGGAGACTTTCTTTTGTATGAAAGTCACTAATAAAAAAGATTGAAGCGCTAACTGAACTGAACTGAATGAAAATGAGCAGCTGAGGGTGTTGTTGTGTTTAGGGTGTGCACGTCCTGCTCTTCATACACACAGAAGTATCTTGCTGTTCTCGGTGTCATGAGCATGTTTGGAGCCATAGATTCATGGATGCTTTGCAGTTTGCTGTTGGCATTAGGCCCTTCCTAAAAGGGCAATTTTGAAAAGGCTACAGGTGTGGTAAGGCTGAGGATTAATTGGGATCTGCTGTATGTGGCCTGTGTGGTTTAGCCACATCTTCACTGTCTTCACCATCCTAAGTGAGAATGAAGACAAGATTTTTTTTTTTTATTATTTTTTTTTCCTCTGGAGCTGATCAGTTGGACAGATCTCTGATGGTAGTAGTACGCTTCTATTACCCAAGGATAAACCTTTTAAAACTTGCTTCAGTGCTAAAGCTTGAGGATTTTGTCAGAATATTCATGTTCTGTTTTCCAGATGATCTCATTCTTACTTCTTGCCACCAGAACATCTTTGTGTGCATTTCATCAGCTACATACAAGCCAGCAGTTTAGTAACTGATGTACATGATTGCTTTTATTTTTGCTGTCTTTTAACAAGAGCACAGAGGATGCAAGGTTTGTGTTTGTGCAGGTGCTAATGCATTTGGAGAAGATAAGCTGAGGAAACATCTCTGGCCCTTCCAGCAGTAAGGAGAGGCTTGCGGTGTCCTTTTGTTCCCCTGGGAGCTTATTTACAGCTTTGGGCTGGTGCCATAGATCTGTGCAGGTGACTTTTTCCCCTTTTCATGAAATGGCTACTGTAAGCCTGAGAGTACTCTTTGCTGGGTTAAAAACTGGCTGGAGGGACGGGCCCAGAGACTGGTGGTGAAGGGAGTTAAATCCAGTTGGCGGCCAGTCACGAGTGGTGTTCCCCAGGGCTCGGTATTGGGGCCAGTTCTCTTTAATGCTTTATCCACGACCTGGACGAGGGGATGGAGTGCACCCACAGGAAGTATGCAAACAACAAGTTGGGCAGGAATGTTGATCTGCTTGAGGGTAGAAGGGCTTTGCAGAGGGGTCTGGACAGGCTGGATCCATGGGCCCAGGCCAATGGTTGAGGTTCAACAAGGGCAAGTGCCAGCCCCTGCACTTGCGTCACACCAACCTCATGCAGCGGTACAAGCTTGGGGCAGAGTGGCTGGAGAGCTGCCTGGCAGAAAAGGACCTGGGGGTGTTGGTCAACAGCTGGCTGAACATGAGCCAGCACAGTGTGCCCAGGTGGCCAAGAAGGCCAACAGCATCCTGGCCTGTATCAGCAATAGTGTGGGCAGCAGGACTGGGGCAGTGACCGTCTCCCTGTACTTGGCACTGGTGAGGCCCTACCTCGAGTGCTGTGTCCAGTTTTGGGCCCCTCACTACAAGAAAGACACTGAGGTTCTGGAGCGTGTCCAGAGAAGGGCAACGGAGCTGGTGAGGGGTCTGGAGCACAAGTCTTGTGAGGAGCGGCTGAGGGAGTTGGGGGTGTTCAGCCTGGAGAAAAGGAGGCTGGGGGGAGACCTTCTCGCTCTCCGCAACTCCCTGAAAGGAGGGTGTAGCTGGGGGGGGTTGGTCTCTTCTCCCAAGGAACAGGAGAAGGGACAAGAGGAAATGGCTTCAAGTTGCACCAGGGGAGGTTTAGGATGGATATTAGGAAAAATTTTTACACTGAAAGGGTTGTCAAGCATTGGAACAGGCTGCCTAGGGAAGTGATGGAGGCACCATCCCTGGAGGTGTTTAAAAGCTGGGTAGGTGTGGTGCTTAGAGATATGGTTTAGTGATGGTTTTTGTTAGAGTTCAGTTGATGGTTGGACTGGATGATCTGAAAGGTCCCTCCCAACCTGGGCGATTCTATAGTTCTAAGCCCGATCCAGGAATAGACCTTTGTGTTGGGCTGAATCAACAACTCAGGTAGGAGTCCAGTTTGGAACTGCAGCCGTGGGGGGGGGGGGGGGCGCGCGGATTTTGTGTTGCCTCCAGGTGCTTCCTAGTACTTTTTGCTGCTCATCAGCATCCCTGCTTGCCCACTTTGGGTCTCCTGCTGGCCCAAACTCTAGGATGTGGTGGTGGTGGTGTGATTGCAAGTAGTAAAATATAAACAGGTTTCATGCCCTTTGCAAATGTCTGATACTTGAGTCCATACTGCCTGCGAAGGCTTGGCTCCTGACTGGGTGAATGGGGGGAAAAATAAGAACAGCTTTTACATGATTCCACATTATCATCTTGTTGAAATTACTCCTTGAGTTTCCTTCTCAGCATCTGAGATGGTCATTAAGAGGAGTACGTTTATGTTCTTCCTTGAGGACCCACGCTGGGCAGAGCTTTGGTCAGCTGGAAGTTGTGTCGGGGTGGTCTCTTGGTTGATTAAGCAGTGCCAATTTCTGCTGTTAATTGCTCTGCCTACTTGGTGAGTAGTCATTCCTTCAGGGAGCCTTTGCTTTTGTATTGTTCAGTGGCTGCTAGTTTATTATCTGAGCTTTAAGTATTTTGGGTTTGACCCATAAAATCACTCCTGACTGTGTTTTTCCAGTTGCTTACCCTGATTTCTAAAGGCTGCTGGTGAGTGCTTTCAGGGGGATAAACTTAGTTCTTTAATTTGTGTCTACCAGTTATTTAATTTGGATTGTTGGGACTCTAGCACTTTACAGTAAGACTCATTTGTGTTTCTACAAACTCATTAGGCTTCCGAGCCATTTCCTTTGGATTAAGAATCTGTCTTCAGGAGTTGCTTTCGCCTTCCCTTTCACAAGTTACGTGTTACCCGTCATCGTGTGCATTTTTGTGCAGACCTGGAGAGCAAGGTGCTTTACGAAGTGTGCTTGGTTCACGGGTTTTTTTTGTACACCAGAGATGCTTCTTGTCCTGATGCCAACGCTGGCGAGCAGCCAGTGCTGGCAAATGGCAAAAATTTGCTTCAAGTAGATTGACTCAATGGCTCAGGCTGCTCCTGTGTTTCTTCCCCATGGGAAACAGATTCCCATCATTCTACTCAAATGGTTCTTAATCACCTTAGAAACGCAAGCTCTTGCGTAATTCCTGCTGCTATTACACTTTAATTTATTTAAGGGAAGTATCCCACAGGTTTCTTTAGGCCCAGAAGAGTCTGGAACAAAAACTGCTCCATCCTGGCAGGAGATGTCCTCACCTCTCTTCTGCTGGAGGAAGGGGCAAGTGCTAGGAGAGCTGCAGCAAGCCCTGAAGTCTGGGCAATCGCAAAGGCTGTTTAGCCGAGTAATGTTAATGGACTTCTTGAACAAGGCTGGCAGTACGGTCGAGTCTTGATTAGTGTGTCCACATGTGTCTCCTTGCCACCCTGATGATCACCTGAGGTGTTACTCTTCTGGACAGGCAATTTGACGTAACTACAGTTAGTCATCACAGCCATGCACCCAAGTTCTTGCAGCTGGTTTATTCAAGTCCTCCTCTGCTTCAGGCTGTTGGTTGAGGTGACAGATCTCGGCATCACCTCTCACATGCTGTGTTTCTCATTCTACCTGCTGTGTACGTGTGCCATAGCTGGGACAGCCATAATTCACCGTTCTTTGCTTCGAGGTACTGTGTGCTGTTCAGGATGGGTCTGTACAGGAGCGGGAGAGCTTTATAGCCTGGTCTCCGGGTGATGTGTGTGGTCTCACCTTTCAGCTGCTTTCAGCTGGCGGTGTGTTGAGTCCTGTCTTCTCCAGCCTGGCCTGTGGCCCCTCTGCAGAACTGGTGAGACTGATGTTGTAGTACTGACCCTTCTCAGACTGCTGTCCTTGAGGGTGGTCCCGGGGAGCCGTAAGGAGCACATACACAGGGTAATTTAGATGGATTTTTTTGATCAGTGGGTTTGGGTTGTAGTAGGAAATGCAGGTTTGCACCACTAATGCTAACAAACACTGGTTTTCAGTTGAATGTAGTCTAGTGCTTTTCTCCACCAGCATCACATTCTTTGGGAAGCTTTACAGTGCTTGATAAGTTCTGGGAGCCAAATGAACCGCTGATCCTGGCTGTCTTGAAATGTAATAACATCCTCTACAGTGAAAGGGTTTTTTTTATTTTTGTCTTACCGTTGCATTAGATGTTACATATATGGTTTAGCTCTTCTTGAAATTCCCAATGATGTAGGATGTTTCACCGATTGTTGCTACGCTGAAACCTCTTCCCTGAATCGTGCCCTTGCTGATCAGGTTGCCTGTAGGATATGGGAAAGGATATGTCTTACCAAATAAACACAAGATGACTTTGCAGGAGGAAGCACATAAGCTTGCTTACTTTGTTCACAATCTCTCTCTGCCTTTGCCATTGCGGAGGTTAAAGGTAATATTAAGAGCAAATTAGGGCTCCTGGATATAGCAATATAGTTACCCATTACTGCTCACAAACTTTGGGTGCTTCAGGGAAAGAAATGACAATGTTGCGTGCCATGTGCAGGAAAGGCAGTCCTCCTGTGGAAAGAAACAGCTATTTTAGTACAACAGAATAGTTTCAGTGTTGCCCATGTAAAGATGCTGTTCATCAACAAACACAAAAATCAACTGTATTTGCCACCTTCTTTCTGAAGCAATGCATCTGTGAAATAGAAATACACATCTTCTCAATTTATTTATGAATTTCCTTCTTTTCTTTTATTTTCTATTTAAAGAACTGCCTTTAAATGTTGAAATGTCTGAAGAATTAAATACCAATTACAAGTATTGTGCCAAAAAAAATTACTCAAATTGTTGGGTGAAGAAGAACGCTTATTACTTTAAAATGCTTCAGTGTCCTGTGGTCAAGATAATGGTTGCAGTGTGCTTCATGCCTCAGTTTCTGTTAGGTTCTTACATGGACAGGCATTTCTTGTTTCAATACCAAAGGACGCATTTGCTGATAGGCAGTATCACCTTCGCAGTGTCAGGGCATTCTTGAAAACTGAGGATAGGGATCACCCTCTGCAAATCCACGGTTACCAGGGTTGCTCAATTATAATGCATTTCAGTTGAGAGCTGCGTATTTTTGTACAATGTAAGGTTGGTATGAAAATATATTGGTATATTGGTATGAAAAATAGACACGTGTCTGTGAAGAAACATGTGCTGAGGATTGAACTTTGCCCTGCCAAGTTGAAGGAAATTTTTGCTGTAGATTAACAATGGGTGTTTTATTTTCTAGTTCAGTGAGCAGAAGGAGCGCTGGGGTCTGGCTCGACGTGGCAGCCATGGCCATGCCTGGAGAGCAGTCATTCAGCAGGAGGCAACTAGCTAGTGTCTGACTGTCACAGGAATGACTTGAGGGCAGGATTTGAATGAGGGTCGCTCCAGAGACGCTTTGGGTATATGAGTTTCACTTCAGTGATGACAGTATCTAAAATAAACACTTCTGCATGATCCCAGTTGCAGCCCTGGGAACACCCTGATGGCTCGGAGACTGGATGAAACAAGAAGACACATCTTTGTAGTGATCTGAAATAGAGATCTGTACAGGCATGACTTCCTTTTATTGCAGAAATCAGTGGGTTACTTGTTTTTTTTGCTGCTAAATAATTTATTGTCTAAACTTACACATCTATTGAGTTACAGTAAATAAATTATTGCCTGCCTTTTATCTTGCTGTTTGTGGGATGTTAAGGTAATTTCAAGGTGACTTGCAGACAACAAGGCGTTCTGTTCTGATGGGTACAACTGTGTCGAAACAGTTCATACAGTGCTGCTGGACTACTTGGGCAGTATCCCTGCAAGATGCATGTGGCTACCCAAGAGGAGGAATCCCTTAAGATTTTTTTGCCTGTTTGACATGGATATACACAATGTTGGTGTGGGAAAGACCTGTTTCTGTGGCTGATGGTGGTGGTCAATGTGCTTTGTGTTGGGTAACTTGGTGGTTGCTGGTCTGTGTTTACAACCTGCCACCTCTGACTTTCCCTTTTATTTTCTATTTTTGCCCTGTTTCAGCGGGTGAAAAAAAAACCACTCTTTTTTGGGGGGGGGTCAGTTGTCAATGTTAAATGTTTTTTTTTTTTTTTTTTCTCATCTATGCTTTTCAATGCAGTCATGTACTTTCTAAGAGATACCATCATTATTCAGTTTTGGAGTAGAGGACCAGCTCCCTTGATTGCCAATCAAATGTCCCTGGTATGTTAATTTGCTGCCTGCCAAGTCGAAGTGGCTCACCCGAGTGGTTAGCAGTGGTGGTGCGCTCTGTTGGAAAAGCAACTGGGAATGGAACAGGCTGGAGGCGTGTGGTGGGGGAGAGAAGCTGGATGAAGGGGAAGCTTAGACTGAGTGTGCCTGGTGTGTGCCTCAGCTGCACCTGTACTGGGAGGAGATGCCATCTACCACCCCCAGAAAAATCCACCTCGAGATGTGTCCTGGTGTGATCTTGCAGCAGAACATTTCTGTGGTCTTGATCTTTTATGTTGTTCCCTTTGCTTGCCTGTGCCTAGATACCTGGGAAGTCCCGTTTGAGGAGATCTCGGAGCTGCAGTGGCTGGGCAGTGGCGCGCAGGGAGCCGTCTTCCTTGGCAAATTCCGGGCGGAGGAGGTGGCCATCAAGAAAGTGAGAGATCAGAACGAAACAGATATCAAGCACTTGCGGAAACTCAAACATCCCAACATCATTGCGTTCAAGTAGGTTGTGAAACTTGTTAGAAACACACCTTTATCCAGGGAAGAGCCATTTGCATATGTATCCTGGCCAAATTTTTAAAATCCAGGGACTAAGCTGTCCGTAGGACAAATGTGTGGTTGTCCTTCTTCTCAAGTTGTGGCACATTCTTGTAAAAACCAAGCTATGGATGCCATTCCCACCCAATGCTGCACTTTGCCTGCAGGCTCACAAAATGCCTGCGGTGAACCCTACAAATCTGCAGGCGTGGAAGTTGAAGGAAACCCACCCTGGTCATCAGTGAGGCTCCTCCCGAGCAAAGCATGTAGGAAACATTCCCCTTCCTGTTCAGTAAGGTGGAATTAGCAGAGGCTTGCCCAGGTGGAGTAAACAGGCTACTCTCCCACCACTTGATTGCCACCTTTGAGAGTTGCTCTGGGACTCTTACTCTGCTGATCCTCACTATCTGTGTGTTTTCTTTGACAGGGGAGTTTGCACTCAAGCCCCGTGCTACTGTATCATCATGGAGTACTGTGCACATGGCCAGCTCTACGAAGTCCTGCGAGCAGGGCGAAAAGTCACCCCTCGGCTGCTTGTGGATTGGTCCACAGGGATTGCAAGTGGGATGAATTATCTGCACCTTCACAAAATCATCCATCGAGACCTCAAGTCACCAAAGTGAGTCTCTAGCTACTTAAACATCCCCCAGTTGTGGTTGTCTTTTTGTTTTCTTGAGGAATAGTTTAAAGCTAGGTCAAAATCCCTTATTTTTTTTTTTCTACTTTGACTCAAAACTAATGACAGTGAAACTAATGAAACTTGTTGGTACTCCCCTCCTGTGCTGCAATGTAACAAGACTGGAAATTCTTCCAGTGTCTGACATGATAAATAACAGTCAGAAAATATTTCTAATGATTTGATGACGTCTGGCCCTTTTTGAAAGTAGGATATGCTGTTGCCTTCTGCTTTTTTATTTTTCCTTCTTATTTGTTCTTTTGTTATTTCCCTGGTCTTCTGGAATGCGTCTTTCTCATTTCTCTGCTGCTTTCTAACTAATGCTATCTGGCTGCTTATATTCTTATTCCTGAGATGTTTATCACTTTTTTAGCCTATGACATGACTGTGACAGCGCATTAAGATAATACTTTTAGATGGTTTACAGCACAGTTTCAGGTACAGCTTTACTAAAATTTTGAAATGTCCCCAGATATAGTGAATCTTTATTGACTTGCTAATTTGCAATGTTATCAAGATTGATTTTTGACTTGCAGCATTTAGAAATACATTTGAGGCACAAAACCACCCCAAAGAGAGAGAGTGCTTTTGTTGGTGAAAATGCATAATCTTTTTTCTTGTACTACAGTTGTGAACAGCATGGCCTCGTCCAACTGTTTGTGTTGATTAAGAAGGGATTTCCTCCCAGTGGCTGTTGTGGTACAAGAAAAATGGCAAAATGCTGATTTCTTTTTCTTTTTTTTTTTTTTTCCTCCAGTGTTTTAGTTACACACACAGATGCGGTAAAAATTTCAGATTTTGGTACATCTAAAGAACTCAGTGATAAAAGTACCAAAATGTCCTTTGCGGGAACTGTGGCTTGGATGGCCCCAGAGGTGATACGCAATGAGCCCGTCTCTGAAAAGGTGGATATCTGGTGAGTAGTGTTGATGTTTAAGTATCTTCACCTTTTGTCTAGCCACTTGGTTTCCCAGCACTTCACATGTTCAGCACTCTTTTCTCATTCTAGGCACAGGGATAGTTTGTTCTGTGGTGGACTATTCCTTTCTCCATCTGCCAGTGCCCAGAACTTTGTTATGAACCATGGGCTATAATGGAAAGAGGAATGACATAAGTGTGTAAAAGCTGTGTGTTGCGGTCTGAAGGTACCTAATGAGGCTTGGTGCAGACTATCTGTGTCTTGCAGTAAGCAAATGCAGCGATTCAGGCCAGAGCTTTCTTCCACTCCTGGTCATCAGGGTTCCCCTCAGCAACTTCTGCAGCCAGGGTGTTTTTCACGTGCTTTCTGCACTCCTCAGGGCCACGCTGGAGCTGTAGGAGGCCTCTACTCTGCTGGATTGAAGGGTCCAACCAGCTTTTGCTTTCTGCAGACTGGCTTTGGCTGTTACATGTACAGCCACGGGATTATAGTCCAGTGGATCTATCCCCAGATCCACGAGGGAGGAAAGCAGGATACATTGTAAGAGTTTTGAACACTTATTTCCATCTCATGTGAAATGTACTCTGTGTCCGAAGGAACACAAGGAAGAAGACTGAGCCTTGGAGCTCCTTTGGGATGCCTCTCCACAGGTTTCAGGGTTCTCAAGGGAACTGCACCCCTGATTCTGCCTCGTTATTTCTGCATATTAAATGTCAGGAGCCAGGACAAATGCCCTTCCCCCTGCTTTACAGCCAGGATGAATTTTCCTTCTTGTGGTTTTTCAGCTTCAAATGCTGTCACCTCCCTTCCGCAGCGTGAAGCCGCAGGTCAGAACTGCGGGTGGTTCGTAGTGCGAGGGGAATCAGACAGCAACCTGCTGCTCCTGTTTTGGCTCGGAGCTGGGTCATGACTTTAAGTCAAGATTTCCTGTAGGGAAAGGGAAAGTCTCATATCCTGAGGTCTGTGGCTGCTCCTGTGCCTGCAGTGTCTTGCATGTTCATTTCGTGTGGCTGTAGCAGGCCGTAGCATAGCCAGCTCTTCTGGCAGAAACCCTTGGATTGTTTTGGAAAGAAAATACTCTCACCATTTGTCTCCTGAGCTCCTCCCTTTGAATCACAGGTTCATGAGGGGGAATGGTCCTGGATTTCCACCCTCAGCTTTCTGTCCTTTAGAGTGGCTTAGGTTCAGGAATATTGTGTGGAGCATCATCTCCAATAAAAACCAGCTGCTTGCTCTGCCGAGGACTGTGGGCACTCCTTTACTCCTTTCCTCTTTGGTGCAAACCTAAACATGCCTTTGGTGCCCGTTCCTTTCCAGCCCACTGCAGTGGGGATTGTTCAAACTCCTCCTTGACATCCATTCCTCCCCCAAGATGAGTAAAAGCGATGTTCATGCATTCTGACAACAAATGAGAACAGTTCCTAAGCAGCTTATATGTCTGCTCTCTCTCGTCTTTAACAGCATGCTAAAAAAAAAAAATCTATAATCTTATCAGGAGTCTTGAAAATCCTTTGTCAGTTCTTAATCATAACAAAGCTGAAACCAGATGGGATTTCCTGGTAGTTTGTCCAGCCACCTGGATCCCTGCTTTCCTGCAGCCCATGGAAAAAAATTTCAAGAGAAAAAGTGTTCAAGTGCTGCTTGGTTTTTGTTTTTCTTTTTTTTTTTTTCCCCCTTCTTCCCTCCCCATCCTCCCCCCCCCCCATGATTTGAAGCCAATGGGCTTTGAAAGTGCAACATCTTTCACATGAAGTTTTCTTTCCTGACTGACGGTTGTTCAGACCCAGGCAGTTTGTCCCTTAGATATTCTTCTGTACTTAATAAAAGCAACTTGATACTAATCCAAGCCAGAAAGACACTCCTCACTTTTCACCTGGCTTGCCTGGCCAGCTTGGCAGGGTCGGTGTCCCACGGATGGATGGGGTGTGCAAGTAAGGTGAGACGTCTGGGTTTGAAACTGAGATGGTTGTACCTCCCCTCGTATCGCAGCCTGGTTGTTCGTGTGCAGTAAGAGTGGTGTTGGTTCTCGGCAGCATTTTGTTTTCCTCTGTATTGACTGGTTTGTTATTTCTTTGGTGTTTTACTGGGAGAAGACTGTAAATAAAACAAATAACTGTTTGCTTTTATAAGTTAACATTTTGGTCCTTACTGGTCATTTCACTAAGGAAGAGAAGCAAAGTGAGTTTTCCCACCTATATCTTTCAGTTCTTGTAGTAGGAGGTTCTTTTCCAGGCAAAGTTCTCTAATTTTTGCTTTCCTTTGCCTTCCTTTCTTCAACACAAAAGGAATATCAGATGAGACTGCATGTGCTTTTGGTACTGACATGCGTGTTGCATTTGTTTCTTATTTCTATGTTGCAGTAATTGTAGCGATGAGTCTCAAACCTATGAAACTCTTACCTAAGAGTACCTGCAACAGCAGAGGGAGCTTTTGGCTAGAGGAAAAAATAATAAATGAAATGTAAAAAAAGACCCCCAAAACACAATCTTTGTTCTGTTGTCTCTAAGACACTGTCTGTCCTGTACACTTTTGACTGTTCTTATTGGTAAGAACAGATCATCTAGTATCTCAGAAAAGCTAACTTTCCTCTTCATTTAACAGGAGTAGGATTTCATCTATACAGAAAAGCTTCTAATGTGTTTTCAGGATTTTTAAAATCTCACAAAGAAACAGCAAAGGGTGGGTGAAAACCAGCGTGGCTTGGTGTTCAGCCCAGTGCTGGGGCAGAGGAGGAAGAGTTACCTCATATATGAAATAGCTATTCTTGGTTAAAAACTAGTATGTAAACACTGTTGCACCAACTTAAAATTTCAGATCAGACATATCTGACAAAAACAGTGATTATTTTTTTTTCTTTTATTTTCCCAAGCTTCAGATGTTTCTGTTAAATTGAATTCACACAGAAGTTTTCCTCCTGATTTATTTCTTCCATCAGGTCGTTTGGGGTAGTTTTGTGGGAGCTGCTTACAGGAGAGATTCCCTACAAGGACGTGGACTCTTCGGCCATCATTTGGGGAGTGGGGAGTAACAGCCTGCACCTTCCTGTCCCTTCCACGTGTCCAGATGGCTTCAAAATCCTCATGAAGCAGACCTGGTAAGAGCCTGAATCCCGCACACACCTAGGGCTGGCTCCCAGCTCTTGCCAGATGCCCAGTAAAACCGATGAAACCGGAGTTAGGGTGGGAGTGTTGAGCCCAGAGCAGAGGGCTCTGAAATACTCTCATGCTTGTCAAGAGAGCAATAAGTTTTAACATTTTAGATTCTCCTTCCTTGTGGCAGCAGGCCTGGGGCCCAGGAGGACATTTGGAGCTTAGAAGAAGTAGGAAGAGACCTGTCTGGTTTTCTGGGTGGACGGGGCAGGGGGGGAGTGGGCAGACTGTTGAGACGGGCTAGTGAGGGGGGAGGAGTTGAACAGGAGAGAAGTGGGGGAGTGCAGCTTGATGGGAGCCCCAGCAGGGTGACAGTTACCCGTGTGTCCTTCCGTGGGAAGAAAAAAGGATCTGGAAGGAAAGTAGGGGTAATATTTGTTGAGGCTGGTTCCAGAGTAGTGAGAGGAAATGATTTTTCACTCTGAAACCCTCTTGTAAGTGACTGGCTTTTGAACTGGACAAAGAAATTTGAGCTTTTTGTATGAAACCAGGATTTTACAGATATAGAGAGGGAAAATGCGTTCAGTTTCCTCCACATGCCAGATTAGAGTTGAAATTCTTTGTCTTGGTTATGCATTAATGCTTTGTCTTTGTAATATTGACATAGAGTGTAAGTGCTCTTTCAGCATTTTCCCACTCGGTGAGTTTTGCCAGCTGTCCTCCTGATGGCACAAAGGGCAAAACAGGCCAGAGCATCTGTGGATCTTTTCAAGTGGCTGTTTACCCCCCTGACCTGAGCTGCGGCGGGGCTGTGCTGTGGCAGTATGTGCGCGGAGACGTGCTCTGCTTTGCTGTGCTCCTACCCAGCCCCAGCTGGAAGAGGCAGGAAGCAGTTTGTGCAGCTCTGAACACCCAGTACCTACACTTGTATCGCCACCTAGTGGAAGCAAGGGGTTTGTAGGGGAGAGGTGGCTGGAGAAGCTGCTGCTTGTCCTGAACACTGCATCCACGCAGCAAGTCTGGTGGGTTCTGGCCTGAAGCTTGAGTGCCAGTCTCTTTTTCTCAGAGATACAAATGTTTCTGTACTTAAATGTGATCTTAGAGACGTTCAGTGCATTACAATTCTGTGTAGGCTCAGGCAGGTACTATGTGGCAATATAGATACGTTTGGTGTTTATAGACACCATGGTTTGTTGAATGTAAATTATCATTTCTACTACATCAAATATTCTCATTATAAAAATTGGAAATTAACGGGATAATAAACTGAGATCTGTTTCTTCTTGAGAAACAAGTTAGGAACAGTTTCAGTTTGTACACTATCTCTCACTTTGTAATCACATTTTCCTATTTTAAATGGTTTTCTTTGTTTCTTCAGAATAGATCACCACAAATGAAAAACTGATTAAAAAACAACTCTAGCACAATAAATTCATACTCAGCAAAAGAGAAAACCAGAAAAGCTCCTTTGGTCTAACCTGTCAGCTACACGATTTGGAGAATATGTTCTAGTGAGAAGCCCTTTCAGAAGGGTAGGAGAAGTTAGTGACATTAACCTCATCTCATGGTTGGCTATTTGTCTGTTTTGCTCCAGGCAGAGCAAGCCCCGGAATCGTCCCTCCTTCCGGCAGACACTGATGCACCTGGATATCGCATCTGCTGATGTGCTGGCTACTCCTCAGGAAACCTATTTCAAATCACAGGTAACTGCAGAATGGCTGTAGCCCACGAGTACTAGAGTTAGCTCCAAGGATAAGCGTATACAAGCTGTCAGAGGGCACCGAAGGGATGCTGAGACTTTCAGGGAAGATCTAAAAGTACATTCTTAGAGATTCCCCTGAGTCATACCCAGCGAGCTATTGCCTGCTCCCAAGGAAGGAATGAGAATGAAACCTGGTCTCCAGTATAGAGGATCTATAGAGTGTTGGGACGTATGTGAGGAAGTGGGTGCGTTTATTAAAGCTGCAAGAACCAGGGCTTCAAGGGGCAAATAGAGTTAGTATCACCCTAGTGACGGTCGTCATTGTTGTGAATATAGGTTTCCAAATCCTAAGTCTTTCAGTTTACTTTGAATGCCAAAAGGGAAGAAAATGTTATCTTAGGACGAAAAGAGCTTTTGGTATTTTTTAAAATATTTTTTTAGAAAACGCAGATATGTTTTGTGCTCTAATTGGAGCACAAAATTGGAAATACCATTTGAAAATGCTGAAACTAACCATGCTGCAATATATTACCCAAAATAATTCAGCTAACAGAAACGTGTATTCAACCCAAACCTGTAATTTTCTGCAGACACAAAGAATGTTGCCCAAGAGTTTTTCTTTGGTGCAATCAGGGATCCCAGTGCTTTGTAAATACCTGAAAGTAAATTGCTTCCCTAGGCTGAATGGAGAGAAGAAGTGAAGAAACATTTTGAGAAAATTAAAAGTGAAGGAACTTGTATCCACCGGCTAGATGAAGAATTGATTCGTCGTCGAAGGGAAGAGCTGAGGTCTGTTGGCAGTCTTTTGTGTTTACTGCTCGCTTTTCCCATCCAGCCTTCTCTGCTCCAGCTGAATGAGCCCGGCTCCCTCAGCTTCTCTCCACAGGGCATGTGCTCCAGCCCCTGGCTGTTTTCATGCTTCTGTTGTACTGAGGATCCCAAAACAGGACTAAGTATTCCTGGTGGCATAAACCCCAAAACAGGACTCAGTGTTCCTGGTGGCATAAATTTGGGCAGCCTAAATTCCTTGTGAGTCCATAAACTGAAGTTCCCACAGGCACCCCGTAGGCCTTGGGCACTGCCTGGCTGAGGGAAAGCTAGAGAGAGAGAGAAAGAATGGAAACTGTCCCTGCTCTCGGGCACTCTGAACAGTTTGCTCCAGGCAAGAGGGGCAAAGGCTTGTGTGTTTACCAGGGAATATTTCTGCCTGAGTTTGTGATAACAGCACTGAAGCAGGTACATCTGTCTCAGTGGAAAATGCATCTTGCAATCTACTGTGAGCTTTCTCTGCCCTGATGCTTTCTTTGCATTAGTTATTTCCAGACAAGTGAACACGCTCCCAGCCCACTGGGAGTGAACACACTATTAGTCCACCGAAATTAATTTTGAACATTAGACCAATTTAAAAATGAAAGCAGAATGTTTAAGAAAGGGAAGTGTTATCTTCTGTGATACAAATTTGCAAATATAGTTATGACAGGGAAACATAAAACAGCAAGTAGCAGTTCTGTGTCCCATCTGAGAAAGCAAAAGAAACTTTGTTCAGCCAGTTTGATGTGGTTGTTGATAAGTGTTCCCTAGCCCTGGGGAGCTTTTGATGGTCACCTCTTTCAGCTGTGGTTCAAGAGGTCTTCTGCAAATATACTGCAGCTGTAGGGGCATATTGCTTGTTATGAAACACAAACAGATGACTTCTTCCCCTGTTTCTTTACAAGCTGACTTAGCCCCTTCTCTGTGCAAACAAGATGATCTGGGCTTGGACAAAGGGCTTGTGGGTGTGTGTGAGGCATTCACAGCTTCTCTAGTGAGAAGTGTTGCCACTCTTTCAAGACTGTTAAACGCTTTCTAAATCATATCATGATTCATTGCTGTATCAAACTCTTAATTATCATTCACTCTTAGCTCTATCTGGGGTTAAAAGTGCAACGCAGCTGGCAAAGTTGACTTTTAGAAGGCCTTTTTTCCTAAAGCCATCTGTACTTTTCCTTATTCTCCTCTCTTGGTCCGTGGACATCAGATGGTGGAATAGTGACTTTTCTGTTTTTCAGACATGCATTGGATATCCGTGAACACTATGAGAGGAAGCTGGAGCGAGCCAATAACTTATACATGGAGCTCAGCGCTATTATGCTGCAGCTGGAGGTCCGTGAGAAGGAGCTCATAAAGTATGTATCTCTGGGCATTATGGCATCCCATGCACGTGGCAATATGCGTACAGGAGAGAAAAAACAGCACTTTGTTTCTAAGCTGCATAGTGGTACTTGTAGGTTTAGTGTCCCCTGACAGAATTCCAGGGTAAAGAAAGAGCTGGCAAGCAGAGGGAGGCCCCTTAAGAGCAGATTACTGCGAACCACTTAGTGCATATATCTTTACCCAGTGTTTACTGACTGGGAGAAAGGCACCTTCCCCATTTGATGTTGGCATCCTTTGACCCCTTTGTAAAGAGAAAAAGCAATGCTGTTTCTGGACTGTGCGCCAGGGCCCTGTTCCAACTGCCTGATCTCTGCAGAGAGAATTTAGAAAATGACTATGTCCTTTCCCAGAACAGCATGTTGTGTTGCACCCGGCCATAGCTGAGAAACAGGCACACAGTGTGCTCCCAGTGGAACTGTGCTTCTGTCCAGCAGGAGCTGCAGTTGGATAAAGAGAGAACTGATCTGTTTGGTTTTTTTCTTCCACAATATTTCAGGAGGGAACAAGCAGTGGAAAAGAAATATCCTGGGACTTACAAACGCCACCCAGTCAGACCAATAATCCACCCCAATACAGTGGAGAAGCTGATGAAGAGGAAAGGGGTCTCACATAAACCAGGCAGCCAGACTAAACGGTAAGAAGTAACAACCCAGTTCTGTGCCAGGAACCAGCGGTAGATCCCCATTGGGATGAGCAGGCAGCTGACTTCCCTTGGAGTCTGATGACAACACAAGGCAGCCAAAGGGGCTGGTCTGATCCAAGATTCTTGGGCCTGGTCTGATCCTCAGAACCACAATTGTTTAATTATATTATGGTAAAAGAGATGAATTCTGCCATCCCTTCTACCTGGGCAGCTCTCTGGAACCATTTGGTCCATGTGGTTTTTATCCCAGATGATGGTGCTTTGACAGGAGGTATCCGATGTGTTGTCTCGAATTCCTTACTGTCCAAGCAGAGAGCAGTTAGATCATCCTTGACTTGAATGGTAATAAGCAGGGTGAGGGGTTGTGGAAATTAGCTAGTCCTCAGGGAGGATGGATTCCCTGTTGAGGAATTAAACTGGGATTTGATATTTGGGAATTTGTGCTGTCCTTTCAGCTATTGCTCTTCTGCATGACTTTCAGAAGGTGAGATATTTTTTTTTTCAGGGGAACTGACTATTTTATTCTTCCCTTTTCTGGGATTTCCAGGAGTTAGAGAGTCCTGATTAACAGTGAATAATCACTTCTGAATTAACATCCATATGCACTTCTGAAATGAGCAGGCTGATAGCCATCAGCAGATTGAGACGGTTTTGTACTGAGCATTGTATACGCACATAGCAAGAGACATGCCCTACACCAAGGTCTTAGGAGTGAGCTATTTTGGGAGCCGAACATCAAAATAAAAGCAGGAAGAGAAGAGCATGTGGCAGCTATTGGAAAAAGCAGCAAGAAAGGGGTGTAGAGCATGATGGGCTGAACGGAAAGGACATTGAGTGGAGAGAATCAAAGGAAACTAAATGCAGAAGTCGAACAGATGAAAGGGAGGGAAGCCTGTAGGTTTTAGAAAGCAGAGTGTGCTTATGGCTACAGCTGCCTCTTCATCCTGGCTCTCAGCCAATGTCACTTCTTAGTTTGTGGTTTAATATGTAACTTCTGTCTCTCAGGCCAGATCTACTGAAGTCAGAGGGCATACCCAGCACAGAAGCAGCATCCAATGGCTCACCAGTCTCAGGAAGTCCCAAAATGTCAACACTGAGTGGCAAAAGTCGCTACCGCAGTAAGCCACGTCACCGCCGAGGGAACAGCAAAGGCAGCTACAATGATTTTGCAGGGATCTTGAAAAACCAGCCAGTGCAAGATGATGCACCCCCACCTCCACCTCATAATCATTCTCATCATCCCGGCCTCCCACAGCAGCCTGGCCACAGCCATCCCCATGGCCATCACTCACGGCTTCATGCCCATGGACAAGATATTGCCAACTGCGCAAACAACTTAAGGTACTTTGGCCCTGCAGCAGCGCTGCGGAGCCCTCTCAGTAACCATGCGCAAAGGCGGATGTCTGGTTCCAGCCCCGATCTCATCTCCGCTGCCATGGAAGCAGATTGCCGAAGGAATCTGGAGAGCAATGAAAGAAAAGCTGATCATTGGGATTGTTGCAAAACAGATCCATATAATTCCTGTCTTCAGTGCAAGGAAGAGGACAGTGGTCAGGTACAGATGTCATCGGTTGAAACAGGGATGAGCCATTCTCAGTCACCAACATCATCTTCCCTGTACGAAAACGCACAGTTCATTGAGAAGATGGAGGAAGAGGGCTTCAGCAACTGTAAGTCAGCATCCGCCCTCGGCACTCCCCAGCACGTGGCTTCCTCAGTGCTGCCTTGCAAAGCAAGACCCCTTCAAAAGGTAAGGACAAAGGATAGTGATTTGAAAAAAACCCAAAGCGTGCTCCTCTTTTCCCTCTCCACCAAAAGCAGGTGTGTAGCGTAGGCTAATGTCTGCATCTGGGATGGCAGCAAAGCCATGTTTCCGATGCGCATAGCAGTAGCGTTACGTGTACAACTTTATCTTAAAGAAACGATGCCTATCTGAACTTTGCTTTGTGATCTGGATGTACTTTTAAAGTCAATTTCATTGAGAAGTGCTGTAGGCATATCAGAGTGTACTGCTAATCATGAGGGTTGTCAAATGTCATTTTGATAAGGCCAAGTTCTCTGTTATTTGCATTTTAGCCAGCTTTTGTTTGAGTTGAGACTTGGTCTGCTGAATTTCTGTTGTTGAAATGGTCTAAATGTTTTCAAACCTTTCTCAAAACAAAGGAAGGGGTAAGTGCATTCTTTTGGTGATGTTAAATATCATGTACCAGTGTCACTGAGAATCTGTAGCACTTCTGTGCCTTGGAACAGAAATTCGACATTTGCCAAGGTCTTTTGCTGTACCTGCCAGAAACTGCCCTCCTTTGACCAAAAGTCATAGTTCTCGTGTATTTCGTGAAGATTTTGCAAGAGTCAAAAAGACATTACAGCATAGTTGTACAGAAATGGAGTTGTTCTTTATTCCTCCTGCTTCCACCCAGGTGGTGAGAGAAATAGGAACCAGTCTGAGTGGAGTTCAAAGAGCAGGAAAACTGGGCCTGGGTGGAAAAATGAAGGAAAAGAGGATGAATACCAGACCAAGAGTGTGGTTTGGGCATGGAATGAAGGAAGGAGGAGAACCTTGTATTACAAGGGGATGGGATGAGATAGAGGCAGTGTGGACCAGGTGCTGTCAGTTTAGATAGCATAGGAGGAGGCTGTAAAAAGAACAACAGTGCAGGGGGTAGATTTGGATGGGAAAAGGAGAATAAAACATTCTGTGCTCACTGAAGTAGATAATGGAACAAAACTTGAGTTTTCTAGTTGGTGAAACCCACCAGCAACGGCTGCGTCATCCCCCATCCTGCCTTATGATGGGCTTGTATAGAAAAGGGTCAAAGTCGTAAAGCCAAGAGTGCCAGATGAGCTCAGTAATTTATGTGGATTTCAGTGTGATACTAATTACTTGATTTGCTTCTGTAAAAATCCAGAACTTTACGTACTCAGTGGCTGCTAAATTGCTCCAGTGTATTTCAAAGTCAATCGCTTCATATTCAGAAATGTCAGCATTAAGACTGCCTGAAATAATCTCCTGGTAAGAAAATGTCTGAGTCAGTTTTCACTGATATGCAGGTTATTTTCTTGTCTAGATTGTTGCAGCCCGTTGACACAGTGACTTTGTCCTGGAGGGCCAAGGGGCAACTGTGTAGTTGCAAGTTTGTTCTTTCACAGCTGTGATACCATTCTTGTCCTTGTTTTCTGCCAGAACGGTGATGACTCCTCAGAAGAAGAAGAGGGCGAAGTAGACAGTGAAGTGGAGTTTCCTCGTAGACAAAGGTAAAAAGTGAATTCACTCTAATCTCTCTTTGGTGGGACAAAACTCAGGAGGAGAACTGTCACAGCAGCTGCACACCAGCATAGAAACTGTGGAAGGTCCTGGCAAAAGAACAGAATCACGTTCAGTGCGTCTCATCTGCCCTCAGTTGATCATCCATGTTCGCTCACTGTTCTCAGCCTGTTCTGAGATGTTTTCTCCAGCTTTTCTGCTGCAGGCTTTGTAGCACAACTTGACCACACTTGATAACATTATTCAGCCCATAAAAAATAAGCTGCTGCATCTGTTTCACCAGAATCAGCCTTATTGGATGTTGAGACCCTTTGTGGACTCTTTCAAATGTCATTTATTAACCGTTGCTGCAGTGGGGCTGACTCCAGCATCGAAGAGCCAGGTGATAATATGGCACATCAAATTTCATGGTGTCGCCTGTAAAATAAGACTGAGGGGGTGTTCCTCCCTAAGCCTATGTAATAGCGGGCTTTACAGTCCTGTGGAAACAGATCATGGAATTGGTGCCGTAGCTTTATGAAAGCAGCTGCTCGAAGTGCAGAAGTGATCCAATGGGCAAATAGGCTAAGGGTTGTTAGGAGAGGAGCAGAGAAGAAAAGAAAAGCTTCTCTGCCATTGTATACATCCATGGCGCACCTGCAGCTTGAATCCTAAATGCCACCTTCATTGCCACAGCTCAAAGACCATGGTAGAATTTGAAAAGCTGCTGTGAAGTGTGACAGGAATGGTTAGAGTTGGTTTCTGTAGAAGAGGAGATTAAATCCATGAGAAATCTTTGTCTAGCAGGAGGAGAAGCAGTACTGGAGGTGCATGAAATTGTGAGTTATGTGGAGAAAATGAAGAAGGAATGATTACTCACATTCGTGTTAGGGACGCCTAGTGAAGCAAGTGGGGTTTAAAATGAACAAAAGGAAATGCTTTTTCCATCCAAAACATTTTCGGATGGTGGAGCTCATTGTCAAGGTATGCTGTGGAAATCAGACATAAACAAGTGTTAAATTTATGGCATATAGATCCATGAGTGGCTGTTAAGCGTTGTATCATCCAGGCTTGATCTTCAGCTCAGAATTCTGATCTGCTGAATGGTACAAACCAGGAAGATGTGCCAGGAGAAAGCAGGCTCTGCCTGCACACCCTGTTCTCATACTTCTTCTGGATTATTTCTTCCTGCCTTGGGTTGGAGACACAAACGCTGGGCTAGAGATGAGTTTTCTGACTCATACAGTTCTTGTGTGGTTGTTGATTCTTCTGTGACTTACTAACTTGGAAGACAAATTGCCTTTCCTGAATTCAATGTGATGATCTCTTGTGGCACGTTCAGTCAACTGATATTTTGTGCCATTACTGTTGAATCCTGGCATGAGGCAATTTCCACATTCAAGTAACCGTGAGCTTATTTTTTGAGTGCGCATACCTAAATTCTAGCCTGGCTGTTGGGATCACTGCCAGGTGGTGCAGATATTCCCAGCTGAATTAGCTTGAACCCTACAGTGCAGCCTTTCTCTAGGAAAAAGGACTGTTAAAGAAAAATATGCTCCAGGGCAGATCAGCTAATATGAACATGCAGCAGACAAGATGAAATAGGAACAGATGAATTTAAAGATGCAGCTCTTGAACTAAATCATTCAAAAGGTGGTAGGTTTTCATAGTTCCAGGATGCAAAAGGCAGCCCAACACCTTGCAGAGCTCTTGCTGCCAGCCTTGCAGATCAGTTATGACTCAGCTGGAGATGTGTTCTTAAGGTGGGAAGATGCTCTTGGACAGCTGATGTGAAGATCTTTCTAGGGCTAGGAACTGTTTTGCTCAAACCCATTTTTGGAAGGATCAAGCCCGTAGCCCAGTGTGGAGAAGCAACCAGTATTGCGTGCGCTGTGCCTGAGTGGTATCTGCTAGGGAGAACAGGATTGAGCAGCCCGGGCTGCCTGTTACAGTGAGCGAGCCCTTTTCTTCTTGTGCCGGAGATGCCAGTTAAAAGTACAGGTCCAAAAATCCGCTCTGCATCGCATGCTTCAGACAGGAAAAGAGAGTTTTGCTGGGGCAACCTGCGTAAGGATGTAGCAGCCACTCTGTGTTCGCTGCACTGCTAATGTTGTGAGGGTTTTGGTTGTGATAGGTGTCTCGAAAGCAAGCTGCCTGGTACCCTTGCTAGCTGTCAGAAACAGAGTTCCTGGTGGTCGAACTCTTAACGCCATGCTGGCTTGCCAGCTCGTTCTTACCCCGTGCAGTGAGAGCGTGAGCAGAAACCTGTCCACTTTGAGAAGCCCTAGCTTTTCTAGCTGGCAGTGAGCTCCTGGGGACAGGCTCACCCAGGGCTGAGTGGGCTCCAGAAGTCAGGGCCAGTTGTAGCAGAGTAGCCAAACACCGCACGCAGGAAATTGCTTTTCCTCTGCAATCAGAGGCACTGTGCTACGAGCTGAACTACTCTCCTGGTTTGCAGACCTCACCGCTGCATTAGTAGCTGCCAGTCCTACTCAACCTTCAGCTCGGAGAACTTCTCTGTGTCAGATGGAGAGGAGGGGAACACAAGCGACCATTCGAACAGCCCAGATGAGCTGGCCACCAAGCTAGAAGATGAGCTGGCTGAGAAGCTGGAGGACATGTTGTCCCAGACTCCAGAGATCCCCATTGAAATCTCTACCCAGTCTGATGGGCTTTCAGACAAAGAGTGCGCTGTGCGGAGAGTCAAGACTCAGATGTCTCTGGGCAAACTTTGTGCGGATGAACACAGCTGCGAGGTGAGTTTTAAGTTCGGCAATCCTCTCTTCTTTTGATTGAATTTAAAAAAAAAAATAATGTTATGGAAAGGAATCCAAGGGCCAGAAAGTTGGATGAGTGCCTAGGAAATGCTGCGGTAGATGTACTACAGCAAAGCGACTGCTTAAATACCCACTCTGTCTCCTACTTGGCCAGATGAGCAGACAGGGGAAAGTAGCACAAACAAAGCTGAACATAATTCGCTGGTCAGGGTGAGTGTAATATTGGGAGGCCATCGGATTTGCAGTTGCATTAAGTGGGATAAAAAATAGCACTTAAAGTAGATAATGAAACGGAAGGGTTATAAGCTGCCTCAGACTTACCCATTGGCAGCTTTGCTGACGAAGCTAGAATGATTTTTCTCCCTTTTACTGTCTTTCACGCATTTGGGAGGGGTAGGGCAGAGCCTGCTGCACCATCTTCTCATAACTCCAGATATTTTTCTGCTGGCCCCTCTTTGCAGGGAGACGAGTGACCTTTGGTAGTGTGCTTGTGTGTTGTTGCTGTCTCCTGTGTGCTGCCTGTCCCCCCTTCTTTCCCTGTCTGCTATTAGAGATGAGCATGGTGTGGCTGATCTGCAGTGCAGGAATGGTGCTCAAGTCTTCCCCTTTCCTTTTGCTTTGCAGAACCCAGCACAGTTTGGAGAATCAGACTGTGACTCTTCTGAAGGGGAGTGTTCTGATGCCACGGTCAGGACCAATAAGCCCTGCAGCTCTGCTACTTGGTAATACAGATCTCCCCCAAAGCTTCCTGGTACTGGCATTTTGATTTCCCTGAGATTCCACTTCATTCCCCTTCATCACACTTTACAGGAAGAGAACATGCTTCTCCTTCCCACCCCAGGAGTGATTTGCAATAACCCGAATCTCTGGAAAATGTCCAAATGAAATTAATTCTCTTTCAGCATTTCAATCAAGAATGGCAGGGATGTATTTTATTGAATAATCTAGTTACTGTAACATGGATATTTATTTTTTTGACATTTTAACACTTTTTACTGTAGAGAGTGGATTGTATTTATAGACACACAGACTTGTTGCAAAAAAAAAAAGTTCAGAAAGCAAGCACATTACGGAGAAACATCCTGGGAGTCCTGCCTGGACAGCTTTGTGTACAAACACGGGGGGATTCTCTTGCTGCTTTCACAGGGGACCAGGCCTCATGGCCCTGAAGATTGGAGAACAGATCAAGAAAACTAAACCACTCAGTCTTAGCAAATGAAGAAGCATAAAAAGACCTTACTGTAGGGTAACCTGTGAACAAAGCGTATTCAGTATAACCAGCTGGGTCATTTTTAATCAGAAGGTGGACATGTTCCTGGAGAAAATTGGTACCAAGGTGCTAACATCCAGGGTCTTCTGAGTCGATACATCCCCAGGAATGTAATAGTGGGTTTTATTTTAAGGATTTTTAGTTTCTTTTTTTAATCAGCATTTTGTTGTGAGATCCTGCAAATGTATTCTAACCTCGTCCTCTCGAGAATTGGTATAAGAGCACTTCTTAACATCGTCCTTGCTTCACTCCGGCAGTGTCGATCTCCAGTTGAGCAGGGAGACCTCTTTCAGATGCAGTGTGCCATTTCCCAGTTTACTTCCTCCTCTTACCTCCTGTCTGTTTCAGTCAGTCAAAGAAATCAATCAAATCAGTGTTGGAAAAGCAAGAACTCGCAAAGCGTGGAAAGCACATTCTGCAGAGCCCAAGCGCTCTTCTGGGGAGGAAGCTGGAGATGCCAGTAGTGGACTCGGAGCAGCACTCTCTCACCCGCAGCAGCATTGATAACCAGCAGAGAGCTGTGTGTTGAGGGGGAAGACTGGGAATCGCTGGCCTAGAGAAGAGCATCAGCCCTGCTCTGTCTCCTTATTCACTGTATATTCTGGAAAGCGTGAACAGCTGCCTGCCCTTCATGTCAGGCTTTGTGCAAAACAGGTTGCACGGGGAATTGTGATGGTGGCTGTGGCACAGCTGTGTCTCGGGGGTGCCCTGGTGCCTCTCTTTCTCCTTCAAGCTGAAACTCTGCAGGTGCAAGCGAGGATAGTACTCATATGCGACAGGCTGAGGCATTGGCAGATGAGAAAAATTTGTTTTCTGATAGAACTCATAGTGCCTTCCCTTCAAACACTACTCTTCTAAATCACTATTTAAGAGAACAAAATGATAGAGCACGTTCCCTGTTCCTTCCCCCCCGCCTCTTAGTTGATGTCCCCCTGCGAGAGCTTTCCCTCTGCCCTTCCTGGCGTGCTGGCAGGCGCTGGGTGCTGCTCTGCAGCCTGGCACACCAGCCTGAGGTGAACGGCAGGAATGGCCCGTGGACAGGTACTTCTGTTGCTTTGTTTGTTTACATTTTATGTTAAAATATTGGTTTGAATTTTAACTGTGGTAATTTATAGCCTCACGGCAAAATGAAGGAAAATGTCTTACTTAATACAGAGAGCAGTATTGTATGAGTTAAATTATCCCATATTTTTAAATTTTTGTAGCTGGACTACACACAGACCTTAAGTTATGATGTTATTTTATTATTTATTATCATTTCTGTAGATCAGAAGGTTGGCTTCACCGCTAGCACAATTGTAATCTGTTTGTGTGATGTTACCTTCTCCCTGCTCGCTGCGGGGGGTGGGAGACGTGCTGGTCTCAGTGGCTGTCAGCAGTTGCTGCCCCTCGTGATTTCCGAGGATGCTGTTAGACTGGTGGAGAGAACCTGCCAGGGCCGGTCCGAGAGGGATGGATGCAGTCAGCCCCGCAGGCCCTGTGACATTCATCCTGGTTGATGCTACAATTTGGTCACGTTGCTGGTAGAGTCGGCAGCCTCTCAGCTGGTGGGGAATGGTGGTCACAAAGTGAATAATCGTCCCCAGGTCCCCTGGCAAGAGCATCCAAAAGGACAAGCGGAGAGGAGGGCAACTGCTCCGGGCAGCAGGTACGAGATCAGGGTGGCCAGCAGTGGATCCACATGATGGATCACCCATGCAGGACCAAACAGGCTGCTGGAGAGGGAGTGACCAGCTCCCCCCTGGCTGCAGCAGCAATACTCAGCTCTGGGTGGAGGCAGAATGCTGTGGGCAGTGAAGCTCTTTCCTGGCTTGTTTCTTGTTTCCTCTCTCTTCCCATCCCTCATTTCTCCTCCCAAACGTTCTCTGTCTCTCAGCCAGCGGCAGGAGGAGGTGGCAGGGCCAGAGATGGCTTTGCCTTTGCGGTGTGAGAGGGGTTTTGTTGTGGAAGAGGTGGTGCAGGTGGTTACGCTGGACTGCAGGAATTTAGCAGTGGAGAACTGTGTGCACGTAACATATGTGCACAAAGAGGAAGACTAGACTAAACTAAAGAGACGTTGAGAACTAGCACCAAGTGTCACCCACAGCAGAGGATGCCAGGCCTTGTGCCCCTGGGGAGACTCCGCTGCTCTGATCTGGCAGGTTTCCCGAGCTCCCTCAGGCAGGGCTGTTTGCTGCCCGCTGGCAGTGCCGTGTCAGCTCAGGCCATGGCCCTGCGGTGCCCACTGCCTGCGGGCAGCACTGGCATCCTCAGGCAGCCCTACACCGACAGGCCCTCGGCGTCTCCCTAACAAAATGATCCCAGAGGGGTTTTGGTAGCTGTGGTCTTTGCTTATAGCTCCTCCACCATGCGATGAAGCTCCTCCGGGCTTGCAGAGAAGTGCATAAGCTTTGACGTGTGGGATTTTGGGACCCTTCTGGGCTGTCTGTCCCGGGTGTGTGCCGATTCCTCCCCGGGGCTGCGCTGGACCATTCTGCAGCCTGGAAAAGCAGAGCTGAACCCTTCGGGTCGCCTGCTGCCACACTTAGCTCTAGTTTCTTTACACTTACAGTGCAGCGTCGCTCCTCCAAACTGCTGCCTACTGCAGCGTCCCTCTGGGACTGCCACTAGGGCTTGTCCCCCTTGCCTAAGGGCGTCACCCTGTACCCGTGGAGATGTAATGCCAGCCTCCCCCTGCGCACACCGCTCCTGCCCTTGGCTGCCTGCAGGCAGGGGTGGCTGGGCAGCCCTCTGCCTTCCTGGGACGGTTGCCGTCAGTTCTGCAGGAGGCGATACAGGCATTTTCTGTAGTGAAACCTCCCCAGAATCACACACAGACGTGATCTCTGCGTTGCTGTATGGGCCCCTCTGCTGTGGTTCCTCACACTTTCTCTCCTAGCAGGGTATGGGGCTGGGAGGCGTCCATCGGCCTGCTTCTTCCCCACAGTAACACCGCGTTTGCAGGACAGGAGTAAACCGTGGGTTCCCTTTTCAGCATCCGGACTACCCTGCTCCAGTTCTCATGGCTGCTGACAGCTCCTGAACGCTAGCCTAGATTTTCTCCCAGAGCTGAATGTTGCCTTCCCCACTGTCGTGTTAAGTAACCATTTCATCTTGGCCCTGTCCAGTAGTGTTCATCTCTCTCCTCCCTGCTCTGCGGATTCCTGATACAAACTTGATTTTTTTTGTATTGAACAGTGTACAGTGATGGAAACAAGAATGACTATCAAAGCAAACAATGCATGGAATAAAAAGCCAGTGTACTTCAATGCTTCTCAGGCTGGTCTGGTGATCTGGGAATGGTTTCTCATGTACTTTGGGGAAATGTTGTGAAGCCTTTTAATAACTAACATGTTAGAGACGAGCTTGTTGTTACCTGTCTCTGAACACAGTTGAACTGGAACTCCTGGGAGCTCCAAGTAGCAGGACAAAAGCTTAGTCAGACACATGCAGCTACCAAGCACCCAGGTGTCCCTAAGCGTTGGCTTTTGCTCTTGTCAAATGAGTGATTTTTGTAGTGTGAGCTGGGGGATGGCTACAACCATGACTTCTCATCCTGGGAACCTTGCTGTGCCACTCACTTCCAACCCTGCTGGTGGGCAAGGTGCTAAAATGGATAAAGTATTCACTCTGTCAGCTTCCCAAGTGCTCCAGGGTCCCCCATCTGCCCCTTCCATGCCAGAAAGTTTACTTTATCCTCTGAGTGGAGGGCAAACTCATGGAGAGTAGAGCAAGGAGGTGGAAATGCTAAAAACCTGGGAGCATCCCATCATCCCTGGGTGCTACTGTTCTTCAGCAGCTGGGACAGACCTATTGGAAACCTTCTAGTTACACATGAACAAACACGTAGGTTTAAAGGTGCTTCTCAAGGACAAATCACTGCCAGCCACATCCATTCCCTTTTTTTTTTCCCCCTTTTGTCTTTGTGCAGAGTAGCAGCCAGACCGACCTCAGGAGCAATCCCAAGTGTTCTGACTTATGATTGATACATACAGGGAGCTTATATCTGGTCCCAAATCCTGAACAATTTTGCTGCAGGGCACGCCTATTTAACATCTGAATGACAGAGTCTGTGTAAGTTCTCCTACAGAAGGTGCAGGGACCCTAAAACATCATTATTTTTTCTCAGCTTGATACTTGTACTGCTGCACCTAACAGCACAGAAGGGCACGGTTTGTCATTTTAGGCCAAAAAATGCTAAGTAAGTATGGGTCTGGAGAGGGCAGGAGGGAGAAGGGCTTGCCTAGGGCTGGGAAATGCTGCTCCTAGGGCGGTGGGGAAAACCAAGCAGTTGTTGCAGTTAAACACAGCCGTGTGTGCCATGGACTCCAGGTGCCAAGGGATGAGGCTGGGCAGAAAACCAACCTGTGTGCCGTGGACTCCAGGTGCCAAGGGATGAGGCTGGGCAGAAAACCAGCCTGTCTCGCTCCCAGAGTCACACCAGCGAGACTAGCTGGGCTTACAAAGCTGGACTGGGTGGGAAGTGTGGGAGCCCATGGGAAGCCTGTGGCTTGGGCTGGCAGGGAGACGGTGGGGAGCATAGCCCTTGGCCCCTGCGTTCAAGAGCTGGGAGGGACTAAGGGGTCCAGATTTGCCTTCCTCACAGGATGGTCCTGGTACTTTTTTCCATTGCTAATACATTCGCAGTGGGCTGGCAACACCCTCAGGCACACTGGAGACACAAGCCGATTTAAAGGAAACAGGCACATTAACTTCAAGTGTTCACAAAGCCCGTGTACAGCGCTCTCCGTGCAGATACATGCACAGTTAAACATTCATTAAAAATAAAAACCTTACACCTCTTCTTAGATGAGAAAAATGATTAAAAACTGCAATTGTCCTTGGTCCACGGTGGCACAGAGCATGCAGAGTATAACCCACAGGAAGAGACCTGCAGCATTTGCGAAGCAGTCCCCCAGCATCTGGGGTCCCTGAGCCATCACAAGTTCTTTTTGCCATTGAGTAACTGAGCATGCTTGTCTTCATCCAGCTTTGTACTGTATTTCTTGATGAGGGTCCCTGGTATCAATGCTGCCACAGCCATCGCAAGCAGTTTGAGCAGCGTGTCCCAGGAGAAAATGGCATCCAAAGAGGTGATCTGTGACAGAATGGCTCCTGTCTGCACGCAGATAAAATTATATGGTGTAAGACCTGAAAGAATCAGAGCAGAAAAAAGCCTGTTAGCATCTCCCCCATGTAAAATTAACTCAAATGTGCCCAAGGCCAGACACAGGGGTCTGGGTGCGTAATGGAAAGAACAAGGCGTAATTCAAAACTTTGCTGCGATTCAAAATTTCACTGCATTGGTGATGCACACATATTTGCAAAATGCTCTGAGACCTCTGAATATATATAAGGTTGGCAAGAAGGCAAACAGTTAAATGGGGAGATGACCCTGCTGCTCTGCCTTCCCCAGCTCAGCATCCTACCCAAGGCTTGGGGATGAGCAGATGCAATGTCATGTTGCCCCCTCAGCCAGTCTCCCCAGGCCTTACCGATGAGAACGGAGAAGAAGAACTGGGACACAGGGATGTTTAAAATGGGAGCTGAGAGATTCAGAAACCAGTTTGGTGTCATGGGGAACAGCCTCAGGAACAACAAGAAGAAAAATAAGCAGCTCCTGTTCTCTTCTACCTGCCAAGAGAAACGTTCCAAATTATTTCTGCTCTTCAGACAGCAGTAATAGCTGAAGTGTCCACGATACTAAAGTGAATTTAAGTTTTCTTCTAACACGCCACAACATAACATCAGAACTGATGAAGAATGGCAACTTTACGTATGTATGGGAGCCTAATGGTGAGCCAGCCCCTTCCATGCAAGCAGTGAAAATGGGATCTAACCTGAACAAGAGATCAAGAAGTCAACAGCAGAACCACCTCCAGCTGTACAATGCGGCCCAGGACTGGTGGAGGCAGTTCTGGAGCACAGGGGCTTCCCAATCAATCCATTATCTTACTTTTCATTTTCCTTAGGATCTGGGATTTGCAAACAGGCTTGCTCCCAAGAGAGCAGTCTGCTCCTAGATCGTGTCAGAGGAGGCCCTTAACTGACCTGATGCATACCCTGCACGTATTCATTTTTTGACTAAGTCAACCCAAAAGGCAGGCTCCTCCAGGGGCTGTTCTGGCTGTCTGCGGAACCGAGCCTGTCCATACCTTTCTTTGCAGCAGAGCCACTTTATCAGGAAAGTAGTAGACGACGAACTGCTTTCCGAAGGCGCTGGAGAGGAGGTAGCAGAAGGTGGCTCCCACCGACGTCAGGGCGGAGCACAGCACCAGCCCGGTCCAGGGCCCGAAGAGCGCTCCGGCCAGGACGTTCTGCCAGGGGACAAGGGCGGGTGACAGCCCGGGAGGGGGCAATGCCTGTCCCCTCCGTCCCGCTGCCTTCACCCTCTGCCTCCCGGGGCATCGATCGGGCGGAGCCATGACTCACCCAGCGCGGCACCGACCTCGCACCTTGTCCCAGCAGGCGGGACCGGGGGCAAAGGCCCCTCTGAGGGGTCCCTACCAGCCCCCCGCCCGGCGCCCCCCGCCCGGCCGCGCCGTACCAGCAGGCTGGAGCCGGGGATGGCGAAGCTCTGCTTGTAGAGGTAGGCGGCGCAGAAAAGGGCCAGCGCCGCTCCCCGGTGCTGCCTCTCGTAGTCCCGCAGGGCCTCGGCCAGCTCCCGCAGCTCCTCCAGGTCCGACGGGAACCGCAGCGGCCTGAAGAGAGGGGAAGAACGCGGGGAGCACCAGGGCCTCGCCCCCCGCCCCCCCTTCCATCGCCGGCACCCACCTGCCCGCCTGCCCCGCGCTCAGCCGGGTCGATAGGAGCCACAGGGCGACCGTGGCGGCCGCGAAGGCGAGCAGCAGCCCGGCCAGTCGCCGCCACATCCCGCGATGGGGCCCGGCCGCGGGCGGCGCAGGCGCGGGGCGGGGCGGGCGGTGCTGAGGGCGGGCCGCGGCCTAGAGGGAGCCCCCTCCCCTGGGCGCTGAGGGCGGGCCGCGGCCGGCAGGGAGCCGCCTCCACTCGGCGCTGAGGGCGGGCCCGCTGGGGGGACGCGCCCCAAAAAATACGCGGCGACGACGGCGGTTTTGGGTTGTTTTTTTTTGTTATTTCTGCAGCCCCGTTTATAAATCTCTGCCCGCCCTGACGGGAGGGCCTTGCCGTGGCTCTGCAGAAGGCGGTGAGGAACCTTCAGGTGAGTTCCTTGTGAAAATGTCTGTCACGTTCAGACATAAGGTTCAGAAATAACAGCACCTTCGCGTCTTAGCTCCTGCCCCAGCACGGGATGGGCTTGAAGGTTTTTTTGGTGTTCTCCGTCAGGACAAGGTCGTATCTGCACAGCTGTGGTCTGCATAAAAACACCCAACGTGAGTCAAAAGTGAAAAACTTGCCTTTCTTGTATCATGCCCCAGGCAAGTCTCCCAGCCTGCAGGAGGCTTATGTAAAATAAATCATGTTCTCAAGACAAGTGGCTTCAAGTCCACCTAAAGCGAGATGGACTTTGAGCCTTAGTGAGGTCAGAGATACCTTGAGCATGTTTTCATTCTGTTCTGTGTTATGTTTTGCTTTGCCTCATGGAAAAACAAAACAGCAAGCAAACAGAGGTATTGGCTACAGAGTTCAGGGTTCCCTTTAAGCCAGTCTGCACTGGCACGGCCACCAAAAGGGTGGTCCCTCCATTTTCCCTTGCCCAGCTGTGTGTTCCTGCCCATTCCCTGTGTCGGGATTAGGGGTTTTAGGGATTGTGCTGCCACTTTGAGCTGAGAGCAGGCATCGGGCTGGCTTAGAGCTAGCCCAGCCAAAAAACGGAGGAACTACTAAGGCTTTCACCTGGGGCCACATGAGCATCAGCCCTGGCACTGGGAAGGAGAGAGAGCAGGACATCCCTCCCCATGGCAGTGACTGATTACTTAACAGTGTTAAAATAGTCATGAAACTGTACTCATAGCCTCTGGCAGCCCCTCCTAGGGGAGAGTGTGCATCCTCTGGTGAAATGTTTGGGCATTTGCATCTGATTTTTAAAAAATTAAATGTGGATCTGGGGCTGGAAATGACTGGAGATGTAGGACAGGAGAAGGGGAGTGTCAGTGAGGGGGAGCTGTAGGACTTTGCTTATTAGACATGCACAATCTTTTCCATATTCTAAGACAAAGGTAAGGGTAGCAGACCTTCATGAGCTGCAAAGAAACATGTTCTGCACCTCTGTCCTTTTATTGCTCCACCCTTCTCACTCTGTGATGTGCAATCCTTGTTTTAGCCAAAATTTAAAGCATGTATGGCTTGATGTCACAAGGTCAGCCTAAGAGATTCTGTACTTGGTGAGCTCGGGCAGAGATCCCCTCCTCCAAAGATGCCCTAAAAATCGGGGAAGTTTAAGGGTAGGACCATAGAGCAGACAGAGGTTAACAAGGTGACTGAAGCAGCTGTAGAAATCTCATCAGCAAATGACCTGGTGGGTACCTCATGATGCGGGCAGTAGTCAGTGCTTCGGGGCACAGCAGCTCCCAGTTACGGCAATTCCAGCAGTAAACTAATCTCCCTGTTTGACTGGATGTAGAAATTGGGATATTTGGGGCTGGACATCTGTATTTCCCTGAGAGCTGCATGTACCTTCAGCCCAGAGTTCAGGCCTGAGCAGCTTCCTCTAGCTACTCAAAGGTCATTTTCCTCACCAAAGGTTAAAATGTCAGATCATGTCAGAGCCAGACCACTAATTATATGTTTTCAGTACAATAACACAATCCCTATGTTCAATTTCAGCTATGGGGTTTGTGTGCATGCACTAAAGGCAGAATTTATTCTCAAGATATGTGTGCAAGAATTATTAAATGTGAAATAAATATAATTCTTCTGGATGAACTCAGCCAGGCCGGGCATCTGGGAGATTCATTTACTTCTGTCGAGTTTGCAACAACAGAAATGGTTTGTAAACCTCTGCTTACCTTTCTGGATTTGTAAGTGACCGGAACCTCATTTGGAGAATCCTGAGTTTGAATTTTGGGCCAATGACAGATCCCGTGGAAAATGTCAAGGAAATCCTTTCTACATTTTCAAAGTGCTGGTCGAATCCAATTAGCAAAGTGATTTGGTTGTACTGCTGAAAGGCTGCAGCTTCTCTAAAGATAAAGCAGACAAAGTGTCAGAGAGTCACTGAGGGAATAGCACCATTTTTAATATATTCAGTATAATATTAGAAACGGTGCTAGGGGAGGAGGAGGACTGAATTTATGATTAGTTTCTGGTTTACAGGAAATGGGTATGGATTCAGGTTTCCAGGTGTGAACCTGCTCAGCCACTTCTGTACTCGGTTATTTGGGGTGGGAGTGGGGACACCGAGGTCTGATGCTGTTTGCTCTGGTCCTAAAGCAGAATCCTCACAGTGGTTCTGCTTTGAACCCGAGTGCACTGGACCCAGGTGATGTTCATACCTGGCTGGCTGTGTGGACCTCAGCACCAAGTCACCCCTGGAGGCTGCAGAATAGGTTGGTGTACATAAAAATCTGTTTGTAACAACGCCGCATGGCTAAGGTAGCTCTACAAATGGAAGACTGTACCTTGGGGGTATTAGTGCCCCTAACTACATTTCTGATAGTTCTCTTCTGGCAAATGCAGCAGAAGTGTCTGTAAAACAATGCAGCATTGTCTGGAATTAATGGGGAGTAATCCACCTTCTCAGGATAGGAAAATAGCACAGACATGAAGTCTCACAGGGCTGAGGTTTGACCTTTTTGACAGAATGGTCGGTCCCACTTTGAGATATGTGTGAAAACTGC
Source organism: Alca torda (assembly GCA_008658365.1). Classification (NCBI taxonomy): domain Eukaryota; kingdom Metazoa; phylum Chordata; class Aves; order Charadriiformes; family Alcidae; genus Alca; species Alca torda. Next base: position 29,094,543 of record CM018081.1, on the reverse strand, counting down.
ACCTGTCTTGGGGCAAAAGTGGCATAGCTGCTCACAAGAACGCTGTGGCCACATGACACGTGCTTTATATAGCTGGTTGTATGGCCATAGCTTAAGGTTTCCCTTATAAAGGTGAAGTCTGCAGATGGACTGGACGTGTATCCTGGTTGCAACATTCAAAATGACTGTCCTTGTTTAGAAGTTTTAGGAGGCCTGAAAAATAGGGCAAGTTTTAACCTGTCAAAGGTGTTTACAACATGTGCGTGTGTGAGCGTGCTGCCTGGTGGGCTGTCAAGCACTCGCCAGAGCAGGGTGGTCCTGTTGTGCAGCCCCAGGGAGCTATGCAGATTGCTCCCGAGAAAACAGATATGGCTGGGAGAGTACGCAGTTAGAGACACTTGGGAAAACTAGTTGAGCAGGACTTGTTTGGCTGAAGTGTGTTTAGATCAATCAGGAATTTGTATGTCCCCATAAACACCAGTCATTAATTTGCCTCTCCAAGTGGAATGGATTGATTTGGGTGTTACATATTCAGGCCCAGGTTCATCCCAGCAGTCTTGGGCACCTGGAGCTGGACTGGAACACTGCCAGGAAAGGGAAGGAAAGATGGGGAGCTGTGGTTTTCCACCTGCTTTAGTGGAAGCCTAGGACAGCCGTGCCGCTGACTGGGATTGTCCACTTCAGTCCTGAAGGTGACTGAGAAGGGTCTGAACCAAAGAGCTGGGCCATCAGCTGGTGTGCACTGGGGGAGTCTGTGAAAATCGCATAGGGCCAGGAAAGCCCTAAGGCATGTACACTATCAACTATCAGCAGAGAAATTAGAGGAGGAAATCTTACCTCCTCCCAGACGCAGTTGTACCAAGTGATTTGCTAACATTTAGAGATAATCAGATCGGTAAGACTTACGGATTAACTTTAGATTCTGCCTCCTTCCCAGTTTCATCAGCTAGTACAATGCTGAAGGTGCCTCTTCTGGTGTCTTTGTTCCACGTAATGATATCCACAAGGTAGTGATAAACTGCAGTGAGAGTGAGCGCGGTTAGACTCTGCAACGCTCTGCTTTCGGCCCGGCTGTGTGCATCTCTGGGAGCTGAGCTGCAGCTGGAGGACATCTTTCTCCCACTTGCTCATCTGACACAACCTGTTCAATTTATCGCTAAAATCTCTTTCTCCTTCCTTTGCAGAGATTCCTAGCAGCAATATTAAGAGATGTCTGGGAAAGCACTACAGCAGGGGTTACACAACTGGCATGCAAGGTGGCCTCTCTGTGGCTTTCAGCATGCCGCCTTTCATTCCCTGCCTTCCCTGTTCATTTTCAGATCGGCTTTTCTTTCTTCTGTCTGCCTCTCATCCCTTTTGTTTCTGATCCCAGCATCTATCATTTGTCTTCTCTGTCATGGAGCAGAATCGTCTGCTCTTTACTCACTGAATTCACTTGCTGACCAGCACTGGAGCCCAGGCCATAATCGCTGCCCATGGCTCGGTATGTTGGTAATCACCAGGGTGAAACCTTTTTTCATCAATTCCCCCTCTCCTGGGCCCTTTCCCTGCACCTTTCACTTTTGTCCAGGGTAGCTTTTTAACCTGTTCAGCTCAGAGCAGGCCTTCAACTCTCATCGTTCCCACACACCTCTTACTTGCACGCAAGAGCAGCATGTTGTTTTGAAACACGGTTTAGGAACTACCCTTTTATGTTTCATTTGCATGTTCTCAACAAATTTCCTAGCAGCGTAAGCAAGACGAGCCTGTTCTTGTGCATCTCTAGCGAGTAGTTAGCTTTCACAGCACCAGGCGGGTCTGCAGATAAATAATGTAATGGCGAGACTGCAGAGGGACACAATTCTATCCAGCAGCCACTGGCTTTGTTTCTAAAATGCTGGCTACGATGCCAATACCAGCTAACCATCTCTGCTGGGCTGTTGCAGAAGGAGGCAATGCACAAAATAAAATCATCTCAGAAATCTTAGTCACTTACTGCAAAATGGCTCTTCATCTGCTGTATCAAAAAACATACTTGTCACTGGATGGCTCTGTTGTGTTAAGTAGCTTTTCCACTTATGGGCATAATAGCCTATAGATGACAGTTTGAAAATGACACAGAGTTACTGCACAGGTATATAAGCAACTAAGTTGCTGAAAATAACAAGCAAATACTTAAGAAATAGTATATTGCTTGCCAGCTGCAAGGTAGTACTGTGACACATCCTTCCGTACTCCATAGACTTATACCAGGGCTTAATTTTATTTGTGTAACTAAAGCCAACTGAGCATCTGAATACGCCTGATTACTGTTTACTGCTTATTTTAAGCTTCATCTTTTTCCACATCTGATATCCATGGTCAAGAAGGATTGCATTTTGCAGTGCAGAATGAAAATCATCCCCTTAGCTTTGCAAGTTCATTTCTGGAAATGTCAGGTTTCAGGAATGGCAGCCTGAAGCTGGGCTGTCACATCCAGGCTGGGACACCTCTGTGGGTGTTACCAAAAACCCCAGACTACCCTTTGTTCACCCCTCTGCCATTCCTTTTAGAGTCAAGAGGTGTTTGTAGTGCTGAAAATTTCTTAGAAAAGATTCTGCTTTAGCAAGAACATGGGCCTATCCCTCAAACTCTGCAACTAATGGACTTTATTCATTGTTTCTGTGACTTTATTGTAAAGATCCCAAGTCTTGTTTTGGTTTTTCTAGTTCTGGATCCTTTATGTGTGGATTTCTGTTCTAGATCATAATGTGATGTGACCGTACAAAGAGCAGGAAAATTTCTCAAGCCTGTTTTACCTGCAGCAAAGGCTTGTACCTCTGCAGACGTCAAGGAGGGACTCAAAAACCTCAGTGGAAATAACTTACATGCTTTTGCAAAGCAACTATGTTGTGTTAATCCTTTAGCAAAGCATTTGTCATGCACCAAATTAGAGTAATGATGGGCAACTCTGTCAGACGTGTATTCAGGATGTATTGACATTCCCTGGATCCTTACCTACGATGGGGCATGGCATAGGCCAAAAAGTTTTGCAGCTGGTACATTTGCCATTCCTGTAACTTCTGTAGGAGTCACACGGGTACGCGGTGATATTGCAGCTCTGCTTCAGGGATGACAGGAACAGGAAAACAGACCTCTGGTGGTCACACTTAAAATACTGCAATCCTTAACCATACACAGGGAAGAAATATTTTGTTAGCAATCCTCGTGCTTCAGCAAAATGGCATTAATGCACTAGCAAAAAAGGACGCACCAGCGGATGGTCACTGGCCAGTCTGAACACAACAGGTTGAACTGGGGAGCACTGGGCTGTGGCTGAACAGTAAGTGGGTGCTAGCCTCTCCCTTTGAGTGCACTCAGCTCTGCGCATGTCTGCTTTACTTTTCTTCTTGTCTTTTTTTGTTTTAAAAACATTTATGTTCATTTTGTTACCGTGTTACTGCAGTTCCAGAGGATCCAGCTATGGATCCTACTCTGTCTCAGGTGTTCTCCTCTGAGCTCAGGCCTGACAGCTGGATATTGTTGGTTTTTGTTTTTTTTGGTTTTTTTTTGTTTGTTTGTTTTTTTTTTTTTGCACATGGCCTTCTATTTTGGTGTAAAAAACTCTTTAGAAAGACATAACTAATCAAATGAGTTGCTGCATGAGCAGCAAAAACCTCATTTCCTATGGATTTTTGTTTTAAGCTGGTTTCCTATGTAGATTCTCTTGGGTCTGATACAGGTTGAGTTCATGTTATTGCCTTTCCTTCTGTAAGGTATCTTCTTCACCCAGCTTTCACAAAACCAGTTCTGCTGCAGGGCTGGAAAGGAAAAAAGCTTTCTTGCATTCAGGACTAGGGCTCTACCTGCCAGACTGCACTGTTGGTCCCTGCCGAGAAAGGCGCATTGGATTTGGTATAACAGCCTACCCAACACTCATCTTCAACCTGTTTGCTGAACAGGTTCTTGCCATTGCTATTCCTTGGGGTTTTGTGTGTGTTCTAAGTAATTAAAAAAAAAAATCCCACAGGTTTTCTAAATGTAGTCACAAAACGGAGGCACAAATCTACCTGATGACTTTTTGCCTGGAAAATTAATCCCATTTGCATTTGTGACAGAGAGCAGAGGGATCACCCCTGGCTCATGTGTCTGCCTGGTGCACATCAGCTGAACTCCTGTTACATCGGTGTGCCGCATCAGCGCTGGGAAGAGACTGCTGTCGTGGCTTTCCCAGAATGTAGTTTTCCTGTATTGTCTAAGCAGTGATGATGTTTCTCTGGCCTTCTCCTCTTTTTTGATTGGAAACATTTTGTGAGTGTTTGTGCAATTCAAGGCAGAATTAATTACCAGAAAATATTGTCAGTGGACAGCCAGGCTGGTCAGTCCCGCCGTTAGGGTAGAAGTCTATGTGGCCTAGTGCTTCAGCGTAACCTAGTCCTGACAAAAGAAAATATCAGAGGTGAGGGAATATTAAATTGTAAAAGGCAGAAGAAGGAAACATAAGAAACTAACTGGAAAAAATATTCGTTACTTAGCTCTAGGAGGCTTGCCTGTGCAGGAATATTAATGTCATTCATCTCTTTAGGTAGCAGGCCAAATGGTTGTGACCCAGCTGTGTCATTTTAGCAATGGTATCAAGTACCTAAAATAAGTCTGTGTGTGTGACAGTACAAAATTTGTCTTTTTGTGTCACTGCCTGCAGGAGAGAAAAAGGGATGTGAAGCACTGGGTCTTGCTGTGCTGCTGAAGTCCGAGTTCTTGGAGGGACTGGGAGAAGATGAGAGGCAGCAACGAGGTGGGAAAGCTAGGGGCAGGATGCCAGTGGGAGCAGAGCTGGCCTGGCTGGCGGATGTGAAGACGTGCTGTCCACCGGCTGGGAAAGGAGAGGGCTGAGGAAGGTGACAGATTTGCCCCAGAGGAGGGATTAGCCCACAGGAAGTGGGGTGAAGACTGGAAGCATCAAGCCACAGGGCTGGGGATAACTGATGTGCTGTGCGTTGAGGTGTGTGACTAGCTTTTGAGATGCTGTGTGCTTGGCGGCAGGCTGACCCCGCAGTGTGATGCTAGTGTGGAACTGCTCTGGCAGGACTGGGTGCTGCTGCTTTCCTGTGCTCCCCATCAGTCTCTAGGTTTCCTCGTATCGGTAAAGAGGAGAATTGTCACATACCGTCGGTGTCCGAGTGAATGACGTCAACAAACTGTGCGTCTGTAGGATCCAGCCTCTCGCTGGGCGGCTTTCCTCTGTACAAGGGGCCTGCCGGGTCAAGGCCTGCAACCCAAAACCATGTGTGTGGCATCACTTCAGTACTGTGCGGCTCACTCTGTTCATGGGGGACAGCTGTCCTTGAAGCAAAAGGACTGATGGGAGGAAGGGCTTACCTGTGATTCTTCCAAGTGTACCATCAAACATCTGTCCCACAAAGCCAGAGATGTGTGCTCCCAGGCTCACTCCTATCATGTGCAAGGAGTCAAGTGATGCTCCATCAAGCTGAGATTTAAAAGTACTTGTGGTCACAGATTTTAGGCACATGAAAGGCATAAAAATATCAGGAGGAGGAACATAAATGCATCTCCCTTTTTTCTTTTTTTTTTCCTACATTTTCCCTTGGTGTGTTCCGCTCTGTGTAAATACGCCCCCTTTGATAGTCCCACAGTACAACCATCACTTGTGTTGGAGGCCCATATCTGAGACAGCTGCGATGTTCAGGCAATGGTTGTATTTTTCTGGGGCAGTGACTACAAGCGTGGACAGGAACGGGTGTTCATGGGCCCCATGAGTACAACTCCGGTGTCCACATGTGGTTCCTGCAAGGCATTAGCAGACACAATGATCCTAATGATCCAGTGTCATCACTGCCTGTGCAACAGCTTTGAGGAGCTGCAAACTGTAGCTGATCCCCATAAGCTGACTTTTGGACATCCAGAAAGTGGAAATAGAGTTTTTGTGTATGGGAAAACGTATCTGTAGAATTTTGTATCCATAAACGTAGAGACTTAGAGTGTAAACTGGATATTGCAACAAAATACCATCATACCAAGGGTAGATTTTGGCACTGTACTATAGTTGCATTTGCAAAAATGAATGCATTCCTTTTTAGGAGTTCCTTCTCCTAGACAACAGTTCCTTTGTGCCCTTTATATACTGTGCATTAATGACTATATCATAGTGTGAACATTCGACTTACCAACATTTCATCAATAAGTTTCTTCAGAATCTCAGCAACTTTCTTGCAGTTTCGGGAAGCATTACTGTAGATGAGAGTTGTTGCCCCCTGGTTCCAGTCCACAAGGATGACGTTCATGTCCTCTACAGAAAGCAGCAGATGTACCAAGTTAGGGATCCAGACAGGGGCAGAGCCCGTGAGTCGGTATCCGTGGATGATGAAAGTAGTTTTCTTGGTCACATCTAGATACTTGGAGGCTGTTGAATTGAGCTCTTCAGCACATTTTGGGTTCTGTCTGGTGTAGAGCAGCAGCTTCACTTTCAGCTCTGTCCCTATCAAAGCGTTGCTGAAGCCGAGAGCTGTGAATGCAGGGCATGTCTCCCCGGGGTCTGAAAAGAGCACAGTGTGGCAATCCTGAGGTTAGCACCAGTGTGTTTGCTCTCACCTTTTCTACCTGCCAGCCCTGCACAGGCACAGGTTGTGAGCTGTCTGAGCCAGGGCTGCTCCTTTCCTCTCCATCGTGGTCATGACTGGAGTTACCCTGAAACTTAGGTTTTCTTGCCATGTTGGAACTAAGACAGTAAGCGTACCTTCTTGGAGCAGCATTCCCTGAAACGGCACAGTCCTGCTTCCACTAGCAGCTGAGAGGTGGCATGGACTTTCCCCAAAAATCCACTAGTGTGAGAAGGGTATTAGAGACTGACAACTAGGATGGTTGCTGTATTGGTTTGAGAGTGCACCCAGAGGCTCTGGACAGGTTCTAGGGTAAAGGAATATCCTTGTGGTTTGTTTGCAACTCCAGTCTGGAGCTGACAAGCTGCAGAGGATCTTGCTGTTGTGAGGGGCAGCTCAATGCTTCATTTGTATTTGCAGATGCAGCCTGCCATTTCAGACTGCGAAATGGGACACCCTTTGACTGCATGAGATATGCTACAGATATTGCTTTATACACAGTTGAAGAGTAACTGAATTTTGTGTAAATAAGTGCTGCTTTATGGGATGGTCTCTGCCATTTGAAAGTCTGTCTTTGTTCCTTGCTTTTCCAGCAGAACACCAGCTGAGCCTTCAGAGTCCAATACAATCTCCACCAGGCCACTGGCAGGGAATGGAATAACTGTCTCCAGACAGACACTGCCTATGAGGGCCCTCCCAGGTTTTGTAGCCTCTTCCTGGCTCACAGTCCTTTTCCTCAAATCCCCTTAATCTTATTGAAGAACCTTGTGGGAGAGAGTGTGTCTCTCACACGTATACCCTGGGCTGCAATAATTGCTCAGGCTGCAGTCACTAAAGAAATCTTCCCAATCTTTGTTGCTGAAAGGGCTGTGCAGTAGGTAGGATGGTTTAGAAAATATGCAGCTGTTAGCTAATTGTGCTCCAGCAAATCTCCAATACTCTGTGCATTTTAATTTCTAAATGATGAAACTCTCACAGTTTCTACAAGTAACTTTCCCTTTTCTCCTCCTATGGAAATCAAGAGCATGAGAGTGATATAAATGCTATGTGCCCAGCACATAAAACGATCTGCTCAGTTGCCATAGTTCTGCTAATTACTTTGTAGAAGCCCCATGAGCTTCAGAAATAAAAGTTAATAGGCTAAAAGGATGTTGCAGTTAAGTCCAACTGGATATTTTAAATTACTACCATAAATTCAGAAATAAATTTTAACATTTGAAATCCATGGAGTATAAAGCCTATGATAAAACACGAATAGCAGGACATAAGTGGTGGAAAATGAGCCCTCAGCCAGAATGTTGGTTGAAATCAGTGTCCTTTGAATAGAGGGTGTTCTGCCTCTGTAATGCTTCAATCAGGGTTCCCAGGGGCAATGGGACTCTGGGCCCTGCTTGCAAGACTAAAGGTCACCTGGGTGGCTGTCTCCTGACCAGCTTGCTCTTGCCTCGTTCTTACAGTGCTCCAGAGAAACAGCAGCAAGAGTTCTCCTCTGACACTGCTAACGTGGAGATCTCAAAGTAACAAGCAGAGAAAAGTTAGCATTTTTTGGTGATACACACCAGCATACACAGTGATACTTGACGACTGTCCTCTAGGTGCTACTGCAACATAAAAAAATACAGTTATACTTAATTTTTACGAATAACTATAAATTGTTTTAGTTATTGTAGAGTGTTATTATATAGTATTGTTAATCATCTTTACCGCTACTGAAGCTGTAGTAACACAGGCAGAAATGCCAGGCAAGAATTACTTCTGTATGGTGCAAGATTGCGCTGATTGCTTAATTTGTTTCTGTATCTCCTGCATTGTGCTCAGACTTGCCCAGAGGAGCACTATGCTTGTCGACAGAACAGCCCAAACCTTCCAGTAAAGGAGAGCTTTTAAAAGAGCTGATCGGCATTTGCTAATACCTAACACAGGAACTGTTTAAAAAGCCTTGTTATATCTGCACCAAGTCTGTTAGATTTGTTCTATTTTGATTAACTAAACCAGATCAGTGCTAATAGTGGGGGAAAACCTGCCAGCTTCTCTTCTGCAGGCTGGTATGTATCCCAGACTCATCCACCATGTGCTACAAAAGCTGGCGCATGAGGACAGCCAGTTATCCTGGCTTTGCTCTTCATTCTGAGAAGCACAGTGAATCCTACCCAAATGTCTGGAAGTGTCTTTGAAACTCCAACAAGATCTCTCTGATGGGGCAAGAGGCTTATTGAGATTAACTCGGCAAGCAAATAAGTGAGGTGGAAACTCACAGCCTGGCACTGTATTTAACCTGTGTCCAACAGACCACTTCTCTCCAGGAAAAGGTGAATAAATGTGGCAATTAACCAGTGTCCCGTTAACTTGGCCATTAGCTTACTGAGCAGCCTTGGGAAATTCGCTTTCCTCCCTCTGACTGGTTTTCTGATGTGTAAAATAGGACGGCAAACAGCAGTTTCCTGGGTGAGGTGCTCTGACGTCCCAGCACCTGCAGCAGGGTGGCATGCCAATCTGTTTGCTACGTGGGAGCTGGACATCTTTTGTCTCAAGCTTGAGATCAGCCTCTGAGGTGCTATTGCAGCAGGAGGGGCATCTTCAGAATAATTTCGTTCTGAAGTTACATATATATATATATGTTCTGAAGTTATATACACCCAGTGTTGTGGCCATGAGAATGGTCTCAGGCAGACTCCATGGTATTTACTGCAGTCAGTGCTACTAAAGGCCTTCATTCCCTTGGTCTCTCTTATTCCTTTCTTGGAGACACTGTTTGGAGGCTTCTTCTTCCCGGGTGTTCATCCTATAGACAGGCAAGGTTTGCAATAAATTGCATTTTGGGGCTGTGATTTTGAGGCTGGCTGCATGAATAGAACAGCGTCTGAACTCCTTAACTCTGCCAGTCTGTCCTCTTGCAAAGTGAAGTTCCATCAGATTTTCAGTTCAGTGTGTCAGTGGTCACTTGGTGACATCTGTAGTTGTCCAAGCTGTGGTCCTTGGGAGACTGAGCCCGTGAAGGGAGCTGCTCACCCAGTCAACACCTTGCGTGGACCTCAGATAAGCTTCTGCGCCTGTCCGCAGTTTCACCGACACTCAAAACGCTGTCACCTTGCCTGGGCTTTTTACAGTGTGTTTCAACAGGCTGGTCTTTATGCATCAAGGAGGAGACTTCAGCTTTAAGCACACTTCACTACCACACAGCAAATCTCAGCAGCAGGAGTGAAGATTTCCATCACTTTTCCACAGAGAGAGTGTGCCCTCCACCTCTTAAACCAGTCTTTGGTATCTCACTGGGTTTCCTTGGTGCCTTTTCACACAATTCTCTTTTTCCACTTCTTATGACTACATTTCCTACAGCATATTTAACAAACTTAAGAAAAATGTGACCCCAAGATTACTCCAGAGAACCTGATGGAATACAAGTTAGCATTTATTAGAATACTGTGTGTTTTTTTTTTTTTTAAATCCTGTTTGTTTTCCCTACAAGGCAGAGCGCTGTAACTTCACTTGCTCCTGTGTGTATGCTAACACAAGGCAGTACATTTGTTTATTGTTACACAGGTTGATTCTTCATAGGGCTGTGAGGATATCAAATGAAGCTTATTGTTCATAAACGGTAATTCATCATTCGTGTCTGTCATATAAGACGCTGCTGAAAAGAAATCATTCTTCTCTGAAGATTTCAAATAACATTTTCAGTGTCGATGGATAGTACTTATATAAAAGAAATGTTTGCAAAGTGAGGAAAAATAATAAAAATGACTTCTGGTTTTACATTTGGAACTCTTACAGCTGACTACATTCATGCAACCAGTATAATTTGCTTTGCCAAAATAAATAATGCTAGTGAAAACCCCTATGCAGTAACTATCACACAGAGGGTAGATATATTCATGTTTCCGCAAAGCACAGAAAGCGTGTTATATTTGACAAAAACATTCAAAACAAATGGTTGAGTTCTTACCTGTTTTCACCCCATACAAAACGTAGATGAACACGGCACACAGCCTCAGCATATGGACTTCCACATGGAACTTCTATAGGTAGAAGATTTTAAGGTTCCCACAATTTCTTTGGCATGTGTCTGCTGTCTCTGACAAGAGCTTGTTCTCTTTTTCTGCCGGTAGCAGTAGGTGTGGTGAAAGGAGGAAGTTACCAGCCAAGAAATGAAGACCAGTCTTTAGTTATACAACTAAAGCTTCTTCTTAAAAAGGTGGGGCGCCTTCTATTCTACCAGGTTTCCTTATTTTAAATATAGCTTGCCCTGGGGAATGACTAATCAAAGACGTAATGGTTTGGTATCACGCTGTAAGCAGCAATTTGACTACACGTGTTGAAACTACTGAAATTTTTGCATGTCTATTTGTCTTTTGCAAAGAACGTCAAAAGGCAGCAAAGAATGTAGGTGTCTCTGCACGTCTGATAAGCATCTGGGCAGGGCCAGCACTTGGTTTCACAGGGCCCTGCCTATTGGTAGCGTTCATGACAATCCCTACTCTCCCATGTCCCTTCAGCTCTCCTGAGCACCGCGGCCCAGCATCCCTTCTAACTTACAAGACACCATCGTCCCAGGCAGGATGCGGACGCCCAGCGCCATGTCGTGACAAAGGGAAGGAACCAGTTCGAGTCAGTCTGGGTCTCCATTGGGCTGCCAAGCAACTGCTGCCTTGGATGACACTTGTACACCTGGCATCCCCACCACACTTTATTGCAGCCCTGCTGGAACCCCATGAATCCCCCTGTAATTCAAGTAAAAAGGCTTTCCCCGCCCCCTCCCCCCCCCCAGCTGGACAGGTGTAAGACGATGGCAGATGCAAAGGCAACTGTCAGGGGCGGGACAGGAAGTCTGAAATTGGAGCTGGAAGATCTAGTGGCAAAACTGGAACGATGAGGGTGGTGGGGATGTAGAGGACGGTTGTAAAGGGGTGAGAGAGGGAAGAGGAAGAGAGAAGACGGATGGCTGCTGGACTGAAGCTGTGTGGTAGCTTTGCCTAATGTTTTCTTAGCAAATTCTTCTAACTTAAGTTGGAGAAAGGGAACATGGGGAGGATCAGAAACACCTCATTAAGCACAGGCTCTGTTTTTTCCCCTGGTGATGATCCAGCAAGGAGCTGAACTATTACAGTTCCCAGCTGCATAGCTGTTTCTTTAGTCCATATTGTACATATTAAGCTTTTTGACTTTGCTAATTCTTGGGTTAATCCTTAACTCTGCTGGCTGTCTGTCTGCAGCTCCTCCTTGTTCAGACAAGTGCGTGCTGCTTGTCTGGTGCAGGCACAGCTTGCAGCTCAGGCAGAGGAGCGCACCCAGCAGCACGCGTGGTTTTTTCACAAGCACCTTGAGCTCTCCGTCCACATGCATCTCCGTAATCACTGTCTCACAGGACTTGTGCTGTGCTGTGACTCCTTTTGGTAATCACACAGGCAAAAGTTGGGTTTTGTATTTTGAAGAGGATAAACATTGAGGAAAGACGCCAAAAAACTTCTGTGGAGTCTACAAGCTGCAAGCTCCAGGAAAGTGCTTTTTCTGATACAATGGCAAAAGAATAATTTGAAACATTGTTTTCCTTCCAGTTCCTTTCTCACCTCTACCAGTAATCCTAAACTCTGTTAAAATATTTTTTCCTTAGCAAGTTCTGCCAATGGTGTGAAGGAATCGGTCCAACAGTGAAGCATGCAAGATGAACAGAAGCCTTTTACCTATTGCAAAAGACGTTTGAGAATCAGAGATAAAGAAATCAAGAAGGCCTTGCCTTTCTTCTTGGCATAAGAAGAAGTAACAATTTATTGCCTGAAGCTAAGCCCCGCTTGTTTCTTTTCCCCATCACTTTCCTCGGATTTCCGTTTCCCATCTGAGACAGCGCATCCAAGGAGCTCTTGTTTCAACAGGTGGTACACGGGGACTGGTGGGTTCATCCCCGTAACTCTCCATCACCCCTCGAGAGAATGATTTTGAGTAACCACCATTTTAGCATAAACTAGACTGTCTGTTTACAGTAAGTGCATTGGCAATCATACCCAGGATGTCAGCACTGGAAATGCTGTCCACCGCCACCATCGAATCCTAAGGAGTTCAAATAACCCTGTGTTTACAGATTACTTCCAGCTCTTGAATCCTGTTGACCAACCTTTCACGCCTGCCCCACGCAACCTTCCTCAGCCACACACTAGTTAAAGATGGTAACAGCTGACTTAGGGTTATTTCATTGTTGTACACTGAACTCCAGCCACAGACTACACAGGAATACGTCTTGGGACATAAGCCTTCAGGGTCAGAAATGATCCCAGTGTGAGCCTGGAAATCAATAACAACTTGAGACAGTAAAAAATACTTCTTTTATCACAGGTAGAAAACATTTAAGATCAGAATTGGCACCAACTTAACAATTTAACAGAAGATACGAAATAATTTTCGGTAAGATAAACATTCTGCGATTAGCTCTGAGGTGTCAGATAGCCATTGTTATTTCACACTTGTTATAGAAGGGTTTTAAACTGTGTTTGGTCACTGTGAGTAGAACCATTGTTTGAATCCAAGCCTTTTTCAGAAACCTTGATTCCTCCTTAGAGAAGCTTATGACAGTGATGGTCGGCTGGAAAATATTTTTTTATATTGCATTCATGCATCCACTGCATGAGATCTCACTGATTCACTAGTTTCCCGTGGGCGGAACATTTTCATGGAGATACTGGAGAGCCAAATCTGTCCACTTCATTTCTTGCTCTTTCACAGACTCGGTTGTGCCACCATTGTCTTGCTCTGGTTCAGGAAGCTCATTCTGAGAACAAAACAGAGGTACAATGCATTCCACACATAATAGGCTTCCTGAAAGGAGCGGGTTACTAAGACTTCATATGGATAAATACAAAAATCCACAAATGAGACCAGAGGGTGCATCTGAACAATACATATCATACATACTGATCCACTTAAAAATATTACTAAGCCCTGTTATGAGCAATAGTCTTTTCACATGAATATGGTGCTTAATCTGAAAGGTAAATTGGTTTTCCAGGACCCTGGGGCCTTGCTATATACTCAGACTGCACATGCAGTGAAGAAGGAGAATATATAGCAAAAGCAAAATAAGTAAATAATAGTACAATGCAATTATTCCATTGCTTTTTTGCAATGTGTTTCTTTTGCTGTTGCCAAGAATACAGACACTGCATTTATTATAGCTGTTATTAAGACAACTGGTTCTGTAACATGTTACTTTCCTGTGGCAGGTGAGAAATCCTTCCTCCTTCTATGTGCTGAACTCAGGTGTGGCCGTGGTTTATCAACAGTAGAAGTCAGAAACCCCTACCAGGTGCAACATAGAGCTGCTCACGACACAGTAAGAAGGAAGTATAGTTTAACGGAGATTTCATTTTCTCTCCTTAGATTATTTGTTCTCTTGTGTTGCTGTATTGGTGCAGTCGCACAGAGCGTGTGTTATTCTGCCAGATACCATTTGGGCGAGAATTCCGAGTTCTAGATCTCTGGAAATCCCAGCATGAGCTAAGTAAAATTTTTCAGTTTTGAAACCAGTGTATGATTCAAGCCCATCTGAGTTCATAAGAATCTGTTGAGCGAGCACTGTATCGGATGCTCAGTACAGCCTCGAATACCACTGTACAGACATTCTGTTTGCTCCTTTGCAGTGCTGCTGAATAAGCCTCCTGTGAGTTTGTGCTGGTTTTTCTATGTGATTAGAGCCAATCCCATCCCTGGGGATCTTTCTATCCACAGCCAGGCCTGCCTTTCTATTGTTAGTAGATGAGGCTTCCTGCTGTGAGGCTGCCCTCTGTATGTGACTGTAAGTACCTCAAGAGATGGCTGGAAGGAAAGAAACAGTAATGTTTCTTGACTTGGACAAAGGGTAAAGGCAAATGTCAGCAAGGAAGGAGTTTATAATATTCGACCTGCCTAATAAAGGTTATCCCAAGCAAAGTGGGGTTTGGGCTCTCACAGTTCTGCAAGATCATTCATAGAATCATAGAATTGTTAGGGTTGGAAGGGACCTTAAAGATCATCTAGTTCCAAACCCCCTGCCATGGGCAGGGACACCTCCCCCTAGATCAGGTTGCTCAGAGCCCCATCCAGCCTGGCCTTAAAAACTTCCAGGGATGGGGCTTCCACCACCTCTCTGGGCAACCTGTTCCAGTGTCTCACCACCCTCTTGGTGAAGAACTTCTTCCTAATGTCCAGTCTGAATCGTCCCATCTCTAGTTTTAATCCATTCCCTCTAGTCCTACCATTACCCGACATCCTAAGAAGTCCCTCACCAGCCTTCTTGTAGGCCCCCTTAAGATACTCTTCCTTTCCCTCAAGCCCAAATCTTGGCAGGAAAACTTGTGTGCCATATACATGGATTTTGGAGGTGTGTAGGTGCTCCTTGCCCTCTCTGAAAAGACAGTGGTGTGAGGGCCAAAGCTTGAGCCATGTCACTGGTGATTTGGAAATGTCTCTGTCCTAGACAAAGCTAGCAGCCTGTCAGTCCCCACGATCTTAGCGTCACTGCTTTGTCAGTGCTAGCCAGGGTAAAGCTGGTACACCAGACAGAACAAGGAAAGGGAAAATCCTCAGATACCTCTCGCTTCCCTTATAGTTTCAAAAAGGCTAAGGAAGGCGTCAGCATGGGGGATCTGAAGGTTCAGCTCTGGACTTTGTGGGTAGCTTTTCCCCAGCTGCACCTCTCTGGCCTCGTAGCTGTACAACAAGCTCTGCAGAGGATGGACAGATAGCTGCCACGCAGCACTATGAGCAAGACTCCCACTGCAGGTTCACTACTGTCCTTGAACAGGCAACAGCAACCGTGTATTCAGAAAAGACTTATTAGGAAGACATTTGAAAAAATTTCATGTCCTTTTAATGGAATTGTAGAAAGTGGAAATAAAGTGTAACCAAGATTGCAACTGTCTGCGTGACACTGATCCTCCCTGTTCTACATCTGAACTAGGAAGCCACTTCAAACACTAATAACATGAAGGGGAAGCACGGAGAAAGGACGATTATACTTCTCCCTGATGCCAAACCCAGAACAGTGTGATGGGGAGGGTACTCCAGTTCCAGGGAGATTTGGTAACTGGTCAGGGGAAGCGGGGAAAGAAACTTCCACATAAGCACACTGGCATATGGGAGACAAAAACAGCGAGTCAGATGCATCCCAGGAACCTTTTGTACAAATTAACTGCACCACAAGCAATACTGCCTGTGCCATTTCATGGAAGGGGCTGTGATAAACACGCTGGTCTTAACTCAGATTGATAAGTAGCAATTCACCTACCAGAGGGATAGCCACATCCTCGTACGGCAATTTATCTTCCCTCCACGCATCATCGATCAAATCCAGGATCCTGCCATCCCTTTGCACTTCGCTGTCCATCGTTGTAGCAGGTGAATACAGCTAAATCTGTGACACAGAGCAGATACTGTTTCTAATACTCGTGTCCCCAGACACATTGTTTGGACTATGGGCTTGCTCCAGTTTTGATCCCATTCCTATTCAGCCTTAACTTTTACGGAAAACCTTGATTTTCCTAATCTGCTCAAAATGGGGTTATAACCACTTCAGTAGGAGAACCACTTCATCTGAAAAGAACACTATCAAACCAATTGCAGATTGATGAATTGCAGGCTGCCCAGAGAGGCGGTGGAGTCTCCTTCTCTGGAGATATTCCAAACCCACCTGGACGCATTCCTGTCCAGCCTGCTCTGGGTGACCCTGCTTTGGCAGGAGGTTGGACTAGAGGATGTCCAAAGGTCCCTTCCAACCCTGACCATCCTGTGATTTTGTGAGTATATAAAACTAGCCTGTTATTATTAATGATAGAGATTTATGTGTGTTCATAGCTACTGACCTTTAGCAGTCTCCTTAGATGAGCTTGCGGCCCACGGCTGTCCTGTCCCCTCCAGCTCTGCACAGAGCCGTTGTCGGCTGCCTCTTTGCCCTCAGCCTCTCGCCAGCCTGGGAGAGAGCCAGAATGAAGTGTTTAACGCCACGCAAAACGCTGCCCAAACCCTGAAGCCCAGCAAACTGGTAAAATAGGAGAAAGAGAAGACCTGCTTTCCACCCTCACCCATGCCAGGGGTTGGTTAATCAAACCAACGGCCCTCCTTGATGTGTCCCACCCCCCAGGGCTGGAGACCACCGATATTTATTGCGAACCAAAGGGGGCTGGGGGCTCTCGGTGGGGTGCAGGAGCCGCCTGGCTGCAGCGCGGCGGCCTCCACAGCCCTTACACCCCCGGAGCTGCGGGGGCGGGCGAGGAACGGGCCTCAGCGCATCCCAGCTCCGGTAAACCGGGGGAGGCGGCCCTCCGCCCCTCCCGGTGCCCCCCTCCGGGGTGATCCGTCCCCCCACCGCTCCCGGTGCCTCCCCACCCCCGGGGGACGCGGCCCGCTGCCCCCATACCCTGCCCATCTCCGGGAGGTGGCCGCGGCGCCGGCAGTGCGCAGGCGCGGGCCCCGCGCAGCCGCAGCGCTCGCCCGCCAACGGCCGCACCGGCGGGAGGCGGACGGACCGGCCGACCGACTGACCGACCGGTCGGTGGTGGTGGGGTTTGCGGGGAGGGGAGCCAGTCTCCGCCCGGCCCGACCTGCTGCTGGCCTCCTTACCGTCGGTAACGGTCGCCGGCTGGGCCGGGGCGGCGCGGAGAGCCCGGCGCACAGCTCGGGCCCCGGGTGAAGGGAGCGGGGGGGAAATCGGGGGCTTCTCCTCAGGGAACAGGGCTGGGGGGCCCCGGGCAGCGCCTCCTCCCCTCCTCGGGGGACGCTGAGGTGACGCCGTCCCCGGCGAAGCGCCCGCTGCCCCACGGTGTTCCCGCCGGGCTCCGGCCTGGCCTGGCCTCGCCTCAGCCGGAGGTGGCAACACCTCTGCTCCGCTCTGGGGAGACCCCCTGCAGTGCTGCCTCCAGCTCTGGGGCACCAACAGCAGGACACGGAGGTGTTGGAGCGGGGCCAGAGGAGGACACGGAGATGCTGGGAGGGCTGGAGCCCCTCTGCTGTGAGGACAGGCTGAGAGAGCTGGGGGGACTCAGCCTGGAGAAGAGAAGGCTCCGGGGAGACCTTCGCACCCCTTCCAGTCCCTAAAGGGGCTCCAGGAGAGCTGAGGAGGGACTCTGGATCAGGGAGGGGAGCCATGGGACGAGGGGGAATGGTTTTAAACTGAAAGAGGGGAGATTTAGATGAGATCTGAGGAAGCAATTCTTTGCTGTGAGGGTGGTGAGCCCCTGGTGCAGGTTGGCCAGAGAAGCTGTGGCTGCCCCATCCCTGGAGGTGTTCGAGGCCAGGTTGGACGGGACTTGGAGCAAGCTGGTCTGGTGGGAGGTGTCCCTGCCCAGGGCAGGGGGTGGCTCTGGGTGGTCTCTAAGGTCCCTTCAGCTCTAACCATGCTATCGTTTCCAGCAGCTGGCAGGCTGAGGATACTTTGTGCTGCAACATGCGTGGTGCTTTTCTGTTCATTGTAAACTTGTTTCCAGCAGCACTTGGACATTACATCCTACTGTGGTTTTCTTATGCTAAATACTCCCAACCTTTTCTCGCAGTATTCTTAAGTGCTGCATATTGTAAAATTTTCTCCACTTGTCTCTTTGTCTGTACTGTGATTCTTTCTTGAGTTGGGATGTGAAACCTTGTTGTTTCTTAATTGCTTTATCTCTTTTTTTTGTAAATAGTTCCTTAATTTCAGAAGTGCCAGGGGCCACCTCTCATTGCTTCAGCTGTAGTTAATGGCAGAGATTGTTTCCTCTTGTGGTGTCCCTATGGGTCTTTACTTGTTAGTTGTGTGTAACTTGCACATGGTGGGTTGCAAGCTTGATAGGTCACAACATAATACTAAGTCAACGAAGCCAATGTAGCATCAGTACTGGCTAGAGGTGTCCAATTGTGTATTCCCCAAAACCTGGGTAAGCCAGTAAGGATGCAAAGTTGCAGATTCGGGTGCCTTACCTTGGGGGCCCTGCTTGAAGCCTAAGAGAAGCAGGAGTAGATGCTGTTGGGCTCTTCATGGTGATAGAGCCTTCGGCGTTGAACTGATCCCAGCCTCTCAGGGAAGGAGCTGCTGATAAAGAGCCTGCATTGCTCTCAGGATTTTCTCTTTGAATTTTAGCAGACATTCTCTGTGGTGGACAGTGAAATCTCTCTGAAAATCGATTCTGTGTTGGTGTGATTAGAATGAAACAGAGGAGCTGCTACTGGCTAATGCCTGCTCTCACCACCTGGAGAACTCTCTGGGAATGCTGTCAGCAGCTCTGGGGATCTGCTCATCTGCTCTCCTCAGCAGCTCTGCCATCAGCACTGCAACAAAGATGTTCTGCATGCTGATTGATTTCTGTTAAGCACAGACAGGACCAAAGAGAGATGAAACACTCAGAATAGGGATAGGATTTTTTTTTTTTTCTCCCTCAGTGAAATACGTATTTTTTGCATGTGTGTGGCTTAAAATAGAGCTGAACTCCCAAGGACAGGCTCTAGTCTCTGGATGGAGATTTAAAATGCTGTAGGAGCAGGCTAGAAGCTCTGATGGAAGTGAGAGAGAGTAAAGCTGAGTCTGTGTTTCTGAAAGTCTCACTTTCCGTGACCTGCTCCCTCTTTTGTTGATTAGTTCATAATGCCATAGTAATCTTTGAGGAAAGATGTTGTGAGGATCTGTCTCTAAATACTTGAGAAAGTGCATAGATGTTTTGTAAGCTGAAGATTGTGTGAATACCTCCACAGAGTGAAACTGAAATGTAGTTTTGTATCATCAGGATGAGTTTAACCATTTTTCTGTTAGAGAGCCACAGTTTCATGGAGGAGCTACTGAAATAAATTCTAGCTTTCCAGATGTGGTTCTATGGTAACTTTTTTTTTATTATTCCCTATTTTTGCCTTTAATGTAAACAAATTTACAAATAAGGTGAAACTTCTATGTGTTTGCATACATACATGTGTCAGTTAAAAATGACATCCTTTAAGTTACGAAGACAATGTACCGCTGCTGCTGTAAACCTTTGCAACTTATTTTCACAGCTTAAGGCACTAGAGGAGTTTTTAGAGAGTTAGTGCTATCTCAGAAGAAAGTTCTCACAACCGTGTGAACTAGCAACGTGTCCTGAATGCGCTCGTAAACTGTGTACTCTGTGTAACCTAGGCTGTCATCGAGACCCGGCAGAGACCCAGTTTATGGACAGATTCTTACTGCTACTTGCTACAAGGTGCTTATGTTTTTTTTTTCTCTGAAGTGGCAAATGCCCCTGTTGGAGATGGATCTTGGGTCGCCTGTTTGGAAGCCCCCCAGTGTCACTGATCCTCCGCAGTTTGGTGCACCCAGGAGCAGGGATCTGCCAGTCCCACCGTGTTGAGTTTGCCCGTTTGCTGAAGTGCAGATTCTCTTTCACTGCTGCTGTTTGAGTTATTCCCTTCATTAGATCCTGAGATTATATCACTGCAATTTGATAGTGCTGAATGGTTGCATTGGGGCTTCTTTTTTTTTTTTGTGGTAGAAAAATCTGTTTTCCTTTATTTAATGGATATTTGGCTTGTAAGTTTGTGAAGGTGACCACTGTTCTCACCTGTAATTGTGTGCTAATTGTAATTATTTCAGCTTCTTTCCTCTGTGGACTTCTGCTTGTTCTGCAGTTTGATGGAGAAGTAGCCTTGTTCCTACACTGCCATGGGTGAGCGCTGCTTTTGTGTACTTTCCTAGCTGATGAAGCCACCAGGATTTGGTGATGGAGGCTTTGCTGGAAGGAATGCAGAGGAATGGGCAGGGGAGGTACGTATGCAACAGTATACACCAGTCATTCAAAATAATTTAAATATTAACCTTCCCTCTTATTCAGAGTCAGATCCTCTGGTGTCAGACAAAGCTTACACTGCTTAAATAAGGGCTTTGGAGTTTGTCCACTAGCGTGTTCTGGTGGACAAATACAGGGTGCAGTGGCCTTCAGCTGGTGCAGAAGAAAAGTCACTGGGTAAGCTGGCTTTGCAATAATCCCTGACCAGGTATTATGGTCTTAATTGTTAGAAATTTAATTTTGCATCTTCCTGAAAACCTTACCTCTTTTTTTTTGGTTATTGTTGTAAACCCTTCTTACCTTGTAACATCAGGAGCAGTAGTGATTAAAGGTGTGAATAAATATTTTTTTTTTTTTTGTGTAACAGCCTTGCAAGGTTAATGAGACATGACTTTGTTGTCTGTTTTTATTGAAAACGTCCGATTATTTCCTGCTCATGTTGAAACTGCAGTCCCATTCATCTCTGAAGAATCCTTAATGCTGTCTTAGGTGAAAGTATCTGGACTTTCATCCCAGGGGGAGACTGTAGTGCCAATAACGGAAAAAAATGTTTTATGTGTTAAACAAGCATGAAGCAAAAGTCCCTGATGCCATTTTCACAGTCATCTTTGAGAATGTGACTCAAGTTTACTGCTACTGTATCTTCTACAGATAACTGGTTGCAGAAATCAAGTTTAGGCTTAGTTTTATATTAGCAGATGCTGTGAAGGAAATGTTCTTCCTTTGCATAATAGCTGCTAATTTTTGGTTAACTTGTAGGACAGGGTGAACTTCAAATGTAACTGATTTTTGGCTCCTTTAAGAAGTATTTCTTTCCCTAGAGAAAAACTGCCAAGTTGTGAAGTGTGCATATGCTCTGGGGGAACAGAGAAATTTCAATCCCTTAACCTATTGATTTCCATTTCTTTTCAGTGCTTCCTGTTTGACAGGCAAATTAAAGGGGTAAAGATCATCATGGAGTTCACTGCCCTCTAGGGCTGTATCTTGCAAGCCTTAATATTGTGCCTGGCTTAGCAGCTTGTGAAGTTTTGGAGGAGTTAGTTGAATTGGCTTCAATAATTACTGCACCAAATTAGAAATTGCAGCGTCGCCAGGGAGCATGCTCTCCCCAATGGATTGCGAATGTTTTATTCTTCATTATCATGTTGTCATGCAGCCCCCTCTACTTCGGGGTTTGTCTGCATTTGTGATAAACTTCTGCTTTCAGGAGCTGATAGCTTGGCTGTAAGATTTCTCTGGTGACTGAAACTTGGTATAAGATGCCTCTGCCTGGAGAGCAATTAAGGCAAATACAAAATATGGATAAAACATGCTCCGGTTTACTTGGATAATGCATAGTACTGAGACAAAGGGATAAGTGTTTATAGGTGCTTGTAATGGTTCCCTGCAAGACAAACCCCCTATGTTTAAAGTGTGTGGGTCATTTGTTCTCCCTGGGATTTCACAAGTATTCTTTGTTGGTCATTGCTAAATTTAGGTCTCTGCCCAGTGATAGGAGATATTGCATTAGAGAATGGGATGAACACGTAAATAGTATATTTACAAGTATATTTCTCTGCAAGCTAATTTGCATAGAGTTCAAAGCACTACATGTGCCAAGTTGGTCCCTTGGTGCACATCCGTTTGTTCTGCTGACTTTGTTGGTACAGCACGCTGTACCTGTGTTGAGTGGTGCCTGCTTTGTAACTTCAAGCTCTTTCCCGACCAGCGGTGGGTTCTTGACTTCTTGTGAGGCTGAGCTGCAGGAGCTGATGAAGCAGATCGACATTATGGTGGCTCACAAGAAATCTGAGTGGGAAGGACAGACACAGGCTTTGGAAGCTTGCCTGAGTGTTCGAGAGCAGCAACTTTCCTCTGCCAGGGCTGCTCTGCAGGAAAAATATAAGGAGGTACCTCAAGTTCATACTGTTTGCTGATTGGTGTCGACCTGTGTGTTTTACATGTTACAGTACAATATAAAGACTGAACCTGAATTTCAGAGTTTGACTTTGCGTGGACATGTGTTTTGAGTATTGTTTCATCAGTTTTGACTATTTCTTTTTAATGTTTAAATGCTAAGCCAAAACAAGGGGTTAACCTTAGTAAATAGCTGTGCTAAGTGAAACAGGAGCCTGTCTCATAATTGGAAATCAGGAACAGAATTTACAAGCAGCCTGTTGGAACAAGGTGGCAGATTTGTAATTCAATCAAAGTCAAGTGATCAGCTCCCTAAGGGTTGGTGGAAGTCCACAGATTGAATTGTCAGAGTTTCTAGAGAGAGCCCAGAGACACTGCATCTGGATATGACGGTAATCGATGGCCCAGCAACCTGCAGTCATTGGTAGAAAAAACATTTGGTAGGGTACACTTCGCCAAGATATTGCTGGGAGATTCTCCAAGGGCTCTTTTTATGCAGCTCAGGTTTTGTAGCCTTTAATTAAAGGCCTGGGGGAAGTGCAAAAAATTTTTGTATCGGTGGAGAAGTATCAGCAAGTGAAGTTTTTGTATAGGATGCTGACCATAAACTTTCTCTTGTGCAAATGAACTGATGTGTCTTTTCTTGGATCAGAGGAAACCAGCAGGAGTCTGGGTGGCTGTACCTTAAGATCTAGCCACATGAACTTTTTCTGGAAGTGTTTAAAATTTGTCCTTATATTTAAAGTTACTGTGTCCTATCTTTCGGCAGACTCTTTGGAGGAAGTTGCTTTGACTTCTTGGGTTGAAAGCCAGCTGATAGCTGCATAAGCAGTTGGGTTTTTTGGGGGCAACTATACTACAACTTCAGAATTACCCAAGTACTGCTTTAGCTTTTAGTACTTTGGTGTGGAATCTAGTAAAATAAAGAGAAATGTGACAGATTGTAGCAACTGTGGGTTAAGAACTCTGTAGTTTCTTATTAATATGGAAAGGTGCTTCTACTGGTCCGCATGGCAGGTGTTGAATGAATGTCTTTGTTACAGAGTTATTAAATCTGGAGTCATGCCACGGGATTTTAATTTGCAAGAATAGTGATTTTTATCATATAGGTTAGCATTGTTATTATCAATTGTATTTTCTCAAGACACTTTAGAAATATTTCTTACCACCAAAAGCGAACATTGATTTCAAAACTGAATTGTAAACTATGGTTAAGTCACTACTGCTTTTGCGTGCTTTTGTTTCACTCTTATGAATTTTGTATGGTAATTTCTTTTAATTTTAATTTAGTGGCTTGCTGTCCTTGGGACTTGCAGTTATAAAGGTGGCCACTCTGGATTGTGAATGGGAAAAAGATCCGGGGGGGGAAGCAACCCAAAAATCAGTCACGGGAGAAGTTAAATCAATATAAGGGACGTCTTCCCATGAGTTTCAAAGCTTTATTTCTTTCTTTGTCCCTCTCATCTCCATGTGTCTTTTGCAATCTCCACTTCACCTCAGTGTAGTAAGATAATGAGGTGGCCACCTTTTCTTTCGGTATATAGCTTGAAATCATAATGCATGTTTATGAAGAATTTTATGAAAATACCAAATAAAAATAGCCTTTTGACACAAGCCCGGACTGTCAGTTTCATCCCAAAAAATGAAAGCCAGAAACTGTCTCAAAACAATAAGCCAGAACAGAAGCAGTTCTGGCCCCAGCCTACCAAAGATTTAGGGATAGACTTAGTCTGATTCATAGTGAGTGACCCCATTGAAAGATGCAGCTGTTAACAGAATTAGGATCTTTTAATAGTCTTTTACCACTCTTACTATAATGTATATTTATGAAATGAAAACTAACCCCAGTACCTACTGACAAGAAAGCCCACTTCTGTTGTTTTATTTATTAGCTTTTTAACTCTTCTTTCAGGTTGACATGTTGCGTCACCAGGTAGCAGATATGGAAAAAGCCAAACAGGACATGGTTAGAGAATATGAACAACAGCTGAAGAAATTTCAAGAAGAGGTGAGCTGCAAAAAGAGAAGATTGGTTTTTAGTTCCCAGTTGATATACGATCTGATAGGTAAAATACTTTGCGTCATTGCTTTTGTTTAAATGCCATGCTTTTAAACCTTTCCGTTCTTTTAATGTTTATGTTCTTAGGAAAAGAGCATTGGGTGTAAACAAAGTAATATTTTTATCCTTCATTAGGCCTGTTTTTTGCACTTCGGGGGAACTTGGTGACAAACACAAAACTGTTGGGAGTATAAATGTATAGTGGATGTATTGTTGCAGTTTTCATGTGTTGGACATCTACAGAAGTTTACTGCAAAATTGTCCTGTCTTCACCCATCCTAGTCACCATGTCACCATAGTGCTTATTCTGAAGTTGCCATGGGTACAGGCAGCAGCAGTTTGCTCCTTCAGCATTTTGTGAAATTAAAAGAGGGTGGTGGTATAACTGGCCTTAGTTGTATGAGATCAAGAGCTGAGAATGGTATGTAGTCTCATCTTCTTTTGGCCTCCATTGACTGATTTTTGTTGGTAAGGATTTTGTTCTCTCCAGGCATATTAGTCTTAGCACACTTAATGAAAACTAAGTATGCTTAGAATATATTTTTTTGAAAATAATTGCAGAGCTTTCATCTCAAAAAGCTTGTTATTCACCACAAGGTGGTACCTGTGGAATGTCCTGCAGGTGGTACAACAGCATTCCATGTTCATGCCTTAACTCTTTGCCTGTCTCCACTTGCTTGTCACTAGCAGAGAGTTAAATGGCATGAACAGCTAGTAGAGCATTGACCTGTTTTCTCTGGAGGGTTGGGCCTAGTTCATGCTCACTGTAAGCCATAAGTTAAATTAATTTGGTAGTCTCTGCTTTGACGACAGAAGGCATTTGTCCTCATTTAAAACACCTTACTATTCAGTATGACTAACAGTCTTCATTCACTAGATGTTCCCGCTGGAATTGTGGATAATCTGGAAAGCAAAGCTGAGGTGCTTTGGCAGATCTGCCTAAATTGCTAAGGCTATAATACAGTGTGTGTGTTGTGGCCAAAATTGCAATGTGTTGGTATTTTACCCACACAGTATTAAGGTAGATGACATTAAGCTCCAGTATTCCTCAGTCTTCTGTTCTGGTACTGTTTGGGGAGAGTCTTTCTGTCTCGGTTTACCACCATTACCAGTAAGATTACAGGTACAGTGTCTTAACTCGCTGAGATTGTTGAAAGAATAAACCTGTAATCTCCTGACGTGTTTGGCAAAAGGTGTTCTTATATTAACCCTAAACCTGTACATCTCTCCGTTCCCACTGAACATGCCTGAGTACTTTGCTGACTTTGCTCTGGAGAACCTTTTGTAATCAGTGCACAAGGTCTTCATTCAGACGTGTTTTCTTCTCACAGTCCTCCTGTTCATCCATGGGCTTGGCTTTCTCCCTCAGTAAAATGGGAACGATGACTTCTCAAATTCATATGGCCATTTGGAAACTTATTTAATAGCTGATCTGGGGGGAGCTCATCAGATGGAAAATTCTGTGAAAGTTGCAAGTGATTATTTGCTCAGAGGGTCATTTAAATGTCAAAGAGTTTTTTCCTCATTCCTGCTTCTGATATGACTTTAGCATTCTAGCAGTAGGCGTAGGAGTGATATTTTCTGTTGGCATTCTCCACTCATTGTGAAATACATAGTGTATCTAAGCAGAAAATGACAGATGAAGTAGTGTTGATATTATGTATAATGGCGATTCTCAAATCTTCCTTCTCCCACTAAGCGGAAGAGTTCCAGTTCCCACCTGAGCTTCATGAGTGTATTTTAATCACGTAAGAAACGGTACCTCTGTGTAGAAGTACCCCTGCCCCGTGTGCGGTGTGATTTGCCCTCTGTATGAGGAGATCAACCCTGTGGCTGGGAGCCACCTGTAGAGAGAGGGATACCATGCTCTTGCTGCATTAACAACGCATGTAAACCTCCGCCTTATCAATATTTTAGTCATGTTTTAATACTGGTAAGACAGAGGTCTAATTAGAGCTGCTGATGTCACGACTTCAGTGGCATCTTGCTACTCTTATACAGCTTGGCATATTCTGCAATCCTGTTGGTATAATAGGCTCATTATACAAATAGAAGTCTTCACTTGCAAGCTGTGTGGCCTTGATTAGGGGAATTGTTTGTGTGAAGCCATTTTGTGTGCCTTCGTTAAAAGTGCTGTTTAATTCTTGCTCTGGGGCCTTGAACAAAGTTGTCTCTTTCACTGAATTCTTTGCAGTTGTCCAGGCTGAGGAGGAGCTATGAGAAGCTGCGGAAGAAACAACTAAGAGAAACTAGAGAAGAAGCTAACAATAGACAAGGGGAGGACCAGTTTGAAATGAACCGACTGACCAGGAAGCTGGAGGTATGTAGTGAAAACGGAAGTGCTAATCAGAGTTTGTATGTACTAACTGACTTTTTGGGCTTCAGTGGTGGCTGAATAGTCAACTAGGAAGTGGACTGTGAATCCTGCTGGAAAAGCACTCTCCATCTACTCTCCAGGTGTAGCTCTCCTCATCTGCTTGTGTAATAAAGGCAGTTTCCTGCACAGGGTCCTCCAAGTACACAGGATAAACTATGCTGCTGTTCTTATTCTTAGACTAAATAAAAGGAAGAAGGTGCTGGAAGGGAAATTAGTTATGTGAATGCAATGAATTCCAGCATGGTGGGGTTGTCATCTCACTTCTTTAAAGAGGAGGGAGCCACATGTTATACTTCTTCTCAACCCCGTCTCATCTTTTAATCTTTCTGCTATGCTGAGCTCAACCGCACTCAATTTTCTTCTCCTGTACCCTGAGGATGTGGCTAACAAACACATCTGACTGATGTAGTGTCCAATTTCTGGAGCAGAGATTAGCATTAATATTCTGTAGTTCATACTTGCCATCTTAGTGATTTCAATATCAGCATGTTTTGGAAGCTAAAGACAGTCTGAATTGTTAAACCTCTGACAGCAAATCCATGAAACTAGCCATGAATCTGTTAGCACTTAACATTTGTAAACAGCAGTAATTGACACTGACGTTTTAACTCAGGAGGGAATGAAATACAGCAAGCACAGTGTGTGAGGGGTTTTATACTGCTGAGTTGGTGCATCAAATGACTGGCTAATGGTTTCCCTGCTGTGGGGAAAGGTGCATGAGGATATGGTGGAGAGAGAAAGCAAACAGGGATACGAACTAGAAGGGGGCCTTCTTGTCAATTGCATGGATGTACTGCTGCAAGCCACCCCTGCTGTTCTTGCAGGAGTTTCGTCAAAAATCACTTGACTGGGAGAAGCAGCGCTTGCTTTACCAGCAGCAGGTGGCATCGCTGGAAGCACAGAGGAAGGCTTTGGCTGAGCAGTCTGAGCTCATTCAGGTACAATTAATATGTGCTGAAAGTTTTTGTTTTGTTTGTGGCAGCGGGTGGGAGGGGAGGGAGGGGGGAAGAGGGAGAGACTAATGAAATCTCTCAGGCTTGAATCCAGTTTAGGTTGCCATTGAAATGACTTTTAGTGTCTCGGTGGAATAGGGTTTACTTGTGTAAGTGCTGTATGGAAAAAAGATCTGGACTCTGTCAACAGAGGTTAGATAGACCTCGTGCAGCTCTCCCTGCCACCCCTCCGACTAGTAGACAAGATGGTAGGATGAAGCTTTCCCTAGGAGGCAGAGACCACAGCATATGACACTTCAAAATAGCTGTTACATCATATTGTGTAATTCAAAGCTGTGTACCTGCCAGCAGCTAAATATGTACCTTGTAGGTCCAACTCAGAAGATGATGTTGGAAAATAGTCTTCCCCTATGACAGATGCTTCTGCAAAGTACTGAAATAATAGCATTTTGCAGCCCCCCTCTCTTTTTTTTTTTTTTTAAAGTCTCTTAAAGGTATGAAGAAGTAGTGGGGCTGCTGTTCCTGAAAAGCGAATCACTTGGTGAGTTAGTGGTGCTGCAGCAGAGCAAGATGAATTGACCTAGAGCACAGCTGTGAAGTCACACTGACACAATCACAGCAGACACTGATAAGAAGCTCTTGCTGGGGGCTTTACACTTAATGGGCTCCTGAGTTGCTCTTGAGTGGAAGCTCCTGCAAGGAGGAAGTTTGTGATGACAGGATTGATGCTGGCTCTGACAGGGGCTTTGTGAGAGGCTGACACTAGGAGATCTACAAATGCAGAGAGAGCCGTTGAGCAGAAGGTCTTGCTGTTCTGCTGTCTTTGTATCATTGATAGCTCAGTTGTCTGAGAACAGATGTGTCCTTGGAGTGCAGGCTGGTACACTGGAGCTCAGAGGAACTCTTCTTACTGTGCAGCAGAAAAACAGGAATTTGGGGAAATTTTTCTTAAGTGGTGTAGATGACTTAGGTGCATAGGTACTGCGAACAGATTGCATGAATCCTCAATTTCTTTGAAAAGCCCGGCATGAAAGGGCTAAATTTTTGCCTTGGATGTTTCGATGCATTTTGTATGCTTGCTTGTTTTTCTGGCACAAGGTCAAGCTGAGCTCTGGGACCATGGAGTGCTTCCCCTTTCTCTTCTTTCAGCTGGCTTCCCCTCATATCTCTCGGTGCAGCTTAGGGCAGCCTGGCATTCTTATCCAGTGATGAGCACCTTCCTGTAACACCTGCAGCCTTTAAAGTCAACGAGTGAAACTTGGAATTCTGTGCTGTCCTGCACCCTCTGTGGCTGGAAATGAGAGATAGCTTATATGTTTCCTTAATGCAGAAATAAATGTTCAGGTAGTCTTGGGTGGAGAAAGGCTGCACTTTAAACTCTTGCCCCTCCTGATTACGTTTTCTGTCATGACTATTCAAATAATGAAAAGGCTGTAATCAAAATTATACCATAGCCTTCCAAATGCACAGTTCCTATAGTTTTCCCAGTTATGAGGCATTATGTGTCAGGCAGCAAATCAAGGCATGTGGTGGTTCTGAAGCTGGCAGGAATTGCTACTCTTAGAAATTGGGAGTAAAGGACTACTCAAATATTTTGTTTCAGCCTTTAAAAATTACAAGGTACTATACAGAAGGGGAATACGTGAAGTGAATATTCTTAGAAGCTTATATGAGAGCTGGCTTGTTAAATTTCACCAGCTAGCTATGTGGAGAGAAATGCTATGAACTAAAGTATTGTGCCTATAAATAATAGAGCATGTATTGTTTGCTAGTCATATGTTCCTTATAACTTTTTTTTTGTCTGCCATTAAAACAATGAAACATTCAAAGTGAGCATTCTCACAAGCTGTTAGAACCAGATATTTACTGCGTAAAGCAAAACATAATTGACTGTTACATCCAGTTCGTTTTTTCATCTGTTTTGTGGTTGTGTTTTTTTTCCATTGTGCACCAAGACCTGCTTTCCGTCCTGGTGTGGAATTAACGACTGGGTAATCTCTAGTTTGTGTATGGTATTTACAAGCCTTCTTCCATGCTGCCATTTCTCCTGGTCTAGCCTTAGATTAATGAGCAAAAAATAGTAGGTAGCTTTGCTCTTAGGCAGTTCATACTTGGACAACTCGAGTGATTTGAGATCCTCTTTTCCCAGATTCTCTTTGAGCACCTTCTGGAGTTAGAGGACCCCCTCAGGTTTTTTTTAATTCTGTTTTCCTTTGGAGGTTTTACCCATCGTGTAACCCTGGAACAATGCTTTCCCTAATTCCCTGAAAGGTAGTGTTCCTTACTTTGAGAATGTGGCTTGTTACACAAAGAAATCAGAAGTTGTTTTGAATGTAGCTTTGATACACTGTGTTTTCTGTAATTTAGCTTTAATGCAAACCAATTGCTCTTGGCAGACTCAGCTTGCCAATCGGAAGCAGATTCTGGAGTCGGTGGAGCTGGCCAGCCGCTCGGAAATCCAGCACTTAACCAGCAAGCTGGAGAGGGCCAATGATGCTATCTGTGCCAACGAGTTGGAGGTGGAGAGGCTTAACATGAGAGTGGATGACCTGACTGAAAACAATCGGATGATTCTGGAAGATCAGCAAAGAGTTCAAGAAGAATTAAGGCAATCCAAGAAAATGTTAGAGGTCAGTGGAGGAACTGTTAAGAAACTGAATAGAAAGCAGTGCTTGGGAGAAGCAGCAAGAAGGCTCTTCATCCCAGAACTGCCTCTTTCTAGGGCCATTGTAAAGTTCCTGATTGGCCTCCAAGCTGGCTTTGTACTTGTGTGGTGCTCTGCAGTGTTTCCAAGGGTTCCTTAAAAATGTGATCACCCTCTCATGGCATTACAACAAACTGATCTGGCCCATCTTGCAACGGTCATTCCTTCTCCCTCCCATGCAGGTGCTACAGGATGAGAAGATGGAACTTAGAGCCACCTTGCAGTCTCAAGAAGATTTCATTGACAGCACCAAGCTGCACCAGGAACACTTACAGAAAGAGCTGGCCAGGGTGACAGAAACTCTTTGCACAAAAGAACTCCTCATCAGGTAGCATCTGTGCTTCACTGGTACTTATGCCCTCGAATGCAAATCTATATTCCAGGTTCTCCCACTGAGGATGGTAGAAGTGTTTTCATACAGCTGGATCTGTGTTGGTTGATATATAGAATGGTACACTGTAGTTTCTCCCAAGTGCTGTGTTTCCTTGCAGCATTTGCCAAATTGCATTGCTTTTGAAATCAACTGATTCTCGCTGAGGAGTGTGGAAGGAATCAGCTTTCTACGGAGCTAGGTTTCTGGAAGCAGCACAGGGCTTTTGAGCTCTTCAGCTTTTTTTTTTTCCCCCAGGCATTTTCAGTCAAATGCTGGAGTCCTTTCAGGATTTGATAACGTGCGTATTAACATAGATGAGAGTTCTTGCTGATTTAATGAGTTACCTTGGTAAAGTAACTACATATGTGACAAAATCATCTTGGTCTCCCCCTTCTGCACTGGCAACAAGCAAAATCTATGGGGTTCTGGTGGCTGTGTGAAAAGGTTTTGGCATGTGTTACTTAACAGCCCCACTGTGTCTTGCAAGCTGTATATCTGCTAATGGCAGGGAGACTGGATCAGGGGAGGCCAGCATCAAAATAGGATGTCGTCTTTTCCAGAAGCCAGCCTGAACTCAAGCAGGGGGCTGTCATCCAGCTGACATGTTTGCTCATTCACAATGCACACAGGTGTCGCCTAGTGTTGGGCTTTATGTATTTTTCAGAGAATTCCAAGAAAATGGTGGTTATGTTCCCTGTATTACTGAACTTGGGCATGACATTTTTGTACTGAGATTAAAGTTCGTGTTTCTGCTTAGGGCTTTGGAGGAACGCTTGCAGGAGAAGCAATTGTCTTCCCCGGGGCTAGAGCTGGAGCATATACTACTGCAGCTGGATGTCGCCCAGAAGAAGGAACAGCACTTACAGTCAGAGGTGACTCATCTTGAGAACAGGTAGCCGACTGCTTGCTTTCCCTGGATGTGCAGTGAAACTCGGATAATAATGTAATACCTAATATATTGTGTTCATCAAGTTAACCAGTCCCACTGATTTTTTGTAGGCTTATTTTAAATATCAAAGGGCTGAAGAAATCAAATGCTATTCATTTTGCCATTTAATAGTGAGACTGTTTTGCTAATTGGTTGGCTGCTTTTCACCGCACGCTGTGGGTGTTTTCAGTGTTTTAGCTTGCTTGGGCTTAGCACCTTCATTGGTAATAGGTTAAGGAGCCTTTGTTGGTCAGATCTGGTTAGAACCAGATCTAGACCTTACTGTGAAATAAGGATTATAAACGAGTCTTCCTCTCTGAGCTTCTGGTTTTCACACTAATGTCTGAATGGGAAGTTTGTAATCCTACTATGGTAAAGCAACAAACAAGAAACAGGTATTATCTGTTAGATCAGCTTCCTGATCTCTTCTGAAATTATTTTGGTAAACAAAACCAAAGGATTGGTAAGGAACTTCTAGGTTAAGTGTCCAGTTTCTGTTATGACAGACATAGGAGACTGCTTGGAAGATCAAAGTTTCTCTGACCATGTCATCCTCCTTGGGGTATTCTAATCTGTAGTTTTACATTTGGCACCCAGCCTGGTGTCTTCAAATGCAAGGTGTGTACAGCTGAGTGAAGAGCTGGATGAGAATATCAAAGAGCTGCAGTCAATGGAAGAACACCATACTGAGTCAAAGGCAGAGATTAAAAAGGTAATGTTGCTTTGTTCCTGGAGAGTGGGAGAGGCACTTGTGGAGTCAGCTGTTTCCGTGTGTGTCTTGTGCCTCAGCAAAGACTGCAGCGCACAGGCAGCAAAACTCCAAGTGGGATCAATGGCCAGGAGTGTTGTGGAGGCAGTGGTGTGCTGAGGTGAAAGGAAGGGTGTAGAGGACGGGTTTGCAGGTTTCTGTACATGGCTGTGTGGTTTACTTTGCGACCACCTCTTAGGCCTACCCCTACTGCATGCAGTACTTCTCTGCAGGGTGGAGGTACTTGAATTAGTGTTGGAGGGGCAAATATGCAAAGAAGTGAAGGCCTGGAATCCTGAGTTTAAGCCTAATACAGACTCCCAACAGGATGAAGAACAGGGAGGGAATGGGTTTTGCTGCAATATGTCCTATCACACTTGAGACAGGGCTTCGAATGTGTTCTAGTCCGCATGTGAGAAAGGGAGTTTATTTCAGACTCGATACCTAGACATGAACTCAGGGACTGGAAGAAATGGAGCAGCTCATCTGCCACGAGGACCTGACCACAGTGCTCTGTGCACCCGAGGGAGGCAAGCCCTCCAAAAGGCTTGACTTTTAATAATGGTCTAGATCAGTTAGTGTGAGACCTTTCACTGGAGCATGGTCAGAGTAGAAACCTTATTGGACTTGAGTGAAAAACCTCACTTCTATGAAAATCTTTCATCCTTTATTCTGAATGTACAGAAGTGCAGATCTTGCCAGAGATGAGTGCTTGGTTACACATCTAAACAGCCACACAATAAATGAATCTCCTACAGGCTGCTGGGGAGGAAAGAGAGATTTATTATGGTTGTTTCTATTTTATATACTTGGGAGGCACTGAGGTGACATGGAGATAAATCACCGTATGTGTGGTATTTACATGGCTAGGCAGAGATCATTGGGTTCAATTTTCTAAAATGCTTGTAATTCTCAGAAAAATCCTGGAGGTTTGGGTGGTTAATATTTTTGGCGAATGGAGTACTAGGGAAGAAACTATGCTGTGTTGTTCTTCTCTTATGCCACTGAATAAATATACGGTGTGTCTACCAGAATATTTTATGCAGTTCAGGTCTGCCATCTCAAAAAGGATTGAATACGACAAGATAAGGTATGGAAAAAGATGATCAAAAGGATGGAGTGTTTTTTATACAAGGAACAGCTGAACGGAGTAGGACTTACCAAACTGGAAAAGAGATAAATGAGATTGAATGTACTAAAAATAAAATCATGCCCGTCATGTGGAAAGTAAATAGGGAATGATTATTCTCTCATAACGCAGGGACTAGTGGTCATCAAATGGAGTTATGAAAACAAAGAGGTATATTTTTACCCTGCGCATAGCTAGCTTGTGGTAGTTTGCCATTGGTAGCTTTAGTTGCTACAAGCTAATACAGATTCAAAAGGCTTAGGACAAATTCATGGAAGAAAAGTCTGGCTAGAGCTATTTAAAGATATCATCTCTGCCTCTGGAGTGGCAAATTGCAAGGTTGTATTATGAAAGTGTTGCCCAGTTATGGTAAAATATTGGGTATCTGTTGTTGGCCATGGAGGTACAATGATGAGTGAAAGAAACTGTGATTTGATCAATTTTTGGTCTTCTCAAGAACTCCAAAGCATGCAACTTATGTCTTGTGCCAGTTGGCAGTTGATGGTGTGGAAAACGATTGGGCTGAGGTGGTTTTCAATCAAGAAGGACAAGCATGCACAGAGGGCTTGTTACACAAAGTTTTTTGTTTTCCTGTACTTAGATTTCACATTATCATGTCCTCTTTTGCTGAAACATCTTTTAAAAGCTCATGGGTGGTGTGTGCATATCTTCCTCCAGCTGAAAGAGCAGCTCGCTCAAGCTGAACAAACTCACAGCAGTGAGCTAGAAGGGATGAAAAGGGAAATCTCCAGGTTGACACAAGAGTTACACCAGCGGGACATCACAATTGCGTCTGCAACTGGCTCCACGTCAGACCTAGAACAACAGCTGAGAACAGAGATTGAAAGAGCAGAGAGGAAAGCGGTGGAACACAGGGTAAAAAAGGCAGAAGACCCTTATGCTGTCTCTTTAAGGGATCTGGAGGCTTGGAATACCACCCTACACTTTAGCTACGTTAATAGTTTCCTTCTCTCTTCAGCCTTTGAACAAATACTCTGAGACCTTTCTGATGAAATCTTCTAATTTATGGTGTTAATTGAATCTGTCTCGCTGCTTCTTTTCAAACCTGTAACTGACAGTCCCGGAGAATTCTTTGAGATCACTCACACTAACTAGGCCTGGAAGAATACATCTTTGAAAACAAAAGTAAATGACTGTGTATGGCCTTCTCTATAGGGTCCTCCCAGAACTAACAGCCCAAGACTTGCTTTGTACTCCTGCTTGAATTGAGGGTGGACAATGCCTGTAGGGTGTTAGGGGCATGTGTTGCGTTCTTTTTTGTGAGCTTATTGTTTGCTTCTGTTTCCTCAGGTCATTCTGGTCCAGCTGGAAACCTTGAGGCTGGAAAACCGTCATCTCTCAGAGATGCTGGAAAAAATGGAGTGTGGTATGCTAGAGGTATGCATTAGGGACCAGAGATGGAAAGGGGCTAGCGTTGTGTGTGCCCTACCTGTGAACAGTAATAGTCTTTGCCCAGGCCTCTCAAAATGCTTGGTAGAGTTCAGTGAACTTAAAACCCAAGCCAAAAAGGCAATGTGTGAGGAAATAGGCCCAGAAATACTGAGCATCTTGTTCAGTCACAGGCTACTGAGGAGAACTGTGGAAACAGAGCCCTCATCTCAGTTTCTTCTCCATGGGCTCTGGCCCATGGTTTTTAGTACATTTTGTTACACTTCCATTTTATGTCAGTTTACCTCAAACCTCTAAGTCTAAGTCTGTGCTGTCCCTTTGACCTGTCTTGGAGCTGTAACTGCTCTGGTCCTTGCATCTTCTGGGGTAAGAGCATGTTCCCCTCCTGGTGTGGAGCCATTCAGCAGGGCAATGCCTCACGCTCCGCAGGCAGGTTGCAGCCTGGCAATATGGGCTGGACACCCTGGGGCAATGCGCTGGGAAGGAGCACTGTGGTGGGCTCCTGCTGATGTGCCACTCCCAGAGGGGAGAAAGGGAGCCTGCATGGAAGAGGCACAGTCTTGGCAGGAATAATTCCTGGAAGTAGTTGATTTTTATGCTTGCAGGAAGGAAGAAATGGCTGGTTTGCAAGTTCTGTCTCACACGAACCAGAATGGATGCCTCACAGGGGGCAAGGACTGGATTCAGATGGCTGAAAACTTAATGGGAATGTATCATCAGAGCTTTTATCCTGTCAGATCTGTGGGGAGGAAATACTCAGCTCTTAGTAGTAGTTTGCAATGATTATCAAATGTGCCAAGCTCTTGAGAAAGTGTTGAACAGAACCTTGTGACTGGTGAGATGGAGAAAAAACAAGGCTTTCTCGAGAGTTGATTTGAGGCTGAAATGACGTAGGGCCCATTCCTTTCTCCTTGAAGTGCCTGGTGGGCTTTTTGCCTGCCTGACTTATTGAAAACTTGACAGCAAAGCGCAAAGCAAGAAAAAAGGCCCCACAGCCCCATAGCACAGGAGTTACTGATCTTGGCCAGGTTCTTCTGATGCACATTTGGAAAGACCTTAGATAACAGCAGTAATGAGAATGAATTAATTATCTAAATTTAATAGAGTTGGCACAGAGAAAGTGTGAATGTCACAGGAGTAGAAACAACGTGAATTATATCCACCTAGCCTAGTAAGGAGAAGATGGGGAGAAGCAAGTTATTCAGAGTTTCAAAAAGAAAAAAATAATTCACTTTTGCCAGTGAAAGTTTCTAAAGGGGTATGGGTTATCCCAGGTGGGGAGGCATGCACAGCCTTTTGTCATTATTACCATAGGCTTTTGCTAATTTGAGAGAGGGGATCTAGAAAGGTTCCTGCAAACAAATTAGCAAAGGCCTATGAGCCTCTGGCCAGAAACAGATACATCTGAACTATTCTTGGTCTGCATTTCCCTGTTTTCAAAAGCATCCAGTGGTGAGAGAGAATTCCTTTCCTGGGCAGATCAGCAAAGCCTGTCTGGATGCAAGCACAGTAAGGCATATATAATTGACTTGCTCTTACGAAAGCCTTGACAATTTTGCCAGTGAAATTGGA
This sequence comes from Alca torda, assembly GCA_008658365.1. Lineage (NCBI taxonomy): Eukaryota > Metazoa > Chordata > Aves > Charadriiformes > Alcidae > Alca > Alca torda. The sequence goes on along the minus strand of CM018081.1, from coordinate 29,058,098 downwards.
GATTAGAGGATATGCCTTAAGGAATCGCTTGCTGGCCTTTGCTCTGGATTTGACTATGTGTCTTGCAAATCAGAAGTTTTTACTTCAGTCCTTTGCTGTCTATTAGGGAAAAGATGTCACCCCAGGAGCACTCAGTGAAGACTATACTATTGAACTAAATAAATTAAAATCTGAGAACCAGCAGTTGCGGAATGATCTAGCAGAGGCCAGAGCAAAACTGGAGCTCACTCAGCAGGTCTGCCAGGAGGAGCCCAAGGGCACTGCTCAGCACATGCAAGACGAGGAGCCTGAGGCCAGGGATGTGCAGTACAGGTGAGTGTTTTGTGACCCCAAGGTTGCTGCTTCCTTATTATGAAGGAGACCAGAAGACGTGGGGATGTGTGGGTTTTTAATGATGTGCTTTATGTATAGTATCTATCTCCAGCACACAGTATGTATAGGAGACCACAAGGGCTGTTTTGGAATCTGCCGTTATGCTTCAAGTAGCGCAATAGCTTTTAGTCCCAGCTGGTTTGCGTTCTGCAAAGCCAGCTAGTATTTGACTGTCTTTTGACTGCCTTTGCCTTTTTCTTTGGTTGAGAAGCAGTATGTGCTCTTTTTGGTAAAGGGATTAGATTTGGCCCGGGTGGCTGTGTTCCTTTCCTTTGCACAACTGTAGATTTTGGTATCTATAGTAGCAGAAGAGTGAGAGAGAATTTACTAGAGACTGGATGTGCATCTGGAAGTCCTACAGAAACAAGAGCCAGTTTGGATTGCCAGGGCTATTAGTAACCTATATGTTAATTGTTATCTCTGCACAAGTTTCTGCTAAAGTTCAGCTGCTAAGAGGCAAACTCTCAAACAGTTATGTGTTCAAACCTGCCTTCCAGGACAACTCGGGAAGCACAGCACAAACATAATGAACAAGCAGAGAAAGTACATCACAAGCCTGACAGGACTGTTCAGCATCATCAAGGGGGGCCTCAGAGATGGGGGGCTGCTGCAACAGGAACTGTGTCCCCTGAGACAGGTGAGCTGCCCACCCACACCAGCAGGAAGAACTCCACAGAGTCGCTTGCTATGGGCGCCTCACTGGGAACAGATTCTTTGCTCCACATGCTGGACGGAAACAAAGATTTTGCAGATGAAGCATCTAAGCAGTCCATCTCAAATCATCAGAGAGAATCTGTGCCTTTGGTAAGTGGTTGTATAGAAGTTGGTTGCTATTCAACAGCTGAGGATATAGCTGGGTTCTCATCTGGCAAAAGGAGCCAAGTTTTTGAATGTGTGATCTGGCTGGTATGTGTAGGATTCTGTAGGCACACATCAAATGTTAAACAGGGACGAAAAACCACTGCTGGATGGTTAGTACTTGGACAATGGGAGCCTTGTGGTTATTCTTCAGAACTCTCTGGGAAAGGGCTTTGTGTTTGGTATAACTGCGAAGCTAATTCCAGAAGCTCATGGTTCTCTCCATACTGGTGCTGTATATCAGTGTGCCACGATCTGCTTCTGTCATGTCAGAATTCTGCTTCGGCTCTTTGCTTGGGTCTGTAGTAGTGGCTCACAATGGACGTAGAGTGCTGAGTATTTCAAATCTGAAAGCTGGTGCTGCACATCTACATTCACTGTAATGCAGAGGGTGAGTCTGACCCCTCTGAATGGGAGTGCAGTAGTCAGCACACTGAACTTAGAGTCTCTTATGCTAGCCGACAGGAAAGCCTGACATTGGTGCTTCACTGCAGAAGGGGAGGCTATTGTTTTTCCTAGTTGCTGATCACACTTTTGTAGTAAGAAACCCTGTTGGCACCTTCTCTGTCCTCTTACCTCAGCTCAGCTGCTGGAGCACTTACCCAAGATACAGGAAACTTGGACTCAGTCCCTTCTCCCTTTGGTATTTAAGACCATATATCCCAGTAGCCACTGTAACGACCAGGCTGTAGACTGACTGAATCAGGGAGGGGGATGGAGGAGGGACACTGGGAATAACTGCCATACCCTGGGCCAGACAGGGCTGCTGTCATTCAGGAAGGGCAGAATCCTAGGTGCTGATCCTTGCTCCAGACGTGTTACCACTAGCAGTCTTCAGAGTATTTTCTCTGGTTGTGTGTCAGCAGTGACAACACACTATTTTTATTTTGTGGGGAGCCGAGAGAAGAGTCTGATGCACAGATAAGCGGAGGCTTGTCAGGTTTGTACATCTTGATGAGGTTTACTACCAGGAATAGGTTTTGATTGTTTCAAGACTGAAGTACCTTGTGGGCATGTCCAGAAAACAAGTGTTGGGAGCTTAGGGAACTGTAATATTGTAAATGAAAACTCTTCAGATTGCAGGATTGGAACTGAAGTGCAAACAGTTCCACTTCAGGGTCTGAAAAGCTCTAGGGCTTGATGTTTAGTAGAAGAGAATGTGCTGCTGCTTCTTCTGAGAGGTAGAAATAAGGTTTCTAAGGAAATGCAAACATTTCTCCTGGTGTTCACTGGGACTCCCTGCTCGTGGTCAGGCTCCGGCATCTTTTAGGTCAGGTTCTTTAACATAAAGAGAGGAGAATTCTCATCAGTAGGCAGTAGCGGGGTAGGAGAGATTTGCTTATTATCTGCAGCCTTTTTTCTGCTTCCCTTTATTCCTGGCTGTTCAGAAAACCGCAAGACTCCAGGATTCAGAAGTAACCAGTTACATTCTGTTGCCAAGACAGTGAGGCAAGTTTTCTGTAACGGAAAGCAGCCCCTTAGTAAGTTTATAATTCACCTGCCAGCCCCTCTGCAGGAAGATTCTCTTCGTCAACTTGTAAATTAAGCTTAGTTTAAAAGGTTATTTTTGTAAGTTAAGAACTTGTGGGTAAGTGATTTGAGTAGGAGGAATAGGTCTAGACTGTAAAAGCAAAAATCTGGGCTAGTTTATTGGCCATTGGGAGCTGAAGTGGTGTTCAGTGAGCTGCGATGGGAGTGTACTTCCCCTGTGGGATTGTAGCAGGAACCCATTATTTCAGGGAAGAAGAGGAGGTATATAAAAGAAAGCAGAGATATTCCCAGTGCTGGTCTGGTCTGGCAGTTCTTTCCCTTCCCTGGAACCCAGATTCTGAGATGCTGCTGCTCGCTGCCATTTTCATGAAGACAAGGAGCAAGATGTAGACCTTAAGTGTGAGGCTGCACTAACACAACCATGACAAAACCCTTGGTATTTTGTAGTGATCTTCTCTAGGCTTATGCTGTGATTACACGTGCCGTGTCATTCCCTCTCATTATTTGAAGTGGAGGCCTGGGAATTGAAGTGAAACTCCAGTTCCCCGAAGTAAACGGTTGGTTCTTATTGATAGCTCTGGGGTCAGGGTTCTGCCTGTGAAGTGCAGCAGTTACGCAGGCATGTGGAGGGCTTGTTTCTGTTCAGTGCTAGCCCTTAGAGAGGGGACCTGCTGGAATGAAAAAGTTATGTGTGCTGAGGTACCGATTTTACTCCCTGCAGTTTTGGTGAAGGCTTGGGAGGCTTTCACTGTTGGTTGGAGACTGTTGGGAGGGACATTTACCTGTGATAGAAGCGTGAGAGCTAAGTGCTCAGTCTGTCCAATAGGACAGAAATGACACGAGCCTTTTAGAAATGCATTTAGTTGCATGGTTTGCAGATCAGTAGTGTTTCCGGCTGAAACTTGGAATTAAAGAATCCCTGATATCCCTTTGTTTCCCTTTAGTGCCCCCTGCCTACAGCTTCAGTTGGATCGATAGCTGCAAGATACCTGGAAGAGGAAGAACTGAGGTCCCAGCACATCCTGGAGTGCCTGAATGCTCACATAGAGGAACTGAAAAAAGAGAGTGACAAGATAGTGAGACAATTTGGACACCAGGAGTAGTGTTTCTCACTGAATTTGAATGCTGGTTTACTTACGTAGTTCCAGACTGTGACTGGGGACGTATCTATAAACCAGTTGCCATTGGGGAACTTGCATGAGAGTCTGTATCTCCCACTTTGAGCTGGATCAGCAGGATGGACATTGAGGAAAGGAAGCTCCTCTCTCACATGTTTGAACTGATGGATGGTATTGCACCACAAACCCGTCTGCTTGCTGTAGGTCAGAGAGCTGCATCAGAGGTGTGTGTTTGTGCACTCACTCACAAAAAGATTGTGTTTTTCAGAAGCAAGCCATTTGCTAATTTTAATGTGAAGTATTTTATGTATGTTTTATACATGTAAAAGCATTGAAATAAAATGGAATGGAAAATCACCTCTTTTTTTGTTTGTACAAATATACAGAGCAAATATCTTGTGGCTGATCTTGCCTTCTCATCAGGAATTTTGATCAACGCCTTTTCCATCCTTTCCCTCCCACAGCAGCTATGTTCTTCAAGGAACAAGGAATGTAATTCCCCTTTCCTTCAGGCTCTATGTTCTTCAAGGAACAAGGAATGTAATTCCCCTTTCCTTCAGGCTATCTGTATTTTCTCCAATTAATTTCCCCTTAGTGGAATTTCTTAATACTTCCTGGTTCTTGCAACTTTTGCCCTTTTTCTGTTTTTATAGTATCTGGTGTCTTTATCTTGCCTTGCACGCTGCTTGAAGTACTGCAGAATAGCTGAGGAATGAATGGCTGAATCCTGACTGTGGTCACAGCCCTCATAAAAGAAAGGAGAGTAGCTGGAACTGGAAATGAAATTGGATGGGAGGGGAACCCACAGACAAGTGAGATTCATCTCTACGGCAGGCGCAATTGCAGCTGCTGTGTCAGCTGGTATCAGCCTGTCTGGAATCTCGGCAGTCTTGGACACCTTCCGGTCCAGTTGAACTGCTGCATTGAAATACATCTGTGACCTGTTGTGAGGAATATATTCAGTCCTTCCTCAAGGAAAGCACGTTGTGAATGAGCAAGCAGAATGTGTTTCCTACAGACTTGCCTTTCTTCCAGGGGCATTCTGCAGTTCTTCCTGTGGCTGAGCCTTCACAAGCCTTGTACAGGCATGTCTGTAAGCTTCCTCTTCCCTTCCCTCAGCTTCAGCTTGTCCTAGAGCAGCTTAAGGCTGTGGAGAAACAGGAATTCAAAAGCAACATATACATGCAAAAGCCAACCATCCAATTAGGCAGATGAATTCAGCAAAGGCAATGTCTGCAGACTCCATCCTCTTCGTCATGCCATAAAATGGGGCTGCTCTTGGTCAAGCAATTCTGCATTCCAGAGCTGAAAAGCATTTGACTCAACAAATCCTTTTATTTTGCCTTTCTTCTGGAGTTCTTTGAACAAGGATAAAACCTTCAGATCCATTCTGGACTCTTGTTGTGCAGTCTCTGTAATGAGGCGTTGAACTGCCCACGGCTGGGGATGAACGATGCTCATTTTGTATGTGGTCAGCGTTGGCCTCGGTTCCTGTTCAGATAAGCGATTTTTGGCACTTCCACCTGAACTATCCAGATTTCAGGGAAGGACTTGGTCACGGGGTGTTTTGACAAAACCTGAACAACTAAATAGAACAAACTGTTGTTTCCCCTTCCTGCACAAACCTATAGATCCACTGTGCGGTGTGCCAGAACTCTTGGGGATTCCTCACGTCCTTCCGTGGGGGCAGCAATGCCCTTTGTTAAATGATACCTTACAAACCATTTTGTATTTCCTGAAGATTTGTTAAGTTACACCATGCAGTAAGCATTTTCAGAAGTTTAGAAGACATCTTGGCTCATTAGTGATGTTTGCTTCCATATCCCTTTCCTTTAGAGATATTTGGGCGTTAATCTTCACGTTGGCAGAAGTGAAGGGAAGCTGAAGATGATCTATTTGTTTAATTAGCAGCTCTAATCCTACAGTATTTATCAATTTCTAATACATGTAATAAGCAGCTTCGTTCGGGGAGTGGGCTGTAAAAATTTGATCTAACGAGTAAAATTTGTGATGGGGGAACTGCTGAATTGCTTCTCTGTGCTGGGGTGTGTGCTGTGCCTTTCCCACCTTCTCTCCTTGCAGATGGCTGGTGCCACGGGCTCCGCTGTTTCTGGAGGAGCTGAGCATGGATAAGAGGCGAGGAGGACAGAGGCTGAACAAGGCAGAATGGTGAGCTGAAGAGTTTCCCACTCATTTTTCAAGCGTGTGCCTTTCTCGCAGCCAGTGTGGAAATAGCAGAGCGTCTGCTTGCAACCCTACTTGTTCCTTGGGTGAGGAAGCGAGCTCCTGAGGAGATGGAAGTGCAAGCACACACCTGCGAGAGAGAAAAACCAACTTGTTCTCCACAAATTTAATTTACTTTCACTGAGAAACGAGGTATTTGCAAAGCTGAGCGATCTGAATTCATAGCGCTAAGTAATTGTGCCTCTCGGGGGTGCAGGGATTTACAAAAACTGCTCAGTCCTAAGGCCTGCCAAGGGAGAGCTCTGCCCGAAACGGGAGAGCTGGTGGTCCCGAGATAACCAAGGAGCCTGTTCCAGAGATGTTCTCCTGGTGTTAGACTCTTGGCTGCGCTGAAGAATGTGCATTTTTTTATGAGAGGGAGGAGGAAAAGGCTTGTTTATCCTGGAGGGAGATGTCACAGCAAGCACAGATTTCTGAGGTGCTTTTATCTGGGGCTGCAGGGTTTCTTAGGCGCTCGCTGCCTTTGCAGTGTCAAACAGCCCTTGGAATAATCACCTGGCCTTGGCAGCTTTATAATTAATGAAGATAGAGAGGCTTTTGGGGTTTTTTTGTGTGTCTTTGAACTCATGCCTTCGATAGCACTGAAGAGTTTCTTGCAGATTTGCAGGGCTGGGCCAGGTGTTTGTTTTCTGTTTGAAACAAAAATGTGGAAATGTGTTCGTACCAGCCTCGCGTCTTGGAAGTGGGGGGCTGTTGGGGGATCTGCCTGTCTTCAGCATGCCATGGAGCTTCTTCCCTGTGTGTGAGAGTGCTTTGGGTCACTCTTTGAGGGTTAAATCAGCCCATTTGCTCCCGTATAGGTGTATGTAACTGCAGGTGTCTGAGTTTTGCGGCGTTGTGCGGGGGGGAGGAGGGAATATTCCCTGAGATCTTATCCCTGAATGTGTTTAAGAGTTGTTTAGATGTGGTGTTGGGGGATATGGTGTAGGGGAGAACTTTGTAGAGTGGGGTTGATGGTTGGACTTGATGATCCCAAGAGTCTTTTCCAACCTGAACGATTCTATGATTCTATAACAGAGCACGTGGGGTTGGAGACAGCCCTTTGGAAAGGGAGCCTTTGAGACGAGGAGGAGCAGGGACTGTGTTTGTGCTTGTGTAGCCCTGCAAAAGGAGCCTTTACCACGGCTGCCCATGGGTTGTGCCTGTTTGTGTCTCCCTATGTGAACATCCAGTGTTTGGTTGCACAAAGGGCGTGTGTGGTTTGGTATCCTTGACCCTGTTATGTGGAAAAAAAGTAGTTTTCATTGGTTGCTAGGCTCTCTGGGATGCCTCCTTATCCTCCCATTGTAAGAAGTGACGTGTTTGACTGGATCGGCTTGACCTGTAACAGGAAAGCTACTGAAATGTGTCCTCCTTGATCTGAAAAATGGCATCTAAGGAAAAAAAGAATGCTCCTGCTAGGCACCAAAATAAACCAGGGCTGTCTGCTTACAGACAACACTCACTTTAGCCTTCAAGGCTCTAGGCAATCAAAAAATCTCCAAGTCTTTCTTGTATCTGTGCTGTTTGGTGTGTGTTTCTGTCCGGGCAGTGGTGCCTGTTGGGTTCAAAGGCTTGTTAGTCTTCCTGCAGGGAGGAGCTGCTGCTACCACCAGCTTTTGAGGGCAAAGACACTAAACTGTTTGGAGGAGGAGGACTTAAAACCTACTTTTTTGTCATGTATGGAGCCTCCTTGTCTCCAAGTACAAAAAAGGACCCCAGAACATTGCTGTGCTCCTAAAGTAAGCTTTGGTAGCTCACGCGTTGTGGTTATACTTGCAATTTGTGCCTCACTGAGCATTCTGCTGCCTGGCTGCAGCGCCAGGTTCCCTCTGCACTCGGTCAACTGGCTTGAAATGGGGACTCAGCCCTGTTTGAGGGATGATGGAGGAGGGCTGGGAGGAAGCAAGGCTGCTGCGGGCGGGCAGCCCTTCGCTATTGCCTGTGACTTCTGCCACCCGGACGCTGAAGAGGAGCGGGGTGTGGGAACGACCTGTGTACAGCAGCTCCGCGAAGAGGAGTTTGTGTTGTTTGTCAATGAAACAGAATGCAAAACCATCACAGGTTTATTTTAAATTCAAGCTCAAACATAATATGTCTCTCGGGTCACACTGATGCTTACGGACATCTCGATCATTGATGAAAACATTGCTTGATCTTATGATGTGTATTTGTGAGATTCGCTAGAAGGCCCCCTTTGCCTTGTGCAGGTAGGGGTTTTCCAAGAGTACAGCACCAAATAGTTTTTTTAACTAATAATGCCACTCAGCCTGCTGTTCCACAGAACCCCTGAAGTTCCTTAGTTGCAGTATTGCATACACAAGTTGGAGTAAGGAGTGATTTTTTTTTTTTTTGAGAACTTTATTCTCCGTTTTACTGTAGTTGTAGTTATGGAAACACCTATATGCTTGCGGTACAATTACAGTGTTAATATTGCAGAAAAAATGCTCACAATTCAAATTTAATTCAAATATAAAAAGGTAAAAATGATTTTGTTTATTGCATTAAAGAGTCAGTGTAAAAAATCATTTCGCAGTATCGCTTCAATTTGTAAGACAATGAAGTGCATGAGAAAACTTCACGTTATATCTTCTTCCTGACACTTCTCTCTCCTGGGATGTATTTTGCAACTTGACTAAAGATATACAGAAACTTGGTTTAAATATCCTGAAGCTCCTCATGTCCAATATTGCTGCTCAAAACCAGGGTGTACTTTCTGCATCCTGCCCCAGAACTAGGTGGATTCTTCTCGGAGTAGCCATTGTAAGACTTTTCTTGTGGTCCATAACTTGGAAACCCGCGATTGCCGCTGATACTGAGGGACCTATGGCCAGACAAGTCGGCTGTTTTCTTCAAAACGCGTGTCTGGACAGTATTACTGGGGGTTTATTTAATTTCTTCCACTGTTGCTCCCTTGATAACAGGATTTTCTGCTTCTTTGAACTTCTTTGAGCCCTTGGTCTTGCAAAAGCCTGCAAGTGTTGTCCTGGATGTGTTGAAGGAGGAGATTTGATCAAGAGGAAGAGATTTGATCAAGAGAATGAGTGATCTCCTGAAGCTGTATCGGTTTTGGGCATGTTGGAAAGGTTGGTTCATGCAGGTGAGTGAAAGAGCAAAGAGAGGGGTGTTACTGGGACTCAACTTCATATTTCAGGACGTGTGAGTAGAAGCTGTGGTTGGCGTTCTCCTGCACCATCACAAACACCTCTCTGCATCCTGAAGTGTTGCAGGTCCCCTCCCAGCAGCCTCTGCTCTGGGTGAGAGGGTGAGCGTCATCAGCTTGAACCAGCACCTTTGCTATCCCGTGCATTTTGAGTTTAAACTGAACGTTGCGATTCGCCTGCAGCAGGCCAGAGAGCGGCTCCAGTATTTCATAGTCTTCCGCCCACTTACTGTAAACCTGAGGGAAAGCTGGCCACTTCACTTCAGTGTTCAGGCACGTGATGAGGTAGTTGAAGACGTAGTCGTAATTGCCCGGATCGGACTTCTTCTTGGCATAGATTTTCAGAACAAAGTTCCCCGCGTGGGGGAGATGGATCTTCAGCTCAATTTGGTTCCCGCGGCGGATTTGCATGATGTGCTGCCTTCTCTCGGCCTCCGTCAGGCTGCTGTTATCGCAGTGCAGCAGGGCGATGACGCTTATGTCTTTGCCCAGGGTGAAGGTGAGAGAGCACCGGCCGTCGTTGGTGTGGATGACAGGGTCGGGGTGTGATGGCCTCAGGAACCCTTGCCGCTCCGTGAACCAGCTTGGTCCGACAGGCTGATGCAGGCCCTTTGGGAAACGCATGGCCTTGTCCACGGACTCGCACTCTACCACATATTCCAACACGCAGTTGTAGACATCTTCTGAGGCTTTGGAGGGCTTGGCAAAGATCTGCAGCTTGTGACTCCCTGTCTTCTGTGGGTAGATATCCAGCTTCATTCCGTGTTTTTTCAAAGTCATTAAACCGTGTTCGTCTGTTCCCTTCAGCTCAAACTTAAATAATGTGGCAGAACGGCAATCCACTGACACGGAGGCTTTTCCATTTACTATGAAATACAAAAGAAAAGAAACCGCATTGGAGTCTCAGTACAGTTTTCGCGTGTACACCCTGTTCTGGGAAGGCTAATCTGTCCCAATAAATTGCCGCTTCTTTAATAGTGAAATAAAGGGCTGCAACTGAGAGGTCAGAGCTTGTCAGCTGTCTGTGTGGACCAGCGTCTCTCAAAACGAATGAGGTGAAGGGTGGCCTTTGTTTTGGAGGCGTGCATTTATCCTATTTGGATATACACTGAAATGGAGCTGTCGTCCTATAGAATAGGAAAGCCTGTGTGAAATATAACTGAAAATACTGTCAGCCCATGTGCTTGAGAGGGGCTTAATTAGATGTGATTAGACCTGATTGCTAGTCCAGTAGCTGTTCTGAGAAGCTTCAGAGGAAAGTGCAGGAACCCTCCAGCACATAGATATGGGATAATCGACCTCCCCGCGAGCCTGTTCCCAAACAGCTTGAAGACAACGTTAAGTCCTAAACTCTTGTTGCCTTTAAGTTTTAACTCTGTGTTTCCAGCATTCATAAATTAGCTATCTCTAGTTGAATTCCTGCAGCTCTTCTGAAACCTGAGGGAGATGACCCTACATGTGGGCCCCGTAGTCCATTGGTGCCACCTGAACAGTTTTGTGCTGAAAGAGCTGCTGGATTTACTCGGGGTGCTGAGTGTCACATAAAGAAGTGCCCGTTTACCCATCATTCAGTAAGTCAAACTTCTGGAACATCGTAAAAGGTTTTAATCTCATTTTCAAGCCAGAGTTGCTAATAAATAGTAGTCGTGCTTCTAATTTTGCACCACTGATGCTGGCTGAAAGAGTAACTCATCCTCAGCTGCTGACTGAGGCTTTCTTCTAGACCCTGGGGCTATGATGAATTTTTTCACAGCTTGAACAAACAAAAAGAAAGAAAAGAAAAGAAAAAGAAAAGAAAAAGAAAAGAAAAAAAGACCCTCCTCTGTGCCAAGAGCTTTGAGTGCACTCTGCTTGCCAGGACCAAGCTGGAAATGTAATGCGGCGCACGCCAGACGGCGTGTGGGGGCTGCATGAGGAAGGATGCTCCGCAGCCTCCCTCCGCGGGGCGTTACCTGTCCGGATGACGGCTGTCTGCGGCTGTGCGGTCAGCAGGCCCAACGTGTAAAAACTGCTGTTGTGCAGCATGTTGTTCTCAAAATCTTTCAGCGTCAGGGTTGGTTTAAGAAGCTGCCAGTTACTGTTATCAGGGAAGTGGTTATTAATGAACAGAGCCGGGTGAGTGAGAAAATAAAACTCATTGTACCTGGAAGGAGGAGGAAGAGATTAAAGGAAAATGAGTAATTATGAATAGTTAATTCTCCCTCTGCGCAGTGGTGGTGGTTTCAACTGGAGGAAGTCGGGTGTTCTGGGCTGCTGAGAAACTGAGGTCAGTGTGTTTGGAATTCTCCAGGCAGAGAAGGAACCTGAGCTTTGCTTTTCCATTCCCAGGGCAAATGCTGAGCTGATAAATACCCTTATCAGGGTATTTTATCAAGCCAGGGTAATTGCACTATCCCCTGCCACCATGGGCAAAAGAGGGAGGCACTGCTTGTTGTTTGGAAGTGTGGAGGCACCACCTCTTGGGCAACTGAAAGCTATGAATTGAGTGTCGCGTCGTATTGCATAAATGGAAGATGTGATAAGCAAAACAAGTTCGCTCTTATCAGTTACGTGGCTGGCTGCTCGAGGCTGCTGCCGCCTTTTCACAGGTACGTGCTCTGTCCCTTGTATAGGAGCCCAAATACCTTGCTCAGGGCTTCGGGTCTTGCTGTGGGACCTAAAATTTGTCACTGGTGTCTCTTAGCACACCCGTCGACTTTCTTCTACATTTGGGGTAGGTTTCTATATTAACACAGAGGATGTGTTCTTTACCTGAAGGAGAATTTGGTGAAAGAATCGTCAACAGCACCGCTTCCCCAGGTGCTATCAAGTAAATGCCACCTTCCATCAAGGTAAACAGCGTTCCAGGCATGGTCGGAGTCCCCTGTGAAGGTCTGCCCGATCTTGTAGCTGTAGCCCTTAGAGTATCCTGATAGCTTCATGCACTGGATTCCTGCAATGCTAAAAGGAAATGATAAGATGTAGCAGGAGACTTCTGTTTTAAACCCATCAGCGTGGAATCCTTTCCATGTGGGAGGAATAAAAAGGGGGAGCAAGGTCCAGCACATCTGCAGAACTTCAGCCCTGTGGACCAGCTCCAGCAGCTCCTTTGGTGCCTCCTTGCAGTTGAGTCCCGGCAGAGTTAGGGGTTTTAAATGTCTAAGTGTGTGAGTGTACCGTACCTCTCTTTGAAAACTCAAACTTCTGACCCTGGTGGCAGACTACTGTGGTAGATGTCTCAGTTGATACATCTAGAGATCGGCAACTTTTTGACTTTGACCACTGACGTCACATATAGACTGTGTTTTTCTGGGCTGTGCGGGAGAATGGCTCCATGTGGGGTGTGTGTGCGAGAGTAACCCGAGGTAGCGATGCCCAAGGTGGTGTGTAGGGGCCGTTTTATCTTGTAGCCTTTGCACAGGCACTTGGAGAGAGCATCCCGCTGGAGGAAGGGGCTCTTCTCTTCCAGATTTTGCATATTCCTGCTCTTTTGGTCTGAGGCACCATCAATTCAACGTTGTTAGAGGAGGGTGACAAAGATGAAGTGTGCTTAATTGCTCTCTGTCTTGTTACTCAGTGGAATCCCTTTGATGCTGTCCACAATTAGCCCATGTAATTATAAATTAAAAGTGCGTCTGTTCATGCTTGCGTTCTCTCTGTGATGGTCGGCCCGGTGTTTGACACCAACAAAGATGTCTCAGACCTCACGGGGTTGTGGATACTGATTTAGTTTCCTTAAAGAGTGAGTTTGTGCTTGTCCAGGGTACAAATGATTAGTCTCTTTATTAAAAAAAAAAAAAAAGAATACCTGTGTTGATGTGTAAATAAGATTTAATTAGGCACTGTGTTAATAAGCTCTCTGCTGTTGATGGCAATGGATTCTAACATTGGCATCTTATTTCAGCATTAATCTAAAATTGCTTCACTTAGAGGATTGTCTTTTGCGTAGGATGGTATTAACATTTTTCCTCCTCATTGAAAAGTGCATTAAATGGACCAGCTACCTTAAACAATAAACTGTGCACGCTTCGAGAGCGAGATTGTCTGCATAATGTGGGTTTAACTCAGAAGAGAAGTGATATTTATGGGGAAGATAATTAGCATGGTTGTTAAGAAGTCGAGGCCTGGTAACAGATCCTGGCTGGTAATTGGCAGTGCAGTAGTGCTCACGGCGTGCAAAAATGGAGATGATGTTGGTTTAAAGGAGAGGTGGTCACTTCAGCTTCTTGTACGGGCTTGTGGAACTCAAACCCGGACGTCTTTGCCTTACATAGTTACTTGATACTCTGTAAGAGTATCGAATTAAATTCTTTAACTCTTTCTTAAGCTCTTTGAGAAAGAGTATGAAAAATGGAATCACAAGTGCAAAGGGCTGATTGAGAGCCAGCTGGGAGCTCGCGTTGGGCAGCCTGCAGAGAGGAGACAGAGTTCTACGGAGAGGAGAAAGATGGCAGTCCCCCATCCTGCAAGAGGTGGCCCGCCAAGAGCAGAAGGGAGCAATGCAAGCCAGCTCTCCTTCAGTGTGGGCCGTTACGAGGTGCTGCCTGTCACACAAGGTATTCCCAATGAACGTGGCAAGACTGGAAGGAATGCCATTGAGAAACCTGGCGTCACAGGTGGTCTGTAAAGTCTTTGCCAGCCCGCAGTGGCCTGTGAGCCAAATTCTAACGTGGAGCCGGGCAGTAAATCTGGAGCAACTCCACTGACGAGACTGGTGAGGGCTTGGATTTACATGATGTAACTGAGACTAGGAGCTGGCTCGGCAACTTTCAGGAAGATTTGATCCCAGGAGTTTCAAAGGGGCCTAACGGGAGCTGCGTCCCAAATTCCCACTAATTTCACGGGGATTGGTGTCTAATCCTTCTAGGCTTCTCTAGACATTGCTGTTAGCTGGGATATTCAGGGAGAACATTAAGGGATGAGTTCTGCCCTTCGTTCCCCCTGTGGTCTCACTTACAGTGAACGTTAGCAGAGCAACAAGAAGAGGTTGTGCTTGGATGTATTCAAAGTTCCCAAAAGAAACGGCAGAACATTTAACGGTGGTCTCTCTCATAGCAGACAGACAAAAAGCCAGGCTCGAACATCCTGTAAAAGAGCAATCCTGTGTCGGTGAACAGAGTGATCGTGTCTCCGTTCTTGTGTAAATTACTTTATACAGATAAATTAACCAGGCAGAGAGAAGACTGAGAAGATCTCCAGCAATATTTGAAGCAACAATGTAATGTTAGAAGAAGTCCTAAATAGAAGGTGGACTGGAAGAACTGAATTAAGAAGCAGTTGGCAAAATCTGCTTGGGTGTAGCAAGGAGTTTAAAAACGAAGTTGCTGTTGTGCTTCAAGAAGAGTAGGAAATAATCTGTATCTTGCTACGTGTGCCACTGAAATTCGATGGCACCTTCTTCCCTTTGATTTCAGGTTGACTTTGATGATTTCATCTAAAAAAGAAGCAAATCTGGCCTCTCCAGAGGGAGACAGAATGGTTTATGCTTGCGGTAGGTAGGTGCACGCTCCTGTGCCTGAAAAGGAGGAAAGCTACGGACTGTAGAAAACAGGAAAAGCAAGAGGATGCAAAACCTGGATTATTTGCAGACTAATTATGAATAAGGAGCAGCTAAGTGGTCAGATCCACTGCAGGGATCGTGGTCAGCTTTGCTCCCGAAGGTGGTGCTGACACCTCTCTAGTGCAAATAGTTGTTCTGCTTTCATCGTTAACTCAGGGAAGGAGTTTCTCCCCAAGTCCGGACTGCTAGGCTTTGCCCTAAATTGAATTAATGGATTTACGCTCCCTGATTCACTCGGCCACGCAGCCTCCTTGAGTTCGGTTGTCAGCTGAGAGGCCAATTCTTGATATATGCTGCTAAGATATCGGTCAGAAGCCTGCGTTTGCATTCACCACTCTTATGCCTGATGTTTGGAAAAAAGACGGGGCTTCCTGCTATGCGTGCCCGCCTTTCCTCTGTGACAGGAGCCTCGGCTAACGGGAAGAAGCCTGGCTGCCAGTGCTGTGGTGGGAGCTGACAGCGATGTGTCTCCTCTCTGCTGGCACTGGGACAAATAGGACTCAATCAGTGTCAGCCATTGACTTGAACGGGACCTTTGCAGGGAATCCTGGTGACTGGCAAATTGGGTTGTTTTTTAAAGTTGCCGCAACAGGAGCTAGGAAAAAAAAAGGAATGTTAAAAGACCTTTTTTTTATCCAGAAAAGCTTGGCTCTGAAAAACCTTTATATAAGAAGATGTCTCTTTGCCTCTTGCCTTTATGCTTAGACTCAGCATAAGACTTGAACAGTACACAAGAAGGAGGGATGAGGAGATCCCCTTGAAAGAAAGAGTTGTCTTTGGTTCTGGTTTTTCAGGAAAGGAGCTAAACATTTAGCTAATATTTGACAAAAGTAATTGGCTGGATGGCTGGGAGGTTTCCCGAATCACAAAATGAATAATCAACCTGGAACTGAGGAATTAAGAGTAAATCAACAGAGCCTTTAAATAGTAAAAGATATCCTTGGAAAGATTAATGTTTTAATGAACTAAACATATGCTTTTTAATGAACAGATGCAAATTTCCCCCACTTCTAACTGCTAATAGCTGTGCCACAAGATGCAGTTATAAATTCATGCTTCGTCATCCTATTTCTGTATTTTACTCTTTAGAAAAGCGAGATGAGATATCGTTGGGCTCTGCTAGTGGTTGGAAGCATGCACCACATTATTATTATTATTATTATTATTATTATTATTATTTAAAAGAATCTGCCCTTTTCCCTGTAGATTTTGTTTTGTGGCGAAAACCTTCCCAAATCTTTTTGCATGATGCGGAAAGTCAGTTGTTACTTACACATACCAATTAATAACTGGTCTTTAATTTTTTTCCAGAGCTAATGGAAGCTGCTGTGCTGAGAAGGTGCTCCGTGGGAGAGCCACCTTGCCAAGCCCACGCTCTTAGGGAAGCACACCGTGGCTTTCTGGCCATTGGAAGCCCCTTCCAATTTTGTGTCCCAGAGTCATCAGGTCCAATTTGACTCCTCTTGGACAACCCTTCTAGGTAAGGCTGATCCCAAACTCATCACCAGGCACCTTCATTGCCTTCACCACTCCTCTAACCCCAACTATTGCTTCTTGTGTCTCCTTCCTTTACTGGGTTGGAGAAATGGGAAGGAGAAGGGATTTGAGCTGCCTGTGCTCCCTGCCAAGGAAGGGTCTGCCCCTTCTATGCAACGGTGTTGTGATTGCGAAGTCCTGCTTCATGGGGGAAATCCCACTCATTTGTGCAACATCCCCAGTGAAGTCAACGAGGTTTTGTGGGCATTTTGGTTATAGAATGCCGACGTAGCTATAAAATGGGAATCACAGTATTGGCCTCAATGGTGATGGGCTTCGAGATTGAGTGCTGTAAATGGTGAACCGTAAGCGTGAGGCAGTGTCCCTGTGGTAATTCTGTAGTGGAGGGGAGAGGGCGTCTCCAGAAGGTTTTGGGAAAGCTCCTTCTGGGACTGTGCCTACCTCTTGCATGGGAGCGTGTTGGAGACAACGCTCCTCCTTGTTTCAGTCTTGCCATGCTTTTAACCTTCACATGCAGATACTCAAAGGAAAAATCTAGCCTCTTCTAACCAAATTAGCTGTGTGTTTTCATCTGCCATTATGTTAATGCAATGCGAAGCTCAGCAGATGGCACAAAGTAAATTATGCCAGGGAGGGAGGGGGGTGGAGAGGGTGGAAGAGGAAGCAAAATTGACCTTTCTAGGACTTGCTGTGTTTCCACAGCATGGTTTGAAAGCTAAAGTTCCGTGTCCTGCTTAAAGTCACATCAGTCAATGCAAAGGCCGGCAGAATAGGCACGGAGATGACAATGAATGCTAACTCTCCCTGGCATTGAATGTTTCTGAGCTTAATTTACCTGCACATTTGTTCAAAGAGCCCAGCGTATCCCTCACAAATGCTCTTCCCCGTCTGAAGCACGTCTATGGGTTTGCTTGACAGCTGGCTTTTGTTATGGTAGCCCACGACGTCGTATTCTGCGGGAAGGAACGCAGAGGAAAGTTCATCCAAAAGCCTGAGGCAACGGGATCGGCGGGCAGTGGGAGCAAGGCTTGGGCTGCTTTTCATCTCCGTCAGCATTAGCAAAGAGAAATGAGCTGCGGTGTGGGCTGCACTGGGATGTCGTGGATGGCTGGTGGGGGCAGAGGGACAAGGTCTGTCCCTCATCACCCTTTGTCCTGAGCCTGGGCTGGGATTCTGCAGTCAAACCCGAACGGGAGGAGGAAAAAGATCTCCTTCCTAGGGGCTGCTCTCCTGCGGGGGATCTGCAATCTCAGGAGCCCCCAGTACAAACCAGAGCGCTCTGTGTTTGATGGGGTTGGACTCGTGTTGCTGCCAAAGGAAACCATTGAGCTTTTTGCAGTCTTTGCAAGCAATTTGTATGAAGAATACCTGGAAAGTAGCTTGTTGGGAAATACCTGAAATGATTGGTTGCAAGGGAGTCATATTAATACCTGGAAGCATAGGAAATCTTAATTTGTTTGAATGAATGCAGAGAGGTGGCACAGCAGGGTCCCTTCAGACAGAGCGGGAGGAACTGGTCTGGGAAGGTTATTTCATCCCTGACCAACCTCGGCCGTGCCCATAACCTCCTTCTTAACATGCGAACGGATTTTTCTGACAAAGCTCTGAGGAATGCTGCATCAGCCTATTCACCCTGCCTTTAATGCTGTGGAAGAGCGTGGGGGGGGAAAAGCTGGCACCAGGCTGTATTTGTGCTTTGATGAAATGCTACAGCTGCTTGTCTTTTATCTCGGGGGGGCTCCACTGCTGGGCGCCTGGGGGTTGGCTCCCAGGGCTGCAGGAAAAGGCTGCCTTCTCCAGCTGGGTGGCCCAGGGCAACTTGAGGGGTACGGAGGGCTAGCAGCCTGCACCTGGCTGCCTATTTATGCTAGAAACGATGGCTAAAATAATTCCTTTTAGTGCTACCGCTGCATGGAGGTAGCATCCATCACAGGCAGGGAGCTGGACTGGGGGGGAGGAGATACCCAAGGGAGCAGGGCTCCTGCTTAACATCTGAACAAGGAAGGGGTTTATATCGTCAGCGCTCTTCCAGGAGAGATACTGGAGGCACTGGACCAGGTTCCCCAGAGAAGCTGTGGCTGCCCCATCCCTGGAGGTGTTCAAGGCCAGGTTGGACGGGGCTTGGAGCAAGCTGGTCTGGTGGGAGGTGTCCCTGCCCAGGGCAGGGGGCTTGGAACTAGATGGGCTTTAAGGTCCCTTCCAACCCAAACCATTCTGTGATTCTGTGATTTCTTGTGAGCCAGTTTAAATTCCTGGCACTGTGTTTATTTCCCATGCATGCGAATAAGGGTCAGTCTCTGCAGGAAGAAAGGAGAACTGGGAGCAAGGTAGTGGAAAAACTCTTGTGACCTGTGCGTGCATGTAAGGTGAATGGACCGACTCAAAGCAGATCGTCCCAAGCAGGACCTGGCCCTGGCAGCAGCAGGCAGAAACGAGTTAATTGGCATAAAGACTGAATGATCGGCGGCCAACTGGAGCCCGGTGCTGGGATGAGTCAAACGCTCGGTTTCGGGAAACGTGGTGAAATCAGCAGTCTGTGTATTTAAAGGCAAGATTAAAGCTGCTTGGGGTTGACCTGGCTCTGCTAACCGGGCAGTCACTGGCAAAGCTCTGCTGATCTCAGTGGGCGTGAGATTAGGCCTGTGCTTCCCAAATTGCTCATCTGCTCCTCGTCAGCCGGGCCGTTCAACCAGCAAAGGGTACTGCGCCAGAGCCCCTCAGGACGGGTGGGGAGGGGAGGGCAAGAACAGCCGCGCTTCTCCACCTCTGCCCCCAGGAGTGAATGGTAAAGAAGCATCTCTGCATGAGCTACACAAAATGCAATCTCGTTACACATCCAGTTACCCCCCACCAAGGAGCTTGGGGTGGCGAGAAGCCTTTTTTCCCCCTCAGACATGCTGGACTGGAGAGGTTACGAATGCTGCCACTGCCTCCTGCCCTGTCCTCTTGGCATCGCTTGGTTATTTGTCAAAGGCCGGTGTTGCCTGGGCTGGGATTGGGTGGGAAGGGGCAGGGGAAAGGGAGTGATGGCAGCTCCTGTGGAGGATGAAAGGGCACATGGGGCGGCAGGAATGGTGATCCCCAGCGGGTGCCAGCACCTTTCATGAAAGCTGGGCTCTCTGAAGAGCTGCCGATGTGGCTGATGGACGTGTCAATAGGACGAAGGCATTAGGTACCAGCATGGGATGTATCCACAATACACATGGGCAAAGCTGGCCAAGAAAAGAGCCAAGAGACTGCCTGAGGGCACCTCAGCTGGGACTGGCTGGGTCCAGGTTGCTCATTCCAAGGGCTGTTCTGTGCCCAAAGAGGGAAGGCAGAGGAGCTGCAGAAGCAGCTGTGATGGCACTGAGCAGGGCCAGGCAGCTTGATGGCTCCTGGTGGGTACCTATGCTGTGCCGAGACCCTCAGGGTGTGCTAGGAAGGGGTGCCAGGGATTCAGGACAGTGGTGGAGATGAAACTTCTGGTGGCATTGGATGGCTCTGGATGTGACAACCAAGCCCCTGGTGTTTGGCAGCCTGGCTTACACCTTTGAGTAAGTCGTGTAGGAGTTACAGAAAGAAATCATTTACACACGGACCTTGTAGGGCCGGCAGTTCTAGGAGAGGCAGTATAGAAACAGAGATGGTGAGATAACCTCTGAATACGTTTCTGGATAAATGCACCCAAAAAGGCCTTCCTCCTCCCCACCACGTGAAACTAACCCACACGGTACAGAGTAAACTATGACGGGCTCATAATGGGGGTGACAGCAACAGCCTGATCTTCTCAACCGGAGATCTCAACCTACCTATGTGGTGGCATATCCACATCCATATGGCTCGGACTTTCTCCAGATCAGTCCGCGCTTGTTCAAGCAGGGCTGTAACGAGTTCCTCCACGCTGTTCTTGACGTTTACCTGTTTGTGAGGAGGAGGAAGCATTGAAAGATCATGGTGAAGAAATTGCTATGGTAGATCTCCCTTTCTCCAAGCTCCTTTGTTCTACTAAAACCAGGGAGACCCGCCTGCCAGCTCTAACTTGAGCTTCGTTAAAAATAGAAATACAAAGTTGTTGTTCCATGTTTCGAGCAAGCGTTTTTGGTCAGAGTTTCCTTCCTAGAATGGGATCTCTGCTGCTGGTGTTTGGAGGGAAATAAGGTTTTTCACTTGTTTGGGAGATTTTGAGGCACTTGCCCCGGTAGCTCAGACTAAGCTGATGTTAGTGCTGGTCACTAGGTTTCCAGGAACATCCCCGCAGGGGACCTGGGAAGAGGACAGAGGCAGAAGCGAGACTTACTTTTAATGCGTAGGCATCCAGCTTCTCAAATTCCTGCAGATTCACTGGCATGGATTTCAAAGAGGATTTGTCCCATGGATATGCTGAGGAAGAAACGAGTTGTCATTGTCTCGGGAAGGGAGGGGGTATTTTTCCTGTCCTGTACGCTGGAATGGGGGAGGCACTGCTCCTGCCCGACCCGCAGAGGCATCCATCAGCGGGTGCTTCGAGAGCAGAGGACACCAGGGCAGGAGCAGATGGTCCCTGCCAGCTGCGCGGAAAGCAGGAGCCATCCTGTCTACTCTGGTATAAGTCAGGCAATGCTGGAGCGGGAGGTGCTCCTGCCCCTCTGGCGCTGCACAGCAGCAGAGAAAGCCCCAGGGTGTTACATGGAGGTGCTCGAGATGTCATGCAAGAGGAGCAGGGAACAATCTGTGCTGTGCGCAGAAACACTGGTGAAAACATGATTTTTTAAAAAAAAAAAAAACAAACCAAAACTTCAGCGAAGAACTGCATTTCTTCAGTAGTTTTGCCGAAAGTGATGACTATTTTGCAGGGTCAAGGGCCATGATTCTGCCTGAATTTAAGAGTGTAAGAAATGTTACGTGGGGAGCGAAACTGGTGATGCCTACCCCTCTGCAGGCTCTGGGTTCTACTTACTGTGGATAAAGGGTTAAGAACTTGCTCCAATTAATCCGATACCTTATTTTTTAACGGCCTCTGAATGAGCTGACACTGTTCTCTCTCATCAGTGAGCCGCCCGAGCGATCCAGCGATAGCTCGGTGCACAGACGGATGGGATGGACGTCTCCCCTGGACCTGTCTGCTCAGCCTGCCCTTGTCTCCTGAGCTGGTGAGAAGAGAATTGAGCTCTACAGCAATCTCTCCCCCTGTCATGTGCTGTCAAAGCCGCTCAGGACTAAAGAGATTCTTCTAGCTATCTCCGTGGGATTGTTGTTTCTCTGGAAATAAGGACTTAAAAGGGATCACAAAGTGAAAATGCCGTTGCGTGGCTCCCGGGTGCTGGGAGAGGTGAATGAACGGTGCCGTAGAGCTGCGGTTTGCCTGGAGAGAGGTGACGAGGAGGAGCGCGTTGCCTTGGGCTGCGCCTTGGGGGCACAGAGGCTTTGGCTGGTTGCATACTGCTTCATTCGCGACCCTCGCTTGGCGAGCGGGGTACTCCTCCGCTGCCTGCTCCACCAGCACTGGTGGGAGTGGGGTGCAGGAGCAGCTGCGAGAGCATCCTACCCTAGCTGAGATGCGGCAGTGCTGCTGAAATCGACATTCATCACGTGCTCCCTCTCCGTCTCCCAAAAATGGGACTCTGGCCCCTTCCCCACCAGCTCCAGCCCTCTGGGGAGGTGGCTGGAATGGCTATTCCTGACTTGCAAAGGTGTTTTGCTAACTTGAGCCCTGCTCCTCTTGGAAACCTGCGCCCCAGGGAGGGGCTGTGGGGCACCCCACACCGTGGTGGCGGAGCAGCCTTCCAGGCAGGATGCAGGCACATCCCTCTGCCGGGCACCACCAGCCCACTAAAGCAGGTACCCAGCATCTGCTGCTGTAACGGGCTCCTTCAGTTAGCTCGGTTTTCCCTGAACAGGCCCATTACGCTGATCTAGATAGAGATCAAACAGATTTACGCCTTTAAAGGTTCCCATTCTCCACAGCTCTGGAAATTACTTTTTGCCTTTTGGGAACGGGATTTTTTTTTCTTTTTTTTTTAAGAATTGGTTATCAGTTTTTGTCTTTGTCGGGTTGTAGTGGCAAAAGCTCCCCGTGGATGCAGGATCGGCATCACTTGGTTAGGAAGCCCGCATCGTGCCCGTTTGCGGAGCAGCCTGCCTCCGGTGCGGAGCCTTGGGAAGGTCTCAGGCATGTGCGACATTCCCAAAGCCATCCCCCCCTGCCGCCGTGAGGGACAGGGCATTGGGAAGCAGAACGTTACTCCTGGTGATAGAAATTAAATCCCTTGCCCGTGCCCCTCAGCCTAGGCTTGCAGCAGGGTAAGCCCTGTTTCTAGGACCGATGGGCTTCCTATTAGGGGCTGCCCTGTGTTGTGTCCCACCGGTATGGGGTGAGGGGATGGCTGATAGTTACCGTGCAGGTCTCTTCCTCCTGGCGGCCGTGGGGCTTCGGTCCTCTGGAAACCTAGAAAATTGGGGAATGGAGGGTGAGGTGAGGAAAAAAGACACACAGAAAGAAGTGATTCTGGGGAGCAGGACTGGGTGGGGAAAAAGCTGAAACTGGGGCTTCTCTCTGCCCATTCCCATGTGTTTGGACATGGATGTCCACACCCTGCAGAGGGGTGAAGGCAGGCACCGGGACCGCAGGGCGCTCCAGTCCCCTCCCTGCCATCCTGCGGCTCTGCAGAGGCCACATTCCCCGGCAGTCAGCCCTCTCCTGTTCTGGCACCAGGGCTGGGGGCACCTAACCCCTGCCCACCACCCACCAAAGCCCCAGGTGTGGAAGAAGGGCGAGCGGAGCTCCAGAGCTGTCAGATGATAACCCTGCCAAGAGCTCTGTGGCAGCTGGGGGATTTCTGAGGGACGCTGCAGCCCCCAGACTGTCACCAACTGCCTTATCCCAGGGGCTGCAGAGGAGGAGACCCCCCTTCCCCGGCCCCAGGAGCAGGAGGATTTTGCTCCTCAAGCCCCAGGTGCTGTCAGGGTCCAGCAGCATCTGCTGCAGGGAGAGCGGGCAGAGGGGTTGGGATCCTCGGAAGAGCCTGGAGGGGAGAAGGGAGCCTTTCCCCTCCTGGGAGTCACCTCCCGTGCGCAGGCGAGCTTGGGGATGCGCGCCGTGGTGGAGCAGAGCCTCACCTCTGTTGTCCTGACCTCTCAGACTGGGCAGCCTCTGGGCACCTGCAACAGCAACCCCGGCATGGTTAGCACAGTCACCACAACCCCTCCCCTGGCTCGAGGGGAGCAGCGTCTCCCCCAGCTCCTCCAGGGCTTCCTGCCCTCCCTGCTTCTCTGCAGGGAAGGATGCGGCCCCTTCTCCCTCCTGCCCTCAGAGGGAACAGAGAGCATCTGTCGTTGGTTTTAGTGGCCAGCCTAGCCCAAGCCCCCACACCCTACCTTTTCCAAAGGACAATTTCTTGAGGAGCTGTGGGGTGGTATCCTTGGGATGAATTTCCACTGTCACTTGCGTTCCTGCAAGAGATGACGACAAGCTCCCTCAGAAAGGGAAAACGAAGCAGCACATGTAGGAGAAGGGCAGGATTGCCAGCCCAGGCATCGCTGAAGCCAATTCTTAACTTTAGCAAGAGAAGTGGCAACTCTGGCCATTGCGAAGGTACCAAAGTGCTTGGCTTTCCCGGCAAAACCCCCCCCCACCCTTAAAATAAACTGTAGGGTCAGAAAGCTGCTGGTCACCTCTGGCATGATTTGTAATTCTTAAAAAAATGAAAGGTAGCCTGTTATAACCTAACAGGTGATGCAGCAGAGCATAAATAAAACAGAGGTCCTCAGCGAGGATTATGTGGCAGCTTAAAAAAAAAGTTTATCACCATATTAAATAGCTCTTGATGGAGATATGGTAAGCAGAGAATCAATTTCTCTCATTGATTTTTCTTGGAATCAAACAGAAAATGGCTCAGAGCTATGAAAATGGTTTGACTCGTGATAATAAAATCTTTGGCAAGGGCTGTTGCCTGTCAGAGGCTGTTGCCGTCCTGGGAGAGGCGGCTGCGGTCCAGCCACGCTCTGCGTGCAGTGATGCTCCAGAGCAACCTCGGATGGAAGCCTTGTGTTTAAAGTTTCATAGAGAGAAGTCCAAGAAAAAAAAAGCTAGGGAGGGTCTTATAAGAATTAACCTGAATGTTCTGAAAGAGACTGCATTTATTTTTTTTTCTTTTGGTATTTCAGAAGGTTTCACAATCACCGAGGTTCCCTGGAGGACCTCAATGCGCTCCTGGGCTCCCCGTTTCGGACCAGGCAGAGGTCACTTTGGAGACTGAAGGTCAAGATGTTAATGTACCTGGGGGCTGCCATCCAACCGCCTGGGCTGCTTCCTGCAGCTTTATCGAGAGTCTCCTGACATTTGGGGTTTTCCTTGAGAGCCAGCTCTTGGAACCAGCTAATTAGCTAGGAATCTGCACGTTCATCAAAGAAGTTCTTCCTCAGCATTTAACTTTTTAAAAAGTTTTTCATCTCCTGTGATTATGCAGAAAAGTTTGATGTCCGTTAAAGCCCCAAAAGCAGAAGGTAAGAAAAACTAAAAAAAACCCACACAAACCCTTTTAAATCCTGGAGCTTGACTCCAGTTCTGGGTGATTGCAGATATCAGGTGGTGTATTCTGTCAGTTAATTTGAAGGGAAAATGAAGCTGTTTCTCACAGGGATGACTGTGCAAACGGTATGATTTCCTTATGATTGTTGTATATTCAGGGGTCCTTTCTTATTTAACAAGATTATTTTTTATCTTTGGGTTTTTGTGAGTTTTCTCACCAACTTCCACTCTCTCAGTTTCTCCCCATGACTTAAAATTGTTTGCAAGAAACAAATTTAGCGACAAGGCATGTCTTCTGCCAGTAAGTTTAAGAGGCATTTAATAAATGAAAAAAAAAAAAAAAAAAAGTAGTTCCACAGGAATTTTTCAAAAAGTGCTACATCCACTGCTTTAAAAACTAATGGTATGGAATGGTTACTGAGGTTTTATGACTTTTTTTACTATTCCTAATCAGGACATCCGTCATGAAGAACGGCTTGCTCTTCTCCTCATTCTTGGTGGCCAGAGCGGTCCTTGGCCAGCAAGTGCTTTGGGGCGCAGCTGGCCCAGCTCCAGTGCAGGGACGGCTCCTTCCAAAGGACTTCTGCCAATATTATTTCTTCCGGCCCTCGCACCCTTCCGTCAGTGCTGGAATACCTGACAGCGGCAGGGGTACGTTGTTATCATGCTTTCTGATTCCATCTACGCTCTGCCCTGGTGGTTGGGGGGATGGTGGGAACCCAGCTGCTCCAGGACCCACCACCACGCATCCACGCTGAATGACACAAGGACCCTCCAGGCTCCCCTGGGATTTTTAATTCTTTGTTCTCGAGATGACAAAATGGGCAGGATGGGGCTTTTTTGATCCTTTGGCGTGTTCTGAGGTTATGCTATTATGAGAAAAGCTTGAGCGGGAGTGCACTGAAGCCCTGCTCTGAAAAAAAGTTATCCCTTGGGTCATCACTTACCTTTGTTAGAGTACGAAGTAACGGCTTGCGTCTGCTCACAGGACTCCCTGGAGACTCGCTGGCCTGGTTGTACAAAGAAAAACATCTCAGTGCCTTGAAGAGAGCAGCGGCGCCCGGCGTGGGGGTGGATTAAACCCGTGCCTTTGCTCAGCGGCCACGTAAGTAATGACACAAGAAGCCCGACCCCGTTCTCTGTCTTGGAAGCCCAATTGCTTGTAGTCTAGGGGGCAGGGGGATCCAGAGGGATGCTCCAGCCCAGGGAAGGGCTGGAGCGGGCGCTGCTGCTGGGGGTGGGGGGTGTTGGGGTGCTTGGACCAGCGGGTGGGTGTTTGGAGAGGAGGGCAGGAGGAAGGGCAGCGCGGGGAGCTTGGAGAAGATGCCGTCCCAGTGCAGGAGCGTGGTGCGGTTCTCAGCATCTCGTCCCCATCTCCATCTCCCCGCTCTGTGCTCGCTGGTGCCGTGGCCCCAGGCTCCCTGGGACAGGGGAGGTTTGGGGAGGGCCTGGCGTGCCTGGGGAATGGCCAGCAGCATAAATCCGCCGCCCGGGCTGCGCTGACAGCTAGCCAGGGCGCTCAGCAAATGCCAGGCGACGCTGAGCCTGAGCTCCCGCCCGGCCCTCGCAGAAGGCAGGGTGGACCTTGGCCAGGCCACCAGGGCCATCCCTCGCTCTTCTTAACAAGCGTTGTGGGATCGCTGTCCTGCTGGCCACCAGACCTGCGCAAGGAGCCTGGTTTTCCCAGCTGGTCTGGAAGGCCAGATACCAGCTGTACCTTGCGGCGGTGACAAGGATCAGGCCCGCGAACGATGGGATTTCGTGGCGCAGCATGGGGCCGCAGCCTGCTTGCCTCGGTGGGGCTGGGGGGAGGCTTATCTAATGCAGTTTGTAAATATTGCGGCCGCAGCAGCTGCGAGGCGGTGTCAGAGGCTTCACCAAGATGCTAACACGGCTGATTAAAGGGGGATTTATTAACTCCTGCGGTGCTAGAGGAGCGAGGGCTCTGCCTGCCCCTCCGGCGGCTGAATTCCCTAGTAATAATCCTCACAGGGATTTAAATTGTGCCTAAGGTAGAGCTGCAAGGGAAGGTTTCCCATACGCATACTAAATACTCCTGCCATTAGTTCAGGGCGGTAAATGACCGATACCGTCCTCTCACTCGTGATGGAGGCTCCAACTCGTGCTCTGCAGCGCCAGTCGCAGAGCCTCACGGAGGAGCAAGAGGGCATTGAATATTAATCTGCTTCCTGGAGCGGAGGCTTTTTTTATCTGCTGTCTGAGACCATCAGATTCGTTAAAAAAAAAACCAAACCAACCCAAAGTTGTATCTTGCCATGAAATATTGCTCACGGTCAGTGAGTGCCATCCAGCCACGGCTGACTTCAGAGGGGCTTGGGTCAGGGCAATGGCTTTTGTGGACTGCGATTACTTGCCCTGTGGAAGCAAAGCTCCTGGTTGGTGCATCTAGAATCCACTGTTTGGCGTCAAGAGAACTAAGCGCGGTCTTGCTTTCCTTTGCCTTGTTCTGCTAGATGCCCCATTAGGCTCAGATGACCAGGAAAGCACGTCGGGTGGTGTGATGCCCTTCCCCGGGAGCTGCTCCATCCTGTGGCACCGCAGCCCTGCAGCCTGGCTGCATGCAGGCAGGGGTAACTCCTTCAGATGTCCCTTCTGGAGGGTTTCAGGGCAGAGAGGGGAAGAATCGGCAGGGCAACATTCAAGACAAGCAGCAGCATCATTCCTGGAGAGCAATCACTGCCTTGCCCTCAGCCATCTCCGTGGCGGGGAGGTGAGGACCAGACTGGTGGATAGATGGGTCAAAGCCTCAAAGGTTTTCCACACAGCCCAGCCTCTGCCGAAGCTGTGTCAGTGCTGGGGAAACCTCTGGGAGCTCCACCTGCAACCTGAGCAATTTGGGGCACTGCGTTTCCCCTGCCATCAGCTGGCAGTGAATGTGAGAGCTCCTGAAATATGGCTGAGCTCCGTGGCAGCCTGCAGGACAGTCCCCGCAGATGGGTCCTGCCGTGCCACCGAGGCGCGTCCCGGCCAGCGGGCAGAGGAGGGCACGGAGGGGACGCTTCCCCCGGCACACGGTCTCCGCATGTCCCCAGCGCAGCCCCACCAAGCGCTGGGAAGGGACGGGTTGTTTCCAGCAGGGCATTGCTGGAGAGGCACGGCTGGGTGCTAAAGGCTTGCAAATAGGTTTTGTGCACTGCGGCTAGTTTATCAGCAGAGTCAGAAGATGACGTACCGTTATGGTCTCTCCCCTGAGGTGGCTGTGCTCTGCTGTTTCCATTTCCGTCATCCTGTGAACCTATAAAATACAAACGTGAGATGGGCAGGCTGTCCCTGCTGGAGCGAGGTTCTGGCACTGCCTGGAGGCCAAGCACCCCAAAACCTTTCACGTAACCCATCGTGTAGCCCAGCTGAACCTGGGTGCCATCGGGATCCACCTTCCCTGGCTCCTCTGCAGCCTTTGGTGCAGCCCCTGTTGCTAGAGCAGAAAATGCCAGGAGGAAGAAAGTGCAATAGCCCATGTCTAAGTTGCTTCCATAGGGCTCGCCTGTATTTGGGTAGGTGCTGGATGCCGTACCAGATGAAGCATGAACACAGCTTCTGTCTTAGCTCTGGCTACCCTGGTTGTCTGAAAATTTAGCTTTTTCCCAAGGTTTTAGAGCGGGAATACTCCCTTTTCTCCTTTAACTTCTGCAGGGAGTGTCCCCTTACAGTTGCAGAGCGCAGCCTTAGCTTTTTGGAAGTTCCCCTGAAGGATAGGAGCTGGGCCAGGGAGACTATCCCAAACTGTAGCTATAAATGGCTCCGGGCAGTCATCCTTGGAGACAAAGCCTAGACACGCTTCAAACAAAACAGCTTTGCCCCTGCACCCGCTTGTAGTAGGTGCGGGTCTGGTGGGGCAAAACAGCCCATGTCTTGCCCTGCACCCCTGGCACAGCCCAGGGAGCCCGGGGTGGGGGGGAACCATGGGGGCACCGCAGGACACGGCAAGGTGCAAACGTGGTCCTCAAATTCGTGTCCGTGTGTACGTCGCCTCCTCCCGCGCCCTGGGTTGCACACGCCAGGCACCCACCAGCATGCAGCGCTGCACCCGCAAGGGCTCTCCTGCACCAGGAGAACCAGGTGGTTGTTTTTGTTTTGTTTTTTGGTTTTTTTTTTTTTACCAAAAAAAGTTTGAATTTGGGGGTTTTGCAGCATGGAAAAGAGGAGAAAGAGAGCGGAGGGGGGGGGGAAGCCTAAAACCTGCTCCCGAGCTGTTGCTTTGCTTGGCCGTCGCTCGGGCGGCTGCATCCCTCCTCTCCCTCGCACCCGGCGTTACCTGCGCTTTGGCCGCCCTCCGTCTGCCTCCCTCTGCGCCCTTTCTGCTCGCCCGCCGCCTCCTCGGGGCGGACAATCAGCAGCAAATTAATCGCTACTGCGCTGGGATCGGTCTTAAAGTCCATGGTACCCATCAGAGCATGGCCGGGGCGCCGGTGCTCCCGCCGAGCCGCTGCTGCTGTGAGCTGCCGTGTTTATTTTCCACCCTTGGAAAGGCAAGCGCGTCCCCCCCGCCCCGCCTCTCACCCCCCCACTCCTGCCCAGGCCGGCCGTGCCAACCGCACCACGAGCGCGCTGCCAAAGCCGACCCTAATGAAGAGGTTACGAGTCACCTTTGAAAGGAAATCGCGGGAGGGATCCGTTTCCTAAAGCAGAGGAAGGAGCCGCCTTTCGGCCAGGGTCAGGGTTCTGGTTTCAGAGCAGTGTCCCCCCCCTCGGCTCCCCCTCCCCTCGCTCTGCCCTTTTTGGCTGTAAGCAATTCTCTACACTCAAATCCCCCAGCAGCACCGTTCGCTGGGAGGGGGATTCGCTTCCCGGCGCTGGCAGAAAGCCTTAAAAGGCTTTCTTGCTTGATCCTCTCCCCCGGCAAAACTTAAAGGATGCTTAGGAGTATAAATAATAACAATAACGGTGTCAGGAGGAGCGGAGAGGAGGGCTGCGGTGGGGAGAAAGGGACTAGAAACAGGGCATTTGGGGCGGGAGGATCAGCTGTTGCAGGGCTGCTTGGCGTGCGAAGGGACGGGCAGGGTGCAATTCCCAAAGGACACCCCCCCCCCAAAAAAAAAATTAAAATAATCCCCCTCCCTCTGCCCCCATCGACCTGTCACCCTTGCTCTCCAGGGTAGCTGGAGACGGCTAATTGAAAAGGAGAGCTGTGCAAATCCCCGGCTTTCTAGAAACTCCCCCAGCCTACAAAATGGGGGACGAGAAGGGTTATGGTGGGGGCTGGCGGCTGCGCTCGCTCGGCCCCGGCAGCTCGCAGAAAGGGCTGGCAGCGAGACCATTTCTAATTTTACCACTGGCCCCCGTCCCACCCGTGCTGCCAGCCCCGGCCAGCTTGGCCGGTGGTCCCAGGGGAGCGATGGGCACCTGTGGGCTCTCCGGCAGCCTCGGGAAGGGCCGCGGGAGGCAGTGGCTGGTTTTGGGAGCTGGGCACGGTGCCTTGGTGCGGGTGTCGGGAGGGCTCGTCGGGCAGGAGCCTGGGAGCACCGGGCTCCCCGGGCTGGGGACGTTGTTATCTGGGATGCGCAGGCGGGAGCTGGTACTCCTGCCCGGTGTTAGGTTACTCCTGCCTGCAGACACGGGTTTTCCCAGTGGATTTCTATATAAATCCTGTTCCCTCCCAATCTCCTGCCCCCTTTCTGTTCCTGAGCCCCTTCCAAAGCACGGACAGCCGATATGGCCCCGTGCTTGCCTGCAAATCCAGCCCTAAGCGGCTCCTCAGCAGATCCAGAAATAGCGTCCATGGCTGCGGGGGACCTTCCTCTACCCAGCTTTGCTGGTGCACCTTCGCGTGGTCCTGCAGCCTCCGTGACCCCCTGGACAGTGCCTGTAGCATCCCTGCCGAGGGGGGAGCATCAGGGATTGGACATTGTGCATAACCCCCAGTAATGTGGCGAGAATCCCGTGCCGGGGATGGATAATGTTGTTGTTGGGGTCCAGGTGGTGGTTTTGCTCTTTAGTTTGTGCATTGGAGCGGTTTCAGGTTGAGGGGTAAGGAGCTGGCTGGAGGTGGTTAAGGCGGTGAGGAGGAGGAGGAGGGAGGGACAGATGCAGGCTGAGCCGCACGGGGCTCTGCCAGGCAGGCTTTCCAAGCCATCTGGGACTTGCCCGTCTCCGGTTCAGGTCCCCAAGATTTATGGCTGGAGTGACTTTCTAATCACAGTTCTGCCATCTGCCTGTTGGCCTTTAGCATCCCCCTCTCACCTGTCACCCAGCCCTGCTGCTCCTGCCCGCTCCTGCCCACACCACTGGCAAGGAGCACCCTTTCCTCTCCATTGCCTCAGCCGCTCATCTGAGCTGCAGCCCTTCTTCCTGCGGGTCCCTTCTCCCTTGTCTTCCTGGGTGGGACATTCTGATGTCCTGAGCTACTCATCAGCATGGCTGAATCCTAATTCTGGTGTCACCCACAGGTCCTGCACCAAACTCTGCTCTGGCACATCCATCTTCCCACCAACCCTCTTCTCCCTGCTGCTGCCTCCCATCTGCCGTGATTTCCCTGCACGTCCTGGCCTCGCTTCTCCACCAAAGCAGCTCCTTCCTCCTCCAGGTCTGCTCTTGACTGTGTTCCCCTCCCGCTCCAGAAAGGTGATGGCTCAGTGACAACAAGAAGGTCCAAAATCTGGCTGGAAACATGGGTAGAAGCAGGATTCAGTGGTGCAAGCATGAGACCGTGAGCTGAGCTCGGTGCAGATGCCCAGATGAATGGTGTGGTGGCGCCAGCTGATGGGTTTCTTCCCTGGCAGCACTGAGCCGGAGCCTCCACAGCCGAGCACGTGGCGGTCGCTGCCGGCGCTTTCCTTCCTGGCAGGCTGTAAAAATTAGTAGCGTCTTATTTTATTTCTCTTGCCGGCGGCCCGCAGGCAGCAGCGCCGCAGGCTGAGCGCCACTCGGGCCCCCCTCTTTCCTCCGGCAGCCTCAGCTGCGCTCAGCCAAAGTGTGTTCCCAGCACAAGGAAAGCGTCCCCAGGAAGTTTCTGCTTCCCAGGGAATAGCGAGAATGGGAATAAGGAGAAAGCAGTTGCTTTTGGAGGGCTCTTTTGCATTTTCTTTTCTTCTATTTTTTTTTATTCCCCCAAGAAAAGCATACCTCAAGAGTGGAAAGGGAAGGTTTCTCGTCAGGTTTTTATGACGGTGCCATGAGTTACGAAGGCAAAGGCTTTACTTGAGGTGGGTGCTGCCACCCCCCTGCCGCAGCCCTCCTTGTCCGAGAGGTTTCCATAGCCGTGCAATTGCCTAGGCATCGGAAGCCTGTCATTGGCCTGAGACAAGGTCATGACCAGCAACATCTGTCTGGGTGCCAGAATATTTTTGAAGCTTAAAAGAAATAATAATAAATTTACATTTTGAGGAGGGAAAGGAGAAAGCCTTTCATTGCTTTGTTGATTTTAAAATAAAGGCAGCTCTTTGAATTTGCTGCAGGATTTGAAATGTTCAGCCGAGTCCCAGGGAGATGAATTAATGGCCAGAGAACAAGAGAAGCTATCAGAGTGGCATGATTACATGTATTTACCACATGGCTGTCATTTCTCCAGGGGTGATCTGGGGGAGAGAGAGACCGTACAAATGTAGAGCAAGAATTAGGTTATTTGAATCCCATTGGGTAGAAAGGAAAATTGCCAGCTGCATTCCCCAAGAAAGTGTTTTAACTCTTCTGCAGGTGTTTTGCCTTCGCTGCAGGCCGTGAAGGCTCCAGCAGAAGGTGTGGTGGGAAGATGGCCTGCCTCCGCCGCACCGAAGGGCGGCTGCTGGAGACCTCTCTCCTGGCTAGGGCTGTGGTTGAGGGTGCCCAAATGCTTTTCCAAGACCCTGGTAGATGGCTGCACCTGGAAAAAGTGCTAGGGCTGCCCTTCTCCTCGGTGCAGAGACACGGGGCACGTTCTCCTGGCCTGCTCTGTCTGTCCACCCTGGGGGACATGGCTTACACCCTGGTGGGATGGGGTCTTCTCCACTGCTGTCTGGAGAGGAAGCCCGGGCATGTAACTCCAGTGGAGGCAACGCCAATGTCATCTGAAGATGAATCCCAGTTAGTTTGGAACTAACAAGCCCTTGATGACACCTTTGGTAATTGGCTAATACTCATTGCTTTAAAACTTTTGCCTTTCATTTGATGCTTACTGGTTCCTGCGTTACAACAAATAACATCCCTGTTTCTCCCCTTCGTGCCATCCGTGAAGGTGTTAGCAGTAGTGATCTCCAAGCTCGACTGCCTTTGTGCAGGAGTTGTCCCCCGTTGCTGCTCCTCCTCTACCGATGGGGCACCGGGGCTGGACGTGCTGCTCTATGTGGGCATGCCAACTGTTTCTGCCTTGTTCTCCCTGCCCGTCCTCTTAAAGTCCTGTCCCAGCATTAGCTTTGCTTTCTTCACCCACCACCGAGTGGCTATTTTCACACAACTGTCCACAAAGGCTCCCAAGATCTGTCTCCCAATGCAGAATAGCTCATTTAGAGCCCATTATCATGTGCATGTGCATATATATTTGGAGTTTGTTGTGTTTTTTTTTTTCCTGGGCATTACTTTGCATTTGTAGACATTGAATCTCAGCTGCCCTTTTCTCTCTCAATCGCAAGTTAGCTTTGGAGCGCCGGGACGCGTGCATGTTGTATAACGCATTACAATTGCACTCTGATGAGTTTTAATCTACTCTTTTGGCCTGCCTGTCCTTTCTTCCTCCCTCCAACAGAGCTGCAAGACGCTGCACTTATTCTCCTCCCAGTGGCTTCCAAACCACAGATTGCTCAGATGCTCTGCTCATTTTGCAGCTTCTGCTGTGTCAGCAGCTGTGCTTTATGATTTAAGACGGCAGCAGAACTTTCCACTGACCTATAAACCCGTGTATTCAGTTTCCTGGTATCCACACAACCGGGAAGCTAATTGATGGCTGGGATAGTCCTGCGAGGAGAGGTCAGGACTTATCTAGGTTGCCGGGAGACAATGAAGGTTGGTGCGGAACTGAATTGAATGCCACAGCCCCAAGGAAGAGCACGGTGGGGGTGATGCTTTCAAGCTGGAGTCTACCTGCCCTGGCGAAATAGCTGTCCCCAGGCAGGAGAGCCTCTGGCAGGAGATGATGCATCTTGCGGGGGATTGCTGGTCCATAAAAGCCAAGCCTGTCTGGCCCCTGGCTACCGATACGGCACAGCACTTGAGAGCGTGTGGACACTCCTGCCCTGGCTGCCTGCACAGGGATGCTGGAAGCAGCTGTATGATGAGTACGGAGTTGGATGAGGAGCAGAGCTGCGGCTCAGGGAACGTTGAGTGTCACATCTCTGTGCTCAGGGAGGGGACTGCAAATATTTCTGCAGGTTTCTTCTACTTTCCCTTTTTTTCCAATGAAAAACCACATTGCCGTGATAATTGCAGCTCTTTGTTCCTTTGTTTCTTGCTGAAGATTCAGCAGACGTTTTGCCAAGCTTTCTTAAAAATGAAAAATACCAACATTGATGCCTGGTGGCCTCGTGTCCTCGGCCACTTCAGGTCACTTTGTCGGGGGGCTCCTGCTCCCCTGGCGTGGTGGCAGCTGGACGGGGCTCTGCCTGCAGCACCGGCAGCCGAAGGCAGGGCTGCCCCTGTCCCCCGGGCTGCTGGGGGAGGGAGGAGGCTGTCGGCAGGACATTTGCCACCAGGTTGCCAGGGCTGGAGAGCTATGCTGCCTTGTCTGACTGAGCATGGATCTGCTGACCTTCAGCCTGGTGCTTGGCCTTTCTAGACGAGGGGAGCGATTCTGGCTGGGCTGTGTGCGGTCATTAAGGCATTAACCCTTTTATAATCCTCAAATAACCCATTGTTTGAAGGCAGCGAGGGCAAGTGCGATGGACACCTTCCCCCTGGCCTTGCTGGGAGGCCAGTGAGGAGCTCTCCTGGCTTCCGCTGGTCGCGGGAAGAGGTTTTGTCCTCTCCCAAGCACCATGAGACCAGCTCTCAAAAGGGCTTGATCAGCTTTTCCAGGGACAGGCAAAGCCTTTGGATATCCTGCAGAGGGTTTAGGGATCGTTGGTGAAGGTGTCCCGATAACCTGCATTATGCATTAGCCATGCCCTTGGGCGATGTGCTTTATTGTTAACCACTTACCATAAAATTGCCCTCAGACAAGCTCAATTAATGAGCAACGCAAAATGCATCTGAGATGGGTAGTGGGGTTACAAATGTTTTAAGGGACATAGGTGAAGAAATGGAGGGGGGGGGGGGAGCAGCAGAAAACACACAATACCTACTTACACCAGAATGAAACACGAAGGGCATCTCTCCACCCTGAGCAGACTCGACATATTTCTTGAGTATTTCTCGACATACCCCTCCTCTGAAATTCTGGCCCTTGTGCTGTACAAGCCTGGTGGAGATTGTAGAGCTGTTCTTTCCGAGAGTCCTCCAGAATACCCAGGCAGGTTTCTTTTTTCCCTGGAAGGCTATTTCTGGTTTATTCAGGAGGGAGCCTTGCCCCTTCTAATTAAATAAGCGGCATGTCACTTCCTGGGAGATGCAGAAGGTGCTTTGCTAGACCAAGCCTCGTCTTTTGCATTTTATCAACATTTCTCCGCTGCAGGGGTGAGTAGAGCCCTTCTTCTTGTTGACCCAGTAGACAAATGCGTTATCTCCCCTGCCCAGTCAACCTGGCATTTTCGAATACAATGATGAACGTAAAGGGAAAGCAAGTTTGGAAAAAATACGTGCAGCTTAGTATGAGTACTGATGTTCGAGGGAAAGCAGACGTAGTAATCAACCTTTCGGGAGTGACGGTGGCCCTGGGGGGACTAAAGCCCCAAACTTTCCTTCCTGAGACACCATAAGAATGGGGTTGTTGCTCCCTGGGGGCTTTGTCAGCAGATGGGCAAGCTCCTTGGTTTTGTTTAACTGGGGCTAGAGCTGAAGGACCTGGATGGTCATTTGGAGGCAGGGTTATGAAAGAGTTCTCACTGGCGTTATTTCTTCTTAACCCAAGGCACCAGGATGCTGTGGAAGGAGCTGGATGCTCTGCATGGTGGTCATGAACACCTGAGCTACTGGATGAGTTCATGACACAATGGTGGCAACAGAAGCAAATATGCCGATGACTTACAGAAGCCATTGAGGAAACTATCTCCTGTCTTTGGGATGGTCTGTGCATATTTGCTGCTGGTAGGACATACCACAGTGTCAGCAGTAAGGGCTGAACAGTTTGAATTTGCTGTGAGACCTCTGGAGGAGTAACCCTGATGTTTCTCTCTGAACTACCTCTACCAAAACATGATCTCAGATGCCCTTGAATGAAGAATCCAGTGCTTGGCAGGACAGAACGAGGTGTGACGATGCCAATAGGAGATGGATAAACTTAATTCAGGGCAAACCAGGCCCAGTTTTGCTACATGGGGGTTCTGGAACCAGGAGTGCTGCTGACTCCATGTGTTCCCAGGACAAGGGGTGACATGAAGGAGGTCTGCTATGTCCCTCACAACACGTGAAGCTGGCTGGCAGGAAGAGTGTGTCCATAGGGAGGCAGAACTATTTCTTCCACATGTAAACTCGTATTTTTTGGCCAAGGAGCAGAAGGTAAGTGCTGCCTGGAGCCGCCCCTTCCTTGCATTATGCTGAGGGCAGCGATGCTGTCCATGGACCAGGAGGCAACGCGTGAGTTTGCTCTATCAAGCTGGCACCAATGGCATTCTCGTTTACCGCATCTCCTGCCTTCCTCGAGGGCCATGCCTCCTCTCAGCCTGACCACATTACTGCCATTCCCACCCAAAATGCCACCACTGCAGCCTGTAGTGGTGAACCCTTCCCCTGCCACCCTGCTGTGGGGGATAGCCGGGGTGCTTGCCGGAGATATGGGCCATTTGCTGCAGCATGCCAAGCATGGGCTGCCTGCGCTCGCTGCTGCTCACCCTCAACATTTGGTCCAAAACACCAAATCATTTTTGCACTGGCCAAACCTTCAAATTTTGCCAGCTTGGAAGAGCCGGTTGGCCCTTTCCGCAGGTGGAAGCCCCCAGGCGTGCTGCTTCCTGAGCAGCCTGCTAGTGCATCAAGAGGAACCAGACACCCTCTTGGTTCCCGTTGCCCTTCCAAAAGGCGGTAGAAGATGAAGCTGACAGCCTGCCGCTCCGACATGGACACTGCGCCCGACTGGAATGAGTATCCCGGGGTTGCCATGGAGATGCCTGATGGGCATCTCAAACTTTTCAGAGACCTGGCAGGATGCTGGGGCATCCTAAGCAACATTAGCAGCGCTGAAATAGATCCCCTCTGCTCCTGGAGGCCAAAAAGTAGTCAGGAAAGACTTCTCTACCCGGGAGGGAATGAGCTCACCTGTGGAGCTGGGCTGTTTGCCTGGTCCAGTTGCTGCTCCCACCTCCACATGAACTGTTGGAAATTGGAGAAAATGTTATTAGAATCTTTCCTCGAGCAGCTGACCAAAATCACATTATGCTTTTCTTTCTGCTTGCCTAGTTTCAGGAAGCTGAGTGCTGAATGGCACGACGCTGCGGGTCTGGAGAGATGCACGGTGCTTTATTTGAAGGAGAAAGTTGTTTTGATAAAGAAATGGGGAAAAAGGCAGGAGGACAGCACAGCCAGTGGCACGGCACATTGGACTGAGTCCTGGAGCCAGACCCAAAGGGTTAAAAGAAACCCAGAAAGCTTAAGAGCGTCCCTCAGGATAGCTCCCGAGCAGATTCAAGTAATGAATTTTCACTTCTGTACTTTCATTATCATTGTTCTTAGCTGGAGATTTACCATTTGTCCCCCTTAGCTCTGCGGCACATTATTCGTGTCATTGAGACAGTTGCAAGGACAGTGCTGTTTGCTCCGCTTTCCCATAGGAAACGTGATGGGCCCCGTTCCTGCAGAATCCCGCTATGCCGGAGCTTTAGGGAAGGAGGAGAAGTGTGCATGGAACGTTACCCCAGGAACGATGCTCTGCTTTGCCTTCTCTCTCCCGCTGGCTCCTTCAGACTGCCTGGGGAAGTCCTGGGTTGGCCACAGCACTGGAACAGCCACTGTTCTCAGCAAAGCCCGAAATTTAGTTCTTTCAAAGACGAGCGGGTGACAACCAACCACCTTCCCTTCCCAGTTAATCCAGACAGCCACACTTACAACCATTACAGGCAACAGTGCCTAGGTTCAGTGCAGACAGCTTGGGTGGGAAGGAGCATCAGTCACTTCATTGCTACAAGTTTAGTCTTTTTTGTTTTTCTTTTTTTTCCGCAGAAATATTTTACTAGGTCATATAAAATATCAACGTACCTCTAGAGAGGTAAAAGAAGAGCAAATTCAGAAGTGGGCTACACCATTGTACTGGCAATTTGTGTGTCACTCCCTGATAAACTCATTTGGAGTTTATCCCTCCTGTTTGGTAAGATTGGTGAAAGCTATTTAATTTTTTCCAAGATCCCCAGAAAGTGGCAAAGCAGGAGAGATGAGGCACTGTCCTCCGGCACCCAAGCCTTCCCAACACGCTATAATTCAGGTTGCATTTTTAGACACCAGTGACGCCTCATCTACTGCCAGTGCTGGTCCCACAGCGGACTTACTGAGCTCATTGGCTTTGCCTTCGTCTTTGCTTCCACAGCTCCGGCAGAGCCTGCAGGGATAACACCACCGTCAGTTTGCAGTTCTTGGGCAACCGAGCTGCCTTCCAGGAAGTGAGTAGTTCTCCGTCAAATCTGGGTTTTGCTTCTTTCACATGGTTTGTCTCCTGGGGGAGCCCCTGGGGACAGGCAGGTGGCAGCATCTTCTGCCTTCTCCCTGCCCCGCACCTCGGGGACGCGTTAGGAGCCAGTGCCTTTGGGCTGAGGGCACGTCCCGCTCTCCCACCCTGTGTCCTTGTCTGCTGTGGGGTTATCCAAGCAAAAGAAGACCCAACACCCTGTGACCACCCCTGCAAAGCCGAGGAAATGAGGTTCAATGGGGAAAAACACTTTACTGAAGAGACAAAGCATCTTCATCGCTCTAAAAGCATTCATTAAATAAGCATCCATAAAAATGCAATAAGATAGAAGGGCTCCTGGGCATTGCATGCTGTAAGGGCTGTGCATGGTGCACTTGGTGTTTGGACTTTGCACGTGAATGGTTTGCAGCAGTAAGTCCCGGAGCTGTGGGGGTGCCGGCAGAGCTCTGGCTGGCGGCAGTTGCACCCCCGGCCACCGGCGGTCCCGCTGTCGAACTGCCCACAGCCGGTCCCCCACGAAACGCCCTCCAGCCTTCCCTGCTCGGCTGACAAATGTCAGCGGATTCAAATCGCTGGCGGCCACTGCAGGCCGCCAGCGATTTGCTCTTTCCATCAGTGCTGGGTCAGATGACAGAACATCCCCCCCGCCAAGGTATTATTATCGTTATTTATTTGTATGGTGGCAGTGCCTAGGAATATCCCCCCCGCGGACCAGGAGCCTTTCATGCAGCGCAGGTTGTGACGTGCATCACCAGCAGAGGAAATACCGAGTGCCGTTGCAATAATGCTGCCTCCCCACCCTCCTCGTCCCCCTGCTTCCATGGCAGCTTGGAGGTAGCATCCAGCCACCGCCATTAATTATTTGATGGGACAAAGTGGTAGGGAGCTGGTTGCTCCTCAGGGCCATGGCACAGAGCAGCCCAGGAGTGATTGGCCCCCTCTAATCGTGACTGGTGGGCTAATGCAAGCCGGAGAGCATCTCCCGAAAGTGGGGCTGTGCAAATTGGCCGGTTTGGTTAAAGCAACAGGTCTCCAATTAAGCATGAGGGGAAGGAACTCGTTCCCTGGGTTTTGCTCCGTGAGACCAGCTGTCTCAATTAACTGGCTCCCCTTACAGTGTTTTTCAACTGTACAGAGATGAGCCAAGGACACATGAAGGTAACGTGATCCGGGCAGATTCCCCGAGCGCCAGGAAGTTGGAGCACGGCTGCCTGCCGTCCCCTGCCCTGCCTCTCCTCCTTATGGACCTGCGCAGCCCGGCTGTGGGCGAAGTTCAGGCTCTCACGTGCTCCCAGCTCCATCAGCGCTCCCAAACTGAGGCATCGCCGAGCCCCTGCAACCCTGGTGCCACAGGGGATCCCAAGCCATTTCCCAGAGCGGCTGCTGTCTCGGCAAAAAAACCCAAAGCCAAACAAACCCAGTTTACGGGTGATGGTGCAAAACCTCTAATTTGTGGGGGAACCCCCCGAGCGATGCCCACCGCTCCTCTCTGCGCGGGGCTCCTCTCCTACCTAAGGCTCTCTGCAGCCAGGCTGCAAGACTGGGCTCCCCAGCCCACGTCCCCAGCCCTGTGGGGGACGTGGCCATGCCCAGGCACCCCACCGGCTCCTTATGCCTCTTGGGGAAGGGTTTTCTGCCCCTGCTATGGCTTCCTCTCACCCTGTTCCTCCTGCAGCCCTGGCCCCGTGCCCTGCTCTGCCATTTTCTGCCCCTCGTGCCCTTATCTTAGGGGCAAACACCATCAGCAGGTGCTTCCTGGGGGCCTCTGGGCAGCCGTGGCAGCAGGACGAAGCTGCGACCAGCACGAGGAGGGAATTATCAGGTGGTAACAAGGCTTCTGAGGGTCTGCCTGTGGTCCTGCCATCCCTCTGCTGCTCAGCTTGACCAAGGCTCCTCTCCCACAGCTGCCTGGAGCTGGAGATCATCTGCGGCACATGGAGATGCTGGGGCACCAGGAGGTGGCGATTTTTGGGAGCATTCAGTGTTAACCCCTGCCACGCCAGCGACTGCTCCGGCTTCACCCCTGGGCTGTGCAGTGCCCTGCCCAGGTGGCAGGGTGGACATCATGTGAGGCAAGGAGCCGGTGGCTGACAGCGGCCCTGGGCCAAGTCGTTACGACCATCTGCTCCGCGCTGTGCCAGGCTGACGGCTGCTGTAAAGAGCGTGCGTGCCGCAGAGCCCCAGGGATCTGGCAGTAACAGGAGCTGAAGGACTTCAGAGAGGAGCTGACTCTGTCTTTTCAGCTCTGCCTCGTGTATATTTAACTGTACGTACAAACAGAGAGCCCTGGCTGAGGCGGCTGGTCATTGCTAAACCATGCCGGGCCATGCTGAGCTGGCATCCAGCATCCCTGCGCCTTCTGCTCCATCTAGCCTTGGTGGGATGTGGAGCAGCCATGTCCCACTGAGCTCGCAGGGCAGCAGCCAGCGAGGCAGGAGGTTGGGGGTGCCGAAGGTGGGCAGGAGGATTTGGTGGTTTTCAGTGCCCCTTTGCAATCTGGAGAAGGGGATGTCGGGGGGTCCCTGCCTGCTCATGGCCAGGAGCCACGTTGTGATGGTGAGAAAGATGGGGGAAAGCAGGAGCAGACCCCGTCCTCTCGCTTACGAGTGCTGCAGCGAGTGCCTCACTCAGAAACGGCACTTTTATCTAAAATACACACCTGGGCAAGGCAGAAGAAAAGCAGGAACGTGCTTTCGCTCAGTGCTATAGAGCGGCCACCAAACACCTGACTCTACATTTTGATTTCAGCCAGCAGAATTAACGCAGTCCGGCACAAGGCTTTCTCTGAACTCAGGTTTTGATTTTTCAAGAAAATGTGTTATCAAAGGCAGAAACGTGGCGAAAGGCTTGAATGAGGACTGCTTGGGTATTGTGCGCCCAGGGACATGGTGCAGTGCGGGGCTGTGCTTTGGGACTGTGGTATTAGCAAATTTTCTAATATTCTGTCTTTGAATCTTAGTCTTCTCCTCTCCTCGTAGCTTGTAAAATGCGCAAGGCCATTCCTAGCTCGGTGGAAAGAGATTTTCACCGTGAGCCAACTTGGACAAACGTCAGGACCTGCTTAATGCTGGTTCTGGCCAGACTGAGCTTCAAAGGGAGATTAATTTCAACCAAGCTTTACAATCTTTCACGTAATCCTTAAAAACAAGGATTACCCAAATGTGTCAACATTGAGAAGAACTACTTAAAAAAAAATCGGTGCTTATGATACCTGAATTTAGGGGACCAGAACCGTAAAAGCGGGAAGAAATGGGTGATGGTGACTCCCTGCAACATTCCCTAAAGCTATCAAGGTCTCTTATTTCCATCCCAAAAGCGCAGCAAGAGTCAAAGAAAAAGAAACCTGAATCTAGTTGACTTAAAGGTCACGCGACTTAGTGTCATGATATTTGAGGGTCTTGTGACTTTGTTTTTCAAATGTTAATAGCGCAAGCCCTGCATCGGGAAATTCACTGCCACTAGTTATCAGCTATGGCTTGAAGACTCAGCTTGTTTCTCATCTGCTTCAACAGAGGTTTGATGACAGAGTTATCAGGTTACCCCAAGGAAAGGTCTTTTATACAGGGCCGATAAGAACATGTGAAACTGGAGAGTATTTTCCCTAATTCCTGTAACATTTCTGCTATTTGACCAGCCCCAAAAGTGTTTATTTTTTTTTTTTTTTTAGGATTTTTGGCAGATAAAGTCACCATTTCACCTCTAGTTTTTATCCTCAGGGATCTCAGCGCACCTCAGAGAGGTCACCTGCGCTCCTGTCCGCATCTCGGAGAGCAAGGACGGAGGGCTGGGGTGAAGCATCCCGTGAGCCCGCTGCAGAGCTGAAGTTAGAGGCACATTTCTCTTTCCTACTCGATTTTCCGAGCCTGTCTCTTTTCCCCTTTCCCCAGCCCTGAATTTTACCCGCATGTCATCTTGAAGCTGTTGGTTGAAATATTTCATATTTGGTTTATACTTAATGCTGAACAAGCGCACAGGGCAGCTCTTAAAAGGTCAAGTTTATATAAATGTACAATACATAGGTATAAAATATATCATTTTAGAATAAATTCTGGATTACTGTAAGACTTGGGAAGGTTTTCTTAGGGTAACCCATTTTAGGGCTAGGTCAGAGGACCCCTGGACATGCTATATTTTGATTTATAAGCTTTTCTCGCCAGGTGTTGCTAGAAAGAAGTCAAAAAGGGGTTGAAATTGTTGGTGCTCGAGCCGTGCCTTGGGCTATCTGACCCCCGCAGAGCTCACAGGCTGCAGAGGCTCATGATCTTCCAGCAAAATTCCTGCCCTATGATATCGCATATTGCGTTGCCTAAAATGATAAAAGATGGCTACGAGGTAATCAAGAAATGTTGTAACTCATCGCAGTGGTGAGATCAGAGCCGTTGTCTGTTTTAATTCTGACACCATAAAGAAGTATTGACCGCGCTTTACAATAAAGGCACAAGATACAGTAATTCTGCAGGATCTTGGCTCACGGAAACATAATTTTTGTTTTTCCAGTAAAAGGCCCAGGGGTGTTTCTGAATTAGACTAACAAGCCAGCAGCCTTAATCCTGCCGCAGTGCTGGCACAGTGCGGGGGAGCCCAAAATGCAGCTGGGCGGCCAGGCGCTGGGCACGTGTTGTGGCTGTCAGAGCGGTGGCAGGGCTGGCTGTGCCCATCACCGTGGCCTCCCAGCCCTGTGTTCTGCCCCCTGAGGAACCAGGAGAGGCAGCCCATCGGCGGTGAAGCACCTCTGGAGTCAGGTAGGGGCTTTCTGCCTTTAAGTTGTCTCATACAGACCTGTGTGTGTATGTGTGTACGTATCCTAGAATCACAGAATGGCTTGGGTTGGAAGAGACCTTAAAGATCATCCAGTGCCACCCCCTGCCCTGGGCAGGGACACCTCCCACCAGACCAGGCTGCTCCAAGCCCCGTCCAACCTGGCCTTGAACACCTCCAGGGATGGGGCAGCCACAGCTTCTCTGGGCAACCTGGGCCAGCGTCCCACCACCCTCAGAGTGAAGAATTGCTTCCTCAGATCTCATCTACATCTCCCCTCTCTCAGTGTAAAACCATTCCCCCTCGTCCCATGGCTCCCCTCCCTGATCCAGAGTCCCTCCTCAGCTCTCCTGGAGCCCCCTTAGGGACTGGAAGGGGCTCGAAGGTCTCCCCAGAGCCTTCTCTTCTCCAGGCTGAACCCCCCCAGCTCTCTCAGCCTGTCCTCGGGCTCCAGCCACCAACCTCTGGCCATTCCTCGAGCCCTCTCCCATCTCTCCCTATCCTGGGAATGGCTCCAGCCTGACATGGAGCGGGTGGCCTGGGCCCTGCCTTCTGGCTGCTCCGTCACCCCGGCACTGAGTGTGGAGGTGACACTTGTCCTCCTGCCACCGCAGGTGATGCTCACACGGAGCCTGGGGCACAAACCCCCAACAGCAACTTGTCCCCCCAGCAGCTCTTCACAGGGGCTGTTGGCTTTTATGGTGGATAGATGTTTCCTTCATATA
Source organism: Alca torda (assembly GCA_008658365.1). NCBI lineage: Eukaryota > Metazoa > Chordata > Aves > Charadriiformes > Alcidae > Alca > Alca torda. Next base: position 29,014,230 of record CM018081.1, on the reverse strand, counting down.
AACATAAAGGAAGAGAAATCTAATTACAGTGTCAGCAGAAGGACTGTGATTCATGAGGTTGATGACATCACGGGGGCCGATGACATCACAGGGCTTTACGCTGCCTGATTGACTTCCTTTTCGGCAGCAATTACTGAGGCTATCAGTTAGCTGGGAAAAGGCATCCTCAGTAACTCAGGTACTTTGAAACCAATACCGGTGATTAAATGTTGCTGTATATTACTTAGATGAGGTGAATTCTCATTCTTGCACTTAAATATAGAGGGGCAGGTGCTCAGCTGGTGTAAACACATCTGCCGGGGACAGGGAAACTAATCCCTGTAAATCAGGGTATTTACACCACTGGTTTATAACCTTTAATGCATACGTGTAGCCAGGAAGCCCCTCCGGTGATTGCCCACATTCTGCCTGGTGCCTGCCAATCCCTTACTGCCACAAACACCTCATTAATTCCCATGCTTTTAAGGAAATGAAGCCATACGGAAATATGCCACCAGTAACAAATTACACAGTACCGATGCCACCAATTAATGCTGCAGGAAATAATACTGTATTTCAGATGCTGAATGGTTTCTTTTTCTCTCCTAAATTAATTTGTCACCGTACAATAAAATAAGGATATTGTCCTGCCTGGATGTTGCTAAATTAACATTCAGACATCATCCGAAGCGCTGGAAAGGACCAAAATATAAGGGGCATAGATCTTTATGTTTTTCCCCTCTCCTTTTGATGGTGCCTGAGAGCAAACAGCCACATAAGCATGTTGGTCTGCCCTACCACCGAGGGGTTGCGGTGACTGTCCCAGTGCTCCCAGTGCTCCACCAGCACATCTCCCGTCCCAGTGCTCCCATATCACTGATCCAGGGAGCCAATGTATACTGCAATATTTCCCCAAAAGCTGCTAAGATGGCATTGGTCCCTCACGCGAGGACCCTGCCAGGTTTGCTATTACCTCCTGGCCCAGGTGATGCAGCAGCTTCTGATGTTTCCCATGCGGGCGAGGGTGCAAGCGAGACCTCTGGGCTGCTGGGGCTCTGCGAAACAGGTCGCAGCTTCGCTTTCCTTAGAGTAGATGGGATGAGTTGTGCCAAAAGGAGGAAACGAGATGAAGCATATAGTCCCACCGGGGCTGATCTTTGTACCGGCAAGCCTGACTCACAGCAGCACCTGGCCACGTGTGGTACAAACGCACGGGCTGAGATGGTTTGTCTTGACAACTCCCATGTCAATGCACTGGGAAATGCCGACGCGCGCAGGTGCCATGGAGCACAGAGAGGCGTCAGGGAAACAAGCTGGGGCCGGTTACCTGCTCCTTAATGGAAAGCAAAAGGGAAAGTAGGTTTGCTGGGTGGTGGCACCTGCAGGTCTGCAGGGAGGAGGTGTTTACTGATGTAGGCTGTGACTGCCTTTAAAGCACTCCTGGGTTATCACCAGCGTTTGTCATGCAAACACCCCAGAACCGCTGCTCCAGGAACGCTGATAAGATTAAAAACCAAATTAATCTCACTTCAGTCAGGCAACAGGGATGGGAGGCAGCACCGGTGTAGCGGGGCTGGGGTGCAGAGCGCAGCCCGTCTCTGCTCGAAACCAGCCAGGCTATTGCTGTTGATACTTTGGTTTATTTATGTATTACTCAGAGCCTTTCAAAGCGTGCGATTAAGAAAAAGCAGCATCTCCAGGTGTTTGCCGCTCCCCCTGGGTTGCATCACGGCCCTGATGGGTGCTGGGTGGTGCAGCTGAGTGGGTGTCGGCATTGGAAGGAAAGCACAGGAAGGACACGGAGCTGTTGGAGCGGGGCCAGAGGAGGACACGGAGATGCTGGGAGGGCTGGAGCCCCTCTGCTGTGAGGACAGGCTGAGAGAGCTGGGGGGGTTCAGCCTGGAGAAGAGAAGGCTCCGGGGAGACCTTCGCGCCCCTTCCAGTCCCTAAAGGGGCTCCAGGAAAGCTGAGGAGGGACTCTGGATCAGGGAAGGGAGCCATGGGATGAGGGGGAATGGTTTTACACTGAGAGGGGAGACGTAGATGAGCTATTAGGAAGTAATTCTTTGCTGGGAGGGTGGTGAGCCCCTGGCGCAGGTTGCCCAGAGAAGCTGTGGCTGCCCCATCCCTGGAGGTGTTCAAGGCCAGGCTGGATGGGGCTTGGAGCAACCTGGTCTGGTGGGAGGTGTCCCTGCCCACGGCAGGGGGGTGTAACTAGATGATCTTTAAGGTGCCTTCCAACCCAAACCATTCTGTGATTCTATGATCAGTCTTGTAGGGCCATCAGAAACAGTCTCCAGGCCATCAGCCAGGGAAGCACCTCTGGCCAGTGGACAAATGAGGCCTAGAACAGAAACTGGGTGTCAAATGAATAATTAAAGGAGCTGGCTGGGTACGACATCTCCTTAGCAGAGGCTGCTGCGCCCGGGTGGTGTGAGCAATGCTGCAGGTGAGGCATGTTGCATCCTGGTATGGTGGAGATGGCAGCAGCTGCTGCCCATCCAAATGCAGATGCGCTAAGCTGGAGAAATGCAAAACTAATCATGTTTCTGACCCTGCAAATCAGCTCGGAGAGCAACAGCAGCAACTCTTACAAAGGGTTTCACAAACCGGTGCCGCGTAGCAGCTCCTTGAGTCAGACGTGGTAGAGATTCCCCCCACTCTCCCCAATCTTATTGCCTTGTCCTGCCAAGACATGAAATTAGTTAAAAAGACATTTTTCTTTAAATACTACAGACTCTCACCCGGAGAGGACAGCCATCAGTGGAGCGTATTCTCAGTGGGCTCTCAGCGGCTCAGCTGTCTGGACGGAGCATTATGCAGCGCTGTCGAGGTGATCCACCCAGCTACCGAAACTCCACCTGCCCTAATGGGTGACGAGAAATGAATTTGATAATGTGGAAAACCTGGGTGTTATTGAGAAGCTAGATCAGCCTCCAACTGGATTAATTCGCTGCTGGTAGTTGGAAAAATTAATAAAGTGCAGATCTGTATCAATCTGTATCAATGTAGTACGAACATTATCCATTGAAAACTGTTGGAATAGCAGCTAAGGCTCAGACCCACAGGAGGCTTTGTGTGCTGGGATGCTGACTGTCACCGTGGGCCCCCGGAGCGGGTCAGGAAGGGACTGGGAGGGGTGTCCTGGCTTTCAGCCCCTCCACCAAGGCTGGCTGGACATTTGGCCGTGTCCCCCCATCACCAGCCGGGTGGCCCTGCTCCTTGTGACAGTGACATTCTCGCCCGTGAAGCGGGGCAGCATCATGGGCTGGGCTGGATGTGCCTTTCCCCTGCTGTCCCGTACAGACTGGTGACTTTGCCATGCTGGCCTGAGCGTGGAGCTCTACGTTTAAATCCCTTTGGGTACCCAAAGCACCAACATCCCGAATACCAGCTTCAAGGATGCGGCTTTCAGAAAATAATCGGTGAATTGAGCTCTGGCTTCGTGACTGCAATGAGCGTCGTGGAAATCTATTAAATGCACTTCTGGGGAATAATTTCCCAGCTTCTACCGGACCGATGACAGATGAGGTTTGAATTTGGGCTAGAGATTTTAAAAACGCACAAATGGAACTGTGGTTTTTTTTGCACCTGGCAAGAGGAAAGCATTCAGAAGTTAAACTGGCCTTGGCTTGTGTTAAGAGGAGTTATCTGTGCTGGCCATAAATCGAACCAGGATGGCTTAATTGCTCATTCGCAGTAAATAAAGCTATAACTGAGATGCCTACTCTATAATATAGAGGGGATCTCCCGGGCTACGGAGGATGATAGCTAGCCAGAGAAATCCATTCGAAGGCTCTTTGGGATCGATAAGCAGTTAAGAGAGCCGCGGGAAGATGACATTGCCTGTCTTTGTGCACAGACACCCAGAGAGATGCCGGGCTGTTAAAAGCACGAAGGGCAATGCCTGGGCTCGGATCCCTCAGGTTTAAAACAGGGTGATTTCTAGCTGAGTTTCCACTTGGTGTCCAAATTCAGAGAGGCAGAAGCATCCTATGCACTGGAATAAATGTCTGGGGACCCATCTGCTTCGGTAGCAGCCCTCCCACTCTCACCCTGGGATGGTGTCCGAAGCCATGGTGATGGGCTTAGCCACTAGGTTTATTAATATTAGTGAGGTTTATTAATATTAGTGAGGGTTCTGTGGCTCGGTGGGCATCCAAGGCCCCCCTGGCACTTGCAGCTCATGCCAGAAGCCAGCCCTGGGGCTGCCTGACTTAAGCTGGAGCAAATCCACTGTCATGGTGGAGGGAGCGGTTAAGAGGCTTGGAGATATTTTTTGCCAAAGGCTTCCAAGAGGTGCCATGGCAAGGCAGAGACTCTGTCCGGGTGCCTGGGAAGGGTCTTTTCCATTCCCACATATACTGCTGGTGGGGTGGTTTGTGCTCCCCGCGTTTCGCTAGGTGGGCTGTGCTGTTTCTCCCGCCCCTGGGGCAATTGGAGCCCGCCATCAGCCATGCGAAATGTAAATGGCAATGACCGGCTGGTCCCTAATAATTTACTTTGAAATGCTGTTCTGCAGAAGGAAGATCAATTGCCACTTATCTTCCAGCTCCTGCCCTGCCGGTCTTTTCAAAGGGAAATATTACAGCTGCCTTCTAGTCCCACTACTCCTCACCTGGCCCACGTTTAATTCTTAATTCCCCCATGCCATGGGGGAGCCAGTGGGACTGCAGCAGGAGCTGGACCAGGCTGTGGCCCCCCCAGCCCCAAATCCAAATGAGATTCAGAAGAGACTAGGAAAAAACCCCACCAACCATGAAGCAATCGCTGCTGTGATTCTGTGTAGTGATACGCAGGGGTTTCACCCGGCATCTCTCTCCTCGAGTATGCGCACCTTCCTCGCTCTGGTAATGCGGGATGCTGGAGGCTGTGGGTGATATCAGACTCCCGCCAGCCTCAGAAGGAGGGAGAAAACCCTTCCATCCTCTGAACTAGGAGGCCCTGCTGGTTTCGGAGTGGATGCACCCAGCGCCATGGTTTGCCAGCAACGGCTTGGGGCAGTTTGGGGTCAGGTGGTGGTGGGGAAAACGACATATTCTGTTTTCCCTGGTGAATGTGTGAGAAAATGGACAGGCTCACAATCACTTCTCAAGGACGGAAAGATGTGAGGCTCACTAGAGCCGTTATTTCCAATGACTGATTTGCTCGGCCTTATTTAATTAGCTGTCCTTGAGCCAATCTGCTTAAGTGGCAGTGAGTTTACCCCGATGCAAAGCACAGACTCATAAAACCAGGGCCGGAACAGGCATCCGGTGTGCCAAGGCACCACCAGCTTCTGCCTTGATTATTTCCCACAGATACTTGTCTGATTTGGTCTCAGAAATGCTAATAATAATGATTTTTTGGGGGGGAAAGGTGGGGTACACCCCTGCTAGGTGCTTGTGGATCCGGGCTGTGCAATCTGGAGAAGCTTAATGGTAGAATTTGAAATACAAGTCAGAAGTGCACTCAATAAGCTTGGATGGGGTTTGGCCATTTAGCTGCACCAGCAGAAGGATTTTTAATTCTTTTTTTTTGCTGAAATATTATATGCGTTTGAACAAGTAGTAGTGCCATGTTTCTCCAAAAAAGCCGGGGAAGCTGAAGGGGAGAGAAAATGCAGCCCAGCTAACTGCGTGCTACAGGGAAGCTGGCTGGGAATTGAGATGTCTGATCCTCAGACTGAAATACTGATGCAGGAAAAGCTTGAGCTGTGCCTGCAGAGGGGGAGTGGGGTGCCTGGGCTCCGTGCTGCCCAGCTCCCCCCAGGAAGGAGACGGGGAGAGGCTTTGCTGGGTACATCGCTGGGAGGAGGAGCGGGATCAATATTTAGCCTTTTCTTCTTTGTTTTCCCTTGAACCTGAAAGAGATACCATAAAGGACAAACGCTGAGCAGCTACTAGCCAGAGAGGATGAGTGGACTTTGTGTCCCGGGGTAGCAGCCTCCCCATGGCAGCATCTCCTCTGCAGCGGGGCTGCCTGGGACCTGGCTGTCTCTGCTTCCTAGAAAGCGTAGGAGCAGAAGTCCCCTGAGACACCCCCCCCATCCGACCTGGCTAAAATTAACCAACAGGGTCTAAAATAGTGGGGTGGGGAGGGGGGCACAGATGCGGACCCACTTCATTTCCTCAGGGAGGTTGCAAAACCTGTCGTCCTGGAAAAAAGAAAACAGCACACACTTTGCCCTTTGCCCGACTTGTGGTATCCCTTAAAATGAAACTTTAACTGTTTAAAATGATCCTGCCCTTACCTCTGTGGCCTTATTTAGCTCTGCACGCTGCCTCGCATCCCGCCCTCCCTCCCCGCGCCGCCTCGGTGCCCTCCGGGCTGTCAGCCGGGTGCCAGCCCTGTCACAGCAGCATGTAGCATCGTGATGTTGCACATGTACAGGTGGCGTTTCCAAAAGCATCTGTGGGGACGGATGCCTGGATCCCGGGCTGTCAGCGAGGACGGGATTGGCCATCCCCTGGGAGCATCGGGCTACCGTCCCCTAGAATATAAACCCTTCACAGCACCGTCCTCCAGCGCTCTCCTGCCAAAATCCCTTCTTTGCCCCCGTTCCTCCTCTGCTCTGGCTTTAGGATTGTGTGGTAGTTTGTCTGGTTTTTTTTTTGCAGAAATAGCAAATGTTGAAATACCCCTGAGCTTGGAGGCATTGCACAGCCATGTGTGAGCTGGCAGGGATGGGAGCTTTCTCCCTGCCCTTGGCCACGCCATCATACGTGCTGTAGGCACTAAAAAGCCAAGGCAGGGCTATTGCCGAGCCCCGCAGCGGTGCAGGAATCGCTCTCCAAATCCAAGACATTCTCCGTATTTATTTTTCCGTCTGGCTCCGTTTGCCGAGAGCGAACAACCTGTGGCTTTGGGCAGCCAGCGCCTGCGCTACATATTTCTGTTCATCCGTCCCTCCCTGCCAAATGCTGAAGTCAGACAACTGGCCCCGGCTGGTGCCAGCTCTGGTTGCTCACACTGGGATTAGCACGTAAACTGGTTCAGTCCCACTGCGGCAGCCGAGCGGGGCCTTCTCTTTTACCCCGCCGGCTGCAGTTGCCTCTGTAAATGATGTCTGTTTTGACTTTGCTTCTGACTTTTTGTGAGGGGCCATTCTAGTAAAGGTTTGGGGTTTTTTTCCCCTGTTTTTTTGCAGATGTCTTTTCACCCCGTGTGCACGTGGGAGAGCATGAACGCCTCTTGGTCCACCGTGTCTCAGGCTGGTCCCATGCTCAGTCGCTGGGCTGGACACCTCTTTAGAAGGGATTAAAGGGAAGCGTCAGACCTCCAGGAAACCAAGGAAGGATCTCCAAAGCACCGGGAGCCCTAAAGAAAGCAAACCCTCCCGAGGTGGCGAACGCAACTGAACTTCTCACAGCAAAGCTGTTCTGGGCCGCTCTTTTGATCGCAGCATTCACCGTCTCCCTGGCACTCTGCAAACAAAATTAAAATGAGCTGAAAAATACAAGAATCCAGTAGCTTTTAAAAATTGTTAGCTAAACGTTGGGCCTCTCGGTTTGCTTAGAGCAATGATGGATGGATTAGCTGGGTGGATGGGGTTGCATTTTGCTTTTTAATCCATGGAAGAATGGGAGCCCGGGCAGGGCAGGAGTCCCCCAGCGTGCTGCAGCGCAGGAGCTGCCCTCAGCCCCATCCCGATACCACCAGGGTCAGCGCGGCTCAGCCTACACAAGTAGCTCAGTCCTCCTTATCGCTTCTAAAAGTCTCCCTGTTACCCGGCGTCTCTGAGGCAGACTGGCTCCCAAGAGGGGGGCGATGCTCGGGGTGTCTCTTGGTGGCTAGCAGAGGGCTGGCCACGAGGCTCAGCGCCGAGCAGCTCCAGCAAAGCACCCGCCTCCTTCAGCATGTCTGCTCCTTTTCCTCCTCTCTCGGAGCCCTATTTGCGCTTTGGTTTAGCCTGAATGTGTGCCTCCTGGTTGAATTTATCGACAAACTTCAGTGAGAGGCCCTGAAACAGGAGCTAGGCAGATGATGGCAGAAGACAGTAAAACCAATACGGAGATCCTGGGCTACCTCATCAAACAGTAGAAGTTGGCGTAAGGGTATTGATTTCAGCAGAGCTGTGCCAGTTTACACAAGTTAAGGCTTTGACCGAAGTAATTCACCGTAATAAAGATATCCAAATTCTGGAAAACTTCCAGGAAAACCATCTCCTTCCATCAAGTCGGTTATCGATATATACGCGTATCGATATATATGCATTAACACTGTCTGGGGCTGTAAAATCCTGTATTTAAGGCACGTTATGGCTAGATTTCAGCTGCGCTGGGTGGTTACCTGCACAACCTGCCAGAGCGAGGTGTTGTCCTTGGTGGGAGCGAACGCTATTCCCGGTCTGCGGTGCACAGGGAAACTTGATCTTTGATCTTCCCGTCATACGGGAGCATGACCCAGGGGGTTCCAAGATGCTGGGTTTCTGTGAACCTACTGGCAAGGGGGATCGTTGGGGTAGGAGTGTGGCCATGGTGGGGCTGGGGGAATGTGCAGGCTCAGTCCTGCCCGGCCCCTCATCCTTGGAAAAGGCATGGGAGTGCTGCTGGTGAGGAGGGGGCTCGTTTTGGCATGGTAACCTGTTGCTCGGCTGTGGTGTGTCGTATTGCAGGCAGTGGCGCTGGGCAGAGCCTGTCTGCAGCTCGCTGGGGGATCCCAGTGCCCCAGCATGGCACTGCGCAGAGATGCTGGCTGTGCTGGTCCTGCCTGGGGTCACCGCGGATGCCATGCCCTTCATTCCCACACCAGCACCCCAGGAGATGCCCCCGCAGCATGGGCGTGGGGTGGGCAGGACCTGGCTGCAGCCTGTGAGTTCCAGGACTGTCCTCTGAAGCCTATCCAGGTCTGGCGGCCAACAAAATAAAGCCAGATATAAGGTTCGGTATTTCCCATGCTTCACATGGATTCCTGTGAACACTGAGCAGGGTGCTCGGAGGCCACTCGTGCAGGTATGGTTTGCCTCCATGGAATATTACACCTATTTTGGACCCGCCTTCTTGCTGCTTTTTCCATAAGGTTCCCTCCCCTTGGAGCAAGGCGTCTGCTTAGGTCTAATTTCTTTCAATGGGACTTCAGCATGCGCTCAAGTACTTTGCTGATTTGGGGCCCGAGTCATTAGCTTTACAGTTGATTACTCAAGTGGATTTTAGGTGGGGGAATGGGAATGCTAACATCGAGCCAGAGGAGTTGAGCCAACACTCAGGCTTAAATCCATCCAAAGTATTAACGTGGTTCCCACCATGACCGTTGGTCAGCCCCTGGTCCTGGTGATGCTTCTCACCACCTCCATCTCCCTGACGGTCCTCCCAGCTGAAGGGAGCATCCGCTACAGTGCCTGGTCTCGGCAGCAGCCTTCCCCTGCTCCATTTAACAGTTTAATGGCATTTCTCAGCTTTAAAATTACAGTTTCACCCGCAACAGAGGGGCAAACGCCACAGAGCTGATTGCATGCGCTAGAGGAGCTGATTACGTTCTCGGCAGTTCAGATCATCAGAAATGCAAACAAGCTGGCACTGTAAATATACATACATTTTCAAGGCAACCAGATCAGCAGCGCACACATGCTCTCAGGCCCTCACCAATTACCCAAATTGGTACGTTCCACTCATTGCATCGGCGTATTCGGATATAATGTATCATATAAAAATCAGTGGCTCACAGCTAAGGTTGTCTGTTGTACTGTGGTTCGCAACATGTTGATTTTTTTTTTCCTTTAAGAGGAAATAAGCAGATTATTTTATACATGCATTTATGAAGTTTGTGAAATTGTAGGTACAGTTCGGGCTGGTGTGCGTCAGCCCCCAGGCTCTGCCCGGCCCCAGGGCAGCAGCGTTGCCCCCATTCCTGTGCTCTGGCAAGCGCTGGCCTGGCTTGCTGGTGGCGAGGGGCAGCAAAGGGTTGTTTTCTTAAAAAACCAGTGATTGATGGATGAGTTACAACCAACTGCGGGGGCTTGGATTCTGGCAAAACATCAACATGCAGTGCAAATGGGGAAAAAACGTGTATTTTTGTCCCAGCACCCCCAGTTCAGTCTAGCCTGCGTGCTGCAGCCTCCGGCTGCCAGTCGCATGGGCTGGAGTGGCAAAAGTGGGGCAAATCCTGTGTTTTACACCAGCGATGGGGCTTGGGCATGCTCTGCAGGTAGGCACACTGTGAGCTGAGTGCAGGGCACGCTTAATTGTAGCCGAAAAGAGAGATGTCTGCACAGCATCTCCCCAGGCCAGCACATCTCCCTTTCTTCATCTTTTTTTTTTTTTCCAGCTGCAGGCTGGCTGTGGTGCGGGCTGCCCTGCGGGGTGGCACAGCGGGGTGGCACAGCGGGGTGGCACAGCGGGGCTTTGCTGGTGGCTTTGGGTCAGCCCTCCACGTCCTTAGCTCTGCGGACAACACCACGCTTGCCGAAAGCCTCGGCTCTCCTTGGGAGGGCAGCCAAGGCCTGAGGAAGGCTGGAGATAGTTTGGGGACCTCCTGGTGATGCCCTTGGGCACAAGGAACAATGAAATGGTTAAAAAAAATAACAGAAGTTTCAGCAAACTGTTTTTGAGTGCAAGTGATTTTAAGGATTTTCCATGTTATTTAGAGAGAGATGAAGGGAATGAACTGAACGTAACACTGAATAGCCTCAAAAGGGGTCAGTGTTTTGCTTCAAACACACATCGAAACCTGCACAGATGTTCTGACCTTTGGAAAAAAGCAAACGGACACAAAAATCAGCTAATCTGAATCAAAGGGATGATTTTGCTGTTGCCAAAGAGGCCGAAAAGCGTCGCTTCACTCAAGCTGTTATCTCTTCTCCCTCTCCCCGGGGCTTGCTCCTGTGTTGTACCGTCTCTGCACCCTGGAGGTGGGAGCGTCGCCCCTGGAATCTGGAGATAACCTCTGCGCTTCCAGCTGCACCTGCCCGCCTGGCCCCGTTTCTCCCCTTCACGTTTGGGATCACCGCTCTTCTCTGTGCTGGCATGACCTGGGTGTGTTCGTGGCTCACAGATTAAATGCCATGTTTTGAGCCTGTGGTAAAACATATTTTCCTACATGTCTTCCTTTTAATATGCATGTGCTTCTCTGATTGACACAGACATGCACCTCATCCCACCTAGCTCTATTGTAACACTCTCTGGGGGTTGTGCAGGGTGCTCATGAGGCTGAGGGGGCTTTGAGCCGCTCCAGCACTGGTGTTTATAGAACTGTAGAATCGCCTAGGTTGTATTGCCCAGGTTGGCAGGGTCCTTTCAGATCATCCGGTCAGATCAACCGAACTCAGACAAAAACCATCACTAATCCGTATCTCTAAGCAACACGTCTACCCAGCTTTTAAATACCTCCAGGGATGATGCCTCAACCACCTCCCTGGGCAGCCTGTTCCAATGCTTGACAATCCTTTCAGTGTAAGAATTTTTCCTATTATCCATCCTAAACCTCCCCTGGTGCAACTTGAGGCCATTTCCTCTTGTCCCATCGCCTGTTCCGTGGGAGAAGAGACCGACCCCCCCTGGCTACACCCTCCTTTCAGGCAGTTGTAGAGAGCGAGAAGGTCTCCCCTCAGCCTCCTTTTCAGGGGTTTGCCCCCACGGGAGAGCACCACGTTGGCACCCACTCCCCACCTCTGCGCTGGGCACGGAGCACTTCCCAGTGCAGCAGTGTGGCTCTGCGGGCTGCTGAGATGTGAACAATAACCCCCTGAAGCAAGGAGGTGGGAGGTGAAAAGAAACTTTGATGAGAGAAATGAAAGGGCAGGGAGAGGAAGGGGGTGTAGCGCAACGTCGCCAGGAGATGCTTGAAGTTCCTGGAGAGAAAGTGGGAGTAACGCTATGGGTGAGTGCAAGTTGCTGGGTTTTAAGGAGATGCTGATGGATGGGAGCAGTAAAGGTGTTGGAAGAATGTCATGACCTACCAACCCAGCCCAACCTCCTTTCCTGCTGCTTTTGAAGCATCTCCCTCAGGTTGGACAGCCCAGGAGCTCCTCTGTAGCTGGTAGTCTCTGAGAGCTGTCACCTGGTGAGGGAAAGCAGAAGGTACAGTGATAGGGAGAGGCTTTACCCACTGCCTGTAGGCTGCACCCCAGCTGGGTTCTCCAGCCCAGCTGCAGAGGAGCCCTGTTAGGAAGAAATGATGGCAGCTGAGACATGGTCACGGGATAAATAAGGACCCAGGCGGACTGGTTTTGACTAGCTGCTGTGGTGCCTGGGGTTGCAAGCAGCTCTGGAGATATGATAGGGGACTATATGCAGGAATGAAGTGCCTGCAGTGGGTGAGTGTTTGAGGAAGCCACCCTTGGTTTGGGAAATCTGGGTGTCTGGTGATGTTGTATGACATAGGGCTTTTCTGCATGGAAAATGCCTGAAGGGAACAGCAGGAGCCTTTGCCTTAATGGCTCTGATCACCTTGCAGTGATGGCGTCTTGAGAAACCCATTATGCCTGTCCTCTCCCTGTGGGTACCACACTGGGTTTTCCTTGTTGCCTCCCAGCAAAGATGGTGCAGGCAGGGGCAGAGCTGGCACACTGCCGCAGAGGCTGAGGTCCTGTGTTGGGTGCTTCAGAGCAGGGCGGTGCTCAGGGTGGGCAAGGGCAGGCCTGCTGCTGGCTGGGGCCACCTCCTGGCACTGTGGCAGAGGCTGTGGATGGGTAAAGTGGTTATTTTCCCCTCCAGCAAAGTAGGGGCTGCTTGTTCCTTTCACCGGAGCAGTGGCTTGACCTAAGCATGTGTGTCTTATCACCCTGGGACTGAGCTATGTGCCTGAGCTGCCTGGGGGGATGCGGTGTGGGACCATTTTGGAGGTGGAAAGTAAGTGCAGCTGCTTGCTCGCGAAGAGGAACCTGCATGTCAGCAGTGTGCCAGACCCAATGTCCCATAGCCTGTGCTACGTCGGCAAGCTTTTGGGGTGTCACAGCCCTCCCTTGATGGGACAGGAGGGAGAAGCTGGCTGTCCTCTGCCAGATGTCCTCCATTTCCCCTGTTTGAGCTCCCCAGTCCCAGGCTTATTACCTTTCATCTGCTTCCACTCACTTTCGGGAGTGATCTCATATCAGCGCATGATCGACCCCGTCCTCTTGTTTGTGTTTCTGCCATGAGCCCGGAGCTTTGAGAGCACACCTAGAAATGTAATCTAAAAATAATGAGACTAATGATCCTTACCCAAAAGTAAGACTTTTGTTTTCCTTTAGAGCTGGAGGAAAACCATCAATGAAAACCCTTTCCCAGTGGGCAGGGTTTTGAAAACCCTTTCCCAGCTAGCAGAGAGTGGGTGGTAGCCCAGGCAGGAGCCCTCGTGCCCTGTCACAGCCCCATCCTGGGGGGAAAGTACTCCTTTTTGGTTAAATATTTAGCTCCTGGCACACAGCAGAGCTGTGGCTCTGAGGGGTGCTGGCCGGTGGCTCTCCTGATGGCGCCCAAGGAACCATGTCCCTGGGAGGATCCGTCAGCCTCGTCCTGGCAGAGCTGCTGCCTTTCCCCGTGTGGCTGAGGAAAACAGGAAGGTTTTGCCCATTTTCCTCCTTCGGTATTTACCTTTCTGGAGCAGGGGAGGGAGATGTTTCCCTTTCCTGCTCTGCACAGGGGGGGGTTTTAACAGGTCTGGGTGCAGTCTCTGCCCTGCTTTCCCTCCATACTTGGTAACCGTCCAGTTCACTTGCCTACACTCTTGTTGGTGTCTTTCATTTACTGGAAATCTTTGTATTTACCAAGAACACTGAGATTTATGCAGGACCGTGTCAGATTCTGTGTAATAAATTTACCAAGTTTTTTTTTTCTTTGCATTACCAGCTACTCCTGACCTCTGTAAATTCAGTAATGATTTAGCTGTAAAGGGTTTGCTGTAGTGTCCTTCAGATACAAAACAAGAAAATGACATTGGAGGTTGGCAAAGTGAAACATGGATTCATTCCCGTTACCAGAAATGGGGCTTACTTGTGGACAAATTGGCACAAACCCTGTAGCTTTTAAATGGGGAAAGCAGGCTTTAGAAACTAATCATTTCCTATTAATGAGGAAGGTCCTGTACTCCTGTGTGCCTGCAGGGAAGGGGAGCAGTGCAGGGGGGGACATGTGCCTGGCCTCTGCAAATATTTCAGGTCACCTACGGTACGGAGGGAGCAGCTTATGCCCAGACCGCTGGGTCCTTCCGCACATTGCATTGCTTTCATGGGTCGTGGGTTTATTTTTAATGGCAGCTGCTAATGCAGAGCCCCAGTGCTGCCAGTTGCTGACCTCCAGAGGTTGGTGGGAGAAAACCTTGGTCACCTGCATGGCCAGAGGGGACTCAGGGGTCCTGGTCCCCAGCCTGGCAGCAGCAAAATGGGGGGTCTGGACTCAGCCTAACGCTGCTGTGTGTCGATGAGTAACTGGGGAGAGGAGACAGCTGGCCTGGATGAACCCCAGAGTAGCTCTCCTGGCTCGGGTTCTCCTTGGATTTGTACCAGCAAGGAGCCCCATCTCTGGTCTGAGGGGTCCCTGTGTGCCCTGTGGCCGGGGCTGGCAGCTGCTGCTCGGGCTTGGGGATCCTGGGGTATGATGAGACTGCAGGAGTGGGGACAGACCTTCCCAGTAACCTGCGCTCAGGTGCAAAGCTTTTCCTGAGAACCATGGCAAATGTGGGATGGAGCTGCTGAGCTGCCTCTTCCCAGGGCTTGTGCCCCTGAGCCAGGGATGTGCGACCTGGAAAGGGGTCTGGGATCAACCTGGTGACGTATACGGCAGAGAGGCAGCATATGTGTTCAGACTTCACTAGGGCAATTTCCTCTGTAATTAAAAAAAACTGCCTCGCTGCTCTGTTACCCCTTCCTGGTGAAGACCATCCTCTTCCCAGGCTGGGCTGCCGTCATCTCAAGTGCAAAGCTGGCAGAGAGGCAGGGGGCAGAGGATGCTGCTCGGGTGGAGATTATCCTTTTGCCCACAATGAAATAATCTGGTCACAAGTGATGGTTTTACACAAGCTGTTACAGCACATGCTTGTTAATTTTCAGAATGACGCCTGAATAAGTTCCAAGTTTTGGCTGAAAGATCAGAGCAGGCTTAGCTTTCTTTTTTACCCCAAACCAGATTTTTCTATTGGCTTTCTGTAACCAAACCTCGGTATCTGTAAATGGAAATTATTTGGTTTCCTTGTTGGCTCTTTTAAAATGGAGATACAGGTAACAGTTAAAAGCTTTCTTTGTAGACTGTGATCAAAAGTCTTTGCAGGTTTTGATCAAAAAACTGTGATTTTTGGTCAAAAAAAGCTGTTGTCTGTGTTTCCCCTTCCCCCACCTGCATCTCCCTTTCTGCTCTCCTCCCTCCTTCCACTTAGAGGGGGGGGAAAAAAATAAAATTCCACAGGCTCAATCAGCATCGAAGAGTCACTTATTTAAAAGGAGGAAGAATATTGTGACGTTTGACTGCCTGTTTTGGATTCTGTGAAGGAATTTCATCCCCTCCTGGTTGCCGTGCCTCTGGCATCCCTCCCAGATCCGAACTCCCTGGAGGAAGGAGGCAGAATTACCTCTGAGCTTTGCAGCTGCCAGATGTTAACTGATGAAACGGCAACCTCACTGCTTCCCTCTTTACTCTGGGTAAACCTCTGCCTGCCTGCCCTGTTTGAAATGCAAAACTTCCTCAAATTCCCTCTTGTACGGTTCTTGATGTCTCTTGCCAATCAAGCCTGACGGAGACTCACCTCATTCCTTTTCCAGCTACTTGCCATAAGAATTGCGCTTGAATGTGGCTGTGTAAAGCACCTGGGCATTGTGAGCTGTGGTGTGGAGGGATGGGAGCTGAGAACTGTGCAGTTATCACATCCCTTAAAGATAAGTGTCTCGTTGTTCTGACAGGCAGGAGAGGACAAAGTCTTCCTCCCCTCCTCATTGCTGGCACGAAGCGGAGCTAGGGATGTGCTGGTCACTAGCAGGGTTATGATTGTGCAGACCCTGGCTGCCCAAGCAGACTGTGCACAGCAGGAGCCAGGAAAATGGCATCTCGTGGTCCTGGCAAGCTGGTCCCCCAGGAGGGGCTGCGGGAAGGGCAGCCTGAATGTTGTCAACCACCCCTGTGGTGCCCGTCATGCCTGTTCAAAGGGGCCCACGGGTGCTGCTGGGGCGGTTTGAACGTGTGCCTGGGATCTACAAAGGGGGTGGCTTTGTAAAGACTTTGTCGAGATACGGGTTTCTCTCGCAAGCAGTCAAAGGATCAATGCAAAACTCACTGGGTGAGGTTTAGTGTCTATGCAGTGAGGTTAGGGGGGTGCAGCAGGTCCTTCTGCCCTTCACACCCATCCATCTGCGAGATTGATGATAAATACAGCAGGCAGGCTACGGTGCCTGCAGTGACATTCACTGCTTATGTGTGTGTCTAGCACGTGGGCTTGTAGGTTTGAATATTCCTGGTCTTGTTCCCTTTACCTGGAGAAAAACTCGTGTTATTTTGCCCTGGTGAGGCCAGCCGTACTAGGCACTGTGTGCGAGCTCGTGTGCTGTGCTCTGTGGAAGGGTGCAGGACACATGCTCTTGCCCTTGAGTGCAATCATCCGTGTAATTACCCTGTGTGTGATAGGAAAGGGGGGGAAAAAAATTCGTATTACCCTTATGATAGTGTTCATGGGACCATTGATCAAGGTGACAATTGGAAATTCATCATGATGTACTAGGAAAATTGGGAACTTTCCTGTGCATAAGATGTGAAGCTGATCCAAACCAGCCACTGCAGACGGCTTTTTGCTCTTTAATGGGTGATTTCAGTAGGAAAAACACCCTAACGGGACCCTGGAGCAGGAGATATGGAGTGGGGTGGACCATTCTCCTTCCTCCTTTCTGCTTTGGATAGACTTGCACCTTAAAAACTTTACATCTTTTTTGCTTCCAGAAGTAGAACCACAGCTCAGACTGCAACAAGCCAAATACTTGGTAAAGTGAAACTCCTGTGGCACGTTCCCTTCACCACTTTTTTTTTTTTTAAAGCTTCCAAAGATAAATTGCATTTTGCTTCAAGATAATGAAATTTCCTTGGAGGAGAGACATATTTTTCTCTAGCTTTTGCATTTGGGACATGAGAAGGGTTTTTATTTTAAATATCCATTGAAAGTGTTTGTCTGTCTATATTTTGCTTTCTTTGCCGCAAATGCTCTGACTTCACAGAGCCAGCGGAGACCCTGAGACGGAGTGTTTCTGTCACTTACTATAGCTTGTCTTGGCATAAAATTTAATCTTCAGAATTTTTTCATCCTAAAGAAATGAAAGTTGAAGCCAGATTAGAAACAGATAAAAAGAAGTCATCCATCCTCTGACAAAGGAGTTTTTTGTTTTTCTCTTTTGCATTTGCCTTTGTTAATCCTCTGCCTTCAAAGGGAACAAAGAGATCCTTCCACCTGGAAAGACTGGGGGGGGGGGGGGGGGGGGGGGGGGGGGAAGGAAAAACACAGAGCAAGTAGCGCACGCCTGATCTGTGCTCATGTTTTCCTGCGCCCAGCATGTCTACTGGGACTTGCAACCATCCCGAAAACCCAATTAAAGGGAAAACCTGGGAAGCAGAAATTGTAGTGTCTATGAAATCAAAGTGATTTTTTTTTTTATGCTCCTAAGAGGAGAACTCACTGGTCTTTACCTTGTCCTGCAGAGAAAGGTTGTCCAGCCGTCCATCCCTGCCTCTGTAGCCGCTGGCAGTGCGGAGCGGAGGAAGCTGCGGGTCCATTGCGTTATACGACGCCTGGTGACACATCAGAGCCTGTCTTAATACCGCTCTCATCTTTTGTTCAATCATGTGTAGTGATTAATACGTTCTCGGGCGCTGAGAGGCTCGAGGCACTTGGCACTTGACTGTCTCCTATTTCTGTACTTAATAAACAGAATATTCCACAAGAAGAACTTGCAATTTATCTTTTGCTACTGTGTGGGGAGTTACTCCGAGTCCCGGCTCTGACTGCGTCTCTCTTTTGCCCAGGGAATTAATAGACTCTTCCATACCCTAGCTCCCTCTGTTCTCACTCCGGTTGCCAAATTAACCTTCATCTCACCTACTTTTTCTTCGCGTCTCGCTTCAATTTAGTCCTCAAATTGTTCACATGACAAAGGAGTCGTCCTTCCTACAGCTTCTACTTCTGCTCTGATAAGAATTTCTGTGAGCGCCTGGAGAGGAGAATAACATCTCTCCCTCCCTTTAGTTTCCCTAGGGTCTTTTAAATCCAGAAGTCTCCCTGAGGTTATTTCTCCTGGGAGTACAGTAAGCAGTTTGGACTGCAGTGTGCCAAGTGACTGAGTTGTGCCCTGAATACACTGAGCGTTTACCGGTGCTAATTAATGTTATTACATCATATTACATTTATTTGGGCTCGCAGGAGGGGGTTCGACTGCAGAGGCTGGATGCTGCTCACCAGCATCGCCTGCACTTACCTGGCTCGCATCTTGCGGCACACTAGATGAGTCTGAAATGCTGGAAAACTGAAGAAACCTGCTTTTCTTATCAGTAAGAGGATTTATCAGCTCCTCAGGCTTTGACTTCGGGGAGGACGCTGTAGATGCATGCTTTTTCTCTGCAATTAATGCACAGGCAAGCTGCTTGGAGCAGGCTGCGCTGCCTTGGCAGGATTAGGGATGCGAGAGTGCTGCTGAGGATGGCTGTGGGGATCCTCCTGCCCTCCCTGCAGGCCTCACCTCGGCTTAGAAAATAAATGGGGAGCGTCATGGCTGCTATAGTTGCCCGTGCTAGGGGAGGCTCCTGTGTCCTCCGCTCCATGGGGCTGGCACAGGGGAAGGCTGGTTCCGCCTTTATGCTGCTCCTACATTAGCGAGTGGCGTGTGGAGACCTCCTGCCACCAAGGGCACCTTCCCAGGTCTGAGCCAGGCGGTGGCTCTGGTGTAGGACAGGAGCCTCGGTCACCCTCTGATGGTGATGCAGGAGGTGTCAGGCTCCCAGAGATCGAGCTTGCTGCTTCACAGCCCAAAGGGTTTGGGGTGACCCCCTCCAGAGCCCCCCTCACAGCGTGGTACCCACCACTGCGCACACGCAGGGGTGCCTGGTTGGGACTCGTTGTCATGCTTCGGCTCATCCCTTCACAGCTGGTGCAGTGTGGCAGGGGAGGACAGGGGCAGTCCCAGGCTGTGACACCTTTGGTCCCCAAAGTGGTTTCAAGGCCTTTTTTTGAGGAGGAGATCTGTGCTGTGGCATATGATAACTATTGATGTTTTCTTTTGCTGGGATCCCAGATCTTCATCCTCCAGAAAGGGTTTGGCATCGCCTGAAGCATCATCAGAGAACAAAGACAAAGCTGTTAATTAAGACAGAGCTAATTCTGGCAGCCGACTGCCGCCATCTCAACGTGCTGCCGGCTGCATGCCGCAGGAACAGAGGGACGGGGCACAGGGCTGCCGAAAGCCTTCCCAGAGGCTGTTCATGCTCTTAGCACATGTCCTTCCTTCACGGGTGCCTGGTTGGCAGGACTTGAAGGTACCCCTGGCCCGGAGGGGTGGCTTTGCCTTCTGCAGGGTGCTTTCTGAGAGCCATGGTGTGCTCCTCTTCTTGCCTGGGGTTTGGGGTCTTTTCCTCTGCTGGGAGCTGGTGGCAGCCTTGGGGCGTGGGGTCTTGGGGAGAAGCAAGTGAGATGGGACCTTGCTGGTGGCCTTCTGGTCCTGTGGTTGGGACCTGGTGATGGATAGGGTGCTGTGGGAGAGGCCTCCCACTGATGGCCAGAGCAAAAGGCACCAAAAAACCAGCCGGCTTTAATGTCTCCTTGATGTCTCCTTGGTGCTTCCTCCAAGGGGACGCTCATGGGCACGGTCTCTATGACCACTCTGGGGCAGCTGGTGGCCACGATCCCATCAGGTGAGCAACAAAGAGTGGCCCTGTGGGACAATGCTGCTGCCTTCCCGCAGTCTGGACGGCAACACAACAAAGAGGCTTTTTTGGAGCCACTTCATCCACCAGGAGAAGCGAAGTGTTGGTGTTCGGGGACTCGAAGCAAAGGTTGACGGAATAAAAAGCTTTTTGAACAAACACAGCTGGCTTTTACCCAGCTCAGCCAATTCTTTGGCCAGCTGAAAAGAAATCAGAAGAATATTGAAGTTTTGGGTTTTTTTTGCCTTTTTTTTTCCCATACGATAATTGTCAGGCTTTTTTTTTTTTTGGTCAAATGTTAGTTTCTGAATGCAAGTTTTTCAGTTGATAACAATTATTTGGGGGAAAAAAAAAACCCAAAACCAACCAGCCGAGGCAGTTCTCTGGGTAACTCGCAGGCGCAGCTCTTCGCCTCTTGTATTTTCAAACGATTAACATTTTTTTGCTTTGCACATCATGAATATTCTATACTTGAGCTGTTACTGAGTTGTGCTAGATCAGATAAATAACATGGTGTTGCTTTTGTGGCAGACTGGATAAAGATGCAAATAATACTGACATTTACTTCACAGTTTTCTTTCTGTGATCCTCTGAGTGAGTAAACTGGATTGCTGAGATATTCATGGGAAGGAAATGAAGAAGGGTTGTCAAGATGAAAGCAAATTTCCTTAAAACTTAGCCAGAATGTTCTTGGCAATTTTTTCTGTTATTTGCTCAGCTGAATAGGAGCTGCTTGAAATATATTTTGCATGACCGCAAAAGAAAACTCTTGCTCCTGTGGCACTGCTCAATGTATTTTTTTTTTTTTTTTTGGTGCTCTCTTTCACTGAAAAGCTGGTGGGTTTCCAGCGGCTGGGACCTCTGTGGGGCTGCTGGTCCCACCACGGTAGGGGACGTGAACCCTGGCTGCAGGCAGGTGGCAGTGACCCCTGGGAGCCCTTGCTGCCTTTTTCCCCCCTGCCAGGTCCGTTGGGATGAGGGAACCCAGAGGGATGGACAGACGGATGGATGGGTGGATGGATGGGTGGATGGATGGATGGATGGATGGATGGGGTCAGCTCTGCAGCAGGAGAAGGAGAGGAGCCATGGGGGATGCTGAGCCCTGGGAAGGGATACCAGAGCTGGCATGGCACAGTGCGTGGGATGGTGGGGATGGGGCCGGTTGTCCTTCTGGAAGGCTCCTTTCGGTGGTGTACATTGCTCGGGTGACACCCTGAGGTGGGTGACATCCCATGGCGGGTGACATCCTGCCCTGCCAAAGGCTCGTGGGCAGGAGGCCATTGCCCTGGGTGTGGGTAGCCATGGGGGCAGGAGGGTGGGCTGGCAGAGGGACGCCATGGGTTGGGGACCCTGGTGTCTTGTCCCCAGCAAGGGAGGGCAGCCGGCTGCCCCCCTTCCCCCGGGTGCCCACCTCGCCTCGGGCCTGCAAAGGGTGCGGGGCGAGGAGCCCCCCGCTTTGACTTGCATGTTCTGCGCCTGAGCTGGGAGCCGCCATGCTTTTTGGGGGGCCAGGGGCCCCGCCGCGGCGCGGGGCTGCACGTTTGCTCCAGCTTCCTTTTGGGGGCAAAAGAGGGGATTTGGGTGGCGGCGGCTGAGCCAGCCGAGTCCCCCCCGTCCCCTCCCCGGGTGCGGGCTGAGGGTCCGCCCCGTCGGGGGTCGCGCTGAGGGGACGGGGGAGGATCGGGGGTGGTTGGGGGGGGGTGAGGGGCGGCGGCCGGCCGCCAGGGGGCGCCGTCCCCCTTCGGACAGCGGCGCGCGGCGTGGGCAGGGCGCGGGCGGGGCGGGCGGCGGGGATTGGCGGGGCGGCGGCGGGGGGCGTGGCCGGGCGGCGGCGGGGGCCGGCGGCGGCGTGGCCGGGCGCCCCACTCGCGGCGGCGATGTGACCCGGGCGGCGGCGCGGCCCCGGTCCCGGCCCGTGGTGTCTCCGCGGCCCCGGCCCGTCTTGTCCCCGGCCCGCCGACGCACCCCCATGCCCGCTCACGGCCGCCCGCCGGTAGCGGCTGAAGCCTGCGGGGCCCGGGGAGGCGATGGCTGCGGATCTGGTGGTGCTGCTCTGCCTGGCCGCCGCCGCGGCCGCCGTGGAAGGTGAGGCGGGACCGGGACGTGGGACGGGGAACCGCGGGTCCCCGTGCCACGCGTGGGCTACGAGCGGGGACCGACCGGGGAAGCGGCTGCCCCGGGGGCTTGCAGGCGGGCAGGGCACGGCGCCCGTCCGCTTCGGGGGGCGCGGAGCTCCCCTCGGCACTGGCCGGTTGTGCCGGCCCCCCTCCCGCAGCCCGCCCGAACCGGCCCGCAGGCGGTGCTGGCGACGCGGGGCTCGCCCACGGGCCGTGGGTGGCCGCGGGAAGGGGCGAGGGGGTGTTTCCAGCTCTCGGGGATGGCTCTGGGGAACCCGTCCCGGTCCTCTCTGGGTCCCCTCCCCGGCAGGGCCCTCCCCGGGGTGGCGGTGGGGGACACCCCCAGGGTCCCCTGTGAGTCCTCTCCCCGGGGTGGCAGTGGGGGAGACCCCCAGGGTCCCCTTTGGGTCCCCTCCCCGGCAGATCTCTGCCCGGGGTCTCGGTGGGGGACACCTCCAGGGCACCCTCCCCAGCAGGGCTCTTTGCGGAGGACTGCCTTTGGCCATCCTCCTCCTCCCACGCCTCCTAACACCCGTGGGAGCTCAGGAGAGCTCTGTGGAAGAGGAGGATGGAGGTGTGAGCAGGGGGATCACCTTCCCTTGGGTCTGACTGCACCAAGAGACGCTCGGTGGGCCTATGGGGCAGATGCATGGCCATCCCTTCAGCAAGGTTCCTGCCCTTGGGACGAAGGCTTTCCCCATCACCCTCCCTGTTGTGGGGCATGGTGGGCCTGGCAGGACAGCCAGGTCACCCCAGGCTTGCCTTGGTGGTGCTCTCTGAGCAGCATGGCTTTCGGAAGCATTGCGTATATTATTTGTTTTTTTTCCTTTATTTTGCTGC
Source organism: Alca torda (assembly GCA_008658365.1). Lineage (NCBI taxonomy): Eukaryota > Metazoa > Chordata > Aves > Charadriiformes > Alcidae > Alca > Alca torda. The sequence continues at coordinate 28,991,516 of CM018081.1, read as the reverse complement.
TGCCTCCTTTTTTTTCCTGGTGCAAAAAGGGCTTGTGGCTGGGGTTGCCCAGCACCTGAGCGGTGGCTGCGAGTGGGGGACGTGGTGCTGGCTGGCAGCAAGTAACGCGTGGTTGTGGAGAGATGATGCACGGGGTCTGGTGGGCGAACGGAGCTGCCGGCCGGCGTGGGGCTTGGCCCGTCCTTGGAGTGGGGAGGATTTAGTTGATGTGAGCATGGTTGCGGCTGAACTGGAAGCTGCTGGAGACAGGTGGCTCAGCTCCAGGCAGCACGGAGCCGGTTTGAGAGCCTTAACACTGCTGCGATGGTCTCAGATGGGGTGGGAGCGGAGTTGGCTGTGGTTCATGGTGGGCAGGCCAGCTGCTGCAGCGGCTGCTTTCCCCTGGCTTTTGGCTGACCTGGGTGTTTGTTTGCTTTTCTTATTTCTCGGGCTTCCTTCCCCCTGTTGCATCTCCGTAGAAACACCTTGAGATGGAAACGCGGATGCCTTGCTGAGGCATGATGCAAACAGGCGCGGGTTTGCTCGGTGGCGAAGCCGCAGATGAAAACGCCAGACCTGTTAGTGGCACTTTGCAAAGCCGGTGTTCGCAGCGTTGGCTGAAATCGTGGCTGGCTGGGAGACCTCGACGTGGTCCCTGTCTGAGAGCCCTCCTGGGTGTCATGTCCCGGTGTCACCAGCTTGCCCTGAGCCACCCCGGGGAGCGCGTGCTGGGCTGGGAGGGCCAGCATCCCTGCCTGGGACCAAACCTGTTGAAGAGTGGTGTTATTTCTACTCTGCTGAGGAATTTACTTGGGTAGTGAAGTAGTATCCTGGGAGAGATCTCGGGTTTAAGGGAAAATTTCGGAAGGGGAATTTCTGAGGCAGAGCAATTGAATCTGATTTGGAGGTTAAGGCGACAGTCTCCTGGTGTGGTCGTATAAAGAAAACCCCTTTTTATGGAGCTTATTTAAATCTTACAGGTCCTCCTGGTGCAAGGGTTGAATTTGCTAGATTAAAACGTAGGTTTCTTTAACCGAGCTGAAGCATCTCCTAGAGCCTGACCCACCCCGGGGTCTGCCTTTCCCCCTGGAGCGGCTGTGGGACCGGTTTTGCTGGCGGCAAGGCAAAACCCGGCTCTGCCACAGTCTGCAGAAGCAGCTGGGAGAGGGATGGCTCCCTGCATCCCAAATCAGCATTCGAGACAAAAAGTCTTTTTTCCGTGGTGGCCGGGGGGGAGAGGCTTGGGGGTCTGGACCCGGTTGGAGGGGGAAGAGGGATGCAGCCAGGGTCGGGGCTCTCTGCAAACGTCTCTCTTTATCCTCCATAAAACCTTGCTAACTCATTGCCTGCAGCACACGAACCTGGAGACAGAGGAGTTGCTTATCCAAGTTTTCTTATGGTTACTTGATTTTTACCAAATCCTGTGGCTTAGCTGACTGTTTTCTGCCAGACACCTGGATATTTATAGTCATTTTTTATTTTTTTTTGTGGCCTGTGAAGAGGAAGAGGGACACAAGAAGATGACAGGAACAAATACTCCGTCTCTCCCACACCCTGCAATCACTCAGGAGCGGCTCGCGTGCTCTCTCTCGTGTTAGCTGAACCAAATATAATCCCATTTAGCATATAGAGAGGGTGGTAATGGGCTGATGTTATACGTTTTAACTCAGGAGCTGTTGGAGTTGGGGGTGTCGGTAGGTCAGATGGGGCTGATGTCCATTTTTGGTGTAGCTCCTCCATGTGTGCTATATTCTCTGCTTACCTACCTGTCATCTCCCTGCCTCGTGCCTGCTCTTTTAAAAACGAGTTTTTTTCTCTCCATGCTTGTGGCATCATGATAAGCAAACCACAGGGAGGGAGCTGGAAAGCCCTGCTCGGGGCTGGCGGATCCGGCTTGCTTTTGCTTCCCATGCTTATCCTCTGGCTCGCCTATCTGGCCTTTGGAACCGCATCCCGGGAGAGGAATGGGGATGGGGGTTTGGTTTGAGAGCAGCATCCCTGGCTCCTGCTCCGGGCGCCCTCTCTCCTCCCGTTTTGGCTCGGGATGCTCACATCTGTCGCAGGCATCCTTCAGGCTTCCTCCGCTTCCCCCCGGCGCCAGAGGGGTGCCTGTGTGGAGCCGGCGGTGGCCACCACGCCGCCCTTCCCATCACCACCATCACCACGTGGGTTTCCACCTTTGGCCTGGCTGCTTCGCCCCGAGCAGAGCAGTTTTCGAGGAGAAGCTCAAAATAAGTCTTCCAAGAGAGAATTTGCAAGTGCTGTTATCCAGCCATCCCTTTACTTGCACTTTTTTTGCACAAACTATTTGGGGGGAAAAAAAAAAGAACCCTATGGGGAAAAAACCTTATTCTTGATGAGTGAGCCCAGATCTTGTCAGCCTGAAGGGAAAGCATTTTGTCAAGTCATGGAAAGGGGGCCTGAGACTGCAGATGCCTGTGTTGCCTTTTTTTTTTTTTTTGACTAATTGCTGGTATCACTGACTCATTATGCCTTGCTCAGTCTTCCTCCTCCCTTCCCACTTCCCTCGTGCTTCAGGCTAGGAGATGGAGGTGAAGGAAAGGCAAGCTGCAGGTGACCTTGGTGGCTCATGCCATGCAGTGCTGGAAAACCTGAAAAGGGAGATTTTTGTCCCCTGGGATGCATAAATGTGGCTCAACTCATGGTGGAGATGGCCGTGGTACGGCTGTCCCTGAATCAGTGGCCATCCAGCTCGAACCCATGTCATGAGCAACTTCACCTGTGTCTGAATTTCATGTTTGTCTCCTTCCTTAAGGTCTTGATTTATTTTTTGCCTTAATTAAAGCTTTGAATTTCACTTTCCCTGAAAGTAGCGCAGCTGAAAGTTGAACAACTTACAGTGCTCTGGTGGCTCAGCTCTGGAAGCCTATTAGAGATGAAAACGAGCGCCAGCAATGATGGAGAGATCAGAAAAGCAGCGCTGAAAATGGAAAGCTTGCCTGTTGGGCTGTCGTTATTAGTATTTATTTGACGCTGAAGATGGTCTTGGAGCAGTTAATGCAAATAAGGGCCCTGAAGGAGCTCTGTGAAAGGCAGGCGCAGAGAAGGTGGGGTTTGTGATAAATATATTTATTTTCCTGCTCACCATTTCTGTATGGAAATTGCATTTCCCATTATGGAGATGGGAGCCCTGTGCTCCCATGTCTGCTGTGGCATGAGCTGTCAGGGGGGGTTTGCGCGGTGGCCTCTTGCCCATCCTGGGTGCAGCTCCTGACACAACAGCACAGAGTAAAAACCTTCCACTGGCCTTAAAAAATCAGAAGAAAATATCGAATGTATTTGTCTGTCTCTGGATGCAGGACACAGTGCTGAATAATAGATGTTTCTAGCAGAGATGGGTTCTGCAAGCTAAAGAAATACTCAGATTTGGTGAAAAGGGGAAAATAGTACCTTGGGCAAGAGGTAACTCGATGATAATCTGGTCAGCAGAGTCTTGGAGATGGTGGTGCTGTGGCATGAGGCTGATGGAAGAGATGCTTGGAGCAAGGCTGAGGCTTGCAGGGTGCTGCGCTGCTCTGTCTGAGATCCAGCCAGCTTGAGGAGGCTTTTTTTTTTTTTTTGCCTCTCCCAGATGGGGGTGTGAGCTCATCGTACCCTGGCATGGAAGTGGCTTCATGCAGGAGCCCCGAACTTGTATGGTATTGCCTGAAGGGTGCTGCAGCGCTCCATTCCCTCTAGACAGACGTGGTCAGTATAAGCAGTTGTTAAACGGCACAGTGAGGCTGAGTAAATAGTTGGGGCTGGGGGAGAGGGTGTTTTCCCCAAATATTCATTAGAATTCAAAAGCGCATTCCCATTTGACCTTGTTCTCTTTCTGCAAACATTCGAGCTATCAAGCACTACACGCATGAATACTTGTACAAGGCAAATGTTAAGCGTGGATATTTGCTGGGTAGCAATTTGAAGAGGCGGCGGTGGTGTTAGGAAGCCGGAGTGCGCATCCCTTATGGAGGTCGCTGGAGCCGGTGTGATGGAAGTGGTGCAGATAACCCACGTGGTGAGAATTTGGATCCAGCGGTGACAGAGAGGACTTTGCGAAGCGGTGCTGAGTGGTGGGAACGGCAAATGAACATGAATCTAGAGGATTTTCAGGTGCATTGTGGCCCATGCGTGAATGCAGGATGCTTCTACCGGCTGAGCCCTTGGCATCCGTGTCCCTTCTTGGCAGAGGTTGGTGCGGGAGCAGAAACACGCAGAAAGGGATGGAGTGATGTCAGAGCAGCATCAGGAGGGAGCTGGGACCTTGGGTGGCCACGGGACACCGAGTTGGTTATTGCACAGCCCAGCTTTTAGGGGCTAAAAAAATAGTCTTTCCAAAAGCGAGCGGCTTGAGAGGCTGCTTGGGAGTGTGCAGGGGAGGGAGCGGGCAGGGGGCTGATGCAGACACCACCCAGTAGCAGGTAGAGGCACCACAGCCCTTTTCTTGGGAACAACAAGAGCAAACCCTTGCCCAAATCAGCCCTACAGCTTTCCAGATAAGTGGCAGACGTGGATGGGCTCCCTCCAGCACTGTAAATACGGTCCCTCCCAGCCACAGCTGATTTTTTGGGGTGGTTTGTGGTGGTTTGTGTTTTTGTTTTTTTTTTTTTGGTCACCATCCATTTTCCACAAAGTGGCATCATAAGAAGTGGTGAGAAAAATGGGATGGATGTGTGTTTGCAGGAGCTAAAGGGTCTGTGCTTTTGAATTATTAAAGTGCGTTCAGCGGAGATTAACTTTCCCTGCTCAATATTTATTATTGTTTCATTTCCCTGGAAGTTGGAGCTACGAGAGCTTTGATAAATGGACTGAAAGGTTCTGTAGTTTCTCTATAGCTAATCTAAATATCCCTGTATCCTTTGCTGAAAAGCTAATTTGTAATTTCCTATGGTAATGCCGCTTAGTGAATTATAATGATACACGGGGGTCTGCTTTTCCTCCCGGTTCTCTGCTGGGGGAATAACGCTACCATCAGAAAACGGCGTGAAACCTGGAAACCGGCCATTAGTCCCCTAAATTTTTGGTCTAATAACAAAAATCCAGAAAGCATGTGGACCATATGGTCCGTTTTCTCATGTATGGGCTGGAAATCATCCATCTCCCCCCAGCTGGGTTTCTGCAGGAGGGGTGGGAGCAGTGGCCAGAGCTGGCACCGTGTGCTGATGCCACGACCTGTCCGGGTTTGCATCCGCGACCGGAGCCCGATGATGTGCAAAATCCCTGCTTCTGGAAACCTCTCCCGCCACCCCAATTATAAACAAGTGTTATCAGTCTTTTGAATAATTGAAGAGGCTTTCTGTTGAATATTTAATTACAATAATATTTGGTTAGCGGGGGTTGTTGGTCTCCTTTTGTGCAATTGAGAATTGCTGCAAGAAAACAACCTGTTAAAAGAAAATGTTGTTGTCTATGATCATTGATTTTTCTCTTTTTTTTTTTTTTTTAAGCTAATCAGTTACTCAGTTGAAATTGGTTAATTAGCTCAGCTCCATTAAGACTCTTTGGCATTTAAACTTGATGTTTCTAAATAATTATAGTTTTGCCTGCTAAGCCCACAACCCAGGGTGACCTAATTACAATTAAAGCATACGCGCTTTGGTCTGGCTTTAATAAGTTCCTGCTGGGAGCCCCGCAGTGAAAAATCAAAGAGGCGACAGTTCAAAGGGGAAGGGGCTCTGCCAAAGGAAGACGACTTTCCTCCGGCCTCGGCTCTTCCAACCTAAACCCGGTTTGGGTGGGATGCTCCCAGGGGGAGGAGAGGACCCCCAGAGCATCCCCAGGGTCGGCACTTCCACCCTGTCTGCTTTTGGGGCAGATGAAAGGCGATGGCAAGCGGCCACCTGGAAGAGGAGAGGGTTAGGAGCGGTTTTAGTTAATGAGTGTTAATTTGCTGGTTTTCTCTTCGAAGTTGTTCCCCTTGATAAGCAGGTGGAGTCCTTTCAAGGTCTTTGCAGGAAAAAAAAAACCAGTGCTAACTTTATCTTTTTTTTTTTTTCCCTACAGTATTGAGTTTATTTATTTAATTATTTTTTAATTTGGAAATAGCCATGCCAAGTAATTAGGGATTAGTAAAGCCTCAGGTATGTGCCTTGTTAGTGTAGTGAGAAACGCGTTTAATATCTGGGGAGGCATCCAGTCAGTGTTGCTGGTGTTTGAAGCTGATTAAGCTTTGATTTGTTATGCAGCAAGTGAAAGCAGTGGCTGGGAATAGGCTGTGGAAATCCTCGCTTTTGGGCTGGTTCCTCCCATCCTGCATGGAGGCTTCGTCATGACTTTAAACGGTTGTTTCATGATATTTTTCTCCTGAAAGGTCCTTCTTGCACCCTGCCCAACTCTCCGATGCGCCAGTACCCTGTGTGCCGCATCCCAGCAGCAAACGGGCACCAAGGTTGGGAGTATTCAGACCCAACCAGCATCTTCCTTCGATTGCTTTGAAGGGTTTTGGTGTCTTTGCCTGGCTATATATTCATTTTTTTGAGGGGAAGGGTAGCTTGACCCCCTGCCCCAGTCTTTGGTAGCGCTAGATGCTCTCTGCTCCTGGCTCTGCCATCTCCCAAGGAGCCTCTCCGGTCCTGCAAAGCCCAAGACACATGGCATGTCCACGTCTTTGCCACCTTTTTCCTATTTTCTTTCCCTTTCCGGGGCAGAGCATGGTGACACCTTTTTTTGCCCAGCCCTGCGTGCCAGTCCTGGGGCAGGGCAGGTCGCCATCCGGGTTCGAGTTCGGGTGGGGGGATGCTTCCCCTAGAGCCCCAAAACCTGGGAAAATAGGGCTGTGGTGTCTGCTTTAGAGCACGAGATTGATCCTCCCGATGGATCCCTGCTGTGGGGTGCTGCGGGAGGGCTGGCGAGCAACACTCAAAATGCTACCGGGTGGCAAAGCAGGAGGGACCCGGGGCTGGTGTTGGATCCTGTTTCTCCTGGTGCTCAAACCTCTGCCGCAGGTGGAGGGATGGAGCAGGAAATGGCAACAACTGAAGTTTTATGGAGGTTTTTTATTTCTCTCTTCCCCCCTGCTCCCTCCCCCCACCCCCCAATTGGAGGCCGGGGACGGGCCTTTGATTACTAGAGGCCTCCACTTGCTTCAGCTGCTTCCTTAGCCGCGGGGCCGGAGCCGACTCATTATCATCCTCGCCAGGGTCCTGTTGATAGGAGGGTAATTGCTTTTTGCTCAAAAGACATTAAATCACCACGGAAGAGGTAAAGGGGTGTGAATTACATTCTTACCCAGGAAAAACCAGGAACCCAAGCAGGAGAGGCAAGGTCGTCCTTGGGAGGCAGGAAGAGAAGGGGGGTGGCTGTGGGGGTCTGCTCCATCCTGCTGGGCAGCCCCTGCCTGTGGCTGGGGGGAGCTGGGGGGGGACAGCCTGATGTACTGGGGACAGGCTGGGCGGGGGGAAGAAGTAGCTGGGGGCAGGCCTTGGTAGGTGGTTGGGCACTTTAACTTTTTTTTCACCCAACACCTGTAGCTTCATATTTCGTAGAATCATAGTGTGGTTTGGGTTGGAAGGGACCTTAAAGATCATCTAGTCCCACCCCCCTGCCCTGGGCAGGGACACCTCCCACCAGACCAGGTTGCTCCAAGCCCCATCCAACCTGGCCTTGAACACCTCCAGGGATGGGGCAGCAACAGCTTCTCTGGGCAGCCTGGGCCAGCGTCCTACCGCCCTCACAACAAAGAATTTCTTCCTCAGATCTCATCTCAATCTCCCCTCTCTCAGTGTAAAACCATTCCCCCTCGTCCCATAGCTCCGCTCCCTGATCCAGAGTCCCTCCCCAGCTCTCCTGGAGCCCCTTTAGGGACTGGAAGGGGCTCGAAGGTCTCCCCGGAGCCTTCTCTTCTCCAGGCTGAACCCCCCCAGCTCTCTCAGCCTGCCCTCACAGCAGAGGGGCTCCAGCCCTCCCAGCATCTCCGTGTCCTCCTCTGGCCCCGCTCCACCAGCTCCGTGTCCTTCTGCTGTTGGTGCCCCAGAGCTGGAGGCAGCACTGCAGGGGGGTCTCCCCAGAGTGGAGCAGAGGGGCAGAATCCCCCCCCTCGCCCTGCTGGACACAAGTGCCCAAGGAACGACATTTCCAAATGCCCAAGGAATGAGATGGACACACAGGGACAGAGCAGGAGCAGGTTGCTCTCAGCGTGCTCCATGAGGCATCAGCTCTGCTTTTCATTTGAAACAAATGTGTTCGAAAAGAACAAAATTTGGCTTTTCAAGATTACTGGTGTACTGTCAGTACTTCTTACAATGTTTGTGACTAGTTGAGGAACTTTGCCTTGCATAGCGTGCCTGAGGTGCCATTGGGGTTGCTATGTAGGTGTGGTTCCTCCACAGTGCGTACTACGGAGAGGCCCTCACCATGTGCCCGCTCCATCCTTGCGCTTCTGCCGTAGTTATTTTTAAAGCAGCGATGTTGGATCTCTGCATCGTTTATCACGTGTTGGGAATTACGGGCACGACCTGGCAGCGGGCAATCCCAGGACGCACAGAGCGGCTCCCCAGGCCGGGGGTTTTGGCTGGAGCTGTGCAGAAGCTGAGTGAACCCCCTGGAGACACGTGGCCTTTGTTGTCCATGCATTGTCCCTTGCGATGAAATTGCTGGTGGGGATCTAAGTCGTTTGAGCTTGTCAGGCTCTTGACAGAGCACCGTGTGGTCACATCTAACGATGTCACTGGGACCAGATATGAAGCTGTAAAGTGGTGATTTCTGGCATAATAAAATTGAGAAGGATGAGCTCCATGTCGCATTTGCTGGGGAGGGACGTGCGGCTCCTTGAGCCACATGCATCGCACTAGGTAACCTTACTCTTGCTCAGCGAAATGGAGAAAAGCATGAACTGTGGAGGAATTAAAGGCACCAGTTCCTTTTTATTTGGACCCATCTTGGGTAGGGCTGCCCCCCACCCCCGAGCTCTGGCTGTTGGCTGGTGATGCCCCCCTGACCCACGGATGCCGAAGCCGACCTTGGGGAGGAGAGGAGGTGGATGCAGGCTGGCAACGAGCTAGTTGTGTTCAGTATCTTTCCTAAAAATTGGCTTTTATTATCCCTCCTTGTGCCGTGCGTGGGTTGGGTTATTACTGAAATGGCTGGCACCACTGCGCGCCTGTGGGAGTCTGCTGGGCTGAAAGGCTTGCTCGAAAGCCTGCCGAAGGCTATAAGGAGACGCTCATTAACTCCAACAGGCTTTGGCCAAGGCCGGGGAAAATGGGCTTGCTTTGAGAAAGGAGCTGCTCAGAGCACCCTCCGGCTCTGCCTTTGTGTCCTGGCGCTGGGCTTCGCTCGCCGGGGATGGGGAAACCCCTACTTTCACAGGGTCTGGTCTTTAACTTGTGAAAAAACGGTCCTTAAGGACCAGTGGAACCCACTCGGTGGCATCCCTGGGGCTCCATGCCTTACCCTGCGCCCCCGGTAACCCCCATGTCTTCTCATCCTGGACCCCACCAGGCTTGGTCGCTCCCAAATACAATCTCTTGAGTCACCAGCCCAGCAGATTTTTGGGGGTGGTTTGTGGCAAACGGCACGTTTCTATTTATTTCTTTAAAGCTTTGCGATGTTCAGGGGAAACTGGGATGTCTTTGAAACATTTAAAGTATTCCTAATAGGTTACCTTGAAAGCTTTCTTCAGTCTTGAATGAATCAAAGTGCAAATGTTTATAATGCAACACCCACACAGGCTGGGAGAGGAATTTTATTAAGGCAGGAGAGTCAGAAAACAATAATAATAAAACATGTTTTATGAAGTTGGTGAGAAACTTATAAACTAGGTGAAGTTTTACAGCATATGAATTTGATACAAGTTGTAAATTTGAATTCCCAGGCTGGTCCTCAGGTCTTGCTCTTTATTACCTGAAATAACATTCTCCACTTTTAATAGCTGGCTGCGGCAGAGCGGACGCGGTTTTATCTTTCTAAATGATCTGCCGTGTGAGTCTTATAATCAAACTTTCACCTATCCTGAAGACTTCAGCCCTTTCCTCAAGCAGCGTGGCGGCTGTTGCTAATTAGCAAATAGCTGCTATTTGCTTTGTGGTGGCAGGGGGGACCTTGGAAATCCTTACGTACATCCCCTCATCTGGATTATTTAGATATATTTTTTTTTTCCCAGCAGAAACCACCTTGCTGTCTGATAAGAGCTTTGTTAATACATCAGCAAAAAGGGACTGAAAGATGCTCCCCATAAATCAGTGCATTGCACTAATAACCCACTGTGTTTCCCGGCTCGTTGCGCTGCTGGGAGGGACCTGGGCTTCGTTGCGAAGCGACTGATGGCCTTTTGAGGCGTCTGGGGCTCTGTTGCTGTTTTCCCAGCAAGGACTTTTCCTTGGGGTGGTGGACTTTCCTTGGACTGGTGAGATGCTGCTGCCTGAGCTGGCTTTGTCCCCGTCCCAAGGGTGGCCACCCAAGGGTGGCATTTAATGACCCCCTGCCCGCCTGCTGTGCCTCCGGCTCCTCCGGGCCCCTTGGCTGTTGGCAGCTGGACGTGAAAGAAGCGTGTAAAAATGGTTTGTCAACCCCCTGTCTTGTCTATGCACATACTGGCAGATTACTCCTCTTCAAAAAATATGTGATTACTTAAGTAAAGTGTTTTAGCTAATCGCTGGATTATTCCCTTTAAAATGGGAAAGTAATTAGGGATGTTTTTTTAAATAGGCTTCCCACCGTTGGATCTGCTGGGATTAGCGTGCGTGGGTGTGTAAATATTTAGTTTCCAAGGATTCTTTTTTTTCCTTTCCTCTTCCTTGAAGAAACAGCAACGCTAAGCAATTGAAATGAGGCAGCAGCGATGCTTGGACACTTTCCCCAGTCTCCAAAATATAATTGAAATTAAAGATGACCCACAAAGGAAAATGAAATTGAAGTTCTGCTGGGGCCGTGCACTGAGCCAGCTGCAAAGCGAGGGTTCCCTCTGCTTGTGTTTGAAGCTGAAGAGAAGAGGTTTTGGTCCTGGGATGCTCTGGGATGTTCTGGGTGATGGAGGAGGAGTACAGCCCTGCATCCGTCAGAGCTCTGGTTGATGGTGGCGGTGGTGGTGGGCTTTGAACAACTGGCTTGGGGGTTGCTTTTGTTAATGCCCTTTAATATTTTCTGCTGTACTTATATTTTGGAGAGAAACAAAATTCCCATTCAGTGAAAAATCTTAGCCTTTCCAATGTGCCTGCGTTATGCGTTGGGGTGAAAAGGTGCATCTTTCTGAGGAAACCTCTGGAAGAAGCCTCCTTGCTTCTTCCAAGCCTTCTTCCCCTGCTCACATGGTTGGACATGGGAGGAATGACACCCCCCAGCCCCCCCCCCCCCCCAGGGTTTGCCTGCTCGAGGAAGGGGAGCTGCAGGCAGGTTTGTGCCCAAGACACTTTTCCCCCAAGACCAAATAAAAGGGGGAGGCATTTGGGGGACCACTTCCCAGGCCCAAGTGGGCTGGTGTCTCATCAAGGAGACCTTTTGCTTGGAGTAAGGCATGGTGGACTTGGCTGGAACTGCTGCCTCTCGCTGCCTGCTAGCCCAGGGGGATTTTTGAGCTCGTTTCCGTTCACAGAGGTCTCCCTTTAACATCCAAACAATTTAGACTTTTTTGCACCAAGGCGCTTTGATGTTTGGATTCAAAACCCTGTCTTGTTTTGAAACTTGTTGCAGTGTTTGCTATGTGTTTGCAAAGCTGGGAAGGCGAGTGGAAAGAAGCTGAAATCAGATGTGAAGTACGTAGTTAGATGCAAAAATGGCTTTAACTGAGTGATCTGGTGGAGCTGCGAATTAAAGGAACGGTTGAAACCAATTATTCACACAGCTCTCCTAGAGATCTGCATCCCTCGAGATCCCCAGAGCTGTTCCTACAGCCAACAAATACCCTCTCCAAGCCATGGGAGGCCAGAACTTGCATTTGCCATCCATCTAATAAATAATTCCCAAGCCATAGTGAGGCATCAGAAAGCCACCAGAAGAAAACCTGCACAGCCCTGAGGGCTGGAGGTCGGGAGTCATCCCTGGGGTGCTGTGTGGCTTTGGTCCCCGTCCTGCTGCTGGGAGATACTTATAAGCTACTCCTTGGGCTGTTGGTGCTTAAAATGCTCAGACACCCGTTGTTTCTCTTTCTGGCAGGGGTTATTTACTGTGGGCATTAACCCAGGGCTGCCGTTTGGGTGCCTCGGTCTTTCTTTCAGAGGTTGCATTTGTGCCGTTCAGCTGGAATTGGCAACTTTTGGACTTTTTGTTTGCTTGCCTGCGTGCTGGAAAGCCTTCAGAGGTTCTTTAGGAGGCAAAGGGAGCCTGCAGATCTAGATTTTTTTTATTTGGTTGTTATTATTATTATTATATATTATTATAATTAAAACATATTTTTAGCAGCTGAAATTTGAGCCCGTCTGGGTATTTATACAGCAAAATGTTTTGGATGGGGAATAGGCCAAGACAGTCACGTGGTTGGGGCCAATGTGAAACAAAAGAATCCATTTATTATCCAGGCAGGAAATTTGTTCTTCGGGATGTTGTAGCTGCAGACATAATGATTTCATTTCCTCCGGTTCACCCAGATTAATGGCTTGTGCTCTTTTGTTTGTGTGCCTGTGTTATTTCTGCGAGGCGGCTTCCCCCCCGGCTCTGTGCCGGCATATGTGAACACGTGTGCACGTGCCCTGGGCTAGGGGAGGGGGACGTGGAGTCTCCAGGTTGGGCTGTTAACAGGCTGCATGGGTTTTTGGGGAGGGGTGGGATGCTGGGAGAGATTAGCAAAGGCTGTGGGACCATCTGGGGTGTCCTTCCTGGCAGTGATGGGTGTCCCAGTGCACGTGCGTCTCCAGGGGTCATCGTCTCCTGCATCTCTGGGGGTTTCCTCCTCCTGCCGTGGTCACCAGGGCAGTGAGAGGTATGTTCCTGTGAAAATGCGATGGGGTGGGGGAGACAGAGAGACAAACACGAGTGATGACCTTATGGAAGGAGCATGTCTTCTCCTTGGCCATGCTCAAGGGTGTATGTAGTTGTTGTCTTTGATGGGAAGCCTGTACCTTTGCACGCTCCCAAATAATTACGTTGGGAAATGGCTCCTGTTCCTAGGGAGCTGTGCTGATGTGCAGGGATGCAGGTGTCAGCTGCATGGCGATGGATGAGCAGCTCCTTCCTTGCTGGCTGGGTTGGCTGTTCATCCCAGGCAGGTCCAGCCTCTCATGGGGCTGCTGGCCATCTGGAAGGTGGTGGCACTTACACTCCCTCCTCTATAAAAACAACAGACCCATCTTTGTGGGCACTACAAGATTAACGGTAGCCTTAATTGCTCCCTTTCTTGCTTTCTGAGTGTTTGACTTTCGAAAGGGATGTGACAGGCAAACGATGCCTTTGTGTTGCTATTGCCTGAACGGTCCTCGCGGGGTTTTGGCACAGAGCTTTTAATTTACTGTGTGAAGCACGACCACGATCTCCTGTTCTGGATTAATCTGAAGTAGCCTTGTGGAGTTGGAAGCGCCCATCTGTGATAAGGAGTTAAATGTGGTGCTGCCTAGAATCCAGGCTGGAGAAGGTTTGGTGACCATCTTGCTGCCCTCGTGTCTGGCTCTTCCTCCTTCCTTCCCTTGGGTGTTTAAATTTAGGGAGGAGAGAGTTTCTGCCACCCCTTCTGGAGGAGATTTCCCTGCAGGGACATACCTTGCTGAAGGAAGACCCTCTTGGCCATCAAGGTGCATCTGCCATCGTTCCTGCTATCTTCCCATCTTCTGCATGCTTCATAGAATCACAGAACAGTTTGGCTTGGAAGGGACCTTAAAGCCCACCCAGTGCCACCCCCTGCCCTGGGCAGGGACACCTCCCACCAGCCCAGGTTGTTCCAAGCCCTGTCCAACCTGGCCTTGAACCCCTCCAGGGATGGGGCAGCCACAGCTTCTCTGGGCAGCCTGAGCCAGGGGCTCACCACCCTCAGAGTGAAAAATTTATTCCTGATATCTAATCTAAATCTACCCTCTTCTAGTCTGAAGCCGTTACCCCTTCTCCTGTCACTACATACCCTTGTAAAAGGTCCTGCTTGCATGCAACGATCCCATCTTGTGCGGGTGTTGCACCTTCTTGCTTTTGTTCTCCTGAGCTTTAGTGCCATGAGGGGTGCATGGGCCTGAAGGTGCGTGTGAGCCCACCATCTGGAAGCTGTGGAGGAGAGGGGTGGGAGCTCCTGGTGAGATGCAGGTGCTTTCTTCCCACCTGCCTGCCCTCCCAAATTGCTCCCGTGTCACCCAGGTGACAGAGTTTGTGAGGATGTGACAGCTCCGTTGCACAGAAGATGATGAACAGTAATGAGACCCAGAGCACAACATGCACTTAAGGTGATTTATTTCAGAAAGGAAACAACAATCAGGGAGGATGGGTCAGCGTCATCAGGAGAAGAAGTGGGTATGGAGATGAGCTTAGGGGGAACTTTATCATCCACCGGTGCCGTGTTAAAAATGAGCAGAGCTGATGTTGCGTGAAATGGAGCTGTGCCGGTCACGCCAGGACCATTACTCGCCCCTGGTGGACTGTAGGTACCTCCTGGGGGATGGCCGGTGACCGCGTTGGAGGTGGCTCGGGTGGACTTCTCCTTGCTTACTTCCCTGCGAACCCATGCTAAAACTTTTTGGTGAGGGGTCACCTGTGTGTTAGGTCGGCTCTACCCATGCGCTGGGGAAGCAGACTGTCCTGGCGAGGAGGGGAGGAAGAGCAGTCCCCCGAACCCGCCTTGGCGCGGCTCCCGGCGCGCAGATGGCTGTCCTCATGCTAGAGCCTTTCCCAGCTTGCACCCGTGCAGGCGCTGGGGCTGGAGGCAGGGGTGTGCTGGGCAGGCTGGCTGCCAAGCGGCACCTCCTGCCAGCATCCTCCTCTTCCTCCTCCTCTTCCTCCCCTCCTGGGGCCGGTGGGAGCTGTGGCCGCTCAGCAGCTCAACCGGCTGCTGCAGCTTGCAGGAAAAAGCTTGGTGTAAGCATGGTCCTGAGCAAAATCTTGTGATTTAAGGTCGACTTAGAGCAGTGCTCATTTTTCCTCTCTTCTCCCAGGATATGGATCCTGGTGCGGGGGCATGAGGGGGGACGGAGGGCCTGGCGCTGCCTCTGCGTGGCCAGCCATTTGCCCACTGCTGCTGGCATGCTTCGGGTGATGCACCAAGAGCTTCTGAAGAGAGGTCCTGACCCCCCTGCTGTGCACCCTGTTGTGAAGAGTATCTTCCAAAGGGGTGACTGCACTCGCTGGTAGCCGTCGGTATATTCCAGTTGAATGCAGCCCCGCTGGCCCTTCAGAGCTGGTACGGCGCCTCATTGGAAATCTTGGCAAACACATTTTGTTATTTACTTGACGGACCAGCTGTCGTGTACAGACGTACCTAAAGACGGCTCAGGCTGATAGTAAAATTTTTGGGAGAGGATGTGGGATAGTTACAGATCCCGGGTGTTGACTGTTTTGACCAAATCTGAAAGTGGATAAAGGAAAGAAAAGAAGAAAGTGAGAGTCTCCGCCTCTGGAGACATTCCAAACCCACCGGGGGGCGTTCCTGTCCAACCTGTTCTGGGTGACCCTGCTCTGGCAGGGGGTTGGACTAGAGGATCCCCAAAGGTCCCTTCCAGCCTTCGCCATTCTGTGAAAAAGATAAGCTGGGAGAGCCAAGAGATGGGTTTGCAGGGCATTTTTGGGAAGCAGCGTTTAGATGTGGGACCAGAGGAGAAAAAAACCAGGGGGTCTGCTCACCTCTGCCCTTTGCGAGGGACCTGTTGGCTTGGCCGCTTTTCCCCCAACTTTCGCCCTCCTTTCCCCCCCTTTCTGCCTTCCCCATGCCTGGAGCCTTATGGTGAGGAGGGCTGGGCAGGCACTGGGGTGTTCTGCCAAGGCATCCCTGAGGATGGGATGCAGGCAGAGCCTTCCCCCATCCTGGCCGCGTCCTGGCGGAGGCTTCCCTGTGCCACTGGCAGCCCCGCGCGCTGCTGCAGCAGCACAGATTTATTTCCCTTTGCCTCTCGTGCTCTTTGCCTCATTTGCACTTGCGAGCTCACTCCATATGGTGCAAAAACCAGAGAGATGCTGCTCGTCATGGCGGCCAGCGCCGGGAAGGGAGGCAGCGCGTGAAGCCGCTTGCTGACGAGCTTTTGCAGTTTCTTGCGTTTGACGTTCAATATTTCCACCTCCTCCCCTCAACGGCTGTGCTCCAGCGGCCGGGGCTGAGCCCGACAGCTCCAGCAGCAGGCAGAGCATCCCTGAGTGTTTCCACTCCCGTTCCCCTGCTCTTCCCACCCCTGAGACACCCTGCACACGAGCCAGGGATCTTCAGGAGGCATCCTCAGACCAGCAATGCTGTTGTTTGTGTCTTATTTACACATGAAAATAATCGGCCAGCCTCCCTGAAGGCTTGAGTACGTGTTGGATGCTGCATTAAAAAAATACAGGATCGAGCTGGCTGGGGTTGTTGTGTGCCGGAGCTGTGCTGGCAAGCTCACCCTGCACTCGCTTATCCAGAACCGGGCTTTTTCTTTCCAATTCTCTAATTTTGGTGGAGGGGATTTGGTTTCTGGCATGACCAAGCAGTCTGGCTTCGGCTGTTGGCAGGCAGGGGGTTTGCCGGGGTGAAAAGGGAGGCTTTCCCCCCGAATTTTGGCATCAGAGGGAAACACCAAGCGCTTGGCTGTGTTTGGAGGAGGTGTGCATGGATGCTGTTCGCTAACCTCGAGTCCCCCAGTGGAGCTTGCTCGCTGCCGGAGCAGCCTGTCATGTTCGTAGCTCATGCAGAATCCCTTTGACATTTTAAAATAAGATCTAGTAAATAGGAGCCGGACGATGCCAGGTGCATCTCTCGTAGTGAGGGCTCTTTGACAGCACGGCTGGCATTTCAGATTTAGGGCTCTCTAAGATGCATGTTTTTGTAGCGAGCGTGAAGCTTTGCTGGGGAACATGGTCCAAGACAGTGACTCACCCTGAATATCTAAAGAAGTGATGGCGTGTGGGGAAATGCAGGATAAATGTTTTGATTTTTAGCGCTTCCCTCATAGGCTGTGCTATCCCGGATTAAGGCAAAATAACTCCAGCGGGGAAGGAGAGCCGCAGGGAGCGGCAGGTCTGATGCATTGGTTCAGCAGAGTTTATTGCGCCCTCTCCAGCGTTGCCTCTGTGCTGGTGGCCTTGAAGGTTGGCTTTGTAGCCAAGTATGGTGCAGCCCTAAGACGTGTGTGAGCACACTGCTGGGGACATTCCCCTGCAATCCCACAGGCGAGTGTCCTGGGCGTATCCAGGCGTGAAGACTGCACGTCTTTCTAATTTATCCCAGCACATGTAATTGCGGATGCTATTGATGGTTATGGCTGCTCCGGCTCTTCAGTCGACTAGTTCTGTATTTCGAGGCTGTCATTTCCAAGGGAATCCTAGTTGATTAGGAGCCCAGTTCCACTATAAGGCTTCCATGGCCCTTGTCTCTGAAATCTCAAACTCTGCTCTATTTTTTTTTTCCCCTCCTCTTTTTGGGGTTCCTTGCTGTCTCATTGCATGATGGAGATCAAACCCTTTCTTTCCAAGAGCAGAGCTCCCAACAGAATGTCCTTCTCTCTGGTGAGCTTACTTGCTTCCATTCAGCCTGGCTGGAGGGCACCATGTGCAGCCAACACTGGTATGTGGCTGTTGACCAAGAAGTGAGCTACAGCAAAGTAGCAGAAAACACAAAGTTGTTGGCATTGCTCCCCAATGTTTGATTTATCTTTGCCATCCCATAACGCGCTGTGCTCCTGCTGGGATGGTACGATGGGTTTGGGGTACTGGATCCTCCTCGCTCACTTGGCTGGTGAGATGGTTGTCCAAGCCAGCTGGTCTCCACCCAAGAAGTCCAGAGGTGTCAGGCTGCTGTGCCCAGCTCGTGACGAAGCCACCGGACTGCGTGACAAGGGACAGAGTGTTCTCAGGCGCCTGACCTTCAGCCTTCATCTGCTTCGGTGTGTGCTCTTGGGTGGTGATAACATTGGATGGTGGAAAGCGGACAATTGCCCTTCCCCAACCTAAGCAATCCCTCATTCAACCCAGACCTCCTCGCACGACTCAGCTGGACCTCGAGTTGGAGGGTGCTACTTGTCCTGGGCAGCCTGTCAAGTTTTCGGAGGGTAGGGTTTCTGGGAAAGCCTCTGCCTGTCCCTGGGTGGCTGAGTTCCTGCTCCACAGCTTCTGGAGGATGGAATGAGTAACTGCCAAGCTTGACATATGGTGATTTTCAGGGCAGGCTGCGGCATTCAGTGACGTTTGCTGGCAACCCCATCTTGAGAAAGCAAAAGATGAGGATTTAAATGCATAGTGACATTGTTCTGGAAAATGTTCTCCTGAAAGATACCCTTGTCATCTTGCAGGTCTGGATCGCTCCTCTGGTGGTGGCATGGTGGAGGAGCTGGGCTCTTGGGATGGCTGGCTCTGCCTTGGTGGGACAGAGGGGGGTCATTCAAGTGTTCTCTCAACCCTTGGTGCTGCTTGCCTTTGAGTTAGTTGCTAAACGCATCTGCGCCCATCTGTAAAGGGACGTGTGGACGACGATCTATGCATAGTGTGTGTGGATGTTGCATATCTGTGGCCTGTGTGCAATTACAAAAAGTATGCTATTGGCAACTGACTTTGTCACTACAGGAGCATATGAGCTCCTAGTGTTTGGAAAATATTGGGTTACCTGTAACATGCCACCTTGAGATTTTCCCGTTGGCTCCGACACCCGGTTTGGGCTCGGTGGAGTAAAACTTGTTCCCACATTTTCTAAAATAGGTTTACAGTTTAGAAAACAAAAGGTATTGAAAGCCCTATTGTCTCTCTCTTATCTTTATATTTGATTTGGTCCCCTTTGTCCCTTTTTTTTTTCTCCCATGATGCGTGTGTTTTTTAGTAATTCTCTGTCGTTTCCTTCCCTCTCTCTTATCTTTCCCTCCGCAGTTCTCTCTTTTTCTCTCTATTTCTCTCCCCCACCCCGTAATTTATTTGCAGGCAGGTTGTCTCTTTGATTTACTGTATGTCTCCTCCCTAGGATTATGATAAATGGATTGTATGGCTGCATCTGAGCTCGCCTCATGCCACATACCTGCGCTGGGTCAAGCCCCTTTGGAGCGTGAAAACCAAGGGGAGATGCTGGGGTTGGGTCTCCTCTGCATGGTCTGCAGGGAGGAGGGAGTGTTGGTGAATGGGACTTGGTCATAGAATTATAGAATGATGGTCCAAATCATAGAATGATGGACCTTATGGTCCAAACTTTGCATCACCTCCTGAACTTTTTCAGCCTGTATTAGGCATGGGGCTGGGCGGAGGGGTTTTCTCTCTGCTCTTCTCTTGCCTGATGCGCTGGGTTTGCCGCAGACACGTGCACTTGCAAAAATTTAAGCAGGTATTTTATTGGGCGCTTTCAGGCACATCAACCAGCATATTTCAATTTACTGTATCCCGATATGGATAGTGTTTGCTGCTTGTAATTAGAGTGTTTCATCCTGCAGTCGCAGCAGGCAGTGTTTTATTGATAAAGTTGTTATATAGTTGCTGAGCAAACACCCCCAAATCTGAGCTTCATTAAGTTATCGCCTGCCCTGCTGTGATGCATCTTCATTGCACGCTGAAATCCATGCCATTGATGGGAGATCCCGGAGGAGGGCCGGGGCTGTACTGTGCGGCCGCAGCTTAATGCATCCTGTCACAAATTGACACAGCATGCTCATCCTCAGCTGAGATACATAAATTCTTCCCCTTCCCAACCGAAAACGTGTGGTTTTTTTGGCGACCACAGATCTTCTTGTGCTGGCTGGTGGCCGTGGATGGTGGTGTCACAGCTGGGATGTCTCTGCAGAGCAGGCACGGCTGCTCCTCTGCCCCGAGAGGGTCATACAGACCCCAAAGCGCATTGGTGGTTCCCTTGAAAATACAGGCAGAAAACGTTTTGTGTTGACTTGTTCTGTTGTTTAGCGCATCCTCTCCCTTCTCCACTGGGTTTGTTATTTGGTGGGTAATCCTTCATAACAAACCCGCGGGAGATTGATGGGGAGAGCTCGTTATGCACTTCCAGAGCAGTTTCACCATCGTTCTGTAGCAGCAAAATACACCATTAAAGGCAGAGAGCCATGGGAATGATGGGACGTAATTAGTTGTTGCTGTAATATTTTTGATTGAAAGTGTATAGATATTGCAAGCAACTCTCTCGGAAGCTGGTGCTCTCAGGAAACTGTTACGAAGAGCGGTGCTTCTCAAAGGGGAGAGGCTGATCCTGCCCTTACCCTGCCCGCCCCTCCAGTGCCGTAATTGAACCGTTGGGGAGATGTCATAGAATCACAGAATGGTTTGGGTTGGAAGGGACCTTAAAGACCACCCAGTGCCACCCCCTGCCCTTGAACCCCTCCAGGGATGGGGCAGCCACAGCTTCTCTGGGCAACCTGCGCCAGGGGCTCACCACCCTCACAGGAAAGAATTGCTTTCTCAGATCTCATCTAAATCGACCTTCCTCGAGTTTGAAACCATTACCCTGTGTCCTGTCATTACCCTCCCTGATGAATTACGCTCCCCATCCTTCCTGTAGGCCCCCTTTAGGTACTGGGGGGTTCACGCTGTGCAGCCTCCGGCTCCTTCATGGCACTGAGGGTGAGCAATGGTGTTTTACTCCCACTTCGGAGCAGGACCCAGGCGGGGAGAAGAAGAGACTTTTTCTGGGTCTGATAAATGCCCAGCAGCTCACTGCCAGATCTCGTGTTCCTACTTTTCTTTTTCCCACTTTAGTCCGAAGTTCAGGATGTATTGAAACCTTGCATGGGCCAACCTGGTCCACATCCATGGGATGTTGTGGCCAGGAGCATGGTCATGGAGAGCAACCTGGAATTATTCAAGCAACCCCCTGGTGTGTGCTTGAACCCCTTCATCTATGGGGAATCACGGAATCGTAGAATCGCCCAGGTTGGGAGGGATCTTTCAGATCATCCAGTCCAACCATCAACCTCATACTGACAAAAACCATCACTAAACCATATCTCTAAGCAACACGTCTACCCGGCTTTTAAATACCCTCAGGGATGGTGCCTCCACCACTTCCCTGGGCAGCCTGTTTCAATGCTTGATAACCCTTTCCGTGAAGAAGCTTTTCCTAATATCCGTCCTGAACCTCCCCTGGTGCAACTTGAGGCCGTTTCCTCTTGTCCTATCGCCTGTTCCTTGGGAGAAGAGACCAACCCCCCCCAGCTACACCCTCCTTTCGGGCAGTTGCAGAGAGCGAGAAGGTCTCCCCTCAGCCTCCTTTTCTCCAGGCTGAACACCCCCAGCTCCCTCAGCTGCTCCTCAGGAGACTTGTGCTCCAGACCTCTCACCAGCTCCGTTGCCCTTCTCTGGACACGCTCCAGCACCTCAGTGTCTTTCTTGTAGTGAGGGACCCAAAACTGGACACAGCACTTGAGGTGAGAGTTCAATTCAATTTATTCCCCTGGCACCTGTGGGGCTTCCTTTCCACTGACATGGAGAGGCGTGATGTGAACCACGAGCGTAGAGGTAGCGGTGATGGAAGCCACGGTGCAATCTGGTTTTGGCTTGATGTCACGACAGCCGTGGGAAGGCAGGGCTCATGGCATCGTGGCAGTCAATGCTGTTTAGCACTAGTCTTTGTAATAAAGTGCCTTGGCTCTGTTTCTCTATTGTTCCCTTTCTCTGGTAATGTCACCAAACTTGGACAGAAGCTTCCCAAGCTGTGCATTTGCCTTGGGCTGATTTTGCAGAAGCTCTCAGGAGAGAAAGAGGGGGTAGAAAGAAAGCTGGGCATTTGTGAGCATAAAATAAGAGGGGAAAATATGGTGCTTTGCTTGTGAAGATAAGTCTTGCTTTTGTTCCCCTTCAGAAAGTCACACTGTGGGACTGGGGCTGCCCTGGGGACGTGCCATGGGGCTGGACTGTACACTGACCTGTTGCTGCTTGCTCGGGCTCGCTTTGGGCACAGTGGGATGAGTCTCCGAAGGTCCCACCCGCGGAGCATCCTCTGCCCCTCCGGACCTCGGCCCTGAGCCTGGCACGGCCACGCACGCCCTGCCCCTCGCCCAACGCCTCCCTGCGAGGGTTCAGCCACCAACACGCACCTCTCTGCTCCCCTTGCATCTCGGGGGGCTTATTTCCAGCAGCTGGCATCCTTTCCAAATCTCCCTCTACCCATCTGTTGTTATCAAGCCTCCTCTCTCCTTATTTTGCTTAATTTCTATCTTTTTTTTTCCTCTCGGTCGTCTTAGACATGCCTGCGTCTCTCTGCATATGCCCAAATGTTTGCTTCCGAGTGCCTTAGGCTTGTTCCTGCCGTTACGTTCTTGCAGGAGCGAGAGGTGCTTCTTCTTGCTCTGGGAGAGGGACCACGTCCCTGAGGCATCTATTGAGGAGCGCAGCGCTCGTTTCTTCGTGGCCTCCCTGAGCAGAAAACTTCTTGTCGGATCTCTTTCTTTCCAGATGACAAGGTCGTGATGCAACCAAGTTGGGTTGGGCTCCTTGCCTCTGTCTCTCTCTGCCCTTAGCCAGACCCTGCTCCCTGCCAAGGAGAAGTCGCACCTTCGGCAGGAGCCCTGCATGCTGGGGGGGGGGCTGAAATATGGGTCTCAGGCTGGGCATTTCAGGAAACAAGTTCCACTTCAGTTTTGGGTAGTTCAGAAAGGCTTAAATCCTGTTGGGGAAGGGTGGTTGGCAAGACAGCATCAACTGGAGTGAAATGAAGGCTCCCACAGCTACTTTAGCCCCGAATAACTTATTTTCCCCCTTGCCGCTTGATGCACCCCTCCAAGATGCATCTTGTCCTGCTGCAGGCATCGTCTGCGGCTGCATCTCACCCTGGTTTGCCCGGGAGGGTGCGGGGAGGCCGGGGCGGCAGCAAGTCCTTCCCGCCTGGATCATGCGAGTGCCATCACAGATGGATGTGCTGCTCAGTGGCTAGGATGCTGGTGCATTCTAATTGCTGGCATCTTTACTCGTTACGAGTGTAATTGTGAGTAGACGTTTGTTTTTGTATTGATAATTAGGGACTGGAACAGATGGCGAAGGCTTAGTTTAAAGTAATGTGTCCATTAAAGAAAATCTACTGTATACAGCTGAAGATTCTTCACTCTGAGAGCCCAGCTCGCTGTTGCAGAGCTCGTCTTCTCACTAACGAGGGCTTCAGCCATTACACCCTGGTCAGCTGCCTTCGGTGGAGGCTCAGGTCGTGCAGACTCCTCCAAGCGAGTGAGTTGAGCTCCCTCCTGGGCAGAGCATCCCCTGTTGTGCCTAGATGCAAGCAGTCAGGCATGGAAGGAGCGGTACCTTGGGCAGGCAAGGGGAGGGTGGCATCTTACTGGGCACTGAGCCTGTCTGCGGCAGGGTGGAGGTGCGGGCGCTGGTGGACAGGCGGCAAGTGGTTCACCCGACCTGGCTAACTATGCTGTGCCGGATGCAGGAGGTGATGGGGAGATCATGTCCCCCTTGGGGGGCTGCCCAGGCTGGGGGATGTGTGCACCTCACCCAGCGGGACTCCCCCGCCCCAGGCAGGGCCCTGGTTAATTAATACAAATAACGAGGGATGGTCTGTGCAGCAGGATGAGGCAGGCAAGAGGAGTGCGGGAAGAGAGGTGCGAGGTGTCCATGTGGCTTCTCTGCTGATTAATGACACTCAGGTGCTGGTCCATGGGAAATCCCTTCGTTAGCAGGCAGATTTTACCACCTGTCCCTTCTTTACCTGTTTTCAAGTGATGGATGGCCGGGAGAGGTGATCCCTGTGTTCCCCCCACCAGTAGCAGCCCAGAGATGGAGATGTGAGCGCTGGGTGTCCCCCCTTTCTCCTGGTTCTTGGGACACTGGCATTTGCAAAGCACCCCCTTGCTGGAGGAGGGTGCTTGGCAGAGCCATAGCCCCCAGCTGCCTGACCATAAACGTCCCTGCGGGGTTTCCCCCGGGGTCACGGCGTCACTCGTATGTCCGAGAAAATGAAGTAAAATCCAAGATTTCCTCCAAGAGGAAATAGCGGAGATCAATGGGAAGTTGCTCAGCCGAGTCCTTCTGGTGCCAGCACCTCTGCAGGCACGGGGTTTGGGTGAGCTCAGCAGGAATTTGAGCTGACAGGGGGGATTTAAGTATTTCATTTTATTTTATTTAAAACAAACCAACCAAACTGTTTTCCCACGTTATGGCTCTTCTTGTATATGGCAGTTTCCTTGGAGCAGGAGGTGCTCTGTAGAGGGTCAGGCTTTTAGCGGTGGCTCTCAGCCCTCTTTGTCCTTTGGGATGGAATTCCTTTAGAAACATTTGGAGTTGCCGCAGTGCGAGCTGGGCGTCTGTGGGAGAAACTTTTCGAGCACGACCTCCCTGGCCACAGGCCACACAGTCGCCTTCTGACTGGGGAAACCTCCGAAGTGAAAGCTTCTCTGTGGTTCTTTTCAATTTATTCATTAATTTCTCCATTTAATTAGTTAGTTTGAAGCCTCCTGCTTCGGGAGCTGCTGCGTGCCGTGCCGGCATTGCTGCAGTGCCTTCCTGCTTTGTTTCTGAAGCGTTGGAGCCTCTGGGGAGGAACAGAAGAGGAGGGAACGGGTGAGGTTTCAGGAGGGGATGCCGAGCTGCTTGGAGGGTTCCCAGTGGATGCCACCTTTGAGCAGAGCCGGTCCTGGCGTGCTGTACTTTATCAAAAAGTGCATTCCCCTGTCATTGCCCCACTTAAACAAACAAAGCCAAAAGCCACCTGGGGAAGGAAGCTGTGTGTGGAACAGGCTGGGAGATGGTGGAGTGAAAATCCTTCCTGAATAAGCCCTTGCCAGGAGGGTCTTTCCTCTAACTGAGCGTGTCCTTATTTTCTGCGGAGGGTGGGTGAGCTGGGTCCTGGTCCCAGCCCAGCGGCGCTCCCCGCGTCACCCTGGCCTCCGCTGCCTCAGTTTCCCCTGTGTGGCACAAGGACACCCCGTTTGCTGTGGGGAGAAACGCCAAGTGTTTTAGGGGCTCTCGGAGCATCCCTCCCTCCTGGCCCCCCGGGGAGGAGGGACTGGGAGATGTTTGCATGGCGTTTTGCTTCCACCTTCCCACCGATTTATGCAGGGCCACGTCTATCTGCTTGTTTGAAGGGCTGTAGTGAGGATTAATGACCGCTTAAGGAGGTGTGGGGCTGCTGGCGAGGGAAGGATAGCTTGGTGGCGGTGGGAAGGCGGAGGGAGCAGAAACCCGCTGGGGGTGTGGAGCAGGAGCCCCCAGCCCTGTTGGGGGCCGGGGAGGTGTTGCAGGCGGGATGTGTCGTTTTTAGCTGCCAAAAAGGAAGGGGCTGAAGCTGCAGACAGGGACGTGCTGCGGCGGCATGAAGGCCACCACGCTTTTCTCTTCCCTGCAGGGACCAGGGGCAAAATGTCCCCTCTCCGAGGACACTGTGAGCAGCAGCGGGCTGGCACTGTGCAAAGCACCGCGCCAGGCACGGGTGCAGGGGGCTGCGGGTGCTGAAGCCCCCCTGACAGTGCCGCAGCGGCATCCCGGGAGGCGTTGGGGGTGCAGGAGCTTCGCCAGCTCCCCAAGCGCCTTTTCACCCCCTCTCACGGGGGGTTGCCCAGCTCTCCCCGCCTCCGTGGCCCCGCTCGCCTCGCCCGGAGCCAGGCTGGGATTTTGGGAGCGAGGAAGGTTATCACTCGCAGCAGGGTGGGGAGCTCCCGGTCACGCTCCCCCGGCTTCCCATCCCGGAGCAGCGGGCAAAGGGAGGGGTGGGAAGATTAATGGGAGTTTCGTTTCCCGCTTACGATTGCTGGAGCGGGCGCGGAGAGATTAAAAGCGGCAATCCGGCGGCAGTTCATAGTCCTGGGCTGAGTTCTTTCCTGACCTTTATTTCTCTGGTTGCACCCCTTTTCCCAGCACCGCAAAGCTTCTGTGAGTCCCTGGGACCATGGGGGATGCTCAGCACTGCCAGCCGCTGGCGACGCACCTCCTCCTCCCGTTTGGTCGAGACACAGGAATCGAGGAAATTAATCTGCAAGTCTGCTTGCTGCAAACAAATAAATAAAACCTGGAGGATTTTTCCCATCTGTTTCTATATGTTGTTGCTCTCACTATTATTTTGTTGTGTTTTGTTGTTGTTGGTTTTTTTTTTTAAAGCATAAAAGTAGGGAAATATCAGCCGTATTACAGCTTTTAAGTATTTCCCACCAAATCCTCCATCAAAAGACCCCCAGTAGAGGAACACCGCTCCAACAGTGTGATTTTTATTTGCGTATTTGAAATCACTCTGACAAATAATAACTGTGTGCAACGACAACTCAGGGCACCAGACAGATGTAGTACATAAAATGGGATGTCGAGCGTTGTGGAGCAAAGCAAGTGGCTGTGAGCGAGTCAGATGGGACCCGCCAAAAAGCCCGCACGGAGGCGCTGGGGGAGAGGGTGGGCTCTGCCCCCAGTGGGAGACATTCCCCCAAACCTCTTGCTGCTTCCAGGGAGTTAATGCAAACTTTCTTGCTTTATTTCCGAGCAGCTCCAAGGGTCAGATGCACGCTCCGTGAAAGCAATTGAACGTTTTCCTGTGGCTCTGTGCTCATAAAGTCATCGAAAACTTCAAGAGTAACTCGTTTGCTTTCCTTTTCTTGTGTTTCCTCAGAAACCTTGATGGATACGCGGACGGCAACAGCCGAGCTGGGCTGGACCGCCAACCCTCCTTCGGGGGTAAGTGCCACTCGCCCAGCTGATCCTTATGCCGTCTCGTGGGGTTCACACTATTTATCTTAACGCGCTGGCAGGGAGCCAGGGAAGTGGCAGTGGGAGCAGCGGTGCCCCGTTGGGCTGGCATGGGACGGGCAGGACGTCCCTGTGCCGAGCTGCATGGCTGGTCCAGGGCTCAGCATCCCTTCCCTGAGCCGTCCCGGTGTCTCAGCGGAGATGGAGCTTTTCTCCATCGCCACGCTCTCTCCTGCCCTGCCTGTCCTCCTCCCAGGTGAAGGGTCCGGCCCCGTCACCGCTCTCCATCGCCCTTCTCATGCCTTCCCTCTCCCCGTGCCAAAAGGCTTGTAATTAGGAAACATTAGCAGGCTCAAAACAGCTTTCATACCTGGAACATCATCCGTAATTGCACTCGGCAGTGCTCTTCGCTGGCTATTAATGTCACTTTTATGAAGTAATGAGGAACAAAACACCCTGAGGCACTTAAAACATCTTTTTTATATAATACGAGCCTTTGAGGAATGGAAGCATAAAATAACCTGACTCACGTTCCCCTGGCAGAGAAAATGAGAGATGGAGGCTGGGGGAAGAGGCGTGGCGGTGGGAGGGGATGTGAGCTGTGGTGGGCATCACGGTGGGACAGGGATGGGTACGGCAGTGGGGTCTGTTCCTGGGACCTCCAGGATGTGACACCAAAGGGGGAAGGATGCCAGCCCGTGGCTTTGTTAGGGTGTGACTGGCTTGGCCAGGGCTTTAAGAGAAAGGAGGTTGCACACCATATCACCAAAGCTGAACCACACACGTGGTGGGCACAAAATCCTCTCCAGGCATGTTGGAGGCCCTTGAATTGCTTTGGAAAAAATCTGGACCCAGATAAAGTGCTGGCAGGATGCAGGGGGGCTGCGTGCAGGTGATGGAGATGGGATATAAATAGCTGCCTGCAGCTGCTATGGCTGCCAGCCTGCGCAGGGCAGGCGGGGAGCTTGCGTGGTAAGGCACGGTGGTCTCGCCCTTCGCGGAGTGGCAGAGCGAAGCCTCTCCCAAGCCTGCATCCCTGCATCCCTCCATGCATCCCGGCTCCCCGTGTCTGTCCCTGCTTCGCAGTGTCTCAGGGTGCCCTGAGCCTCTCTGCCTGGCTGTCCGGCATTAGCACTCTGTCTCTTGCTCCTCTGAGAGTTACTGGTGAGTCTTCTCCTTTACAGGAGCGTATATTAGATCTTCCACAAAGTATTTTAACGCAGAAAGTCCTTTGTTTAAAAGACCCAGGGTCAGTCCGTAGCGTGTGTTGGAGAGCATTTCACTGTATGAAGTCCCCTTGCTTGTGGACTGGGCTGTTTTTTCAGTAGCACCAGGCACTTTGCTGAGCGGACACGGAGCATATGGGACTCCTGGAGTGATCCCCCCTGTAGGTATCGTGTCCCAGCTGAGGCAGGTTTTGGAGTAGGTTGGACACCAGTTGAAAATAAGCAATGTCATCCTCCTGCTCCAGGCATGCAGTAGTCATTATGAGCTGCCCGGTTATGGCACTAGGCTTTAGAGTTTGTCCCATTTAATAGTTCACAACAAATACTTGAAAGCAGATTTCAGCTGCTTCTTGGCTTGTCTGATGATAATGGCTGATATTTGGGTGAGGCTTATCTGGAGTGCGGGTGCCAGGGAGGGTTTGCAGACCGTGACCCATCCAAGCAGCCTGGCGTAGAGATGCCAAGATCCACCAGGGATTTCTGCTTGTGTTGGAGTTGACGAAGATCCCAAATTTAGTTGGTCTTTTCTTGGTTTTGGTCTTCAGTTCCCAGAAGCAGCCACCCTAGGGCTGTGCTATTTCTTTTTCAGCCCAAACTGCTGAAAGCTGGGGTAAGAAACCAAAAGAAACTCTCTGCCCTGCCGTCCGCCATCCAAAAACTGAGACTCTGCTAGCAGCCTTGCTTTGAGGCTTAGAAGCATTGCAGGAGCAAGCAAAGAAGAGAGGAACCAGAGAGGGAAGCAAAGAAACAAGACGGAGAAGAGCAGCAGCCATCTATAAATGGGTCATTCCTGCTCTTTGGGGCAGGAGGTGGGAGGATGGGAGAGGGGCTCCTGGCTGCTGCTGGGGCATCAGCTCCTTCTGGGCTCCTCTCGTCCCTCCTGGGGCTGGAGGTACAGGGGTTTGTTGAGACATCGGCTCATCAAAGGTGGTCAGAGCCACCTCTCCTGACCCTGGGGTTGCCATCGCCATGGGCTCCGTGCAGGCTTTGGGTCCCTTTGGGTGGTGGCATCTCGCCATGGCATGCTGAGCTGCGGGAGCGAGGGTTCACCCTGGCTTGCAGATGCATCCTGGGGCTTGGAGGGGGGCTGCTGACATTAACGACAGGGCACGGATGCCGGAGAGCCGGAACATGGGCTCTCCTGCTCTCCCCGATGGGCGTGCTTGAAATCTCAGCAGAGACGGAGAAGAACATTGTCTTAATCCCCAGCTCCCTGTGAATTATTTAGTGGGATCTCGTCAAAATGATGCATTTGTCACTGTTAGAGCACTGTCAGCCACGGGGACCTGCTGCTCTTCAGTGCTGGGTTGCAGGTATACTCAACCCAAGGGATGCCCAAGGAAGTGGTAGGATCCGGCCCCAAACCCTCAGGAGGGTTTTCCAAGTGGCATTTCGTGTCGTTCCCAGCTGCGGGCTTTGCGCCTGAAGCATGGCAGGGTCTGCTGGCAGGTTTTGGTTGAGTTTTGAGGCTGTGTTTGCAAACACCACCACCCCACCCCCACCCCGGCCCCCACAAAAAAAAAAAAAAGGCAGCAAAGCACAGGGGGTGCTCGGTGGATGGAGTGGGCTCCCTGATGGGCACCGTGAATAGAAGGATGGTGGGTCAGGTCCCCTCCTGTGCGCCCAGCCAGGCTGCGGGAGGCGGCGGGTGGGATGAGGAGGAGGATTCCTGCAGGAAATGCAGCGTTAGGGTGGTGGGCAAACGCTGGAAGAGAGCTCATTGTCTGCCATTAATTGGATGACAGGGCTGTAATGCAAAGCCCAGGTGGGAATGGGAAACAATGCTTACCCCCCTTGGTCAGGGAGGACCTCGTGGCTTTCTCGTGTGAAAAGGCGTTTGGTAATGAAAGGGCGTTGAATCCATACGTCTTCTCCAGGGTGGAGAGGGGTTTTTGCGAAGCTTTCATGGCGTGGGATGAGGAGGGAGAGTGCTCGGCTGGATGTGTGAGGTTTTTGTTGCTGATTTGGTAAACATCGCTTAACAGCGCGCAACCTTGAGCTGTGTGATCTTTGCTTAAGCTCAGCAGAGCTGAGTGGGTGGACCCGGGGGCAAACGTTCTGCCGTGCTTCTTGTCAGCATGCAGAGAGGACCCTGCTTTGAAAAGAAAATAAAAACCGGCCTTTTTTTTTTATTTATTTTTTTTTTTTAATATTAGGGCTGTGGCTTACAAGGGGGAAGCTTGGGGAGCAGGTGGGGAACGCAGTGGTTTAATGGAAAGTGGAAGAGGGCGAAACGTGTCAGGTTGCAGGGTGGTGGGCTGCGGTGCGTCGGCTCCTGGGCAGGACACGAGGCTCCGGGGCAGGGTGGTGTCACCCGTCT
This sequence comes from Alca torda, assembly GCA_008658365.1. Taxonomy (NCBI): domain Eukaryota; kingdom Metazoa; phylum Chordata; class Aves; order Charadriiformes; family Alcidae; genus Alca; species Alca torda. The sequence continues at coordinate 28,961,387 of CM018081.1, read as the reverse complement.
GTGCCCCCCACGTGAGCGCAAACACGTGTGAGCGCTGCTATAGCATCACTACTGGAAATTATGCATGATATTCAGAGTGCTGCTTAAAGATTGCCATATGAATAATGCTGTTATGAGGAGACTGTAAACATGGATTAGTTAAAATGAATGGATTATGAGGTTGTAAATCTGTCTGTAGGACTCTAATGCCATCATAGACTATTCACAGTTTGCCGCTGTCCCTTAATTGAAATTGTAGCCTGGATTATATTAATGCCCTTCTATAAATCGAATTGCAAATCTATATTCTCTCTCTCTGTGGTGGTAATGTTTTATTTAGTTAGTTTTCTTTGCCGGGGGAAATGATCCCATCGTGCCGAGAGCCTGGGGTCGGGCTTGCTCTCCAGCCCACGTGCTGGCTCAGGCTTTAATGAAGCCACAGCCTCGTGTGCTGCTTTCCCTCCCGCCTCTGGGTGCCTGGACCAGCTTTCTTCCCGTTTTTATGTCTTCCCAGGGTAGCTGAGGGTGTTGCCTGTGTGGAAAAGGATGTTTTAGCATCAGCTGGGAGCGGTGGGGAGAGAGCAGGCATGCAGGGGCAAGAGGGTCAGGATTTCTTCTGGTGCTGGCCTGGGTGGTGTTTGTGCACGCGCATCTCATCTTGTGTGCACGACGGCATTCCTGGTCCCCGCTGGGGCTTCGGGACCCTCCTTTCTGCCCTGCGCAGGGTGAGTGGCACCTCCGTGGCTCATGGGCCACTGCTGGTCCCTCTGCCTCCCTCTCACGGCCTCTCTCCCTTCTCCTTTCCCCAGTGGGAAGAAGTCAGTGGCTACGACGAAAACCTCAACACCATCCGTACGTACCAGGTGTGCAACGTCTTCGAGCCCAACCAGAACAACTGGCTCCTCACCACCTTCATCAACCGGCGTGGAGCTCACCGCATCTACACCGAGATGCGCTTCACTGTGCGGGACTGCAGCAGCCTCCCCAATGTCCCCGGCTCCTGCAAGGAGACCTTCAACCTCTACTACTACGAGACGGACTCTGTCATTGCCACCAAGAAGTCTGCCTTCTGGACGGAGGCACCCTACCTCAAAGTGGACACCATTGCTGCTGACGAGAGCTTCTCCCAGGTGGACTTTGGTGGCAGGTTGATGAAGGTGAACACAGAAGTGAGAAGTTTCGGGCCTCTGACCCGCAATGGCTTTTACCTGGCTTTCCAGGACTATGGGGCTTGTATGTCTCTGCTGTCCGTCAGGGTCTTCTTCAAGAAGTGCCCCAGTGTGGTGCAGAACTTCGCCATCTTCCCGGAGACGATGACGGGAGCGGAGAGCACCTCTCTAGTGACTGCCCGTGGCACCTGCATCCCCAACGCCGAGGAGGTGGATGTGCCCATCAAACTGTACTGCAACGGGGACGGGGAGTGGATGGTCCCCATCGGCCGCTGTACGTGCAAGGCTGGTTACGAGCCAGAGAACAATGTGGCTTGCAAAGGTAAGGTTGGCCTTGGGTAACAAGGTGCTTTTATTGTTTTTAAGCTCTGCTTAAGAAAATGTTCATCCCCAAACAAGCTGTTTTGGGCAACGTCTGTTGTGAAAATGGCTCTGCACCATTTACCTGCCCTGAAGTGGTTTTGCTCTGGGGACCAGGCAGGGATTTGGGAGTGGTGGTCAACCTGTGGCTTCTCGCTGCGCTCCAGTCAGCGGCCAGACTCGGCGAGCAGCGTGGCGAGGACATGGGTGCTGGTGTGGCGACCACTGCGGGACCACTGGAAGCTGCCTCTGTGATCTGCTGCCTTCAAAGTGCCGTGTGGGCCAGCGCTTGCTGGCTGAGCCGCTTTCATCTGCCTCGTTATTTGCCCAGCAAAGCTGCGGGAGCCGGGCAGCTGCCGTCAGGCCCGGCTGCAGCGAAGCCACTCTGATTCTTGGCATTAATTGGAATTTTTGTTGCTGTTTTTTCAGGTTCCCCCAGCCACGCCGCCAGCGTGCTGCTGCCTGCTGGACTCCTCCGCAGCACGGGATTATAAATATGGAAATAGCGCTCGCTGCTTTTCATCTCCTTTCGCTGTTCTGATGAATATTTCCCAAATATTGTTGGAGGATTTTTTTTTTATTTTTTTCTATTAGCTTTACTTGCTGCTCTTTCCTTCTCCTTTCCCAAGTTAAGGTGTTGTTTTTGTATGCGGCTTGGAAGGAGGGGAGAGGAGGGGGCTTTTTGTATAAGAAGCTAACCCCGTTTCATCCGTGCTTTCCAAATAGCTTCTAGAAGGTGGGCATCACCAGGTCAAGGAAGGGTGGGGAAGAAAGAGAGGGTCAAAGGCTGGTGTCAAAGCGCTTTAGGGCTGGTTTTGAAGGGGGTGTAATGGGAAGAGGTCTGACTTGGACCTCTTTTGGTGCAGGTGGCAGCACGTGTAGCACCAGGCTTGGCTGTGATGCTCTTTGGGGTGGCCACCACGGTGTTTCTTCTCTACCTGTAACTCCAGTTAAATGAAAATGGCAAAGCTGGGATTTAAGCTGCGGAGAAACTTGTTTATTCATTCACTTTAAAGGTGGGAATTTGTGTAGGTTTCACCGTGACAAACCATGTTCCTGCCTGGCCAACGTGGGGATGACGATGCCTTCCCATGCCAGGGCTCCAACAGCTGGGAAACCCCCAGAGTCCGTGCGCTCATGCCTTGCTTTCACATCAAGCTGCCTTGCTGGTGGATTCCTTTGAGTTTCGCCGTTGGCTCTGAACATGGGCTTGTTCCTACCAGGAGATGGTCTATTCCTGTGGGGAGCTGAAGCTCTCTGTCGTAGGGAGGGCTCTTCGCAAACCAGAGCGTTTCTGGCGAGACGTTCCTCTGCTATTGAATAAACAAACAGAAAGCACATGTGGTTGTATGGCAAAATGACACTTTCTCATCATGGAGAAATAAATACTAATTTTAGCTAAAGACTGGAATTGGGAAATACTGTCATTTTGCCAGAAATGTAGGAAAACAATGACAATGTAAAGCTGCTGCAGGTTTTGGTGGTGTTGACCTTTCTGTCTGCTGCTGGCTGGAGCCGTGGAAGAGGTCAAGGTCTTGAGCAGCTCTATATCGCTGGTAAGAGTGTGCTGCGCCTACCCAGTGCTCATAGTCTGGGGTGGGGATGGAGGAGGACAGCAGGACATGACAGACACAGGAGCAAACATGCTTAAGGTGTGTGTTAGACCCATCTCCCTGGCTTTTTTTGTTTCCTTTTCTTGTGCAAACCCCTACATGGTCATGGTGTGTTCATGCCATCAAAGCTGTACCGAGCAGACCCTGCGCATTGGCAAGTTGCTGAGTTTTCTGTGCCACAGCGCCTGTCTTCAGCCGTGCTCCCACTCTTTGTCAGCGCTGACGCTGAAGGAGAAACTCCTCGCGCCGCCTGAGCGTGGGCTCTGCCTTGATCCCAGAAAGCGTTTAGCCTTTGCTTGGGGAGCATGCTTTGCATTCAGGCTCATTGAGGAGAAAATGCAGGATCCTGGTAGGTCTAAGGGGGTAGAAGTGTCCTTTATGGGTGAGCCAGCAGCATTTGAGGCCCTGAAAAGGTGCAGTCCAAGTGGGCGGTTAAATGGCACATGTGCGATGACAGGACCGTCCTTTTTTGATGACCCTGTGAGCATGGTCGGGCACTGGTACGACACTGTCTCCGGAGCAGAGCTCCGATAACTCCCCTCTCCCAGTCCTGTGAGACTATTTCCCAGTTCCCATGTCAGGAGGACAGACAAAAGGCTGGGATTGCACGTGGGACCTGCATGTTTGAAGGTCCTGCTCAATGCTGGCAAGGATCCCCAAACCAATAAACCTGCCAGCCCCTCCTGGAAGTTCAAACCAGTCCTAAAAGCCTGAGCCAGGGTGTACATTAGGGCTGTCGGAAAATTAACTGTGTTTAAGTAAAAATCTAACCTTGGGTTGGATTCTGGCTTCTTGGTAGCTTGTGTGTACCCTTTGGCCATCAAGCTCGTCCTTGTATCCCCGTGAACCTTGGAGACCACGAGGGAAGACCTGAGCCCGCTGCTACCCTTCCCGAAGGTCAGTGGGCACATCTCAAGGCTTAGAAATAATAATTTGTTGGTTTTCTGTATTCCCCTGCCTCGTTCACCTGCTGGGTTCTCCTGGCGGGGATGCTGCCAGGATCACATCCCGGCTCCCGGGAGGCACATGCTCCTGACATCTGCTTAAAGCCTCCATCAACCTGAGATGAGCCACTTAACAAGCCTGGGGGAATTGTCACCAAGGAAAAAAAAAATAATGGGGAAAAAAAAAAAAATCCCTCGGTCTGTTAAGGCTGCGAAAATGTGCTTAATTCCTCAGTGGTGGAGAAAAAAATGGGGTTGAATTGTTTAGCCCCCCCCCCCGCCCATCCCTCTCTCATCCCTCACACCCCCTGGGATGGAGGCCATGCCTATCATGGAGCTGTTAGACCGGAGCGGTGTCGTGCTGACAGCGGAGCCGGGGCCGCTGAGGGATTCATTAATAACAGCTCTTATCGGCACTTAGCCACTTGCGAAAGGCACAGGCAGAGCGCAGCCTTCATCGGGGCTATTTTGAGTCCCGAAGAGATTATCGTCATGTTTTAGGGTCAGAGTGATGGGGGGGGGGGTGTCATTACCACCCCAACCCTAAAACAGGGGTGGGAGGGATGGAGATTTTCTGTACCGATCTGCCCCGTTATTTGTTTCCATCGCGGGATGGTTGGGGTTTGGCACCACAGACCTCCTGGCTGGTGCAACGCCGCGTTGCTTTCCGTTGGGTGACGGCACACCATACCCCAGAGCCTGGTGGGACTGCCTGCCTCGTCCTCTTTGGCACCTCTTGCCCCCGAGAGCTGCGGGTCAATGTGAAATGGAGGCTGTTATTGAATCCAAAATGAATATTTCATTTGGTGCAAGAGCCCACACTCCGTGCGAGTTGATATTAAATCCATTTGTCTTGCTCTGCCCCGTCCCTCGGCTGTGCTTTATGGCTTCCTTGCGTGGTCAAGGTGCAATGCATCACTGTGCTGGGGAGGACGTGGGAGGAAGAGCGGGAGCGGGGAGTGCCGGGAGCCCAGGGAAATGGTTCAAGACCTTGGATGAGCATGCTGGGTGGATTTTGCTTGTTCTCCTTGAGGAAGATTATGAAACCCTTTCTTTGCTGGTGTTTGACTCTGAAACCTAATGATAGCAAGGTAACCCCTCGCTAGAGTGACGGCAGTCATGGGTCTCTTGGCTTTTCTCCCTTTTGACGTGGAGGATGGGGCACTGTATTTGTGTCTGTGGAACCACGCTGACTTTCTCTCTGACCTTCCCAGTACCAGGCGCGATAGCTCAGTTGTACGGAGAAGCTGGCGAAGGAAAAATTCAGGAGCTAAAGCAACCTTGTGCTGAATTTTTATTTTGTATTTATCAACGCAGGGAGAGGGGGTGAGAGAGCGGTCCTGCTGCTTCCTGGGCTTGTCTCAATTTTCCCTCTCCTGGCAAAAATCCTGTCATAGCACGGCTGGGAGCTTCCAGCTTTCCACAGCTCGGGGTAACAAACTGACCTGCTTGCTCGCAACGGCTGGAAGTCTGGGCTAGAAGGGATGGAAAAATTTTAAAAAAAGCCAAAACCACAGGCTGCTTCTCCAGCATCCTTTACCCTCATGACAAGAAAGACACTGAGGTCTGGAGTGAGTGAGAGAAGGGCAGTGGAGCTGGTGAGGGGTCTGGAGCACAAGTCTCCTGAGGAGCAGCTGAGGGAGCTGGGGGTGTTCAACCTGGAGAAAAGGAGGCTGAGGGGAGACCTTCTCGCTCTCTACAACTGCCTGAACGGAGCGGGTAGCCAAGGGTGGTCGGTCTCTTCTCCCAAGGAACAGGCGATGGGACAAGAGGAAATGGCCTCAAGTTGCACCAGGGGAGGTTCAGGACGGATATTAGGAAAAGCTTCTTCACGGAAAGGGTTATCAAGCATTGGAACAGGCTGCCCAGGGAAGTGGTGGTCATCCCTGGAGACAGGTAGACGTAGTGCCTAGAGATACGGTTTAGTGATGTTTTTTGTCAGAGTTCGGTTGATGGTTCGAGTGAATGATCTGAAAGGTCCCTCCCAACCTGGGCGATTCTGTGATTCTGTCCTTGCTCCCGGGCACAAGGCAGCTGCCAAGCGATGTGCCAGGCTATGCCAAGCCTTTGCTGAAGCTGCGCCTGGGTTTATTTTGCCTTTCTTCATCCCTTCCCTTTCTTTGTCTCCTTTCTCTGTTTGCCTTTCCCTTGTGCCGGGAGGGCTGGATTGGGAAAAGGCGCAGCGGCGGGGACACGTCCCACCAGTGGAACGTTAAAGAATGAGTGGCCCTGTGCTGGTCCCCCCCGTTATCCTCCCCTCCTGCTGAGCAGCTGCGGCAATAATTATTGATTTCCTTTATTTATCCATCACAGAAGGCTGGAAACAATAGCAGAGCGTGGGATTTATGAAGTGGTTTTTTTTTTTTTAATAATAACTACGAACATTTTGTAATTAGTGGTAGAATAATTTGCTAATGCTTAAAACAAGAGAAATGTCAGGTTTTTCCCAATCGAATTATTGCTTGGGCTGAGAACTGGGTTTTTTTGGTCTCTCTGTGCCTTTGCCTGCCTTTTTCCTGTGCCGTGGTCTGTCCCGGTGCGCCCAGGCTGTGCTGGACACCCAGGAGAGGTTTTCTGGGGTGAGGAAGGAGATGCTGGTTTTGTCCCCTGGGTGGATGGTGGGCAGGGGGGCTGTCTCTGTCCCTGTCGCAGCGTCCCGGGGCAGCGGCGTAGGCTATTCGAGGGTGCCCACAGAGACCCCTGCCCGCCATCTTAAATAATTGGGCTTAAAAACCATCGGTTGCTTCCTCAAGCTCTTCCCTGGGGACGAGGACAAGGGCAACCACTTTGTTTCAAAACCTTTCCATCTGGATCTGCACCCGTGGACGAGTGGTCGAGGCCCGGGTGCAAGGGAGTCTCTGGCTGCTGCTGCTGCTCATGCTGCTCTGGGTGGCTTTGCGGGCTTCTCCGTGGGGTTTAGGTTTCCCTGTGGGTTTGGAAGCAGGATCTCAAGCTTTTCTCCTGTTCAGCCTCCCAAGGAGGGGGTGGCCGGGGCTGTGGCGGGTCTCCTCCTCCTCCTCCTCCCCACGCGTGGCTGCGTCTCTGCTCCGGTAGGGCTTGGGTGCCGGGCAGGCACTAAACATCGAAAAAGCTGCTTTTAGACCAAAGTGAGAGCATCTGCGTAGCCAGGGCACTTTCCACCCCGAACAGCAGTGAGGACATCCGGAGGGTGTATTTTATTCCAGGTTTAGCCAAGCCAAAAAAACTCCTGACTGCTCCAAATGGGCCTTTTCCTCCTTTTTTATTTTTTTTTAACGGTTTTGCACAATATCAAGTTTCCTGCCCCCTTCTCCCATCCTGCGTCAGCCCAAGCCACCATCCCCCGCTGGGCTGCACTGGGAAACGGCAGCTTTCCCGGCTCTTCCCGAATGCGTGTGGTGATGCCGGCGGGAGGAATGGATGGAGGAAGGATGCTCCCCTTTGTTGCGGGGGGCTTTGCCTTTGCCTGGCAGCCATCTCCCCGCTTCCACCGCTGGGTGGAACAGGCAGCCCAGTTTTACCACGGCCGAGCTGTGGAAGAGAAGCATTTGAATCACCGTGCCTCCTAAAAAAAAAAAAAAAAAAAAAAAAAAAAAAAAAAAAAAAAAAAAAAAAAAAAGTGTGATTTTTCTTAAATTACGCCTTAATGAAGGCATCCATTAACCTCCGTAATAATTTTGCAAGGAAAAATGTCCAGGAAAACCTTGTTAATTTTTTTTTTCTAATGAGTGTGATGGGTTTTAATGGAAATCTTAATTAGACGTTATTAGACAAAATGTTTCTCTGGTGGATTCTGGCCCTTCTCTCTCCCCCGGCGCAGGGATGGGGAAGGACCATGTGTCGGGGATGCTCTGGCACCGCAGCTACCGCTCTGTGCCCCGCATCCCAAGTGGGGTCTGCGAGGTACAGGGGGGGTCATCCCTGCCATCCCGCCTGCTCCAATGGGGAAAAGAAGGAGAAAGCCTGGAAAACGCCCTGGGGAAGGGGTGAGCAAGGGCTGACCCATCGCAGGGCTTGGCTGCCCTGGTCAGCCCTTTGCAGCATGTGGCCTTGGAGGGATTGGGGAACGGCCTCTGAGCTGTGATGTATGGCTTTATTTTGTTTTTCTTTTATATTTATTTTTATATTTTAATTTTTTTTAAATTTTTCTGCGTATAATTTTTTTCCCCTCAAATTGTACTGTGTAATTCACCTCCCCATAATGAGAACTTTTGAGTGTTACACTGATTCCAATCTTAAAAGAGGAAGAAAAATCCCACCTTGATTTTTTTATCTCCTCCTCCCCCCCCCACTCCCTCCACCCCATTCCCCACAAGGGTCTTTTCATGAGCCTGTTTACAAATGGGGCCTTGGCTTGTTAATGGTCCAGCTAGGAAGTGTTATGCGGTAGCTGAAGTGCTTGGGGAGAACCTCATTTTTTGGGATATGGGGGTGCGAAGCTCAGTGTGCGCTTGCAGGGGCTGCCGTGGTCACGGGTCTGTGGGCATCCCTGTCACGGCAGGGCTGCAAAACCCACCCAGGCTTTCATAACCCCATCCGCTTACAGCAGCCCAGGAGACCCAGCTCCCAGCCATCACGTGGAAGGCCCTTTGCTCTCCCACCGGAGCAGGGATTGTTCTCCTCGACAATGGGAGAGCCGCGAGGAAGCGCAGGATCCGGCGTGCGTCCGGCGCCCGCATTGTTCCCACCCTTGTTTGCAAATGGCCAGCACCTGGCAAACCCAGTGACTCAGCCTGGGGAGTTTTAAAGCCTTTCTATAACTTTTTCCTTTTTTTTTTTTTTTTTTTAAAGTCACGAGAGAGCTCCTTTGGGAATGGCTTTGGCCGGCACTGTTTTGCTGCTGTTTGCTTGTAAGGGATGGGGATCTTGCCCATGTTCAGGGCTGCACCGCATCGCACAGCCGACGGCAAGCTCTTTGGGACCCAGCATCTCTCTCAGCTTGCTAATAATAATAATAAAAAAAATATATTTTTTTTCTTTTACCCCAACTGGCTACTACTACTACTACTAATAATTTTAAAAAAATTAGATTTTTTTTTCACCCCATCTGGCTGGTAAAAATAATAAAAGGGACTTTTTTTTTCCTCCCAAGCCATGGGATAACTCATCGGCACTCCCCTGTGCAGGGCATCGTTTGGGAGCCATGCCCTGGGATTGCAGTCAGGCTTTGCAGGTCTCCTGCAACCTCTGCTCTGGGAAACAGGCCCTCACCACTGGGGTTTTAATAAGTGAAGGACTCAGCGTGGAAATGCAAGCTGTGAATAAGCCATGGGTTAGGTGGAGCGAGTCACGCTGCTGCCCCTCGCCTTGCTTTCCGGTGGCCATCAGATGAGTTTTATAGAAACATAGAATGGTTTGGGTTGGAAGGAACCTTAAAGATCATCTTAGAGATCCCCTGGGCAGGGACACCTCCCACCAGACCAGGTTGCTCCAAGCCCCGTCCAACCTGGCCTTGAACACCTCCAGGGATGGGGCAGCCACAGCTTCTCTGGGCAACCTGGGCCAGTGTCCCACCACCCTCACAGCAAAGAATTGCTTCCTCAGATCTCATCTCAATCTCCCCTCTCTCAGTGTAAAACCATTCCCCCTCGTCCCATGGCTCTCCTCCCTGATCCAGAGTCCCTCCCCAGCTCTCCTGGAGCCCCTTTAGGGACTGGAAGGGGCTTGAAGGTCTCCCTGGAGCCTTCTCTTCTCCAGGCTGAACCCCCCCAACTCTCTCCACCTGTCCTCACAGCAGAGGGGCTCCAGCCCTCCCAGCATCTCCGTGTCCTCCTCTGGCCCTGCTCCACCAGCTCCGTGTCCTTCTGCTGTTGGTGCCCCAGAGCTGGAGGCAGCACTGCAGGGAGGTCTCCCCCAAGCGGAGCAGAGGGGCAGAATCTGCCCCCCTCGCCCTGCTGCCCACGCTGCTGGGGATGCAGCCCAGGGTGCGGGTGGTTCCTGGGCTGCCAGCGCATGTTGCCGGGGCGTGTTGGGCTTCTCTTCCACCAAGGCCGCCAAGTCCTTCTCCTTTTGCGTGGGTCGGACCTGCCATCCTGGGCCTGGGGCACCACGGATCCGTGCAGAGGAAGGATGGAGCCCACCACAGGGAGGAAAAAAAAAAAACTAATCAGCACGTGTCAATGAGGTTTTAATTTTTCACCCTCTGCAAAGCCCTGCATCCGGTACCCGGGTCGTTCTGCACCCGGACCGTGACAAATGGAGTGGTGCCGTGGGTGTTAGCGCCGAGTGTTTTAAGAGCGGTCATTTGTCACGCCCGATGTCTTGTATCTCAGAGGATGCGTGGAGAGTAGGAGCGCGGTGATTAAATCAAAGCATTGCTCACACACTTAAGCAGGGCTTCGGAGGAGGGCTTTGGAGCCATGGGAAAACCCATCCGTCTTCAGCCGGTGCAGGAGACTCCCAGCCAAGAAATGATCCAAGCCTTATCTATTGCAGCATCAGACCGGAGTAAATATTCAGTTATGGGCACCTCAAATTAAGATGTGTGAATGCACATGAGGAGGGAATTGACGTTCCCCCACCTGGGGCTCCCAGGGGAGCCTCACCCAGCCAGCAGCAACTGAAAAAAGGTAATTAATGGCATGGGGTGGAACCACATCGCTTGCTTTTCATGTTAAGCCCAGGACTCACGTGCTTGTATGATATTTATTATATGAAAATGGTTTTTCAGAAAGAGGGAGTGGTGGGCTGGAGGTAGGAGCTGGTCACCTCAGTGCTCTCTGTGTGGCCACATCCTTCATGGGCATCACAGGGCTCCCGGCAGCAGCATCGTGCTGAGCAGGGAGCGATGCCTGCGCTAATGCTGCCCTTATCTCATCTTGTCTCATCCCTCTCCGGGACGATGCTCTGGTTGGTGTGGGCGACACTTCGCCATCTCCTTGCTTTTTTGGGTGAGGGTTGTGAGCGCTGTGCTGGGGGCAGAGGGCTCTGACCTCGACTCCGGTTCCTGGGCTTTGCTGCCTAAAACTTGTCTGTAAAAGCAGAAGCGTCCTGGGGAACCAGTATACGAGGACAACTGGGAATTGAATTTCCACCCTAGCTTGACTGGCTTTCCTCTGCTGGGTCTGCAGCCCGCAGGGTCACTTGCCTGTGAGGTGAGACTTGATATTTACTTACTTTGATCTGATTTTATTTATTACCTATCTGCATCCAGGCGTGATGTCACCGCAGCATGTAAAACCAATTGCTCGATAAACCTGCCCTGGACGAAGCTTTGGGCTGGGTTGATGCATGCGGGTGTGTGTGACCCCACCATGGCACGGAGGGAGCTGGTCGCCCTCCTCGGGAGCAGAGATTTTTTTGATACTTGTGCGTTTTTCTCTGTTGTGAAATAGGGAATCTGTTTGAAAGCTTGAAATGGTTCTAGGCACGGCAAAAATGCTTCTTTGCCTGTCTGGGTGCTGCCAGGAACTGTCATCTTCTGGCTAAACCCAGATCTCCTGGTTCTGCCACAGACATCTCTTTAAGAATGCCAGGTGAGTGGGGCCGGCACTTCGCTGCCAAGATGAGGGCATCAGGGTGAGACCTGGAGATATCGCAGACCTCCTGTCTCCACATCTCATCTGCTCGCGAGCTCTTAACCACATATTGTTATTTAAGACAACTTATTCTTAGAGAGCCCAAGGTGCAAATTATGTTTCATAGCTAAGAAAAGCTTCCAGAGCTGTCTACGTACAGTAAATCCCTGCAATCTCGGATGGCTTTGACTTATGCGTAGCAGATGTTGAGGATGGAGGAGACTCGTTCTTTTTCCTGGCTTGTTGCTACCATTGGTGTGGGACATGGGTAGGGATTTCGGTAGGGAGAAGCTGGCTGTACTCAGAGGTGGGGTTAGTGAGCGTTGTCCCATCCAGCAGCCTCGGGCACCTCTGCTGTCCCCAGTGGTGGCACCAACATGGACAGTGCCAACGTGTTCATGCTGTTTGCAGAAGGTCCTTTCCCTGGCTGGGAGCTTTTGAGCAGGTTTCCTGCCTCCCCGCTGCAGAACGGGGATGAGCTGGTCTGGGAATCATAGAGTCATGGAATGGTTTGGGTTGGAAGGGACCTTCAGAGATCATCCCATCCAACCCCCCTGCCATGGGCAGGGACATCTTTCGCTAGGTCAGGTTGCTCAAAGCCCTGAGCAACTTGACTTCCAATGATGAGCTATCCACAACTTTTTTGGGGCCAAGCATCTTTTGCAAGCCACCCTCATGCAGGAAGGAGAGGGTAGAAATTTGGCCCTGGCCAACTTTTCCATCGATGGGTGTGATGCTGCAGGAGAGCCTCAAAGAGTGAGGGACACGGAAGGTGATCCAACTGTTTTGTCTTCCTTGCGGTCCTCTCTCCTCTGCCCCTGGCACCAGAGCAATGCACTGCCCAAGGAGCCTGTCATTTTCGCCTTTTCATCTTTCCTTGCTTCCTGTTTCTATCTATCTGGTAGTGGAGCCCAAGTGCCAGGAGGAAACATTTTTTTCCAGGATATTTCTTTTATAGTGAATGCTGTCGGCCATTGTGGTGCCCGGTGTCAGCTGGGCTCTGCTGCCGGTGGGTTGGGATGCTCCCAGGACCAGCTCTCCTGCCAGCTGGAGTGGGGTTGGGAAGAGTTTTTAAGCTCAACTTAAAAGAGAGGGAAATTGGGAAGGAAAGTTAAAATTTCTGTGGCCCCCTGTACTTTCCCATGGATGAAGGCAGTGAGGTGGGGAGTCAGCCAGCAGCTTACTGGGAAAAGGTGCTCAGAAGTGAACAGTTTGGACTGGGAAAATTTTAAGAATAGAGCGGAGAGGGAGGGTGTGGATGGGGAAGAGTAAATCAGTGGAAGGGAGACAGCTGAAACTTCCAGAAATTGCTTTTTTAGGTGTTTTCTGGCTCCAGGAGCTTAGGGGCAATAAGAGCTGCTCGGCAGGAGCAGGGCAAGTCAATGGCAGTGGCCACGGTTTAACTGCTTATGGTGGGAAAAGGAGGTTCTGTTAAAAGAGAGAGAAATATATAAGTGATGCTCGTATATAGAAATAATAGTGAATTGCACCCAACTGCGGGAAATACGGCTTGCTGCCGAAAATGCCGCCCCCAGGGTGGGAAGGGAGCGCTTTGCTCAGGCCTGCATGGGGTGATGGAGGCGGTTTCCCAGGGGTGTGTGTGGGCAAGTCCCCGTGAAGGCAGGACCAGCTGGTGGCTCTGGTCCCCTGGTTGGTGCCGCGTTTCCCCTCTCCTCTCTGCGGCTGGGTAAGAAGGCGCCTTTCCTCCAAGGAATAGTAATTATGGCTCATTCCATTATAAATATTCATAGGGGAGCTCTCGTAATTACTTTTCTAATTAATTCCATGCATGGGGCTCTTGGGATAGAGGTGGGATGTGGGAGAGCGGTTGCGCCTTGGTTGGGACGTCCTCCCCTTGCCGAATCCATCCTCCCACACCAAATCCATCCCTGGGCACGGTCCTCAAGCTGTCAACCAAACCGCAGTCCCCAAGGCTTCTCTCTGCCGGGATGGGGTGGTCCCGCTCCATGATGCAGCATCCCATGGGATGGGGTTTTGAGCAACCTGGTCTAGTGGGTTGGAACTAGATGATCTTTAAGGTCCCTTCCAACCTAAACCATTTTATGATCCCACCACCCCAGTGCAACCCAAGGCACGATGTCCTTCAGTGCCACGGCAGGGACACAGGGAAGCCGTGTCCTGGCCTGTGCCGGCATCATGAGCCTGGCCCCGCAGGTGAAGCTCTCGTCCAGGCCCATCCCGGGGTGACTCATCCTTCGTGGCATCAGCACTAACGAGGAACCACTTCAGACATAATTAGTAAGCACTTGATGCTCTCTAGATTGAGGGGATACTGTGTGGCGTGAGCTGGCAAAGGAGGAAAAGGTGCTTAATTAGTTCCTATTAGGAATGGGAGACGTTTACTTCCCAGCTAGGAGGGCTTTGTGCTTTGGGGAGCCCGGGAGCGATGCTGCCCCAATTTCCCAGTTGGAAAAGGAGCTGGAGTTACAGAGCAACATTGACGGTTCCCGAAATCCTCAGGGGGATATCTGAGATCTACCATGAGTTTTGGTGGCTGCTCGCTTTCCTGCTCATTAGGTGGCTTGATAGCTCACGTAGGCATTTGAGGGGTGAACGTGATGTGCTGGGTTAAGTGGTACATGAAAGTATCAGCTCTTCCGTATGGCTTCCAGTCCATGTCCATCGACTCCTGGTGTCTCACATTGCTGCAGTTCACTCCAAACTGCAAATAATCTCGCTCCATGACTCCTGTATTGAGCCCGATGCCTGGGCCGGGAGTAGAGCATCTTCTGGGGCTTGTGTTTTTGGGACATGAGTCCTGGCCTGAATCTTGGTCCCCCCGGGTCATTTGCTCCAAACCCACAGGGAAGACCTTTGCTGGGGACGTTGCAGTGCTGGGCATGTATGTGCTCACCTGCCACAGGTCCTGTTGGTCCCCGCTGTGGCTTGTGCTCTGTGTGGGCACCTCAGCCCAGTTCAGCAGACCCAGTGGCACCCCTGCACATTGGCGTCACCAAGGTGGTGCCTGGGCATCGCTTGCCTTCGCAGCGCCAGCCAGACACAGTTATATTGCCCTCGTTCCAACCAGGTGTGCTCCAGGTTGCAAGGGTTCCCCAAAATCCAGATTACAGCTGTGCCTGTGGTTAAGGCAGGGCACCCAGCTGTGATAAAAACACCCTGTTTGTTAAAAACGGGCGAAGTGGCGGGGCTGGGGGTGCTGGAGGTTAGGCGCGAGCAGCCTCCAAAACCCCTGGGCAGATGTCGGCGTTCCTGCCCTGCCGCTGGAGCCCCAGTCCTTCCCCAGCCGCTCAGCTCCCGGAGATATGCCCATCCCGCTCACCCGGCTTCTCCTTAAATTGCTCTTCTTGCCGGTGCAGGATGGATTTCTTGTTTTACTCCCCAGCCCTTAGCTCTGGTTTTAATGTACAGCAGAGATGTAAATGCTCATGTATTGGGGCAGGGAAGCCCAAGGAGTAGGGGGTTGGACACTGCTGTCTATTTACCAGTGAATCAGTCTCCCCTTTCCTTACATTGCGTCCCCAGGGAGAGCTGTGCCACGGCATTTAATTTGCGGCTATTATTCAGGTAGCTCCTGGCCCCACTGCCGGTGAGGGTTCGGGGCAGGAGCGACAGGCTCAGCCCTGGCAGAGGGAAGAGCTTGTGGCCGGCTGCAGCCACTAAATACGTTTTTAAAGAAGAGTCTAAGGAGGTTAAATAGCCTCAAATCATTGCCAAGAACTTCATCCCCCTTCATTTGTTGACTCAGATTAATAAACTCGGGCAGCGTTAGGATGATGAGAGGCATCCGGCACCAGTCGCCGCTGCCGGCACCGTAAGCCTCCCTTGCCTACGTGGATAAATTGTCTTGCGCTTCATCAAATTACTTAGCGTTTGATCACTGGACGGGGGTGCTCAGAGAGGCAGCACTGGCCTTGTCCTTCCCTGCAATGCCTCCCTCCCCCTCTCCATAGCCGCGCTTTCACTCCCGAGGGGGAAGAGCTGAAAGACCGGGGAGAATTGGAAATGGGTTGGGGACTGGAGGGTCGCCATGGGCTGTGCTGTGTTTCACCCCTAATTCCACATGCAGAAGTGCTGGAGAAGAAGGTTGGGCATCGCTATTTCTCCAGCTGGTTTCTGGAAAGGAAGGCGAGCCACCGGTGATGGAGGAGCTGCAGGGTGAGACTGGGCAGCCTTGCACTGGTATAAAGAGGAAACTAAAGCGGAGCAAAACTGAAAGAGGAGAAAAGTGGTTTGCAAAAGTGACCTTGAGACGTGGTTTTGTGTTCTGTTGGTTTCGTTTTTTTTTTTCACGTTGGCTGTTTTGGAGGGCAAAGCGCGTTTCCCTGCTCTGCGGCGAGCTGGCAGCCCTGCGGTGCCGTCTGCCCAGGGCGTGCGCTCCCCTTCCTCAGCCAACAAACAGATCTGGGACAGGTTTCGGCTTCAGACCTTCAAAATCCCCCCAGCCATGAAAAATGGAGACAGCAAAGCCCAGAGCAGTGGTTAAATGGGCAAGTGTGGACTTGTTGGGAGGATGGGTGCCATGGGTGATGAGCGCGTGGCACATGGGAGCCAAACCCGGCTTCTCCCATGCCCTGCGCTGGGCTTAAACTTGTTTCTTAGGGTCATGATACCAGCTAAATGGTTGGTGCTGAAGCTTTGTGCATCCAGAAACCTTAGATTTTCCCAAGCCCGCCTTCCTGGAGGAGAAACGCTGCTTCTGGATGAGCATCATCGGCTGCGTTTTGCTTGCGGGACTTGTTCTGCAAGCGCCTCGGTCCGCCCTGGGGGAGCAGATCCTCAGCTGATGAGGGATGGGGTTTTCGGGAGAGGCAAACGTGGATGTACCCTCACCCTGTTGCCTGTAATTGGACTCGCACAGCTGCCTACCCTGCAAATGCCTTGGAAATCCTGCCCCATGCCTTCCCCCTTGCATTCATTTCTCATCCATGAGAAAAAGAGCAAAAAAAAAAAAAACATCCCAAATCCTAAGAAGGGAAAAAAACACACTGAATTTTACTTTCCCTCCATGAATAAACCATGGAGGGCCAGGCTCAGAAGCCGCTAATGCCGCTGACTTTAATTTACATGTGTCCCAAGGCGGATCTAAACCTATTCCTCCAGAGGTGAAGGGCTGGTTTAATTAACTGGCTGTGTAACAAGGAGCCGGGGCCGCTTTCCTCCGCGTGTCGGGGAGCGATGCAGCCCGTTGCCCGCAGGATGCGAACCCAGATGCTGGGAAGCTCATGTTTATCTCATGAGCTTCTGCCTATACAGAAATACTGCAAAAACGTGACGAGGCGGGCACTGTTTGTAATTAGGTCGGGCGAGCACTTGGCCCTGGAGTGGGGGCAGCTCTGGGTGGTCCGAAATGGTGAAAATTTGTGCATTTGGCTGCAAAAATGGTGAAAGTTTGCACAAAAGTGAGGTTTTATCCCTCCCTGGGATGAGGCTTTGCTGGGATGTCCTGTCCCCAAGGTGCTGTGGCTTCTGGCATTGCTCGGGAGCTTGGAGGAGCAAATGTCTGTCTGAGGATGCTTCGGGGCTGGGGATGCTCGGAATTCCCCGTTTCCCCCTTCTGGGACGCACTTCTCGCCTTGTCCCAAGGACTGGATGTAGGAAAGGAGATCTGGTGGCCGAGGGGGTGTTTCAGGACTGGTTCTGATCCCCATCTCCCTTCCTGGCACGCTTAGGCAGGCAGGATGGGTGCCCTCCTGCTCCTCCTTGCCAGAGTGCAGCATTGCTCGGAATACAGGACCCTCTCTGGATTAATTTGCGGATGCCTGGTGGAGGATGGTGTGGCAGTACCCCCGCCGGCACCGGCGGCTGCCTGCTGAGCTCGCTGTGGCTGTGCCAGGGCTGAGGCGCTCGGGAGAAGTGCTTGGCTTGATATAAAAGGGAATGACATCATTAAAAAGTAGAAATGGGGGGAAAAAAAACCCAACTCACAAAAAACAAACCTCCAGCCCCCCTCCCCAGCAGGAGGGAAGGGATGACGAGAGAGCATCGAGTCAGGGATGCAATTAAACCTCCGGGTGCTCGCTCCCTGCCTGGATGTGTGTGGCGGGGGGGTGACGAGGGAGATGAAAGTGGGGTGGGAAGGCAGCACCCTTGTAGCCCTTTGAAGACAGGGAGATGGCAGCCTCTGCTGGGGAGCGGAGACGTGTGGGTGACAGCCGTGCCTGGTTCTGTTCTTTTTTCCCCCAAACTGCAGCCTGCATCCCTGCCGTCGGCAGCACATCAAAGGGATGGAAAACCAAAAGCAGCAGTTGCGTTACAGCCCATGGTGGCATTGTGGCTCTGCAGCCTGGGGGGTATGTGTGTCCCCACGGGGGACACGGTGCCACTGGTGTCCCCCCAGCACTGCTGGTCGGGGAGGGCGAGCGGGAATGGAGCCGGCAGCCACCCTGGGAAGCCGCGCCGGCTGCTGGAGTGCCTGCCCCTCTAATCACAACATCCTCTAAATGTCGTTTTTCTATAGCGCGCAATTTTGTGTGGGTGTTTATTTGCCTGGATGGTGTCTTTCAGCTGCAAGCATCTTGGAGGACTTCCCCGCCTGCATGCCAGCAGCACGCGGAGGCAGCAGGACAGGCAGGAGAGCTGCCCTGCTGCTAAAATCCCCGTGATTGGGGCTAATCCATTGGAAGGCTGAAAAATTGATGGGCTTCCCCCCCCCCGCCCCCCCCCTCTTTTTTTTCTTCTTTCTTTCTGGTGCACTTAAAGATAAGTACATTTTGTGTCAAAGGTGTCTGCAGAATGTAAAAGGGATTTCTAGCAAGCGTCTCCTCTCTTTGTTTTTTGAGTTTCATCAAAAAATTGTGATGCTCCTGCATAAAGTGTCAGTTTTAGGAGCCAGGTTTTCTTCTTAATGAAAAATTGGTTTTGTGGAAATGGGGGAAATGTCCTTGAATCCTTTTCCAGTGGGTTGTAAGGGCAATGTTCCTCCTTTGCTCATGGCCTGCAGTGTGCTCAAACCCAACAGGGCACCTTCCCCGCTGCCTGGCTCCCAGGGGTGCTGGTTGGTGCCAGCCATGTGTCTTTTTGGACCAAGGCTCACCATCCAGGCTTTTTAGTGCCTTGGCAGGTGGCAGTGCTCTCCGCACCTCCAGCTTGCTCCAGGGCATTGCCTTCTGCAGCACTGTTACTTCTAACCCATCTTTTCCTCACCTGCTGTGCCGGTGTGACCGTGGGCATGTGCGTGAGCACGCTTAAAGACACTGGTTTGGCCCTGCAAAGGTGTTGGACCCAAAAAGGAACTGAAACAAGCGTGAATTTGGGAAGACCAGGCAAATGTGGTTAGCTCTGCCCCAGTGGGGACATCAGGGACATGGGAAGGACATGCCTGGACGCGTTCCTGTGCAGCCTGCTCTGGGTGAACCTACTCTGCCAGGGGGTTGGACTAGATGGTCTCTAGTGGTCCCTTCCAACCCCGACCATTCTGTGATTCTGTGAAGGCTGAGACGGCGCAGGCTGGGTTTGCTGGGAGTGAAGGGAGCTGGCAGGGGGGGCCACGGGGGAGGAGGTGGGGAATCGCCAGCTGAAGACTCTAATTCTTTGCAGAAGCTCCTATTTTAAAACCTGATAAGGAAAAATGCCATGCTGCATCCCCAGGGAGTTTTAGAGCAAATTAATATAGAGGAGATGTCTCCTTCCTTCCTTCCTTCCCTTCCTTCCTTCCTTCCCTTCCTTCCCTTCCTTCCCTTCCTTCCTTCCCTTCCTTCCCTTCCTTCCCTTCCTTCCCTTCCTTCCCTTCCTTCCCTCCCTTCCCTCCCTTCCCTCCCTTCCTTCCCTTCCTTCCCTTCCTTCCCTTCCTTCCCTTCCTTCCCTTCCTTCCCTTCCTTCCCTTCCTTCCCTTCCTTCCCTTCCTTCCCTTCCTTCCCTTCCTCCCTCCCTCCCTCCCTTCCCTCTCTCCCTTCCTTCCTTCCTTCCCTTCCTTCCTTCCTTCCTTCCTTTCCTTCCTTCTTTCGACTAAAGCATCCCTGAGAGAGTAATTAAAAACTGCAAGTTCCAGGTGTTAACCGAGAGGATTTAGTTTGAAAAATGAAACGCTTGGATACCCCTGTGCTTGCACCCTCTCCACTGAGCATCTGGTCTGCTGGCGGTGGCGTTGCCTTGGGCTGGATCCCGCTTACCTCTGACTCCTCCTAGCACCCGAAATATAAGGCTACGGGATTGCCGTGGTTAAGACAGGAGAGATTTCTGGAGCAAAAAGCCTGGCGATGCTGCTGCATGCCACTGCTGCTCCAATAATTCATCCCGCCCTGTGGAAGATGCCGAGCAAGAAGGGAGGCGGCGATGGGGATGCCCTGCCTTCAATGGGTGTTTTGCCCTGTGTGGGACATGGCTGCATCCCCACCCCACGCTTTTTGGGGGGCAAGAGGGGGACTCCAGCCCCAGCTCCATCCAGCCCTTTGGGGCTGCAAATCGGCTGCCACCCCTACCATCACCCCTCGGGCATGAGAGCAACTTGATCTATTTTGTTTTTTTTTTCCTCCCCCAAAACCTCCAGTGATGACATTGCACTGCAAGGAGCTTGAAGTGACGCTCCCTCCTACCTCCAAACTCCTCCGTCGGCCCTGGGGAAAGGGTCCTGCCGGCAAATGCTCGGGCCCTCGCTGCCTGGGATACCCGACATTCCCGATCCACAGGCAGGACAGCTGATCCGCAGGGAGCTTTGGGTCATGGGGGAGTTTAAATGCTGAGCATTCAGCCCCAGCGAGCACTGAAGCCGCTGAGCGGCACGGCTGGGTTTCGTGCCTCCTCATTTACAAACACACCCCTGGTGCTTAAACACGGGGAAATGGATAGTTAAGCACATCATTAATCTTACCCAGCCCACGTAATCAACAATCAATTAATTCTTCCCCGGGCTAGAAGAGATGCAGATTGCGCCGCAGCCAGGGCACCGGCAGAAGGAGCCCGTTTCCGCAGGGAAAGCCGAGGCAGAGCCTCGTCCCGCGCTGGTCCGAGATGCTATTATGGGTCCAGACCTTACCAGCTCTGGGAAACTTTCTTGCAGCAGCCCTTAAATCACGGCAAATGCTGCCCTTGCCGTTAGTGGGGTGATTTATTGCTCCCTCCAGGGCTCGAGCCCTCTCTCCCAGGCTTACGCCTGGACTATGTGTTTACTATCCAATGGATTATGGATCTCGCGCTGCGTGGGTTTCCATAAACCCCACCGCAGCCATTGCAGGGCCTTCGGGCTTCATCTTTGTCTTCAGCTTTCATCTGAGGTTGGTGGTTCGGCTCCCCCAGAAAGACGGTGGGACGCGGGCAGCGGAGAGAGTGGGAGCTGCAGCCCCCAGCGGCTTTGGGAGGAAGGTGGCATCAGCCTCCCCCGGAGCTGCGGGAGACTTCAGGCAAACATGCTGTAATTGCAGGAGAGAAAAGCTAATTGGTAATAATAACAATTAAGAGCCATGTGCCTGCAGATTACAGGAATTTAGGGCTAAGCGAAGTGATAAAAGGGACCCGAGGACGCTGGGTTTTGTGGAGTGTGCTTTGTTCAGGTATTTTGAGAAGGCATCCCTTGGCTTAATTGTAATTAAAAATTAACAAACCCCTTCAACCAACCCACCAATGTGCCTCTATGCTTAAAACTGAGGCGTGTTCATAGCACTGCAACCCTCTCATCTTCCTCCCTCCCTCTTTCCTCCCCTTCCATCAAAATACAGGTTCCCTGGGACTGCTGCCCTCTCCTTCCTGCTCCTCCAAAGAGCCCAGCATGTTTCAGGCATGTTTCTGAACGCATCCTCCAGCTCTAGAGCCCACAAGTCACCTCTTGTGTGTCTCATGGATGCTAATGCTTGCCGGTGGGAGCAGGGACAACACGGGGAGGTTGCTGGTGGGAAGGCAGAGGTGAAGAAATGGAGATCCACCTCAAAGTCTTGGTGTCCACACGTGGCTGTGTCTCCTGCCTTGTGTGTCTGGTGTAACTCTGCTTCCTTGTGATGTTATGGAGCGTAGGGCTGTGTGTGTGGCTCAGGGAAGGGTCTGCATCCAGCTGCCTTCTGCTCTGGCATCCTGAAGTTCCCCCTCAAACCCTCATCTGCCCACCCAGTGTCCTGCAGTGCATGGTGATGCCGTTTGCCTAGCTGCCTGTCTGCACGAGGTGGTGGGTTATGGCCCTAAGTACTTCTGCGAGAAGCCAGGTGTTGGAATGGCTGTGGTAGGACGCGGAGGACTCGGCAGTCCTCCCGTGGTGGGGAGGAGGAAGGGCAGTGGGAGGTGGTGGCTGGTCCCTCTGGGATGCGCTTGGCAATTAACACCATTGGAAAGAGACAATTCATCGCAGCCAGTTGCGCGCCTCAGGCAGGTGGAAAAAAAATCCTCTGAATAATAAAATTGTAAAATATTGTTTTGATTTATCCTTTTTTATCATCTTTTAATATCTGGCAAGACTGTGTGAGCAAGAGGCCTTCATGAGTTTTGAATGACAGGTTAAAGGGCTCCAATAAAGATTAGATGGTCCACTATCTCTCAAGGAAATTGCATCAAAGTGGTTACTCCTGCTTGCTCCTATAAATTTCCTCTTCGCGGCTGCTAGGAGATGCCTCATATCCTGATGCAGCAGACAGGGGCTAAGAGGCACTTTCCATTATCTCAATCATCGCCGTGTTTATGAGACACTTAGGGTCTTTCTCTGCAGAGCCATGCCTTGGAGGTGACGGCGTCACGGGGGCAGAGCTGGGAGCCAAGCGGAGGTGGGACCACTCTGTGTGTGAGGCCAGGAACCCCCGGCTGGGTGGTGGGACTGGGTGGAAGTCTGGTCCCTTGAGTACAGATGTAAAATACAGATGTTCCTTTCTGCAGCCTTTGGTTTTTGTAGGGGTCACCTGAGGGTTTTGTGAGATGTCAAGGATGGATGAGCATCCGTTCATCGGCGCCTTGTTGGTAAGGACCGGTGGGATGGGTAGGGATGAGAGACCCCGTCTTTGTCATTCCGTCATTACCCTCTAACGGCAGAGCAGCGAGACGGTTAATTAATGAAACCTCCCACCGTCACTGATTAAAGCCTCGCCGTAACTCTAACTGGAGCATCTTCTCATATATGAATTAGTTACCATTTCCTGCTTGAATGAACTCGGAGGCCGAAGGCTGGGAAGGTTATTAACCCCAGCCCCGGACTTGGGGGGATTAATGGGATGGACCCATAACACATTGTCATGGGCCTCGCATCAACTTTTTAATTAAATATTTAAATTTTGCATGGAAAAAGAGATGCAAGACCTGAGCCGTGCCGTTGGGGTGACGGAAAGGGCTGTTTTGGATCAGCAGAAGGGGAATGCTGTCCTGCCCCTGGGCGTCCGCATCCCCGTGGGTGCTACCGGGGAATGGAGTCCCGCAGCCCGCCACTGTCCCCCTGCCTCGGTACAAGCAGTGGGGAGCCAAGCAGCTGCTGCAGCTCCTGTGCTCTGCCTGGCTAATTACTGCGTCATCGTGGAGAGCGTGCATGTTGTAATTAGGCTTAGTACCTGCTTTGGACCAGGGCTGGCTGATGTCTTGGGGGACGTGATGGAAAACTTGCCTGTTGCTGTGTGATTTCAGGGTTTTCCTGGTGGCTCCAGAAATAATTCATGGCCAGCGTGGAAATTTATGGCCATCCTAGCTCCGTGGGAAAGTGCTACCCCGTTTAGCTCTGATACAGGGGCGGAACTTTTCTGTGTATTATTTTTCCTTTCTTTCTTTCTTTTTCTTTCTCTTCCTGCCCCGTTTCAAGAATAGGGCCTGCTTTCGCCTCCGCCCCAGGACGATTCGGCGCCCAACTGCTTTTCTCTGCTTTCTCTTGCAGCCTGCCCGGCGGGGACCTTCAAGGCCAGCCAGGGCGCAGGGGTCTGCACGCCTTGTCCCTCCAACAGCCGCTCCACCGCCGAGGCCTCGCCGCTCTGCACGTGCCGCAACGGCTACTACCGGGCGGATTTCGACCCGCCGGCAGCTGCCTGCACCAGTGAGTAACGGTGTCGGGGTTGGCGGTGGTGGGGGAAACGCAGGGTCTCACTCCCCACTGCTGCTGGGGAAGCGGCAGGGATAAAGTCTCAACCCATGAGCTTTTTCATCGCATTTTCTCCCCCTGTCCTGTTGTGGAGGGGAGCGAGAGAGCGGCTGGGTGCGTGGCTGGCAGCCAGCCAAGGTCGACCAAGGGCCAGGGTGCCCATATGGAATACCTGTCCCTCTCCACATGGTGCAGCACCTCCTCCACGTGCTATAGAAATGCTCCTTGCCCCAACCCGAATCCCTTCGCTGCCATGCCGGCATAAGCAGATGATGTCTTGACACCGCCGTGGCACACACCGAATGACAAGCGATGGGGTGGCACCACAGCCTGCCTCTCCGGCAGCCGTTGGAATTTATACTTCACCCTGGCAGCAGTGGTGATGGCAGGGAGATAGTCCCAAGGATAAATTAGAATTTAAAGTTATCTGCTCTTGCTGTCTTGTTCATAGTCTTGCAGATGGAGTGTTTTTTTATGGGGGGAAAGGGTGCGTTAAACATTGGTATTCAGTGCGGCGTTGTGCACGATGTGTCGCTGCTTGGCTGTCTGTCCGAGCCTCCTGGGATGGCAGCAGCGGCCTCAAACCTGTCTTTTGGTGAGAAAAGAGCCCAGGAGAGAAGGAGGAGCTGCTGTGCTCTTCAGCCCGCTGGGAACGTGTCAGCCTCACTCCCCGCTCCCCCCCCGCCAACCCAAATACGCTGCAGGCCCTTGAATCAGCCCATCAAGGAGCTTTAGCAGGAGGATGCTGCATCTCCTTGGTGCTGGGGATTGCCTGGAATGCATGTTGGAAATGAGGAAAGGATTTGCATGTTGTGCTGGATCACTTGAGCTGCCAGAGCGGAGGTAGTCAGCAGGTAGCACGGCTGCAGATAATCTGTATATCTTTATTATGTCTCGTTACGTAGCTGATTTACAGTATTGCTGCGCTATAGGAATACAGTATAAAAAAGTCTATTTGCTGATTTTTATTTCTTCTTGGTGGTGCTTAATTTTACAACGCTCTAATCTGAGACGCCAGCTGTTCACCGACAAAGTTTCTCCATGTCAGAGGAGTAAATAAATAACAGCGCAGGGCTGCGGGCGCTGTCCTGGACCGGAGCCCTTCCCGAGGGCCATGCCTGTGGGGGTGGGTCCTGCCCCCCTGGCAGGGCAGGGAAGGGGCAGTGCGGAATTTGTGGACAAACTGTGGCTTGTCTCTGGGCCTGGGAAGAAAGATGGTTTTCTCCCTTTTTCTTGAAGAAAAGCTCCAAAAGATACTGTCTGCTTAAGGTACAAGGAGGGGGATTGGGTTAAGGTTCATGAGACAGGTTGCAGCTTTTTTGGGGTAACTTGCTATTTATTGATCCTTCTCCCCAGCCTTTGTGAGTCTTCTGGTCTGGTTCTCCTCAGGGAACTGATGTCCTTCCCCCAACTCCTGCCCCCGATGTGTTGCCTCCCACCCCGTTCTGTAACACCCCTTTGACATCTCCACTACCTGCTAATGGGATTTCAGGTGGCCCCAAGATGGGACATCTGTGCCTTGAGTCCACGAAAGCCCTTTCCAGCAAGGATGCTGTGCTGGCGACCACTGCCCGACACGTGCGTTTCCTATGCTAAAGGGGAAAAGAATGGAAGGGAACAGAGTTTTTTTTTTTATTTTTAAATTTTTTTTTCTATAGACTGTCATGTTTCTAGGCATTTTAACAAAACGCTTTCATCTACGGTATCCGCAGCAACGGCTCAGAGCGGCTCCCAAAGTGCCTGCTGGGGTGTGATTGAGGGAGCAGGGGGAGAGGGCGGCGCAGGCAGGGACCTGGGCAGGAGTGGCCACCCACGGCCCCCCCCGGGGCTGGCTGGCAGCAGTGGCCGCAGTGGGATGTCACCTGCAGGTCCTCCACACAGGGTGACCTCTCCATCCCACCAGCCACCTCACCCCTGTGCTGACGAAGCCCCCTCCGCCTGGCCCATCCCCGTCCAATAACGGGGCTAATTTATCGTTAGCCACTAACGATGTTCCCCAGCACACACACATGGAGGGCTCCCCCAGGATGGTTTTCCCCAAGGCAGAGAGTGTTTCACTCTCTTAACCTTTTCTCGCAGGTCAAGTCCTCCATCATTTTTATTGCTCCCCCCCGTCATGGCAAAGTCCTTTTTCTTCCTTGGAAGTGCAGTGCTGAGCCCTGCCGCCACGAGAAATTAATCGCTTTCCTTATTTAATATAACCTAGCAGGCGGATTTTGTGGTTTTGGCTGCGGAGCCGTCCTGGCTAACCCCAAATCCTTCCCCAGCCCTGGGCAGATGTGTATTTGTGCCTCGATGGTGCTCTCCCGCCTGGATTCCTTCTGAATCTCTCTCCCTATCGACTCTGTCTGCATTCCGGCAGCGCTTGTGATCAGAGTTCAATTCCCATCCTCCGAAGCATTTGCCATGGCTCCCGGCGGATTTGATCAATGCAATTTTGATCTCTTGGCCAACATACCACCTGCTTTGCAAGCCAGTGAGCGGTGCCAGGTGCGGAGGAGAGCGTTCCTCTCTGCCGTTAAATTCCCGGGCTCCCAACTTGAGATATCGAACCGTTAATAACCGCTTTTCATTCCGGGCTCTCTTTCTGTGCGCTGCCCCTCTATTTCTCCGTGCGGCCGGCTAAGTGGCGTTTCTCTCGCTGTGATAATCTGTTTGAGGTGCTTCTCCATGTGAACGCTGGAGCTAACTCGGCATCTCCCGATCGTTAAAATGGGTCCGTCTTCGCAGATGGATCTGTGTGAGCTCTGCATGGGGGCTTTTTTTTTGGAGACTGAGTGGGTTTGTGCCATGGGAGTCCTCATCCCCAATTGTGAAACCCCTCTCTGTGGTCGGTGTTGCTGATGGGGAGAGCCTCACTCTGAATCAGGCAAAGCCGTGGAGACTGAATCCCTCCCGAGGCAGGAGATGATGGGTAGGGCAGCAGACGGAGCTGTGGGGTGTCCTTCTCTGTGCTGGAACGCCCCCTGGGGCTCCTGCTGAACCCTGTTAGGGCTGAGCATAACATTTTGGGCAAGGGCCTGTCTCAAGTGCTCTCCTTCCCCTCAGGTGTCCCGTCAGGCCCCCGCAATGTCATCTCCATTGTCAATGAGACGTCCATCATCCTGGAGTGGCACCCGCCGCGGGAGACGGGGGGTCGGGATGATGTCACCTACAACATTGTCTGCAAGAAG
The DNA here is from genome assembly GCA_008658365.1 of Alca torda. Lineage (NCBI taxonomy): Eukaryota > Metazoa > Chordata > Aves > Charadriiformes > Alcidae > Alca > Alca torda. The sequence goes on along the minus strand of CM018081.1, from coordinate 28,934,703 downwards.
TGCCGCTCAGACCGACGCGCCTGCTCCCGCTGCGATGACAATGTGGACTTCGTCCCCAGGCAGCTGGGGCTGACGGAGACCCGGGTCTTCATCAGCAGCCTGTGGGCGCACACCCCCTACACCTTCGAGATCCAGGCTGTCAACGGGGTTTCCAACAAGAGCCCCTTCCCGCCACAGCACGTCTCCGTCAACATCACCACCAACCAAGCTGGTGAGTCCTGGGACAGCGCGGTGCCAGGGGTTTTTAAGCCATACACCATGTGTTGCAAGCTCCCAATCTGAAGGAAAAAGCTCCCGGGATGCAAGTGGTGTGGGATGGCTGTGGTAAACCTGCACCCAGCCCTGGGTGGGCTGGGGGAAGGTGGGAAGTGGGGAGAAAGGCCGGGAAAAGAGGGAGGGAGAGGGATGGGGGAGCTGGAGAGGGTGCCTGTGCCCTGGGGAAAGCCGGAGCTGGGCTGCAGGAGGGGACGGGTTGAGGATCGGTATCTGCTTTTTATCCCTCTCTAGATTGCCTGAGGATGAAAAAGCATTGCACTTTCCCCACTTTTCCCAAGTGGGAGTAGAGAGCTGGGGTGGATCTGGCCTTGAAACAACCTGAGCATCACAGCGTGGCGGGGGAGGGGCAGCATCCCGGGGCTGAATTCAGGCTCTGTCTCCTGGCACATCCTTCTCCCTTTTCCAGGCTCCCCTGCCCCTTTCCCTCCCTCTTCCCGATCTGGTGTCAGGAGCTGAACAAGCAGCTCCAGGCCAAGCCGGGATGCTGGTGGGGTGGGGGGACACGGTCCTAGGCTGCCGTGAGGAGCACAGGGAGTGGAAGGGATGAAAACCTGCCTGCTTTGGCCAGAGAAAGGGGATGGTCCTTCCTGCTTCGTGCCGAGCATGTAACGCAGGCAGCCTTCACCAGCCCGCTCCCTCAGGACAGCACGAGACAGAAACCTGGCGTAAATATTGTCTCCCAGCCCCGGGGAATGCAAATCTACACTTGTGCCTGGCTGGTGTTGCCGTCTCCTGAACCACATGCAAAGAAACCTGCTGCTGGTTTCCAGGCCTTTTCTCCTGCCGTGAGATTTTTGGGGTGTTTCTCTTTGCTCGTCTCTCACCCTTGGGCTGCCCGGGAGCTGGGAAGAGCCAGGGCTGCCAGGTCCGTCTGTCCGTACCCCCACGGTCCCTGTTTCTCTTACAAAGGCTGAATATCGCTGTGGAAATGCCCCCAGTGCCGCAGGAGGGGCTGTGGGGTAACCTGATGGAAATGCATCAGGTGTACCAAGGGCAGGATCGGTGCTAAATTTAAAATCCCTTTGGCTTTGCAGCGGGTTTTTCCACTCGCTTTCCCCCCCTGCCCTGGGGCCGCTCCAGGCTGATTAGTGCATCTCACCCTGCAGGGCTGCCCCCAGCCCCATCGACCTCCACGCTGCTATCCACCCGAACGGGGTGGGGGACACAGCAATTAACAAAACAGCAGTCAAGCTAAGTGTTTAATTTCGGCCCACAAGCATCTTCTTGGAGTGGATCTGGAGAGATTGAAAAAAAATAAATACGGGATTAAATATGCTGGGTAAACAAAGGTGGTACCAGACTATAAACATCTCCCAGTGCAGCAGAGCAGAGCTGGGCTCCCACCACCCCCAGATGCCCTCCACGGCACGATCCCGCACCCCGAGCTGGTTGTGCCGAGCTCAGCTCTGCCCCAGATTCATGGGGAGGAGGCATTTTCCATGCGCAGTGCTGCCTGCACTCTGGGCACAGTGAGGAGGAGTGCAGGACAGGGAGCTGTGACCCTGCAAGCAGGTCATGCCAGTGCCGCTTTGGGGCTGGAGAGATTTGGGTACCTTTCTGAGAGGCTTTTGGTAGGATTAAATGAAGGATCAGGGCCATATTGGCTGGCTCTGGCCCTTTCGAGTATAACTTGTAGGGCAAAAAGCCTTTGGAAAAGTGGCTCCTGACTAATTTAGCGGCTTGATGTCCTTGATGGTGGAAGGATGGTGTTGGTGTTGCTGCTGCTGGGGATGCTTGGCTCCAGGGATGCTTCGCTCCAGAGGTGCTTGGCTCCAGGATGCTCAGCTCTGGGGGTGCTCAGCTCTGGGGGTGCTTAGCTCCAGGATGCTCATCTCTGGAGGTGCTCAGCTCTGGGATGCTCAGCTCCAGCGGTGCTTAGCTCTGGGGGTGCTGAGCTCCAGGATGCTCATCTCCGGAGGTGCTCAGCTCTGGGATGCTTGGCTCTGGGGATGCTCAGCTTCCTGGCAGGCACAGAATAGCCCCAGGTTTGCTCCAGTGCATGCGGAGAGCGGGGCAGGGAGCAGCGGCAGCGGGGACAATGTGCCTGCCAGCTCTTTCAGGAAACCTGCTTGCTTGGCTCCGGTCTGGCACGTGGACTGAAATACTGTGGGCAGCTTTGCAGGGCAACGTGGTGTGTGGCATGGCTGGCAAGGCTGATTAGAAATGCACGTCAGGGAGGGAAAGGGGTTGGAGAAACTGTGATGGGCTCGCACCCGATGCCAGCTGCCCACTTGGCCAGTGCCGAACACCTTGCTTTCTCTGGGGATGCTGCGACGAGATGCCCAGGACCCCTGTGGTTTGCTGCCCGGGAGGTCTCGGGGGGTTCCAGGGATGGAGCTGCCTTTGGAGCACCTTTGCGCCATGGCCCCGGGGTGGGCGAGGAGCTGCAGGAGGTTGGAGACTTTTCTGCAAGTATTTGGGCTTCGAAAATAAAACTCCTGGGAGAAGTGTGTTTGGGCGCTGAGGATGAGCACCCCCAGAGAGCCCCTAAGGGCGGACCCGGCAGCTCCTCGGGGATAGGGCTGAGTCAAAGCTGTGCTGCAGGCTCCAGCACCCTGTGGGGTCCCCTTGCTGGGCTGGGGTGTCCCTGCCCTGGTTTCCCATCATCGTCCTCAGGGTGGGCAGATATTTGCTCCTACACCCTGTTAGTGACAGCATGTGGGGTGGCAGCCATGGCACAGGCTCCCACGGTGCTGGGTGCTGGTTCCCCCAGAGAGGCTGCTACGGCAAAAGATGGCGAGCAGAGCTGGAAACCGCCGTCGAGCTTGGTTTGTCCCCACTGGGGAGGGCTCTGCTGGCTTTGCTCACCTGTGGGAGACATTCATGGAGCAAGCAATCCCAAGGAGAAGGAACACTGAGGATTTCTAAGTCCCTAATTAAAAAGACTAATTGGTTTAAATGCCAGAAGTCCCTTGCTGGCTTGCTGCTCTGGCTCCATGTAAGCTGCTGAGATGCCGCTTTTCCCACTGCTCATATGGGAGCTTGTCCCACAGGGCGAAGAACCGCAGGCATGGGAGATTCAGGATGCTCCATGTGCCCAGGAGACTTTCCTCCTCCCCAGGGCTTTGGGTCCTACCCCTTTCCGTTAATTTTCCCTCCCTCCCCGCTTCCTTGGCAGCACCCTCCACTGTCCCCATCATGCACCAGGTGAGCGCCACGATGAGGAGCATCACGCTCTCCTGGCCTCAGCCCGAGCAGCCCAACGGCATCATCCTGGACTATGAGATCCGCTACTACGAGAAGGTGAGCCGCATCTGCACGCCCGACATCAGCAGCACCGTGGGCTCCAGGTCGGCAGCGGTAAGCTTGGGTGGAAACCTCAGGATGGAGGGTGGGCTGGGGGTGTGCTGAGCTTCGTATGGTGCTGCCGGGAGGCTGCTCCAGTCCTGAGCTTGCTGGGAGACGAGGAACATGGACAAGCTTTGAGTCAGGCTCTTTGCTGGGAAGGTTCGGGTGGTGGGACAGGTGGTGGGACATGCCGTGGGATGGGCGCCTGGTCGCCCGCACTGGCTCCTGAGGGTGGGAGTGAGGTGCAATCAGAGGAAGGGAAGCAATGTTGCAGCTGCAGATGGTAACTCCTCCCCCGTGGGCAGCATTTGCTCCAGCACATTAGTGCCCGTTGCTGCCTTGACGCTGGTACCTGCTAGGGTGAGCAGGGACCTGGAGCACAGGGACAGTGTCAGGAGGAAGAGAGGGCGACAGTGAGGACCAGCGAAGATTATCAGGGTTGTCCCTGTCCCGGGTCACTGCCTCCCGCCAGGTCCTTTCGCTGGCAGCCGTCCTTCCCTGCAGGGGACACGCTCTCAACCCTTGCGATGAACTGTGCCGAGCCCAAGCTGTTCCATCCCTCCTGTGTCTGGCCAGCTTTAATGAATTCCTCTAAATGTGAATAATTAGATGATCTCACCAGTGGCCCCTTTACAGCAAATCACCGGGGAACATTGCAAAAAATGAGATTTGAGATGCATGAGGTTTCCACCAAGGTTTAGCACAAGGACCCCTGCCAGCAGAGCAGCGACCGTAGGGGCTGGGGATCTCAGAAGAGTCAAGTTGCCCTTGAACCTGCTTGATGAGCAGGGACATCAACGCTTTAAAGAGGAGGAATTTACTGCTCATGAGTGTTTGTGCTTTGAATGCCCTTACTGTTTCCCCCCCGCTGCTTCATGCTCTTCGCTATGGTGGGACCAGGGGGCTGCTGGGGAGGGACATGCTGTGGGGACCTCCCGTGCTTCCCGGACATCAGGCAGAGCTCATGGGTCATGCTCCTACAGGATCCTTGTGTCAGGGGTTGAGGGCAACCAGGAGGGTCCAAACCACCTCGCCCAGGCTCCGGCGCTTGTCCTCCTGGAGCAGAACCAGGGCCACCGCTTTATCCCCCTGCAGATAAACCTCATCCCTGCCATCAGTGGGGCCCAGGGCACATCGTTCCCCTCGCTGTCCCCGCTGACCGTCTCTTGGCCATACCCACAGGACCACAATGAGTACAACTCCTCCATGGCCCGCAGCCAGACCAACACGGCCAGGATCGAGGGGCTGCGACCCGGCATGGTGTACGTGGTGCAGGTCCGAGCCCGCACTGTGGCTGGCTATGGCAAGTACAGCGGGAAGATGTGCTTCCAGACGCTGACGGATGGTGAGTCCGGGAGGCGGGGGACAGGGAGGCCAAGGGGGTGGTTGTCTTTCCAGCGACAGCTTCGGGCTTTAATTGGATTAAACGAACTTGTCTCTGCAAACCTCTCTCCCAGCGGGCAGTGTGGTGAAAGCCAGGTGATTTACAGCGATGTCTTATTTATCGCCAGCTGGAGGAGTAATCTGCTTTAAATCTCTTAGCTTTGTCTTCTCCCCAGCTATTTAGCTGCAGTTTTGTCTTTCCTGCTGCTGATTCTGGTGGCGGAGCCCCCCCTGCCACTGGGTGCAAGTCCAGCATGATTGGGGTTGTAGACCCCTGGAGGAAGGACTCCAGGGGTGCTCTCCTGGGATGCTCGGAGCCACATGTGAGCCATCAGGGCAAGGCTGGAAGGGTCAGACCCATCTCTAACCACTGATTCCCCACCTTGAGGTGGTGCGCCACAGGGAAAGGGCTAGCTCATGGCCTTCACGGCTTCTTCTGGCCTCCTCACCAGAGTTGTGCTCTTGTTCCTCTGTCCCCAGCCCTTCCCTGCACCCACAAACAGTAGATCCGTTTAGAGACTAATAACTCATGGGACAGTTTTTCATTAATCCCAGTTTTGGGACAAATCCATACGTCGGTGAATGATGCGAGGCTCCTTTCATGGTCCTCCTGCCCCTCCAGACGAGGGGGGAGCTGAAGTCCCTCCAAGGAGCCCCTTCCTTGCCTTTGCCAGCAAGGCAAGGCTTTCCCGCTCCACTTAGGTGACACCCGTGGGTCCCAGCCCTGCTGGCTGTCTTTCCTAAAACTTTCCTTCTTTCCTAAAACCGGGTCTCTCCATGCTTGTGCTGGTGTTGAGTGCCAGCCAGGGTGGGAAAGGAAAACCACACAGGGCGACCAAAGGGAAGGAAATGGTAATAAACCCCCCCAGTGCCTCGAATCTTCAGAATTAGAGAAGCGAGAAGAAAAATCCTGCCTCAAATAAGCAATTAATTGAAATTTAATAAGAATGGATAGTGTAGATTATTAAATAATAATTGATTGTTAGATGAGAATTTCTCAGGATTTAAGCGGCGTGCAAGAGATAAATCTAGTTGCTAGTAATTAACTGCGGAGTAGAAAAATACAGATAAACGGGTGCTAAACGCTTTCTTTTGGAGGGAATTTTATTTTAACCCTTGCTTGTGGCTGCTGGGGATAGTTGGGGAAGGGGTTGTTCCTGGAGGGCTGCAGAAGCCCCCAGGAGTGTGGGGTCTGCTGGGTGCCATCCACCCACACGGCGGTGGGTCCCCACGCCACTAACGGGGCAGGGCAGGGAGAAGGGGAAACCGGGGCAGGGGAGACACGTGGAGGTGGCAAGTGGCTTTCTCAGGATTGCTCCAGGCATGTCCAGTCCTCCCTGTGCCACCTCGGCTTTCACCCCAGCCTGCTGCTGGGGGACACAGGGGGTGGCCGAGGGGACGCAGGGGATTTGAGGGATGCTTGGTGTGGAAGGCGTGCTGTGGCTGCCTAGAAAAGGAGTTGGCTCGTGCCATCTGTTGTATATAAACACCTGCCAACGGACCTGCAGTGAAGGTGCTTGGGTTCTCCTGGGCCTCTCTCTCAAGGTTAATCATTGCGTGGTAGACTCTCTGATGTCTAATATGAGTGAACTCTTGGCGCAGCCTTCCCCAGCTGGTTTGGTTATTAATGGCGTCTTTTCTCTTCCTCCTTTCCTGCAACTTGTAGGAACTTTGAGACCCCCTGTTAAATTTGGTCGACATGACCAACAGGTTTAAATTTATTGAGAAACCCCAGAGGCATGGACAAAGCCACCTTGTGAACCTCATCTCTTTGGGAAAGCGGGTGCAATCACGTTGGTTTGACTTCATTCCTAGGACCTTCTCTTCCATATTTTTAACCCAAAACACATGTGAGCTGAGCGTGACAAATCCTTCCTTGTGCAGCGCAGCATCGGCTCATCACGTGCCTCAACCAACGCTCCTGCATGGATGTCCTTTGTCCCACCAGCCTCCCATGGGAGCAGCACCCATGGGGTCAGAGAACATGTTATGGGACCCCTTCCCAGGAGGCTGCTCTTACTCCGTGAGCGTGCAAGGGAGAATCCACCCTGTCCCTCTTCTCTTGCAGATGACTACAAGTCAGAGCTGAGAGAGCAGCTGCCTTTGATCGCGGGGTCTGCAGCGGCCGGGGTGGTCTTCATCGTCTCGCTGGTGGCCATTTCCATCGTCTGCAGCAGGTGGGTCCCTGTGGGATGCTGCATTCCTGGAAGGTAGAGGTGGTAAGACGCAGCTGGGAGAGATTTGGGGTAGGAAGGGAGGGATGGGGGACCCTTGTAGCTGGAGAGAGCTCTGAGCTGCCGCCGCTCGCCGTGTGTGGCTGGCAGGGGAGTGGTTTGGGGCTGTTTCCAGCCGCTTGTCCCTCAAGCCCGGCTGTCGTCTCCCTTCTTCTCCCAGGAAGCGTGCCTACAGCAAGGAGGCGGTGTACAGCGATAAATTACAGCACTACAGCACCGGGCGAGGTGAGCGGGGAAAAGCAGGCAGGGGAAACATTCCTAAACCCCCCCACTCCTCGGGGTGGGGGGTGGGGGTGGATGAAAGCCCTGTGGGGCAGACGGAGAGGACCGTAGGGTGGGAGGACAGATATCCACAGCCGTGTGAGCGTGTCTGGGGGGGGATTTTGCAGTGGTGCAGGATTGTGGGTGGGAAAAAAAGAGCAACAAGGGGGATTTGGGAGATAGAGATGGATTCTGGGGGGATGAGGGGATGTAAGGGGCAGGGGGGATGTAGTGGGACAGGGAATGGGGAGAGGATGCCATGAAGGCTCCCAAACGAGGAAGGGAAGGAGAGAAGCAGTGTGTGGAGAGGGGGATGAGCTCCTGGTCTCCTGCCATAGGCTCTGTTTGGGCCAGGATTGGTGCTGGGCTGCTCTTACTGCTAAAGGGACTCTGGATTTTGGAAATGGGGGCTGGTGGCCGGCATTGCTGCTGTCCTGGCTGTGTGGCTAATGCTTGCCCTGTACCCTGCTCTGGGAAGGATGTGCAGCCAGTGACTGGGAAGGTTTAACTGGCTTTGGGCTGCTGATCCCCTTGGCAAACAACTAGGAGAGCTGGAGCTTGAAGGGCCTTTTCCTAAGATACCTTTGCGGTTGGTGGAGTGGCACAGCAGAATAAATTCAAGGCGTCTGTGGTGTGTAATGTGTGCTCAGGTGCTCCTCCAGCTCCTGGCAAAGCAGCCAGAGGGCCGTTGTGATCTCTGGAAATGATAATAAAGCAGCAAAGCATCAGCTTCGGAGGGTGAGGAGCTACCCCCCGCTGCTGCTGCCCACAGGCTCCGTGCCCGGTCCTCACGGGACATAAATCCCATTTACTCTCTCCTGGAGATGCCTCCCAGCTGCATTTTGCTGCCTTGGGGGAAGAAAACATCCCTGGGTCCTGGGCATCTGCTCGGGGAAAGGGCATGTTGGCAGGATGCAGGGCTGGGGGAAGGATGGCTGGGGAAGGGGGTAGCAGGATGGGTGAGCGGAGGGGAGGGATGGGGATGGAGCAATCCGCCTGGAAGAGGAAAATGGGAAGGCTGACAGGGAAGAAAAGGGTTGGGAGGCAGCCAGGAGAGCCCAGCCAACCCAGCAAAGGCATACTAGATCTCTTTTGACCTCAGCTTCATATTGAACCCTCCCAACGTGATGAAGGGGCTGTGGGGGGCCGTAAACCTCCCAGCAAATGATAAACTGTTTTCCAAACATCACCAGGTGATATGTAAAGACACTGGACCTGTGCTTTTCCTCCCTTCTTTTCTTTGCGCTTCTGCACCGTGGGTGGCGGGGGAAGATTTGTTTGATGCCTGATGGGTAAACCCGTGTTGGGCTGCAGCTGAACTTTTTTTCCACCCCATTTTCCCCCTGTTTTGAAATACTCCCCAAAACCCAGGGTGTTCAAACCAGGTTAGTTCTTAAAGCTGGGTGATGTGGGGATCGGTGCCCCAAAGCCGGGGGTGCTGGGGCTGCCGGCTGAGCAGCAAAACGCTTTCAAGGTTAGCGAGCCTCCAGGCGCTCCGTTATTGCCGATGCTCGAGTGAAACAGGTGGGAAATTTGTGGCAAGCGACTAATGGAGTAACGAGTGCATCCGCCGGAACGAATCACCCATGTGTTTAGCGGCACAGCAATTACAGCCTCCCCGTCACGGCTCCGCCATCCCTCCTGGGAGCCCCCCCCGGGGATTGCCGCCTGCCAGCTGCTGGCAAGGGCTGCCCTGGGGGGTGGAATTGGGGTGAGATGGGGTCTCTCGGGTTGTAATTTCTCTGCTGCTGCTTCGCCAGGAGCTCCGAGATAGGGGAAATAGGGAAAGTGCCCTGCTGAAGCTGCGGCGAGGGTTTTTCTCTGTCCCCATGATGTTTATTCCCGAGGAAAGATGGTGTTGGGAGGAATCCAACGCCAGAGTCGGGGTCACGGGGCAGAGTGCTTCCACTTTGGAAGAGCGATAAAAAATTTGCCATCGTCTGCAGAAGTTATAAATGGCCTAATCCAGTTTCTAGGAGTATCGGGGTGATTTTGAAAGCGCTCTCTTTGCAGGCAGGCTCAGCACAGGTTGCTTTCGATGTTGTGCTCTGGTACGCAGCATCTTGCCCAGTTTTTGCCGGTGTGGCGACGGTGAGCCCATGGCTGAGGTTTGCAGAGATGAGTAATGGGTACAGGTGCCCTAATCCCACTCGTTCAGATGGGATGGGGATTAGGGGGGAGCTGAACCTGATATTTAGTGAGCCCCCGCACAGACCTGGGGGCACAGCAGAGGGTGTTTGAAAACCATCCTGTGTTGACAGTGGGCAGGAAACTTCAGCATTATTGTCTCCTTTATTTCTTCAGTATTTTGATCAGTGAGTCAGTCTCGGTTACGATCCTTTAAATCCCTTTGTAATCCTGGCTGGAGCATCAGCTACTCTTGTAAAAAAATTTATGGGGCAGTTAAAGTGTATGAGACAGAGCCGTAAAGGGATTTATGAAGTGGGAGATGCACAGATGGCTTCATTGCAGCCTTCCGCGCCCTCCTCCGAGGCGCAAAGCTTTTTGCCCCAAACGCCCCTTTTGGGGGACGAAGATGCTCCTGCCTGGTTCCTCCCGAGCCCCGGGGTCCCGCAGGCAGCTCTCCCTTGGGGGCTGTTTTGCAGCGGCGGTGCCCTGCTGCGAGGCTTCCCAGCCTCCTCCCGAATTACTTGCTGTCAAACTTGCAAAGCAGCCCGGAGCTGTGTGAGATTCCCGGTGCGATGCCATGGTCTGTGCGTTCATCTGCGTGTCCGCTCTAGAGATGCTCCAGGAAGTGCCAGCGCGACCGGTTCGTGGCCTTTGGTGAGGTCCTTAACAGTATAATCAAACCCTGTTAGTCGCTCTAACGCCGAGGCACCTCAGGGAGGAGGACTGGGCAGCAATGTCCCTCCTGGTCACTCCAGAGATGACCTTGAGGGACTGCGGTGCCATCCCCGGTCTCCTTTTTGGGTGAGAAAAGGCTGAACCTCCAAAGGGGCACCGCAGCCCTCTCTGGGTCCCCTTTGGGGACTGTGGTGTAATGCTGGCACCCTGCTGAGCCCTGGGGGTGGCAGTGGCCACACTCTGCCCTGCAACCGTGCCCCCCCGGGAGCCCTGCAAGCCCCAGGGCATCCAAACATGATGCCTGCAAACCCCAGTTGGGGAATTTTGGTTTTTCCCCCATTTGAAAAGGGCAAGAGCCCGCTTGCTGCATCTCCCTGCGGTGTGGCCGCATCCTGCTGCCGCGTGTTGCCCCCATGCAAGGGACCGCACGCTTGTCACGGAGGCCGGCAAAGCCACATTTTATGGCTTCATACAGGTTGTTGATTATAATTGCCGCACTCTGTCAATTTAGTAGTGGCCACAAAACTATCAGAGGCCTTTTTGGGTAAATAAATATTTCTTCACCAAGGCATGGAGCCTCGTAAAGCCCTTGCCGTAAAGGCAGCTAATTGTAGTTCAGGTCTGTAACTGCTCCCCATTGCTGGGGAGGAGGAAGAGGAAGGATAACAGAGGCGGAGCAGAGGGCAGAGGGGGAGAGGAGGGGAAACAGAGGAGGGTTGGATGGAGTGGGGGGACCAAAGAGGACGATAAGGGTCTTTGGAGGTAGCACAGGTGAGCACAGCGATAGCTGCCGTCTTAACGGGCATACGGAGAGTGTGAGGACACAGGGATCTCCAGTGCTTGGCCATGGCACAACTACTCTTGCTTTTCTCTCCCTTTTGCCATCGCTCCCAAATTTCCATGACAAGGATCTCCAGGGATGAAGATCTACATTGACCCCTTCACTTACGAGGACCCCAACGAGGCAGTCCGAGAGTTTGCCAAGGAGATCGATGTATCCTTTGTGAAGATTGAAGAGGTCATTGGAGCAGGTGGGTCTCACCATCCCCGGCTGCACATCCCTCCCTGCCCTCTCCAATGCTCCTGCATGGCCACACACCCACCTGGAGCAGTTTTCTGGGGGTGCAGACATGGTCTTTCACTGGGAAACTCTCAAGGAAGCCTCGAGACATCAGGCTTTCCTGGGTTTGTGATGTATTAGGGTGGGCACAGGTTGGTTTCTGCTCTCAAAGTTCCTCTGAGGTGGGAAAGGCTCCATGAACATATTCGCTGGGTGACTGTGGGGCCTCTTGGGGTTTCCTAATTGCCTTTTCCATGAGATAACAAGAAAAAGCCAGATCTCACTCTAGTCTCTGCCATATTCCCATACATATGTATATATACACATGCGTGCACATATCTGTGTGTCATCTGTGCTGCTTTTATTGCCTTTTTTAAATAACTGTGTCGTACTCCTAGAAGAGAAAGTGAGAAGCCGGGGGGAAGCTGCAAACAAGTGATGAGCTAGTTTGGTCGGGATCAAGTTCAGCAATGTCTCAGTCACCCTTTACTGCTCATCAAGGCAAAGTGGCTGCAAACCTGGCTTAAATGTAATCCCTCCACCGGCAAATTTTGCCTTGGCGAAGGAAAAGTTCTCCCTCTGAAAATGAGAGGATGCTTTCTCTGTATTTTAAAGCAGAGGGCAGCAATGAAAACAGGCCAATTATTTTCCATTCCAAGATAAGTGATGTGCAAAAAGGCAACCAAGATTATCAATGCTGCCACCTTGTATTTGAGGTAGTCCTTACATGTTGATGTTCTTGCTCTGCAAATCCTTCTTAGCTAGAGCGGCCCCAGCTTCTGCTTCTGTCGGTGCTGGGCTCTGTCGCCTCGGAGAAGGTTGCAAGCCCAAGCACATCCTCAGCAGCAGGCATTGCCCCTTTTAAAGAGAGCAGGCGAGTAGATTTATAGAGGAGAGCATTGCTGAAGTGTTAGCTGGCTGACGTTTCTCAGCGGGTTGGTTTGGAGACCGAACTGCTTAAGGTACCATGACTCTTTGCAATGTTTCACGCGGCCGGTCTTGCGCTTGCAGGGGAGTTTGGAGAAGTCTATAAAGGACGCCTGAAGTTGCCCGGCAAGCGGGAGATCTACGTGGCCATCAAAACGCTCAAAGCTGGCTACTCGGAGAAGCAGCGCCGGGATTTCCTGAGCGAGGCCAGCATCATGGGGCAGTTCGACCACCCCAACATCATTCGGCTGGAAGGGGTGGTGACCAAAAGCCGACCGGTCATGATCATCACAGAGTTCATGGAGAACGGGGCCCTGGACTCATTCCTGCGGGTAAGATGAGGTGGCGCTGATGTTCAGCTGTGGGATTTGGGAGTGAGATGTCAGCATCCCGTCCTGTAAATCCCAGCCTGTTCCCTTAGCTCGGGAGCTGGTTGCAGTTTGCTGTGCACCCCCAAAACACGTGTGTTTTGGTGCTGGCATAACTCTGCTTCCATCCAGCAGGGCAGCTGTGTCCTCTGGGGAGGTGCAGCACCCTCGCAAGGTTGGGGGTGAGCAGCTCTGGTCCCGCGGTGGGGTCTGCGCACTCACCCCTGGGTCTGCTCTTTCCTACCGCAGCAAAATGATGGGCAGTTCACCGTCATCCAGCTAGTGGGGATGCTCAGAGGAATTGCCGCCGGGATGAAGTACCTTGCGGAGATGAATTACGTGCACCGAGATCTGGCTGCCAGGAACATCCTGGTCAACAGCAACCTGGTGTGCAAAGTGTCGGACTTTGGCCTCTCGCGCTACCTGCAGGACGACACGTCCGACCCCACCTACACCAGCTCCTTGGTACGTACCTCTCGCAAGATTTTGATCTTGCCCAGCATCCCCCGTGCCCTGCACTCTCTGCCAGCTGCACCTGGGAGAAGGGTGCTGGATGTAGGCCTTGGAGCTTCTGCCATGGGTGGGAGCATCTCAGGAGGGTTCCCACATCATAGGCTCGTGGCCTGGAGACCCTTGCTGTGGTTCCCACCCATTATCTTCTTTTCCCTCCTTTCTCTTCCTCCCTTTTATGAGTTCTCTGCCTCCCTCCTCCCCCGAGCACCTTTCTGCCCTCAGCAGTTTCCAGATAAGCCTTTTCTCTGTCCTGCGTGGAGGGAAGGTGCCGGGAGGAGTCCTTGGAGAGACCGGGAAGGGGAGGCAGGGAGATCACAGCATCTCCTGACAGCACAGCCAGGGCATTCTAACTCCCCTTCCCCCAGCGCTCCAGGTCTGGTCTGCCTTCCTCTGCTGGAAACTTGTTCCAGGCATTAATTAAAGAGGCAAGCCTAATGGGAGCTCCACTGTTCCCCAGCCACCCTTCTTGTCCTTAATTAACTCCTTTGTAGGTAATGGCAGCCCCACTGTCCCCTGGCTCCCTGCTGCCCTGAGGGACCCCCAGCTCCACCGTGGCCATCATCCTGCCAGCGGGCTCACAAGACCCTTATCAATGTTAAGGATGAAGAGAGGAGAAGGAGATGAGCAACCAGTTGACCTCGTCTAATTGATTAATTAAAAGAGCGTGCGCTGGGTGCAAGCACAAGGCTGCAACAGCTCCTGCCAAAGCAGTGTCTCGGGCTGCCGCGCTGTGCCCTGGTGCTGGGATCAGCTCTGTCCTCCAAAACGGGGAACCCGCGGCTGTGCCTTTGGGGCTGGCTTTACGTTCCAGCCGGGCGGCAGCCCCTCGCTCTTCCTCCCCTGCTCACAGGATGATCCCCCCCGACCCGTCCTGCAGACACCCATCTATTTGTTGTTCGAAGCCCCCGGCAGTAGCTGCTGGGATGAAAGCATGGAGTAGCCTTTCTCCGCCTTTAGAGATAAAAGAGATTATCTCATCTGTGTTTTTATTTAATTTAGGCCATAATAGATCTCCCCGGCAGCTGGGAAGTGATGCTGTGCCTGCCATTACATCACTCTGCCTCCCACAGCAGGTTTTTAGCTCTGGGGAAAAGGCAGGAAAAACAACCTAGCAGTTAATTTCTCCATTTGTAGTTATTCAAATCAAATTTTTTGCCATTCATCCTTCAAGAGCAGCTGACGCTTTGTCGGAAAGGCTATGGAAAATAATTGTGCTAAATGGTTTACAATGCAGTTCTGCCTGGAGTAAATACTGTGCATGTCTGTGCTTTTCCTCCATCCCTTGTCTTTTTTTGCTGTTATTTTAGTGGCGCTTGCCCAAGGAGCAGCCCCTCTGTACCTGCTGCCCCTCCGCAGCATCCCTGCCCCCTTCCTGTCCTCCCAGGAGCTGGGATTCCAGCTTGATGGGGTAGCTTGAGGTGCCAAGCCTGATTTGGAGCTTTTAGGAGCAATGAGGGGCTCTCTGCCAAAGGCACTTTCCTATTCCAGCGCTTTCCAAGTCTCCTTTGAGGCTTAGAGGTGTTTTGCTTTTTGCCTCCTGCTCCAAAAGTGGGGCTGGAAGGACCTTCCAGCAGCTGTGGGAGCCCAGATGATGCCGTAGAGGATGCACTTAGATTAGACCTTGTTTCCATTGAAGACCAAGGGGCGGAGATCCCTGTGGCTCCTTACCTGAGACGAGCACTAGCACAGTCCTGCATAGCCCGTGTCACCTCCTGTCTCCTTGGGAAGGGACCTGGGGACAGGCCACCGATGTGCCAGGTCCTGCAGAGCAGCCGGAGCGGGGATGTGTCACTCAGGGGTGACACCTGAGAGGGATGAACCCCTTTGTTTTGCTTAGCGAAGCCCTTTTGTGCAGGTACAAGATCAATTCATGGGGGTGTTTTCGGCTCCTGCCTCCTCCTCCCATCGGGTCCCTCCTGCCCCCTCCTCAGCGGGGTCCCCAGGGACGGGTGGGCGGGATGGCTCCAACCCCGGCTCATGGGTGTCTGGGCTCCTCTGCCAAGGGAGCCGTTTCTCAGCTGCTCTCCCTTTTTCCGCAGGGGGGCAAGATCCCCGTCAGGTGGACGGCGCCAGAGGCCATCGCTTATCGCAAGTTCACCTCGGCCAGCGATGTCTGGAGCTACGGCATCGTCATGTGGGAGGTGATGTCATTCGGGGAGAGGCCCTACTGGGACATGTCCAACCAAGATGTAAGCACTGGGGGTCATCCACAAGACTCTCGGGGTGGGGTGTTCCCAAACGAATGCCCTGCCTGAATGGCTATCTGCTCCTTCCCGGAGCCTCGGCAGCACTCAGTTTTGGAGATGAAATGGGCTGGCGAGCAAGAGGATGCAAGGAGGGGAATTGGGAAGAAAAGCCAGTGGGCTGGTAATTGGACTTCAGCAAGCTGCAGGGCCTTTGAAAATGTTCAGAGGGTTTACGAGCAGGGAAAGAGCTTTGGTAGTCAGACTGCTGTACTCCGATGCCATCCGCCGAGATAATGAGTGGCAGCTCTCCGCCGGGAGGAACTGCGGCACGTGGAGCATCAGAGCGGAGATTAACCTCCGAGGGCCCCGGCTCTGTTGGGGCCGGGAGCGTCTCCTCCTGCTCCCTTTGCTGCTGATGAAATGGGCTGGCAGCACAGGCAGCGCGGCACGGGGAGAGGAGCAGCGGGGGCGGCTGACAGTTTTCCTTGTGTGACACCTCATCCGAGTCCCTCATCCTCACGTGCCGCTTTCTTCCCTGCTGCCCTGCAGGTCATCAACGCCATCGAGCAGGATTACCGGCTCCCGCCGCCCATGGACTGTCCTGCCGCCCTGCACCAGCTGATGCTGGACTGCTGGCAGAAGGACCGCAACACCCGCCCGCGCTTCGCTGAGATAGTCAACACCCTCGACAAAATGATCCGCAACCCGGCAAGCCTCAAAACTGTGGCTACCATCACCGCTGTGTGAGTCTCCTGGCACGCAGGGGATGCTCTCGCCTCAGCATCCCGAGCCATGGGCGAAAGGCTGCCCGAGCGGCTTGTGTGGCCGGAGGGAAGGACAGGAATTCATAAATGGCTTGCCAGGCGCATGGGGTTTTTTGTCTTCGCTCTGCCTGACAGTCAGACAAAGAACATGTAGTTTTCAGTTGAGAAACAGCAATAATTCTTTGCTATTGATTCTTTATGGCGTGTGACCATACGGGCGCAGTGTCTGCTCTGCCAGTGCCTCCATCCCTGTGGCTCCAGCAGCTGGATTACAACGTGCGGTGTTGCAAAGCGCTGCTTGTCAGAGCGGTATTCCCATGGGACAGGCCTTCCTCGTGGCCTTCCTTGTCTCAGGCATGTGCCGGGAGCAGGGCAGTGCTAGGGGGGAGCACAAAGGCGCAGCGGGGGAGGTTGGGGACCACGCCTGTGTACGGGCTGGGCTGATGTGTGGCAGCCCCTCGGTGCCAGCCGGGCTTGTCCCCAGCGCTGTGTCCTCTTGCAGGCCTTCTCAGCCCCTCCTCGACCGCTCCATCCCCGACTTCACTGCCTTTACCTCAGTAGATGACTGGCTGAGTGCCGTGAAGATGAGCCAGTACCGGGACAGCTTCCTGACCGCCGGCTTCACCTCCCTGCAGCTTGTTGCCCAGATGACGTCCGAGTGAGTTGGGTGCTGCGACAGGGCTGCCCAAAAACTGGGTGCTGCCCATGGTGGGTTGGGGCTGTGGGGAGGTGGGAAGGTCGGTGCAAGGCACCTGCAAAGCAAGGTTGTGAGCATCCATCACACCGGTCAGCGGAAGGACACTGAGTCTGGAGGTGGCCACATTGACCATCTGGGGTGAGCGTGTGGGTGTCTCTTGGTCCCACCTCGCACCCGGTGATGCTCATGGGGCTGCGGTTGGGTTCTTTGGCTGTTCTGCTGAAAGGCAGGGACCAGCTGAGCTTACATCCCTCAGCAAAACAGACATGCCACCCCTCAGCTGCCCACTGACGCTCCTCTGTTGACTGTCTTCCAGAGACCTCCTGAGAATAGGGGTGACTTTGGCTGGGCACCAGAAGAAGATCCTGAACAGCGTCCAGTCCATGCGAGTACAGATGAGTCAGTCTCCGACCTCGATGGCATGATGTCACCTTGTTCGACGGGGAGGGGATGGGGAGGGCACGCAGAGGAGGTGGGAGGGGAGGAACCTACAGGCGCCGTGGGGCAGCGTTTGGAGAGGTGCCACCGCTGCCTGGGGACTGCGACCGCAGGTGAAGGATGTTCCTGGGACTCATCTCTAACTGGTGACTTCCGTTCCTCACCAACAGAAGCACACTTACCGATGTCATGGGGAACAGCGTATAAATACATATAAATATGTACAAATCATATATTTAAAAAGCAAAACAAACAAACAAACAAAAAAAACAAACACAAAAAACAATGAAGACAAACCAATGTGTGTTGGGGAAAAAAACCCAAACCCTAGAGACCAGACTCCAATCCCACCATCAGTGAGCAGTGGTCGAAACTGAGGAGGAGGAAAGGGGCTGTTGGGGAAGGGAGAGGCACAAGATGGAGCGTCCCGTCTGGGGAAACCACCTTCCTTCCTTTTCTTTTCTTCTTTCACCCTCCCTCCCCGCTCCCCGCTCTGCTCATGGACAGGGTGGAAGCGTCCTCGGGCGTCTCCACAGCTCCCTGCCCTCCTGCCTGGGGGCCGCTCCGGCAACTACCAAAGGACTTCGCTGACCACTGCATGGGGGATCCGACTCAATCCAGTTAATGTCTTCATATTGAAGAAGAGATGTACCTTCAATAGAAAACCTTGGGTTTTGTTGTTTTTTTTTCTTTTTTCTCTTTTGCTTGCATTTTTTTTGCAAAAATGAAAAAAAAAAGGATTAAAAAAATTGTAATAATAATAATCCATCTTGGAAAACGGAAAGAGGTGTTCCCGTGTGTGTGTGCGCTCGTGCGCGTGTGTACGTTGTCGACTTACTGTGGACTCACTGCTTGTCCGTAACCGAAGATCACAGCCAGCCGGTTCCCAGCCCGGGGGCATCCCGGGGGTTGTCCCCACAGCCCCTGGCAGTGGGAGGGAGCAGGGAAGCGCCCGACGGTGAAGCAAGCTCTCGGCATCCTGCGAACAGGGAGGAGGACACCAAGGACCGGCCAGTGCGGCGGGGATGGGATGGGAGCGGAGGAGCCGCTGCGTGGTTGTGACTGGGTTGGTGAGTGCTGGAGAAAGAGGAGAGATGCTCTGGGAAACAGACTGCTAAGGCCTCCGGAGCCTCGGCGATGCTATGGAAGATGGCTATGGAGGACTTTTTTTTCCCCCATCTTGCGGACCTAAGGATTTTGATACTGATTTACAGACTTAGGTTTCATGGCTTCAGAGGTAGGTCCGTTCGTCTCGTGTACTCTCTGTCCGTCCATCCATCTGTCCGTCTCTGTATTTTGGTGCTTGCTTCCTTAAAGCCTCTCCCAGTGAATGCTTCCGCCTGTTTAATTTGATTTTTTTTTTTTTTGTGTTCCATCGTTGCTCCCCTTTGCAAATTGATCTAGTTAAAATTACTAGATGCGTGTCAGTGTTTACACAGAATATTGTAAGACTGGGCAATCTAACTTCCCTCTGTGGATCACGCCGCGAGTTGATAAAATGAATGAACTCTTAATAAGGCTTTTACTTAGGCGGCTGTGTGCGAGTTGTAACGATCCATCACTGCGCTCTCGTGGGCACCGCGCTGGCAGCAAGTGGCACCCGTGTGGCAGGGGGAGCGGTGGCATGGGCTGACGGTCCCTGCTGTCATTTGGTGGCTTGTATGTGTATGAGAAGCCCTCGGTCCTCCTCACGCGTCCACCCCTGCCATGGGGATGCCCCACATCCATCCATGTCATGGGGATGTCCTGCATCCTCCTGTGCCATGGGGATGCCCCACATCCAGCTGTGCCATGGGGATGCCCACATCTGTCTGCATCATGGGGACACCCTGTGTCCATCGGTGCCGTGACGACGCCTCTTGTCTACCTGTGCTGTGGGATTTCCCTGTGGCCGTCCTTGCCATGGGGATGCCCCACATCCATCTGCACCATGGGATTACCCAACATCCGTCCGCGCCGTGGGGATGCCCCACATCCCTCCGCACCATGGGATTGCCCCACATCCATCCGCACTGTGGGATTGCCCCACATCGATCCACACCATGGAATTGCTCCACGTCCACCTACACCATGGGATTGCCCAACATCCATCTATGCCATGGGATTGCCCAACATCCATCTATGCCATGGGATTGCCCAACATCCATCTGTGCCATGGGATTGCCCAATGTCTGTCTATGCCATGGAGATGCCAGATTTTCTTACTGCCATCAAAGACAAGGGGACAAGCCCTTCCTCTGCCTGCTGCCAGCTCCTGCCCACATGTCCTGGGTGTGAGCATTGTCCCCCGTGCTGGGACCATCGGGATGCTCTCTGCCTCTGAGGGACTCTGTCCGTCCTGCGGGGAGCATGTGCTTTCTTCAGGAGGATGGCGGCTGACACCATCATCAGATGAAGGACCCTGGTGATGGGGTGCTCTTTACACCTCCACTTTTATTTCTTTAATGGTCTGAGGAAGATGACCCGCCACTCTCCTGAAGAACAGGAACTAACAAGATGCAGGAATGAGCTTGTTTCAAATCGCTGAACTCCCCCCAGAGAAAAGAGGCAAGAAAAACACCCCTTGTTTACAACAGCAGGGACTGCTCCTCGTCCTGTCTGATAGACGATCGCTAATACCTCTCGGGATACTCGCGGCCCAAATCTGTATTCCAGGATGTTGTCACACCGAATCCAACATGCAGATGGAGCGGGTGCGGTGCATACTAATACGCCGCCTCACCACATTGATATTCACCGGTGGTGAAGGATCCTTTGTGGGCTTTTTTTTTTTTATGATTTCTCTTTTATTAGAAGGAAGCTAAAGGCGTTTAAAGAAACGAATGACAGCGACACAGGCTAAATATCAAAACTCCACCTTTACGACTCCCTCGCTGTGTGACGCCTGGCTGCGGGAGCACCTGCGAGGCAGCTGGTCCCGCAGCCCCATGTGGCATCATCTCCCGGCCCTTTTTTAATATAAAACCTTTAATATAATGCATTCAGTCCTGCCCAGCAGAGCCACGAGAGTCAGCGTGGGAAGGAACCACGGCCAGGAGCCAGGAGTGCTGCTGGTGGAGGGGGGAGAGGCTTTCGGCTGAGAGTGGGGCAGTGTTTGGGAAGAGGAGGGTCCATCCTGACCTCTTAAAACTTGCGGGATGCCTTCCACACCCTCGTTACACCCTGCTGACGGCTTAGTCGGCCCAGCTCTTGCCTGCTCTTCTTTTAGGCCGGAAAGCCAGGACAATGGAGCCGCGCTGTGAATCGAGGGCTGCCCTGGTGCTCCCCAGGCTAGGTGAGGATACTGACAGCATCGTTGCCAGAGGTGACGCCTTCCAGACCAGTCTCAGCTCCAGGGAAGCTTCGTGCACCATCCTAAGCTCACCTGCAGGGAGACCAGCAGGAGGTGAGGGTGGCAAGTCCCCTCAGGAGGTGACATATGGCCACAGTGCTGCCCGTCAGAGATGCCAGGGCTGTTGGGCTTTTCCACTCGCTGCTCTTCCCTAGCCGGCCAACGTCTGATGTCTCCTGGGCTGCGTCGTGGTGGGCGATTCCCATATCCCACCTCTTCTAACCAGCCCTCTCCACAAGGGTGGCATGTCTGCCTCATGCTGGCTCAGCAGAGTGAGCCCATGGTGGTGGCTCAGGGGGTGGAGATGTCCCCTCCAGGGCCACCCAAAAGCCCAGCAGCAGATTGAGGGTGCTCAGGGCTGAGCAGGGAGACTGAGGATGGCACAAACAAATCCATGCGGTGATGAGGCATGGTTGGCCAAGGGGGTTGCTGTCAAGATGATACCCGAAGGAGGGCTGCCACGCGCCGCCTGCTCTCCTGGGTTTTTCATCCAAAATGGAAGATTTCACCAAAAGCTGTCCATTTTCTGATCTGGTAATGGAAAACAAGGGGGCAAGTGCAAAATAGCCATGTTTGATTTTTGCTTTTTATTGAAGAAAATAACGTGAAAAATTCAGAAGACTTCTGTCGGACCTTTTTGTTTCTTTAGACCTCGCTCTTTCAAGGAAAATTGAGTTTTCCAAACTGTGAAGCCTTTCTGTCCAGGAGTGACAGTGTTATCCCCGCCTGGCCATGACAGCTGGGTTGTGTGTCTTTGGACTGGTCCTTCTTTTCCTTCGTCAGATGCCGAGGAGGAGGCTCTTGCCAGGGTAGGAGATGCAGGGCACCATCAAAGAGGTGCCTCCTAAGTCAAGGCTTGCTGCCAACATTCACTTTTCTGTGTCAAGTAGAGACTCCTGGGCGCTTGGCCGTAGCCATGTGGCTGCACCGTCCAGGTCATTTAAGAAGTCTCGTCCATCGGCGATATCATGGAAAAGCAGTTGAGATACTCCGGCTTTGCCTTGTGCTGTGATGGGGCAGGAGCCTCAGGCAGCGGTGGGACCTGGGGCAGGAGGCTCTGCCTTACAGCTCCTGCTGCCTTTTTTTTTGTGGACCAAGGAGTGAGGCAGATTGGGGTCCGTTGGATGCTTTGCCAGTGCGGAGGGTCTCTGCCAAATGTGGGGAAAGAACCAGTGGAAAAAAAAATAAAAAAAAAGAAGAAAAATGAAACCACTAAGTGTGGTCTCAAAACGAAAGCTCCCATTTCATGCCTTCTTCTGATCCATGCTGTGGTCGGCGTTGGAGTTCATTTCTTTGATCCGAAGGGGGAAGGGATGGCTCAGAAATAATTTTTTTTTTCCCAAAAAGGTTTTGGTTTGCACAGAAATAAAAGGAAGAAAAAGGCATTTCTGATTGAAGTCAACCACCTCCAACAGACCTTTCCTCTGGGCTGGTGTTCATCCATCAAGCAAAGTCCTGGTGGGTTCCTCTGCCAGGTGCTGGGAGATGCCCTTTGCTGGTGGGTCCCGCTGGGATGGATCCTGGCCCCCAGCCACCCCCTGTCACTGATGCTTGGCCGTGGCACCTTGCTCCTCTGGCTGCATCCCACCTCTGCGTGGAGCAGCGGCACAGGGATGCGGCCACTTGCCCAGGTCACCTTTGAGTGAGCCCACCTGGCGCTTGGCCCTGATCCCATCCTTTCACGGAACCGCTTTGCCGTTGTCAGCTCCTTCTCTACATTTCTATGGCAACTGCAAAAACCTCAGCCCTTTTGTGTCTTTTTTAGTTTTTTTTTTTTTGTGTGTCTATGTTGGCTTTGTCTGTTTTGCATGTAGCATTGTGTCAAAATAGTGACTTTGCTACAAAAACCCTGCTTTCAGTTTGGCCCGAGGTCTCGATGTGAGAATCGGTGGGCGAGATGGCCATGTCTGGACTGGGTGTGGCCAACTGGCTTCGAATTGCCAAAAAATCCCTTTGGCGCCACAGTTCTGTGTTGCTCCCCACATCACACCCCCCTCCCCCCACCCCCCCCCAAAAAAAACCCCCACCAATCCCCCTTGGCAATTGAGCTGCATCATTTATACAGCCCCGTCCCTGTTGGGCTGCGCCACGTGCGCTGGAGGAGGCGGCAGCTTTCTCAATAGCAGTAATTAACGCGTGATGTCGTGTGGCTGCCAGCGAAGGTGAACTCAGCCCCTTGCACATCCCGGCCGGCGGCGAGCTTTTGAATGGGGAAGAGGAGCATGTATTAATAGCATTATTATGTGCCTCTTTCTAGAGAGGGGAAAAAAAAAAAAAAAAAAAAGAATGTATTTTATGCCATTTAATGACCTTCAAATTAACAGTTCTTTGAAAGCACTTATGTATATTTAATTTTAAATGTTGCTGCAAGTCAGAGCAGGGCTCGCGATGAAAACAGCAGGCAGCTGGTTTTTAAATAAGAGCGAGCTCAGACCATTATTTCTGAGCCCGTCAGCTTTTGGTGCTTGCTATGCTCCTTTCCCTAGGAGAAAACGGGGCTGTCGCTCCCCCAGTCCCCTTCCCTTCTCCTTGGTCCCCCAGTCCCCCTTTCCCTTCTCCTCCATCTCTGCTCCAGGAGCTCCCCGCGCACCAGCCCGAGCCCCGTGGGATCTTCTCTTGTCTCCGTTCCTCGGCAGGGCGATGGCATCTTCCCAACCAGCCGCTGCGGAGGATGCTGCTCTGGGCTGTGTGATTCGGAGGGAGGGAAGAGTTTTTTTCAGGGTTGATTTGCGGAGGTCTCATCAGTAAAGCTGCCTGCATCCCTGCCTGGGGACATCCCTGTGGGAGCCAGGGGAGCATCACAGCCGGCCCGTGACCGGGGATGAATCATCGGGCATCGCCTATGAAGGTTATTTGGCACCAACTTGCCACCAGCGCTGTTGTTTTGTGGTGGGGACAGGCGTGTTTGCGTTCGTTAGGGTCTGAATTAAGGCTTTTGCCTCTGATCCATAAAAGCTGCTGATATATTTGAGCCACTCTGTGTTCACTTGGAAATCATTACTCTTATGCATTGAGTTTGACTTAAAAAAAACCCAAGGATCAATGGGTTTCTAAGATGAGGAATGGATTTACAGACCCTGCGGTGGATGTTCAAGCGCTCAGAAGCATACCGTAGCTCCAAGGCCACCCGTCCTCATTAAACTGCAGATTGGAAGGCGGGCAGTTGGGGCCAGGGTGTCACATCCGGGTGCTGTGTGTCTCCTGCTCCCCTAACGTCCCCGCTGCTTGAGGAGCCACGGCAGGTCATTTAACACCCGTGTCATCTTCTGCTTTGGTGCCTCTTTTCTGAATGATCCTGCTAGGATGG
The DNA here is from genome assembly GCA_008658365.1 of Alca torda. Classification (NCBI taxonomy): domain Eukaryota; kingdom Metazoa; phylum Chordata; class Aves; order Charadriiformes; family Alcidae; genus Alca; species Alca torda. The sequence goes on along the minus strand of CM018081.1, from coordinate 28,910,865 downwards.
ATGCTTGTCTAATTATGGCTTGGGTGCCTTTCAGATTATTTTCATAGAGCCTGAAGGAGACTTTCTCCAGCGGTTTCCAGTGAGGTTCTTCTCCATTTCTGAAGAGCCAGAAATGTCTCAAACGATAATGGAGGAGAGGTGAAGTCCACACCGACAGGACTCCTGTGGCAAGTTGTTTCACCCCGTCAGCGGTTTTCCTGCTGCTCCTGTTTCAGCTTATGTTTTTGATAGAAAGGTTTGAGTTGGAAGGGACTTTAAAAGATCATCTGGTCCAACCCGCCCCCCTGCCATGGGGGAGTGGCTGTGCCTGTCCCAGCTGAGCAGAGCCTCCAAGACCTGTCTCTGGGGGGTGTGAGAGCTGCTGTCGTCTTGTGCTCTCCCATTTTTTATGCCCTACATCCGTGTCTCTGGGTAGATCTGCTGTCTCGCGTCCATCTGTCATTGGACCTTGATGGGCTGCGTTGCCATCTCTGGGCTTGGCATGGAAAGAGGAGCAGACACAGCTGCTCTGGTCAGCAGAGGACCTCCTCTGCTTTGCATGGTGGGAGGAGATGTGAGATGGGAACCAGACACGTGCCTTTGGGGACTATAAGCATCTGTGGCATTGAATCTGGTCCCTTGGTTCACATCAGAGAAGCGGATGAGTGCTGGGGAGAAGAATGCATCTGCCTGTGGTGACCGTGGTGCCCTTCACCTGGGCCTTTTCGGGGTTGTCAGAGCTGCTGGCACTCTGGGGACGGTGTCCCAGGGCCACCCGCTTTGGCTGGCCATCCTCTGTGGAGCAGCATCATGGGCATCCCTCCGGCCCAGCCAGAGCTGCTCTCTCCCTCCCCGTCTGGGCATCTCTACTGCTTCTGCTCTCCTTCCTCCATTGGCATTTAGAAACCCCATGAAGCCCCATGCATGGCTGTGCTGTAGTGGCTGTTTCAGGGACGTCGCTGGGTCCAAGCAGTCCCCAGCACATGGACCACAAGTGGAGGAGAAACCAGCTGCGTTGCTAAGTGAGATGACCATGGGCGGGGTGGCCCTGCTGGTGGCAGAGGCGGGGATGGGGTTGAGGTCTCCTGGCCCGTCTCTGGAGCATAAAGCTGGAGGAGGTTAATTGGAACAAACCAGCCGCCTGAATTTTAAGTGGATTAGCTGAACTCTGCTCGTTCCCAAAACAGACGTGCCCTTTCAGGGCAGACGTGGAAGTGGATTAGGCAAAAATCTACTTAAGGCTGTGTTAATTCTAGATAAGTGTTAGGGGGTTTAACGCCTATCCACTTAAAAAAATTAATTGGAGGGAACTTTTCTCCATGTCCCCAAGTAAACAAGGCTCGGCAGCTTTCCCCGTCCACTGGCCCGGGCTCTGGCTTTCCCTTCTCCGCTGTCCCTTCCCCACACGTTGCCCAGGAGCTGACATCGCGGTGGGGGTGGACCTGCTCCTCTCTCTGTGATTATCCTCAGGAGTCTCATTAGGCAATTGAACCCTTGCGTGAAGGTGGGGAGAGAGGGCAGGAAAATCATGGTCACCGTCAGTGCAATTCTCAATGCTAATTAGCGCCGAGTGGGACTGACAGCGGGAGGTGCAGACCATGCCAAGCATTGTCTAAGGAGCAAGGTGAGCCTTACGTCGGAAATGTGAAGCCTCACAGGGGCTTCCATGGGCAGGCGACCGTGAGATGTGCGCACGTCACTTTATTTGCTTATTTTTTGTCACCAGGCTCTGGCTGAACTCTTTTCACATTCCCCAGCCGAAATATGCTGGGGAGGGGTCCCCAGCCCGTGGCTGCCGGTGGTCTGGGGCTCAGGCTCCATCTTTTGGCGGGGGTTAGTGCCTGCCAGCAGCACTGTGTCCTGACCCCGATGGGGATGGGGCACTGGATGTTCCAGGGACACGGTGGCAAGGTGGTGGCTCCCCTTTTCTAGAGGGCTGGGTGAGGGCAGTATCCAGGGAGGGCTCGTGGCAGCAGTTCATGGCATGGTGATGGCTTTGGGGTGCTCCCAGAGCTGGGGGGTGGCTCTGTGTGTGCCCCTGTCCCTTCCCCTTCCCACCCCCTGCTCCCCTTTCCCGCTGCAGTGCTCGGGAATAGCAGCCGGGTTTGCAGTGCCATCCGGTCCATCGTCGGATCGCTCCATCCTCGGATCATTCCGAGTATTTGCAGTTCTACCAGGCTGCTCCATGCCCATGGGTGCAGAAAGGGGGAGCACCCTGGGGCCGGCACGCTGCCTGCCTCCTGCCCATACCGTCCATTCCCCAACAGCCGCACCGACATGGATAACGCTTTCCCTCATGCCTTCTCCTCTCCCAAGCGTGGCCTTTTTATTGCTATTTGTGTCACACGGGCACGTACAGGCTGAGATCAAAGCCCTCCGCGCTGCCTCGCAGCGCAGGGGTATGTGTGATGGGGAGGAGGTTGGTGGCTGTGCACCTGGGGGATGCTTGTCCGCGCTGCTCCCTCCCCTGTCCCTCCGCTCCTGGGGGATCCATCCTTTGGGATGCTCCCAAATCATCCATACCTGCCCCCCGCATCAGTTTTGCCAGGGCTGTGGGAGAGCCACCACCCTGGGGAAGGCTCCTGAGGGGAATAAAAACCGCCAAAAGCCCCCCCCCCAGCTCCAGCTCCGCTGCTGTGGGACGGTTGGGCAGATAAATGAGCTGGGAAAGGCTGTGGGGGGAAGTGGTGGCGGAGCCGGGAGTGGCGTCCGGGGACAGAGCCATGGGTCGGCTTCAGTTTTTGTGTGGCCCAGTTGATAAATCACCGTCACCCACTGGCTTGGGGGCAACCACCCTGATTCTCCCCAGTCCCCAGGCTCAGCAGCGTGTTGGGCATCATCTGCCGCGTCCTGCGTCTGCGACCTGCTGTAAAACACCACTTCTGTTTCTCTTGTCGCTTTTCCCCCCACTTTTCAGCTGTTCTGCTCCCATTAACGTTGATGGGAGCCGTGAGACCAAGTCTCCGAGCGCAGCACCGAAAATGGACCCCGGTACATAAGAAATACACAGCGTTATCTTTTCCCCCAGCCAAAGTTTTTTTTTCTTCTTTTTTTCTTTTTTTTTTTTTTATGAGATAATCTCTATTTCTCTTACCCTTTCTCCCCTGCCCCTTTTTTCTGCCAAACTCCAAATTACTGAATAAAAGTTTCATTATTACCTGGGTTTACTAAAAAAAAAAATTAAAAATATGATTTTCATTGAGGAGAATGGTGAATTTTAATAGGAGTGAAATGTCAGACACAGCTGGAGATGCTTTTTGAAAGCATCGGCATGTTCGGAGCGGCACAGGGACACCCGGCAATAATTATACCAGTGAGCCCCGGTTATTGGTGGCCGAGCAAGGGGACGCAGCGGTCAATTGCTTTGTTATTTAATGTGGCGCCTTTATGTTTCTAAGGTGCAATTATATATTAAAAGCATCTTTGCCTCTCCCAAGCGGCTAAATAATGGGCTTTTGTTGCTGCCTGGCACTTCTTGGTCGCAGGGTGAGGAGGAGATGCTCCTGGGGCTGCTCTTTGGGTACCAAGACCTTCTGGCTTCCCCCTGGCAGCGGAGAAAATGGGTGGGTTTTGGTGCATTGGAAAAAGCGATTTCACAGTGCCTGGTGGTTTGCTGCTGCTTTCGGCCCCGGGGGTGGTCATATTGCAGAGGGAGGGGAGAAAAAAAAGCATCTTCACTGCTGCGGGGGGGGACACCCGGTAACATTCCCACCCCCGAAATCAAGTCTCAACCTCCACTCTCCGAAGCATCTCGGCTTCACAAAGAAACCCGGCTCTTCCCTTCCTTCCTTTCTTTCTTTCTTTCTTTCTTTCTTTCTTTCTTTCTTTCTTTCTTTCTTTCTTTCTTTCTTTCTTTCTTTCTTTCTTTCTTTCTTTCTTTCTTTCTTTCTTTCTTTCTTTCTTTCTTTCTTTCTTTCTTTCTTTCTTTCTTTCTTTCTTTCTTTCTTTTTCTTTCTTTCTTTCTTTCTTTCTTTCTTTTTCTTTCTTTCTTTCTTTCTTTCTTTCTTTCTTTCTTTCTTTCTTTCTTTCTTTCTTTCTTTCTTTCTTTCTTTCTTTCTTTTTCTTTCTTTCTTTCTTTCTTTCTTTCTTTCTTTCCCCCAAGGAAAAATTGAGAGCTTTCAGTGAAATCGTCGATTTTCTGACAGCATATTAATTAATCACTGCTTTTTTCTTTTTTTTTTTTTCCCTCTGAAAGGCTGTATCTGCTGTCAAAAACCTTCGGGTTCTGCCGGCTGGATTCCCCACCGGCCGGGGGATGCAAAGGAGCAGTTTCGGGGGCTGCACTGCGTCTCCGAGCTTTGGCCATCCTCATTATTCTCACCCTCCTCTCCTTTCCCTCCTTTCCCTTGCAGGGGCGTCGAGTCCAGCTGTGCAGCCAGAGGAGGGCATTGACGCCGGTCCCCAGCTTCCCCACCAGAGGATGATCCGGGAGGTCCCCGGGAGCCCCGTGTCCCCCCCCCCCGAGCTGTGGTGTGCCCCCATGCCGGCCGGCCATACCCTGTCCTGTACATAACCAGTGAGATGTCTGTAAAACAGTTCACCCCTTGTAATTTTTATTTTTTTTGCCCTTCTCTCTCCCCCCCTGCCCCCCCCCAGCCTCAACCCTCCCTTCCCCAATTTGTTGATTGTGTTGAAATTGTCGGAGTTTGTAACAGTAACTTTCAGAGAATATTGTACTAAAGAGAAAATTGCACTCAATAAAAATGATGAAATAAGCCTGGTCCCTCTCCTTCCCCTTCCCAGCGCGGAGCTGGGTGAACGTTGGCCATGAATATTCATGTGGGCAGCTGGCAGCGCTCTGCTGCTCCTTGACTTACCTGGAGTTTTGCTGTCTACCAGATCCGGCTCTCCGCTTGGTAAATGAAGTGACTTTACTCCCGGCCATCCCTATTGGAGGTTGCTTGCTGCAAAAAGCCAGGGGAAGGAATTTTCTTGGCATGGGTTGGGTTTGTTTTTTTTTTTTTTTTTTTTTTTTTTCATGCGGAGCAGGTTTCAAAGCCCTGGTGTGTGATCACTGGGGGAAGCCCCGCTGGAGGTGCTGGCTGGGATGGAGATGCCGTCCGCACTGTGCGGGGCACGGCGGCTCCTCGCCTCCCCAGCCAGGCTTGAACCTGCTCGCCTTAAGGATTACTGTTAAATGGTTGCAGGAAAATGGATCCTTCTCGGGCATTTTATCCAGCTGGGACCACGCAGCCCGTCCAGGTGATGCTACCTGAGGGTGGTTGACCAAGGGGAACGTCCTCCATCCAGCGATGAGGGCTAAAACCGATAGATGTAGAGATATGCAACCACCACCCAGGTATTTTTGGGTTCAGAAAGAGGAGCTACTACTGCGAGAGCTTTTGAAGTGGGGGGGTACGGGCTTCCCGTGGGTTTGGGGTGAACTTAGAGGGAGGGAGGGAGGCTGGTCCAGCTGGAAGTGGGGCTGGGATGTCCCTGAGGTCTCTGCTGCCCCTGTAATTCTCCAATCAGTGGTACTGCTGATGCGGGGCTGTCTCAGGGCTGCTAGCAGGAGATCTTTGAGTTCTTGCTACATCTCTGTGGTCATTAAGAGCTGGGGGGTTTTGCTGTAGGGTTTTTTGAGCGAGTAAGTTCAACATGCTCATGGTGACGGCTCCAGGCAGGACCCTGGGCTCGCATAGGCACAGTGAGCTTTGCCTCACACTTTGTAGAATCATAGACTCATAGAATGTGTTGGGTTGGAAGGGACCTTTAAAGGCCATCTAGTCCAACCCCCCTGCAGTGAGCAGGGACAGCTTTAACTAGATCAGGTTGCTCAGAGCCCCATCAAGCCTGGCCTTGAATGTCTCCAGGGATGGGGCCTCCACCCCCTCTCTGGGCAACCTGGGCCAGTGTCTCACCACCCTCATTGTAAAGAACTTCCTAACATCTAACCTAAGCCTGCCCTGCTCTGGTTTAAAGCCATTGCCCCTCATCCTATCGCTACAATCACACACAGGGGGAGAATGACAAGCCCAAAGTAACTGTTTTTTTGGGGTGTTTTGGGTTTTTTTTGGCCAGGCCCATCCTGACGAATGAAACCAGAGCGCCTCTGCTGTAAAACCCAGGCTCCCGGCAGGTCTTTGGACACATGAGATGCAAATGGGCAGTGGCTGACGGAGGGCAGAGCTGAAGTTGTTTGGTGTCCTTAATTGAGTAGATTCTTGATTTAATGGGCTACTGGTGGGGTTTAAATGAACGTTCACGTTCCTTGAATCCTCTGGGATTTGGGGCGCAGCGAAGGGTATATCCCTTACACAGGTCGCCCTGAGGTTTTTCCCATTAAGTAAGCAAAAGACATTTCCAGCCAGCGCTTAACGTTCCCAAAGCGCCTTGTCTGGTAATGGCATTTTAATAGGGTCGGGAGGAGCCCTGCTGACAGTTTGATGGCTTAATGGGGCTGGGAAGGACTGTGGGGTCTCCGGCAGGTCCCAGGGTGGTCCCCCTGGAGCCTCGCCTCGCTGATCGGGGTTTATACGCCTGCAGGCTCTGCCCACGGCGATTTTGTTTTCCCCATGGGGTAACCGGTGGCCAGCTTCGCCTGCATACGAGCTGGAATGAGATGTTGCTCACCAAGGCCACACAGAGTCCAAAAAACTTTTCCTGAGCTTTGAATATAGACACAGGCGGCTGTCACAGCCAGGAGGGAGGCTAACTCGCAAAATGAAAAATCTTTCCTTAATGGCTCTTGGGTTTGAAAAATGGGAGCAGTGTGTTGGCTCCAATTACCCTGCAGCAGCTCCCAGAAATTTCAATATACCTGATGCTCCGGCACACCAGCTTGGTGCCAGCCCAATTCAGTCACCGTCGAGTAGAGTAACTCCTCATTTACCCCACCGCAGGCAGAAAATTGAGCCGCGGCCGCTCTGGGCAGGGGACAGCAGGAGGAGCCGGCTCCCCAGGAGGGACGACGCTCCATGGGGTGCAATGGGGGGCTACCCCGGTGGGGTCATCCATGAGTTCTGGTGGGAGACACTTGCTTTTGAGAGGCAAAATGCTCCCTGCAAACAAGGCACGGGGCATTGCTCTGTCCTAGGGGAAGAGAGGAACAGGGTAGGTACCAGCTGCACAGAGACGTGGGAGTGAAGGAGGGGGAGGCCGGAGACACACACGGCCACAGCCTGGACTGCATCCCCAGCAGCGTGGGCAGCAGGGCGAGGGGGGGATTCTGCCCCTCTGCTCCACTCGGGGGAGACCCCCCTGCAGTGCTGCCTCCAGCTCTGGGGCACCAACAGCAGAAGGACACGGAGGTGTTGGAGCGGGGCCAGAGGAGGCCCCGGAGATGCTGGGAGGGCTGGAGCCCCTCTGCTGTGAGGACAGGCTGAGAGAGCTGGGGGGGTTCAACCTGGGGAAGAGAAGGCTCCGGGGAGACCTTCGAGCCCCTTCTAGTCCCTAAAGGGGCTCCAGGAGAGCTGAGGAGGGCCTCTGGATCAGGGAGGGGAGCCATGGGATGGGGGGAAGGGGTTTACACTGAAAGAGGGGAGATTTAGATCAGATATTAGGAAGCAATTGTTCACTCTGAGGGTGGTGGGACACCGGCCCAGGTTGGCCAGAGAAGCTGTGGCTGCCCCATCCCTGGAGGTGTTCAAGGCCAGGTTGGACAGGGCTTGGAGCAACCTGGTCTGGTGGGAGGTGTCCCTGCCCAGGGGATCTTTAGGATGATCTTTAAGGTCCCTTCCAACCCGAAGCCTTCTGTGATTCTATGGTTCTATGATCCCCCGTCCTCTCCCACCTCCCCTCCCTCCACCGCTTGGCAATGAAAGACAAATAAAAGACAAGCCCGAGAGGACTATAGGCTGAATTGTAATTGGAGCAATATGGTCCAATTATAAAGTTATGTGCCAACCCACATTAAATGGCAGCATCTGCTGGAATTATTGGAGGTGCCTCGGCGCCTGTTACAAATGGTATGTTTTTCCTGGGGGACAAGCTGGGCTGGCTGTGGCGGTGCTGCGGAGCCTGTGCCGGAGCGGGGAGGGCTCAGATAGAGCGGGGCTGAGGCTGCTGCCATCTCGAAATCTCCTCCGGGCCCCACGGGAAGGATTTTGGGTGATGCTCTCAAGAAAGCCACCTCCTGTCCCCAGCCAAATGGCCTGTTTCTATATATCAGGCCACACCGCGTACACCTCCAAAGCAACAGGCATGAACATGTGTGTGTGTTCACAGCCACACGCACTCACAGCTCGCATCCTCCCTGCGCAACACGGTGCTCGGGATGGGGCAGCAGTTGCTTTTAGCTGATTTCCAGTTACTGCCCTGATTAAACCTTCCTAGATTACCTGGGGGTTGGACTAGATGGCCTTTAAGGGTCCCTTCCAACCCAACACATTCTATGATTCTATGACCTCTCACCGTCTCCAAAGCCACCACCAGCACCAGGATCCGCCACCCCCAGCCCTCTTTCAGAGCTGGCTGGGCAAGTCCTTGGTGGGATTGCTTCTGGCATGAGGACAGTGGTGCATCTCGGTGATGGGATTGCCCACAGCATCCCCTGTGCTGGCGCCGCTGGGCATGATGAGCAAGGCAATGAGCAAATCGATAGCAACAGCATCGGCTTTGCGACGCCGCTCCTCTGCAGAGGGTGTCACCAGGCATTTTGCACGAAGCTCCCCATGACATGCTGTCACCCGGCTAACTGAGCAAAGGGGTCCTCCTCCTGGGGTTCGGGCAGGAGGGGAGACAGCATTGAGCTGTGAGGTGGGCTCCTCTGCCCCTCCATCAGCGATGGAGAGGATGCAGGATGCTTCCCTGCAGGACTGGCACCCGCCTGGCCCTGGAAGAGTGGGCAGTGCTTTCTGCTGCAAAGTGCAGCAGGGTGAACCTGGGTGGGACACTGTGTCTGCTCCCACCCTGGCCTAGGGTACTGTCCCTGCTGGGGACGCTGGTGCTTCCTTGCTGGCCCCCCTCTACCCAGGTGGGGCTGGGGAGAGGGTTAGCTTCAGCCCGGCTCACGTAGGAGCAGCACTGGGAAGCCCTTATTTCTGGTGACACACACGCGGGAGGGCTAAAGGTGGGGGTCTGGGGGCTCGGCAAGGGACCTGGCGCAGGCTGCTGCCCTCTCCCCAGCCAGCTGCCACCCAAACCACACGGAAAGCACAAAGCTGGGCTCCCCAAAACCCCGAAATATCCCTCGCGTCCCGGCGCTACGAGCTGGTCATTCATTACCCCAGCCCAGAGGAGGTTTTTCTCCCCACGCGGCACCGGAACTGCTCCCGAGCCTTTCATACCAGGCACAGCTCATGCATTATTTACCGCATGTCTTCCCGGCACTGCGCCACGCTCCGAATTATTCATTTCCCTCGTGGGCTTTTTCCATGGCTCTCTAATCAGAGTTTCTTAGTTCTTTATAAACACTAATGAATTTATTTCCCGATGCCCTTATGAGGGAGATGGGGTATTACATGTTCTTTTACATGCAGCAAGCTCCAGCACGGATTTGGGGGCTTTAAAGCCAGGCAGGCGCCCCGGGAGGCCAGGAGCACCAGTTTACTGTGGACCAGTTGTTTTTGGTACCCGGTGTGTTCAGAGCATCACAGAGTGGCTGCGGGGGCTCAGCGGATGATGCCCACCACGGTGCTGGTCCCCACTCATCGTCCATCCCGGCAGCACCTTCCTCCTCGGGGAACCCTCCTCTCTATTTAGCATTTATTTGAGTGCTTGGTCCTGCAGGCACAGGGGTGGGTATCACCTGCGGTGACTCCACCACAGGGAAGCCCCTCTGCGTTAACGCTGCAGAAGAGGGTGCAGCTCTGCACACCGGATGGGTCGGTAATCGCTCCGCCAAAACACATCCAACTACAGGGCACTGACGCCAGGGTTCTGCTGGGAGGCATCCCAGCCTGTCCCGAAAGCAGCTCCTGACCAGCGAGGGTCACCAGACAGCACACACATGCAAGTTCTTAAAACAAATGTAATCATGAAGCATAAAACCACCTCAGCAACTTCATCTGCCACCATGGGATTTTACCCCAGGACAAGTCAGGGGGATATCCTGCGGGTTGTTAATCCGGGACCCGCTGTTCCCAGCACAGGCGCGGAGCTCAGGTCCATGCGTGGCTGTACCAGCAGCCCCAGGCTCGCCCATGGGCACGCTGGATTACAGGAGCATCCCATCCTCCCCTGGTCCCCGTTCCTGTTGGCTGCTGCAGGCATTCCTTGGTAAGCTTCCCTCCCCTCTTCTCCACTTTCTGAGCTGCACCAGGGTCAACAGACATTATTAGAACCTCTTTTGCGGGTGCCCTGCCCTTCAGCACTCCTGGTGCCCCCCAGGCTCCTTGCCTTCCCCAGCTGTCTGTGTTCCCGTGCACAAATCCAGGCTGGATGGAGAATGGACTGAGGCAGCCCTGAGGAGAAGGACTTGGGGGGTGTTGGTGGATGAGAAGCTTAACATGAGCCGTCAACGTGTGCTGGCAGCCCAGGAACCCCCCACAGTCTGGGCTGCATCCCCAGCAACATGGGCAGCAGGGCAAGGGGGGGGATTCTGCCCCTCTGCTCCACTCGGGGGAGACCCCCCTGAAGTGCTGCCTCCAGCTCTGGGGCCACCAACAGCAGAAGGACACGGAGCTGGTGGAGCGGGGCCAGAGAAGGCCCCGGAGATGCTGGGAGGGCTGGAGCCCCTCTGCTGTGAGGACAGGCTGAAAGAGCTGGGGGGATTCAGCCTGGGGAAGAGAAGGCTCTGGGGAGACCTTCGAGCCCCTTCCAGTCCCTAAAGGGGCTCCAGGAGAGCTGAGGAGGGACTCTGGATCAGGGAGGGGAGCCATGGGACGAGGGGGAACGGTTTTACACTGAGAGGGGAGATTGAGATGAGATCTGAGGAAGAAATTCTTCACTCTGAGGGTGGTGAGGCACTGGAACAGGTTGCCCGGAGAAGCTGTGGCTGCCCCATCCCTGGAGGTGTTCAAGGCCAGGTTGGACAGGGCTTGGAGCAACATGGTCTGGTGGGAGGTGTCCTTGCCCAGGGCAGGGGGTGGCACTGGATGGTCTTCAAGGTCCCTTCCAACCCAAAACAGTCTGTGATTCTATGATTCCCCAGCACAGTACAAGATTTGCTCCCTCCTCCACACACCGCTGGATGCATCTGGTTTTGTTTTGCACGCTGAAGGCTCAGTATAGAATCATAGAACGGTTTGTGTGGGAAAGGACCATTAAAGGCCACCTAGTCCAACGTCCCCTGCCCTGGGCAGGGACACCTCCCACTAGATCAGGTTACTCGGAACCCTGTCCAACCTGGCCTTGAACACCTCCAGGTATGGGGCATCTCCCTCCTCTCTGGGCAAGGGTCTCACCACCCTCAGCATACAAAATTTCTTCCTTATATCTAGCCTGAATCTCCCCTCTTTCACTTTAAAACCATTGCCCCTTGTCCTGTCGCTACAGGCCCTACTAAAAAGCTCAGTAATACTGGCGTGGCACCCAGCTGCCACCTCCCTGGGCAGGCTCACAGCCCTGGCACACGGGGAAGAGGAGTCAGTCACCCAGGAGGCTCCTGCAGAGGAGCTACATCTGTCCCCATGCACGGTGGCAGCACGCACACCACCATGTAGCAGCAGAGCTGCATTCATGTTCTTGAAGAGACTGGAAATGGGTGTTTGCTGCTCCTCAGGAGGCTTCCTCTGGTTCGGGGTGCAGCATTGCCCACCTCTTCCTGCAGAGACGTCCCTCGGCTGCTGACGCCTTGGTCCAGCTCGGCCCCGTGGAGGCCACAGCTCCCCCCGGCACCCCGCAGGCTGAACACCCCCACAGCACAGCCCAGCAGCGCTAATTAGTTTAGGCTCGCAGGCGACCTTGCCTGTCACAGAGGCTTATTAGCGCGGCTCAGCGCCACGTGAGTCGGGGTCGGCACTCCCGGCCCCGAGCTGGTCTCTGGCTATCGCACGCATCACACCCCAATTAATAAACCCTCCCCAAGCTAAAAACAGTGATGACCTGACACCTCCCACCCCGCTACACACTGTTTCTCTCCACACCCCTGGTCAGGTCAGTTTCGGGCTTAGCAGGAGGGAAAAACTTAAAAGAAAGGGGTCCAGCAGGGCACCAAGCGGAGGGACGTGCACAGGGAGCAACCTATAGCTGAGTGTGGCAGAAAGTTGCCAACTCAGCGCAGAATGAGGCCACCTAAAGAACTGCAGAATCACAGAATGCTTTGTGTTGGAAGGGACCTTAGAGACTACCCAGTGCCACCCCCTGCCCTGGGAAGAATCCGAGCACCCTCCCCTCCATCCTCCCGTCTCCCCATCAAATGCGAACAAATGTCCTTCTCCTTTCTGAAGCTGCACCCACCAGTGCTTGGGCTGTGGGTGAGCTGTGGGCCAGCCCGTGGCCGTGCTGCCTGTCCCTCTTGTCACGCCGTGCTGTCCCCCTGTCACGCCGTGCACAGCTGTCCCACCAGCAGCACGCCCGTGATGCTGTGGAGCTCCAACGCCTGCCCCCCCCCTCTCGGCGAAGCCGCCTGCGAGACGCCGCGTTCATTAGAGCAGAGACACCCACACGGATAGCCATGACAAGCAGCAATTAATGTGCTGACAAAATAAAAGTTTTGAGCTGTTTTGCAAATATTTTTGAAGCCCCGATACAGCAGCAGAAGTGGGCGTAATTACACATAAAAATGTATCTCCTTTATAGTCTTTTAATTATCTACTCAGGTGAAGCATAATTTGAGGGGAAAAGCTTTAAATCTGATCATTTCTAATAATAAAAAATGAGGGGGGAGAGTGTTATTTTAATGTAATTAAGAGAAGATACAGCTGGATGGATGGGCTGGAGAGCAGGATCTGTGCTGTGCTCCGGAGACCTTGGGCTCTGCTCCCTTCCCTATCCCCATCCACGTCCTTTCTCCTCACTGGGCAGTCTGTTCATACCGTGCTAGGAATAGGTTTCTATTCACAGGTGGTGCCAATACGACTATGTGCCAATACGATTAACTAGTCCTGTCATCAGCCTTCCCAAGCCCAGCCTGGCCAGGATGTGCCCTGTAAAGCCTGGGACCATTGATGGACCACACCTGAGGCTTGTCTGCTCTTGTAGACCACTCTCCAGCCACTGGTCAGCAGAGCCTCTGGAGGCCAAGGTGGGACTGTGTGTTGTACTGGGGGAAAGGGATGGGGAACGACCATCCAGCCGGCAGGGCAGTGTCTGCTGGGGTGGAAATGCCATAAGAACACTTGGGATCAGATGGGTTGGGAAGCTGAACGTTAGAACTAGTGATGCTAAAGCTACCTGATAGATGGTCTTTGTCCATCTTCTTGCTTCCCATTAGGTGGTTATTTTGCTCAGCAGGTTCATCTTGCTCGGGGAGCAGACAGGCTGGGCACCTCCCAGGACTCAGGACTCCTTGCTGGGGACCAAGGTGCCCACACCAGTGGGGGCAACTACGGTGCTCCAAGCTGAGACCTGCGTTAAATCTGGTTCCAGGGCTCTAGCTTCTGCCCAGCATAGGCTTACCTGAGACACTAACCACTAACTGTTTCCTTCCCCCTCTGCCACTTCAGCTTCTGAGCTGCTGTTGGGTGAGGCATCTTCTAAAATAAGTCATTTCCATCCAGTCTGCTGTAATGCGCAGCTTTCCAAGGGAGGAACGAGTGCTGAACTTTATTTTTCTTACAACGGCTCCTCAGAGCCCCAGATAAGACCAAAACCTGGCTCTTCTGCGCTGCATGCTCCACAAGGGCGGTACGTGTCCTGCAGAGCCCGCAAGCAGAGCAGATGATCCATCTTCCAGGGAGGAAAGCTGAGGCACAAGGGGATGACGTGACTTTTCCAGGAGCCTGAACGCAGTCGGTCCCAGGGATGCCGCAGGTGCTGGTGTAAGACACACTGCTCCCTGCGTTCACATCTCCCGGGGACCCAGCTGGCAAATGGGGAAAACCAGGCTGTTTTGCACTGTGCACAAGCCCTCCCAGACAGCCAGGAGGCCTTACTGCCTATCTATCTGTGCCGCTCCTGTTATCATGAATGTCAAGCGCTTTACAAACAGAGGTATTAAATGTCAGATCCCGTCCCTTACAAGCCCTGCTTGTAATTGGAATGCTCAGACATGCTCGGTGGTCATCTTGCTCCCGTTTCCTTCCTCTGATAAGCGGTGTCCCTTGTCCCACTGTGTTCTGAGCGGTGCTCTTTACCCCGCTCTGGACCTTCATCCTACCCTCTTCATCCTCCCTCCCTGACAACGGAAAATATGTAGGGTCAGATCTCCACCTGGCCCCCGGCTTTGGGAATGGTAACCTGCATTTTGGGTGAGGTGTTCAGATGCCAGTGGCTCTGCTCCCTCCCTGTACTGGTGCCTTTAACCATCAGACCCAAGCCCTCCCTTGCAGCTGTGTCCAAGCGAGCTCCTCTCCTCAAAAGCTCCAGGCTCCAGCCTCCCTACTGCTGCTCCAGGGTTTCTTGTGTGGTTTTGCCCTAGCTTTTCACTTGGGTGAGATGAGTTTTTTCTGCATGCGTCGAGTGGCTTTTCTCCCTTCCTGGTTTTTTTTTTTTTCTATCAGTTCCCTGTATTTGCTATTGTTTTGGATAATGATGCTGCTCAGGGTGGCCCAGCAGTGCTCTGGTTTGTGCCCTCAGGGGGGATAAAAAGGTTTCCCCATCCCTACGTTATTTCTTCCCACCCTGGTACCGTGCGAGTCCTTTTCCCATGCCTGGCCATGAGAATGGCCACCAGCTTTCCACTGGCTTGTCCTTGATGTGAAAGCTCCCCCCAGGAACAAAGAACGTGCCACCTCCGAGCGCGTGGGTGACAGGAACTGCTGAGCCGTGTCCCATTCGGTGCCTTTGAGACGGGCTTTCTCATTTCCATCGTGGCATTGACACAGTAAAATAATACATAAAATACACACAATAAATTAAAGCAAATACGGCAGGCCGGTGCCCAGAAATTTGGAACTTGCTGCATGCTTGGCGTGGGCTAACAAGATGCATTTTAATAATTACAAATGAACCTGTGGCCAAAAGAGCCTTTACTGAGCACACCTGTAATGAATGCTGATGGCGCCGCTCCCCACAGAATGCTGATAATCACATTTGCTAGCGCATTAGAGCTGATTTAGGGGTAAACAATAGCTTCCATCTGAATTTGTTTTACAACCTATTGGCTGTAGCAGGTAGCTTTTTCTGTTATTGAAATATTTGTAAATATTTTACCAGGCCTTCACACTGCAGTTGTTTGTTGGGTTTGTTGGGTATTGTTTTTTTTTTTTTTAAATTTTATTATTTATTTCTTGTGAATTGACAATTGCCTTCACCCTCCATATAACCCGAGGAGCTCACGGTTGTTTCCCCCTCTCTCCATCCTTTGTTAGAATAATTGTTCTTCCCACAGTGACTGCCGCATGGTTTGTAAGCTTATTTCAGGCTCAACTGTGGGGATTAGTGATAACACTGCCTATTGTGCGAAGGTTCATATTATTTAAAATTGGAACTAGAACAAAGGCAATTCAATTCCAGTTCCTCGCTGTATGGGTAAAATAGCATTTGCCGACACTGTCCAGGAAATGCAAGGTACGAGCTGAGTTTCTGCCTGTCTTGTGGCCAGTGAAGGGAGTTTTGTACAGCTGGGCATCCTTCATTCAGAGTCAGAGCTTGGGCAGGGGGGGAGACTGGTTTTTCCTTGGGTTGCCCCTTCCCTGGTGGTTGTTATTAATGTCCCGTTAAGCACCGCCGTCGACCTGTAGATCTCCAAGTAGCTGGTGCAGCAGGAAGGGGACGTGGTGTTGCAGTGGAAACGCTCAGGTTTTAATTTCTCTTTCCGGCTTCCAGGGTAGGGTCTGGGGGGCATTTTGATAGCAATGGCAATTCCACACCGTCAGGTAAGAGCAGGGCCAGGGCCGCTCCCAGCTCTGGTGGCCACAGCTCGTCTCGCACACACAGCCCTGGTGTAGCTGGGCTTCTGCTCAGCCCCTCAGCTGGTAGCCCCTTCCCCGTTCTGCATGGCAGTACCACGAGCCCAGGTCTCCAGCAAATAGCCCATGGTGTATATGTGTGGGTGGACTTCATGATCCTAAAGGTTTCTTCCAGCCTAGATAATTCTACGGTATATGCTTTAAGTCAGGAATGCATTAGACGGAGTTTGTGTCCTCTTGGTGCGTGCAGAGCTGGTGTCCTTGGGCATCAGGTGCCTCTTGGAAGGTCTTCTCCTGGCCTGGTTGGACCAGAGGAGCTTGTGGCAGGGCTGCGTGGTCGTTCCGTCCCTTGTGATGGGGAAGGCTGAGAGTGTGAGGAGGTCCCAGGCTGGTGTGGTGGCAACGTTGGCCTCTCTTGGACTTCTCCCTTGGGATTATGCAGTCCCTATCCCTGGCAATTCATGTCTTTGCTCTTTAGAATTCATTTTGACTTTGAGGGACAAAAGAAAGATACTGCTGTCACTCCTTCCATGGAGCTTCTACAGCCATTGAGGTTCTTACTATAGTATTTTTGTCAGCAGCAGTCAGCCCTCTGCTCAGCTCTCCCTCTCCCCCATCTCCAACCCACCCAGGGTGGCATCAAAGTCCTGCATTCCATACACCCCGCATGCTGGCTTCTCATTCAGGCTGGGAGATGCCTGCTGTCACCTACCCTGGCCACTGCTGGTCCATAACCTGCCCATCATCCTCCTCTCCTGCCCCCAGCAGCAAAAGGAGCAGAGAGCGTGGGGCGTGTGGGTGTGCACGGGGGGCGGTGAGAAACCCCAGACACACAAAAGCTGGAGGAACAACCAGCAGCTGTAACCCTGGCAACTGTGTCTCAGGATTTGAATGTAATTATACCTCGAACGTGATAAACACTCCGAAGGACTCCTTATGCAGAGATCATACTAAACAAGTCTTTGAAATTGCCCTCATCAAATATTGATAGAGGGAGAGTTTTAAAAAAAAAAAAAAAAAAAAAAGGAAAGAGAGAGAGAGAAATGGCGAATTCTTCTTGCTTTTGCCCATGGGCCATGGGTTAATGGGGATCTGTTGGTTTATCACTGCGGTGCCAGCCCCACCGAGAGCTGCAGCACACAGCAAAATTAAAAGCGGGGGCGGGGGGATAAGAGAAATAAACCCATCAGATGAGGCAGCCACATCGATTGGCCTTTTGCTTTATGTTTGGCACGCGGGAAAGTGATCTCAATAAACAGCATTTATCTTGCCTGGCCAAAGGAGGGAAGTTTTAATTCCTGGGAGGGGGAGCGGGCAGAGGGGAAGGGGTGTTTCTGAGGTCCCTTCAGGGTGGGGGTCTGTGTTGGGCAGCAGAGCGCCGGAGACAGGGATCTCCTCCCACCTGTGGGTTGGGAGACCCCAGGCAGAGTGTTTTCCGTAGGGAGAGCGGGTCGCAGTCCCGGGTTGTTTCCAGTGCCCGTGGAGCAGGAGGCATCCCCGGGACCGGTGGTGCTGGCTCCATGCTGCAGCCGTGCCGTACTGGGATGCTCTGGTACTCATTTCTCCTTGCTGGTACTCATCTCCTGCCAGCGTCCTCTGGCCTTGGAAGAAGTACACCGGGGAGAGTCCCCAGCTCTGGCAGGGTGGGAAGAGAGGGAGCTCCATTTCCACCCTCTCCTTAAGCCCAGTAGGTGCAAGGGGTGTGCTTCTTAAAAAACACCATCTTGAGTTGTGTCGGGACCGGCTGTCGTGCTCGGCAGATGCCCTACCAAATGCTTAGAGGAGGTTCAGTCAGCAGAGCAGCTTCTTGTCTCTCGAGCGACCTCCCAACAACGCATGGGACTGGGAACACAACGGGCGAAGAACCACCCTGCACAGAAAAAGGGAGCAGCTAAACCTTCATCAAAACGCTCTGGAGATGCGGAGGAGGATGAGAGGAGAGGTAACAGCTCTTGACTCTGGTTCTCTAGGCAGGAGAAAGAAGGCTGGAGAGAGTTAACTCCGCTGAATTGCTGGTTGTGAGGTACTCGGTGCTTTTATGAGCTTGCATTTAATGCAGAGAAGAGGCAAACAGTCAAGCACGTGGGAGTCCTTGCTGCGGTTCTGGTGGATGGGAGTGTTGAATGCTGGACCATAGCTGACTGCCACCAGGACTGATGGAGACCAGGAGGTCAGGGAGTCTTTGTCTTGTCTGCTGGGGCAGTGGTGCCGATGTCCTGTCTTGGTTTCACGTGACTGTAGGTTGTATCACTCGGTGTTTGCAGAGAAAACCTGAGCAGCAGAAAAAGAGGCAGCAGCTGACATCTGGATGGGAACCATCGGTGAAGCAGTGGCCAGCGCTGTGGCCAGGGTGACCGGGAGCACAGCCAGAGAGCAAACGAGACGCTTCAGCATTTTAGTATGGATGAGGGAGGCATGGTGGGGTCACCATGTGGAGAGCTGTACATCCCTGGTGGCAAAAAAGCCCCCAGCTGCACACTCTTATTTTCTGGCAGGCCTGGCTGAACCGGCACTTAAAACCCACCCCTTACCATTCTCAGAAGGGACCTGGCAACTGTCTCCTGAGCAAGAAGAAAACCACTTTTCAGCTCCAGCCACCCACATCTGTGAAGTCCATCGGATGCCAAGAGATGTGCCAGGAGAGATGAAGGTTTTCCAGCCTGGGACCAAAGAGGAGTGGCCCGCCATCCAAGTGAAGACCTCTGTGACCATCGATGCAGTGCCCCTAGCTCTGTTCCATGGCAACCACGCCGCCAGTGCTGTCTGCTGGAAAGAGCAGGCAAAGTGATGGCACACGGACACTGGAGGCTTATGGAGAACTGCTGGTTATTTTATGGGCTGCTTATAAACAGTTGGAAACCCCTGTGATGCCAGTGCTAAGGTACAATTGATGTAGCTGGGAGAAGAAATACGGGGGAGCTGCCCCTCTAAAGGATTCTTCCCAGGTTGCTGGGGTTGCTGATGCAGCGCAGAGGATGGCTTCATGCCGCACAAGTCGGCTGTGACTCAGGCTTGGGCAGCGGTGGGTCTGTTAGACCCCATGGTGCCGGGAGATGATTGCTGAGCAGCGTGGAGCGTGTCGGAGGGAGAACACTGCAGGTTTCTTCTGGAAAGTCTTTTACAAGCGATTTAAAGAACACTGCACTAAGCCCACAGCTGCTCTGCCTCCTGCAGAGCTGCTGTCTGAAGTAGTTCCCCATACAAGAAGAGACTGGCGCGGATCCCGTATAGTCCATGTGATGGTGGCCACTTGCTGTCCACTGGACCAGTGAGGAGGGGTCTGGACAACATTTTGCATCCGAAGCCTTTGAGGAGGGATCCAGATGGTGTCTGCATCTCTTGTTTATCGGAGTAAGAATAAATAAAGAAACAAAATAACAAAGAGCAATCTCAGTCTTCCTTTCCCACTGAAAATTACCATGAATTCCCCTTTCTGGAAGGGGAGGAAGGAAGTTGGGTTCCTACGCAGCACCCCTGTAGAATGCTCCTGCCATGGGCAGAAGATGCCAATGGCTGCACAGAGCCTTCCCAAGGGAGAGTCGCTGCATCACGGAGCTGTGCAAGGTGCGAAGAGGAAGGGCGAATATCACCCAGGGTGTGTGCAAGGAGGAAACATCCACTGACGTTAAAAACGATGCTTTGACCTTTGTGGAAGAGCTGTTTGCGTGAGGTGGCCGGGGTGCGGTGAATCTTTAACAGAACAGCTGAATTCTTGGGCTGAGCCTGGCAGAGTGTCCCGGCAGAGGAGCTGCGGCTCCCAGGAAGGCTCCCGGAATTCACGCTTAGATGGTTCCTTTAAAGGTTAATTCTCCCTGACAGCACCTGGAATAAGAAACCTGGAGTGCTCGGAGGGAATTTGACCCCACTACAAAGCGTCTTCGTGTTTGTGGGTTTTTTTTGGTCTTTGTTTTTCAAATGTTAAAATTTGCTCTTACTCATTTCTTTAGAGGGACTGGGGGGGGAACCCAAAGCTCCCAGCTTGCCCCCCAGTGCAGAAGCACAAAGAGCATGCCGTTCCCGGAGCCGGCGGTGGGGCAGGCTGCGCTTCCCCCTGCTCCAAGGGGGCAGGAGAAAGAGCTCCCGCAGTCATCTTTTCTTTTTTTTTTTTTTTTTTTCTTTTTCTTTCTTCTCCTGAAGAGTTGCATTGTTAAAGCCTTCCTCAGGGAAATCCAGGGAGCGTAATTGCTCTGGTCTGACTCCGCCCGCTGAGCCGCTTGAATTAAGTGGGTGTTTCGGCATCCTGAGCGGAGCCTTGTGGGAAGTGACCTTTGCCTTCCGCCGTCGCACTCTGCAACCTGCCGCTAATTAGGATGGAGAGAACACTCCTTTGTTTTCAAATACTGGTTTACCTCCATCTTTGCTTTCTGCCAGGAGCTGCCCGGCGTGACTCGGTGCATAATGAAGGGGGCACAGCAGATGGTAGTGCTCCAGCACCGCGAAACTCCACTTTTAACACCCTGAAGCTGAGCGGGAGGGAGAGGCCGGGCTTCGAACCGCTTGCTGAGTCTATTAACGGCAAAGCCTCTCATTAGCCAGCCTTGGAATTGACGTCTGAAACGATGTTTTGTTTTTTAAAAAAAAAAAAAAAAAAAAAAAAAAAAGAAATTTAATTTCCATGGCTTTCATTCAGTATTTGCAAACTTGGGAGGCCGGAATGAAGAGGGGCGTTAATGAAGTCTGCGGAGATGTGCAGGGCTTGGGGCAGGTGTCAGGCTGGTCTGCAGCCCTTGGAAGAGACGGGTTTTGCCCGCTGTTGGACCATTCACTGGGGTCATCTGTCCTCTCTAATGGGCTGAGAATTGCCGGGCACTGGTGAAAGGGGGATGGGGAATTTCTGCTTTTTGGAAAGCACCTTGTTTCCAAACTTAAAAAAAAAAAAAAAGTGACAAAGTTGATGAAGTCTTCAAAGGTAAAAGTCAGCACCTCCCCTGTGGGAGAAACTGGAATATGGGGCACTTAGAGGTTTTAAGCCAAATTTGCTCTTAAAGAGGATTAGTTAAACTATGTTAAATTTCTGTGTGAACGCCTTCATTCAAATGTAATCCGGTTTATCGTAAGTTGCTTTGGAAATGAGTTTGATAAACCCAATTAATGTCACTTCAATTCTGAGCGAGAGCACCCCTAGGGATTTACCAACTTTGAAGTAATCCACTTTAAATTCACAACTTCAACCAACATGTCCAAACTTTATCTCGTGCTCCTCGTGAGGGAGCGGTTAGCCACATCCGCTGACAAGCAAGTGTGCCCATAAGGAACCCGATAGATTTATTTGGACAGGTGAAAGACTTCTGCCTAAGCTCTAGAGATGTGTAGAACTCAATTCTTCTGAGGCATGTTGGATCAAGGGCACCCACCCCCAAAAAGCATTGGGCACAGGAGTCAGCCAAGCAGCAGGTTGGAGGTGTGGGCTCCAGACGGTTCAGCTCCCAGGAGGACATCTGCGCAATGCAAAAGCACGTCTTCAGGCAGTGGCTACTGCAAACCGTGTGGCAGTGGGCTAGCGCAGCCCTTGGAGACCTGTGGTCCTGCTGGGCAGGAGCTCAGTGGAGTGGGAGTTTGGAGGCAATGCCTGGTGGGCTGAAAAAGCAGCTCCTCGATGGGCAGAGGCCACCCTCTGGCTGCCTGTTGGTGACCAAGGGGGTTGCTCCGATGTGGCCAGCATGGGAGCACCTGTGAGAAGGAGAGGACAAGACTTTGCTGTCACCTTTCAGCCTTGTCGTGTGGGGGCTGTTGAGAGTAAGGCTGTGGCAGCCCCTGCTCTTCCCAAAAGCAGGAGGGAGAACGCTTCAGGTTGTGTGTAAATAAAGTGCTGTGGGCTCATCGTCATGTCCAAAGGCGCCAGACATGCACCTGGGCAAATAGCCGGCATGCTCAATCAAGCAGAGGGCACCTCCGTGCGAAACGTTGCTTGTCGTGCAGATCTGTGCACGCTCCTCTGCTCTCGCTGGGCTGTGGGATTGCCTCCAAATAGGAACACAGTACCCTCATGGTGCAGGGCAGCAGAAATGGAAGCAGAGAGAGCAGAAGGTGTGTTGCCCTGGGATCAGCCAGGGGCCAAGACCTTCCTTTGGTGAGTACTGTGGCAGGGGTCTGGTCCCTCCCGGGCAGGTGGTGGGGCAGCTCTTGGCTGGAGCAGGAGGAACATATGAGCAGCTGAAGCACTGGGAAGAACTGGGACGTGTCAGGCAGTTGAGCAAATACTCTGTGGAGTACAACGTGATGGAGAATGTGGGGTGGAAACTGAGTAATCCACCCTACAGGGACCTCGGGACAGCATGTCACGCCAGCTCAGCCTCAGCACCGTTCTGCAGCGCGGTGATGTCCAGGCTTAGGGGGTCTTAGGAAGTTGGCTCTGCTGCCGCGCTGGCCGCAGGCTGGCTGCCTGCACGGAGCAGAGCAGATGATCAGATGGTGTCAGAGTGGAACCGGCTCAAAGCTAACAACCACAGGAATGGTTGTGCTGCTCTGGACCCGAGCCGGCTCTGCTGGAGCTACTTCAGCTGCTTCTGACCTGCTTGGGCAGCCCCCAGCCCAGGCCACCTCCTCGCAGCAGATGGAGAGGTGACTGTGCTGCAACCTCTGCCAGGCCCCCCCCGTGTTCTGTGTTCACTAAGTCATACCCAGGGAGCAAGGGCTGACGCAGGCTCCTGCTCTGCCAGTATTATCTGACGTGAGCTTTCTAGGAATCGCCGCTCCACGAGGAAAGTGCCTGGCAGAGCAGGGCACAGGCCGAGTTGCCTACCTGCCCTCCCCTTTGCCCATCTTCAGTTTTCCTTCTGTCCCTAGATTCCGCCGAGAGATACTGAAGCTTGGATAGAAGCGCCGAGTTGGCAACTTTTAATATTGCTGAAACATAATCAGCTTTTGCTTCTACAGCAATTAGCATGTTATTACCCATAATGTTTTGCATGGCAATTTTGTTGTAAACATTTGTACTAATTCACCATAACCTAATTATTTTTATGACATGTAATTATGAAACATTTTTGGAGGAGGAATGGTTTAATTTTCTATTTATACCATTATTTCCTGGAAGTGTCAGATATTTTTAACATCAGGAAATAGCGTCTCCCCCCTTCCCCAATTAGACTTTTCTATTTAATGCCTCAACTTGCCCAGATAGCGCGGTAGCTGGGACCACGCTCTTACGGAGATGAGTGATGGATTCCAGGAGAGACTAATTGAGCTGTAATTAGTGATAGAGCGATACTTAAATGGAAGAACGTAACAGGTGGTTTTCTTCGCTGCTCAGTGGGTAGACGTGATGAGTCCCAGTTATGGCATCCACCATAATGTCCCCTTCCTAAGTATTTATGGAAGGAGTGATGTGGGGAAGACGTTGCCTTGTGATGAGTCCCAGTTACAGCATCTGCCAGGTTGTCCCCTTCTTAAGTATTCACGGAAGGAGTGATTGTGGGGAAGCCATTGACTTAGGACCACGTCTTTCAGGAACGCAACCTCCTTGAACTTGGAGGCAGGACCTCTTGAGGCAGATGCTGGTGGGTTTTGACATCAAGTCTTTTATTTCTCAGACCTTGCATCTGGGAGGGCTGGCATCCCTGGACCAGAACAACTAAGGGATGACTCAGCCCGCCCTCTCTTCTGGCTTGGTGTGACTGTGTTGGTGTGCTAAGAGGATGGGGATGCAGGGTACCAGTAGGTGGGTGGGGATGCCTGTCTCCGATGCTTAAAGACTGGGACATTGGCAGAAGAAGAGCAAGGAGAAATGTCTGTGCTCTGGTACAGACTCCGAAGAAAGATCCTGAACCTAAGCTAGAGAGGCAAATACAAAAATCAGTGCCTGGAGCACAGCAGTGACGAAGCCAGCCTTTGGGGAACCCTGCGGGATGACGAGGGAGGTGATTTTGAGTCCCTGCAGCCAGGGAAGGAAATTGGATTTGTCTTACCTGCTCCCCGCACGTATTCTGCTCACTCAGTTCCTGCCGCGGGCAGGGGGCTGCTCACCCTGCTTCAGAAGGTTGCAGCAGCAATCGAGCTGCGTATCGCCTGCGCTCAGCCAACATTTAATGGCAAGAGGCCTTCCTTAATCTCATTCATGGAGGCACTGTACAGAAAATGTTCAGCATTCCGGCTTAATCTTAACAAGTATGAAACTTGGCAGGCTGAAAGGCTTGTATATCTTGCCTGATCTCCAGTCTGGAGAGGTCTCAAAACAGAGCCATGTGTAGCACATTGACATCATAGAAGAATTTCTTTTTTTTTTTTTTTTTTAAAAAAAAAAAGTCATTTTTAGATGACTGTATGTCATATAAATGAGATTTATTTCAATGCCTGTCATGATAGTTGAAGCAGTAACAAATTCAGTAATCGCTAGCCCTACGGTTGCATAAGCTCTGAATGTTCAACTCCAGGCTACATTTACACAGCAACTTTTAGGTAATACAGTCAATCATAGAATCGTAGAATCATAGAACCATAGGGTTGGAAGGGGCCTCTGGAGATTATCTAGTCCAACCCCCCTGCCACAGCAGGGTCACCTAGAGCAGGTTACACAGGAACACGTCCAGGTGGGTTTTGAATGTCTCCAGAGTTGGAGACTCCACCACCTCTCTGGGCAGCCTGTTCCAGTACTCTGCCACCCTCAGGGTAAAGAAGTTCCTCCTCATGTTTAGGTGGAGCTTCCTATGCTCAAGTTTGTGCCCATTGCCTCTTGTCCTGTCCCCGGGCACCACTGAAAAGAGCCTGCCCCCATCCTCCTGACACCCACCCAGTATTTATAAGTGTTGATAAGGTCACCCCTCAGACGTCTTTTTTCCAGACTGAAGAGACCCAAATCCCTCAGCCTTTCTTCATAAGAGAGGTGTTCCAGTCCCCTAATCATCTTTGTAGCTCTCTGCTGCACCCTTTCCAGCAGTTCCCTGTCCCTCTTGAACCTGGGAGCCCAGAACTGGACACAGTACTCCAGGTGTGGCCTCACCAAGGCAGAGCAGAGGGGGAGGATGACCTCCCTTGACCTGCTGGCCACACTCTTCCTGATGCACCCCAGGATGCCATTGGCCTTCCTGGCCACAAGGGCACATTGCTGACTCATGGTCATCCTGTTGTCCACCAGGACTCCCAGGTCTCTTTCCACAGAGCTGCTCTCCAGCAGGTCAGCACCCAACCTGTTCTGGTGCATGGGGTTGTTCCTCCCCAGGTGCAGCACCCTACACTTGGCCCTTGTTGAATTTCATAAGGTTTCTCTCTGCCCAGGTCTCCAACCTGTCCAGGTCTCTCTGCATGGTGGCACAGCCTTCCGGTGTGTCAGCCACCCCCCCCAGCTTTGTGTCATCAGCAAACTTGCTGAGGGTGCACTCTATCCCCTCATCCAGGTCATTGATGAATATATTGAAGAGGACTGGACCCAGTACTGACCCCTGGGGAACACCACTCGTCGCTGGTCTCCAACTAGACTCTGTGCCCCTAATCACAACCCTCTGAGCTCTGTCTTTCAACCAGTTTTCTATCCACCTTACTGTCCATTCATCTAACCCACACTTCCTAAGCTTCCCTATGAGGATGCTGTGGGAGACCGTGTCAAACGCCTTGCTTAAGTCAAGGTAGACCACATCTACCGCCCTCCCCTCATCTATCCATCCAGTCATGCCATCGTAGAAGGCTATCAGATTAGTCAGACGTGATTTCCCCTTGGTGAATCCATGCTGAGTACTTCTGATAGCTTTCTATCCTTTGCTCATTTTTCTATCTCCTGGTTGGCATACGTGGAGCTGTACAGTGTGTTAGCCATGTTGAGCATGGCGAGTGCCGCACACAGGCTGTCTCCGAAGTTGCCTCAAATTATCTGTTAATCACATGTTACTGATGAGGACTGTGGAAATCGGGTTAAGAAAAAATTGATGGCTTTTAAAAATAACGTTCAAAGTTGGATATTAGTGCGAAGTCACACTTCCAGAATGTCTACGAGTAATCAGAGGTGCAGATCGGAAATGCTGCAGTGATTTTTTTTTGTGACTGCAACACCTGAGAATTGAAGTGGGCTGTCACATGAGGAATTTCAGCAGCTCTGCCCTCCCTGAATACCGACAGCCTCCCCCAAATTCCCTCAAAAGTGACTTGTCCAACAGCCCTTCTTTAAATGAGGTTGCTTTGTTCTTGGGGTTATTCATTGCCTGTGAGAAAAGAGAGGGTGACTTGCAAAGTTCTTTCATCTCTGAAACCCAGTGTTATCCTTCGTCTTTCTGCAGAAGTAATGAATTGAGATTGTGTAAAGGCTATCTTGTGAAATATCTTGAAAATGAAGTGAACTCCGCACCGAGTTGTGATCCAGCCGATACTGCTACTGAGGCTTCCCTTAGCAGAAGTTGAATATTTTGAGCCCAGCCATCTCTGTGATTATTTTTTTTCCCCAGAGATTATGCACCAACAAGGTTATTCCGTACAACAACAAACAGTTAAAAATGTGTCAAAACTTGATATCATGTTTGATGCCTATCAACTGAACTCCCTTAAAGGCATCACTACGAAGAATCCTGGCCAGGGATTCTGAGAATGAATTAAGGATATCTAGGAGGTCCCAAGCAGCTGGCAATCATTTCCCCATCGCACGAATAATGCAGAGGTATCACTTTTGTACGTGATGAGTTTTCTATGTGGTGTCTATAAGCCATTAGCAGGACAAGTGTAGGAACTGATGAAAATGAGTCAGTCCCGCTATTTTAATACGTATGGGGAATTGTATCTTGCAACTGGGTGGGATCAAACAGAAGGATATTTCTGTATTTCCAAGGTGTCTGGTAAAGATCAGACTGTTTGGCCTAATCTAATACTATGGAGGTCAGGAAATTGGAAATGGCAGTTCATTGCGATGGAGAAGTTTCCTAGCTTATGACTGGAAATAACACAGTCAAGAGGTCTCTGATGTACTTTGATACTCTAGGAGATACCTAGCAGGTTGTGTCACTGTTTTGTTTTTCACAGAAACGGGTAAGATAAAAATAAAAAAAGGAGGCAGAAACGAGGGGCACCTCTTCTCTATCAAGAATCTTATGAGAAATCCATCCCTTATCACTGCTGGAGGTCTTATGAAGACCAAGTTAACTGTCTGTAAGACTACATGAGCCAGGTCACATTTCTGAGAGCAGCGAGATTGGTATCATCTGCTCATAACAGCATCCCAAAATATTCCCCCTGCTTCACCTTCACTATCAGAGCATGTTCACGTCCACCTCTGATGTAACCTGCTACGCCATTTGCTTTACGCATATGTGAAAATAACACTTTATTAACATATATCTCTATGTGCATTGGTAGAAGGGGATGGAGATGGGCAGCCTGCAACGGGTGATGTTCCTGAAGCATCTGTCTTAGAGTGCTTGTCAAAAGCATGACCTTTTAAAGGTCATGCGAGTGTCAGGAGGTGAGTCTACAGTGTACCCATCTGTGTCAGTGTGGCGGCGAAGGAAAACACGTGCAGAACTGACAGGTATCTGTAAACCCCAAAGCCAAATGTGTGTGATCTCATACCGGCCGTCAATTTCTTTTATTTGCCATGATTACGCCTGAAATGTGCTTGTGGGCTTTGTAGCACTGGGATGTTGAGGGAGCACTGCGGGAGCCAACAGATGGGCTCGTATGCATACGGGAAGGTGGCTGAGAACACAAGTGTTCAAAATTTATGGTGGCCATAAAGACCCGTGGAAATGATTGATTCTGCTCATTGCTCACGCGGATAATGAAAGGTTTTAGAATAAAAGAGTAACTGATAGCCTCTGAGCTGGGAATTAAATTTCTCCTTCCATGATGTCATCATGACGTCATACTTTATTGCCTATAATTTTAAAGTCTATCTGGGCCCATGGTGATTGTCACCATGCTGGGATTCATGTGCATGACATCACACGCAGTGTCAGCTCTGGTCCCTGATGACAGTGCTCTTCTAATTGTGATTTAAAGTGCTTTCCTGTCCTGATGGGGGAAGTTACGGCTGTCTCGGGGCATATCGTGTTCTGGGCCAACTGCTGCTGCTGCTGAGCAGGAAGTGTAATTTGGAAGGGTCTTTGGAGGGCAGCGAGTGTAGTTTTCAAATGCTGTGTATTCAGAAAAAATACGGGTTTTGTGGCCTGGAGGTCACTGTCAGAGTGAGAACGAATGCTAGGGAATGAAAGTGTGACTGACGCATGTAATCCTTGCATCCTTTGCCTCCTCTCTCCCAAAGGAACATTGAAGTGGTGTTCTCTACAGACAAGTAGGAAGGAGAGGAAATATGGGCCAAGACTCATGCATGGCCAGGTTGGTTGGTGGATGTTCATGGTTCTCACTGGAACATACCTTCTCCTGCTTAAATGAGGAATCTGAGAATAAAAAGACGCCGGGTGTTAAGTGGTGTACTTCTTAATTCTAATAAGTTGTCTTTTCCTCCTGTCCTGAGGAAGTGTCTCTTGCCTCTTCTGACAAAGGATGAGGAAAGGGAAGACCTTTGGCTCTTGGACCTAAGAAAAAGTCACCCCAAGGGCAGGTGAACACAAGCAGCAAAGCCAGGCCTGGGTGTAAGCTGCTCGGATTTAGTGAACGATTCAGGTTGGTTACCATGGTGATAAGCGTGGTTTCTAACCATGATGGATGGATGGATGGAGGGGTGCATGGCAGGGAGCTGTCATCCTGCATTCCCAAGGACCACACTTCGCAGGAAAGCCCACCAGACTTTGCTGTGGTCTGACCACGGCAAGCTGGTGGAGAGCCCGGAGCAGATGTTTTGCCAATTAACTCCAGCGCTTTTGTTTTGGAGGGGGATGGCTCTTGGAACAGGTCGCTTGCTTGCTAGCACCACCATGCCTTTTGTGTTACCCCACCAAGTGCCTGGCAGCACAGAGTAGTCCTCTTCAGCCCTTTGGGCTTCTGTCTGTAAACCTGTGTGCTGGTTATTTTAAAGTAGAGGGATTATTTTGACACCTCTGTTATGTCCTGCCCTCCCTCCAGCCTCCTCCCCAGCTGGCTGAACTGCATCTGGATTCCCTCGAACAGAAGGGTAGGCACAGGAGCAAAACCTGTCTTTTTTTTTTTTTTTTTTTTTTTTTTCCCAAAGCCTGTGGCAGCAGATTGCAGCATTTTCTGTCAGTTCATTAGTTAGGAGGGCATTAACTTCCGAGACTAGCAAACACTGGGAATACCGAGGCTGCTTCTCGGATGTTATAAAGAACATATTGGGTAGTTCTGAATTGGTAGAGAAAGCTCAAAAGCTGCCAAGTTTACCTGGTAATACCTGCAGCTCTTCTGTCACAGGGCTCAGAGCAACGCTGATGGAAGAGCCAGTGCTTTGTTGGCCAACACAATTCATGCGTTATGGAAGCAGTAAAGAGTAAACATGGGATCTGTGGTCCTGGAATGACGGGTTAAGCTTGGTGTAAGCCTGCTGCCAGCATATAGGAACAACCCTCCAAGAATAAAGTGGTATTTTCGGATTGTGGCAGATACATTGTCCCAAAACTGCACCAGGAAACCTTGGGAAGTTGACAGCAAAGTTCTCACTGATGTTGTGAGCTTAGTCTCTTTGGTGGGCGCCAGCTACTGCAGAAGGAGAAAACTAAATCAAAGATAGAGCAACAGCAGCAGTGACACTGATTTTTTTTTATTATTTTTTAATTACTTTTTTTTTGAAAAAGCGCCCCTGTAGCGCAGCTGGCTACTTGCTCAGTGCAACAGCACCAGAGAGGAAATTCCTTCCCAGTGCTCACAGGTGATCAGTTTACACATTGAAGCATGAAGTTTGATTACCCTTGTAACATTTTATTAGCTTGCATAGCTGCAAATGTTATTAATGCTCATAAAATTATCCAGTCCCTTAAAATGTCTGTTCCACTGGTGCGCGTCTCCTTGACTTCCTGGGGGAGTGGATTCCCGAAGAGACTGTGCTGGGTCAGGCCGTATTTTTCTTTTATTTCTCTCAAATCTGCAGCCTTTCTGTTTCATCAAGTACCCCCTGTTTTGCTTGTTAAGGGGCAGGCTCATGTAAAGCAGCAAACTGGTTTTTGATTGCCAACTTTGCTCTTGAATTGGTTTTAGGTTTTTTTTAGTGTTTTTTTTTTTATATATTGATATAAATATAATATATTATACTTATATATAATTTTACATATTATGAATGTATAAAAATAAATGCTATGTATATATTTATATATAATATATATAAATATAACATATAAAACTATAATATAAAAACTATAATATATATAAATATAATATATAAAAATATAATATATATAAATATCTATTTATAAATCTATACTTGTATATAATGTATTTATAAGTAATGTATGTTAGCGTATGTACATAGATGCATGCACATACATGCAAGTGTGTGCATCTCTAATATGTATACACACACACACACACACACATGTATTTACTGTGTCACTTAAGCACCTTCTAGGGTGGCTTGGGTGCCAGTGGTTTGCTGCAGGGATCACCCCCCCCCATCTGCGTGCCTGGGAGGGATGCTCGGGGAGGCAGGGTAATAACAGGGAAGAAAAATGTTGCTCTGAGCCATGTGTCAGCAGACTTCAGACACAATGGGGCCCGTGTTTCCAGACAAGCCTTTTTAGCTAATTAACTTAGTAAAAAAATCTATTTCTCTTCTTAAATTCCCTGCCATCCATCTACCTAATAGAGTCAAGCAGCTATATATTGTGTGTGGGGTATGCAATGCATCATCTATCTCCAGTATTTATCTGGTTGCTCCCAGCCTGGTCTCTCCATCTCTCTGTCCACAGGAGCTGCCAGGTGGCCCATTCTGGCTGCTCCCTTCTGGCAGCGACTGTAATGAAAATGTGCTGGATGTCTCCTCCCCTCCTGGGTTAGGTGAGCGGACAGTGAGGTGGATGGAGAACTGGCTGAATGGCAGAGCTCGGAGGGTTGTGATCAGCAGCACAGAGTCCAGTTGGAGGAGCTGTAGCTAGCGGTGTTCCCAAGGTGCCAGTACTGGGTCCAGTCCTGTTCAATATATTCGTCAGCGACCTGGATGAGAGGACAGAGTGCACCCTCAGCAAGTTTGCTGATGACACAAAACTGAGAGGAGTGACTGACACACCAGAAGGCCGTGCTACCATTCAGAGAGACCAGGACAGGCTGGAGAGCTGGGCGGTGAGGAACATAATGAATTTCAACAAGGGCAAATGCAGGGTCCTGCACCTGGGGACAAATAACCCCATGCACCAGTATAGGCTGGGGCTGACCTGCTGGAGAGCAGCTCTGCAGAGTGACACCTGGGAGTCCTGGTGGACAACAAGTTGCCCATGAGGCAGCAATGTGCCCTTGTGGCCAAGAAGGCCAATGGCATCTTGGGGTGCATCAAGAAGAGTGTGGCCAGCAGGTCGAGGGAGGTCATCCTCCCCCTCTGGTCTGCCCTTGTGAGGCCACATCTGGAACGTTGTGTCCAATTCTGGGCTCCCCGTTTCAAGAAGGACAGGGAACTGCTGGAGAGGGGACAGCAAAGGGCTATAAAGGTGATCAAGGGACTGGAGCACCTCTCTTATGAGGAAAGGTTGAGGGACTTAGGTCTGTTCAGTCTGGAAAAAAGACAACTGAGGGGGGATCTCATCAATGCTTATAAATACTTAAAGGGTGGGTGTCAGGAGGATGGGGCCAGGCTCTTTTCAGTGGTGCCTAGTGACAGGGCAAGGGGTAACGGGCACCAACTTGAACATGGGAAGTTCCACCTAAACATGAGGAGGAACTTCTTTCCTGTGAGGGTGGCAGAGGCTGCCCAGAGAGGTGGTGGAGTCTCCAACTCTGGAGACATTCCAAACCTGCTGGGACGCATTCCAGTGCCACCTGCTCTGGGTGACCCTGCTCTGGCAGGGGGTTGGATGAGATGATCTCCAGAGGTCCCTTCCAACCCCACCATCCTGTGATTCTGTTATTCCCTTTGCTGTCCCACAGCAGTTCAGCCATACCCGCATCCTTGCTTGCCCGCTTGTTTTCCTGCGATAGATGTCCAGAAAGCAGAGACTCCTGCTGCTGTGTGGTGTGGGTGACCTTCTCACCCTGCCTTGTGCAACTTGTGTAGGGTCTCAACTGGTCCTACGTCCACCATCACCTCTGGAGCTGGGATGGGACTTGGGGAAACCAGGGAGAGCTGCTTTGGCTGCAGCGTAACTCAGGCAGGAGGATGCGACCCCTGAATTTTGGTCTCATGGCCAACCACTTGTAATAGAGTGGGAGCATCTCTTCTGGAAAGACGTCTACATCTCACAGACCCATATGGCAACAGTTTTCACCTAAGGTCCATTTTTGGATGTTTCAAGCTCCAGCCTCCGGCTGTTGGATTGCAGTTAGCAAGATTAAAGAGCCACTAATACCAGAAATTGTATTGTGTAGGAATGTGTGGACCACAGTCAAGTTGCTTTTTAACCTTCTTCTTTGGAAATGAAACTGACTGAACTCCTTAAGGTTTTCACCTTAAGCCTAGTTTTTCACACCCTAAGTTATTGTTGCAGCTATTACCTGAACTCTCCATTCCTGACACTTTTTTTTTTGGAAGTGTGAATACAAAAACTGGACACAATATTCTTGCCAGTGCCAGCTACCAACGTGAAACACAATGCCCTTTATACTCCACCGGGCAGAGAAGGTCTGGTTTAGCCTCAGCTTGATGCTGGAATCTTGTGTTCAGCCAGATGTCTACCCTGACCTTTGCTTGCTGCCTCAAACTGGGCTTGCTAAACCCTCCTCTACATCCCAGTGAGTGCATTGCACTTGGAGATGGTGCTGCACGCATGTTGGTTGTCAAGTACTTAGGGATGACAAGCGCTTGTTAAATGGTGAGCTGGTTGCTTCTTTCCTGGACTCAGTTTTTGTTTGCAGCTCTCTAGATGTTTGAGTAGCGTGGAGTCGGCTTCTCTGGCTGGAGCAGAGACGCTGCTGCATTGAGTGGGTGTTTGCCTTGAATTTATTTTTTTTTCCCCTGATCTGTTTACAACCTCACATTTGCTTGCATGAAATTGTTGAACCCCCCCATTAGTTTACCAAGAAAACATACTTCCTACAGCTTGGTGACCTGTCCTTGTCTGGAGTTGCCGTGCTATTATCCTTCGTGTTTCCAGCAAATCCTCTCAGCCATTTTCCACCGCGTCGCTGAAAACCCTTGAACGTTAACCGGGAGCTTCTGTGGTTCGTCCCCTCGTTCGTATATCATTTTACTGCGCCGCTTGTTTTAATAACAGAAATTAAAGTGTTGGGCAATGACTTCTAAAACTGTTTAAAAACCCCATAAAATTCTGAAACAGAATGCCTTTGTTGGCGAGAGTTAAGGTTTGTAAATATTTATTCTTCATGAGCAAAAAAAATATCAGGATGCTGTGATAGAACAATCAGGCAATTCAAATTTAAAGTGACAGCCCCTGCGCACAAATCGCAGGCCCGGAGAAATGTCAGTAGGTCAGAGCCAAGCCTTGCATTGGCGTGCAAGCTCCTCCGTCATCAAGATTCATGAGAACGCTCTCTACCCTTTGCTGTAGTTTAAAAAACAGACACAAGTGGGTTTGTATTTCCGTGTTCCTCTTGGTGTATCATCTCGCTGGTGCCTAACCTGTGCTGCAGGCACCGATTCCTCCTGTGTTTGTTTGCTGTATGGGTCACCTCTCCCTGGCACCTCCTTGCATGGACCAGAGATGCTCCACCCTCCACAACCTGTCCAGTGCAAGTGGTACCTCATGTCTTTTCCATTAACAAAAGCTTCAAAATCTGTGTTATCTTGATTAAACACCTTTGCCATAGATGTTTAGCAGTGTGCTTGATTGCGAAAAGTGGATGAGCGAGGCTCAATAAAATGAAGTTGTTGGGCAGGACGTATTTACCCAGTGATGGACCTGCCCTCGTTAGTGTGGGTTCTTCGCTTGGCCCCCAAAGCGTGGTGGAAGCTCTCTGCTCTGGCTCGCTGCAGGGCATGCTGATGTCTACCAGCAGCTTCTGGGAGAAAATTCTGTGCTGTGTGGATGCAAGGGGAAGACCTTGAAAATTATTTTTTTCTGAAAGGAAAACAATATTCTGTAGCAACTGCTCTTGACTGGCCTTCGGAGTGTTTTATAAGCAGAGTGAGGCACAGAGGATGTTGTGCCAAGAAGGACTCACATAAATCGCCTTCTGCTAAGATGCGATGTGAAACCCCACCACGTGGCGCTCTGCTTTCCCGCTTGCTCTCGGCTCTGCTTCTCTGGCCGCATTTTGGACCAGGGTGGAACAGCGATCCCCAAACACTTTCCCTGGCTCCTGCTAAGGGTCAAAGTTGTTCACTGGGTGCGACTCCCTGGGTGCAGATGACTGGCATTCAGTCGTAGTTTTCAGCCCCAACACGGGTCTATATAGCGGGAGACCTTCTGGTGTGGTTGACACACCAGCGTAAAGCACAGAGGGTTTAAGGAAAACCAGCACAGTTAAAGGAATTCCATGTGACTGATACAAAGGTTTCTAGTTCCAGGGAAAGAAAAATCCCGGGAGCTAGGTCTGTCCTGCAGCAGGGACTTGATGCATTGCTACCCGTGGAGAACAGGAGCTCACAGGTATCTCCCTCTCCATTGCCAGAGCTGACGTATGAGATTTCCCGAGTGACTCTGCCTGGCAAGACCCTCTGGAAGTGGTGTGACGGAAGGTGTGTTGGCCACCTGGAAAGTTTGCCAGGGGTTCGGCTATCCGGGAGCTTTGCTTTCCTGCGCAGGAGGGAGGTTCTTATAGCATTCTTGTATTTTGCAAAGTCAGAGCTGAAAGCTGGGAGTTGGGCATAGGAAGTTTTTCCTCAAATAAATAAATAAAAGTATGGGAAAGGAACCGAAGACATGACAAGGTAGCCTTTGTTCTGCTTTGTATTCTCGCCTAGGAATACTCTGCTCTGCTCTGCATTAATCTCTGGTTTACCGTGCAGCCTTGGTGCTTAGACACTGAATCCTCAAAGGAAGCGTGTGTGAAGATATTCATGGAGGTCACTTCACCCCGGATCTTGGGGGCGCGATTCGCTTTTTGTGAGCAATAATTCATTACTGCTGCGGTACCTTGATTTCCCCACCATAGCGGGCACGCGGTGGCTGGCCAGCAGGAAGGAAAGCTGGGAGATGAACCCAGCAACAGCTCCTGCAACCAGAGCAGCCATGATGAAACAGCTCCAGCAAGGAACCGGGGAAATGACAGACGTGAGGAGCCTGGCATCTCCTTTGGCTGTGACCTTTGTGATCCCGAGTGAAAGGTCTCAGGCTGTAGCAGATCCTTTCAAAAATAAGATCCTCTCCGAATCTAGCAGCTGAGAATTAGGCGTGGGGCCGGAGGAGAGCTCGGCACAGGCTTCAGGCTGTGGGATGTGATGGGCATTAGTAAGCTGCCTTGTTTTCTCTCTGCCGTTTTTCAGAGATGCTAAGTTTGGCAGAAATTAATGGATCTGGAAAAGGATGCCATGGTAGAAGTGCAGGGGTGAGGTAACAGCAGGCCTGGAGGTGACCGCGTTGGCTCCACCAGCTGTTTGACCCTCCGACCTGCTGCCCAGCATTGCGCAATTAGAGCTTCACAGAGTACATCCCTGTGCTTCCAGCTGTGATGCTCCTAATTTGCAGGCCCCGCTATTTGGTCCTGTTGGGCGTGCTCGGCCTCATGAAAATGGCCACCCAACGTGCCCCAGGTGATTATGCTGATGTTGTCACCCGGGTGAGTACGTGTTTCACCACAGCTCCTCCGTCTCACGTGTCAGGCTTGCGCGGTGGCTTTCTTTGCTTCTCTGACTTTTGCCAGATTGGGGAGAGCAGGGAATTTTTATCTTCTTCCGTGCAGTTAATTAGGAAGCATTCCAGTTTGTGCCGTTTGGTGGGGAATGTATCCAGGCTGTTCAAATGATGCTAGCGGAGAACAGATCTTGCGGAGAAAGCAGGAATTCCTGATACCACTATCTAATTTAGGATGAGCTCAAATTCACCAGCCAACATATTCTAACCTTTAAGTCTCAAGATTGCAGCCCCTACTGCTATCATTGGCATTAGTGAATGGAAAAAGAGAATAATATTCATGTAAGAGAGGAGAGGTTGGTCTGTCCTTGGCCTGGGATAGCTGTCTGACTGTGTCTTAGGAAGGTCCTAACCTTGTTTCCCCATGAAAGGGGGAAGGTCCTAACCTTAGGACCTTCCTAACCTAAGATTCCTTAGGTCAAGGAATCGTGCAAGGACTTAGCTGATAGAGGACACTGAGTTCATGGGGAAACAAATTGCTTAGTGACTCCAAGTGGTCTTCTCACAACCGGTCTACAGCAGCTCTTGCTGGTGGCTGTTGGCTAAACAAATGAGTTTGGTATCTCAGAGAACAAGCTGCCTTAAATGGCCTTTGGGATTAGATTGAGGGTGGTGTGGCACTGGAACAGGTTGCCCAGGGAAGCTGTGGCTGCCCCATCCCTGGAGGTGTTCAAGGCCAGGTTGGATGGGGCTTGGAGCAACCTGGTCTGGTGGGAGGTGTCCCTGCCCAGGGCAGGGGGTGGAACTGGGTGGTCTTTAAGGTCCCTTCCAACCCAAACCACTCTGTGATTCTATGATACTATGAACTCTGTGATGGGATTAGGAGCCCTGGAGAAGGTCCTACACTCAAGAAGGTACCCCCAACCTGGGCATGCAGTGAGGAGAGCGGGTATAGCACCACGCAACATTCAAACATGCTCCTTATTCTGCATTTTCTCACCAGCTGCTGCTGGGGCTTCATGCATGGGAAAGGGAGGCAGCCCACCTGCTTCAGGGTGGGAAGGATAATTTATTTATGTGTGACTGACACTGGGAAAACATCAGTGAACCCTTGCAGTAGGGTGGCAGCTCATTGAGATTCAGGGCCACGCTGCGCTCCATCACTATCCATCCTCCGAAAAAGGCACCACCTGGCAGGATCATTCACCGCGACCCTCAGTGACAGAAAGAGATAGCCACCAGCTCTTGGTCACCACCGGGGGCATGTCACTGGGAATGACAAAGTGGGGGGAAGGAGCATGGGGTAGGGAGAGGGGCATTGCTTGGGGAGCGTGTGAAAGGAACATCTGACTTGGATGAGGTCAGGGAAAGCTGAAAGGGCAGCTGCCGTCGTGTAAGTACTGTTCTCCATCCTCTTCTGGATAGGTGAGAGAGAGTCCTGCCTGCTGCAGCGGCGAGGGGGGGTGCACTGGCAGTGGCCAGAGGGCTTGGAGATGGAGTGGTGTGGGGAAGAGAAGCCTGCAAGCCAGACCGTTTGGGACAGAAATGCCTCGCTGAGCCAGACTGGTGGTTCCTCTAGCCCAGCTCCCTGTGTCCACCAGCATCATCAGTCATCGGAAGAGGGATATTGAAGACATCTCTCTGCCTTGTCCCTGTAGTTTCTGTGTTTGGGTTATTGGTTTGTTTTTTTATCTACGGTACATAAATCTACCATTTAATCCCATTTTGCTGCCTGGTGGCCCTGTGTCTTGATGCCAATTTACCATCACCCACATCCCAGCTGAGCTGGTTGTTGTACTCCTCGCTGTCGTAGCATCACATCCGTACGAGGGTTGAAGAGCCTGTCTCTTCCAGCCTTCCCCAGCGAGGGAGATTGGGTGATGGAGGGTGGTTGCTAGCATTGCAGCGTTACCGGCATCTTCATGACAGGTGTCGAACTGCAACTGTTTTCAGCTGGCGCTAGCTTGCCATGGCCTGGCAGCTGGAGGGAGCTGCTCTGTGTGGTGCTCTGCCACGCCGCTGTGCGTGGGAAGTGGCTGTACGAGCATCTTCTCTCTGTCCTGCTCCATTCCCATCTCTTGGTGTGCTTAAACTTCCTGGCTTAGGTAAGAGCTCCTGCAAGTAAGATGTTGCGTAGCCGGTGTAAGTGTCTGCTGACCCGACTTGTGATCTTTGCTCCTGCCTTAATTAAGGGTCACCCCGTGACTCTCGGTGTCTTGCTCCCACCCAGGCCTCAGTGGGCTCTGCTGATACCATAGCTCTTCCAAGCTCTCCAGGCAGAGGCATGAGAGATGGTTTCTGTCGGTGGGCTGTTGTTAATCTGCGTTGACTTGATAAGTAAGCTCCGAGTGGATCACTCGCCTCTGGGGAGGCACTTGTTCAGAGTCATTAACCTTTATTTGGTTTGGCTTATTTATTCAGGTAGCGAATTAGGTCAGATTGAAGTGGCTCATATTAAACTGAGCAATGGCCACTTGAATCTGGAGTGACCATGTCCACACGGAGGTTAATGCAGTTTAACCCAATCACTCTAAATCTAACCTCGCTGCGAAGAGGATGGATTTCCATCACCGCCCCTGCACAAGTCAGTCCCTCGGTGGGGCAGAGGAGGAGCAGCCTGCATTTCAGTACAAATCCCCTCTTCGCCCAACTGCCCCTCGGACGGTCCGCCCAGTTCTTGGCAGTGTGGATAGCTGTTTCTATGCGGATTTAGCATTCTAGCTGAAAAAATAAGTAATGCTAATCACTGCAGTTGGACTCCTTTTAGTCTCTGCATGTTTTTTACAGCTCTTACCATGCACAGGACACAAGAATAAGGTTCCCAAGAGGGGCAGAGTTGTTAACTGCTGAAGTAATAAATGTGCTCATTGGCAGGTGCTGGAGGGTTGTCCTAGCACTGTAACTTTGTCAGTTTTTGGCCAAGTAATAATAAACGATCAAAAAAAAGGAACCCCAGAACATGCTCCTCTGGGACCTGGACACGGTCCAGCCATGGCAGTTCTGACCCAGACCCATTTGTTACAGCTAAAGCAGAGTTTTGCCTGTATTGTTCTCTTGTCTGGGGATAGCTGGAGCTTTTGTCTAGTTGCTGGTCCTCTTCTGCACCATCAGCTGTGCGTAAGACCTCTGTGGCTTGTCAGGGCTCCTTCTCTCTCTGTGTTTAGGTCCAATGGATATTCCCCACCTCTATCTCCCAAGGCATTGCTTGCCTAAAGACTGCAAGCTGTTAACGTGCTCCGGCAAGGCGGGATGAAGAACTACTCTAGATGTGTGCAGGAGACAAACACTTCCCACTTGGGATCCTTCCTAAACCTGCAGCAAACAGAAAGCCTCAGCATGAAAATGCTGGACAAAGCATGGACAAATCCGAATGCCTCCCCATGGAAGCAGGACTTAATCTGCAACCATCGTCGTGAAACGGCAAGCTACCATCCTTCCTACGCTTATCATTTGATGACCCCATTGCTCCTCTGCGATGCCAGACGTGATCAGCAGTGGATTGCCATGAGATCAGTCAGCCAGGAGCAGCCTGACGCACTGGCCTCTGTCAGCAACCATCCCAGTGCTTAACGTCGCTGGTGGGACTCTCATATTAATTAATTGTGCCGAGGCTTCAGGAGGAAAGGCTGCCGCGCAGAGCTCAGGCTGGGAGGAGTAGTTCACACTGTGATTTCTCGGAAGCCAAAGCTGGCATCGTGCCTTGGATGCAATTTGGCCACCCTGAGCCGAGCCCAGCTTGGAGAGATGCTCTGGTCCAGCCCCGGGGAAGGCTCTGGCTAACAGGAGCCAGTCTGGGTGGCTGGGACGGCTTTTGTCCTTGAGGTTCACCACTTTTCTTGGAACATCTTCCCTGTGAGGAAAGATGACTTTAATCCCTCCAGCCCATGAGCAGGAAGGCAGGAAAGGGAAGGGGAAGGAACTGGCATTGCTGCGCGGTGGCCGAGACCAGTGGGAAATCGCAGTTGCCCTCCAAATCTGCAAAACACGGACTTCCCTAAAAGTGAGCACTTGACGTGGAAGGAAGCGAGGAGATGGATACTAGATATTACCCTAATGAATAAACAAATGTTTTAGAAGACGGACTCCTCATGCAATGTGTTATTTTTAACTTAGAGGCAATTTGCATGCTAGTCAATTTGCATACATTAAACACATCTCTCCTTCCGCATCGAGTTCCCCCTCCCCTTCGGTCTAACGTCTCATTATAGTGCTGCTGGGACTGAGGAGCCCGTGGCTCTGAGGGGGATATTAATTTGCCCAACACATGCTGTGTAGGTTTTTATCACTTGCTGCACATTGGACCTGGTGCCTTTGAAGTCGCTGGTGCCTTGAAGGGCCTTCTGCTTGAGGTGGTTGGAATGGAAAAGAAAGAAAGGGGGGAGCTGCTTGGAGGAGCAGCGGATGGGGAAGAAAGGAGATTGTTTAGTTTGCATTAATTCGACAGGGGTGAAAATGAGCAAATGCAGAAACCTCTCCCCACTGCCAGAGAGCCTGGGCATCTTGGGCGGGGGGTTGTTTGCTTTGCTTCTTGTTTGAGATGAAACATGACATCTCCCTGGGAGCCACGGAGAAAGGAGGAACAGGGCAGTGAGAGCCTCAAAAGGAGGTGATGGGTTGGAGGATCGGCTGGTCTCGCTGCGCTCTGCTGTGCATTGTGGCTTTGGGGCTTAAAGGTGGATGTGGAGGTTTGTGCACAGCAGGTGGTAGGACACCCCGTCGTGGTTTAGTGTGCAGAGATTCATATGGGGATCTGGGAGGTGGCAGGCCTCCGCTGCTGTGGGAGCCACCGCCACCCTGTGCCTCAGTTTCCCCATGCGGCAGATAGGATTCGTGGTGCTAACTGCTCCTAGAGAGCTTCGGGAGCTGAGGGAGAGGTAGGGGGAACTGCTCTCCCCGACCTGGATGTCGGTGTGAGAGATGTCTTGGTGAAAACATAAAGAGACGTTGTGACATCCCTCTGTCTTTGATAGAGAGAGAATTTTGCAGCCCTAAGATCAACTCGCAGGCTTTCAAAATGCTGCTGACGCTGTGGAAAAAGCTTTTGCTGTTGTACAGTGGAGCCCAGGGGAGGTTTTCACAGTTCCAAGTACTGACCAAAAACCCTGGAAATGTTTTGAGGAAGGAATGAAAAAGAAAATTTCTTTCAATTAGTTCAGCATTTTTCAACCGGTTCTGGTTGCAATCAAGAACATTGTACTGAGCTCAAGTATTTCTTTGAAAGGGCCTTAAAAAAAATCAGCTGGGGAAATGAATAGAGGAAGTGACCCAAGTCTAATCTAGACTGATAGACTGTAGAAGACGTATCTTCACCAAGTAACAAGGTCCCCTCACTCTTCCTATGTAACGCTAGTCTTAGCCAAAACTCCTGCAATCTAGCGATTCAGGAATAAATGTCAGCAGCTCCTTCATGCCAAGAATACTTGGATGTCAGCAGAAAGAAGAAATGTTTCTGATAAACTGATGCAAACGGGATGCTGGGATCAGGGGTGAGATCAGCACTGGGGAGTTCTGAGCTCATGCAGTTTCCATGCTCTGAGGGTACCAAACCACCACAGAGCAAAGGGGCTCGGGCAGGTAACGGACAACCCACCCCATCCTCCTCGAGAAACCTTCAATGTAATAGCTTGTTGTGCTCTCCGTAAATACCAGCAAAGGGGCATGAAGAGCACAGCATGAGGGTTTTTTTAATTAGAGAGGACGTGAAAATCCATACCCTGATGAAGCAGGCTTTGTGCTGTGTGCGATTTGAGCACAAGAAAAGAGAGCTCCTGCCCTTTGGGGCGTGTGGCAGGGTAGCAGGCAGGCAGGCAGGGAGGGTGGAAAATGTCTGTTAAGGGTGACATATCTCACCCCAGATTCAGCGGGGGATGAAGGAATAGTGACCGCGGCTGGCCAGCAATAGAAGAAACCCCATGATACTTGTTGGAGGATGATCAAGTCTATTATAGCTGGGAATGGTGAGTCCACTGCAGCTCATTTCTAGGTCCTTTGGCTCAGAGGCAGGTGTGGAACTGGAGGAGGGCGGCCTGTAGAAAGGCTGATCTTTGCCCAGGGTTGTGCAACGCAGCTGCTCCCACCCCTGGCCATGCACGACGGGGGGTGATGGAGAGTGCTGTCTGCAATGGCTTGGGTTTGGGGCTGGAGAGGCTTGGTTGGCGATGCTCTGTTGGGTGTGCTGAGATGGACTCTTGGTTGGCGATGCTCTGTTGGGTGTGTTGAGCTGGACTCTGGGCCACCTCCTCAGTCCCAGCGGTGTCCCATCGCATGTCCAGCAGCCCCGTGGATGCCTTTGCAGGGGAGGAGAGCCCACCTCCAACCCTCACCTCCTTCAGTCAGAGCCAGTTCACCCTGCCCTCTTCCCAGTGCTGCTTTTCAGAGGGAATATCGTGAAATGTGTCCTTCGGAGGCTGCCCTGCGGTACAGGATATCGTAAGAGCTGCCGAGTGAAGTATCCGGCCCCGCTCCCTCCTGGCTGGCCCCACTGGCGGGATTGTTTCCACAGCAAGAGAACAATACCTCTCCTTCCATCCAAGAAACATTTATTACATGATATGTTTCAGATGTCTCTTCGGGGAGGAGGGGAAAAGCAAAGGAGAAATAGATCTCTCCTTTTTACGGCGGCGTGGCATGTTCCATCCCGTAATGGATTAATTATCCCTGTGCACAGACGGGGCGGGAGGACACACACGTTCGGAGCAAGCGCCAGGGTTGCCTTCCAAGTGGAGCAGACGTGGATATTTCTAGCCTCCTTTTCACAAAATAAAAGGGGCAATTAATTAATCGGGAAGCTTTTGCGTTCATTACAATCCCCTCCCACTCCTGCTTTTCCTTTTCCCCTCTGATTGCATGAAAGGCAGAGAAAGGTAAGGAGTTTAGGAGCCTATTGTGCTGCTCTTTCCCCAGCCCGTGTCAATCTCCCTGCTTGCTTTCATACCTCTGCCTCCTTTTCTCTCCTGTTAAAGCCCTCAGAGGTCAGAAGCATTTCCTGGTTTTCTTTTGCATGCCCTGAAGGAAATGGTCTGGGCCAGATTATCTGCCAGTATAAATCGGCATTGATGTACAGACTTCGCCAGCTGAATATTTCACTGCGCTTCTGGAAACTCCCTTCCATCCATCAGACGGTCTAGAGAGGAGAACCGTCCCTCTGGGCCTCCTCCTCTTCAGCCAGGGAGGAAGGCACGGGATTAATACTGACAACTGCAAACACTACCCAGGTAGAATATAGAGGCTCCAAAGCCCACGAGGTAAATGCTGTTACGATGCCATTTCCTCATTCTTTCTCGTTTTTTATTTCCACCTAGCCAAGCTGCAATTCAAGCAAGAGATATAAATCCTGCTGTCCCTCGACTCCATCTGCTCATGGAGCTAAAGAGATATAAAGCATGTAGCTGGAGTGAGCCAGTCCATTAAGGAGTACTCTGTACAGCGGGCTGAGTCAGAGATGGAGCCAGGGATTAGAGGACATCCAGGAGCAATTGCAGCTCCTTTGGACAAAGCATGGTTTCTCCGAGGCACCTAAAAAAACCTACCTTTCCCAGGGACAGAGAATTGGAAAAATCTCTTCTCAGAGCTGTATGTCCCATTTCTTTTGATTCAGTGAGACCCAGAGATGGGCTGGTGGGGGGTTGTTTTCAAATGAGCATCTCCCTGGATGTGAGGGGCCTCCAGCTGAAGGTCTGGGTGCTCGCTGGAGGCATGGCGCTGGTCCATGCCTGGCTGACAGCTCAACTTTCAGTAGGAGAGCTGCCAGACAGCCCAGCCCAGAAAAACTCGGTGGTTCCTGAAGCACGGTTTGCTGGTGTTTTACCTCCCCTCGAGGCAAGGAAGGGATTTGGACCTGCATCCAAAAGTGAGCCCTGACTGTGGAGCTATGAGTTAAAACCCCAACCATCATCTCTTTCCTTACCCAGTTCTGTGAACGTCTGACACAGTTGGGCTGAAGGTTAAAAAAACAACAAAACAAAAAAAAAATCCCCTGCCAGAGCTACCACCTGGTGCTTTCTTTTTCTTTTTTTTTTTCTTTTTGGATGAAAAAAGTGTTCTGGTGATCAGGGGAGGAATTCACCGTGTCTCAGACAGCCTGTTTTATTCTTTTTGTCTGCCTGCCTGGTGCGCTCGCGTGTTGTTTGCTGATCTTGGCAGCGGGTGGGAGTTTGTGGAGTGAAAAATGCGAAATCTCTCCCTCTCCCCCGCGTCAGTAGGGCAGCTTAGAAGGATGGGTTGTCCTGGCCGCGTCCCTCCGAGTTACAAAATAAATAATGGGGATATGAAGAGCTGCTGGCCAACTCAATGTTGCGTTCAAAGGCTCTCGGTTGACTAAAGAGCAGGAAAGGCTGTTTCCAGTAATAGGTTGCCTGTTGTTCTTCTGCCCGAAAACAGGTTTAATGAAGCATTTGTTCTTTTACTGCCCTCTTCCTAACTGCTCAGCTTTTCTCCAGCGCTGGGTGACAAAAGCAAAATTGTGTCCTGATGTGTTTGTTTGAATTCTTAAGTGAATTTGCTTGGGTGATATTCCCAACCTTTCCCTGGTACCTTTCCAAGAACATTTAAGCAATGAGATTTTAACTGCCAGAAAAAAAAAAAAAAGCCGGGGCGGGGGGGGCGGGGAGGAATCATGAGAAGCAAATTTCAAAGTCACATTTGCAGGGTTTTTTTTTTACCACTATTGATACCTGCAGCGCTAAAATATCCTGACATGGTCTTAAAACAGATTGGAGAAGATTTTGATGAATAATGAATTGTGATTTCTTTTTATTTGCCTTCTGGTTCTGGTTGAACTCTTAAGGCTCTTGAGTTTTTTCTTTGTAATCATGGGGCCTAGAAACTGATTTTTTTCTAGGTCTGAAATGATGCGTCTTAGTAGCTGAG
This sequence comes from Alca torda, assembly GCA_008658365.1. Lineage (NCBI taxonomy): Eukaryota > Metazoa > Chordata > Aves > Charadriiformes > Alcidae > Alca > Alca torda. The sequence continues at coordinate 28,866,530 of CM018081.1, read as the reverse complement.
TTTGCTGAAATGCAGATGTTGGTCCCTCAGCATTTCTTCAAATGTTGGTTTCGGTCCAGTTTGGACCAAAAATGGATTATTTTTTTTTTTCCAAACTTTGCTACGAACAGGCAATTCTAGAAACAAACTTTAGCCAAGGTATGATGTTATATTCCTCAAACTCTGCTGCCGCTCTGTGTAACCATCATTTTTGTCAGCTTCATCAGCACTGGTAAAGGGTTTCCTAAGGTCATAGACTGGAACAATTCAGGTAGGAAGGGAATCAGGAAGGCTTTAGTCCAACACCTTGCTCAAAGCAGGGTTAGTTTCGAGATCAGAGCAGGGTCTGAAATCCTCCAAGGATGGAGACTGCACAGCCTCTCCGGGCAGCCTGTAACTCCATTTGACTGTCCTCGTGGGGACTGTTGCTATATAGAATAGTTTTGGTTGGAAGAGACCTTTAAGATCATCAAGTCCAATCTTCACCTGGCACTGCCAAGTTCACCACTAAGCCATGTCCCTCAGCTTCATGTCTACCCATCTTTCAAATACCCCCAGGGATGGTGACTCCACCACTTCCCTGGGAAGCCTGTTCCAAAGTTTGACAACCCTATATATCCAGTTGTTTATATCTGGTTGTTTCAGTTGATGTCTGTTGTCTCCTATCTCCATCTTCCAGCTACAATCCTGGCTGCATCTTCTTGGTAACCCTCAGGCACGCACTGGAAAGCTGCTGTTAGGACCCCTAAGCCCAGCTCCCTTGGCTTTCTTATGGGGCAAAAATCCATTATTCTGGGCCCCTGACCCATGCCTTCTCATAGGAATTCCCCAGCTCAAAGAAGGTCAACCAGGCCAAAATTTCCCAGCTTTCTGCTGGAGATGTGGAGCTGGCAAGTGACTGACACAAACGCACGGCCACAGCCTGGGAAAACAACCAGCAGGGATTTCTGGGGAGCTGAATTTGCACAGGCATCCTTGCTTCAGCTGCTGCAAGTCATTTGACTGTGGGGTGTTTCTGATGAAATGTGTCTGCTTCAATGGGTTATTGCTTTCCAGCAAAATTTGATTTCATTGGAAGACAACTGACCAGCTCCTTTCCTAATAAGCACCACCAAATCATGTGGTGTTATCAGCAAAAAAATGAGAACTGGCAAAAATTTAATTTGAAATGCAGAAATAACTAATATTGGGGGGAAAAACTAACTTTTCCACTCCACTAGGGACTAGCGCAATGCCAGGGGATTCACTAAACAGCGCAGTTCATATTTTAAATATTTGCTAAGTGAACGTAGAGGCAATTGTTTGGGGAAGTATTTGTCAAATAAACTCAAACAACAAATGCATTTGAGGAAATTGGATTTGTCCACCTGATATTGCAGGAACAGGAGAAGAGGCTAAATTCATCAGATAAACTGTTCATCTGAACTGTTTGTTCTCCTCTATCCACCCTCCAATCGTTATTTTAGAGAGACAAGTGTTGTAGGCACTGTGCAGAAAATTTATAGGAAACGGATCTCTCTAGCTGCTGAAGCCCACAGTCTGCGTGATGGACACGGTAGATAGGGGAAGATTTAGTACTCAGCAGTTTGGGGAAGGAAGGGAGCCTGTCTCTTTCTGGAGTTATGAATTTTAGCCCTGCATCCGTATTAGCCATTCTCCAGGTTCATTTAATTTTAGCCGGCTGTAACATGGTGGTGGCAGCCGCCACCTTGGTCATCCTGGTGTGGGTTGAACCCTGAGCTGAAAGGTGAAACTACTACAGCCAGGAAGGAAGGGTTGTCTTTATGGAAAAATGGCGGGTCAGGTCCTTTGGAATACATGGGGCACTGCTTCCCAGTGGTTTATACAAACTCAATCTCCTGGCTTCCTCACAGCACCTGCAACGAGGAGACAATTGCTCCAGGGTCACCCAGCTGCGGTGATTTAAGCCTGAAGGGCTGGGTCATGGGCAGGTGCTGCCCATCTCCATTGGTTATATATAGGGGGCCTGCAGCCAGGTGCTCAAAGCAAGATGGGTAAATGTGGCTTATTTTGTTTTGTAGGTAGGCACTGCAGAAATCAATTTTATAGCTGCCCTGGCTTCACAGGGTGCCAGACTTGGATAGCAGAGAGGGGATCTGTGGGGTGAACTGCTGGGATTTGAGGACCTTGTGACTGGAGGAGGGGTGGATGCAGCCTCTAAAGCAGCCTGGAATAGTTTTTGAGAGAAAGAAGAGAAGAAGGAATTTGATTCCCAGAAGAGCAAAACCAGGGAAATAGCTCAAAGATAGATTTGGGAAAACAAGTGATGCAAGATTGCTCTTGTCAGAGCACAGACTGGTTCCCAAATGGCTTGGTAAGCTGAGATGGAGACAGGAGGTGACTGTAGTTTGGAGATGCAAGATGCAGGATCAGGAGCCAAATCTTTGAGCTGCAGAAGGCAGAAAACTGAATCTGTAGCTTAGGCTTGAAAAAGGGAAATGGAGATGTGATGGAATAACATGTGACAGCAAGAAAGGATGGACCTCAGTTGTGGTGGACGCAGCAGAGCGGGTAGGGTAAGAGATTTGGTGTGCAGCATTTGTCCTGTTTACTCTGTAGGGGTCTCAGCTGACATCCTGAGGCCTGTCTGGGTACCAATCTTTTTTTCTCTGAGTCCTGAATCTTTACAGTGGGGCTAAAATAATGTGTGTTAGGCTGGCAGTGGGCTTCCTTTGCTCTTCCTGTGCACAGAGAATTTCTCTCTAGGGCTGTCGAACTAGTGTCTTCCGGTGCAAGAAAAACTCATGCCCAGGGCCTCTCAGTAGAAGCCTTTCATAGCAGAAATGAATGAGGTATAGAAATTCCTAGTCCAGTTAGATAAAATCCAAAGTGAAAACCTGCGGGTTAGAAAATGCAGGTCTGTTTAGTTTGAGGAAGAGGAGGCTGAGGGGAGACCTCATCACTCTCTACAACTACTTGAAAGGACATTGTAGAGAGGTTGGTGCTGGTCTCTTCTCACAGGTAACTAGTGATAGAACAAGAGGGAATGGGTTAAAGTTGCAGCAGGGTAGGTTTAGGCTGGACATTAGGAAAAAATTCTTCACAGAAATAGTGGTTAGACACTGGAATAGGCTGCCCAGGGAGGTGGTGGAATCACCATCCCTGAATGTGTTTAAGGCTCGTTTAGATGTGGTGTTAAGGGATATGGTATAAGGGAGAACTTTGTAGAGTGGAGTTGATGGTTGGACTCGATGATCCCAAGGGTCTCTTCCAACCTAAATGATTCTATGATTCCCACTGTGTTTGTTCCTTGGGTCTTTTGGTAGTTGGCTTTCACCTGGTTGTACCTTGAGGAGCTGGGATACATTCGCCTTACATGGTAGTGAACACCATGGGATGGGCTCCCATGGGAGTCTGTGGGATAACATGGGATGGTATCTCCATGACCTATCTGCTAGGCTTGATCTGTGGCCCATGCTTTCAGCTTGGTTTTCAGGCTTGTTGCAGCTTTGCCAAACTAAACCTGGGTACCATTCAAAACCCTGAGCTCCTGGTGTACATGGAGTGCTAAGGACCGTCTCTTCTGTCCGCACGCTCTCCTGCAAGGTCCAGGTGGGTACTAAGACCTTGCGTACTTACTCAGGTTAAACAAGACCTGAGATGTCTTGGTTTTGCTTGGCTGACCTCTCTGGGTGTCCCCTTCTGGGTTCATACTAAACTCCCTAGCAGTCCTCTACCCCCGAGTGATGGTGGCTGCATCGCCTGAGGAAACGATAGCTTCTTTGATTGTGGGTGATGTCTGTACTCTAGTTTTAACCCCTCAGCTTCCCTGAGCTCTCTGACCTGCCTTCCTGAGTGGCAGAGCAATTCAGCTGTACCCATAATAGAGCTTTCATTGGCATCTCCAGAAAATAATGGCTTTGTGCAATCACGGGCTGGGCATTTGTGCTAGAGAGCGGCTTGCACCAGCTTTATCAGCTAGTGAAGAGATGCACAGAAGGATCCCATCAGAGCGGGAAGTGCTGGAATGCAGCAGGGTGCCTATGTGACTCTACCTCCTGGTTGCCTGGGGCTTGGCCGTGGCAGGGGATGGGGATAGTGGAGGATGATTTTCCTCTGTACAGCTAGTCAGACCGGCTCCTTGGTGGTGGTGGCCAAAGCGGGGCAGGCTGTGCTCACTGGTTCTGCAGGATCAGGATATGGCCCAATTAGGGGTGTGGGAAGGACTTGCTACCCCTGCTCTGAAAATTCAGGTGAGTGGGTTTGGATGCTTTTCCTCTGTTTCAACTGAGGGATTAAATTTCCAAGGACCCGAACTCTCAGCATTAGCAGCTGAGCTTTGGATTTGGTAAAAAAAAAAAAAATAATCTTGACCAGGAACCTGGAGCATGGGCTTCTTGTCCTCTATGCTCATGTTCTGTTGTTCCATGAGCAGTACCTCAAGAGGGGCACCCACCCCAGCTCCATTAGCTCTGTGGCCTTGGCTTTCCATGGGAGGGAGGAGGGGGCTCCTTAAGGGGAAATCCCCCCCAGGCAGTCACTGAGACCCAAACCAAACCCACCTGCAGGGGCTCTGTGCTGCTCTGAATGCAGAGCAGATGTATGTTTGGGCAGGTGTGGTGTGGGACAGCTGCCAGCTTCAGCCGCACGCATTTCCAGGGCAGACAGACTCTCCAAAGATAAGTCTGCAGTTCCGATGAGGGGGTATTAAGTTTTTTTTGCTGCAGGGCAAATGCTGTCCACTTTGTAACGCAGCTGCTGATGAAGTCATGTCCTTGTTCCAGGGAACTCTGGAAAGAGGTGGATCTGGACTTTTTCTGTCCAGTTAGGTACTGGCTGACCTGTTTTCATTCTGGGCTTTGCAGCCTGGATAAGAAACTTGTCTGGGTGATATGTCAGCTGATGGCAAATATCATCTCTGCTGGGAAGTTCTGCTGTTTCTCTGTGTTGCAGTCAGTGGAGGTGTGCTCTGTGACTCTGCAGCGGTTCCTGTGAATGGGCTTGGTTGTGTTTCTTGCCTTGTGCATTTTGCTGTCTTCCTAGCTTTCTAAGTTTATCTGAAGTGTTTGTGTGGGGTGGGGGGGAACCCCAAACCACTCTAACTAGGGCCATTCTGTGCATCTAGAGGAACAGATCTGGTGCTTGGAAAGACTCAGTGGGTCCCAAGGAGGCAGGTGCAAAGTGTGACTTACAATAACAGATGCCACACAGTCAGGTTGTCAGTGCTGCACCTTCCGTTGTGTGGCTGCCCTCCATGTACAGGGGTGACAGGGTCTCACCTGCTCTGTAGGGGCTGTTCAAATTTCTGGCTGTATAATTGCCCTCATGCAAAAAAGTCTTAGCAAGACTGTGTCGAGCATGGGAGGAGGCCAGGAACTCATCTGCAGGGTTCTCTGGTCTACATACTGCCCCTGGGTCTGCTGATGGCTTGGGGTCACATCCAAGAGCAGAGGGAGGAGGATGGAGCTTTGCCTCTGCGTTAGAAGCATCTCCTTTGACACCTGCACTTAAATTCTGGGCCAGATGTCTTGTGCCACTTCAGTGCCTGGCCCAGCTATATTAGAAGCAACACTAATCAGCCTTTAAATGCTGGAGACATTAGGAGAATTATCTCCATATTTTATGGCTCTCACGAATATTTTGCTGCGCCACAGATGCTGGGCTGTGGGTATGACTCATGGAGTGGGGACTCTGCTTTACTGCGGGTCGTATCCCGAGGTCTTCCCCATATTGCTGCATAATGCTGCCCTAGTTCCAGGGTAGGGATGTTGAGTATTCTCCAAGCCCAAATTATTGTGTATAGCCCTTGTTGTATGATACCGCAAACAAGCGTCGGGGCTGCCTGTTGCAATACAAGGGCAGAGAAATTAACTTGATGGAGCGGGCTGGCAGAGCAGCTTGTTTGCCATCTCCCTGAGGAGGCACAGCCATTCAGCGCCTTTGTGGAACAGGGTCTGTTGCTCGTTTCATGCGCATCCTGTACATCGCTGATTTATTTAGAACTCATTTTACACTAAACAAAGCAAGAACAAAAAAAAGGCTTCTCTGACACACCAAAGCCAACCCTCTTTGGACTTACCAGTGATACATTGAAGCTTCTGGAAACATGTGCTTGGTGATAATCCTTCCACTTGCACTGTCAGGTTCTTCCCGTGTGTGTTTTCCCCCCATTTCACTCAGTGAATGAAGTCAGGATTTGCTTTCTTGGATCAGCCCCCTCGCAGCAGTGGCTGTGACCTGATCAACAGCCTCCACCGCATCAATTAGTCTCTACCAGAGCAGGCAACAACCGGGGGGGTTGTAACTTCCCCTCAACTTGCCCCTGGGGACAGTACGTTTATTGAGGAAAATGGTATTTCCCCGAATTGATTCCGCTTTGGTTGATGTGTTGAGGATGGAAGCCAAACCATGGTGTTGCCTAACTCTGTCCCTCAGCCCTGGGATGAACATGAGGAGCTCTGACCTCCCCATCTTGTCTCTTCCTGAAATGCCATGAGCCTGTTCAGACCGAGCGCGACTCCTCCTTGCTCCCATCCGAAGGGCAAGCGCTCAGTGGGATGCTTAGGCAGGGGAGAGGTTTCCATATGTCGCTTGTCTCATTGACTGCGGCAGGGTCCACTGTGCGCTCACAGCTTGGAGAGCGTTTCAACAGCTTCTCCCCCTGCCCCAGCTTCCCTGCCTGCAGGAGCGAGTGGATCTACCCTTAACAATCTCAGCTGTGGAGGTGGATGAAAAGAAATTGCGCAGGGCTGTTTTTGTGCTTTCTGCTGGACATGCTGAGAGGTCAGACCGAGAGATCTGGGACATGGGGAAGATGGCGCTGGGTAGAAACCTGCCATCCACCCCTCTCCAGCAGCTTCAGCTTTCTCTGTTTTCCATCCCATCCTTCTGAAAAAAGTTTTACCTGGGAAGGAGGAGGTCAGCCTTTTCCTCACACTTGAAAAGAAAAACTTTTTTTTTTTTTTGAAAAGAAAAGCAAGCAAGCAATTTAGGCTTTGTCAAAACCCCGTTTTCCTTTGAGAGGAGAGAGAGAGGAAGCAAGGCAACACAGAGACAAGGGAAAACATCTAACTCATGCCAGGTGCTCGCATAATTTGTGCAGAATTTCCCTTTGCTTCCTTCTCCTCTTCCTCCTGCCACGTGCCCTCTGGCAGGGCCCCTCTGCTTCTCATATTCTTCAAATTGATTTCTCCATAGGGCTGTCTGTTTGTCATACTCCAGGCTCTGTCTCACCTACAGTTGGCCTCTGAACTTCTAGATGGACTCTTGCCACTGTATTTTTCTTTTAATATCCTTCTTGCCATAATCACTTCTGTTCCTATTCCATGTTCTCTCTAACCAAGTCAGCAGATCCCCCTGCGTTGGCACTTCTTCGTCACCCACCTTGCATTAAAGCCTTGGGAGCGGTTGCTGTGCTGGGGACCACTCGTACGGCCAAACCGGGGTGAGCAGACATTGCTCCCGCTCCTCCCCGCCGTGCCTCCACCGGCAGAAGTCTTCGTTTGCAGGGGGATTTTCTTGGCTTCTCCCTCACAGTTCCTGGCTCCTCCATTCAAATCCGAAGCAGTGATTTAGCAGAATTTGTTTTGACAGAAGCAAAGGATATTCCCAGCCAATTAAAAATATGGTAATGGAAAGATGGGAAAGAAATGCGGCGCTTCCCCTGCTTGAGGGGTCTGTTGTTAGCTGTCACTGTGCTTAGAGGGATTAAAAGTGCATGCTGGAGGTCCATGTCAGCTTGAATGTTAAGCTCCCAGGCTACAACTGTGCTCCTGGGAGCAGGGAAAAAATAATTCATTATTGATGGGGATGGAAGGATTACTTCAGTAATTTGCTTATTGACTTGTATTCTTTCTCATGCAGGCACATACACGCATGAACGCCAGCACACGTGGTTGCAAAGCTCATTTTACTGGCATCTCATGCTGCAAATTATTGAAATCTAGCATCGTTTGGATATTTTGCCCTTGGGTATAGTGTCCAAGATGCTTTGCAGTGATAAGGACAGGCCAAGAGAGGAAGGCTAGGGGTCCTGGAAGACCTGGACTCCCATCCGTCCTCCCACCTGAGTTTTTGTGCATGTTCCTCTCCAGAGTAAGCCTGGCAGCCATAGGGAATAGGTGGCCTGAATTGCTCATCACCCTTTTCCTCTCAGGTACTGCAATGGGTACTCAATGTTGTGTGAGGATCCCAAGCAGGCAGTCGGAGTTTCTGTGCCTCCGTTTGCTGTCTCTGGAAGAGCTCTACATGCAAATCCTCCCAGGGTCTTGGGTCAGTTGGTGACTGTGGTGGCTGAAGCCACGTGAATACATGAGAAAGTAACAATAGGCCTGTTAGAAGTACCTTGTGAAAGTTACTTTCAGCTGTGTACATGGCATCTGTGCCCTGCTTTTCTTGAGTGGGTCAATAGGCACAGATGACAAGCGATGGACAGTCTTGAGGTGGCACCTCTGGCTGTTTTCAGAGAAGAAACTCTGAGCAGAAATCAAGAATATGGAATAGAAGAGGTGGCAAGAAACTGGAGAAATCTCCTTCCTCTTACTCCAGGAGAGTGGTGTGCTGGAGAGACAGAGGTCCTTGCCTTCACAGGCAGGATCTCTGATCTCTTACCTTCTCTCTTTGCCTCCCTTGTGCTCCTCATCCACTGCTATTTGGTCATCCCCTTTGGTTTCTCTCTCAGGGGTTAGAAGTCCCCGGATTGGGCTGGAGTTGCCAATTGCATGGCAAGTGTCTTGCCCCGCTCACTGGAAATGAGTGTGATGAAAGGAGTTTGAAGGTGTTGGGCAGTCTTTTGTGTGGCTTCAGAGAAGACCCCAGGCTCCTGTTCCACTCCTACTTGTTTGTTGTGATGGTAAAGGTGTAAGGTGGGGATTTGCCTTGATCCCCATTTGTGAGCTGAGGTCCTGGCACCTCCCCTAGGACAACCTACCTCCCTACCACCTGGGCCCAAGGCACCCTAGCAAAATCTGTGAAGGCTGATGTGCAGAGTGATAGAGGGTTGAGCTGCTTTCTCGCAGGCAGCTGGAGAAATGTGTAAAGGGTTACATCAGATGGCAAGAAAAGGCATTCTACAGCACTGCTTGTTTTTAACAGGCAGCCCAGACCTGTAATATCAGCACTTACTGAATTTGCTACGTAGCACCAGTAAAGCTCAAAGTTCTTTTGGTGAATTCTAGTTTTGAGAAAAATCAAGAAAGTAATTACTTGGTTCGGTCATTAATTACTCACTACTGGACATTTTCAAAGGTGTAGTATGGAAAGCCTGAGGCAGCTATTAAGGGTAGCTCTAATGCTATTGATCTATTTGTGTTTATCGTGAAATTTCTCTGCTTTTTATGACGTTTTATTGAACTGGGGGATACAGGTGTGTGGAGCCAGGGAGCGTGAGCTGCTTTCTCCCATGCTTGGCTGCTGGCGTTGCCCTCCTGGTGGGGCAGCAGTGACTTCTTGGTGCCTCCCTTGGAGGAAAGCCTGGTAGGATGGTGGGCACTGGGGACTCTGACCATTGCCCATCTGCACAACCTGGGCTGTGCTTGGGCATGATGAGAGATCCCCCATGTTGGACCATGCTGCTAATAAGACAAACCCACCACAGGAGGGGAGGGAGAAGTGGAGCCAAGCGAAGTGACTTGCCCACGGAGTTGCAGAAGGTCAGTGGCAAAAGAGGGAGCAGCATCCAGATCTCCTGGCATCTGGATCTGCACCATTCTTAAATGGGGCAACTGGATCTTGAATCCATTTCACTGGCACTTTTTTTACTCTGGCTGGTGACAGCTCTCCAAGCATTCCCCTTGCTGCAAACAACTCCATTCCTCCCTTTTTGTGGTTCAATCCCACTGTGGCCATTCACTGATGCGAAGCTTTCTTTGGAGCTGGACATCACCTGGAAAAAAGTTATCTAGCAAGGAACTGGGGGCCAGGCGAGGCAGGTGGAGCATGCCTAGGCAGTGGTACATGCTGCTTTGCTTCATTCCTCTACATCCCCTGGGATAATCCTTTCCAATTCCCTCATATGGGAACAGCCTAGCTGCCATCCCTGAACGCTGTGACACGGAGATGAGGTTAATCCTGACGGCCAGCGAGAAAGGTGTAAGGCAACAGCAGCAGAACCACTTTCTGGTGAGCTGGAATTGCAGCAGGGAATAGCGACAGCTTCTGGAAAAGGGCAGGATTGTCATTTGATTTCCAGGGGTTTTCTCAAGGTGGACCAGGGTCTCACAAGGTTGGTGTTGGTTGAGTCAGGATTTGTTCTGGCTTTGTTCCCAGAAGTGAAAGGTGCAGTCTTTCCATGTACAAACTTAGACAGAAAATGCCACCACACCATTATCATTATTTTTTTTTTTCCTCCCGTGCCTCGAAGAACTGGAAAAAGCAACACATTTGACAGTGCCAAAGGGACGTGGCTGTTCAGATTGTGCCTCCTGGCCTTTCTCCTTCTCCCATCATACTTGGTATGCAAAATTGAATCACACCCTTCTCACCCGCTTCCCACTGGGGGAAAGGTGGCCTTTAAATCATAATATGATTGCAGACGATGTTGCAGAAGGGGAAAATGAGATTAACTTTAAACTCCCCTTTGCTTTATAAATTTGTTCATGTCTTCCCTCATAGCTGCTTAGTCATGCCTATTAGATTTACCATTTTCTGGGAAGGAAAAGTGGAAGTGAATTCTATTATCTATTCAGCATCTGACTTGGTGCCTTCCTCTCCTCCTTTGTCTAGTTTAATCAGAAGTTTGCAGAGGTTTTGATTGGACTCTTTTGATCAGAGTGCAGAATCCCCCAGGTACGGGCTCGTTAGTTCTCATTAGCAGAAGAAACATTTTTCTGTGATGGTGCACATCCTTGTACAGCTAATTGAAGAACCATCATGGTGACTTTATTGCCTTGTTACTTCTCATGGATACCTCAGGTGCCTCCAACAACTGACCAGGTTGAAAAGGAGTAGGACAGAAAACAAAGAACGGAGGGGACCGGTTGTTGAATTAATTAGCAACTGCTAAAGGAAGCACTTCGCATCTTTCTGTGCAACGCAGTGCTACTGGGTGAAATTAAGAAAATGAAATCAAGAACTGGGCAAGTTTTATAAGGAGGCTGGGTTGGTATTTGCATATCAAAAGTAGCCAGAATTTTTGGAACAGTAGTGCACGTTTTGAAAGGGATTTTGTTCTTTGTGTTTGAAGAGTTAAATCAGTTTTGGGCTATTAAAGACTGCAGAAGGAGACCTGATTTGTATATGTGCTGTCGGTAGGAATCTTATACTTCAGCTTGGCACGTCCCCAAATTGGACACCGGACAAGATGGCCATGGGCCTGCTCCCACCTGTCAATCCCCCTGGTCTTGGATTTGTGGTGGTGGAGGAAATGGAAAGGAACGGGCAGGAGGGAGAATATTTAATAGCAAAGAGGAACATCCCTGCAGCGGGCTGAGAGCCAGCAGGTCTGCATCAGCTGTGCAGGAGCCTGTGCTCGGAGCAGGTCACAGAGCTGGATTTCAGCCCTGGCACCTCTGCAGCCATTTCAATTAATGTCATCGTTCGAGGCAGAGCTCGGGGGTGGAAAGTCTGCACTACTGTAAAATGTGATAGCGTTGTGCCCTGTGGTGGTTCTTTGGAAAGTGCTGAAATATGCAGGGCTGTTTCCTGAAGTGCAGAAGGTGTGTGAGAAGAACCTGATACCTGAGGACTCCTTCCCAGGTGGTGCCAGAAGGGGACCCACCCATTCCAGTTGAAGATAAGAGACCTGTGTGGGAGCAAGACATGTCGTCATCTTCTTTATGTATTTCCTTTTTTTCTTTTCCTTTGCAGAAAAAGTATCTAGATGCTGGAACTGATAATGAGTAGATGCAATCAGTTCTCCCCTGCTGGAAATCGTTCAGGCAGTATTAAATACCTACATAAAAGAAGTCACTGGTTTCCATGGAGTATGGGATAAATGCCATAATTGCCAGGGATGGGTTAAATAGGCCAGACTGCAACATTAGACCCTCCTGGCCTTAAAATCTAGAGCTGACCTCAGCAGTGCAACCTCCACCACATGTTTTGTCCCAGATCCTGTTCCAGTCAACACTTGTGACTGGATTTTCAAGTCCCCTATGCGTAGCTGCATCAGTGGACAGGTCTTGTGGCTGTGCTATGCCAAGTCCTCCTTAAAACATCGGTTGTGATAGCTTTGTCCCAACCAGCTTTTCAGTCAAAGGATTCATAACACAGGAGTTGTTCTTCTGGACTGGAGAATAAAATACTGAAAGACAATGTTTTGTGAAGCTGTTGAATGAAGGAAGGCTTTTCTTGCAGGGCACTAACCCATCACATCCTCCTACACCTTCCAAACAGATGCCCGAGTACTTTGCCTGATGGACCAGAATGGTGATACAGCCTTGAAGGACAGAGGTCGTTCCTTTCCATTTCCTCCACCCCATCACCATAAATGAGCTTTGTGGACTTCTGCAAAGACTTTGAAACAGGTCACAATAAAGACTGTGGCACTGGTTGGCACAACCTATGTTGGTCCTGCCAACCACAGCTGGCAAAACATGAGCAGTGGGGATGAGTTGTGGTTGTGGGTGAAGCTATTGCCATTTCATGCCTTCCCAGTAGGGAAAACTTCACTATTGGGTCTGCTCTCCTGGAGCTGGTTTGAGGGCTGTGCAGAGAGCTGGGGGATGCACCATACTGCGTCAGACTGGGATCAGTCTTTGCTGGTCTGAGAATCTGCAGAGAGCTTCCGAAGACCCCACGACAGCACTGGTCAGTACTGGTGGCTGTGCCATGTTAGAAGGGGGCAGTGCAGGACACTCTTCTGGGACAAGGGTCTCAAAAATCCTCTTCCTTCCCTGTAGCCCCAAGCTAGCTGTGGTGGACACCGTCTCCCCTGGTGTCCCTCACTCTCTGGTGTAGCACCACACCGTCACTGAAACGGAACTGGGGAGGGATTAGAGTAGCCCATGGGAGGTAGTCAATTAAACACGAGGAGGTGCATGATGCTCTTTCTGTCCTTGTAAATCCCTAAAACGCAGCCTGATGGAGGCCATGGGAGATGCTTGCCTAATTTAGTGTTTTTTCTCTGTTCATTTAGGAGATGAATGGGGCACAGGGTAGCCCAGCCTGCTGCCCGGTGTGGTCTGGCTGTTCCTGTCATATTACTCAGTCTCTGGCGTGGGGATGCGTGATCTGTCTGCAGTGTCAAACACAGGCGGCTTTTGGGAGCAGAAAGGTGCCAAGTAAGCACTCCCTCCTATTTATCATCCCATTTTCCAGGTCTGATGGGGGCAGTGGCAGAAAAGGGTGTGAAGAAGGAGTGAAAGGCGTTTCTGAGCTGTAGCCATTTATCACCCTTGCAGAGATACTCCAGCACGGCAGCCAGACAGACACGCACACTCCCCCAGCCTCCTGATCACGTTATTACATTACACCTGACATTCTTTTCTTCCACTAATATGTTATTTTTGGTCTGACAGCTTTATGAAGGAGAAAAGAGAGAGAGAGGGAGAGACACGCACCCAGACAGACACAGGCAGTATTCATTCCTTATCAGCAAGGAATGGGTCTGACTCAGACACAAGAGATCTGCTGATTGAAACATCTTGTTGTCTCCAGCAGCTCACGCTGCCATGGAAGGGAGATTCCCAGAGCCTCCAGAGAGGAGGGGAAGGGGCAGGGGCAGGATCAGGTCTGGAGGATCGATCCTCCAGGCATCTCTCCTTCCTGGCCTAAGATGCTCCCTGAACTCTACTGGGATGTCTAGTTAGTGGGAGAAATCAAGCTGCTCTCTTGGGATGTTGCCGATGTGACGGCAGGGTGTTCATCTGGTTGACCACATCCATCACCCTCAGCGCCTGCTTCTTGTGTTGGGTAGAGAAGGCTCCACAGGCAGTTACGGCTCACAGAGAGATGTCCTGCCCAGGGTAAGGGCTGGTAGAAGAGCGATGACCCCGGTGTGTCAGGAGTCCTCCTGATGCCGGTTTTATTTTGCAGAGAGGAAGAGGGGAAATGAAAAAACGTGTGTGGGGAAATGCCATGTCAGACATGGCCACTGGTCATTGTGTTTCATTCAAAGGCCAGCGGGCAGAAGGAAGTGTGTGGGGGAAGTGGGAGAGGCAGGAATGAAACCTAAAAAGTTAACGCTGTGATTGTGAAACTGGAAAAAGGGAGTGTGAAATGAGCAGGAGTTCATTTGAGCTGGGTGTTTGCTGGCAAAATGTAAAACGGAAAAGAAAAAAAACCAAACCAAAAAAGCCAGGAATGAAAATGAGGGTGAAAGTGTTCCAATATGACAAAAATGCTGACCTCTTGTCTGCTGTGCATCCCGTGATTCACCAGGTGAGCTGGAAAAAACCCAAGATGTTTGTCCTCATCGCTGGAGGAGGTCACAGGCCACCCCAGGCTGCTGGTTGGAGAGGGGGTGAGCCTCAGCAGCCAGCCCTCTCTGGGGCACACCGATCCCGGGAAGGCAGGTATCAGCTGGGAAAAGAAAGGAAAGACCAACCAATGTCCTATTCATCCATATACTCCTCTGCCTTTGGCCCGTACCCTTTCCCCAGGGTGCCTAGCGTCACTGAACACACACTTCTGTGACAACATTTGCACTGGGCAACTCACATGCTGTCCCCAAGCCCCTCTTGCTAACTGCCTACCGGGCTGTGTTCCTCTGCCAGGGAGAAACAGCTTCAACCCTTTCCATTCCCAGATTGCAGCAAAAAACGCCTCGTTCCCAAGCATTATGGGAGAAAGGCTGATCAAACAGAGCAATTAATTCAACAAACAATACAATTAAGCTGTGATCCCAGTGTAGTTTCCACCCAGAAACAGAATAAACAGCCTTCCCAGCACGGATAAATAAACTCACAGATGGAGGCTTTTGTGACTGGCGAAGTTTTCCCTCTGCAGCCTTCTTGAGAGCACATAAAAACTGTGGAGTACATAAATCTCTGGCTCTCCATCCCTGTGGCTCAGGGAGGAAGGAACAGGGCGCCTGCTGTGGGGCAGATGTGCCTTGGCTGGAGAGGGAGGGAAGGGACCTGGGGATGGTGTGGGGGCGTGCGCGGCGAGGCTGCTGGCAAACAAAAGCCACGGCAGCTGCCTCCTCCGCATGTCCCCTGAGGCCAGTTCTCGTCACGGCCTTGACACAAAACACATGGCACGAAAAGCTGCAAAGGAGGAGAGTGACCTGTTTCACACTTGGCTAGACTCACTTGTTACTTCAGAAACTGATGGAAATCGCCCCCCCCCCCCCCCCCCTTTTTTTTTTAACTGGGTTTCAAAACAGTCTGAGCTGGTGGTGGAAAAAGAGGCATCTGCAGGGTTCTTGAGCAGAACCAAGTGAGTCATTTATCCAAGGAACAGGGATGATGCTGGCTGCATGGAGGTGGTGGGATCCAAGCTGGCTGCTCTCAACCTTTCTAAAATCATCTGGAGACTGTTCTGGGAAAGGCTTTTCCGTTACCAGTCAGTGCTGGCCTCCCTCCTGAGCTGTTGGAGTCAGGGAAGTGACTCCAACAAATGACCTCCCTGGAGGGCTGGTTGACAGCAGGACCAGCAGGGCAGTGTGAGGAAGGAGGGTATGAGTTTAGGCTGGACACCTGTGGGAAGAGCAGCTGGAGTGGAGGTGCTCTGTGGGCATGGGGGATGGAAAGGGCAGGCTCGGGGTTATATTGCAGCTTGGGCGGTATTTGGGGTCCTTTCTCTTAGAAGGAGCCAAGTTGGAAGCAGGAGGGAACTGTGCTGTTTCAAAGAGGTGTGAAAAGCCTGTGTGCTGTGACCTGGTGCCTGCGGTGAGCGGTTGCGGCAGTCCAGGGCGCAGATGGTCTGGATGGAGAAAGGAAAGGCTTTTTTTTTTTCCCCAAGAAGAGCCTATATGGTGCTCGCTGTATCACCACCGTCTTGCTGGGGAAGGTTGGCTGGAGACCAGGGAAGAGATGGATACTGCAGGTGAGCGTAACCTGGTCCAGTGGGAGGTGTCCCTGCCCAGGGCAGGGTTTTGGAACTAGATGTTCTTTAAGGTCTCTTCCAACCCAAACTATTCTGTGATTCAGCTCTGCGGAGGCCCCTCTGCTCAGCAGCGTGAGCAGGCGTGGTAGGCGGGCTGTGGGATGAAGGTGGAAGTCACTCACCCAGCTAAAGTCTCCCCCAAAAGAGATGAAGCTGGGTGTTCTCCTTTCTTCCTGCTAGAGGGTGTTTCTGCTGTTCTTTCCTTCCCTTCCTGCCTCCTTTTTGCTGGAGGCATTGCTCAGGACCTTGTGGAACACCCAAATGGCTTGATTTTGCATTCAGGGTCCCCAGGTAGGGATTTGAGGCAGCAAACCTGGCAGCAGCCACTGCTGTTTGAGCCTTGAGGCTGCTCTGCTAATGGTGAACTTAGCTGGGAAAACTACTTTCAGCCTGAAATTGGGTAAATCTGAGGAGTGGGAAGAGCTGTGCCCAAGTGGTTCAAGTTTAGGGAATGTCCTGTACATGACACACAGAGCTCAGTGCCTGCAGGTTAGTGCAAAAGGATGCTGGAGTCAGCAGGCAGCTCCCTAATCCCTGGAAAGTCACACACATTTTGTGCATCAGCTCCTATGTTTGCAGCGAGGAGGTCCTTTTGCACCAAAGGCCACAGTCTGTTTCTATGGAGCTGCCCTTCAAGTACCAACGATGGACTCTCAAAATAAAAGCCTCCAGATGCATCCATTAAAGCCAAGTCCTGTGACAAGGGTATCCGTGCTGTCACCTAGCCAGGGGTTTCTCACTGAGATGTTTGCTTGAACTGATCTTATATTTTCAGGGTCCTACCCTGCTGCGGCTTCACATTTGCTGTTGCCTTTGTGGTGGTGTTGCCTGTTCACCCGTGGTTTTGGTGGTAGCAGAGGAAGCTTTCTGAGCCTGCATGTGCCCTAGATCAGGTTTTGCCTTGGAAGACAAACAGGGAGAACATTCCTTGCGTCCTGACTGGTGGCTTGCATGGGCTGAGATCAGAGTCCTTCCACTTCCAAATAGGAAACAGCTGCTGTTGCATTCATTCTCCAAGAGCTCCTAGAACTGGCCATCCTCCAGCTTCCTGCAGAAACACCCTTCTGCAAGCCGGGAGGCTACAGGTGGCCCAGCTTCTGCGACCCTGCCCTGCCCCTGAGCCTGGCCCCAGGTGCTGACATGGCCAGATCCTGGGATGGAGGACAAGACACTCAGGGTTATCAAGCAAGGGCGTAAACCACAGCTGGCTTGAGAGACGCAGCAACGGAATGGCCACGTAAGGTTCTGAAGGCAGATACATGCCTGTCCTCTGAGGTGGTCGGAAAAAAAGTCATTGCAGCTGCAGTTCTGTGGTGCTGAGCTAATGACTTTCACCGAGAGGCAAAATACTTGGCTTGGGCTTGGCCCTGCTCTAGTTTGACTGTGTGACTTTTGGCCATCTCAAAGCAAGCTCACATCTGCTGGTAGAATGTCATGTGGCTGTGCTGCGTCCCATGGGAAAGGCCAAGAGGCTTGCTCTTCCCCACCATCAGGCTGCTAAACTTCGTCCAACTCAGCACTTCTCATCAGAAATTTCCCTCAATGAGTGCTCACACTTACTTTTCAGGACAAGGGTCTTGCTCAGTAGGGAGGCTCTCGTTTTTCTTGCCAACTTGCCAGTTTAATAAAATAGAATAGACTATTTCAGCTGGAAGGGACCTACAATGATCATCTCGTCCAACTGACAACCATCATCTAGTCCAGCTCTCCATGCGGAGTGGCTCTCACCGAGTGCCTGCAAAGAGGCACAAACCCCTCTTTCTCACGGAATGTGGTTCACTTCTTGCACTGTGGCAGGAAGCTTGGGATGCGACTAGTGTTGCTGACGGGTGTCTGTCCTACTGGCACTAGAATTAAGGTGGGAACCCATCTTCCAGAAGCTGGCAAAGGCTCTGGCAGAGAAAGGAGCTACTCCAACTACTCCATGGACTTCAGTTTCACTCGTACTTTTGCAGCCTCTGCCTGGCTCTCTAAGTAAAGAGCAGCAGGGTCTCTAATATTTTATATATATATATATAAAATATATATATTTAAATATATAATATATAGCAATAAGAGAGCAGCAGGCTCTCTAATATGTCTTAAAAGTTGTACTTGTCCTCAGCAAGGCATTAAATTGTTGCTAAGTGCTCGGCACTGGTATCCTGGATGGTACCTAGTCAGAAGTCCTGCTGGACAATGGAGTGTGGTCTGCACTGGTGTATCGCCTCCTCATCCTAAGGAGGCTTCATCTGTGCAGACATGCTGTATTTCTCTGCAAGGAGCACTTTGTGTTTCCCCGCAGGTTGGAGGCAGAGGAGGGATGCGGTTGGAAGACACTGGCACCGTCTGCAGCAGGGATGTCGCAGCAAAAGCCTGAGCGGTGGTGGTTTGCCCCTGTCTGACAGGTAAGCCATGGGGGAGCTGCGTCTCCCTGACCCTCCGTCAGGGGGGTTACCTTTCTGTTGTCACTTACAAATTCTGGGGCCCCTTCCAGCAAACGCTGTCACTCCTGGGTGACAAAGTGCGCTTCCCTCATTGGCATCCCTTCTCAGCTATCTGTTGGACAGACGGTTTGTACTCGTTGACGTGAAACAAGCTTGGCTGGAATGAAATCATTTATAAAAGTCACGGGAAGATTTGGATATTAGCAGTTCATTTCCTGCCACGTTCACTGAGCTGCAATTAACATGGACCTGAAAGATCGCACAGTGCTACTTGTCCTGCCTGTCCTCTTTCATCCCCTCGCTTCCTTTTTTCTTCCTCATTTCCTTCCCTTCTGAGCTGGCCATGTCGTATGTCTCCATTTTCACATTTATTTATTTTTCTCTCTCTTTCTCTGCTCATTTCATTCTCCGTTTCACTTTCTTCCCTTCTCTTTGTGCTTTCGTTTTTGCCTCTTTGCTCCCCTTGTCTCTTGTATTCTTTTCTTCCTCGCGCTTTATTCTCCCTCTATATTTAAACTCAGGCAAAAACAAATTATTTATGAAGGGCTGTAATTTATGATGCGTCCTTAATGTCTTGGAAGACACAGATAATTTATTTAATGAGTAAAGACATGATAATTCACAGATGATGATTCCAGTCAGAAAATTAGTTTCATTAATTTGCTGTAAATTCTCTGCTTTGATTTAGTGCAGGAGGAGTTCCTGAAGCCCAATGCAAATCTTCGCCACGGTACTTTTTTGTTACCACCAAACCAGTGTGCACGCCTGCTGGCTTCCCCACCCCTCACTATCTCTGTTGCGCTGCTGTTTTCTGCTTATGTCCTACCAACAGTAAGACACAGATAGGAGGAAAATTTATTTTTTGCAGTCTGCATGGTTGGGAAGCTGGGGCAAAACATGGATGGAGGTGGTATTCCCATTCCAGGAGACGATAGAACGGGCAGCGCGGTCTCAAAATATTTGTTTTGCAAAACCACATGCCGTTCCCTGAGCTTTTTCCCGGATAAGTTCAGCTCAGAATAAAAAAGTCAGTTTGCTTTTTTTAATAGAGTATAAAAGGTACTTTTTCAAATAAATTTCAAGGTAGATGATTTTACAGTAGAGTCTCGCTGATAACCGCAGTATATATAAATATTATAGGAAACCTATAGAAGTGATTCACGGTGTACTATTGATCTAATCAGACTTAACTAAGTGTTTGCATCATGCCTTGTTAATCACAGATAATAGGGCTCCAAGGACACCTTGCAGAATCAGGGCTTTGCTCTTCATGTGGCCATATCTTGCTGGGACCACTACAGTCCACGGAGCTTCCCCAGGGATGAGCTTCCTGTCTGTATTTCACATTTTTTCTAAAATGGGTCTGTTCATGGTGCTCTAAGCAGCCTTACTGGGGACACTGTTCTGCTCTCTAATTGATGTCAGTGTAGGAAAGTTTTCCAGCTTTTCTAGTAAAAAAATTGCAAAATGGATCAGCGTTTCTTCTGTACATCGCAATGCTGGATGGCGGGCTGTGTGCTGCCACTGGGACTGACCAGTAAAAACCGCAGGAACTCCATGTGCTGCGAGCCCATCCTCTTTCCCCTGTGTGCACAGGTAGATGATCTGCTCTGCCTTGGAGCACGAAGGACCATCCGAGAGTCTGAGGAGGAGATGGACCAATGGAGCTGCGTTCTGCCATCTCTGGAATGCACAAGCCAACTGAGCGTGGCCACTACTGAGGTCGGTCTGGTACGTGTTTTGTGCAAGGATGAAGGCAGTGTTATGAGGGGTAGGGAGAGGTGGAAGCAAGTTATTGCATGCAGCTGTAAGAGCAACCCCTCCTTGCCCTCTCGGCTGCCTTTACAAAACAGGTATGATGCTCTGGGAATGGTAGGCAAAGGTCACAATGAGATAGAAGAGGAGGAATCTATGCAAGTACTCTCACCAAGGTCAGATCAGCCAACCCCTGGCATCAAGAGCTGCATTAAGGCCAACGCCGACAAGAAACGACAGCGAGTTATGGTCAGTTGAATGTCTGTAAGTCCATGCGGATGGATGGGATTCATGCCAGAGTACTGAAGGAGCCAGTGGATGTTACAGCAGGACCCTTCTCGATCATCTGCCAAAGGTATTGGGAGTCTGGGGAGGTCCCTGCTGACTGGAAGCTAGCCAACGTTATTCTAGTTTACAAGAAGTGCGTGAGGGAAGACCCAGGAAACTACAGACCTGTCAGTCTAACCTCAGTGCCTGGAAAAATCATGGAAAAGATCATACTGGGCACTACTGAAGGGCATTCAAAGTACAGTGCAATCACCGGGCACAGTCAACATGGGTTGACATAGGGAAAGTCCTGTCCAGTTATGTTCAGTATTTTATCAATGATCTGGATTCAGGAGCTGAATGCACTATTAGTAAGTTTGCTGGTGATGCTAATTGGGGAGGTGCTGTTGGCTGTCCTGAGGGAGAAGAGGACTTGCAGTTCGAAGTGTAAATTGGGAGAGGAGTGGCTGGAGAGCAGCCCTGCAGAAAGGCACCTGGGGTGCGGGTTGGCAGCAGGCTCTGTAGAAGCCAGCAGTGAGCCCTGGCAGCCAAGGGGGGCAAACCGCATCCTGGGGGGCATCAGACACAGCATGACCTCAAGAGAGGGAATTATCCCGCTGTATTTAGAGTTGGTGCGGCCTGACCTTGAGTTGCACACCTTGAGTGTGCCGCTCTGGGCCCCATCGTTTAAAAAAGGATGTACAGGTACTTGAATGTGGGTGGTCAGGCACTGGAACAGGTTTCCTAGAGAGGTGGTCAATGTCCCCAAGCCTGTCAGTGTTCAAAAGGCATTTGGACAATGCCCTTAATAGCATGTTTTAACTTTTGGTCAGCCCTGAAGTGGTCAGGCAGTTGGACTAGATGGTGGTTGTAGGTCCCTTCCAGCTGAAATGTTCTTAGCCCCATCTCAATGGTTGCATACAGAGGAGTCTGATAAGGAGCAGTGTTAGGCTGGAGGATAATGCTACTAGCAGATATTATCAGCACTGGTGGTACTGCATGTAACAGAAAACTGAGCACAGGGTGAGACCCTATTTGCTCCTTACAGGCTGGGAATAAACTGGTCCTGGGATTCATGTTTTGAGTATCTAATCTCTGTGGACTATAATATGCGATCCCCCAGATAAGTCGCCTCACGTG
The DNA here is from genome assembly GCA_008658365.1 of Alca torda. Lineage (NCBI taxonomy): Eukaryota > Metazoa > Chordata > Aves > Charadriiformes > Alcidae > Alca > Alca torda. The sequence continues at coordinate 28,845,015 of CM018081.1, read as the reverse complement.
ATCCTGTTGTTAGCGCTCCCTGGCTGCCTAGCTGATTAAAGCTAGTTGCATTTCTCCTTAGTGTTGCCCTGTGCTTTGTGTATTTTGATAATCATACTTGAGTTGATATAAGCAGGTCTTGAAAAGATGTTTTAAGAAGTTATGAATTTGCATCAGACTGGGAGGTTTCCACACCCACCCCCACACTTGCTACCTACGAAATCCCGTATGGAGGATTGCTCAGGGCTGTACTGGGTTTGTGGAAGGTGAAAATTTACCCTTCTGCTGGGGTAGTTAGCATGAAGTGAAAGCCTCCAGGAATTTGGGAAAATGCTTGAAAAGTGGGGAATCAAAAATTTGATTAAATGTCCAAGCCCTTTTGAAAAATAAGTGATGTTGGTAAGATTTGATTGTGGCGACTCTCCCAGGGTCCTCTGATCAGCTCAATCAGCAGGGACAGTCAGTAGGAGCTGATGAAGGGTTGCAAAGGATGATTCCTTTCAGTAGAAGGTCCTGGAGGTCTGTCGCCTATTTGGTGCCTGTTCTTGTGCTTCTTGAGCTCGGGATAGCTTTTTTCTTGCTTATACCATGTGAGCCAGACCCTTGTTCACCATAAGGGTAGTTTCTCATGGGTACTTGCACAATGATAGCAGTCATAATGCTGTCTAGCAGAGGCCCTCCTGGAGTGAGGGGTGTGCAGGTCAAGGACCTGGCTGCCTAGGGCACGTCTGATGGTTGAGCCTTTTTTTGGTGGGAGTCTGAGCCACAATGGTTCAGTTTTGGCCTAGCAGAGCCTTGTATAACTTCCATTGCTCCTTGGGAGGGCGTGCACCTGCGGCTGACCCCATCTTGCTTCTTGAGATGCTCTGAGAGCAGCCTGGTGTGAGCACAGAGCTCTACATTCAAATAGACCATGGTGTGTCCTTGTCTAGTACCTTTGGAACAGGAGCCTTTACCTCTTGAAATAAGCTCATACCACTACCTCACAGCTCGAGGTTGTTTTCTAGTGTGAGAGCAGTCTTCACGTCCTCTCCAAAACTGCTTTCTTTGGAAAGAAAGGGGGGCTTCCCTGTGCCAGAGAACCCTTGTGTGGGTGGGTTGTGTGTTCTGGGACCTGCAGGCTGAGCTGCAGAGAGGGGTGGGACACAGGACACTAGTCTGCATTCCCATTGCGTGACTCTTGAGCATAAACTCTTCCTGCCCTCTGTGTAAGGGACCTGCAGGCTGGGTTTGAGATCTGTTTGTGTGAAATTCAGGCCTTACAAGGGCTAGCATGTGGGGGGCCCAAGTGGTGGGAACTTTCTGGGTGCAGGTCACCATTGCCTAGTGAAGGTTGTGGGTTCAAAGCCTACTCACAGCCCAGGAGAGCATAATTTTACTGTGCTTGGCTCTACTGATGGCCACGGCTCACTCATCCTTCTTTACCAGCAGTCATCACAATGTGACTTGATTGCATTGTTCTTTACGATGAGGAGCAAGCACTAGATCTTGGCAGTGTTTGTCTTCCCTCCCCCACGCGCGGGATGAGGCCTCCCCAGGTGCTGTCTCAAGTGTACACTTCAGTGTACAACCTCTGCTTGGAGCTCGACGGATGAGGAATGAATATCCCCTGCAAAAATGTCCCACCTCCCCCCACGGCAGTGGTTTAGCAGCATGTTGGGACCAGCTGTACAAACACGGGAGCACGGCACAGCCGTTAGCACGTTCCTCAGCGGTCCGCGTCCCCTCTGTCTCTGTCTCTGAGTTCCTGGCGTGGTGCCAGGTGTGACCCCAGGTCTTCAGATTGGTGATACGGACTGTGCCCCTGGCCAGGCATGGGCAGCCGGTGGGACTGTCTCCCCCAGAAGCAGTTGCTGCCCCATCCTGCCGCAGGAGCAGAGGAGCAGCCAGAGGGGTATTATTGACTTCTGTTCAGCCCTCATCCTTCTACATAGATTTAGAGGACTTGATGTATGACTTGGATACTTTGGGCTTGGTAATAGGCCAGCTAATGTTCTCCAGAGTGGTCAACAGGGGCACCTGTTCTGCAGAAAACAGGATTAAATACTTTCTGCACCTGCCTGTAGCATGGCCTGTTTGCCACATCCAAAAGCCAGCGGGCTTTGTCTAATATCTGCTTAATGGCATGCATCGCTGCTCTTCCCTAGGCAAGGTCTCTGTCCTGTTGCTCCCGAGCTGGCCATACGGAGCTTCTTCAGCCTTGCAGGAGAGAGGAGTGCTTGTCCTTCAGCTTGTTTTATGCTGCTCTTGGTCTCCTTCAAGCTCTCAAATAAATGACCGTCTTCCCACCAGCAGCACTAAGACCAGGCCTGCCGCCTCCCTTGTCATCCCTGGGGTGTGTTCCCCTCAGGGTCCCTTTGTCCCCCACCCCTGTGGGCCATGGGGGTGTCTCGGGAGTGCTTCTCGCCGGGCTGCCTGAGGGGCACGGTCTGCCATGGGCTGTCCCTGCAGGGCAACAGCACTTACTCCTTGTTCTCCTTTCCTTTGTTTTTCCTAGCTGTTTTGAAATCTCCCTTCTCAAGGTGGCGCGATGTCGGCTTTGGTGGTTGTGCCAGTGTCCTCAGCAGTGCCCTGGGGTTCTTCCAGTTGGAGGAGGCTCCTCTCTTCCCCACGGATCCTGCTGCACCAGCCTCCCTGCAGAGACATCCCACCCCACCAGTCGGGTACAGTGCCCTTCTTTCTTTTGGGTGGCTATTGCTTTTCCGAGTGGCATAGCAGAAACTGCTGAGAAGGCATGCAAATTGGTTTTCCTTCCCTGTAGCTGCCAATAAATAACTCCCGGGAGCTCCTGCCTCGCTGGAGCGTCTTGGCTGGAAGTGGCGTAGGTGGCTGGCAGAGGGTCCCACCACCTCCTGAAGGCACTGGGCTGCGCTGGGGGTATGGAAGACGAAGCCCTGAGGTTATCGTGGTCCCAAATGGAGCAGATGATCAGACAGGCTCCCTGGGAAAGGTGGTGGCTTGCCTGGATCCCAGGCGGAGAGGAAACAGGGGCCTCGCGGAGCAGCTCGGGCTGCCTGCTAAATGCAAGTTCACGTCCCGAGACCTTTGTTAATGTGCGCAGAGGAATATCTGCCTAGGGACGTCAGTAAGTAGTGAGTCCACAAAGCAATCTGTGTGTTAATCTAGTATGGCACAGAATAATAGTGCTCAGCACTAGCTAAGTGCTGGGCAAATATTAGTGTCTTTTTTTTCATTTTTTTTTTAAATCGTTGCAGAAGCTGGATCCTATCACACCCAGTAAGCCACAGCGTCTGCTCCTGTGGGAGAGCTGGCAGGAGCCCTGCTTTCTTCCTGGAGCACCTCTACGGGTCTCAGGACAGGATGCTTCAGAGGGGTAAGTGGAAAAGCCTGCTCTTATTTGCAATTTGTTCTTCTTCCCCATTCCACCTTACTTGACTCCAGTACTAAAGACTGTCCTGCTTTGCTGACCCCCCACGCCTTCTACCCATAAAGCTCAACACAACCCGGCAATGTGCGCTGGCAGCCCAGAAACCTCCTCCCCCCGCCCCTCCCCCAACCTTGGGATGCAACCCAGCAGTGTGGGCAGCAGGGCGAGGGGGGGGATTCTGCCCCTCTGCTCCGCTCTGGGGAGACCCCCCTGCAGTGCTGCCTCCAGCTCTGGGGCACCAACAGCAGAAGGACACGGAGGTGTTGGAGCGGGGCCAGAGGAGGCCATGGAGATGCTGGGAGGGCTGGAGCCCCTCTGCTGTGAGGACAGGCTGAGAGAGCTGGGGGGGTTCAGCCTGGAGAAGAGAAGGCTCCGGGGAGACCTTCGAGCCCCTTCTAGTCCCTAAAGGGGCTCCAGGAGAGCTGAGGAGGGCCTCTGGATCAGGGAGGGGAGCCATGGGACGAGGGGGAATGGTTTTACACCGAGAGAGGGGAGATGTAGACGAGCTGTTAGGAAGCAATTCTTTGCTGTGAGGGTGGTGAGCCCCTGGCCGAGGTTGGCCAGAGAAGCTGTGGCTGCCCCATCCCTGGAGGTGTTCAAGGCCAGGTTGGACGGGGCTTGGAGCGACCAGGTCTGGTGGGAGGTGTCCCTGCCCAGGGCAGGGGTTGGCACTGGCTGGTCTTCAGGGTCCCTTCCAACTTTCCATGATAAAAATTCCCCTGCAGAGACTCACGGAGGAGTAGCCTCATGCCAGGAGCTACACCAGGGTGCCGTGTGCTGTATTTGCATCTGCTCATGTGTTGGCTGCCCTATTCCTGCAAACGGTGGGCTCTGGTGAACGCCAGGCTGTTCCTTACCATTGCACTGCTCCACATGTAACGAGGTAAAATGGAAACAACTCCTTTCGCTGCAGCTATGCCATCTGGGAACTCATAAAGGCTAAAGCGCTTTTAATTACAAGCTTGTTCCGATTATGCCCAGCTTTCTGTTTCCTCCCATGGAGTGGGCCAGCCCTCCGAGGTCAAGATGAACTTCAGTTACAGAACTTCTGGCACATGCACTTAGGAAAACCAGAGAGCTTTTTCCCCCCCTCCTAAAACTAGGCACCTGTAATACATGATCTATTGTTCCCCAGAGGCCCGTTCTCCTGGCTGTAATGTTGCTGAAAGCAGAACAAACACATTAATTTCTGGACACGAAAGAGCCTTTCTCTTTTCCTCTGGCTCTGCAGTGCACCAGGACCCCCGTCTTCTCCTCCCAGCTGTGGGATGGCAGGTTCTGGCGAAGCATGGGGCCTCAGCCCCTTGTTCAACTGTCTCGCTCCTGGGCTTGGGGGTGAGATTTCCTAACCTAGGCTCATTCCCTGCAGCCTCAGCTTTAGCTGATGTGAAAATGAACTCTCTGTAGAGGGAACGGAGGCTCTGTAAGCAGTGGTCCAAGCTGCAAGACCCCTTCCTTTCCCCTCTTCTTCTGACTCTGGGGGTAAAAGGACAGGTCAGCCTTCTACAAGGGGTCTCTACCAGCACTGTGAGGGCAAAAAGTTCATTTTATTCTGGCTTGAAGCGGGATTACTGGGGAAACTTCCAGTGGTACTGCATCTCTGTCTAAGCACTGTTGCCCTGTGTTTTGCTGGATGCCAGTACAGCTGTAACGGTTATGGCCAATTAATTAGAACCGCTTCCCCTTGTTTTCCCCTTATAAATCACTTCCTCTTTAGTCAGCCTGCAGAGAAAACAAGGGAAGAGTGAAATAAGTCTGAGGTAAAATATGAACCTCCCTTTTATTCCATATTTCAGACAATAGCAGTCTGCAGGACATCCAGGGAATAGGCTTTCTGAGCCAATGCTCCGTGAATTCACACTCTCTTTATGAGCCTCTTCAGTGCATAAAGTGAAGTTTTTAATGGCTGTTACTGTTCCTTTTGAATGGCTGTGAAGTCTGGGTCATCGCAGATGAGAGTAAGTTCCCCCTCCTCTTCGCCGCCATCAGAATTAGCTTTTTCTGAACTGCAGTGCCTGATGAGGGCGTGTCAGCTTGGAGCTCGTCCATGATGAGGATCTTAATCAGGGCTCCAGCCAGTGTGGTCGCCCTGATTGGGAAGGAAGAATGGGGTGCTTTTTTATCTTTTTTTTGTGTGTGTTTTGCTCTGCTTAAAGACTTTCAAGAAATTTGCTTTTGGCCAGCTCTACAGGTAGAATGCTCTGCCACCTACTAGAGGTGGGTCATCTCCATTCTCCATGGAAAATGGACCAGACTCTGTAGCTGGCTGTACTTGGGTGGGATAAGTCTGGGCCTTTGTAGTTAGCTGGCTAGAAGGTTTGTGTGATGTTGGCTTGGCCTCTTTGCTGTCCCAGCTGAGGACTCTTATCCACGTGGCCTATAAAGGGCCATGGGTATGAATGTGGTTTGCCTGTAGAGCAGTCGGTGTGAGATGGGTGTTGGTGTCCCGCACCATGGAGGGACATGATGCACAGCACTCTTTGAATGACTGGGGAACGAAGGGGGAAGAAATAACTCGGCTCTGCTTTCCAAATGTCTGGCAAGGTCCGTCCCCTTGGGGGCACTGAAGGTGGCAGGGTGAGGATGAGCAGTAAGATACTGTTAGCTATAGCTCAAAAACTGGCTGAGAGAAGAGCACAGAACTGCTGAATGATTGCAAAGCTCCGGCCCCGTTGAACTCTGCCACTGTCCTTTTGTTCCCTTCGTTGTCCTCTCACAGGTTCATCCTTTCACAGAATGGTAGGGTTGGAAGGGACCTCTGGAGATCATCTAGTCCAACCCCCTGCCAGAGCAGGGTCACCCAGAGCAGGTGGCACAGGAACGCGTCCAGGTGGGGTTTGAATGTCTCCAGAGATGGAGACTCCACCACCTCTCTGGGCACCCTGTGCCAGGGCTCTGCCACCCTCACGGGAAAGAAGTTCCTCCTCATGTTTAGGTGGAACTTCCTATGTTCAAGTTGGTGCCCGTTACATCTTGTCTCATTGCCGGGCACCACTGAAAAGAGCCTGGCCCCATCCTCCTGACACCCACCCTTGAAGTATTTATAAGCATTGATAAAAGCTTTATCTGTGTCGAGTATGAGAGCGAATGGTCCGGTGCCACGAAGCCCATTACATCTCTTGGATCTAGAGGAAAGCTGGAAGTTGCAGAAACATGGGTAAGCCTGAAGAACAGGTGCCTCTTAGGTGCTGCACCCAGTGACAAGTTGTGGGTCTTCCTGTATGGAGCCTCCACAGGCTTCACAGACAGCAGGCCAGCAGATGTCAATAAATCCCCTCTGGCTGCCCTGGTAAGCTGTGCTAGCAGCAGTGCTTCCTGCTGTCAGTCCCAATAGCTCTGGAGGAGAACCAAGGGCAGATCTTCAAGAAGGCTATTCTAGTCTAGACTTAGTCCCCCAGGAGGTGGAAGACATGTCTGTAACTTGGAGAGCATCTGTCTCCAAGACGGGTCAGGTCAGAGAGCCTGGCTATTGGTGTTGTGTGAAGGATGGGGAGGGATTCTTTATCAGGGAATGTAATGTTAGGATGTGGGGTAGCGGTCTCAAACTGAGAGAGGGGAGATTTAGATTTGATATCAGGAAGAAATTCTTTACTGTAAGGATGGTGAGGCACTGGAACACGTTGCCCAGAGAAGCTGTGGCTGCCCCATCCCTGGAGGTGTTCAAGGCCAGGTTGGACGGGGCTTGGAGCAACCTGGTCTGGTGGGAGGTGTCCCTGCTCAGGGCAGGGGGTGGCACTGGGTGGTCTTTAAGGTCCCTTCCAACCCAAACCATTCTGTGATTCTATGAAATGATTGTGCAGTCTGCTGATCCCAGCTCCAGGCTATTGATGTGCCACTCTTGGTTATCGCAGGATGCTGCCTTGTTTTCCAGGCTTTCCAAAGACCGTTTCCTGTCTTTGTTGGCTTCCCAGAAACCTTTGCAAGCATCCTCCAGCTAATGATTATCCGTGTGGCCATAGGTATTTCCTAAAGCTTTCATGGAAGGGGAAGTCTGGGCACCATGCGAACTACACTCAGTTTCTTTTTTTTATCCCAAATTCAGAAAGCTTAAACAAAATACCCCCTTGGCATTGTTCCTAGGAAACCACTCACCAGGCAGTTGGAAATAATCATACAGATAATTTACCTGAACACTTCTGATATGCACATTTTGGTCTTCTCTTTCTATTTTGAAAGAAATTGGAAAACGGGGCAGTGTTACCATCTTTTGAGAAATAATAGAGGCAGAGGGTTACGCAGGCAGCAATTCTTAAATTTCTTTTGTGGCATTAAGGGAAAATAAAAAAAAACCCAAACCCAACACCAAACAACAAACCGGCCAACCTGCAAGTAGCAATAAGTAAGTAAGTTCTATTCTTTTTTAATATAGAACAAAGTTAATTGATATTTTTTTTTCTTCTGTAAAAGTATCCAAAGGCTATTTGGAGTTCTAATGAGATATCTGATTAGGCTCTTGTTCTAAAGAGGGATTAACAAAGAAGTTTGGGAGGGAAGCAGATTTTGGCTGACATGGTTTTATTGTTGTAGTCTTCCCCGCCCCCCCCTTCCTAAGTTTTCATCTTCCAAAACTACAGTTTTTAATTAAAAAAATAAAAGGGGAAAAATCTCGGCCTTTCAGCTCTGCAGCACATACAGACAAATAAATTAAAAAGTGGGAGAAGTGGAACTAACCCAATAATCCGTGAAAACCTAATTTCCCTCACAAGCGTTGCTGACGCAAGCGTCTCCCCTCTCCCTTCCCCTTCTCCAGTTCAGGGGCAGTGATTGGAGAAATTGGCTAACAAGATCAGAAAATTTAATTACCGTTCTGCCTCCCCTTCCCAAGAAATTGGATGTCACACTTCCTTGTAGCCTGTTTTTAAGATGTGCTGTAGCCAGTTTTCACATGACTTGAACCTGACTCCCTGCCCTCTCCCTCCACCTTCTTCCCCCTATTCCCCATGGAAATATCCATCCAATACAGCTAAACCTTGGACCAGGAGCTAGGATGCAAGGGAGACCATGGCTGTATTGAAAACCATGGTGAAACTCTGCCTGGCCTAAATGGAACCAGTTTTAGTTCCTGGTGTTGGAGGGAGTGTCAAAGGGGAGAGAGGTTGGGATGCACCATGGAGCATCATCTCTGGGTGCTCCCCATCTCTCCTGTTTCATGGTGGAACAGGCAGAAGGAGAGGGTGGGTTCGGAGAAGGCTTTGGACTTGCGTCACTCTTGCTCCTCTGGTTTTATGCCTGGGCCACAGACAGCGCAAATAAGAGTTTTCCTATCTATTCAAGCTGCAGGTCGCAGACCTAAGCTCCTTCCTTTTTCCTCCTTGCTCTCAGGCTGAAGCTTTTGTGGGGGCCCTGTGGGTACCCAAGAGCAGAGGCCGTTTCTGCTTGGCTGTGGCGAGGGTCTGGGCAGGGCAGAGATGAATGCGGTGCAGAAGAGAGGAAACATGGCTCGCTTTGTAATGTCACTTCTGTCATCGGAAGGGATCTCAGATGTGTAATTAACTAAAAAGGAGGCTGTTCTGCATAACACAAGCCTGTTGTATCCAGCTCAGCAGGCTGGGTGACCCAGGCTTTGGTCTCCTGGTTGGCCATGTCACCAGCATCCCCTGGTAGCGGAGCAGCCTCACTGGAGACAGCTGCTCTATTTATTTTTCGATTTGTATTCCCAGCATGTCCTGTTCTCTGCTAACTGTAAGCCAGGCTTAGAAATTCAGTGCAAGCACCTTATCAGATAATGAATAATGATTTATTGAACATAGGCATAAACAGCATAGATAAGATATAAATACACTTCGGAAATGCAGTTGCATTTGTAAGAATGTATACCAAAGCGGCTCCGTGGCTTTCAGCTCTGCGGCTGCCACAAAAGCATCGTCTGCACAGGCTGCCACGCATCCCTGCAGGTCCCTGCCTACGTGCACATGCCTGGAGGAGAAAATTAAGGACAAGGTGTGAGCGGCAAAGTCATCTGCCAAGAGAAACTCCCAGGGGGACGGGCATTTATTTGCTGGGGGGCTGGTGCTGGCTTACAGAAAATGGGTTCATGTCATTGAACCCTTTCATGTGTATAAACCAGCTTGCCGGGGTTCTTTGCCACGTGCCGTCGTGTGGTGCACAGCTCGCAAAGAGCAAGGTCTGCGCTGGGAGCATGGCACATGGGTACCTGGTTTTTGCAGGTAGCGCTGTGTGGCTGCCCATGGAGGAAGATGGAAGGCAGGATTCAGCTGTGAAACACAGAGTTAGGAATACGAACATGGTGACTAGTGCCATTTGCAGTGCCCTGAGTGTGGAAAGGCTTTTATCTTGCTTTTCCTTTTGAAGTAGCTCATCCTCGGCAAATGACAGCTCACTTGGCCTTGCTCGACTGTCCGTGTGCCGCCTGTTGACCCAGCCACCTCTTTGCTGCTGAGTTTGCAGCAACTGTTGGTGGAAAACCCACTGGGGATCCAGCATGCCCTTGCTATTTTAAGAGTTGTCCAAGAGTTGTGGCAGTGCTCCACCCCTGCCACCCTCAGGTGTCGGCTCATCCTCCTCTGTGCATCTTCTCCTACCTGGTACCAGCTGCCTAAAGCCATCTCTCCCTCTGCACTCCTACCTGCCGAGATGCCTACGGTCAACCTGGCCTCCTTATTTATCCTCCCTGCTGCCCTTGATATCTGCTCCTTCGCTTTTTGTCCAGGGGCCCTGCCGTCAATGAGCCACTATTATTTGCACACGCACACACACACCCCCACCCCCGCCAAGGTCACAGGTAAATGATAGCCGTGCTTTTCCCCCTCTGCTTTAATCATCAGTCACTAAAGGCGGTGATGTTTGAATCCTTGAAACGAGAGGGAAGTCAAAACTCACCGAATGGGTTGTTAGGAGTCTGAGCCACAGACGTGGCAGGGTTGTAAAAGACCTGGCTAATGGGGAGATGTTTTAGTTTGGAGCCTGGCATTTTGATTGTGATACCAACTTTCGGGGTTGGGGGAAACTGACCTAGGTGATGCTGGCTTCTTTTTCAAGCTAACATGTGATAATCCTTTAAAATGCGGAGGGGACATGGTTCAAGAGTCCTCCGGGATCATCTTTTGCATAGAGAGGGGTGGTACAGTGGATGAGTGTGGGAATACAGCTAGTTTGGGTTTTCCAGCTTTGGTCCCACCACCTGTGAGTGGAAAAATGGTTTGGTTTTGGGGTGTGTGTTTGTTTTTTTGTTGCTGCTTTTTGTTGTTATGTGCTCTACAATAGCGACTGTGGTGTTGCTTTCCTTGAGGCTTTTGTGGAGACTTGGGGTATCACTTTTAGTTTTTTTTAACCTTAAGATTTTTCAGTGTCTCACTGCGTGAATGCCTTCCTCTCGCTTCCTCTCTGCTTGTGCTCATCATCCCCTTGTTTTTCCCCAGCAGGCCCCAGTTCACCATCGTGTGACTTCTGGGCTAAAAGGTAAATTACAAAAGCTCAGAGCCCGAGAGCTTGATAAAGCTTTGCGATCCAATCTCTTGGTGAATACAGCCGCAGAGAGAATTTGATTTGCATACATTTCCTATCCAGAATTCCTCCGGTGCTATTGGGAGTCACCATAGCTAACACAAGCTCTGAACTGTGGGGCTTACACGCAGGCAGAAATACACCTATTTGCTTTCTTGGAAAGAGATTTACTGAAGCGTTTTTCATGTTATTGTCCACCCCTCCGCCCCCGCCTCCCTTTTCTTCGCCATCAGAGGATTTTGTGTTGCTGTAGAGACTCTTTGATCTGAGTTAATTCTTTGATGAAGCTTCACAAGACAATAGAGATACCGAGTGCTGCTCTGGGGAGAATCCTGCTCAAAATAAAAAAAAAAAAAGGTGGGGATCATGCTTGCTTGGCAAGGAGGTGCAGCCCAAAGGCAAGGAGCCTCGCTTGCTCTTCTTGGGGTGTTGGCAGACACCAAGGTGGGAGTACCGCTCCGGACAGGGGCAAGATGTGGGAAAGACTGGTTGCCTGAGGGTTGTTTGTAACAGCCAGGAGTAGGGGGGGCGAAATGAGGGCGAGTGATGATCAAAGCCACGGTGGGGAGCTGCCTGGGTGGAGGGATGTAGGCCACGTGCGCTTTCCTTGCGGAGATGCTCAAGGAAGGGGTTTAGAGATTACAGCGGTCTGAGCGGTGGGAGGACAACCCTGTGGCCTTCACTGGCGTTGGGTGAGACCATTTCAGCTGGATCCAGGGGCTGCCGTTGAGAGGCACGTCTGGAAGTTTTAAACCCGAGCTCTTCTTTTCTGAGGTCTCTTGCCTTTCACATACAAATCGGAGTGGATGTAGCCATGGATTCGGGTCCTGCACGCCAACCTCCTCTCGATGATCTTCACCTTGGTGAAGCCTCTGCCAAACACAGCTATGTGCCGGGGGCTCTGTGGGATCAGCTCCCGTGGGAAAGTTAGCGAGCTGCGTCTCCTTGGCCTTGGTCTTCCCTCCTTCCCCTTCCTCCTGCCCTGTTAATTGATTACTCCACTGTTCAGCTGTTGCTTCTGGAGCTGAATGCCTTGAGTTAAACCACAAGAGCAGAGAAAGGGAACAGTGATTCCGAGTGCCAGGCTTGCATCTGAAAGATTACGGCACAATCTAATGAGCTCATTAATTTCATTTCATTAACCAAACAGTGCTTGTGGAGAATGGCAAATATTTAAAGAAGCGCAGCGGGGTCAGAAACACATTTAATTAATGTTGTCACATGACAGTGAGAACAGGAGGGGGGAATAAATCCTGATGCTATATATTAACATCCGTGGTGACTTCTCTTTTATATTTAACGCGCTTCTTGGGTGAAAGTCCTCTCGCTCTTGCATGTCTGCCTGGCTCCTATTATCGCAGTGCCTGAGCAGATCCCCAGCTTGTGCCTGTTTTCCCCTTCCTCCCAGGGTCCGTGGAAGTTGGGCAGTGCCGTTATCCCATTTAGAGGGGACCGTTGGAGGCAACAGGAGACGACTCCATCCCAGTTGCACAATGGCTCCGTGGCAGATGATGCTGGTTTCCCTGTGGCTCTTCTCTTTGGTAGGCCATGCCTACTGTGATCATCACAGTAAATTAGCGATAGTCTGAGCTCGTCAGCTTCTTGTTCATCCAGCTGGGCACCCTGGATGTCACAGTGTCAGCAAAATTGGAAGCAGGCACAAGTGATAGGGAAGAGAGAGGGTCAAATCCTTTCTCAAACCCTTTGAAGTCTGGTGCACTTGGCTATTTGTAGAGACTGGTGTGAGTCACTGCACTCATAAAACAGGTTCTCATCCCATTCTCCCCCATGTCTAAGGGAATTTGGATCTGGGGATTTTGGCGTGAACCAGCTGCGTATTTATTATTCTGTGCTGTTGAGGTAGACTTTGCTAACAGCTCATTTTGATTTGGGGGAGGATATCTCATTTGTGGTTCTGCGCTTAGGTCTGCTGTGAGGCATTCGATGAAAACTACATATTGCTTTTCTGATTGTCCTGGTACACTCTGCTTCTTTGGGAAAATTGAATTAGGACGGATACCCAGAATGCACCTGAAGATCTGGGTTTCTCACTGGCAAATTATTTCTGTGGTTTCTGGTTCAAGCATCCCAGTTAAAACAGTCTCAGAGAGGGTGGAACTGTATTTTTACCCCGAAGTCTGCTTGCGCTCCTGTGTTTGTGCATGTACTACTTTGTGACATTAGGATGTTCTTAGCTCTGCTAAAGAGCCCTGCTTTTGAGAGAGGCAGGAGGTGGCTGTGATTTATGGTACGTGGTCAACAGAGCTTGCCTGGGTTGTTGATAGGGCCAAGGCTGCAATACCATGAAAATCAAGGAATTGTAAAACCAAGTCCACTTTGCTGTTAATGGTTAATTCGACAGAGTGCTTGAAAGAAGCCGTACCCTTCTGAGCTGCCAATACTGCTTCGTTTAAATCGATGGGTCACCCACTGCCGGGTGGCCAGGTGTGAATTGTTTTTAGTGAAGATTCTGAATGAGATGGCTGAAAATGCCTTCCTGAGGCCCTGGCTCCCTCAGGACACGTCCTCATCCTGCCAGCAAACCCCAGGGTTTCACCCATCCCAATGCAAGCCCCCCCTTGCAGCCAGAGGTCCAGGGGGGGACGCCTCTGTGCAGGCAGGACTGCTTCTTCCTTGCCATAAAAGCAAATGCCCTCTACTTGGCAATATTCCTTAGTGGTGATTATACCAACATTAAAGAAGTGTCTGCCATTAATGCAGTATTGATAATGCGAGGAGTTCAAAGGAGTGGCGCTTTCTGGCTGGCCAGGTGGAGAGCAGGCAGGGCTGGGGTGCGCAGGGGGGTTGCCATCATTAATTGTCGCGGCCGGGCTGAAAGGCCAAGCATAAATTGCGAAGCGCCTATGAATTAGTCCTTTGGTGACAGCTTCGTCCGACAGCTTTCTCGGCATCATCTGGCACTTCCGCAGGCAGCTGGGGAGCGGAGGAAGGCAAAGAGCAGGAGGAGAGGGTCTCCTCTCGTTCTGCTCGATGGCAGCTCACCCATTACCCCATCGCTCACCCCTTGGCTTGTCATTACTTGATTCTTCTTTATTGCAATAAAATGAAGCCGTGCTTCGGGCTGGTGAGTTCATCCTCCATCGCCGAGCACTAGCCCCTGTGGCTGGGGGCCAGGCGCTATCTGGCGTGCTCAGCTGTAGGCCTTGTTTTCCAGCAGCACCTCCTGCTGCAGAGACGCTGGGATGGATGGAGCACCTGGCTGGTGCTGTGGGTCTCGGCGTGAGGCTGTTCCCACGGGATGGGTAATTTGTCCTCCTTCACTAGGGACTTAACAGTGCTGGTGGCCCAGGTGAAGTCCCTTGGGGCATTCCAAGGGGTTGGTTGCTGTTACTGAGAGAGGACACTGCCCATAGAATCCTAGAATCATCTCAGTTGGAAGGGACCTTTCAGATCATCTGGTCCAACCGTCAACCAGAACTCTGACAAAAACCATTTCAAAACCATGTCTCTAAGCACTATATCTACCTGTCTGTTAAATATCTCCAGGGATGGTGCCTCCACCACTTCCCTGGGCAGTCTGTTCCAATGCTTGATAACCCTTTCAGTGAAGAAATTTTTCCTAATATCCATCCTAAACCTCCCCTGGCGCAACTTGAGGCCATTTCCTCTTGTCCTTGGGAGAAGAGACCGACCCCCCCCCAGCTACACCCTCCTTTCAGGGAGTTGCAGAGAGCGAGAAGGTCTCCCCTCAGCCTCCTTTTCTCCAGGCTGAACACCCCCAGCTCCCTCAGCTGCTCCTCACAAGACTTGTGCTCCAGACCCCTCACCAGCTCCATTGCCCTTCTCTGGACACGCTCCAGCACCTCAGTGTCTTTTTTGTGGTGAGGGGCCCAAAACTGAACGCAGTATTTGAGGTCATTGCTTTAAGACTAGATTGTAGCAGAGACATCTGCTGATGTGAATTCCTGCTGGTTATTTGGTTGTAAACTTTCTGTTCGCCTAGAGAGAAAGTCTCTGCAATGAAGCAATGGAGCCTGTGTCCTTGGCCGGCAGATGTTGTCTGTACGGAGCCCTGGGGCTTGTACCGGATGAGTATGTGATTAGTGCCCGGGAGGCACATCGTAATGATTTCCATGGTGAGTTGGTTGGACTGTCCTTCCCGTTTGTGACATATGGGCCTTGGGCAGGTCCAGCTTGTGCTTTGTGCTGGGGTGGATGTCCTGGTGCCCAGCCCAGCATGGGAAGAGGCAAAATCCCTCCCCGCTACAGTGCCTGCTGCGAAGACCTCGCTTTCCCTCAGGAAAAACGGTAGCATGGTGTGACCCAGGGAAAGGTCTCTCCAGGTCCAGCACAGCCCTAGGACAAGAGGGTCCTTGCCTGGGCTGAAGTTGTGGCCCAGAGCAGGAGGTGTGAGCCGCAGGGGACCTGGCAGGGCTGAGCCGGGTTTGGGACATCTTGCCAAGCGCTTGCGGTGCTGGGAGGCCGACGGCGTTTCTGTGTTCTCAGTGACATGTGTTGCCCTTTCTCAGAAGGATCTGTATTTTGTCCTCTCATAGGAGCTGGCGAGCAAGCGTGGGCTTTCTCTCCTGCCCTGTGGAGCAGCCACCCACTGCATCCTGCTCAACCATTTCTCCTGCCTGGGAAAAAGAAAACCCTGTCCTCCTGCATGAGATCAACGGGGACAAAAATCTCTGGTGGCCGAGGAGGCAGCTGTGCCTTTCAGTCACTGCCTGGAGGGTGGCAGTTTGCTGTATTGCTCTTTGCACGTATTGAAGCAGCACTTTCCTGGTGCTTCCTGGCTCCCTAAAAAGCCAGGTTGCACCAGGGATGTGACAGATTGGCCGGTGACCTGGAAGGACATCAAATGGAAGGATTTAGCTTCTGGAGGGGGCTTGTCCAGGGAACTCGTGGGTGGAGAAACAAAAAGCTTTCCAAATACCAGTGCTGTCTGTTCTGCTGCTTCTCAGAGGGGGAAACCGGAGTGAAAGAGCACCTGACAGCAAAATGCTCCCTGAACTCAGCTATTTCACATAATTCCCATTCCTGGCCTCTTTCTGTAAGTGTTTGACCATCTTTGAAGGTGTTTTCTAGTTCACCAGTGTCATCCGTGAACAGATTTTTCTTGCCCTACTCTCTGAAATTTGGACCACGACCAGAAGCATGCTTACCCCTTTTATACTCTCGATGCTTGAATCCCTCTCAGTTGGCTTGTGGAAGCAGAACAAACTTTTCTTTTATACCTTTCCAGCCCTATTTCAAAATCAGAATATTTACGGGATCAGGAAAGACCGGCTTTGCCAGTGGAAAACTGTACGGTAGAACATAAAACCAAAATTGTGGATTTCAACAGAACATAAAATAATACTGTTGGGTTTTTTTTTTTTTTGTCTTTCCAGGAAGAGAGATATTCCCTGCTCGTGAGCTGAAAGGCAAAGATTTTTTTCCCAGCTCTAATAGTGGCACCTTATGCTGTCAGAATTGATGACTTAGATTCTCAACGTACTTCAGGCTTCAATAGTTATGCTCCCTTAATTGAGGTATTACAGATACTATGGATTTTTTTTTTAATGCATCCTTTACTTTTTTACTTTTTGTTGTTTTCCGTGGTTCGATGGCTGCCTCCGTGGGTGAACTTGAAGCTGTATCCAGAAGGTAAACAGAAAGCCTTAAAAAAAAAAAAAAAAAAAAGAAAGAAAGCAAGTCTAAATATAAATCTGTCAAAATCGGACTCTTTTCTGCAACAGCATTAAAGGAAACCAACTGATTGCCGGTATCTGTGTCCAAAGACCTGAGCAAGGGAACCAGAGGGAAGAGCCTCCTCGTGGCTGTTGCCGTTGGACCTGGCAGCCGTGGTGCAAGGTGTCCATCCCAGACATGGAGACACGTCGATGAACGGTGAAGAGAAGCTGCATAAGTGAAGTCTTGGCTCTGCTGCAGTCTGGGGAAAAAATCCCACAGGCTTCCGTGGATTTCACCCTTGGAAAAAGAAATGGTTTTTTCCTCCAAGTTTGGCCCAAGCATTTACTCATCTTCCAGCTCCAGTTGTTGGTTGTCAGCAGTTTTCAGTAGATGCCGAGTACCCACCTCCAGAAAATCCAGCTCCTTTACTCCTAGGAGATGTGCGCCCAAAGGCACGGATGACTTCTGAAATACTTGACCTTGCAGAAATCCACAGAATCTGGTTTCCCAAACAGCACTTTGCATAATTTTTGGTAGCCCGGCACTCAGGCCGTAAACTGCTGTTCTTCCCTGCTCTGGGTCTTCCATCACAGCTCTCCTTAGGCGCTCTGGCAGTCATTTTAATTCACAGTATGTTGGGCTGTGCCTGAAGTATTTTGTTTTCTACTTTTTTTTTTTTTTTTAACCAGTGAAGAAGAAGAAAAAAAAAATCTTTTTGTTTCTTCTGGAAAAGTTTAGACAAAAAATGGTTTTCATTAGAAATTCCCAGGGGGAAGGAATAGGAGATGAAATCCTGTTTTCTGACTAACTCTTGTTTCAAATACTGAGGCAGAGTGAATCTTTTATAAGCCCTTTTAGAGGAGGGATTGTAAACAGAATTGTCCATGAAAATGGAAAACATCTTGCACATCCTAAAAAGCAGCGGGCCATTGCTGTGTAGGGGTCGCTACCGCTCCACCTCTTCTCATTAAATACTAACACACTGCATTTAAGCAAAGCCTTCAGGCAAGCTTTCCATATTCATAAGACAACAGCTTTATCAGGAAAGGAGGCATTTTGGGGAAATGTCAATATGAATATTACAGTCTCTTTGCTCTTTATGTTGTCCCCTAAATCGTTGAAGTGAAGGTGTAGGAGATAATGTGCAATTATGCTGTCACTAAAGTTTGTGGAGCCATTTGCGGGAGCTTTTGAGAGATATCCTTCTGGCCACGGAGGGGCTGCGCGTTCCTGTCTCTCTATCCTGCTTCAGAATGGACTGAAAACTGCATTTTGCTGCGTGTGTGTGAGAGACTGACTGGTGTTTGGGAGAGAGACATTCTCCCTGTCCTCTTCAGCGCTGAAAGCATGACAGATGTTGTGATGTGGGCTTCCAGAGGACCAAGAAGAGGAGATCCTGATAACTCACATGTCTACTTTCAGGAACGTCCTTGGGTCTCCTGGGCTTCCTAGCAAGTCACAGCCACCGTGACTCAAAGGCATCCAGTGCCATCCTAAGGACACAGCAGCAAAGCTGCTGCTCCTCAACCCTTGTGGGTTGTCTTCACATGAGTGGAGTGCTGGGGGTCCCGTCTTTCCTGGCTCCTCCTTGCACGGGGACCAGAACCCGAGGACAGTCTTGGGTGAGAGGAGTTCTTGGGCTCAGGAGCAAGGGGTTTTGAGACCCCTCCATGGCTGTGGAGAGAAAACTCTTCTCTCATCACACACTGTGTTTCTGATTTTAATTACTGGCAAGTTCTGTGGAGGACTCTGTGTCAGCAGAGTGGAGGTGAGGTTGGTACTTTGCTTGCTGTGGCACCTCTTTTGACTTTTGCGAGTGACGTTCTCATTTAGGGATAGATAATACTTTTCGTTCTATTTTTATTTCCTCCATTTAATATTTAAATGCGCTCACTCTTTAAATCGCACGCTTTGTACTGTCTGGGGCTGGGAAAGCCGACGAGCCAGAGGCAGCATCAATAAAACAAGCCCAGCCGGAGGGTGTGGGAGAGCGGGACAGGGAATGGGGTTAACTCCCCTGTTTCTGCTGGGATGGGTTAACGTCTTCCTTGCTGCTGGGGTATGCTGGAGTCTGTCCTGATGGCTGTTCCAGCCGGAACGAGGAAGGTGCTGAGCGCCTGGAGCAGCAGTCTGGGGTGGCTTTTAGTTACCATCTACACGGGCTCCCACAAGGTGTCACTTGCTGCAGCCAGGACCTGGGATTGCTGACCCGGGAGGTCTCTCCCACCGCTTCATTTTCCCCTCTCAGAAGGCAAAAATCCACTTCCGCTTGACAGACCTCTTTGTACAGCAGCGTGGAGCCAGGTTAATGCCTAGCAGGGATCTTCTGCGTTTAGGATGAAGCCTTGCCCTGGCTGTGCGGTGCCGGGGGTTGGAGGCACCTTGCAGCCAGGGGCTCCTCCTGCCCCACATCATGTGTGGAAGCTCCTGGCTGGGCTGCTGAGGCTGCGTTGAACCTCGTCCTCCCCTTCTCCCAGGGTTGAAGGGTGATCTGCTCACACACCTGATGCTGGGAGTGACAACTGGGCTTCCAACATTGGCTCCTGGTAGCCAAGATGAAGCTGCTGGGCAGGGGTGAGAGAAGGTGAAGGAGCCCAGAAGAGTGGTGGGTAAAAAAAGCCTTCTGTTGCCAAGTGGAGTAGTTTTATTGTAAGTCTTAACGGTATTTACTGTGTTTTCCTAGAGCCTCAGAGCCAGATTTCATGTAGTTCAGCTATCACTAAAAAGCAAATGTACATTTCTAGCCCTCACGACCTTGTTGACGTCCTGGAAAATGAGATTCCTGAGCATGAAGAAGCCAGCAGGCAAATACCCACTCCCCAAAGCGTGCCATCTTCAGATCCCGGAGCACAACCTGGCACTTTGGAAGGCCGTGCTTGGGTTCATGGGTGCTGAACATCTGCCCAAATTCTCCCTAGCTTGTTCAGGACATCTCTGAAACCCACAAGGCTTGGCCTGAAAATGTGTTATTCAATGGCATTGATCTCAGTGGCAGTGAGCTGTTTTATTTAATTGTTCTTTCTTTGTTTCCTTGGGCATTTTCATTCGTTCTTTGGCGTGCAAGCCTCTCCTTGCTGATTGAGCCTGACCGAGAGCATCCCTGCTGGCGGGGTCCCCCTTGCCGGTGCGGCTGGGGAGCATCCCCGTGAAGGGGCTGGGGAGGGAAGCATCTCTCCATGGGCGCCGTGGACATCGTGGGGCTGAGCGGCACTGCACGGGCCAGGCTTTCTGCTGGCGGGGGGAGAATCGCAGGACCATGGGGATGGGACTGTTTCCCAAGAGATGGGCATCGGGGACATCCAGCGCAGCAGGCAGTGAGACTGCTGCTGGGTGTCGGGAGAAGCCTTTGACTGAGAAAACAGTGCCTGCTCTCCCTCCTGCCTTGTCTGTTTGGTTTTTCTTTCCCCCCCACCCCCCGTTCCCATTAAGATAATTAAATGAGAGGTTATGATTGCGGGTAGGGGCAGAAGTGTCAGACAGCCCTCCCGGGGTGGGGTCCTTGTACCTTCCTTCCTCCCGCAAACACCACCTCTGAGCTGGCGTCCGGTCTCGTTCCCCTCCCCCCCCGCCTTTTTTTTTTTGTGTTTGTTTTATTTATGGATAAATAATTGCTGCAGCAGAGAATAAATCAAACAGCTCTTGCCATGCTGGTGCCTTCAGCTGGCTTGTTGCTCTGCCTTGATCCAGATTCGAGCGGTGCCTGGCAAAGTTTGCAGCTTTCACCTCCCTCTTTCCCCCCACCAATGGCTATTGTCTGTCTGCAGACCTGCCCCCCCCAGTTTAACTCCCTGCTGGGTGATGCTGGCCTAGGCCACAAAAGGGAAAGCATTTCCAAGGCTGAACAAGCTTTTCCAAGGGAGAAACGGCACAGGGGAGCCATTTATTCTTTACAGGGTCTGAAGCTTGCGCTGTTTGTGGGGGGTGGATTTTGCTCTGGGGTGGGTTTGTGGTTTTCCCTCCAGTACATTGAATAGATTGAAAGATGCTGGGTGCGCAAGGTGGGAGTGCGTGTGCGTTGGGGGAAGCTCTGTAGTGTATGGCAGGACCTGGGTAAAAGCAAGTGTAGGTTTCCCTTCCTTGTTCCCTGTAAACTAGCGGGTATTTGCAGGGAAAGATTTCCTATTCAATATCAGTTAAAAATAAAATTAGAGGCCGTGGCCGTTGCCCTGGGAATATACTAGTATGGAGATGCTGTTTTCAATGTAAACATGCCTTCTGCCGGCATTTGCCCAAACAGCAAAGAGCAAATCTTTTTCCTGACCTGACTTGCACCTACACAGAGGCGAGAGGATGGACCTGAAGATGTCGGGAACGGGCTAGGACACTGGGGACTCAGGCAGTGATTTGGTGTATTTCTCAGCCTGCCTGTTGATCTCAGATTTGCTCCAAGCAGAGTTTTTCAGTGCCCAGCATCCCCCAGCACACACTGCCCTGGGAAAATAATGGATTCTCCCGAGGCCCCTCAGATGCGGCTGTTCAGGGCAGGTGCCTCTGTGGTTTCTTGGATGTGTTTGATGCATTGGTCTGAAAGCAAGACGGGTGCGAGGGTGTCCCTTAGGCAGAGGAGGCTGTTGGCATCCCATCTGTTTATACAGTCAGTGATTCCCCGCCACGGATGCTATGCTAGTGCTGGTCTCTCTGGCACAAGTTCGTGCCATGCTGCTGTTTGTTGGTCGTGCTGTAAATGTTTTGCTGTAGCTGTTGGATGGGAACGAGAGTGGGAGAGAGGGATGCCCCCCCCCGCCAGGCAGGTGGCAGGGGAAAATGGGTATTTGTGCAACTGCAGCCTCTGTTTTGGTCCGGGGTGTTACTATTAATTGTAGAATCCCAGAATGGTTTAGCTTGGAAGGGACCTTAGAGACCATCCAGTGCCACCCCCTGCCCTGGGCAGGGACACCTCCCACCAGACCAGGTTGCTCCAAGCCCCGTCCAACCTGGCCTTGAACCTCTCCAGGGATGGGGCAGCCACAGCTTCTCTGGGCATCCCTGTGATGCTCTCTGAGAGCAGAGAGGTTATCCCAGAATCACAGAAACATTGATTCTAACGCTGGGGTAACACGTAGTATTGCTGTAGCACCAAATGCATGGAAGAAATAAATAAGGCTGGGAGATTTGAGCACTGAGAAGGCATTGTGTAATGCTGCATCTTGCCAAACCAGGTGTGTGCTGCTGGGTGTTCTTCTAGGGGCCAGCAAGGCCCCGGTGTAGCATCCGTTCATGGGCTAGTCACTGCACAAGCAGGTGCAGGGTGTGTGGGGTAGGAGCCAAGAAAAGAGCACTGGGACAGAGGACAGGGTGTGTGGGCACCCTTGTATCGGCTGATACTGGTGCACCTCAGATGCAGGGATATTTAGCTTTTTGTGGCAGGAGAGGCCACAACAGCAAAAAAAGGCATAGGTCTGTAAACCTCTGTTCATGGGTACTCAGTAGCCAAAGCAAACAAGGAACAGGTCTCTCCGAAACCTGGGCAAGCTCCTGGAGCTGTGAGACAGCCACCTGCCAGGCTGGAACGGCAGGTTGTGGATCATGCGTGGCTTGGTTTGACACTGGGTTTGTGGGTCAAGCCAAATTTGGACCTTAACATACTTACATGCACCTTTCCCAGGAGGAGGAGCGAGATACCCGTCTCTAATCTCTACTCCTGCTCAAGGGGTTTGGATATAGTTTTTCAGTTCTGTGTAAACTTTGTTATTGCTGGATAACAAGTTCTCTGGGAGTTGCATCTGAATCTAGAAACACTCTGCATTTTCTTTTTTTTTGAACGCTGCTCCCATCAATTTTGGGTTAAGTTCTGGGCCGCATTTGTCTTCAGCTTCAGGAACCATGAGAAGCACATGATGTCATCAGTTGTGCACTGTCACATGCTCTTAAAATGCCGTCAGACTTGCTAAATATTCAGTGTATATTTTCTGTCTCAGCAGACTGTGTTGGCTGAAACTGCTTATGCAAATGAAAAGCTGTACCTCTTCAATAGGTTATTATGACCTGATCCTGAATAATTGGCATTGAACTGAGCAGGAGGTGGGAGAAGTCAGCAGAGGCAATAATTAATCAAGTGGCTTCGTGTCTAGCCTGGATGTGGATCCCAGAAAACCCTCTCTGAAGGCAGGATGGGCTCCTCGGAGCCCTTCGTTCTGTGGCAAACTCCCTGCAATAATGCCGCTCCCATGCGCAGCTCAAGTGATGCAAAACCCGTGTTTAGGTTTTGCCCAGTGACTCCCAAGGGAAGCCTGTTAGAAAGTCTTTCTGCGCTGAGCCTCTTAGCGTGTATTTCTAAACTCCAGCTTGTATTAATTCGCAGCTGTTTTGTTCTCATTTGTTCTTTGACTGAAATGGCTCTTTTTCACCGTTGTTTCCTCCCTCCCTTTTTTCCCCCTCCAGTTCTCCGTGTATTTCTAGACCGCAGCCATGTCCCTTCTTGGCTTTTGTTTTGCTAGACTAAGCGAGCTGAGCTCTTTTCATCTCCTCTCAAAAGGCAAAGCTCTCTGTTTCTTAGATCGCCCTTTATTTTTGCAGCTCTTTTTGATCTGAAGTGGACCAAGCCTCCTAAATCACAGCTAGGAAAGATGACGGGGGGCCCTTTCCGTGGAGCCTGGGCTGGGCTGGTGACTGCATTGTGGCTACCGTGAGCAAGCCCCAGAGGGAAGCAGCAGCACTGCCAAAAAGGAGGAGCTGATTTTGCACCCAGGCAAGTCCCCAGTAAAGGGAGAATTTTTTTCCTGTGGTAAAACAGGACATACCCACAAAAATGTAAATTGATTTATCTCGGTGGCTTGTTAAGAGTTAATCGATAAAATAACTGGTGCCACCTTATTACGAGAAACTAGCTGATCAGAAACTTGATTAATGGGATGATTTTTCATGATTATAATTAAAGCATTGCATGGCTTCTCATATAATTGATATTTAATGCTTACATGGAAATCTGCTTGTCTGTAAGAAACCAATATTTTTTTTCTAATTTTTCACCTGTGGGTTGGGTAGAGGAGAGGCCAAGTGGCTGAGCAGGCAGTGGGTAAGGAGGGAGAAGAGGATGAGATGCAACTGCTCAGGACTAGAAAGCAACCTCTTCGTTACTAGAGAAATTGAAAAAGACTAAGGTTTCGTAGCCTTGCGTGGGCTAAGACAGCTGGATTGGGGCCTACAGGCAGGGAGAGAGAGAACAGAGGTCTCTTAGTCTAAGCTGCAAAGACCCAACAGAAAACTCAACACAAAAACAAGAGCCTGAATTCAATCAGAGGGTGATAGGGGAGCAGCGAGTCATCCAGCCAATATCCTCTCTTTGACACTAGGAAGCAGCGCACAGTAGCAGGTACTTAGTGAAAAGTTAGAGGAAACATGATGAAAGGGCAGTGGTGCTTCTCCTAGTGTCCTCTCCCAGCTCTGGCATCGGTGTCAGGGAGGCTTCCTCAGCCAGAGGTGGTGCCTTGGTGGTTAATTGTCCTGGAGGAACTTTCTTGATGGGCTTTGTAAAGTTTTTGGACTATTTTCTGAGAGAGGCAGTGGAGTCTCCACAATGTTGGATGCTTTTTCTGAAAGATCTTTTCCAGCCCCATCAGCCTGATGGGGGGAAAAAATACCTAGCTTGTGTTCCCAGGCTGTCAGAGTCCATAATTTCAGTGGCCTTCCCTGGCCTTGAGGTCCATTAACTCTTCAGCTAAAACTAACGCATTGAATCTCCGTCCCTTTGCCTCGCAGACCCTTTGGCAGCGCTCACGGCTGCTGTGATAAAGGCCTGGTCCAAAACCTGTGCCAGGTTTTGTGCCAACTTTAGTGATTTTTGGGCCAGTGTGAAGGACGTGAGGACACGTGATGGAGAAAGAGCTGTGCCAAGTGTTCACATATAAGTTTTTAGACTATAGCTCATATAGTGTTACGTGATCTTAATTAGATTACTGGGACAACACTGTTTGTGCTTTCTCCACCGAAGAGTAGATGTTTGGTCCTAACCACCATGCTCTTTGTCCCTTTTAATTAGCAGCATTAATCCAGATTTTCTTCCCTAACAGAGAGCTGTAGCCCCCACTTACAGGGGAAACTAAGCAACCATGCTGGTGTAGGAGCGCGAGGCTCGCTCTTCTGTCAAAGCAAGTCTCTAAATCTCCACGCGTCCTGAGTTTTGTCTCTGTTGGCCAGCATGGGCAGCAGCTGTGATGGGAGATGGGGGCCGGGCTGGGGGGAAGCAGCGAGGCCGCGGGTGGCCGTCCAGCCCTCCGACTGGCATCACCCGTGCGGGGAGGTCACACTCAGCCCTGTCCCCCGTTGAGGGCTCCGCTCTTCTCTCCTGCATCAATCTGTCCATCCCTGTCAGGATGGCGGCTTGCTTGGGGTGTGCGTATGTGCAATGAATGTCACGCCACCCCAGGGGGAATCTGCAAATCTAATAACAATCAAAACCATCGCTGATGCATTATTAAAACTTTGTTTTGCTTTTCTTTCCTGTGAGCGAGAAGCAGAGTATTTGGAGGTGGGTAGATGGTGATAAATTGTGTTTATTGCGTGTCTGTTGAATATATAACACGTCTGTGTGACCTCCCTGAAGAGTTAGACAAGCCTTTGCACAACATAATAATTCTCAAACACTTAGAAATGCATACAGATCCTCTGGTGCAACAAGAAGAATTTTAGACCTCACATGCTGGGTGATGGATGCTGCTGGGGGGTCCAGCAGCTGCCCAGATCCACAGGAGAAGACCTCTCTTTTTTTGGCCAGGGGCAAAATGTTAATGCATTCTTCTGGAACGGCAGAGGATTTGGTGGTAGGTTTTAAAGCCGATAGCCCTGATCGCTTTTGAGAGGGATGCTCTGGAAATCCTTGAAGGCGCAAGCCAGTCTGCAGTCTCTTTTGCCTTGTAGTCAGCCAAACAGCAAAAAATCTCCAGTGCAGAAAGTTTTCTTGTCATTTTAATTCTAAAGTAACACAATGGAATGTGTGGGGGATGCCAAATCTGCTTTGTTAGGATTCCATTAAATGCTCTTTTTTTTTTTTTTCTTGTTTTCTGTCTTTTTGGAAGCTGAGAGTGCATACAAATCTTTATTTTTTTTTTCTAATTTTAAAACGTAAATATTTTTACTCTGGCTTCAGATGACATTCTTTAAAAAGTAAACCCCACCAAGCAAACATTTTTATCCTGAAGTGTTGTCTCAGAGTGCTGATTTCTTATTTCGGTGGAAAATATTTTATTGTCTCACTGCACGTTAGGAGATGGCAGAATTTTTCAGGGTTGTGGTGTTCAATACAGAAAGGAGGCTCATTCCAAAATGTGTGTTTCTGGGAAGGGATGGAGCCTGGGGGAATTTTTTATTTTTTTTCTTCTCCCAGTAGCTCCTGTAGCTCTTTCCATGGGCAAACTGGGGAGTGAAGCTTGTAATTGTATATAGCATGTAGTTAGCCCTGATGTAAACATCCCTAGAAGACCCCATGGAGAGTTAGACCTGTTGGACTGACATCAGGACTTACGTAGGAGTTAGCGATACAACTTCTGGCAAATTCAGTCTGCATATACTGACGGCTATTTGGTTATGTTCACCGTTGCTCCCCGGCTGGCATCGCTACAAGAGCTTATTTTTACTGGCGTTGGCTGACTTGAGGGATCCCTTTCTGTATCACGGAGTTTGCTCCTTGGCTAATCTTATTTGGATAGCTGGCAGGCAGATAGGCAGTAGGTTGTCATTGCCTCTGCTTTGCTAATATCAGAACGGTTTCAGTGTAACTTACTCTGGGGTTTGTGTTTTGACAAGATGAGACTGAAGCTTGCTGTTGAAACGGGTCAGAATCCCACATTTACCAAAGTTTGGCTCGGGAAGGCTGTTTTGCAAAAGAAAACCTTGTTGTACAACTGGGATTACATTCATGGCTATTTCAGCCAAGTTTTCAGCCATATCAACGTGTCACCTCTAAAAGAGTCTGATGGTGCATGTGCTGTGCATGCAGTTGCCAAGAGCTGTGGGTACATGTCTCTCTTCTCTGGTGTTGGCTTGTGTCAGTGCTGAAGGAGCTGAGCTCTGCACGGAGAAACCATGGCTATGCAAAGCTTCACTGGTACGAGCCTTCTGCCAGCTGTCAATTAATTAATGATGAGAAACAGGTTCAGAGGTCTCCCTAAAACACTGACCATGGGCTTGTGTCTCCCACAGAAACCTGGGACGTTGCAGGTGGACCGTACCTCACCAGAAGGTGGGTAAATAGGCCGAACTGGTTGTCTAGGCTCCTGCTGCTCGTATTTATTGATGTGGTGTCCTTGAGAATGTGCTTGCTGCTGGGAGAAAGGGAGTCGTTAAAGTCTCTTGAAGGAGAGCAGGAGGAACCAGGGAGCTTACAAAGCTGGACTCGAAATATCAGCCTCCAAGA
Source organism: Alca torda (assembly GCA_008658365.1). Classification (NCBI taxonomy): domain Eukaryota; kingdom Metazoa; phylum Chordata; class Aves; order Charadriiformes; family Alcidae; genus Alca; species Alca torda. Next base: position 28,818,193 of record CM018081.1, on the reverse strand, counting down.
TGTGGTTTGTAATTCTTGAAGTGAGCTCCCCTGTGTCTATTGCTTACCTAGAGCATATTTTTCCCCTCCTTTTTGGGTTCAGTCTTGTGGAAAGAGACCTGGGAGTCCTAGTGGACAACAGGATGACCGTGAGCCAGCAATGTGCCCTTGTGGCCAAGAAAGCCAATGGCATCCTGGGGTGCATCAGGAAGAGTGTGGCCAGCAGGTGGAGGGAGGTCATCCTCCCCCTCTACTCTGCCCTGAGGAGGGCACATCTAGAGCACTGTGTCCAGTTCTGGGATCCTCAGTTCAAGAAGGACAGGGAACTGCTGGAGAGGGGACAGCAAAGGGCTACCAAGATGATGAGGGGACTGGAACATCTCTCTTATGAAGAAAGGCTGAGGGACTTGGTTGAGCTTCCAGACTGAAGAGGGGGATCTTATTAATGCTTATAAATACTGAAAGGGTGGGTGTCAGGAGGATGGGGCCAGGCTCTTTTCAGTGGTGCCTGGTGACAGGACAAGGGGTAATGGGCACCAACTTGAACATGGGAAGTTCCACCTAAACATGAGGAGGAACTTCTTTCCTGTGAGGGTGGCAGAGCCCTGGCACAGGCTGCCCAGAGAGGTGGTGGAGTCTCCGTCTCTGGAGACATTCCAAACCCGCCTGGACGCGTTCCGGTGCCACCTGCTCTGGGTGACCCTGCTCTGGCAGGGGGTTGGATGAGATGATCTCCAGAGGTCCCTTCCAGCCCCTATCACTCTGTGATTCTGTGACACGATCCAAAGTTCAGATGCCAAAGAGCAAGTCTCCTACCCTGACGCCACCCAGAGGGCGAATCTAGGTACTTGAGCCCTGCGCTGCAACAAATTACCATGAACCCCTCTGCACCCACTCGTAGTTCTGTGGCGAGTGGGAGGTTGTTTCGGCTTCGTTGGCTTGCATGTGGTTCTGGCCAGCTCAGAACACTTTGGGCACATATCTCAGTTGTCCTGCTGGGAGCAGCGACAGTTGGAGGCGTGCGGCCGGGAGGGGACAGCCTGCCTGGCTCTGCTCCTCCAGCACAACCACCATCGCTCAGGCTTTGGCAAGGGGAAGGAAATTTCTGGATGATCACAAAAGGGCGGGAGGGAAGAAGAAAGTAATTTAAAAGATTAAAAAAAAAAAAAAAGTCCAGCTACTTTTAATTTTCCAAAGGGCCCATTTTCTTAACTGTTCCTCCAAATTATCATCTCATTAGATTTATTCTCTTTCCTTGATGTTGTTGTTATTCTGTTTATCCCACGCCACTCTGCAAATGTCTCCAGTCTCCTTCCAGCCAACTTGCACAATACATTACAATTACATAATTATGCCATTGTAATCAAATAATTAAGTTGCACATTAAACACGCATTAGAGCTCACAAAGGAAGGAGCTTCAGACATGGGCACGGAATAGGAGGGAGCTGAGCCAGTCAGTGTTGGCGCTAATTGCATCTTGCTTTTAATGACTCGGGGACTCCAGGTTTTTGGTCTCAAGTGGCAAAAAGGGAGTGGGCTGAGGCTGCCGAGTTTTAAATAAGCAAGCCGGTTTAGTGAGCAGACTCCCCTGCCGAGAGAAACAAGGCTCAGTGACCAAACACACACAGAAAGAAAAAGGGAATTATTGTGAAGCCTGTTGGCTTCAAGTCTATTGAAATCTGCTTTAATTGAAACTCCGAATTGACTCTCCCAGGAGAAAGAGGACACCTGTCCGTTACCATGGTGGGGCCCAGCCGGGCGAGCAGGAGAAGGTTGTTGTGTCTTTGGGATGTCGTTATTTTAACATTTAGTAGGGGAGGAGTGAATGAGTTGTGGGTAAGTCATGTCTGTGGGCTTTTTCCCCGTTTTGTGTTGTTTGATTTGGGTAAAATGACACCAAGCAGATCCAGATTGGTATTTTGGCCTCATCCTGACTCTTAATTTGCGAACCACTCGGGAGACACGTGGCAGGGGGTGGCGGGGATTCAGGGTAGGTCCTGTGGGGCCGCTGCTCCTAATTCAAACCCTGCAGGATGAGGTCTATGGCAAAAGATGGACCCAATCTAGTCATGCCGGGACCAGAAAGCAGAAATCTGCTTTTTGATAGCATTTTGGGTGATTCTTTCAAAGGCTCCTGTGTGAGTATCGGACAAAGCACCTCTGAACCCTGTATCTCATAAGTGATGTCTGCCCTAGCTGGGGAGTGGGCTGGCAGAGGGAGCTGAGGTCACACAGCTGCTTTCCACCAGGGTGGAGAACAAGGTGCAGCCCTCACCTACGTGGTAAGTGCACCAGTAGCTATGATCTGGGGAAACTAGAGATCAAATTCAAACGGAAATTGCAGGCATGGAGGAAGGACTTTCTGGAGAACGAGAGCAAATGTGTGTCCAGTTTGATAGGCCGAGTTGAAAGGGTCTGTGTGGTAGGTCTTTGCAAGTAGGATCGTGGTCGCCTCCTAAAACCTTTGGTTAATAAGTCTCTAAGAATTTCTTTTTTTTTTTTTTTTTTTTGCAATGGAATCTTTTCTCTTGCAATTAAAAGCCAAGGCTTGTGGTCAGAAATTGCACAGAGGAGAAAAAGGATGTTCTCTGATGCGTGAATAAGGATAAAAAGGATAAAAATATTTATAAATCAGGAAACAGCGAGTTGTAGCAGCCTGCAAGGCTCCATCCTCTCCAGTGACTTAAAGGATGGTGTGTCAGTCTTTGGCCTCTTGGGAAATCAAAGCGAATGTGCACAGCAGAAGCCAGCTGAGAACTGAGGAGCAGCGAAGCACCCCTGAGTGGTCCAGCATGCCACTTGCCATTGCTCTGGTACCATACCCATCGTGCTGCACAAGCTGTTCAGATACTGGAGGACGCGCAGAGCTCTTCTGGGTTTCTCACCATGCCACTGTTGTGTCTCATAAGCCTGTTCTGGAGATCCCGGCTGAGCTACAGTCCCTCTTCCTGCTGAGACCTGACCACGTGTCATCACACAAACCAGGTCTATCCCATGCAGTCTGCTACCTGAGCGAGGAAAAAGGTCTCGGCAGCATCTCCGCCCCATGGGTTGGGAAGTGGAGAAGAAGATGTGGTGGCAGAAACACAGAAACTCCACCCCAGCCACAATTTAGCATCACATTTCCCCCTAAATCTTGAGAAGAAGGCAAGATCCCGAACAATTTTCATAAATCCATACTTTGAGCATACATACACATGCTTGAAGGAAAAAATGCTGAGCTTTAGATAAGAGCTCTTTGCTGTATTAAATCTGATTTACTGGGTTCTTGTACCACACGTAGACTTCACAAAATGCAAATGGTGCAGATCAGATAAGATGGTGTTTAAAAGGGGAAAAAAAAGTGCAACTACTGAAAGAAGAGGCAATTCGATCAGCAGATCCAAGGCTGTAAGTGGAGATTGAATGGGCTATAAACAATTTAAGGCTTGGGAGAAGGCCAGCGCTGGCTGGGTGTTCATTTGTAGTCCAGTGTGCTGTCTCTCTGGTCCTCTAGGAGAAAGCAAGGAAGAACAGGAAAAATTTCTAGGTAGAGTCATCTTTCACATTGAGGGCTCATCATGTCATCTTCAAAGATTTCTGAACATCTCCATATCCATCCAATACTGTATGTATACTTAAAAGAAAAATAATATATATATGTGTATAGTTATATACACAAACTAAAATACCAGAGCTGTATATTTCTTCAGCCCTCCTACACCTGCTGGCCATTTGCGTGCATCATTCTTGTTCCAATCTTGTTCTTTCTATTGTGTCCACATCCAGACGAATTGCAAGAGTTACCTGAGCGAACTATCAATGCACCTCATGGTGTCACAGTTTAAGTGTGGCTTTAAAAACAGCGCTTCCAATCAGCTGCTCATTGACCCGCTCCTGCAGTGTTTAGGGTTTTTGCATGCGGTTACAGAGGCTGTGTAAGAATCTTTGAGGATTTTTCTGGGCACGGGAACATGCTGCTTGGCTCCTTTGAGCTCTCTGTGCTGCTGACGGTAGAGGGATGCTGGGGGCTCTTACGAGAATTAATAGTTTCTTACAGCATCTGTTCTGGGAATGGAGTGTTTATGTAACTTGCGTTAAAGGAAGAAGGGCTGCTGGAGGAGAGAGAAAAAAAAAAAGCAAAAAAAAGCCTGGGAAGTGAAAGTTGGATGTACTCTGAGGCTGTGAACCAGAGCAGCTGCCCACGCCCAGGCTTTTTGGATACTGAGCAATGGGACTGGACTCCTACGGGGTGACTCACCAAGGGGTAACTGTGGGGACATCCACAGGGGCACATCTTCAGGTGTCCCTTGTCTACAGTGTCCACGAGCTTCTGACTTTTTGGAAGTTTCCTTTTCAGGCACAACCCCCCCCCAGCAAATAGTTTATAATTGGCTGACATGTGGAACCATTGGCAGTCGCTTTCTTCTGGGGACAGTTTTGGGTTTTGTTTAACAGCACCTGCACATTTGAAATACCAAAAGCCTTTGCAGAGCAGAATTTCTGTTTGCTTGAATTGTTTTGATTCCCTCTGTAAATCTATCTGGACAGACGTTTTTCTCTGCTGTTCTTTATTTTCTACCCTGATTTCTAACCTGTCTCCTAATTTGTTTTATGTTCCTGTCCTTCCCTGGTGATGGCAACACCTCCTAATTTAGCGTGGGCTGCCAATTCTATTATTTGCTCTTTCCTTCTTTTTCCAGCTCGTTAATGAAGAGGTGACAACAGACGGGTCTAACAGTGATCTCTGCTGAACCCCACCAGGCCCATTTCCCAATCCTGACAAGTTGCTGTTTATCATTTTGCCTGGTTTATGATTCCTTACTTGCTTTCTGAAGCATCGGAGTGATCTTTCATGGGGTGCTGGATCAAATATCTTTCTGAAGTTGAAATACAGTTTTCTGCTTCAGTTGGATGGAGGGCCAGAGGATGTTGACTAGGCAGGGGCTGAAAAATCAGTATTCTTACTATTTCAGGTCATCTTTGCTCTTGTGTAACCTGCTGAGGACCTGCTCAGCCTTGGGAAGATTTTATAGCATGTGTCCCCATCCTGGGAGTCTCTGTAGCCTCAGTAAGTGGCACTGTCTACAGCCCTGTGTCTTGATCATGTAAACCTGCTCCTCCCTGGCCACCTTCTTTCTATTGAAGGAAGGTTTGGTGGGGTAAGCAGCACTGCTCCGCAGGCTGTCCAGGTGCAGTGGTAGGTGGGGACCCTCTGTGTCCTACTGACACGAGATGTGATATGAAGCAATTTAAAGCCTTTGAATGAACAGAGTTAAGAGAAAAGGTTATTACATGGTGCCAGCCACCCATCGTATCCCAGCTGAGAGCTTCATTTCTTGAGGGAACTGAGTTGTGACCATCCCTGCCTTGACAGGCGCTTTTGGGGTGTGGTTGCCATGGACGAGGTGAGAGCAAGGCAATACATTTTGTATGACAGGCTTAAAAAAGAAGCATGCTTTGACTTTCCTGCCCTCCCTTGACTGGGACAAGGCTTGGGCACCAGGAGGAAGCCTTTGCCTGTCCCACCTCAGACCCAGCAGGAAGTCCCAGAGTGACCGTGCTCCAGAACGGCCTCTGCTCATACGCTGGCAGAGCCGGGATTTACCTTATGGCATCTGATTATTTTTCCCTCCTCCCTAGTTGGTTCCGTTAATTTATTGCAGACAGAAGCTTGTTCTGCCAAGTGCTAATTGCAAAAGTTATTGTTTCTGGCCTTTTCAGAGCACAGCAGGAAAACCTTCGGTTCCATCACATGAAAAACAAGCCAAAAAAAGCCAAAAGTTTTTGGCCTGGCTGTAAGCCCATCATCCCGTGTGGTGTTTGTGCCACAGAACACGCGCTGCTCTGCCACTGGCTTCCCATTATGGAAGGAAGCCTCCTGTCCCTGGGACATGGGCTTGGGATCCTCGTCCTTGTCTCTGCAGTGAAGCACCATCAGGACGAAACATGCCCTTGAGCATAGGTGTCCTCTGAGTTGTTCAGCTCTGGATTTTGGCAGTAAGATGGGTGCATTTCAAAGGCTGGAAGCTGGTAAAGTGATGCCATCCCCTGTGTGGCTGTCCTTCCTATCCCTGGGCACATCTATCAGCGTCTTTCCAAGGAACAAGCCTGGGCTCACACAAGGTAGCAGCAGCTTGTCCTCAGTTGTGTTTTTTTATGGTGTTTGACACTGCCTTCTCCACTGTGTGGGTGATGGACAAGTTGCTCTCAAGTTAGCTGAGGTGGCTGTAGCCCATCCTTTCCCTGATGAAGGGAGGTATAAACACTTTACTTTGGAAGAGTTTCCTTAGCTGGAGAAGTTGGGTACCTTGGGTGAAGTGGGATTTCTCCAAAGCCAGGCGTTGGAGAGGAGAGGAGAGAACAATTACTTCTTGGCTGGCTTCTCTCTGGAGCTGCCATTTGCTGATGGGGCTTCAGCATCTGCCTGCCTTAACCTGGATTTTATGGTGGGCACCAGCCATTTAGCCCAAGTGCCTGGCCTTGCAGTTCTCTTGTGTTTTGAAGATGAAAAGCCCAGAGTCTTTCAAGGGGGTTGCTGCCATGCTGTAAAGCTCATCTTGGTTCTCAGCACTGCTGGAAAACCTGGTGGAGCTCTTCCTCCTTGGCTTGGCTGTAAGTGTTTGTGCCATGCAGTAGAGTGTGCTTTCCTCGTGTTTTCCATGGTATCTGTCCCCTGGGGCTCTGTATTTGCTATCCCAGGCTTTGTTCCCACTGCAGCGTTTACTCTGGCTTGTTTCCTGTTTATCACATATCATGGCTGGAGTTTGTTTTTGTTCAGCAGCTCAGAAGCTTTTGGAAGTGAGTGTTTATAAACAGAGGGATGCTTGGGACTGCGGTTGGATCCGTGAGTCAATCAGCAGACTCCAGCGGTGTTTTATACTGATGATGGGTATGATTTGGTGCTGTTTCTTCTCTGCCCTGCCCACTGTCCCAATATCCTTCTCACTCAGGTTTTTTCAGAATGCTCAAACTTTCCCCCTCCTCTTCAGCACTCTCCTGTCTCACTCCCAGCAGCTACCCAAGGCCAACCACCCCTCGTTGGGCAGATATGCTCAGAGTACCAGGTTAATGAAATACTTTCCATTCCTTTCCATTCCGACATGATGATAAATGTGTGGGCAGTATTTAGTTTCCTCCATAGAAGAAGTCTGGATGGTGTCTGTGAGCAGCACTTTCATGTGAAGGAAGCCCAGTTAAAATCTAGATTTCGATGAAGAAGTGTATATATCGTATTTAAAGGCGCTTTTAAGCTTAAGATATAAAGGAGAATTGTATTTTATATTGTAACTTTAATAGCTAAGGAGCTGTATCTCAGATTGCTTTACAGAGCAGTGAAGTAGATAGTGGCAGTTGAGGCAATATGTAGGAAAATGTGCCAGCCATATGTGGAGCCATATCTCACATGCAGCCTTGGAAGTCGTTTATTTGTATTGAAGGGATGAATTTGCCAGGATGTCAAGGCTGTCTTCTGCACTTTTGAAGCAGTGCCGTGCTGTCTTTAATCTACAAAGGCTGGTGACAGGAGGGGAGCAAGCGCTGCCTCACAAGGTATCTCCTGCTCCTTTCCCCCCACTGTTGGTGTTGGTGAACGGAGGCTGGGCTCAACTTCAGCACGGGGCCTTTTCCCTCCATAATGCAGACTCACTTTTTTTTCCAGCGCATCAGGCTTCTTTTCTTCTGTCTTCATCTTCGTGCTTTCCATCTGTCCTTCTGCCTAACCGTCCTTCCTCACAAATTCACATATTTCTTTTCTTCCCAAATTTTGGCTGGGTCTCCCTGTCTCCTGCAATGTGCACTTTCGTAAAGCCTCATGCTAACACCTGGCCAGGGTGAAATCTCGGCCACGTGCGGCTGCCTGTGAGAACCAAACCATGCAGCGATTTTAACACGTTGGCCAGAAGACAAACACCACGCGTGTGTGTCATCCAGATGTCCCAGGGCTCCCCCAAGGGCTCTCTGAAAGCCGGTTGTCAGCGAAAGGCAGCTCCACGTGGTGTATTATTAAATGCCGGTTGTTTCATGTGCCTCAAATCGAGCAAAAATGTTGGTAGTGAAAAAAATACTATCACAAAGAAATCTTTCTTAGTTATCCAATTTGTGCAATATCTTATTATAGGGGGAAAAACAACTGTTATCTGCCTTGTAAAGGTTAATATAATAATAAGCAGAGACTGACTTCTATTGAGATGAACATGATGATTTATTGACCCAAGAGGTAAATATTCAGTGAAGCAAAGCCAGGGTCAATACTTACCACCAGGAGAATAAATTCTTATATTTTCTGTGATGGGGAGACCATACAGACCAGTCGCCACTAAATGTCAGCTGCTTTGGCGGTGGCTGTTGCCATTAGCAGTGAGACAGCTGAGCGTGGTAGACTACCAGCAGGTACTTCACCTTGCTGTTTTAGAGAAAATGTCGGTTTAGAAACATTTCCCTTGGGTATTTTGTTCTTCAGAATAATTTATTAAGTATTTAAAAATACTTTCCTAAGAAACAAACAAACAAACAAACAGAAATGCGACTACCAGGGGTTACGGTAGTTTTGAATTGCTAGGTGTATTTCTTGAATAACTGTTGTAATTTTATTGTGTTTTATTTTACTTTATTAGAGAAACACTCAGCTTCCAATTTCTAAGCCTGGCGACTTGAAACCCAATTGGAGCTTTTTTCTGCACACATATTCATTTTGATTGCAAAGCCGGTTTTCATTTAAGAAATGCTTCAACACAAAATGTCAAGCATCTCTTGTAGTTACCATGGATAAAGACAGGCTCTGAACGTTGGCACCTGCTGCAGTGGGTGGCATCTCCTGCTGGTGCTGCTGGGATGGGCCGCGCTGAGGCTGGCTAGGTTTTTGGGAAGAGGGAGATGCGGCGGGTCTGTGTGTCCGGAGAACTTGGGTTTGTCTGGGCTGCGATGGGTAGCACTCTTCTCCAAGAAGCGTTGATAGGTGTGTTCTCCGCTCTGCCAGGCAACGTGCTGGGGATCACAGCTCTTCTCACGCTGGAAGCACCCAAAATGTGCTCCTGCAAGATGCTGTCTGTCAGCTCCTCTCACCTGGGTGAGAAATGTAAATTCCTGTCTTGTAGCACATCCAGGGCTTGTTTCACTGGTGATGGGGATGGTAGGAACCGTAAATACACTCCATGGGGTGGTAGGGAGAGGAATTGCGCTATGTATTATCCAACTTGAGCAAAGTGACATGAACAAGGATATTATTTTAGAAAGTTTATCTCTTTTGTATCTATGGTGACAAGATCCTTATCGGAGTAAGACAGACTCGCAGGCTGTCTGCTCCTTGTTATCTCAGTGTAGGATGACAGTATAAGTATCACGGCTAGAAATGTTATCTAGCCTTTATTATTTCACTTGTGAGGGGCTAACAAGAGTGTTATCAGGGTGTTTACAATCAAAACATGTGCAGCTCAAGTGATAAAAGGGAGAACAGACATCCGATCTCCACGGATATGAAGACAATGAAGCCTTGAGCAGAAGGAGATGGGTCTTATTATTGAAAATGGTTTGGCAGGCTGGGAATGGACAAACAAGCCTGGGCGACTGTTCAGATCATAAGCTTGAGAGATGGACTGGGGGGAGAGGCGCGCACACGCGCTCACATACTCTTGCAGAAAATGAAAAGGCGATCATATCAACAGCGCTCTCAGCTAAAAGAGAAATATTTTCCAATAATTTTTTTATGGTTTTTTTTTCTCTTCTGTACTCTCTTCTCGCTTGGAGTGGTGATATGGCAAGCTGTCAAGACCAGCAAGTGGAGGAGAGTTGCTTCGAGTCAATCAGAATCTGAGAAAGCTTACTGGGGCTTGGAGGGAGGAGAAGAGGCAGCTGCCAAGGTTACTTATCAGGGATTTTTACTTATCATTTTCATTAATTCCTTACCTTGCTTGGGTCAGTGCTGTGTTAATTTAGGGAGTGCACAGACACAGGGTTAGCGGTGACCATAAACCTTATCCGAGATCTCCCTAGGGACAGAGAGGCTAAATCCCTAAAGGACTTGGAAATCTGACCTTGGGACACTTTCTATTGCTGGTAATTGAGAAGAGTTCAAAGACGTCCTAGACATCAGATTCTCATTAATCTACAACTTGAGCAAACCAGGTGCAAGACGGTGTCAAATTCTGATCATCTTGTCTGGCGCAAATTATCCTCATTTGTTAAAGATGGGGTTGTGCAACACTCCATTTAAATCCAGGTCTTACTCCTGGAGGAGGTTGTGTTCTCAGCTGGAGGCCATTGGCTGGTTTTCTCTTCTGTTGCAGAAGTTATGGCAGGAGACAGTTCATGTCTTGATTCCACTCTTGATATCAAGTTCTCTAAGTTCTCTAGAAGCTTTGTGGCTTCTGTCCCACAAAAGAATACGTTTTTCTACCATCTTTCCTCACTTGTTTGTCCTGTGACGTGATGGGACACAGAAACTTATGCTCTCGGATGGAGAGGAATCAACAGGGAGGGAATGGACGTGAACTTCTTATACACAGCATTATTTGCCATTAGCCTGTCTGCTTAGCTACATATTCATCTTGCTTTGGGTATCACGTAAAGCCAACTACTTTCAAGCTGTCTAAATGACTTTCACATCACTCTAATGGCTGTCAACTACTGGTAACCCTTCTTCAGCTGTGGGAACTGGCAGCAACACCTCTGCCTTGTTTATGAGAAATAATCTCTGGTTGCGATACGTGGTGGGTTTTTTTTTTTTTTGTTTGAACCCCTAGCTTTGGAGGGCCGGTGGGGCCATTTTGTATGGTAATATATGACCCATCGCTCCTCTCCTGCCCTTCATCGCTCACACCTTTAATTGCACTTGTGTTTCTGAAGCATATGGAATTCATTATTCAGCAAACAATGTCCTTTGCAATATCAGCCTTAATTAACTGCTCCCCTCTGTATTTTCTTGCTCTTATCCTCTCCAAATCTACATGCTGAGACAAGCTGACAGCTCCCCACATGCATCAGTGCCAGCCAGTGAGCCATGACCAGATAAGAAGAAATGGAATTCCTTATCTCTTATTTTATAAATACATACACATACACACACACAAACACGCAAACCTGGAAAAGGTCAAGGTTACTGGGAAGGGAAGAAGGCCCTTCAAGACAACAAAACCCCCTTCTCTTTTTAAGTCTCCATAGCAACTAGATGGAGCATCATGGGATGTCAGGATGAGAGAGGACTATTCTTTCCCTACAAGACTCTTTCCACTTCATTAGACTCTTTATCAAGTATCTCTGCACTGGGCTGAGTACACTTTTTTGTGTCGGGGAGCAGTGCAGATGACTCAAAAGCATGCTGATCTTTTCAGTGGGACTTTGGGAGTTCCATGTGGGAGTTGCATCCTCTTCCCTGGCCTTCCTCCCCCACAGCCCCCTTGTCTCCAGTTCACATGACCTTCTAATCAAAACCTTGTGGCTGGTGAGGTATGAAGGGTTTCTTTAAAAAGAGAAAGGCGGGAGGGGGGGGGGGGAATAAAGAGAAGGGTATGAGAATGTCCTTCACTGGCACTGGAGGTGTCAAGACCCTAGCTGTCAGAGCTGTGCATCTGTGGGGAAGATTAATGAATCTGCTTAGGGGAAATCCAAATAAAATAGAAGAGAATAAATACCAAGTGACCGTGTGGGTGATGAGGGGAAGGGTGAGGAAGGAGCAAGGGAGTGTGACGGGACAGAAGTAGGTATTCCTCAGGCTCGGAAGTGTTTTAAATTCCCCATGGAGGAGCAAGTTAGCATAGGAAAGCTCTGTAGATTTAGTCTTGTGGTTTGAAGGGATGCAGCTGTGTGTGTTGGTCTGTGAGCGTGCTTATAAAGCGCTAGTTGTATTGACACTGTGTATTATTATCGTGCCTTCCCTGGGAAAGCATCCACCATAGTGAAGCCTTTTGTTTTCAGCTTCGTGCCGCACAGCCGGCTTCATCCTCAAGGTGCCTTGACTAGCTTTGCAAATCGATGCGCTGATTGTTCTTGGGAAACTCCAGTGCCTGGTTTATGTCAGGCAGTGGCACGCAACGCAGCTCGGAGGCAGGTTCTGTGGTGGGTGTGGAGTGATTTAAACCTTGCTGTGGGTGCTGGGATCTCACTCACTTGCACCACAAGTGAAGTTGGACCTTGGACCTGGCCTTCCTGAGAGAACCAGGGCATTGTTACTGACTTCAGCTTTTAAGATGGTCGTGTGGATTTTCACTTCTCCCAGGGAGTCATACGTGACAGTTTGCAGCTTAATTTGAGCAGACTTCGCACCACAAGTACCTAGCTGAGCATCTTACCACCACAGCTCACGGTGTGAAAGACCGTATGTTTGAAACCGCATGAATTGGGTAAGGAGAGGGGCTTGTTAGCATGGATGACTGACGAGGCCAAAGTCATTTAAATAAGCGTTTGTCAAGAGCTTCAAACCTGGGCATGGTTCAACTGTGCTCTCCTAGGCTAGAAGATTTACATGGGTGTGTTTAGGGGGGAAAACCATTTAAAAAAAAATGAAATGCTCTGCACTCACCGTAGGAGTTAGGGTTATGAATATCCCAGTCCAGCTGCTTCAACCCTCACAGGAGTAATTTTGAAGTGGGAAATCCCATTAAATCATAATGGGGCTCTTAAGTAGTTCCCTCTGATGAATTTGTGGCACTCTGCAAGTCCCATAATTCCCAATATACAGATGAGGAAACTGAGGTTAAGTGACTTAGCCAAGGTCATGTAGCAAATCAATAACCACTCCAGCCTGCACAGGCGGCCCCTCTCTCATGGACTTCGCGTGGCTCTGGCTTCGGTGAGCACGCTATCATCGCTCGCCAAATAGGAATAATCATCCCCACCGCAGCCCCAGTCCCGGCAATGGGAACCCAGGGTCTGAAACGTTGAATTATGTTGCTGAAGAGGCACACCTGTGTTCAGGCATAGCTGGGCTGTGGGAGCAGTCATGGGGTTTCTTCCTCCTGGCTTGCACCTGCAGCTCCCTGCATGGAAGCTTCTGCCACTTCCTGTTGCTGCTGCGCCCAGCCAGGCTCACGGCAGCGGGATGGCTGGCAGAGACCCCCACATCATAGAATCATAGAATCGTTTATGTTGGAAGGGACCTTGAAGCACATCCAGTGCCACCCCCTGCCCTGGGCAGGGACACCTCCCACCAGCCCAGGTAGCTCCAAGTCCTGTCCAACCTGGCCTTGAACCCCTCCAGGGATGGGGCAGCCATGGCTTCTCTGGGCAACGTCACATCTTGCTTGTCTGCATGGCTGAGAAGGTTTTTGGGTGGGTGCATCTTATGCTGAGGTGTCACAGCGCTGCTGCCTTCATGGCTTTGACAAAGGTCCCATCTCAGGTGACGCTTGGCCACAAAGGCTGCATCAAGAAGAGTGTGGCTAGCAGGTGGAGGGAGGTCATCCTCCCCCTCTGCTCTGCCCTCGTGAGGCCGTATCTGGAGTGCTGTGTCCAGTTCTGGGCTCCCTGGTTCCAGAAGGACAGGGAACTGCTGGAGAGGGGACAGCAAAGGGCTACCAAGATGATGAGGGGTCTGGAACATCTCTCTTATAAAGAAAGGCTGAGGGACTTAGGTCTGTTCAGTCTGGAAAAAAGACAACTGAGGGGGGATCTTATTAATGCTTATAAATACTGAAAGGGTGGGTGTCAGGAGGATGGGGCCAGGCTCTTTTCAGTGGTGCCCGGGGACAGGGCAAGGGGTAACGGGCACCAACTTGAACATGGGAAGTTCCACCTAAACATGAGGAGGAACTTCTTTCCTGTGAGGGTGGCAGAGCCCTGGCACAGGGTGCCCAGAGAGGTGGTGGAGTCTCCGTCTCTGGAGACATTCCAAACCCGCCTGGACACGTTCCGGTGCCACCTGCTCTGGGTGACCCTGCTCTGGCAGGGGGTTGGACTGGATGATCTCCAGAGGTCCCTTCCAACCCCCACCATTCTGTGATTCTGTGATTCTGTTTGGTGGTCTCCCACTCCAGCCAGAGGAACGCTGCTTACCTCTCCCTGATACACAGGTCTCGTCTTGTTCGCAGGATCCTCAAATGCAGAGATCAGCAATCTCCTGGTCCCCCTGCTGTCCCAGTTTATCCCAGTGCCCTCTGCCATCTGTCACTGCAGTGTTGCTTTACTGCGGCATGGCAGGCAGCAGTCTGATTCCCATGTGCTCCATCTGTGCGAGGAGCTCTGGTTGCGCTCCTCAGCGTGTGTCTTGTCAGCTGCGGCTTACGCCTGGAAATGCAGCGGGAGCGTCTCTCTTGCAGGTGGCGTGATGTTGGGGCAGGAGCATCTTCCCTGTGGCGGAAGGAAATTGCCGCGTGCGAGACCTGTCGGCTGTGATGAGGGTGAGAGCATCTGCCAGCATCTGTGGGGGACTTGTCAACCTCTCCTCCTTCCTCCTTTCCCGCTGCTCAACTCTTACCACCTGTGTTTCAGCTTCCTCTACTCATTTCTTTTGTCTTAGGCTTGTAGAGGGGAACGTACTAGTAGTTTGGGAGTGTTTCAGGAATGGGGATTTGTGTGTTCAGTCTAAACTTGCTTCCCATGGGGGGCTGGTCCCAAGAAAAAGGGCTGTTTTCCCCTGGATCAGGCAGGGACTGGGACTGGGACACTGAGGTTGCTTATCCCAGTAACGCTGATGTTCACCACTATGTTGCTTTTATTTCTTGTTGCTCTTCCCAGTGCTGCTAGCTGGGGTCACGCAGGAATGAGAGATGCTGGATGTAGACATCTCACATCGCCCAAGAAGGAGCATTTCTCCATCCGGCAGTACCTTCCTTCCCTGTTCTTTTTCTGCAGCTTTTCTTCCACTAATTCATAGCTATTCGAATTCCTGATTCTGCTTTTGATGTTACTGCAGGCTGGTGTTAATGATCTGGCTCTGTTTCCTTTCCCAGGTAAATGGTACAAAAGCATGGGGAGTAAACCGGAGCCTGCTGTCTGATGGAGCGCGTGTTGGGCTTAACCTGCTGCCAAATGGCTTCACTGTGTCTTCTGCAGGGCCTCCTGCAGCCCTGTTGGATGGCTTTCCGCAAGGCTGAAGAGGAGAGGTTAACGCTAAGGTGGTGTTCTCCATGCCAGGCTCCTTCCCGCTTTGCTGTAAGGTCTCTCAAGGACGCCATGTATTTCATGTACATCTCTCTGCTTTCTGATCGGCATTTCTGCATGCTAGACCTCTGATATCCCTACTGCCGTCCAACTCAACCTGTGAAAAAGGAGCTCTTGGGAACGCTGCAGGTAGAGTCAGGAGCAGGAGGAAGACTGGCAGCACCTGGCACTATCTGCCATAGCTTTGTGACACTCCTGGCTCTCCAGCTACTCCAGAAAGGCCCTGAGCTAATCCAGAGAGCCCCCCTATAGCACGTCTCTGGTGCTGCGCCTGCATTGCCGGCACTGGGGTCAGTGCTCAGCCTTTCCCCGCATCCCAGTAGCTGGAGAGGCAGCAGTGAACTGGCTCCAGTGTCTGCCCATCCTGGTGGGATGAGGGATGGGACCTCCTGCGGAGGAAAGCTTGGTCTTGCCTAGCTCCTGGAGGCTATCCAAGCCCTGGCTTTGAAGTCGGCAAAGTGGCTAGCTTGCTTTTGATGCTTTTCATGTCTTGGGGCAGTTTTCTGAACTTATTTTGGGGTGAAGATGGCAGCACCCAGCACCAGTGCTGGGAGAGAAGCACCCCTGAAGACAGCCCTCCTTTCTGCGGTGCAGGGCAAAGCACCGATGTTTGGGATTGAGTGGGAGGCATGGGAGATATTTTGGACAGCAAATTGTGGCTTTAAAAAAAACCACTCAGCAGTGGTTTGAGGTTTCCTTCCTGAAGCCTTGCTGACTTTGAATATATATTGCATCTCTTTTTGTGTGCAGGCTCTACAGCAAGGCAGACGTGTTCCGGGGATTATTGTGACCGCAGGTATCAGCTGTTCCTTTTGTATGAGGGGTGACTTAGGCCCCCGTTCCCTGCCATCCTGCGGTTTGATTCCACCTTCATTCACATCATGGCATTTCTGAAAAAAGCTGCTTGTTTTATAGAGCAGCTGTGTTGTCTTAATGCAGCTGTAACGCGTGTTTGTCCAGGCATTGCCTTCGGGGGACAGCGGGACTAGAAAGATGTTTTATTGGATCGTTCACAAGTCCTAATAATCTCTGAGTCTCTCTAATATCTCTGGATGTCAGCTGTGCTGCTCTGGCGTTGTGGGGATGGGGTTGTAACCTGAAGATGGGAAATCGCTCGTGTATGATCCTCTCTCTCTTTCATCACAGTTTTAGCTCTCCCCTCCTGGCCGTTCCCAGCAGTCGGAGAGGAGTTCATCCTTCTATGCCAGATCTTAAACCGCGTGCGGGGAGTTCAAACATATCGCCTAGCAGCATCCGAGAGAATCCTAACTGCTTGGAGCATTGTTTCTGCACCTTGCTGGTGGCACTGGAGGTCTTCCCCTGCAGACTGGATCCCAGGGAGCGTTCCCATCCTGCACCTCTGGCTGCCGGTGTTGAGATGACGGTAAGGCTGCTGCTTCCCTGGCTCCAAAAGTGCGTGTTTTGTGTGTGTTCTGCTTCCGTAACTGGAGTTTCCTGGATCTTTTTGCTTTTGCCAAAGGAATTGGTGTTTCCTCAGTCACTTGTATTTGGATGTGATCTCTCTGGTCAGTGGTGAATTTGCTCGGTGGTGTTCTGGTTTGAGGACAGGTGACATGCCAATGTTTTATTTTTGTGATAGACTCCATTGCCTTGCGCCTTATCCAGTGATGGGGACATTTCTGGATCAGAAATGTCAGTTGCTCTCATAACGGTTTTCTTTTAATGCGGTGCATTCCTGGTATATGTTGCTATTGAGGGGTATGGCTACGTTGCTCTCCTCTCACCTGGTTGTGGTTGTAGCGTGCTTGAGAGCTATCCCGTTCCTTCAAACCCCATTTGATGTTTTCTCTCGCAGAGATGATGTTGGGATTGCGGAGGTCGCTCCCTCTTCCAGTTTTTTGTTGCATGTGTGTCTGCTGTGTATTAATTTCCTGCAGCTTTTGCATTGCAGCTTCATGGCTGAAGTTGTTTTTTAGGCTCAGGTAGCAGCTTCTGCACTGACTGTACCGCTTACTATTTCAGTCTGTGTCGTTTCCCTTGGCATTTAGCTTATGACGCGCATTGTCTTCATGGCGTCATGATTGGTAGCATCGTTTTAATTTGGCTGTATTTTGTTACATCTTTATTTCCTTCCTCCCACAGCATCGGGGTGGTCTTTGCCATCCAGCGTATTCGCCAATGTTTCCCCCAGTGTTTCACGATCTCTTGGCCTGCCTGTTTGTGAACCGCTGGTTTAGTAAAACTCAGCCTGGAAAGGCATGCAAATTGTCCCCTTGGGATGTTCCAGTCCATGTTCATAGCAAGCATGCGCAATACTACGTTGTCCAAGCAGCTTCTTGCCTCTTTATTTGGCTGCTTTTTGTAATGTTTGGTGTAGTGCATAGGGATTTTATTCACGGAATCACAGAATGGTTTGGGTTAGAAGGGATCTTTGGAGATCATCTAGTGCAACCCCCTGCCAAAGCAGGGTCACCCAGAGCAGGTTGGACAGGAACATGTCCAGGTGGGTTTTGGATGTCTCCAGAGAAGGAGACTCCACCACCTCTCTGGGTAGCCTGTGCCAGTGCTTTTATTCCTCAGTTATTTCATACAAACCTCCATTCAAGGAATTTCCTGCCGCTTTTAACTTAATTATGTTTATTTCAGTTGCCCTCAAAGACCACCCAAAAGTTGGACATCACGAAGCTGAACACACACCAGGGTAGGGAATGGACATGATCCAGGCAGGTGTGACCCCCAAAAGGGGGAAAGTCCCCGTTACAACTCTGACTCAGCCTTTGAGATGTCTGAAGGCTCAGGAGGAGTGAGACCTGTCCTTCTAGATCCAGGCATCATCAGGGGCAAACCAGGCAAACAGCAACTTCACATTGAGCCCAGAGAGCTGGTCATTGCATGGCTCGGAACAGCAGCCTGTGCCTCGCACTGGGCTGGGTCTTTGCTATCACACAAGACCCTTGTGTGCTTTCCCTGCGCTGTTGTCTGAGTCAGCTTCATCTGCCGCAGGCCCATGCAGATCAGATCATGCGTCTTGGTGGCATTTTCTGGGTCTCCCCTTTGGGCTTTTGCATCTTTGTACCTACTATACACAAAGCAAAGGGCACCTCTTCTGAGTTCGTTTTTTTCCTGTGGTGGGCTTATTAGGCTGTTTATAAAATTATAGAAACAAAAAATAGTTTAGGTTGGAAGGGACCTTAAAGATCATCTAGTTCCACCCCCTTGCCATGGGCAGGGACACCTCCCACTAGACCAGGTTGCTCCAAGCCCCATCCAACCTGGCCTTGAACACCTCCAGGGATGGGGCAGCCACAGCTTCTCTGGCCAACCTGGGCCAGGGGCTCACCACCCTCACAGCAAAGAATTGCTTCCTAATAGCTCATCTACGTCTCCCCTCTCAGCGTAAAACCATTCCCCCTCATCCCATGGCTCCCCTCCCTGATCCAGAGTCCCTCCCCAGCTCTCCTGGAGCCCCTTTAGGGACTGGAAGGGGCGCGAAGATCTCCCCGGAGCCTTCTCTTCTCCAGGCTGACCCTCCCCCAGCTCTCTCAGCCTGTCCTCACAGCAGAGGGGCTCCAGCCCTCCCAGCATCTCTGGGGCCCTAGCGGCATGAAGACACCTTTAGCATCAGGTCTACAAGGGCTTATATGGCACTTGTTGCATTGGAGGCTTACATGGGACAAAAATGGCTTTGTGGAGCCTACCCAGGGTTTTGTGTGATTATTTTTTTTCTCAGCTTGCTGCTGACATGACCACAGCCTCTTGCAACCCAAAGCAGCCCTTTCCCACTGCACCTCAGCAGCGTCTTTGCTGTCGCTTTGTCTTTGCCATTATCCAGCCCCTCTTGTAATTCCCCAGTTTTCCCATAGTGAGCTAAAGCGTGTCCTGTTGCTCAACACAACCCCTTTCAAGGCCACCCACTCAGTGACGGGGTCTGGGACTACTGCCCTACAAGCAGTTTCCCCTGTTTGTTTGGGTTTTCCTCCCTGCCACGTTCACACCTCTCTGCTTTCATCTACCTGCAGGAGCCGACTCGCTTCTGACACCGAGTTCAGTCTCCAAACATAAAAGAAGAGAAAGTCAGGACAGAAAGACATTTAGGCTTTCTTCTTCCTCCACATCTGCTGTTCTCACTTGTCAGCTACTTCCTAAGGGTAGAGTTCTCCAAGTTCCTAGTCATTACCCTTTATATAAGCATAATATAGTGCTGTAAAACTCCCTACGGGGAAGCTATCTATTGTAGCAATCTGTAAAACAAAAGCTGGATTGATCCTTCTCCCATTGCTCCCCCCAAAAAAGCTGCATGCTGTTCCTCAAATAGGAAGTCTGAAAGCCTTCATCAGAGGGTAGTTCATTTTTACATGGCATTTTTACACTCAAGCAAAACTGAAAGCAAGGCATAATTTGCAACAGCTAAGCTAACTGTTAGAGCAGAACCGCACAAATAAAATGCCCGGGATGATGTAGCTGAGTACGTTGCAGTTAGAAAAATGACAGTGTAGAAGGAACAAGGAAAACGAGGCAGACGAATGTGAATTAGGAAGGAGCAGACTTTCAAGACAGAAAAATCAAATTGAGAGCGTAGACCATTATATTCAAAGGAACCAGGTAAGAGGTACACTAAATTGTACCTTAAACAACAAAACAAGTGCCTCCCCCTCCAGGCACAGAAGGCACAGCAGTGGCTTCGGACCCAGGAGATCTGCCTCCCAGTTGTGTCCTTGCCACTGGGCTTCGTGACCTTGCTCTGATCACTCTACATCCTCGTGCCTGTGAGACAGGGCAGGCACCTGACGTGAAAGCTGCTTTTCAAGATCTGCAGATGTGAGTAGCTCCAAAAGAGCTAGCGGAAGGTCCTTTCTGTATGGCCTGTCTTGGCACCTCTCATCTTCCAGGGATATCGCTGATATTTACTGTGTCCAGCTCTGGAACCCTCAGCACAAGAAGGATGTGGACCTGTTGGAACGGGGACAGAGGAGGCCACGAGGATGATCAAAGGTCTGGAGCCCCTCTGCTGTGAGGACAGGCTGAGAGAGCTGGGGGGGTTCAGCCTGGAGAAGAAAAGCCTCTGGGGAGACCTTCGCGCCCCTTCCAGTCCCTAAAGGGGCTCCAGGAGAGCTGGGGAGGGACTCTGGATCAGGAAGTTTAATGATAGGATGAGGGGCAATGGCTTTAAAGTAGAGCAGGGCAGGTTTAGATGAGACATTAAGATGAAGTTCGTTACACCAAGGGTGGTGAGACACTGGAACAGGTCACCGAGAGAGGTGGTGGAGGCCCCATCCCTGGAGACATTCAAGGCCAGGCTTGATGAGCCTCTGAGCAACCTGATCTAGTTAAAGATGTCCCTGCTCACTGCAGGTGGGTTGGACTAGATGGCCTTTAGAAGTCCCTTCCGACCCAACACATTCTATGATTCTGTAATATCTTTTATGTAGAGCAGGTTCTTTGCTTATTTTTTTTTCCACAAGGCAAAGGGCTGTACAAGGTGTGAAACGGTTTTGCTAACATTGGATTTTAAATAGAATGAACTATACATGATTATGCCCAAGAAACTGAGGCAGAAGAAATACATATACTTCATATACAGGGGCTCTTGGCAGTTGTGAGAAAATGGCGCATGGTTTCGGACCTGCCTAGTAAAATCTGAGCTGGAGGAATTTGTGTATTTTTAAAATCAAGCCCATATTTTTTTTGGACAATCTTGCAGGTCACTCTATCTCAGAACTTAAGGTCACGCTTCTTGAGGTGATTATGAAATGCCCCAGATGCTCAGCATGACAGTCTAGACAAGGCAGCTGAGGGAGAGATGCAGAAGGACGTTCCTCTGCTTGGTATGGACAAGAAAAGCCCTTCAGATGGACAGCTTCCAGGCAGAGCTTCCCTTCCTTGCTTCTACCTTCCCACCCCAGCAGAGAAGAGACTGATCCCAGCTGAGTCCTACCTAAGGATCAAACTCATGGTCACAGGTGAACCGTCCCCTTTAAATCCCGTCTGGCTGATTCCTCCAGCCCCACATCCGAGGCTGAAATTTCACTAGTTCTGGCAGAGAGATATTCACTGACAGATAAGGAAAAGCCCTCCAGCAGTAGCTGAGATGCACCACCCCTTGCTGGGAGTATAAGCCAACATACGCTTTACAAAAGGGCAGAATTGATCTGATTGCTCCCGTAAGAACCATATTGTAATCCTCACGTTAGTGATAGAGAATTGAAGGAAATGCATTATTTGTTATCCCAGGTTTAGGAACATAAAGAAGTCACTGAGCAGCAACTGATCTGGGCATGACAAGGTATGTCCTTTTAATCAACTTATGTCACATTTATTGTTGGCTGGCAGTAAGCACATGGATGGTTTCCATGCAGCAGCTGGCACACCATAAGCTGTTATATGGGTGAAACATCCTCGCACATTGGCGCTTGACTGGATCCAAGCTTCACTAGTATACCTGCACACAAAATTTGCAGGTGGGAAAAATAGTCAGTGAATTGTCCCACAACTTTGGTCTCCTATGCGGCCATCCCAGCTCCTGGTGCTCTGTGCAGTAGACTTGCAGCCAGGCCCCCGGTCATGTTTTTCCAGCTGCCTGTTAGGTGATGGATCTCACATTTGCTACTTGCCGAATGCTACTAATGCTTCGTGTTCTCCAGACAACTTTATTTTTTGAAGGCGTTTTAAATCCACTTGGATCTGCATGGATTCCTGCTGTCCCAACAATACTTAGAGGGGGAAAAAGCACCTTATCCTCTAGCGCAGTCAGCTGGGTCATCTTTCTTGCGCTAACTTGAGACACCACTTGGTTTTCCCATAATTCTGGAGGACTCTTCTCCCCTTCATTCTTTAAGAAATATTCTGGTTTTCATCACAGGCTTTATCGTTGAAGATGTACAGCGTGTCCAGGGACTTCCACTTCACTTAGCAGACGCCCAGATTTAAACCTGCTGTCACGCCCATCACAACTCATTTGCCATGGAAGGTGTTCCAGGGCCTGCTTGGTTGGCAAGTCTGTGATGTGACTCCATAGAGCAGCTCTTAAGAAAACCTTTGCACATCGTTTTCTTTAGGGTTTGTTGTTGTTGGTTTTTATTATTTTTTTAATGGGTGCTCTGGCTGCTGTAAATGTTAGTTAAAATCTTATCGAATGGCTAGTGACCCCGCTCTGGCAGCGGGGTTGGACTAGATGATCTCCAGAGGTCCCTTCCGCCCCCACCATTCTGTGATTCTGTGATCATCTCTCAGTAGTTTTTTGGTCTCCAGTGATGTTTGTAGATGCATTTCCCCTTGTCTCTGCTAGCTGTATTTGGTCATTTGCTTTATGACAGTTTGCTGCTGGTTTTTGGAAGAGCTTTTCAGTGAATTAACTTGGGAATTAATACCAACCTGCTTCCTTGGCTTCAGCAGCTGTTTGTGCCCTGGCGCATCCTGCTCTGGCCGCTAATGCTGTAATGAATTTTCTGTCAGCGCTTTGCAGTCAATTTTTTTGGCTGTTGCTGTGTGTCATTCCTCTCTGGTGTAAGATCCCCTGTGATGTTCTGAGTGTGAGATGAAACATGCATCTGCAGGAGGTCGGGGTCCTCTTGGGGAGGTTCCTGAGGGGTGGAGAAGACCTCAGCCCAAGGGGCTTGCCTGGGACAGTGCCAGCTACAAAACCATATTCTCTAATTTTTGAGCTGTCCTAGGAGACTACTTCACCTTTTGCAGGATGATTTAGGAGGATGTGTGTTCAGGATACTTGTTCGAGTGTTATTTATTAGTTTTGTAGTATCACCCAGGCTGCTTTCTTCAGTGTCGTGTTGATTCTCTGGGGACAAAGGAAACAAAGGCAGGAAAATGCTCGCAGGAGTGATAAAACAAGAGTATGACTAACATCTTCTTTCTCTCTCCGCAGTGTTTTTTCACAGATCAAAAATCAATTAAGGGCGAATTTCACCAGGTACTCTTTAAACAATGTAATATTTCATTAGAGATTATTGCAGACTCTTTCACATTTGCAGCCCAGGTGTGAATTACAAAATTAGCTTGATTCTTTTAATAATTTCCTCAGAGGTGACATTATTCCAAGCACCCTGTGTTTAGTGCAAGCTGTGCAGCTGCTGTTGGAAAAAGTGTATTTGTTGTCTCCCCCTGCATCCTGGTGGAGATGCAAGATTGAAGGAATGGGCTTCTTAGTGCGATAGAAGCCTGGTTGGGCATGGGGTTATGGACTGGGAGGAGACTGGTAACTGGAGAAAATAAGAGTCTGGTGTTATGGAAGAGCTAGATGAGGACTTTGAGATCAGTGGATTTGTGTTTTTTCCATCCCTTTTTGAGCTGTCTGCTATTAGCACAAGACTCTACCTTTGTGAAACGTCCCTGTTTCCACAACTCGCCGTCTCCTTCTGTGGTTGCTGGATCTGTTCCTCCTGCTGTCTAAACCCCGTAACACTGCGATAGGAGGACTCTGGTAGTGCCAGTGCATTTTCACTGGCAGCTGGATCCCTAACTGCGTTGGGTCCTCTGGACATGTCCCTCCTTCCAAAACGTTCCCTTCCCGAAGGCATGAAGAGCTGAGCGGCGTGGCTTCCTCTGCTCCGCTGCAAACTTCCCCTTTCCATCATTAGCCCTCCCTAGGACTTGCCCTTTTCAGTATCCATTTGCTACGTGGTACATCTTTCCTTATTCACAGCCTTGTTATTGATTCTTATTTGGGTGTCATCTGTCTTACTGAGACTCAGGGAGGCAAGAGCTGGAGGGAGGGGTAGCATCTGCTGTTAGTTCAAGTGTGATGTAGGTGGGTGGGGAGGAAATAGGTGAGTTTTGGGATGCACAAGGCCCACTTGACATTTCTTCACAGGCTCGATATAGGGTGTTTGCGTATCTAGAAGACTGCTTTCCCCACCTGAGCAGGTGCCTTATTTGAAGATGTTACCTTTCCCTGTAGACTTCACCTTCCTCTTCTCCTAACAGCATCGCAGAAGCTGAGCCCTCTACAGAGCTAGGGAAGCTCAGCCCTCTCCTCCTGATACTCTCCTCCCTCTTGCTTGAAGTCAGTAAAACCTGGATTAGAGTTGTAAGAGCAACCTCCGCAACCATATATATCTGCATTTGTCTCGCTCTACCTCCCTTTCTTTCATTTCTTGTCCCCTGACATCCATTGGTTTCTCCACATTTTTTTCTTCCTGCATAGCTCTCCCCTTCTCCAGGAGAGCATTGAGGATGAGCTTGGTCAGGTTGATACCTGGCAGTGCAGGGAGGACCCAGTAAAGGCAGTTGCTAAAAACCCACCAGCCATAATTGCTTTCCTAGAGAACAGTAAGAAGAGGCAACCAGTTATGATGGTTTCCTTGAGTAATCTCTTGGGCTCTAATTATTTTCAGCTCAGGGTATTTTCTGTGTCTGATAAAGACTCATCTGTCTAATAATCCTTGCCGGATCTCCCTTCTAAGTACTTGCCCGGCCTTGTCTTGAACCCCTGTAAACCTTCCGCACCCCCAGCTTCTTAGAAGCATCTACTGCCGCTTACATGACGAACCATCTCCTTTCGTTTGCTGTCGCCGCGTTTGATGACTTTCTTCTGATGCTGCTGGTTCTTGGGTTGGACAAGACAGTTTAACCAGTAATCCCCACCCACCCCTCCAGTGCACTCAAGATTTTGTAGATCTCTGTTAAATCCCCCTCACCTGCCTCTTGTCTAGGCTGAAGTGCCCCAACTCATTGGGCTGTTTTTAATGAAGAAGCCATTCCAGAGCTTATGCCGTACTTCTTGTCCTTCTGTGAACCTTTCCCTGCTGCATTCCTTCTGCTTTGCACTGCTGGAGCTATGCGGTGACACTACCCATGTAGTTTACCTGGCTGCTAAATAGAGTTTTGGGGCACTTTGTGTGGCTGGAGTGACCGGAATTAGCTGCATTTTTTGCAGAAGCTGGCACTTATTTGCAAAGGTTTTTATTACATGAACCTTTTCAGCAAAACAGCAATTACTATGAATCCTGAAAGAGGAGAGTCTGTAGCTTCCAATTACAATTCTGTCTGCATCCGATTTGAATGTCATTTGCTATTTAGGGAACATTTGAAAATGCATTTTGGGAGGTGTCTTTCATTTCATTTATGGCGGCTAACATTATTTCTAATGCTAAAGGAAATTAAAAAGTGCTTCCTGCTTAGAATCAATTAGTTTTAATGAAAAAGAAATAGGTTGCTGTATGCTGGCCACATGGCAGCTTCACTGTAGAGAGGGGAAACTAAAGTGTCTGGATGCCTGGGTGGTGTCCCTGTGCTGCTTTGTAAGTCCAGCTGCACCCGTGGTGGCTTGGTGTAGCTTCGTTGGCCTTTGAAACGGGAGACACAAGTGATGAAGCTGCAAACTGAGCTGGGTCTGTCTGCTTCGAGGAAATGTCCTAAAAATGCTCCATCCATCTGATGTGTGTACAGGTAATTCAGTTCAGATGGGCCCATTAGGTCATGTGCCATTTATTCTCTTTACCTGGTGGAAGTTCAGCAAAGTGCAAGGGGTAAAAGCTCATGAGGATTTGGGCTGGAGAGCTGTGGTTTCAGGATCTGGAAACTTCTGGTTAACCCACTCATGTGCTTTTGATTCAGATCAAATTCTGAATTTGATTCAGATGTTGTTTCACCTCTGTTGAATTATCCAGATCTCATGACGCAGGGTTTACATTGGCCGAGGAAAAGGAGTCAACCTGGCGTAAAGCCTGCCGTGGCGTGGCCCGGGCAGGTTTGAGCCACCAGCGGGAGCCTGAACTGGGTCACTACCTTGCCTCCCATACAAGGGGCACTAGAACAGGATTCATGGTACTGTCAAATGATGCCTGCGACTGCTTTCTTGCGCTTGTGTTTGTATTTACAGCTTCCTGCTTGGAAACATGCACAAGTAGATCAAAAAAAAGCAGGCAGTCTAGTGGATTCCAGCATTAAGTCAAGTGACTATTGGGCTTTTTCAAGGGCTCGCCCAACTCTGCCTAAAAGGGGGTTGTCACGTGTTAGTCTGGAGCCCTTTTGTTCAGCCTCAGATGTTTTTATTCCCTTTATGGTATTTACTGAAAGAACAAGAAGAAAATAACTCAAGGTGGCATCGTGCAAAAATCACATGTTCAGAACGAGAGTGCTACATTTTGGCTTTTCCTCAAACATGAGTGTGATACCTTGCCCCCTTTTAAGTCAAGTATCAGTTTAGAAGGAAAGAAACTAAGATAATAAACCCCCTAAATCAAAATCCCACTGAAAGAAAACACTATATTGCGCAATTTTCCTCCTCTGTGTGTGTAGAGGGGTGGTAAGGGCAGGTCGGGACAGGAGGATGCAAGAGAAGGTACCTTGTGTGACAGATGTTGGTTGTGTCGTTTGACACTCAAACTCACGCACTCACATGGCATCAGTGAGGATGAGGAGGGGCAGAAACATTAACAGAACTTTAAATACTTAACTGTAATTGAACATACTCATCTAATCCGGTTTTACCTGCTTACGTAGCAGCAATTCTTTTATTTTTTTTCTTCTTCTTTTTTGGTTTTTTTTTTTGTTTGTTTTAAAGTGCATATTACTAAGCAGTCCAGTAAAGCATTTTATTGAATCTCTGGGAAGTATTCCTAACTTGGTTTGTAATTCGGAATCCCAAAAGCTGCTTGACTGGGAAACTCCAGAAACACTTGAATTTATTTGAACTGTATGTCCTGGAGCCTTGCCTTAATTTGGAATGTATTTAAGCTGAGGGGAGGCTGGATAAGAGAGCCTGGCCATGTGTTTTGTACAGTGGATTTTGCAGGCAGAGAATTAATAAGGGAGATTGATTATGTTTTATTCAATGGTGCTGTTAGCCACATGCCGCTTTTCAAAGCTTGCATGCTTCCAGAAAACATTTCAGTGTACTTGTAGGCTCGTCTTGTATTTTGATTTTTGCTTGAAAACGGAGGGCAGAGTTAAGGTTATTTATGATATTTGACTCTGACCATAGCATCTCATTTGTTGTCTTGACTTGTTCAGGGGTTTTTCAGTGCCACCTCATTACTGAATCTTCCAGTTTTCTAGATGAGAATGTACTGGTTTTTTTAAGGATCTCTTGTAGGCAGCTAAAGGTATCTATAAAGCATTCATCTGGGCATATGAGGAAGCAATTCTTTGCTGTGAGGGTGGTAAGCCCCTGGCCCAGGTTGCCCAGAGCAGCTGTGGCTGCCCCATCCCTGGAGGTGTTCGAGGCCAGGTTGGACGGGGCTTGGAGCAACCTGGTCTGGTGGGAGGTGTCCCTGCCCATGGCAAGGGGGTGGAACTAGATGATCTTTAAGGTCCCATCTAACCCAAACCATTCTATGTTTCTATGATATGCACGTGAACAAAAACTGTGCTCTTTTTGACCCCAAACGGAGTGACCGCTAAGTTAAAGCTTTCACAAGCGCAGCTGTCTGTGGCTAAAACAAGCTGAAATCTAGAGCTTGTGGGGGTGATGTCCTGGTTCCGGGAGGGATAGGGTTAATTCTCCCCAGGACATGGGTATTCCATGCCATGTGAGCCATGCCCACCCTAAGCTGCTGGGGGAGGGGGCAGGAAGTCAATGCTTGGAGCGGGCTGGGGCGTCCCGGGTCCGGGCAGGGCGTGGCGGTTCCGTAATCGTGTTTGCATATTCCTTTATCCGTGTTATTGTTGCTGTTTTTCTTGTTCCCTCTGCTGTTCTGTTAAACTGCCTTTGTCTCAACCCACGAGTTTTGCCTTTTTCTTCTGATTCTTCCTGTATTTGGAAGACCCAAGCGAGCGGCACGTGGTTCTTTGTTGCCGTCTGAGGACAAACCACGACAGGTGATTAAAAAGATTTAATCAGATACTGCATTAGGCTACATCGTCCTAGTCCTGATATCTGAACTTGAGAGAGCCCTTGGGCCGGGCTGCCCAGCTGTCGTGTCTCCCATGATGGGCCAAGCAACAGGGTGTGTGGCAACCGCCGGCATCCAGGAGCTGGAATGCCCTGCTCAGCCCTGAGGGATGCCATTTGTTTCTCTGTTCAGGCCTGCCTTCCCTCTCGCTTGTTTAAATGCTGATAATCTCTTTGGTACAGTGGGTATTTGTTGTTGGACTTAGCTGTAAAGCTCCTGCAAAGCTCAGGGTGAAGGCAGGGAGCAGCTGGCAAGACGTTCCTCTAATGGATTCAGTTAGCCCTCCCCACCTCATGTGCTTGTCCCCACTCACCTCTTTATTTTGCTTCCTTTCTCTTCACTGCCATCTCTTTGCTCTCTTTATTCCACTTCCTTCTCACTTCTCTGCTGCTGGCACCTGCCACCCAGATTGCAGAGTTCACATCTGCCTATAACACTTGACCCTGATGGGACATATTCCTGCCCAGAAGCCAGGGAGACTTGTACCGGGTAGGAGAGATGCAACCAGCAAAATGCAGGTCATTTTTTATTTCAGGCTTCTGATAATCAAAATGGATGAAAAAATCCCATTTCTGCTCCTCCTTCCCTTCCTTTAAGTGAAGGAGAAGAGCGAGGCTCTGGAGGACCAGTCTCAGCTTGTCTGGACTCTGTGCCATACTTCAGCCATGGCCATTGCAGGAAGGTCCTCAGAGAAATCCCATAAAAGCATGTGGCTGGTGCGAGTCCTGCCTTCTGTTGCAAAATCACGGCCCCTCGTGGCGCGTCCCTCTCTCTGAGCGGGACCTGAATGACACAAGCCGACCAGGGAAGAGCCGGAGGAGAAGCCTGCTGGGATGCTGCATATTCACACTGACTCGGGTCAAGATACTCTCCACCTTTCCCAGCTCTACTCATGTGCCAACATTAAATATGACCACAGGCAGCTATCTAAAAGACTTAAGCACATCAGGCTTTTGCCAGCCATGCAGGTGAATGAAATCTTCCCTCCCTCTCCAGCTCTCCATAGAGACCAGCTCCCTTCTGCCTGGGTTGCCAGCCAGCCACACGCTAATTCGGGCCTGTCATCAAAAGAAATGAGTTTCCAGGCGAGCTGAGTTCAAGCAAGTCTGGATCTGAAGTGTGCAGCTGCCCATTCCCTTTTGTCCCCCTTCCCCTTCTGCCGTTGCTTTTTCTTCTCTCGCCTCTGTTTCTTTTCCCTCTTTTTTTATATCCCCCCCACCCCCCCACCCCAGTGTTTTATTTTGAGGTTATGAATGTAAATGTGCTCCCCTGAACAGGAGGGGTGAAGCTCAGTATCCAAGTAACTTTAGAGAGGCACCGAGGCAGTGCAGGGCTCTGCTGTTTGAGGGGAGGGAGCGATGTGCGTAGGGGGATACGTTTCTTGGCATGGAGCGTCTCCTGTCCGCAGCCAGCCCTCTGGAAAAGCCTGGGAAGGAGAGGAAGCCTTATGCAGTTAACGTCCCTTCCAGTTCTGTGCCTCAGCATCCCTCCAGATAATCTCTGACTGCTGGCTTGAAGACAGTCTCTAATGCTGTGCCCCAAGCAGGGCGACTTGCTTCTGTTTGGCCACTGCTCTTGGTCATCAGAGCCATCGGACCTGCATGTTGATCGTTTGTACCATCTTGGTACTTCTTCAGCACTTCATCTCAACGTTGTTGGGCTTTAAAGGCTGGTGTCCTGCCATGGCCAGGGCTGATCATTCCTTTTTCAGGCTCCCTTCTTGATGCAGAACAGACATAATTTTGTCCTCAGAGCATCATCAGTTTTAGCAGCGCTTTTACCACCCCCCATGTCTTGTTCTTCCAGGGTTGTAGTAATGGTTGAAGCATGATGAGGTGTTCTGTGCCATGCCTGTAAGAAATTCCATTTCCATCACATGAAAAAGAGGCAGCGATCCCTTTCCCAGTGCCCGTGTCCTCTAGGTTTGTCTGGGACACAGGAAGTATCTGTGTGCCAATGGTCTTGAGAGGTTAAACTGGGCAAAGACTCATCAGAGGCTGCAGATTTGGGCTACATCTCCAGTATCTCTGCTGAGATACCCTCCACGCCCTTTGGGTACCAAAGCTATCAAGGGGTTGGATGGTTGGACTAGATGATCTGAAAGGTCTCTTCCAACCTAGGTGATTCTCTGATTCTAAGTGCTGTTGTTTGCCTAGATCTTCTGAACATACCACGCAGCCCTGTCAGTGCTGTTGGCACTGGAGTGGGTCACCAGATAATACAGCTCCAGCTCTTAAAGGAGCTAAGTTGTCCCCTATTCCTAATGTCACCTGGCACTTTGCTCCCCAGGCCTCCTGCAGACCAAAGGTGGTTGCCCGTGCTTCTAGTCCGGCACAAAAGGTCGAGGGAGGGAGCAGGGAGAGGCATGATGGAGAAGCTACTCTGTGCTGCGAGAGAGCCAGCAATTACTTATCGATTAGCTCAGGAGGTGTTGCTCCAGCTCTTGCAAGCGGCGTTTTGGCCAGGGCAGATGCTGAGTGAGCACCTGCATCAGGGGGATGGGATCGTCTTGAAGGGTGAGGAAGACAAGGGTAGATCCCCCCCCACCTCCCGATTCCGGGCTTTGCTGTCTCAGAGGAAAAATGCGAGGAGTTTCACTTATCCCGGCGCTGACAGACATGTTATTAATTGAGTGAGAGGAGGCGAGGCGAAGCCTGGGCTCTCCCCCTCGCCCCTGCCTCGGCGCAGAGGCCAAGCTGTCGGCAGTGAGGAATGACACCAGCACCTCAGGGCCATAAGCCTTTTCTTATTCTCCTGAGTGCTTTACCCCGCACATCACATTGAGGGCTGGACTGGGGCAAACTGGGGCAGTGCTGCCCACCGTTGGAAACCATCTCCCCCCAACCCCCAGACGCACTTCCACAGGGAAGCAGAGCCGGGCTTCTCCCACTGTGAGGGGCGTTTCTTCTCGCCAGCAAAATTCATGGTTTGGGAGGTCATGGAGCCAGATGCCACCAACGGGTTCCATAAAGGGCTGGGTGATTTTATGGCCAATAATAACATTTGTAGTTATACATGCTACAGTAAGATAAGGCTAATCAATTCTCACACTTCAGGTCAGCAGCTGATTGCTTGCAGGGGTCAGGAAGGAATTATTTCCTCACCATTTACGGCTTTATTTAATTGGCCAGATGCATTAAGAGCCTTTTAATTATTTTTTTTTTTTCCTCTTCTGTCCTCTGAAGCATATGGAATTAAGCACTTCCAGAGACAATGCTCTGCACTGGTAGAGCACCACCGCTCGTGTCCAGCAGGGCAAATCTCGCCTGTATTAATGAACCCTTTTAAAGCCGGGATTTTTGATGGAAGTTAGCAGGGTGGGTTTTGTTTGGTTTTTTTTGTTTGTTTGTTTTTTTTTTTTTTTTTTTTTTATTCCAGAAAAGGATATTTCATTAGTGCTTCCTGATAACTTGGAGGAAAATTCATTTGGCTCTGTGTACATGGCCTGCTCTCTTGTTTGGGAGCTGGATGGGAATTTTCCACTGCGGTGGAAATGCTCCCACATGGGCATAGCAATTTCTGTAGTTCTCGATTTCTATCGTACACTTAAAAAAAGAAAAGAAAAAAAAAAAGGCAACCGGGGCAAATCCAAATTGGAGGGCTTTGTTTTGAGTTTCTTTGCCTTAAATGAACCAAAGGCTGCAGTCAGGAGCAAATGTGACACCAGAGAGCTTCTGCCAGGACTGCAGTGGAGATGCTCTGATCCTTGGCATGGGCTGTCCCCTTTGGGGTGAGCTCGTCTTCGCTGCGCTCTGGTGTCTGGAGGAAAGGAGCATCCTGGAAAATGTAGTCTGGTAACTCTCCACACCAGCTCAGGAGTCATCCAGAAGCATCCTTCTGTTTCATCACGAAGGATGACCGATACCACCCATCCAAACAAAAAAATATAATGCCTTTTCCTCTTCAGAGGAAGCCTACAAAGGAATTCTTCATCTCAGAAGCTTTTTGCTGAAAACTTACTTTTTCCCGGCAGCATTTTTAAAAATTAATTTTCTCATTTGGTTAAAAAAAGAAGCAAATCTGGCATGTTTGAAATATTCTCTTTAAATTAAAAGCTCCAATTGTTGTGTGGGACTTTCAGAGGAGCTGAAGTCGACCGGTTTCAGGCAGGAGTGTCGCAATCCTTGGGTCAAATTTCTTCCCTGTTATTTTTTTCCTTGTTTAGGCAAATTTTAGCAATCGCTGGCATTTTGTCTGGTTTGGGGGAGGGAAACACATCAAGCACCCCCCCTGCTCTTGCAGAACAGTGACAGTATGCCCTTCCCTACGTTAATTTGACATATTTATTTTAGTAAGTATGGTCAGGAAACCTCTGACAGGGAAGTTCCCGGCAAAGCCTGGCACTGCCATGTGTGTCCGACAAGCTTGCTGCATCATTTTCTCCATTCCCCCTGATTTTTAGCCACTTTCCCCTTCTTTTTCTGCCTTTTAGAAGCTCTTTTTGCACAGCAGCATCTCCAGAAGGGCTGTCCACCTCCTGCCCCAGGGCGGTGAGCTTGATGGTGAGACGGGCTGCGTTGCCTCTCCTGCTCTGTGCTCGGGAAGAGCTCATGCTGGAGTAAATGTGAGGTGCCTAACGAGGTGATTAGAATAAGGAGGCAGCGATATGAACCCCTGTGTTACCCACCCTGGGACTTCAGCCGAGGTGACCACTCGGGAGACTGGAGCGAGGTAGGGAAGAGGAGGGTGGGAGCGAGGATGAGGAGCTGCAGCGCAGGCTGTGATGCTGAGGAAGGTCATAAGTGGATCTGGGGTTGGGTTCTTCTTGAGGCAGTCTCCAACTTGTGCAAGTCAGTTTTCATCCTGGCTGCAGTGAAAGAAATTCAATTTATTCTTGCTCCTTAAAATCTCTGCGGTGCCCCGGGAGTGAGGGACCAGGATCTCGTGGGGTCTTGTGGGCGGTCGGGCCCTTCCCACAGGCTGGACCGGGTGAGGGTTCTCCATCTCAGTTCTGCCACAAATGTTTCCTGAAAAATTTCATTCAGCCCATCCATGGAGAGCTAGAGAGGTCCAGTGAACCCTACGAAAAACTCCATCTTGAGGGCAAAATCTGTATTATTTATTTTTCTTACGAGGATTTCTGCCATTGGGATTTGATTTTGTGAAATTTTCCATCCCGTTTTCAGGATGGAAAGGGTTGCAGGCAGCTCAAAGCGTGCAAGGTTTGAAGAAGTGGGAGAGAGTTCCAAGGGCATTCTCCTAGCTGAAGGCGAGACCCTGCTGGGCTGCTATGTTCTGATGCCTTGCAGGGGAGACGTGTCCGTCTGTCCTGGCTTCTGTCCCCCTGCCCCCCGGTGCCTGAGCACATCAGGACTGTAAGTGCATTTATTGCCAGGGAATATCTCTGCGAGGGGGTTGGCCCCTTCCCTCCCCCACGCTCCCGGAAGGGGTTCGGGATGCAGAAGCGGGACAGCGGTGACATTCGCAAGCCCAAGCCGTCAACACGAGGTTGTCTGAGCTGCCGTGTCTCGATCTGCAGCAGTCGCGCCTCTCCTTTTAACCTATTGAGAGACATCAGTAAATTAATTGAGGATTATTAATTAGATTAATTGTAAAACTTACACAAATCACCGCCCTTCTTTCCCAGTCTATAATCACTTGCCTTCCACGATCTATTAGGCAGTGACAGTCAATATTTTAGCCTTTTTCAATACCCAGGCGTCAGTACTATGGTTTGTGCATTGGGCTGGAATAGTACAGATCAAGAAATCATTATTGTCATGGCTTTAATATAGACTGGGAAGAGCGGGGTTCGCCTGCTACAACTCGAACTTAGGGAAAATGGACTAAGAAATGGCAAATTAATTCTTTCGGTTGTGGTTTGCTGAGCAGAGGGGGCTGAAGGGCCGCATTTATTTGCTCTCTGGTCAAATTCTCCTGCTAAAAAGCTCTGCTGGGTCTAGGGTTGGGGAGACCCTGGCGGGGTTTCAATGAACAGAGCCTCAGTTTTGCCCCAGTTTTGAATCTGATGTTCAAATTCCAGCTGAGCTCCCTTTCCGCAGAGCTGGCTAAATGGGGAAGAAGAGAGGGAGATTCACACCTGTTCTCCCAGTTGGAAAAAAATCTGCCATTACTGATGAAATATTCCAACTTTAAAAATGCAAGTCAGTTCTTCATTTTGATACTGCGTAAGTGACTGTACGGATGGGAGAAGCAATATGACTAGTAATTGCAGGCAAATTCTCTTCTCCTTTAATTGTTTCCGTAACTTGATTTACTTTTGAAATACTCTGGATGCTTTGCTTATTTACTGTCTCTTCGTATTGCTATCACTTCTCCTGCCTTGACTGATGAAGCGCATTCATCATTTCTTTTCATTTGGTATGGACAGATAGAGTTGCTCTTACAGGAGCTTGCTTAGAAAAGGAGCTTCTGGCGAAATGGTTAATATCAATTTAAAACAGAATAAGGGATTTATAGGGAAGAGGCAGAAGGAGTGTGAAACTGAAGAAAACAACCTATGAACGTCATTTCAAGAGCACTAAGGAAAATCTAAGCAGGATTAAGTAAGTTTGAAGACAGGGAAAGGAAAAGGCCAGGCCCATAGGTGTAGCTGGGGAAATCAGAGAAGCTGTTGGGAACAGTAAGACCACGTCTTCCCTTGGTCCTCAGACCATCAGGGCTCCAGTGAAATATGTCCAGAAGGATTTCTGTATGGCTTGAGGACTTCACTTGGCCATTCAGGTTTCACTTGGGGTACAGCCACAGTGTCTGCATAACCCCCAGCTTAAAAGACACAGACACACGCGTTTATCTGGGTACGTGTCGGGGTGGCAGTGGAATACAGCTCAATTTCCATGGCATCATGACAGGATGCTGTTAACCTGGCCCTCTTCAGCATCCCTTTGCTTCCCTTCCACATTGCTGCCTTTCTGCTCATCTCGGGCATGTGGCGAGCTGACTCTTTATGCCTGGGAGATGCTGCTCCCACCTCCCCCTCCAGGAGCTAGCCAGAAATACTCCCGAGCTTCCTCTGCTGCAGCCAGGGGTCCAGCCAGGTGTGTTTCTTGCTCAGCTACGCACCTGGTTCTCCTTTCCCACCTATTGCAATCGCATCTTTGTCTCCCGCGGAGCTGTCAGACACCTGTGCTCGGCTACAGCCTGCAGCTACTGTCCTCCTCTGCCCACGCTCCTAAAAAAGGAGGCTGGAACAGCTGTTTTCATTTCCTCAGGTCTGGCTTCAGCTTCCATCCTCTCAGCTCCAAGGGCTTGACTCTTTCCTCAATCTAAACTAACCAGTTTTTGGCCAAGACTTGAGACCTATTCTCTACCTGATTTCCCATGTGCTCTTTGTAATTGTTTGTCTCTGGACAATTTTTGCTTTTAATTCTACAGCGAAAAGAACCTAAACTGGCTGAAAGTATTGTTTCAACCATGACTTCTTGATTGTAAGCCAAAGCTGGGGGCTGCCTTATATAGATGTTTCCTAAGCATTTTCTTCAGGAATAATCAGCCCAAAAGCTGGTCTCGGGGGAGGGTCGCGGATGAGAATTATCAACAGAGTTTTTTACGAAAGACGAAATTTGCATTCAAATTTCAATTCAGATAAAACATGCCAATTGAAGTGTATCTTCCCCTTGTCACTTCTGCAGAGAGAGATTTTATTAACAGCAATTGCATGGAAACAGGGGTCGGCTGCAGTGCCCCCATGTAGATAAAAAGACATTAATGCACTTAGGCTGTGACAGCCAAGAGCAGCTGGTTTTATTTTATGTTCCTTTTGACTCCAGTGGGAGTTTTGCATGAGCAATGCAGGACTTTGGGGCCGAGTTCAATGACGGATCCCTCTACTTGAAAATATCTGATGAAAAGGCCGGGGAGGAGCAGCCCGTGGTGTGTAATATTGGTGGCAGGATCTCCAGTGACCCCAGCTATACGGTAGCGGGGGTGAGTTGTGAAGACCTCGGGATCTCTGGAAATGGATGAGGGATGCAGGGTCTCCGGATGCACAGATGGTCACAGGCTAATGCTGCCCAGATACCTACCAAGCTGTGGTGTCTGAAGACGGGCATACCTTGTGTCTGGGAGCGTGTGTGGGGTTATTCTCACAGCTCCAGCCATGGTCATGGTTTGTGTATCCTGGTCTTCTCTTCCCAACGAATTCATTTTTCACTGTCTCAAATTGCTGTCGGAGCCACAGATGAGCTTTTGCCTGACCCAAGCAATGGATATAGAAAGCTTTGGGGAAGGATTGGGCTTGATGTAGGGGACGCACGTCTGAATCCCAGTCCAGGGTCCTGCATCTATTGCTGTTTCTCCCACAGGGTCCCCTAGCAGGAGAAGGACCGTGGCTCTTGCACGGGAAAGCACATGTTCCAGTGCTGCGATCCTCTTCTCGACGCATAGTGGTGCTGCTGAGGCTTCCTCCCTTGCAAACTCAATCACGAGCCTCATCTCGCGTCATGGGACAAGGCTGTTAAAAAGGCTGAGGTTTTAAAACTCTGCTGCACGCGTTGCTCTTGCCTGGCGTAGCCAGCTGTGATGATGGATGTGTCTCTCAGTCCTCAGCAGGAATTGTACAACACCTCATGACTGTGCTGCCCGATTGATTAGTACATCTCCTTCAATCAAGCAGACTATTTTGCACGAGGCTGAAGCTGGCTTCCCAAGATGGGGGCTCCAACCTGTCCACGCCTTTTGCGGCACGTGGACCACACGTGGACCACCTCCCTGCTGAAAAGGGTGGGAGCTGCTTCAGGGAAAGCTTTCTCCTTCTAGGTCATCTAATTTGAAGCTTTCTAATAAATAGGCTGCTCGACATTTTTTGATATAAAGGTCAACATCTTCTGCTAGACTCAAGGATTTTAAGATAAGTGGAGGAAATGGCATTGGTAGGCTGATTTTGATAATGATACTAATCTTGTATCTGATCTTTGATAATGATACCAACTCCATCAGTGTACTGCTCATATCTCTGAAAACCTTTCTGGTATCTTTTTTGGCAG
Source organism: Alca torda (assembly GCA_008658365.1). Taxonomy (NCBI): domain Eukaryota; kingdom Metazoa; phylum Chordata; class Aves; order Charadriiformes; family Alcidae; genus Alca; species Alca torda. The sequence continues at coordinate 28,781,387 of CM018081.1, read as the reverse complement.
AACCAATGCCCATTTGCACAGAGTAGCTCTGTGGGAAACTTTAACTTGCCTATCGGCTGCCATACAGAATGCTGAAAAGGAAGCTTGAATTTATTTTTTTTAGGAAATGTTTTTGGCTGAATATGGTTGCAACCTTCAGAGGCAGCTTTCCCAAACTTGTTATGTGTGTGCTAATTAATTATTATAGTGATGAGTACACATTTGATATAGCAGCCAAAAAGCATTTATGGGTGGAGGCTCTTGGTTTGGAGAACATCTCTAAACATTAGAAATCTTTTTATTGAGGCAGAGAAGGACAGGGATGGGGACCACTGATTGGTGGTACTGAGGAAGCCACGAGTTTTGGGAAGCCCTGTGCTTTGGGAAACATGGGAAGGGGTTCAGCACAGGGCTGCACCGCATCCTTCCAGGCTGTGGGCAACAGGTTTTGAAGCACCTTTCATGCTGTAGGTGTTGGAGAAGTTTTCTGGCCCCTGTGGAGTTGGTTTTTTTTGGAACTGCTTAAGGGAGAGCAGAAGGAAATATGTTAGGACCGGGGAGGTTTATCTGTCTTTCACTCCTGATGGTTAACAGTGCCGGGGATGTAGGTTAAGACCTTCTCAGGCTCAACGCCCCTGGGATCATGGTCTCCAAGGCTGGATGCTTGCCACTAAAAGCCAGGCTGTGGCATGGGAGTGAACGAAAGCGACTGGCTTTCCTCCCGGGAGCTGCTCGCTCTTGTCTGGCTGTGGTTGTGTTTCTGTGGAGTCGAGCGTGGTCCCCACGGTCCCCATCTGAGAGTCACGCTGCAGGGCTTGGCTGACCTGGGAAGGGGTCTGCTCCTGGGGACAGCTGTGAGCCTAAATGTTGGAAACCTTTTTGTCTTGGGTGTATCTCCTCTGCACATCATTAAAGTGAAGGTCTGCTCTCATTGACCCCGGTACAAAACAAAGGTGTCTCTGGATTTCCAGCAGTACAACAGATATGGACTGTGGTCCATAGTACGGAGCTGGGGACTGCATCACAATTCCTGTGGCTTCCTGAGCCCAGTGTAGGACGAAGGTCTACCTCTGTAGAGCCCAACAGCAGCCATGTACCCCAATAGTAGTGTGGTTGCATAACACACGCGGGGCTGATGTCCAGAGGGAAATGCCCAGGTTACACAATAGGCTCGTAATTCCCTAGAGAACGCTCCCAGCAGAGCTCTGAAGCACCTGAGGATTTCCGGGGACATCAGAGCTAGGGAGGTCTGGTTTCCAGTGTATTTGTGCCCTCTGTGCTTTGCTGTCTCTTGTGAACGCTACTTAAAATTTTCTCAAGTTAGGGTTCTCTTTAGAGAACCAAACATGGTTCTCTAAATGGTCCTCTGGTGTCTAATGTGATATATAGCATCAATTTTCAGGTAGTCTTAGAGCCAGGTAACTTGCGGTTTGCTCGTCCTCTCTCTAAACGCCTGGGTTTTTTCCTCAAGAGTTCCATGTGTGGTGTTCTTGGAACATGGCTCACGTGGGTCTGCGTTCTCCCCTGCACAGTTCGTGTCTCTGGATTGTTATACGCCTCCCATGGTCCGAACAGCCTTTATTCTCTTGGCCTGTGATGTATCGCAGGCGTGCACTGAAAGCTGATTAACATCTCTCGTCAGGTGGATTGGTTATTGCTCTGTATCTGGCTCAAGCCCGTAGATGTTGGATTTCTTTGATAAGGTGCCAAAGTGATACTCTGATATCTGAGCCCAAGCACCGAGTCAATGCTTTTCCCGTCTCCCACCATGGTACACTACCAAATCCCAGTAGAAGCAACTTATTTCTATGACTCAGACGCTTGCTACTGGGAATTATCTGCCCTGGCAGAAGATAGTTAGCTTTCTTTGTCTTTGTTAGGCTCTTGCTATTGCTTGCTCCCTGTAGAGAGAAGTATAAAACTCCTTCCAGGTGACATTTGCAGAAAAAAATCAATTGTTTATCAACATCCCGGCAATCAATAAATGCAGTGATAGGTGCAACTGTCTCTATTGGAGCTCAACCTTGATTGCTAAGTAGCCAGCTTTTTTGCTGTAGCCACCTGTGGCTGAAGCTTGACTGTTTCTGTGGGTCCAAAGCATGGAGTTGGTCTCAGAGGGCAGGTCCTCAGAGGAGCAAAGAGTTGCCTTGTGCTGTCCCGAGCCCTTCCCTTCCATGAGACAGTGGTGCTTATTGCTCTGTGCTTATCCTCTCTGATCCGTTGGCCTCCCCTGTCTGATTGAGGGAGCTCAGGAGATGCCTGTGCACACACGGACAGTTAGCAGCCAGGAAGGTGTCTGGTCTCTGGGTATTTCTGCACCAAGCCACAGTTTCACAGTGGAGAGGACAAGAGACTCACCTCAGAGGAATTCACCCTCTAATTTGAAGTCTTAAGTGAAGAAGTAGTGTCTGCTCATCCATCTCTGCTAAGCCCCTAGACTCCTCCTTTTTTCTGAAGCACCCCAATGCCTGTATTGTATTTCCCTCCCTGATTCTCTTGGCATCCTGGGCTTGGTGCTGGAGAAGATCGGCATGGAAGAGGACCTCTTACAAAGCTTGGGTGTTCCTGCTATGGGTGTTGATGCCGTACTGGTAGGCATCTCCAGATATCCATCACCTTCTTCCTTCTGTGCTACCTCTACCCAGCTGGTGCTGCCCTTTGTCTGGGACACCTGCAGGCTTTAACTGCTGCTTGAAGCTGTTACTTGCTATTTCATTAAATGAGAGAATTTAAAGATGGCCCTATTTGTGCAGGGTTCCTGAGCCTGAGCTTTCCCATCTAACCAGCTTTGAGGTTTCCTGGTGACGGCCATGTGGCCAAGATACCCCTCACAAAAAAACGTAGCTAGGAATGGAAGAGTTAACATCAGCAGCTCAGAGACATGCTGGAGAGTTACATCGTGTTGCTGTGGAAACTAACTTTCTGAAACCACAGTGATGTATGGGAAAGCTTTGGGTCAGCGGGTAATAAATTCTGTTTAAAAAGTGATTTTTTCCCCATCTGCTGATGTAAACATCATTAAGAGAAATGATGGCTGAGAGATGGATTTCTTTTTATATCAATTTTCAGACAAAGAAAATTATTTTTTTTATAATAAAAAAAGTTGCTGGAAATCAGAGAGTGCTATAAATAATGAAATAAAGAAAAAGCACTGGTGATGGAACAGAAATTTTCCCTGGTGATTGGTTTACAGCTTTCTGTGATTTAATGGAAACTTGCAGTTGCCTGTGGGAAGCTGCAGCAAAGCCCTGGCCAGGCTCCGTAAGCTGACGCTTTGCAAATTACAGCCTGAATCTCAGGCTTGGAGGACTTCAGAACATCGTTGTCCTATGCGTCCTCTGTCATCTGCATTTCCTTGTCCTGCCCGTTGCCATTGAGGGGGCACGTTTCTGACCTGCCTGCACTGGGGCAGGGCCTGCCATTCTGCTGTTGGGACGCTCGCTACCCGGGGAGGGGGGGGATTTGGGGTAGTTTTTTCACCCTCTGGGACTCAGAAGGAGCTGGAGTGAGGCAGCAAAACTCTCCGTTTATGCAAAGCAGTGTGACAGTCCCAGCTAACTGCAAGCGGGCTACTGGGAATGCAGAAGAAGGTGTCACTGTGATTAATGGGGTAATTAATAAGCAATTAATGTGCTTTAGAGCATGGCTTTACTTTTTATCCCAGCCATCCGCTCAGCACTGAGCCACCTTCTCTGATGGCCGGGGTTCAGAGCGGCTTGGGCTGATGGAGATGATGCTTCCCGATCTCCTCCTTGATGCCACCAGGATGCAACTCCGCATTGGCACAGCAGGGAGTCTGCTGTGGAGGGAAAGAAGGAAATTTTTTTTTTCTTCCCTAATTGATTTCACTAAACGATTCGGTGGATTGCCCTTAGACTGAGTGCTCCAAAATATCCCTCTTTGGCAGCTTCTCCATTCACATCCCCAAACTCTCTGAGAGCTGGTTCACATGCAGATGCCCTGCCTGGCATCACAAATTCATGTTTCCCTGAGTTAGAGCCTTGCTCGTGGCTCATCCTTCTGCCATTTTGCTCTCCCAGCTCAGCCTGCATTTTCACGTGCCCTCCAGCAGCCCCTGTTAGCCCGGCTCTCCATCACACCCAGGTGGGTTCTCTCAGTTATATTAAAGCCCATCAAGGTATTATGCTGACGTCTAGAGTTGAGCAAGAAGTGTGTTTTCCGTTCCATGGCAAAATTCTGGAGTTTAATTTAAATGTATTTTTTGTTCTGAAATGTCCCTGTGAAACCATTAAGAAATTGTTTACATATTTTAAGTCAATTTTGGCATTTAAAAGCAATTGGAATATAAGAGAAACTTCTAAGTGAAAAGTTGTTTTAGAATGAAAATCAAAGTATTTTGTGCCCTCAAAATAATGAAACATGATGTTTTGATGTTATCAAAACACTGGGGTCATTTTTTTGTTTGGAAACAAGAATGTGTAGGTATTGACATGCCCAGGTGAGTTGGGGTTTGGGTTTTTTTTTTTTTTTTGCAAGAAATCAACCTTTTCCTAATGGAAAATCCCTGAGCAGCTCTGGTAAGAGCAGCCAAACCTTGCCCACTTGTGTAATGCCATCCTTTTCACTCCTCAGCCTCAAGGCTGGTGCTCTACGAGCAATCCCAAAGGCTGATAATCGGCGTAGCTTCTTCATGGACAGAGAGGGAATATGATAGCAAAAAAATAGTAATGCTTCAATGTTTGTGAGCGATGGGGTAGCCACGGAGGGCAACCAGGGCTCGCTGAAGGACCCGAGTATCTTAGAGGATATGAATGTTATAATGAAGTGTAATGTTATAATGAAGTGTAATAAAAAAAGAAATTAATGTGATAAAAAATGTTGACCAAGTCAACAAGAGGCAGAAGGTATCACAGCTCTGACACAGCGGAGATGGGAAATTTTGCACTTTGCTGTAGACTAATGGGAACATTAGCAGGAATGCTTTAAAAAGCAGAGGAGAGGAAAAACGGGTGTGCAAGATTGCAAGAAACCTCATTGCCCCAAGACCAACACATGTATGTCATTTGAACTCGGCGTTTTTCGATCTTAAGTGATTTAAGTTGCCTCCGTTGATGAAGACCAGGTGCGTTGCTGTGTGCCGCTCCGATGGCGGCTCCTCAGCTGTCCCTGTCCCACCACGGGAGAGATGCTCACTCAGGACAAAGCTCCTCTTGAGCCCTTGGCTAAATGCACTGCAGGTTGGACGTGGTCGCAGGTGTGGAGACCAGGTGGACCCAGGACCACAGTGCCGGTCTTGCAGGGGCTCCTACCCCATCCCATCCTTGTTTGCACCTCCAGGAACGGGGTTGTCCCCTTGCTCCAGGAGCCTCTCCTCAAACTGCCTGCACTTCTAAGTGCACCCATAGTCTTCTGTTTCTCAGGCCCAGTCTGGCGTGTGGGTATTTTAAAGGCCAGTTTTAGCCTGCCTGCCTGCCTGGTTTGCCTACCGTAACCAACCCCCTTCATGTCATCATTTACTGCTTCTCCAATATTTGTGTCAACTGTGATCTTTGCTGGCAGCAAGCTCGTGTTTTCCCTTCCAGATCGCGGAGAAAAGTCCCCAGCATCCCTGGGTTGAGAGCAGAGCTTTCCCGGAGCCGTGCCTGAGCTCTGGGTCCCCTCCAGAGCAAGGCACCGCTGGCCTCCTCCACTTCGGGAGGGGTCAAGATTTCAAGTCAAGGCCTCCCAATTATTTTACCTCCTTTTTGTCCACCTGGCAGAATTACAGGACGTGCGCTGGGGGAATTGTTTGAGCTGCGGTCTTAGCTTGACAGCAGTGACAAGAGGGTGAATGATCTTTCTGTCAATGCAGGGAAAGCCACTGCGTGCTATTGATTTTTTTTATTTTTTTGAATATTTTTTTTAAGCAGAACACTCCATTCAAAGCAGTGCAAAACACTGCTTTAAATATTAATGCTTTTCTCCACCGCTTTCCCTCTCTGCCCTCATCTCCTCCTGTTCTGCCACGGGTCCCCCAGACTGCCGGGCAGCTGGAGGATGTTCCCACCGAATGATTAGCAGGTCGAGGATGGTGCATAAAACACTCAGCAGTGCCCCTCTAACGTGGAAGCAACTTGACTTTTATTGCCAGTGCTGAAAGCATCTACAAATGTAGATTTAGCATCAGCCTCCAGGCTTAAGATACAGCTGTTATATTTTTCTTTCTTCCTTTAATTTTTTTTTCTCTCTCTCCTTTGCACTAATGTAATGCTTATTTAGGAACCGCAGCCATCTGTGTCTGCTATGGATGGCACTGTTAAATTTGCTATTGCTTTCTTTCCCCTGGTTTGATGAGACTCCCAGTGCATAGAAAATTTCCCAGGACAGCAGAGGCTTTCTTTGATTGCTTTTTTGATTCACTCCAAAAGAGATTGTTCACAGTGCTCTTTCTCGGCTGGAAAAAGGTGGTCAGCCAAAGAGATGAGGATCCTGCCTTCCGTTGGGTTCGCGAGGTGACTTCACGAAGAGCTGGCCAGAAAAGAAGTGGATGAAATTAGAGGTGGTGGCTTTATCTGCAAATAACAAGGGAGGGAAGGAGGAAGGGCTGGGACCAGAGCCCTTCCTGCTCCTCCGAGCAGCTTGCGGTTGACGGTGAGATGGTTCATGTGGGAATTGGGACAGTTGCAGTACTCCGGGGAGTTTTTTTAGTGTTTTTCAAGTGGAATAATTCTGCCTCGACAGATGGACGGGGACCTATCCCAAGTCGGCAATCTGGCGAGCAGCGCGTGCAGCGGGAGGCTGTGGCACGGCTCCCTTCCAGCCAGGCGGAGCAAGGACGGGTGTGCGCCTTCACCAGCAGGCACTTTGGCTATTTTTGTCAGGCAAGGCAGAAGTTGATTTCTTCCTGTTTTGTCGCCGAGTTGCTTGCAAATGGCTCATGTTCACCCTTGTGAAGAAAAGGTAAATCTTAAAAATATCTACGAAGAGAGGAAAAAAAAAAATTGCTTGTTTGGCAAAGCCCTGGAAAGAGAGCTGCTCTAGGCAGAGCCCGCAGCCCTACAAGTTATTTACCTTTTAATACCCTTCTCTTTGATGTCATTTCGTGTTTTCTCTGTCATCTGCTCCTTTAAAAACACTCCTCCGTGAGAACCATAGCTCCTCTTTGCACCTCTCTCCTGCTGATTGCCCTCTTAATGGGAAGGTTAATAATGAGTTTATCCAAAAATACTTTTCCATCTTACAGAGGCATTATATTATATTATAGGGCCCGGGCATTAGGTGGTGGAGGTGCTGCTTTATGATTTGTATGGGCTGAGGAGTTGGGTCCTGTGTGACCGTAAATGCTTTGGCCGCATCTGTTTGGGTGCCCAGGACCATTCCATGTCCCCTGCCCATAGTCCTCCTCCTCCTCCAAAGCTGGCTGGCTGTCGTCAAGCTGCCTGTTTGAAATGGCCTTGCCATCCCCCGGGATGGGAGGAGGTGTTGTTAGAAATGGTGGTAACTGGCTTGGTTCAAGACCACGACAGGGACTGCTGCACCCAGGGGACGGTGGAGTTGGTCGAGTTCCAGATGTCAGGAAAGCCGGGTTAGTTTTCTAGGATGCCCAAAGTCTTCCTGAAGTCAGGGACTCACTGGAAGCTCGTTAGCTGCTACCAAGGCTTTTAGGGATTCCTCTCCATCCTTCAAATCCAGGCAGTCAAGAGCACATGCTCGTGCCTTGCATGCTCAGAAGCAGTCCTCGGGATGAGCATCCCGCAGAGCCCATGGATTTGTACCTGCAGTGCCGAAGGTGGCCACACACATGCCCCCCACTAACACTTGAGGGCCTTGCAATATGGGTTTGCAGCTGTCAGCATGATGAATGGATGTTATATTTCCTGCTTTATCAAATACTAATTATGTATATGATAATTCTGAGCATCATGGTTACTTTTGGCTCATTTGTTTTTCACTCTCTAGAGACATAATGGGGTATTTCTATCCCCCCTCCCCCCCATTCTTGAAATTTTGCTTTAATTGCTTCTCTCTGGCTCTTTCTTGCTTAAGGTTCCCTACTCTGAGTGGGTCAGTGTATTGATCCTGCACTTTGATAAGGTCAGCGGAGATCAGCTGTGACATTTCGAAGAGATTTGCTCCTCCCCTAATGGGCTTAGTCATCAAAGAGTTTGCCAGGGGACAGGGCAGGGGCGAGACTGAATTTAAACTCTTACATATGTTTATTTAGGTAGTCCTGCAAGGCTCTGAACAGCGATATCACTTGAGAGACTAGAGTGTCCAAGGTACAGGTTGTGAACTCTGCATGTGACACCGACCAGTGTAACAAGACTTGTTTGAACCTCCATGTCCATGGAATCATAGAATCTGTTGGGTTGGAAGGGACCTTTAAAGGTCATCTAGTCCAACCCCCACCGCAGTAAGCAGGGACAGCTTTGACTGGATCAGAACTATGACTATGACCCACGTTACAGCAGATGAAGTCCAGGAAACTGGGTGAGGTGGCACCAACTGGTCCCAGAGGATGCAGGAAAAGGCGACCCCCACTTTTGGCACATCAGCAAGGCCTGGGCTGTGCCTTCGGCGTGGTGTCTCCGGCCGCAGCTAATCTCCGATGATTCAAAGGAAGGTGAGAAAGAAAAAAAAAAACAAACCAACAAAAAAAAAGAGAAATAGCAAGCAACATCTGTCTGGCCAAATGAGCCTGGAGGAGTAAAATAAATAAATGAATTCCTTCCTTATGTCTGCAGGCAACCAGCTGAGGTCTTCAGGAATGAGATTGGACTGCAGCTACTGGCTTAATGAGGAGCTCCAAGGCTGAGCAACAGATAACGCAGAATTTCCTGTTCTTGTCATGGCTGAGGGGAGAAGGACAGGAGCCGGGGAACGGAGGTATGCCCTGCGCCATCCCGCCCCGCTCCCTTTGAGCCTGGGCTTTGGATGTCCTCCCAGGAGCTGGATTAAAGCCTAGCTGTTCAAAAGTTATCTACTGCTAGGCTAACGATGTCACAAGAGGAGGATCCACACCCTTGCCAGGTCCTTCAGCGTTCAGCTTCCCTCCCTGCTGGGAAACGGCACTGTATTTTGGGATTTATCTGACCTGAACTTCCAGGCATTGAATCTTGCCATGTCTTTGTCAAAGCCTGGGAAGTTCTCTGCAACCCAGGGTATCTCCATGTTTAAGATGCCTAGACATCTTGTGATCTCTTAAGCAACTCTTCACTAAACTGACCGAGCTGAGCTGAGTTATGAGTTTTTCCAGCTCTCAGCCACGTGTCTGGCCTCCATTACAATGCTCCCTGGTGTCTCCCCTCCCTGCGGGGACACCAAGGCTTGGGGTGCAGCCTGTGGGGGAGCAGGCGATGAGAGAAGGCTGGTTGCACATGGCTGAATCTTCAGCAGCTTTCTTGTCATCCCTGAGTCCTGCTTGGCCAGTCCCCAAGGCAGTGCTTTTGCAGGATCGAGCAACTGGTGTTGAGCCCAAACCTACAGCATCCTACGTTAACTGCCCGTGGTCCAGCAGGCACGCTTGCCCCACAGCTCTCCTGGAAGGGTCCTGTTGGTGCCCGCTGCCTCTGCGTGGCTCATGAGGTTGCTGAAGAAGGGAGAGTTGTTTTTTCTGCCTGAGATGTCCCCACATCTCCTGGAAGAGCTCTGTAAATGCAGAGTTTGGTATGCTCTGCACCAGGGCTCTCTGAGCCCCTATTTAAAATGTTGGGGGTGTGTGTTTTTTTCATATGGAGTCATGTAAATGTGGGTAAAAGAGGGGAAAAATGGTGAGTAAGAGAAGGAGCAAATGCAAATGGCCAGGGAAAGCCCGGTTCCTGCTCCTGCTTGGATGAATACTCACTTTCTCCGTGAAAAGCATCTTCAGTCCTTGCTGCAGTCAGTGCTTTCTGAGGTAATCTCTCACACTGTAAGTGGTTGTAATTTGCATTCCTGGTCCCCAGAGGCGTTATCTTGCATTTGGTTGCATCAGAATGCCTTTTTGTGCAGTAATGTACTTTGGCAGAGTAGATCAGGGGTGAGCAGCTTGTGGCCGTGGGACCACATGTGGCTGAGCAGAGCAGCCCGTGTGTTCTGTCATTCGCTTCACCCACGTACGAGTGTTTATCCTCTTGGATCTGTGCTCGGCCACATGGATCAAGGGGCCCTCAATCGGGGTAGACTCTGTTGACACCTGATAGGCCAGGGTGACAAAAATATATTTAGTGGCTCTATAATAGGCCGTGAATCCTGCCCCTTGTATCTGATCTCATTTAGCCTAGTCAGTAACCTGCCCTGTTCTCATCATTACTTACTGCGTGACCTCTCTTTCTGCTGTCTATAAATGCTCCCAGCAAAGAGTATCACTCCAGCGAATGGTGGATAAAACGCCGAATGATGTGGGCAGAGAGCAGAGCATTGGCATTGATCTAAACTGCCCGGAGGTCCCTGCCGATCTGTGAGCAAAAGATTTTGTTGACGTTTTCAGACTAAGAAGTGAGGCCATAAAGTTTTCAGGATATCCTGGGTGATGGCAGAGCAATTCAGTCAGGCTCTCTTATCAGATTATCTTTGTCTCGCTTATCTTTCCCTCCTCTTCTCCTTCTCAGTTAGGGTGGGAATTGCCTTCTCTAAAGAGTTGGTTATGCATTGCTACGATGGGCAGCTGCAGCCTTTAGCAGAGTAAGCAGATATGAAGCTTAAAAATTCAGCTGCTTAATGAAACATCTGGCCTCCAGGTCCTCCCCAGCACCAGTCCTGCATGCCCTGGTGCCTTGGGGCCCACCATCAGACTCCTCAGGGTGGGAGAGACGCATTTCTTGCCTGTCCTACACACACAGCCGCCTTCTCCATGGAGGATTTCCAAGTTACCAGTCTCCGAAATGCTCCCGACTGCTGCACCGGGCAGACGACTGTCACCTTGAGCCCACAGAGGGAAGTTAAGGGTAGGTCACTTATTAAAAAGTCACTTTAACTAACTTTTTCTCAGCTGTGTGTGCGTTATCCTGAGGAACAGAATAGCTTTGGGTACTCTGGCTGCGGTCCAGCCCTAGCCCTGCAAATCCCATGCAGCTCAGTTGTTAAGGTTAGTTAAGGTCAGCTCAGTTAATGGCAGTGTGAAAGAGCAGAATCAAGCAGAAGGTCCCCTGCAAGCTGGGATGTCGCAGGAGCATGCAGGGTTTTGCACCATACTCAGGTTAATGCTTTGCAAACACTATTGCCAGACAAACTCCAGTAATGTTTAAATTGGTTTAGACTGGGCATGAGATCCTTAGGCCTTAGGAGTGGATGGAGCAGGACAGTGGAGTGCTCAGAAGATACGTAGCTGCCTTGTTTCTGGTTCCCTCTGGGGTATTGTGTGAGTTAGAGCAGTCGGAGGGTTCTGATGGTTCGGAGCTTGAGGTGCCTCGGTATCACCAAGCTCCAGGGTGCTGCGTGGGCTGCGACGGTACCCTGACTCCTTGTGCAGACCTTCCCGCAGGCTCCTGGGTGCTGTGGCATGGCGCGGGCTGTGTCAGTGATGCAGCTACAGTGAGCAAGGTGTAGGACAGGGCTTGAAATGCCTTGGGAAGCTGGTTTGCCAAATGTGGCTTGGGTCTGAACGTCAATGAGGCTGTTGATATCTCCCTGCCAAGAGGCATCCGTGGGCAGGCAGTGGAGATCTCCCTCTTTTCCCTTCCATTTCTTTCACTCTACTGCTCCCGTTAAGCTCTCTTCACTGCACTCATCCTAATGGTCCCTCTCTTGGTTTATGTCCTTCAAACTCTTCCCTTTAAACACTTAGTCATCACTTAGCTAAACTACTATATACAAATATAGCTCTTTTGATCTTCCTACGTAAATCAATACCTCCTGCCCTTTAATCTTTGTAGTGGCTTTCTCTGAGCTCTCTCCAAGTTACTATCTGTCTTTGAAGGCGAGTTGTCTTTTGGGCCTGATTCTCCACAATTTCTAATTTCCTGAAGCCCCCAACACCTGCCCACAGCAGGAATATGTGGTGGCTCCTTGCCACCTCCATTTATCTTCAGGCGGTACAACGAGTGACGTACGGAGCCTCTCTTGTCTCCTTGGACTCAGGTGGCTCTTCACAAGCAGCCTGTGCTGGAAGTGACCCATGATGCAGCCCAAGCTCCTGTTCCCAAGGCAGGTCTTACAGGACGCACAAAGCCAAGGCACAAGCCAGCCTCAATGCCACTATCCTATTTTTGGGGTGCAGGACAGTTGTCCCCCTTGGGTTGTGGAAAGGAATTTCTGCAGTAATTGGTGGCTGTAGGGATGAATCCCACGTTCTCTGTGACAGCACAGCCAATATGTGACATAGGTACCAGCAAGCCCAAGACAGGTGAAGGGAAATGAGGTGCAGGGAGCAGTTATTTGTCCCTTCAGAGTGGGTAATGTGGGCATCCCCTCCTGGGAAAGACAGCTAACCCTGCCTGGCTGCCTCTGGGGCTTCTTCATCTGTGGTCGGTGGGTGGGAAGCTGGACCTGGGACACCCGTCCAAGGCACACGTGGGGCGAGAGGCACTTGTCATCACTGTGGTGGGGAAGGATTGCCTCTTGTCAACTCCTTGGCTGGAGCCATGGGAGCACCAGGAGCGTCCTGCTGGTGTGCAGCAGGAGGGATCCTCCTGCCTTGATTTAACACAAGTGTCAGACATTGAGCCCAGCGCACGCTTTATCCCAGGTGTTTGGCCTCTTGGTTACCTTACATTTGGTAAATAAAACTGTCAGTGAAATGGTCTTGAGCTCGTGACTGTGGCCTTAGGGCAAGAATTAAGGCTCTCCATAGGGCTTGAAGAGGCCATTGTGCAATCCCTCCTCCTCTCCTTGTCCCGACTGTTACCTCCAGTTACCCTGGAACCATTCCACCCTTGGACTGGGAATGCTGGGAAAGTAATTTAAAGCCATTACAGTAAAAAGTATTTTTTTTTCCCCCTTTCAAATGAAAGGTTTATAACAGCAATAAACCCCTTATTTTAGCATCTCGTTATGGGTCAAATAAAAGCTGGTCAGAGCATGAGACAGAGGATCTCACCACTCTGCTCATCCCCACTCGATAAATGTAGTAGTGCTGCCATGGGCCATATAGCTTAATTAGTCACTATTCTCTGCTGTTCCTAAAAGGGAAAAAAAAAAAAAGAGAAAAAACCTTTGCAAAGCCTAGGCAGGTTGTCTGTGTCATATTTCCTGTGTTCTTAGAGGTGTTAATGAATTCATTAATCACTTAATGGCAAGGAGGGTCTTTAGGGACCAGCATCACAATTTACTGCTCCCAGGAGGCAGGCTCTCTCTGTCACTGATCTAAAGTTTCAGCTCCACTAATTTGTGCCAGCGGAGCTGCTGAGCTGCTGCCTGCCGTCCTCGGAGCTCTCACGGACCTCCGAGCCTCACGGCGCCGGGGAGCACAGCAGCGGCATGCCGAGCGGTGGGGTAAGGTCTTGCGATGAATAATTGAAGTGTTTGGAGGCTGAACAGGGTGAAGGAAACATCTCCCCACCCTCGCGGTTGCGTTGCTTTCATTTTAATTTTTTTTTTTTTTTTTTTTCCACCGGGACAGGCTTCCTGAAAAACTACTGCAAAAGCTCCTCCTTGCCATAGACATGGGACCACGTCCTAAGCCTTGGAGGTTTCTTGCTGACTTATAGGAAATATTAGCTATGGCGGTGGGGCTGTATAATCTGGGCCTGGGGCTGCAGGCTATGCCATGAAATGAGTCGGTGAATCTTTTCTAATTGAAGAATGTCAGGGTGATGTATTTTGACTGAAACTGTCAGCTGAGACGTGAATTTGAATGCTTGCATCTCTGTTCCATGGAAAATGTTGATTATTTCAGTCTCTCGCCCTTGTTGCAGGAGAGCGGCTGATGCCAAAGTTCCCTACAAAATGGCTCTTTTGGCTTATTTCTAATCACACGGCAGTTCAGGGAGAGGAGGACGTGAACAGAGCCCTCCTCTCTGCTAATTCCCTTCCACCAGCCTGTCATCACTTTGCAATTGCACCTTTTTAAAGTTTTTTTTTTTCTCCCTGCTTTTCTGTTCTCCCATTTAACTTCTGCTCTGATTTCTCTTCCCATCTTTCCTCTCAGTCTGTTACTTTCCCAGATTGAGAGCCGCAGGAAGCAAAGTACATAAGACAAGGGGTGGCAGGGCGGGCAGAGCCTGTGGACCATGGCTGTCTGTAGGCAGGTGGTTGCTCCCCATCCCTAGTACCCTCCTGGGGTTCCTTCCCCGCAGTCGTGTTCTTTGCTCAACAGTTATCGCAGGGACACGCGAGATGAAAGGCAGAGGAGAAGCTACACCTCAGCCTGAGAGAGAGGGAAAGAAAGCAGGAACACAAAACCACTTCATCATAGAAAACACAAAGGGAGGCAATTGCAATAAATGCCAGATGGTCAAAATTAACCAGAGACATGGAGAGCCCTACATGCCCAACTGTTTGCTTTGGCAGGGATCCTTCAGCTTTTTAAATGAGAGTCTTCCAGGCGCCCTCTTCTCCTTGGCTTTCCTCATCCCCTTCACTCATCCTCTGGACCCCTCTTCTTACTCCATCCTTCTTCCTCTTCTCCCTTGGGTCTCTTTCCTGGCTTCCCATCTCCTACTTCTGCCCACGATCCACATTGCACCTCAAATGCTGACTTATGCAAGAGCGAAGGTTGACCCATGTGTGGGAACCAGCGTCCTTCCACCACAAAGAGGTGTCCCCATTCAATAGCAGCCCTGTTGAAGGTGGGACCTTGCTGCATGGCTGGGCAGAGGGCATTCATCCTTCTGGGGCATCAGGACGGTACCTGCACGGGCCGGCTGCAGGCGTGGGAAGACCACTGCAACACAACCCCATAGGAGCATTGGAGCACCCCAGTCCTGAGGTTGTCCTTCCCATGAGCAGTAGCTTCTTCCTCCCCTCCCTGGGCTCTTGGGTCAGCCTTTATTGTTTTGTTTTGGCTGGAAAGCCAGCAGGATCCCTTGCAAGCAGAGGGCCCAGCACGTGATGCTCACTCCGGCAGAGCAGGGGAGACCTGGCGTTGTTAAATCAGAGCCCCACCACAAGACGTGTCCCTCCAGACAATGCAATCAGGAGGGCCCTTGTACGCCACAGGCGGAGAGATCCAGCTAACAACGGGCTCTTTTATGTGCGCGTGTGCTCTCTGCATTTGAAACATTTATTATTCTAAATTGCCTTCTGCACATTTTACAATAATTACGACTAGTGTTTGCCTTGTTATCTCCACAGTTACTAACAAGAATGCCATCATTATTCCAGTCATTAGCAAAATGGATGTTGTTGTCCGGAGTTGCCGGCTGTGGGACTGCTTTCAGGAGGAGGCTCATGCTCTCCAACCTTGCTCGGTCTGTCTTTCTTACAGAGGGATATTGTTGTTCTCAGTAGGGTTTAACCTAAGGGGGTGAAGGGGGAACGGAGATTAGGTGGAGAAGAATTGGTTTGAGGGAGTGCTGGTGGGTGTCGAGATTAGCAGTGGTGAGCTCTGGGAAGCTGCTAATGGCAGCATCAGTAGAAATTAGAGAAAAAGCAGCCATTTCGCCATGCTCCTTCTGTGTTTAGTGTATCTTAGGTTTGTTCCTGGCACTACAGTCCGATACCTCTCCCTTTAAGGCCATGTTGCTTGGATGTGGAGAGATGCTTTTGCTCTGACGATGGAGATATGTGGATGAAGGGGTAAAGGCTGGAATTAAGCTGACAGCGTTCAGCTGCTGTAAGGTGTGTCCAGCGACGTGCCGTCCCGTTGCCTGCACGGTTGCACCCATCATCAGTTGGAAGCCCCAGCAAAGATTGTGGACCCACTGGGTCTCCCATTGCCTGCACAGTGGCACCCATCTCATCAGCAATGGATGCCCCAGCAGAGATTCTGGATCCCCGGGGTCTCCCTTGATAAACAAAGAAAAAAGACAGGTTGGGTAGGTTGTTTTTTTCAATAAGAGTTTGGGTTTTTTTCCTGTGGTCTCCCTCCCAAAATTTCACAACCCTGAAACATTTGGAAATTTGTTTAGATTTCCCTCAGTTCAGGTAGAGGGATATGGGAGGGAAATTGTACCCCCAAAAGATCCTGTTTTACCTCGAAGCCTTCTGTTTCATGTCCTAATGAAAATGCTGAACTTTGCATTTCAACTCTCGCATACGTTTTTCTGCAAATCTTACAAAACTGTTTGCATACGTGACCAAATGAAGCATTTTAAGTTGAGTAATAGGTTTCATTCAAACCCAAATGATTGTTTTTCTCATTCTAGTAAAAAAGGAATTAAAAAAAAAAGTATTTCTTAATTTTCCTTCGGTTTTTAAAATCTTGGGGGAACCAGAACTGTTAAGTATCTGTCTCACCATGAGACTCCAGAGGGAAGGTCTTATTGGCTTGGAGTGTGAAGAAAATATGCACAAACAGAGAGGTGAATAACAAGTAAAATTTATTTGGGTTTTTTTTTTGTTCCCCCCAAATCTTGATCTTTTGCACCACCGTGCAAGAATTGCCACATTCTCCCATGGTTCATTCTCACAAGGCTTGGTTTCTCAGTGTTTAGAACATCTTTGCAGGACAAACCACATCCTCCGTACTCTTTAACTACAGAATCACATTGGTTGTCCTTGTTTTTTATAGGAAGCTGGTGAAAAATTATTTATGGGCATATTTTCCTCCTTCCTAAATGCAAATTATTAATTCAAGGGAAGATGTATAATTGTTTCCTGATATTAGGTATTTTTAGGTGTGCTCACGTCTGAATGCTAGCAAGCAGGCCTTTTTCCATTACACTTTGGAAAGAAAAACAAATTTCAGTGGGATTGTATTTGTTGAATACTGATTAAAGTAACTAAACAGAATTTAGAGTTTACATGGAAAATAAGGTATAAAGTCTGACTTACTGAGTTAAGCTATACCCTGTATCCAGATTAAAGCGTAACTATGATAAAATACAACTCATAACCCAGATGATAAAATAATGTTCCTTATAATGAAAAAGGAATTTTTCGTGTTCTACCAAACTTGGAATACAGTCGAAAAAGTAATATACACATATAATGAATGACCCAAACAAGTCATCTGTGTGTATATCAAATTACCCCAATGTACAATATTTAAAAGTTACTAAGGGTCTCCTTCAAGTGTTGAGTAAAGTCAAAAGAGAAGGTGATCTGTGAGTTCTGTGGAAATCAGCTTGTCCCTGGAGATGATTCTGCAGAGAATAAATTAGGACAGTCTGGGTGATCCCATAGGCCAGATTCACAAAGGTGCCTACTTCTTGGTCCAGATCTTCAAGTTCTTCTGGTTTGTGACATTTAGAGGGGAAGATTCCTTGGGAGTTGTGGCTCCCATCAAGAAAACCTGTCCCGCCCTCTTCCTCCTGTCCACCTTTCAACACGCGTAATCTAAAGTGGGTTACCAAGCTTTACGGCTTTTTTTCAGCATGCTGTTGATATACAGCCCTCTGCGATTAACTCATATGACCCCGATCCCACAGATCCCACAAGCACGGTGCCTAGACATCAGGCATCTGTTTGTGGCTGAAACTGAGATGAAGATGGTGACAATGTTGGGAGGTGGGGAGAAGAGGGAAGCTGTGAGTTACATCTGCAGCTTTGAGGGCTAAGTTGTTGATGGGCTGGACCACAGAAAGGAGGATTGGTCGGAGTGAAGGCAGACAAAATGGAATTTTGTGACCAAAAATGTGCCTTTTCATGTGTGCCTGAACAGCGTTTTCTTCTGAGAAAGATCTTGCTGTTGCCCTGACTTTATTCGATTGTCTTTGGCCCGGTACCTTGAGGTCACTGGAGAAGTGGACCTTGAGCTGTATGCTCACAGAGGGGCAGGTTTACATTGATACCTTGCAACGTTGCATCTCTGTGAGCCAAACTTAGGTACCTGTGGTGACAGTGACCTGAGATGTGACCTGAGATGGATGGTTTAACCATCCATCTCCGTGCTTTTACCTTGCAGAGCTGTGATCTCCCACCGCAGCGTGGGGTTTGAAGTGAGTCCTGATGCTAGTGAAGAGCAGGCAGGGAGCTGGAAGGATAAGGGAGGGCTGGTGGTCAGTTTATCATCATCTTAAGATGGTCAGCTGTTGCTGAGAGAAGTGTGCAGAGCTTCAGCCTTCTCAAAAAGTCCTTCACCGCTTGGCCATTGCAGAAGAGGGCAATGGTTTGAGCTGTGGTAGGCTCGGGGCTGCTACAAGATGAGCTGCAATGCTCTAATGACGCATTTCAGTCTTCAGAAAGCTCTAATTGATCTTTGATCAATTGATCTTTGATGCAGTAAACCCAGCTCCTGTATAGGAAAAATCTATCTATAAATCTGATAATCTGCCTTGGTTGATTACTTGAAAGGAGACAAAGCTACTGTTTGTTGGCAGCATTTGTCTGTGCTCAAGGGCCTCCACCGCTGTCCTGCATGTCCTCTGGCATGCAGTGTGTGGCCCGTGGCCTGGGGACATCTGAGCAGACCCTCTGGAGGAGGCTGACTTGGTGACTTCAGTGTCCTGTGCCAACCCAGGACCTTACTGCTACCACTAAAGCACTGGTAATAGTGTTGCCGGTACCAGAGACCCAGGTCCCGTCACATTGGACTCTCCAGCCACCTCTGGTCAGGGATGCTGCTAAGGAATTATGCTTAATTAAACAAGATAAAGAGGGCAAGAGAAGCAGAGGGATGAAAACCAGGGCTGAGTAGCAGGGAGTTGCCGTTGCTCTTGTTTATGCTGAGTCTCTCTGTGGGGGATGTTCTTCAGTTTGTCTCAGCATGCTGAGAGTCCTTTAAGTGAGAGGCTGCGGTTTACAGAGTCAACAGATTTAAGCAGGCTACGAATATTAATTATTAATTACTCTTGGAGAGTGCTATATATTAGATTGGTGAAGTAGTTAACAGCTCTGCCTCCTCCTCTCCGCAGACACGCTCTTGCTGTCAGATTTCTCTCCCCGGCTAAGACCCCAGCGCTAGAATTAGGCCAGAAACTATTTTCCAGTTGAGTGGCTTTTAATGGGCTCTCCAGACTTGTTCTTTGCATCATGTGAGTGACTAGATATGTGGAGTGGAGAGACAGTGGGATTGGTTCATACTGTAAGAAGTATTAGGGTTTTAACTAAGTGGGGCTTGGTGCTGCTGGAGGTTGTGTCTCGTTCTTCAGAAACACCCACTAATTACTCACAACGCAGGGCAGGGCTCTGCTCTGGAGAAGCCCATTTGCAGGACCCCTGAAGGAAGCTGTATTTACGATGCAAGGCACAGTGGTGGTCTTTTTTGGATCATCTCTTATTGAGAGACCATCTTACCGGGGGCCCAGCATGTTTCTGGGAGTCCCTCGTCTGCCCCAGCTATGGCAGAATGAATGAAGTGGTGTTTTGTGTAATGAGTGTGATGGTTTGGGGATGGTGGCACATCCCGGCTCTCTGCAGATGTTGAGAAGGTGCTTGAGTGTCACTGACAGCTTTTAAAGCCATTGAGCTACTGCTTCCTTCCTGATATTTTCCTCTCTGTGTGACGCAGCATGTCTCGGTAGGGGGACGTGCTCTGTTGCGGTCACCCGTCGCAGATCACACCTTCTTTTGATCTGAAGTCTTGCCCACGTGAAGGGACTTGCCGTGGGAGAGGAGTGCCACGAGGGAAGGCACTTTGGGGTGATGTTGGTGGGGTCTTCTGCTGAGCAAAGCCAGGTTTAGGGCTAAGTCTTGAGTTGGAGCTGGTGTCTTACAGCAAGACACTCAAAAAAAAAAAAAAGGACACTCCAAAATTAGAAGTAAGCCAATAGCAAGCTTCGAGTCCTCCCTGGTGGCCTGCTGGCATGCTCCATAGCCGCATGAGGAGCTCAGCCCTGCCTTCCAGCCAGTTCTGCCTCCCTTCCTGCACCCCAGCTTCAGCCAGGTGTTGCAGAGCGGTGGCCCAGCCGCGGAGCTGGACACTGAGCAAAGCTCTGCTGGTGGGACCCAAGCAAAGGAGTTCCCCGAGCAAAGGATGAGCCACAAGCTGCCCATTGACTCCAGCTCTCGAACCGGCCGGGCTCCTGGGATGAGTCTCTGGAATGGTAGTTTGGGATAAAGCACAGTCCTAATTATGGGAATCACTCAAGCAGCAACAAAAAGGGCAGTGGAGAGGAGGCTTGGGAGCTCCTTCTGCAAGAGGAAGGAATATTGTGATCTGTTAGCAGCTGACTTGTTTCCAAACACCTAGCACGCTCTGTGCGTGCGCTGTATTAAATAGCCTGCGGAATTTAATTCCTCTGGGGAAAAAACCCAAAACAAAACAACCTCCCCACCCCCAAAGTGCAGCGATGTTGTAATTGGGCTGTGACAAAGCTGGATGCCTCCCCATCGGGGAAGGGTTGTTTGTAATTCTGTGTTGTAAGAGAGGGACGCGGTGCGATCCTCCATCTCGGCAGAGAGTTTGGCAGGGAAAGTCACAGCTGGGTGATTCCACCTCCCCCAAGCCGGGGCTTTTAGAGTGAAAATGCTGACAGATCCGCAGCAATAGCGGGCAGGACTCTCATAATTTATTTTTAATGCCGTGCTGTCTTTAACTGTGCAATTTCCTCCAGGGTGTTTGCTTTGAGATTGCGAGATAATTACATCTCAGAAACCAGGCTAATTACAGTTAACAGCCTGAAAAAGTGAAGGCCCCCATTTCCCTCCTTGCCCCCCACCCAGGTTTTTCCACCAGCGTTCCTCGCGTCCGCCCCTTCGCATCGCGGCAGCCCCAGCAAGGAAGTTGGTTTGGCACGGCGCTGGGACGTTCCCTTCCCGTCCTCGCCCCGCGGAGGTGAGGCCCCATTGATTTGTGTTGGGTGGGGACGTGGCAGCCCCTGCCAGGGCTGTGATGGAGAGCTCGACAGTGGGAAGGTCACCGCTGGTGCGGAGGGGAGGAGAAGAGGGTGCTGGTGGGGAGGGCGGGCACAGGATGGTGCCTGGTCAGTCCATCAGTGCCCTCTGTTGGGTGGACCAGCCCGCTCAGCCACGGGCATCCTTCAAGAAGGATGCTTTCCTTCAGCCAAGGGAGGAAAATATCCTGAATTTTCCAAGCCTCACCATACCGGATCTAGGCGCATCACTGTGCATATAAGCAGTTACCTGGGGAGCATGTTGTCTCCATCCAACCATCATACCTTATTCCATCTATTCCCATTATCACCTTCAATTACTTGTAGGTGCACCGGGCACGAGCTGGGTGTTGGAAAGCCCTTGGGCTGGGACTGAGGTTGGGATCTCATGGCCAGGTCTGCCACTGCCTCTCCCTGGACCACACGGAAAGATGCTTCTCCCTCCTGCCCCTATGATGTTTTTTCTCCGTTTAACATAGTCATTTATTTTTAGTGGTGGGGGGGTTGGAATTGTGGTGAACTGTGGCTTTTGCAGGATAGTTAATACCTTTATTAGTCCAAATGGGAAAAGGAAAAAAAGAAAAAAAATCAACCCAAAGCTGACAAGCGTGTGGGCTTGGAGTCTCGTGAGACAAGAGCAGACTTTACATCCAAGATGTGTCCTTGTTTCTGTCTCTATCAGCTGGTCTAATAAAAGCTCCTAATGTTTCCTACAGGCCTTGTTGCCTTGATTTATGAGTTTGGTATGGGACCAGGGGCCCACTCGGCTGTCAGAAACATGAATGGGTGGGAGGGATGCTAATTTTGATGGGAACACAGTGAAGCAGAGCAGTCGGGGCTCTCCAGGGAATAGGGATGTGCTTTTCCCAGAAGCCCAGAGGTGGTCCAGGTCCTCATGGTGTTTCTGCAGGGCTTGGCTCTCCTGGCCACAGTACAGCTCCAGAGCATGAACTGCAACGCTCGCCGCAGCCCATGCTCCTTCGGAAATAACCCTGAAAGCTTAAAAGGCTCCTCCTGCCTTGAGTGTCGCCTTGCTTTATCACAATGTGGTTGCCAGGCTCCTTAGAGAATGACAGCAAAGAGTTTCAAAGGGATGTAAACCCCCCACCCCCACCCCAATCCTCCAGCAGCCTCGGATGCTGCCTGGCAGCGTACGCGTACTCTTGCTCTTCGTGTTTTTACACGATCTGGAAGGTTGGCCCCTAATTCTTGCAGTTTTGAAAAATAATTCGTTTTCTCTTCTGGGATTCCAGATCAGGGATTAATTTAATGATTTTTTTCCTTTCCCATTGTTTGTTTTTAATGATTAAGGTGATAGTTATAAATTCTTAACAAGTTCTGGTGGAAATGTGATCCCTGGGAACTTTTTTTTATGCTGAATAAAATAACAGTGAGATTGATTTAGCAAAGCTGGTTGGGTTGCTGTGTCTTCAAAGATTATCTTGGTTCTGCATGAAGGGCCGGATTTTCAAGAAATATTTAGGCCTAACTGAAATCAGGTGCTTAAGCACCTTCAAAATAAGAGAAGCTTCTGTCTGTAGGGAGTGATGTTCTGTGTTAAATCGGGCAGTGTATTAGACCTTACTTTTTTGGCTGGGTAATTTTTTTTCAGGTGGATCTTTTCCTCTGGCAAACTGCTGAGCTGGCACAGAGCGATTATTTTGCGGAAAAAAAAAAAAAAACAACCCAACAAAAAAACCCCAAAACCTTTGTCTGCTGGAAATGGCCCGTTTCCCTGGAGGTCACCAGGGCTTGCGAGGGTTGATGGTGGCATCTCGGCTGGTGACATCTCCGTGGGGCACGTAGTGGGGTGGTATTTCAGTACGACCCGGTATGGGGCCCATGACTTGGGGCAGACCCTGGTGGGGCGGGGGGGGGGGGGGGGGGGGTGGGGCGTCGCCGTGGCTCATTTTGCTTTGTTCTCCTTCTTCTGCTTCATGTTTGCCAAGCTACAAAGCATTTACTCCTGGCAATTATTCTGATGAGGCAGGGGGTTATTTGAAAGCTGCCAGCAGAGGTTTCTGGGGAAATGTCTTCAAAGGATGATCTTCTTCCGATGGAGGGTGTAATTGTTTAATGATTTTCTGTATGGATTTCTGTGTGGGCTGCTGCAGGACAGCCAGAGCTGGTCCGTCAGCAGAGAGCTGCTGCTCATGCTTCGCCCTCTCCTCCCCCAGCAGCCCATGGCTGGTCAGCTGCCTTTTATGCATTATCATAGTCTTTTGGTTTGTATTTCGCTTGGTTTTTACTGCTCTATGTCTAATTAAATCACTTGACCGTGCACAACTGTGTTGTCTCTCCCAACACACCTTGCCAACACAGCCTTGGTTTCTACAGCTGCAGTAACAGCAGAAACAGGGTTGGGGCAGGACCTCCAAGCCACCCAGTCCCCTTCCCTGCTACTGCAGATGATGGAGCACCTCGTCCCTCTCCTAGACTGGAGAAAAAACCCTTCGTATTGCTTCCCCTAATTGTTTGGACAGTGAGAAGCCTTATTCTAGTTTCTCACCTAAATTTATTCATGGGTGGTTTATGACCTTTTGCTGATGTTGTCCTTTCACCTTAAATAGCACTTTCTTTTCCTTCATGTTAAACCTCCTGATACACGGAGAGAGAACAATTTTATCACCTCTCCACCTTCATTTTCTTAGACTAACGAGTCAGGCTCTCCTAGCAGCTGCCTCTTGTAAAAAGGCCACCTTGGCTCTGATGGTCCGGAGAGCTTTCCTCTGAGCCAGTTCCATCCTTGGCCCCAGTTTTGGGTGACAAGGATTGAACAGGGCTTCACACAGGGTCTCACCAGCCTGTGTACTCTTTGCCCACCTGAAGCACATGCAGATGTTTATGAAGCCCCAGTGCTTACATGGAGTTCCTGCAACATGCAAGGCCACCGCACTTGAGGAATGGGATTTTAAAAGGTTTGATCCCTTTCTCAATGAAGTCACAGTTGAAATTCCCATCAATCGCTAAGGTGTGTGTCCAGGACTTAATAAGTCTCTCCGCTCAGTGCCAGAAGTGGAGAACTCCTCTTGACAGGATAAACCACGTGCCAAAGATGTTGCTGTGACTGATGGAGAGCCAGTGGGAGCAGGAGACCAAAGCAGGCGGTGGCAGTATGGGGCTGGGGATGGGTCCCCTCCTCCTGCCCCCTTCGCTTTGCTCAAGGAGTAAGTAGCACATAAATATACTTAAATCATTTTTTAAAAGAAAGAGGAAAAAAAAAAAAAAACCAAAGCAAAATTGTACCCTTTGCTCCCTGATGGATGGGAGCAGAGCTTGTGCAAGGCTGAGAAGGACTCCAGAAGCCTGGATCCTGAGCAAGCTGAGAGATTTTGGACACGCTGTGGTCTGTGTCTGACAATTTTGGATCCTTTTACCCAGGTGGGAATGCAGGGAGCGGGTGATCAGGAGAGGCGCAGGAGGATCCTCCTTTCCAGCCACGGCACATGGTGTTGGGAACAGTGCTTGTGTCCCGAGGCTGGCCGGAGATCAACCAGAGATCCTGTCTGATGGAAACCGAATCCTTCTGTTTCCTGCTCTAAGCCCCGTAACACAAAGCAGATGTAAAGGTCCAGCTAAGACCAGGAAATCTTTTGTGTGTGAGGTGGAGGCAAAAGTCCTCTGCGTGCTGCCAGCTGGAGGAGCCCGTGTGAGGGGAAAATCCCAGAATCACAGGATGGTCGGGGTTGGAAGGGACCTCTGGAGATCATCTAGTCCAACCCCCTGCCAGAGCAGGGTCACCCAGAGCAGGTTGCACAGGAACACGGCCAGGCGGGTTTGGAATATCATAGCATCATAGAATGTGTTGGGTTGGAAGGGACCTTTAATGGTCATCTAGTCCAACCCCCCTGCAGTCAGCAGGGACATCTTTAACTAGATCAGGTTGCTCAGAGCCTCATCAAACCTGGTCTTGAATGTCTCCAGGGATGGGGCCTCCACCACCTTTCTGGGCGACCTGTTTCAGTGTCTCACCACCCTCAGTGTAAAGAACTTCTTCCTAATGTCTCATCTAAACCTGCCCTGCTCTAGTTTAGAACCATTGCCCCTCGTCCTATCGCTACATGCCCTTGCAAACAGCCCCTCCCCAGCTTTCTTGTAGCCCCCTTTAGGGACCGGAAGGGGCGCTAAAGTCTCCCTGGAGCCTTCTCTTCTCCAGGCTGAACAACCCCAACTCTCTCAGCTGTCTTCATAGGAGAGGCCCTCCAGCCCTTGGATCATCTTCATGGCACCCATATCTCCGGAAGATACTCCACCACCTCTCTGGGCAACCTGTGCCAAGGCTCTGCCACCCTCAAAGTAAAGTTTTTCCTCAGGTTGAGGTGGAATTTTCCGTGTTCCAGTTTGTGTCCGCTGCCCCTTGTCCCATCACTGAGCACCACTGAGAAGAGTCTGGCCCCAAACCAGGTACCTCTGGGGCAGCAGAGACCCGGCTCTGCAGGGGAAGGGGCAACTACGCCTGCTGTAACGTATGACCTGACTTTCTGGAGTGCTCCCGAGTTCGGTAACGCCTGTGGGACCACCTACATCCTCCGCAGGGTGAGGGGTATGCTGTGCCTGGTTCTGCCGTGTCTCCATCCCCGTGCCACGGAGGTCCCTTCTGCCGGCAGCTGCCTCCCGCGCCGCAGCACAGCGAGTTGCTAAACAAAGCAAGGGAAAATCAGGCACAAGCTGTGCAATTTGCAGATGATCTGTGTACCTGCTAGCTCGTAACAGATGTTTTCCTTCGCGTGACCGTTTGTGAGCTGCTTCCTTGTCACAGCCTGTAGTAGCTGTAACGCTCGGGAGTGAGTGATATCTTACACCTGCACCCAGCAGCCTTCCTGCCTGTAAACCTGCTCTGCAACTCCAGAAATCTCCCGTTGGACAGAGTTTTATATCCAGGCCGTCAAAAATAAGTCTGTGTAATATTTTTGATTTTGATATATTTTTGATATTTTTGCTACAGGCCTTAGGAAAAAATCAAAATGAAAAATAGAAGAGGGGGAATTGCAGGGGCTGGCTGGGATCGACGTAACTCCCTGTCCTCTCCGAGGGGTGGCCGGGAGTGGGTGTCACGAAGGGAGGTGCGACAGAAGGCAAATTTGCCCCATGTTAGCCCTGCTCCTCGTCTCCGATGGCTGGAGGTTGCCTGCAATATTAATATCGCTTTCAGCAGAGATGTTGGTGTTTAGCTGTTGTAACTCCGGCTATTCTTGTTAGCCGCGTACATGCCTGCTTCCTCTCTGAAATGTCACAAATTCTTGGCCACGGCAACTTCCCGTGGAAGCTGGCTCCGTGGTTTAATAATGCATTGTGCGGACCCTGCGTTTCCTTCAGCGGGGCTGTGCCAGGGGTCTGGGACCACGACGAGAGGGTGGCTTCTGAGCAGCGGAACATCAGCATGGCGTAACTAGCCCTGGCTCTGCTTGTGCTTGGCTTTTCAGACAGGCCTCTACTGGATAAAAGGACTGCAATTCCTTATCTCCCGGGCAAGTTGGCAGATGCGTGGGAATGGGATATTTTCCTTTGGGTTACCTGCAAGGGGAAAAGGCCGGGGGCAGGGGGGGGTCTGCCTCAGAAAGGCTGTTGATTTTTCCTGACTCCTTGTGAGGACCTCCAGGCTGGTATTGCAGATAAATGGGCAGCAAAGCTTGAAATGAGCCAAGAAGAGTCTTTGCGAATTTTGCAGAGAACTTTTGCCCTGGTATATGTCACTCTCCTGGATAACCAAGGTCTTCCAGGAGCTCAGGACTTGAGTGCCCAGGGATGGAGGGGTGGGTGCACCTCTGCGAAGTGAGAAGGATGCTCTGGCTGGGAAATCAGCACTGGGCTGCCGTAACTGTGTCAGCACGCTCCCAGAAATGCCTTCCTCCTCCACTCCAGAGGTTGGATAATGCAGGGATAACTCTTGGAAATTGGCTCCTGTGCTTCTTTTGCACCAAATTCCCACGTGGGAATCCTCTGTGGGAGCTGGGATTCCCCAGGGGCGCTGCCGGAGTGTGCTGCAGTCTGTCGGGAACGGCTGCTTGCCATCTGCCGCGGAGATGGACAGCAGGGATCAGGGGAGCGTGGCAGGTTTTAGCAAGGTGCCTTCAGGCACAGCATCCTCCAGTATAGCTCTGTCCAGAGCAGCAGGATCAGGCCTCTTGCAGCAGCTGAGCTGAGAACAGAATATAAATTTCTTTGCTACGTACAATGGAGGAGAAACCTCTGTTGCATGGCCAAGGTTTGTCATGCTGCCTGCCAGCCCCCGGGCCCAGTGAGGGCTCTTGGAAACTGGTTGAGCAAAATGGGAAACGTGGGTATGGGCAGTTGGGTGCACCCTTGTATACCCTGTGCTTCACCTCACGGTGTGAACCTGTCTGCTGTAACGAGAAATGCACGGAGAGTTTTTTGGGGAGGGGAAGGGGTGAGTGATGTGGGTTTGGAGGTGAGGTTGGGTCAGGGTGAGGAGCCATGCTGACTGAGGGGGATGTGTGGGGTGGCAGGAGCTGCAGTTGCGGGGGGTCTTGCTTAAGGCATCCATGCTTTGGAGATAACCGGCTTTCAAGGCAGGACAAAGGAGGAGAGGGAATGGGCAGGCAAGGAGTATCCCATGTCATGGATGAGAGGCGAACAGGCATTTTTCCCTGTGTAGCTTCAAAAACCTGGGGCAAAATAGAAGCCAAAAAAATTCCTCTAGACAAGGGATCCACTCAGATCTCTTCTTACTTGAAGGAACCCAAAGTAACAAGCACTAGTTAAATTTGAAATCTGGGACAAGGTCAGAAAAAGGGGGGGGGCTTTGCCTTCAGACACTGGCTCTTCCAGCGTGATCCCCTTGCGACCCACTTCTGCTCTCTGTGCAGGGGGAAATTTTTCTTCCCTTCCCACTCCTGTTGTCAAATTCATGCCCAGCTAACCGACAAATCCGTCTCTTCAGAGATCAATTACAGTGTCTGGCTGCGAAGCCTGGAAATCCAATTAACTCCCAAATATTTTTTTTTCTGGTTTCAAAAAAAAAAGGGAGCGGGGGGGGAGAGAGAGAGAGAGAGACAAAGAGAGAGAAACACATTGAAGCGGGAGCATAAATCTCCTCGAAAACATTCCAAACATTAAAATAAACAAGGATGACTTTCAACTTCATTTGTCTCTTTTTGAGACTCTGTCACTGATGTATTTTACTGCTCCATCTGAGCCTCATTTTTGTCTTTGTGGGTGATTGGAGTCGGTCGCTCTCTCTGGAGTGGAGCCCTGGGGCAGGACGCCTCCTGCAGCAATGCCAGGACACGCTGCCCATGCAGGACATCCTAGCTTCTGCAGGGCTGTGGTCTGCTCACCTGAGGCTGTGAGGGGTTAAACCGTCTCCATCCCATAGGGCATTTGAGGACTGATGAAAAGGGATGCTCAGCTCTGCCTGGATCTGAATGGGCTGGTGGTTTGGGTGAGGAGCGTGACCTGCCGGACTTCCTAGGAGGAAATAACTCTGCTTCTCAATCACAGACTTCTGACTTTTTGCAGTCACCCAGAACCAGCTGTTCAAATTGCACTTCTCCATCTCAACCTCGTGTCCTTGATCTTTTAGGGGACTTACTCCATTTGACCAACTCTACCATGTCCTCAGGCCTCCCAATGGCTTAAAGGAGACTCTTCTCCACAAGGGAGTGAGATGGTGTCCGTGAGGAAACACACGGAGTCCGTTGAAGTGCTTGAAGGTGAGCAGGGCCCAGGTGTGTCCCAGGCTGATGGTCTCACAGAGATATTAAGAGAAGGATGGGAAAATATTGCAAGAAATTAAAGGGAAAGAAAAAGGGACTGACGTATTTGTGATGCTTCTGGCTTTGGGAACCAGCCAACCAAGGTCTAGCAAGCCATCGGTGACACAACTGCTTATCAGAACAAGGGGGTTTGAATAGTACTGGAGTCAGAAGAAACCTGAATAAGAGTTTCTTCTGTCTCTCAAATGCCCACTGAAAGCATTTTAGGGTGGGAATGCAGGCACCTAAGGGTGGTGGCAGGTCCCAGTGACACCTGAGCACCTGTACAGCGGCTGCAGATGTGACGTAGCATCCTTGAGGGGCTGGTGCCCATCTGGAGTGGCAGCAAGTGTGGGAGCTACCCTGGGACATCCCAGACAGGGAGGTGTTGGCCCTGGTTTCTGGGGCTGGGGAACCTCTGTCTCCCTCAGGCAACTGGGATTTGAACATGAAGCATCTGTGTTACTGTCTGGAGTCCCTGTCCCCCTCCTTCAAGAAGCTTTAGTTTTCATTCCAGTGGAGGATGAATAATCCTTGGGGGTTGTTGTGAAGAGGAATTGTCACCCTTCCTGCAGCTCTACCAGAAACTCTTCAAGAGGCAGTTAACAAATAACCTTCCCTTGGGATAAATTAGCTCCCAATCCCAATTCAATAGCTGCTCATTTTAAGGTGTTCTTGTTACCTTGTGTGAGTGGCTGATCTTCCTTTGAATCCTGCTGTGTTTTCAGACCCCGTGATTGCTGCCAGCAATCATGAGTTCCACATTAACAGCTCATGCACTGATTGCACCGAGCAGTCCCAACACAACCTTTTGTGAAAAGTTTTGGGAAGTTGGGCTCCGCACTGCGCTATCAGAAAGCTACGCAGATCTCACTCCATCACACATTCCAGTGGCTGAATCTTCAAGCGAGGACTGGTTTGCAGGGGCTGGTGTGCAGGGGAGATCTGTGCTTCAGAGTCTGGCTTTAGAAAGAAAATCTTGTAGGCATCGTCAAGGAAACTTGGTGATGACGCAGTGTTGTCCAACAGCCTCCAGGCAGCCTGGAGCAAAGGCTCTGAGATGTGCAAATAGTAACCCAAATGGATTTATTTTTTTTTTTTCCTCCAGCCCAACATTGTTGCAGAGTAGGAAAATGGCATTGGGATAGCTAAAAAAAAAAAAAAAAGAACTGCATCAGAAAGAAAAACCTCCTGCCATTTCATCTATTTCATCTTGCCCACACCTTCCAGTGAGACAGCTTTTCCCAGCTCCGCTGAGGATAATTTCTGCTGTACCAAAAACATTGCCACTGTTTGCAAAGAGTAAGTCATCCTTATTAACAGGCCTCTCCAAGAACAGCAAACTGAAACACGCAGTCTTACGTGGATGCTCCAATATATATCTTTGGCTTTTGGGACTGTTGTGAGATTTTTATTTCCTCTCACACCAGTGTCAGCAGTATTGTTGAGGTATCTTGTGTCAATTAAAAATCTCTTTAATCAAATACTGGCAGGGGAAGTGTTCAAAATACTTGAAGAATGACTCTTAAAAGCTTTCACTGGACTGTGAGTGAATTCATCCAGAGACTGGCCTGCAACACAAAGTCTTCTCTCACCTTTAATTCCAAAGCTGCCAACAAACTGCAGCAGTGGGTGTCAAAAGAAATCTGTGTCCGATAGGATGGAGCAGGAGTCAGTGTTTCTGACCCAAGAAACCTTTGTTATAGATAAAACCCATTACTCAATTTATCAACCCCTAGTTACACTTCAAATTCCTATATCCCAGATCCCTGGGATAGATTAGATAGTTTAATTTGAAATGGGAAAGTAGGCTGGAAATCATTGCTGTGCAAATTGTGTAGAGGGATTGTTTTTCTCTTTTCCATGGCTGAACTGGACTTCAAAAGAATAAACAAAATCGTTCTGGTAGCTCCCAGTGAGGAGTATACTACTTTGGAGAAAGGGAAAAAAACCAACAAACCTCCCAATATTTTTTTCAACCCAGAGTGAAGCATTTTGATTTGGGGGAATTCAGCTAATTTTCTTACTCCTCAAAATAGGTCAACTTTGAAGTAGAAAATGTCACACTGAAACAGGAAGTTGAATAGAAATGTTTAGAAAATGTAAGATTATATATACATATATTCGGAAGTTTAACAAGCTTGTGAATGGAAAGGAAGCATCCAGGCTATTTATAATTCAATTAGGCTTAGATTTAGGACTAGTTTTCACTCTCCATAAACTGCTTTTCTTTTTCATTTAGAACAATCTCCTTCCTCTGTCAAAGCCCCTTCTCCTAGCTATAGCTGGAAATATATAGCTATAATATAGTTGGAATGACTATAGCTATACTGTGTCAGCTAACTGCTGTATTTTAATTTCCCAAGGCTCTCCAGGCATCTGGGCATGGTCACTGGGGAGCACTGGCATTTGGGACCCAGATATGGAAAACCAGGGCATGTGCTGCTGGAACTGTTATCAAGGAAATTTAACCATAAAATGGTTTGGGTTGGAAGGGACCTTAGAGCCCACCCAGTGCCACCCCCTGCCCTGGACAGGGACACCTCCCACCAGACCTGGTCGCTCCAAGCCCCATCCAACCTGGCCTTGAACACCTCCAGGGATGGGGCAGCCACAGCTTCTCTGGGCAACCTGCGCCAGGGGCTCACCACCCTCACAGCAAAGAATTGCTTCCTAACAGCTCATCTACATCTCCCCTCTCTCGGTGTAAAACCATTCCCCCTCATCCCATGGCTCCCCTCCCTGATCCAGAGTCCCTCCTCAGCTTTCCTGGAGCCCCTTTAGGGACTAGAAGGGGCTCGAAGGTCTCCCCGGAGCCTTCTCTTCTCCAGGCTGAACCCCCCCAGCTCTCTCAGCCTGTCCTCACAGCAGAGGGGCTCCAGCCCTCCCAGCATCTCCGGGGCCTCCTCTGGCCCCGCTCCAACACCTCCGTGTCCTTCTCCTGTTGGTGCCCCAGAGTTGGAGGCAGCACTGCAGGGGGGTCTCCCCCGAGCAGAGCAGAGGGGCAGAATCCCCCCCCTTGCCCTGCTGCCCACGCTTTCACCTCAGTCACTTCAGTCCAGCAGCCCTTTCCTGCAGGACTTCTCAAGGCTTTGTCTCTTTTGCCCCATTCCCCTGCAAATGTCCTATACCACATTTTCCTTTCATTACAAAAAAAAAAAAAAAAAAAGAATTAAAAAAATCTTAGCTACTACTGTTCTCTACGTTCTTTTTTTTTTTCTTTGGGTAGCTTTTCAGAGCTCTTGCACCATCTCTTCATGGCACTGGTTATGTATGTGTAAGTAGTAAGTTAGTTTCTATTCTCACTCTGAGGGGTTGGCTTCCAAACTGTTTATTGAGTAATAAAAAGAGAAAATTACAGGCTATTGCCCAGGGATAATGTGCTAATAGTTTTATGACTGGACAAACGGTTGGAGCAACCCACAAATGGTGGTAAGCAGGAAACCTGGTATCTATTGCCCACAGAGCCACCCCCGAGGAGATAAAACCTCACTGCTAGTAATGAAAGTTGATGTAACAACTGTGAGCTATTGAAAATTACTTTGGGGATGGGTGGTGGGATGTTCGTTATTACTTTCAGAGTAAAAGTGGCAGGTAAGTTTTTTTGGAAGGTGTTCAGAAGTTAGTCCTATATGGAGTGTATGTGATGGACCACCATGTCTGCTCGTGCTCAGGTCTACACAGCCCACCACTGCTGGGTGAGAGGCTGGGAATTCCTGGAAAAACAAAGATTAATGGGTGTTAGTGATTTCAAGCAAACATGAATCATCCCAGAGATAACAAAGGGGTTAGGTCTAATTGTGTGGCACTCGAGTCCAGTCAGCAGTGTCCCAGCATTGGTGCTGCAGAGCACGGAGACAGAATGTGCTGCTGCAGGGTGACGGTGGGGTTGCCCCCAGCCAGGTGATAATATGCACCATCCCTCTTGCCCCAAAGCCTGTAGGTTTAATTGCTTCTATTTTTAAGCCCGTAGCTGTAACTGGTTTCGTTCTCATCCAGTAAATCATCCAGCTCTTTTGGGACTCCTGGTGAGCTCCCGGCATCTGTGATGCTGTGGGTACAACAGGAGCTATGGGCTAATTGTAAAGTGTGCCTCTGACGACTGAATGTGGTGAACTGGTGCCTTTTAAACGCTTCCATTCCACTTCCAAAGACTTTGGCGTAAACAGCACTGCTCAGCTTGCTTGTCCTAAACCATTCTGAGAAGATGCGCCCCATTCACCATCTCGAGGAGGATTTCCTAACCTTTCTTGGAGCCAGAACATCATATATCACCTGTTTGCAAGGGCATGTAGCGATAGGACGAGGGGCAATGGTTTTAAACTAGAGCAGGGCAGGTTTAGATGAGACATTAGGATGAAGTTCGTTACACCAAGGGTGGTGAGACACTGGAACAGGTCACCGAGAGAGGGGGTGGAGGCCCCATCCCTGGAGACATTCAAGGCCAGGCTTGATGAGGCTCTGAGTAACCCGATCTAGTTAAAGATGTCCCTGCTTCCTGCAGGGGGGTTGGACTAGATGGCCTTTAGAGGTCCCTTCCAACCCAACACATTCTATGATGCTATGATTTGCACGGTCTTCTTTCCACTGATGTGAAGTTCAATGGAGGATTGGGCGAGAAGGGCCCTTGAGAGGTCTCACTCTCTGCCTGTCTCCCACGTGGCGGGATGAGCTGTACCTCTTCCAAACCAGCAGCAGATCCAGTCCTCGATGTGGGCAGGAAGCCATGCAACTGGGAGTAGCTGTTAGCAGCTGCCAAGACCTCACATTTGTATGTTAGTGTTGCAGATAGAATCTCATAAACCAGTCTCCATCCTGCTTTACTGCTGATTTAATGATCAGAGGAAGAACTTGACTGTTTATTAAAACATTAGACAGTAAACTTTAACAATAGGCAGTAAAGGGTTTTGTTTTTCCATCCTTCTGATTGTTAAAGCAACAACACGTTGGGCTGGAGAGGTATCTGCTCCCAACCTCCAAATCCAGAACGATGGTACGGGGTTGTGATGTGACTGGGCAGCACGCCCTCCATCAGGCAGGATGGAAAAGTTGGCATTGCTGCTTCCATGTCTGGCAAATCCAATATCTGAAGAAGGGCAGGGCCTCACCCCTGACTGGGCTGTCTCACGAGGCTGGCTTGCTAATGGCAGAGAGGATGGAGCAGCACAGCTGTCTCTGAAGCCCTCTGTTGCTGCTAATCAGCAGCACTAACTCTGCCAAGCTTGCCAAAGGTATTTGTTTCATCACCCTTTCTCCTTCCTCCCTGGCAGAAGGCATCTCTGCTGAGAGGCCCTGGTGGGAGCCAAGATCTCCAGCGTGTTTGCCTGGCTCTGGAGGATGGACAATCTCTGCCAACTCTTCTGTCCTCATAGCAGCCCAAGGTGGTTCAGGCCCAGAGCCCATGTGATGGCTGGTTGTAAAAATATGTTCAGGCATCCATCTGTCAGTTGACACCTGGTTCTGAACAGTGAAAGTGGCTCCTTAGAGTGTGTTGTTGGGTTGTTTTTTCTCAATTTCTACTGGCTGCAGGGTTCTCTCCTAACATCACCTCTTCAGCCTGGTTCCTGTGCTGAGCTGGTTGGCCTGGCTTCTCCTGGGGTTAGTGAAGAAAGACAGAACTTCCTTGGATCACTCATCCTGTCTAAGGAGAGTTCAGTCAGCATCCAGAGAGACTGACTTCTCTCCACATATTGTAGTGGAACTCTAGATGAACTTTTTTGGACACCTGACATGTAGACGTGCTAATGGCTGCAGAAGCAAATCTTGCTTTAGGCCCTAAAACACTTCAATAAATGTATCCGTCAGCATCCCCCTCCTCCTTTGGAGGCTCCTTTGGAGAACCCTGACTGCAAGCACAGCAGTCCTGCTGAGGGGAGGTGGGCTTCCTGCACCTTACTAAGTACTTTGAGTCCTGGGCAAGCCCAAAGCAAGTTGCCTTCTAGCTCAAGTCTCAGTCCTGATAAAGGTTCCCATCCAGTGGGTGTCTGGTGGATCACACAGGAAGAGGGTCAGTGGTTCAGATGGAGGAGAAGCTTCTGCCCTCCTCTCGTCCTGCAGTGGGGTCTGAAATCCGCGTGCTGCTGGAAGCCAGCCTGGTGGGTGAGGAGCTGGTTCATGAGGGAGCTTTATCCAATGGACCAGACCTCGCATGTGAAAGCAAGGTAAGATGTGCCTTTGCTAGGCTTGAAGGGGGAAGAGGGACAGAAAGCAAGTGCGCGTGTGCACCAAGATGAAAAGGAGGGTGTTGATTATAGAATCATAGAGTCATAGAATGGTTTAGGTTGGAAGGGACCTTAAAGATCATCTAGTTCTGACCCCCCTGCCATGGGCAGGGACACCTCCCACTAGACCACATTGCTCAAAGCCCCGTCCAGACTGGTCTTTGCTCGTGGTCCTGAAATAAAGCAGTATTTGCACAAACTCAGTACATTTTGGGCGCTGGGCTTCTTTTCCAAGTCATAGAGTCACAGAATTGTAGGGGTTGGAAGGGACCTTTGGAGATCATCTAGTCCAACCCCCCTGCCAAAGCAGGTTCACCTAGATCCCTCCAAAAAAGGCTTTCAAAAACATAGTTGCCATGGGATAGGAGTGGAGGTGCTGTTGTGTACCAACAGCCTTCTCCAATGGTGTCTGAGAAACAGCAATCCCCTTGCATGGCAGGCAGGGATTACACGTGAAGTCCTCCAGAGATCTGTGGTAGGGCTTGTGCTGGCCTATCCACAAATGATCTGCAAAGGGGAGCAGACAGACACCAAAATTTGCAAGGAAGCAGCATTATTCAGGACAGTACCAACAAAAGATGACTGCAAAAAAGTGCAGAAGGGTGGCTGCGTACCGATGACTGCATGATGACATGGCGGAGGAGGTTTGATGTTGGTAACTGCACATGGAGAAAGATCAACAGCATATCAACAAAGACCATACAGCAGTGAGGTCTAAAAGTGAGCTGTTACCACTCTGGAAGGAGACTGTAGAGGCATTGCAGGCTGTTTCTAGAAATATCAGCAGTGATTACAAAGGCAAGGGCAACGTGAGGAGTTACAGCAGAAGAAATGGAGGGTAAAACGGAGCCTGTCATTATGCAACGGGATACATGCATGGTGCACCCCCGCCGTGTATGCTGTGTGTAGTTCTGGTGTCCATGTCTCAGGGGGTGACGCACAAGGAAAGATGGGAAAGGAAACCAGAGCTACCCGTTGTAGCAGCAGGACCTTCTGTGACCAGAAGACCTTGATCTGAGGAGGACTGAAGGGGCAAATGAGAGGAAGTAAGTCATGGATGGCTTGGAGGAGGTAGATGTGGAGCTGGATGGACCTCAGCTCTGGCCAGGGCCAATGCTGTATGGAGACCCCAACCTTGGCTCTCCGTATTTGATGGCTGGGAATAGGAACTGTGCCAGCACCCAAAAACCAGCTCAATGGGGGGACATCAGTACGGAGTGGCACACCTGACTGGACTCCTCTTCCCGTTGGCCTGTAGGATGGCAAACCCCATGTTGTCCCCTCTCCTTCTCCTGGCCATTCCCTGTCAGCCCCTCCCTGCTCAGTGGGGTTGCAAGCCAAGCAGCGGGGAAGTCCCATTTGTGCATCACGCTGTCACCTGGGCTGCACTGGGTGACAGATTTCAGCCCTAAAAGACTTAAATGGACTCGCCCCGATGGCTCAGCCCTGGAAAATCTCCGCGCATCCAAGGATTAAGTCCTGGCCCCAGTGAAAACAACTGAGCGTTTTCTGGTGGAGTCCGGTGGGCCAGACTTTAATACCCAGTTTTAAGGGCTCTTTAAAATCAACTGTTATATATAACCAGTCTTCTCGGCCTCTAAATACCTCAACAAGGTTGGCAGGGTGTCGGGGGGACCATGGGCAGGATTAGTGGCAAATCCGTAGGTTGGGAGAGAAACCGGGGAGCCCGGCCGGGGCAGAGCGGAGCTGCAGAGCTGGAATTGCTTCTGGTTGTGGCTGTGGCGTGCAGAAAAGAAGCTGGGTAGCAGGTGAAATCCTTTGCTTTTTAAACACCGCAAAATCTGTTGATATATTCCTGTCTGTGCATAGGCCGTGTGGAGTGCGTTTGTGCATATGTATTTATGTATGTATACACACATACTTACCTCCCCACAAAGTACGTGTACTGAAATAGGTGGATTTCCTCAGCCTGCGCCTTTCT
Organism: Alca torda; assembly: GCA_008658365.1. Classification (NCBI taxonomy): domain Eukaryota; kingdom Metazoa; phylum Chordata; class Aves; order Charadriiformes; family Alcidae; genus Alca; species Alca torda. The sequence continues at coordinate 28,744,798 of CM018081.1, read as the reverse complement.
GCAAATTGCAAAACTACAGGCAAAGGAATGAAATTAAGTCCCTTATCATTGCTAAGTCATCGGAAACTAATATTACATCTACTGGGCATTTTTTTCCTGAACCGTCCCCACTTCAAGATCCTAACTTAGTGATTTTTTCTGCAGCTCTTTACATTCTATTATTTATAAGAAACAATATTCAGCCCTCCCTTGACAGTATTTGCAGGGCTGCAGAAAGCAGTGCGGCAGAAAGGTGGTAGAACAATTTTGGTTATGTTTCCATAGCTACCTAGCTGCTAAATGTGGTTTATTCCATTTTAAAGTCAACCAACACACGCACACGCGCACACATACGTCCCCTCTCACACGCAGGCACTCACAAATCACCAAATGAAGCATATTCAGGCTAATCCCTGGTCTGCCTATTCCAGCCTAATGTTCCTGCGATTTGTATATTTAAAGGGGTACTTGCTGCATAAATAAATGGCAGGGCAGCGCTCTCGCTGGGTACGGCAGGATGATAAACATATTGTTTCTTTCTCGCTCTCCTCTCCGACGTGTGTGTTCCAGTCGGTCCCTGTAATATTATTATGGATATTTTTACCCATCCGTTGTGCGCGAAGGACGTTGGAGGTGGGATGGTGTCCTCTCGTGGCAAACAGCATCTTTGCAGCCGCCGAGCACCCGCGCTAATGGGCACCCATGGAAAGGGGAGGGGAAAAGGGGTGCCCTAGAACCACACGGGCATTTTAGGGGTGACCCTCTTTGGCTGGAGCATCCTGCTGCTGCGCCCACACGCGAAGCCAGCTTGGCAGCCCCCGTCGCCCTGACACGTGCAGAGGGAGAAACACACTCCGTGCTTGCTGTGTGCCCCGTTCGGCGTGGCGGACTGGAGGCCACTGGTTGCGTGCAGCTTTCCCAGCCCGTCGCTGATTTAAGGAAGGCGAAAGAGGGGGAAAATGAGGTGTGGGGACGGGACCGAGGAGAGTTTGCCCCCGGAAGGCATGCATGTTTAGAGAGCTGTGTTTGGTCAGAGGGCATCCCAGCCCTCGGCAGTGATGGGCAGCGGTGCTGATTTCCACCCGTTGGAGGGAAGGGGTGAGGAGGCAACGTCCATCCCTGTCGGAGCTGAGCCGCCTGTGCAAATTCTCCCCAGCCCTGCCGAGGAAGGAGGACCCGCAGCTTGGGCATGTCTGATCGCTCCGGAGAGACTTTGCCGGCTGACGCCAGCCATGCTGCAGAATACGTGGGGCTTAACCCTCTCACAGCCACGCAGCATTCTTCTCACAGCCTTGGCATCACTCCCTCCCAGCTACGCGTCCCCCGGTGCCTCACTGGTGGAGCTCCTCTCTGTCCCTGCCAACTGGGAAAGGTAAAAGCTGAAACCAGCACAAGAAACAGAGACAGGGATGACAGGTAGAGAACGTAATAGGAGAAAAGAGAAAGAAAATAAGGGAAGGGTAAAGACGTACCCAGCAGGAATTTCCTGCCTTAAGGATTATCTGAATGTAAATAAAACATACCTGAGGAGGGTAAATAGGATGTAAATATGTATACAAGGAGGGTCACATTTAGCTCTTGTCCATCCACCCTGGGCTGAGCATCCAGCCCCCATTGCCTCCTACGCCTCTGCCGTGTTAGCCCTCTGTCACACCATGACTCCTGCAGACGGCAGGTGACACGTGGCCTCAGGGGTGGTGTGTGTCCCTGGCACACGGCACGGAGGGGGGTCAGTGGGTGTTAGAGCAGCTCTGGCTTTTTCTGGGCGATGGCGTGGTCAGTGGGATTCATCCCTCTGCTCTGTGCCATGCCAGCCCCTCTTGGGGTATGCTCTGCAGTACATCTGTGCCAGAGCTCTCCCTGGACACATCACCCTGCAATTAGGCTCTGTGGCATCATCCAGTCAGCAATATTTTCTGTCCCCTGGTACCTCTTTACTCCCTGTTACTGTAGGCAGTGTGATCCTGGTGATGGGACCTTCCCCTCCCAAGCAGCAGTCCTGTTCAGGTACATGAAGTCACTTCTAGATCTCAACAAAACTGGCTTTTTGCAATGCCAGGGATAGGGAAGTCTCTCCTGAAGTGGAGCATTTTTGTCACAATATTTTTTTTTCTGCCCAGAAAAAAACCAGAAGAGTGAAAAATGCTGCTGAAAACCATGTTTTATTAGCATTTGTAACCAGGTGCAAAACAAATAAATCATCATTGTAAAGCAAAAAAAACCCTCTGACCGTCCCTCACCTGCTCGTGCTTCTTGTTGTTTTGCAGATTCCCTCTGCTCCAGAATGTTGCCTGGGGTCTGCCAAGGTGCCAGGCACGGTTAGTCGCAAACTCATCCTTCTGGGCCGCCTACGCTGAATGAAGAAGTTGGACTGGCGGAGAGCAACCAGATGCCTTCAGGTGGGTCGCTGGGATTCAGCTCAGCTTGGCACGGATGTGCCAGTATGGGAGCAGCGCGGCTGTATGTTCATAGAGCTCGCATCTGCGATAACCTGGCTGTATGTTCATGGAGCTCGCATCTGGAATAACCTGGTTAAAAGCTCAGGAAGGTTTTATTGTCCCAGCTCTCTTCCTTCCCAGGCACAGACCCTGCTCTTTTACCAGACCCAAGCTGCCTTTTGCACCAGCACCGTGGTTCTCCCTGGCTTTGTGGGGAAGATGCTCCCACCTTTATTTGTGAGCCCTTTCCAGAGGAATATGTGGTTAATGATGCTCAGTCCAGGGCCAGCCCATTCTGCCATGTGAAATTGGATCCCTTTTGCTTCCCAAGGTTGCTCCAGCCTTCAGTGGCTGCAGTACCAGCCACCCTTCACTCCAGCTGTCCTCCAACAGTCGCACCCTTCCACAGGCCTGGTTTTCTACCTCTAATTGCCATATTTTTTTCGCACCTTTCTATGCCAGGAGAGCGCAGAACCACAGGGCTGGTTTGGGCCAGGCTGGTGACTGTGGGCATGAGCTGCTCGCACGCTCGTTGCCCAGGTCTTGGTTGTGCAACAGTGTACACGTGACAATGAAAACCTGAAACCTTATAAATAAGCACAGTCAGCACAGCCACGGCAGTCCATAACTATGTTATTTTCCTCCATGATGTGAGATCCAGTAGTGGGCCAAGAGACACCGTCATTAATAGGGGTGTCCAGTTTGTGACCAAGGTGTGAACACACTCATCGTTGACTTGCCTCGGCAATAAGAGATGTTTGTCTTTGTTGTTTTCCGCTGGACCAGGAGGGGCCGGCGATAAATCGATTCCCTATGGCCACGCTGCTCTCCTGTGCCATCATGATGTGTGATTAGAAGCAATAGCGATAATCATCATGTCACTGGTTGCAAGGCAGGCTTTGCTGTCTTTGTGTTGGCACTCTTTCACCTCCAGCCCCCCAGTAGGCAGGTCCTGGAGGCTGGGGTGTTTCGCTGGCTCTGCAGTGACAGGTAATAATCTGAAGGCTACAATATCACCCAGGGATTGCACTCCAGGCCCATCTCCAGCAAGAAGCAGGTAGCAGAGACATGTTTCTTCCTGCCTTTTCTGCCCCTTCAGCCATCGGCATTGGGCAGGGGACTCGTGGGACCTGGCAGGACCCAGCTTTGGCTTTCCCGCTGTGGGAAAGGGGCAGGTCCCCTTCCCATTGTCCTGGGAAATGGCAGAGTTGATAGAGGAAGCTGCGAAGACAAACATTTATCCAGCCCTCTTCTCTGGATTAAGGGAGGCTTTTTTTTGTTTTTTGTTTTTATTTCATTTTTTAATCAGTTCAATGTTTTACAGCTCAAATTCAAATAGGAGCTTAAGAGCTTAAACAATGAAACATAAGGATGCGTTGGCATGGATGGACCATCTTTCCTCTCCCTGCCTGCTGGGCTCTCGGGAGAGGAAAAATATCTGTGCTTCACCATCACAAGCTAATCACTGGCTTGCTGGGGAGGGCAGACACGCGGGCAGACCCTCCACCAGTCCATCAGAGCTCATCCTAAGGGATTCATGCCGTCTTTCACCCGCTGACCCCATCTGCCCATGGTTTCTCCCTCTCCCCCGATGCCTGTGGCTTTGTGGGTGCTGGATGCTGGGGGTGCCCAGGGCTTTTTGGGAGGTTGCTACTGCTTGGAGATGGGGGACAATAGGAGGCAGGGTTCAGGCTCTCCTGAAAACGCATCTGTGCGGGGCGAGGCGGCATGGGGGTCTCCGAAGAGCCCCCCCAGGCGCTGCCATTCCCAACCTCGTTCCAGATGGATGGCACTGCCTGAAAATAATTGCAGGTAGCTGCCCAGCGCTCAGGGAAGCTTGTTGCTATTCAGCATCAGTGGTCAGCCGCTGTCTGCTCCTTCGCTTGGGCGCCTCTGAATCCCAATGAAGCCTCGCCGTCCCCCGCCTCCGGCTTGGCCTCCCTTGTTCAGTGTCCTCCACTCCTGGCTGCCTCTTGCCCTCCTCTGCTGGCCCCAGCAGCTGTCCCTCGCTTCCTCTCTCTCTCTGCACGCCCAGCCCGTATCACGGAGCAACTTTCCAAAGCAAGAACTTCACCTCCCACCTCATAGTTACTGTGAGAAGCAGCAGTTGTCCCAGAAGCCAAAGGAAGAGACAGATCACACCAGAAAAGGTGGGGTTTTCTGCCCACCAGGATGTGTCCTATGGAAACACAACTGCCCCCAGGTTATTGTGTTATGGGGGCAGAGAACAGAGTGTGTCTACAGCCTGGATGAAGAAAAAAAAAAAAAAGGGCAGAAGAAAGGATGCTGCTCCATTTGGGGAAGGGAGACTCCTCCCAGGCTTCTGGACCAGATTCCCAGCTGGTGTAAATAAAAAAGCGCTAGACTGGTTTACTCTAGCTGCAGCTGCTGTAAAATACTTTTTCCAAAGCATTTTCCAAAGCATTTTCCTGCCTGGGTTTTCTACCTTCCTCCAACTTAAAATGTCATCGCTAAAATCCAGACATGCAGCCTGCCCCACCGCGTCCCTCGCAGCCTGCTCAGGGAGCAGCAGCCAGCAGGATGGGTGAGAAACGTCAGACCCGGGACGAATTCAGAGACAGAAATCATAGAATCACAGAATGGTTTGGGTTGGAAGGGACCTTAAAGACCATCCAGTCCCACCCCCCTGCCCTGGGCAGGGACACCTCCCACCAGACCAGGTTGCTCCAAGCCCTGTCCAACCTGGCCTTGAACACCTCCAGGGATAGGGCAGCCACAGCTTCTCTGGGCAACCTGCGCCAGGGGCTCACCACCCTCAGAGTGAAAAATTTCTTCCCGATTTCTCATCTAAATCTCCCCTCTTCCAGTTTGAAGCCATTCCCCCTTCTGCTATCACTACATGCCCTTGTAAAAAGCCCTTCCAGTCTTCTTGTAGGAGCCCTTCAGATACTGGAAAGCTGCTCTAAGGTCTCCCCAGAGCCTTCTCTTCTCCAGGCTGAACCCCCCCAGCTCTCTCCGCCTGTCCTCACAGCAGAGGGGCTCCAGCCCTCCCAGCATCTCTGGGGCCTCCTCTGGCCCTGCTCCAACAGCTCCGTGTCCTTCTGCTGTTAGTGCCCCAGAGCTGGAGGCAGCGCTGCAGGGGGGTCTCCCCAGAGTGGAGCAGAGGGGCAGAATCCCCCCCCTTCACCCTGCTGCCCACGCTGCTGGGGATGCAGCCCAAATGCTGCACTACTCTTCCTGTGAATAAGGCCAACCAGTTGCCTTGGCCAGCACTCCCACTACAACTCCTCCAGAGCAGGCAGCAAGCGTCCCTCAAAGGCACGGGGCTGCTGGACCCGACAGCTGGTGGATGTGCCAGACCTAGCTGGAAGGAGGAACATCATCTTAGATGGCTCTACAGCTAAGCCCTCGGTGCCACAGTGCAGCGCTGAGGTGGGGACAGCCACACCAGCTGTAGGGCACGGGCCTGGGCTGAAGGGTTGTCCTCAAACACCTCCGTTACTGCCCAGTAGGTGAGCTTGTGTTTAAAGATGTCTTCCCCAAAGTTAGCCACTGGTGCCCGTTTCACTCTGAATGACAAACACTTAAGGTTCACCTGCTTTCTTTAATCTCCTCCAGCTCGTATTCATCATCTGACCCATGCATTGTATTAATTACATCCCTTTTATTCTTGTCCATGCCAACACAGGAGTATCATTATTGCTATTGCTTTCTCTTCTCATTATTTGTATGCTCTCAGTCACCAGCCCCTAATATTCTGTACCACAAGAGTACACTTTCCTGATCACCTTCCTTCATTAAGAAAACTTAATTTTAGTGCTGACGGGAAATGAATTGGATTAGAGAAAACAAACCACCCTAAAACAACCATAAGGTTTCTTGTTGGATTAAATATTAAAATTAATAATCCAGTGCTGCATTCAGCCCTGTATTTATATTAATATTTAATTCAATAAAAGCCCATGTTTTAGAACATTTTCCCATTTGTTTAAAGCTACGGATGCAATTGCAATTTCTGCATAAAGTCGAACAATACGTAGCTAACTGTTTTATGGTAATGAGGAGGAATGGCAGCTCAAAAATCCTCTACCTGGCAGGAAGGGGAGGTTTTAGCAGGGGGAAAGGGAGCGGATGGCAAGGCTGCGGAGGAATGCAAATCCTGCTTACTGGAGGAAAGCTTGACAGCTAGGAAAGGGGCTGTAGGCTCTAAGACGACAGTGAGTGCTCTACGTGTGGCAACTTCTTGGCTTTGAAATGCCCCTGTTGTATAGGGTTGTATCCCTGTAGTATTGGAGAGGTTGACAGTGTTTGCCCCTGGGAAGGATGGGACTGCCAGCGGAGATCCAGGTCCTGGGCTGGAGGTGTATCCTCCAGGGACACATCTGGAGGCCTTGCAGGTTCACCACTGCTCATGTTTGGGATGTTTTCTCTAGCAGAAAAAGTGGTCCGGTGGTGGTGTTGCTACACAAAGTCTGAGATTTAGATGTGAGCTGGGACCAGACAAGGATATGGGGGTCTGGTGTGAGGCTGGACCCAGGCTGAGCTCTCGCCCCCGGCTCCTGTCGGGAGTACCAGGCAAGATGTGCTACATAACGAGCTTTACTTCATTGTCTTCTCCAGTGCTGAATCAAGTCTGGCTGAAGTAGAGCTCAACCACTGCTGTAGTCCTGGGGTTCAGCCCCAGCATCCCAACAGCAAGGAGAACTGAGTCTGGGAGCAGAATCCATTGCCCAGGAGGTTTCATGTTTCAGTGCTGAAAATCAGCTGGGAAGGACTTTAAAAGTCCTACTCAGTTGTTGTCATTTTCCAAGGGATGGAAAAGGGATGTTCTCATTTCCCAAGAGTGGACAGAGCCCCTTGCAGAGGCTGGTGCTGGGCTTTTACCCACTGGGAGATATTACAAAAGCCCTTCCCTTTCCTAGGAGAGCTGTGATCTTGAAAGCCAGAACAATTACATTGTCTGATGTCACATGGAGGAAGTGGAGCACGTAGCAGTGATCAGTAAAACTTAAATGCTTTGGAGGTGGAGTTAGAAGCGAGTTTTCTGAAGTTTGGATACATACTCAAACTTCCTTGAACCTTTTGGGGCCTAATTAAATTTGAGGGGATTTATAAAAAACCTGCATGGAAGATAATACTCTCTTCTATTAAGAAACTGCTTAATAAAACAGATTATGTGTAAAATAGAAATATGGGCCTTGCGAAGGAGGAGTGAAAAGGCACTAATGAACAGTGTCTGAGTGTTAATGAATTGTATTAGCATGCCATTACCTGCAAATATTATAAATAGACCAACCAGTTTTAGGTTCCCTTTTCTCCAAAGAATCTTGCATGATTTCTGAAGGTGGCTTGATGCAGTTAGTCCTATTTTGTCCAAGGGGAAACTGAAGGGGAAGCGCATCATTTGCATTCATCCCTCAAGCCTGTAGTGGAGGTGGAGATGAGAACATTGGGTTTTTATTTTTATATGGTGTGCTTTGGCCTTTGGGCATTCAAAACCCACCAGGCACCATCCTGACCTCTGCATGGAACACCTTTTCCATCTACCCAGAGATAGGGTTGAGAAACTCACAGCTCCAACAAGTACCTCCCTACCTGGATCCTGAGTGTTTTGTTTCTCTCTGGACCTCGTGTGGACATTGCCACCTGGGTCTGCTCCAGGAAATATCCTGCGTGGGTGATGGGGATGGGTCCTGGGGGCACTTGGCAGGCGGTGAGTACCAGGGCTTTGCCCACATCAGAGCATGTCCCTTCTGCGTGGCTGGTGGATGTGTCCCACCAGCTGGGTACCCTTGGTTAGGGGACCAGAGCTCTCTTTCCTGTGGTGTCTATGGTTTGTTGATCCCTGTTTTAAAAGATAGTGAAGCATCTCCCTCCTCCATCATCGCGTCATCCTCAGCCTGTTCAGTGAAAGCCAGGAGTGATTTAATTTTTGTTTTCTTGCTCTTTTGAGCTCTGCTGGGAGCTGGCATTGACATCCATGATTGAGAAGGATCCCGCTTATAGCCGGATAGGACTAGGAAAGATGGGCTGGTTTAATGGTAGTATCAGTAAATATGTGTTCACGGATGTCTTTGTCACCTCAGGCTGTTGCTGTGGAGCAGGGGATTACCGCGTTTCATTCGGGCTCAGCCTACAGAGGCTGACTTTGGGGAGGAAGGTGTAAAAAAGAGACAAAACACTGGCGTGCCGGGGAAGGGCGAGCAGAGCTCGGAGGCTATGCCGGTTCACAGAGGAGCACTCCTTCCTTGTTATTATTTACAGCAAAACTCCCTGTTGCAGTGATGGACATGTTCAATAATATTCCAGATAAAGAAGCTGGGAGGATGCGTTACTAATAATTGTGAAGGATGTCAAGAAGGAAGAACTAATGTGTTTACACATATGGGCTGGGATTCCTCTCACCTCACCAGTCATGTAAAAATTAGGTGCATGCTCATTTTAGCTCTCTCTGTAGTCCATGCAGAAGCAAGTTTCTTCCAGAAGGCAATTTGTCCTGTCCCAAAGGGGTGTCCATGATGGACAGGTTCAGTAGTTCTCTGGAGGTTTCTCGTCCTGTTGACAATAGTGAGAATATAGACAACTTTTAGCCTAAATACGTGACTTTTAGTTGGTGCCGTTAGCAGAGACAAGCCCTCTTCCTTCCTGGAAAAAGCACAAATAACTGTAATTTCGCAAAATTTCTGACAGTGAGTCTTCATTTTTTAAACAGCCCTAGCTGTCAGGAAGAGCTGATACATTTGAAGACGATGGGTGGTGGTTGTGAAAGTGGAGTGAAGAAGTGGTGTGTAACTGCTGCTTTCCAGCTGACAATGTGATTGCATTTTCTGACGTCCCTCCTTGGCTTCAGCATCGATGTCCAGACCTTTGGTGCCCACCAGGAGTTGCCCTGCCCAGTGTTGCAGGCCTAGGGGAGCGCGTATCCTTCCTTCCATTTGTGAGAAAGAGCTGTAGTCTTACTAAAAGCCACGGGGACTTTGTCTCCTACATCCCCATATAATGTAGGCATATAGATTCACGAGCCACGTATGGGTGGGTTGAAAAACGTAGCTATCGCACCACCAAAGTGGAGGGCAAGTTATCCTGCATAAGGTTGGAGTAGAAAATAGGATATATATTCCTAATTTCTAGGATATATTTATAGAATCATAGAATCACAGAAGGGTTTGGGTTGAATGGGACCTTAAAGCCCACCCAGTGCCACCCCCTGCCCTGGGCAGGGACACCTCCCACCAGACCAGGTTGCTCCAAGCCCCGTCCAACCTGGCCTTGAACACCTCCAGGGATGGGGCAGCCACAGCTTCTCTGGGCAACCTGCGCCAGGGGCTCACCACCCTCACAGCAAAGAATTGCTTCCTCAGATCTCATCTCAATCTCCCCTCTCTCGGTGTAAAACCATTCCCCCTCGTCCCTCCCCATCCTTCCTGTTGGTCCCCTTTAGGGACTGGAAGGGGCTCTAAGGTCTCCTCAGAACCTTCTCTTCTCCAGGCTGAATCCCCCCAGCTCTCTCAGCCTGTCCTCACAGCAAAGGTGCTCCAGCCCTCTGATCATCTTCATGGCCCTCCACTGGCCCCACTCCCACTCCAACAGGTCTATGTCCTTCTTGTGTTGAGGACTCCAGAGCTGGACACAGTACTCCAGGTGGGGTCTCCCCCGAGCAGAGTAGAGGGGCAGAATCACTTCCCTCGCCCTGCTGGTTGGCTTTCTGAGCTGCAAGTGCACATTGCCTGCTCATGTTGAGCTTCTCGTCCACTAACACCTCCAAGTCCTTCTCCTCAGGGCTGCTCTCAAGCCATTCTCCGCCCAACCTGTATTTGTGCCTGGGATTGCCATGACCCAGGTGCAGGACCTTGCACTTGGCCTGTTTGAACTTCATGAGGTTCTTACAGGCCCACCTCTCCAACCTGTCCAGGTCCCTTTGGATGGCATCCCTTCCCTCCAGCGTGTCGACTGCGCCACACAGCTTGGTGTCGTCATTTCTAGGATATTTCTAGGATATATTTTCCTATTTTCTCTGTCCATTTTCCTGATCAGTTCCTGCTACTTTGCACCACTGACTGTCTTGTTTTCCTTCTTTTTTGGAGGACTGTGAATGTGTTTTACATCTGCTCTGGAGGCACCTGGATTAACAGCAGCTGGAGGTGGGTGGGATGCAGGAGCAGGCATGGAGTCAGGCTGGACTCATGCTCTGCTCCCACCATGGTGCTCCTGCTTGGCTGGGCCAGGCTGAAAGCATCGCTTCATTGGGAGGTGCATCTTCTTCCAGGTTGGGGATCCCAGGACACCCTTGCAGAAGAGAGGCTCTCAGTTGGCTATCTTGCTATTTTTCCCCTCTATTTGTGAGCAGATGAGGGGGAAAAAGAGGCAAAGATTACAATATTTTGCCTTCTTTTACTGCTGGAAGCAAGGATGAGCGCTCTATTTTACCAGACGTGTCTCTGCAGGCTCCTGGCAGCTTGTCCATGGACCGCAGTTCGTGATGGCTGTCCTGGGGAGCGGGAGGGCTGTGACTCTACGTGCTGGGGGGAAAAGGCTCATCTTCCCTTTTTTATTTCATATACGGCTTTGGAAAGTGTCCCCTCTAATCATAGCCCTCGCCCTGCTCCCAGGCATTGCTGCAAGGGCTGCCAGCAAAGCTGAGATCCTTGCAAGGAGCCGAAGGCGGGGTGAGCTGAGGTGCTTGGGGCTCCGTAGCTCTCTCGGCTCATCTTACCTAAGAACCCTAACTTCTGAGAGCTGATCTCCTGTGCCAGGGCACGCAGACACCTGCGTACGGACACCCCTAGTTGCACCATCATGGAGAGGTCGCCTGTCCCCAAGTGAGTACCAGCCTGGGCAGCGGTGCTTGTGTTTCACCTGCTGCTATGCAGGGACAGCATCCGTATCTTAAAACACCATAAAGTCCTAAAAAACCCCTCTGATTTCGAGCATGCATCTTCCTCCCTCCTGCAGAGAGAGATGTGGCAGAACTGCAAATGTCCAAGCCTACCAGGATTTCGCTGTGCGTTCAGCAGCCCTGCATAGGTTTGTTGGTTTTTTTTCCCCACCTTAGGGGTTTAGACTGCGCAGCAAGTCCAGTAATGAACTGTTACTCTGGAAAATAAGACTTTCATTAGGTTAGGATTCTGCCAGGGTATTTGCGTTCCTTTATAATGAACCATGATATTGTGCAAAGCCCCGGCATGGAGCTGCGCGCTGCTTATCTCGCTGCTATCATTTACCCACTTATCAGGAGCAGATCCCCTCGCCTCCACTGGGTGCTACGGCTGGAGGAAGGGAGGGGAGCGGTGCGGGGCTGCGACAAGGTTTCCATCTCACTGAGAATCTTTTTTTGGGGTTTCAATCCAAGCACGGGTCAAACACTGGTTTTAACTGTTGATCGTAACCCTGGCTTCTCCTTACCGATGTCTTCTAAACAAATGCTGATATTTTGTATCTTTTTTAAGGTGTTCATTATTCATCACTAGCAGGTACTGAAATTGCAATGCGTGTCTCTTCTGGTGTGAAAACATTAATAACTGTTTCAGCTAAGCACGGAAAGATCATTTATTTTACAAATACGCAGAAAATTCAGGCCAGCTGGGATTAAAGCACAGCGTTTCTTTGTAGGTGAGGGGTTTGACCATGAGAAAGAATTAGTTTTATGCAGGTTCTGTGCTTTCACAAGCAGATGCAGCTGAGCTGCTCACCCTCCAGCCGCAACCTGAAGCCGCGGGGCTGGCAGAGAGCAACACCTTTAGATAAGTAAGGCACAAGCCTGGGGGCTGGGGGCTATTTCTCTCCTATCTGAGGGTCTCAATCACAGTCCGCAGTGGGGTGACACTTCCTGCGTCTCCCCTTCTCCTGCGCACCTCAGGCTGGGGCAGGTCAGATCCTGCTGTGCCGGGGGGCTCAGGACCGTGGTGCTGCCTCCCCCATCCCTCTGCCAGCCTTGGGATGCTCTCCGCGCACCTCACCTCCATCAAGGACAAGGAGCAGTAAATCCCAGCAGCCTCCTAAAAAACATTTTAATTAAAAAAACCCTGACATAACGGGAGCTTTAAAGGACATGAAAGAAAACAGCTGTGGAGCTCCCCTCTGCCCTCCCCCCTCCGCCATTGCCTCCCTTCCTTCCACAGTGCTCTTCAGAGCAATTTTCATTTAAAGCTTTTTTGATTTCATCAGCTCAGAGCTGGGGGGGTGTGCACAGGTCTTTTTTGGCAGCCTGGCAGGGACGTTGTTTGGCTGGGAGCAGCGACCATCCCTCGGCGCCAGCCCGGTAGCTGGGGGGGGACAGGAGGAGAAGGGCCTGAAGGTCCTTTGCTGTCTGAACCGGCTCAGATAAGTTTGGGGCTACAGCCCAGACCAGTGGCAGTTGGCACCACAGAGAGGTATCCTGGTGGACAGCTAGAGATGTGACATGACAGGTCCTGCAGGGCAGGGGGGTCTCTTTTGGAGATGTCCCACTCATCCAAACTGAACTCAAGATGGTTGTCCTTGGCTGGTCCATCCAATCTCGGGCCAATTTCTGATGTATCGAAGCCTGGTTTTGCTGTTAGCTGGAGGGCTCCCTGAGCTGGCGGTCCTCGTCTGGCACTGCTGGCAAAAGAGCCACCAAACCACAGAGGCTGTGGTGGATCTGCCTACCTTGGTACAGAAACGCACTGCGTCGGCAGAAGGTGCCGCCATGGCTGCTCCATCAAGGCTGAGCTGCTGAAGGGTGCAATCTGTGGCAAGTGACCTTTTTTTACCCTCTTCTACCTAAAATACATTTCGTGAGACCAGCACTCACAGCATCAATCCAGAGCTGGGGGATGTCCAACCATCTCACCTTTCCAGGGATCAGCACATCCGAAGGTATCCCCAGGACCACCGAGTTCGGCTGGACTCAGCCAAAGGCGTTTCCAATCTGCCTTGCTAATACTAACACATGTTTTGAGGTAAGACGTGATGTGGGATTAGCAATTAAAGTGGATGGACTGATTTTTTTTCCTTAGGAAATCCGATGAGGAGGAGCCCTACATCTCCAGCGTCTCCGGCTTAAAATCAGCAGGCAAGCCAAGCCTGTGGAAATGAGAGCAGGGCCAAACTGCTTCCACTGGGACTGTTCACACTTTGCATTTTGCAAATGTAAAGTCCTCGCCGGTTCAGGGCTTCCAATTAGAGCCGGACAAATGAAAAACTTCTCAGTTCGCTGCCCAATCCTCCACCAAAAAAAAAAAAAAAATCAAATAAGAAATGGTTTGGATCAATGCAAAGTACAGACCCTTTGATTTATTTTTTTTTCCCCTACCAAAATAAACCCTTCTCCTCCCCACTCCGATTAATTTTAGATCAAATGAAATGTTTTATTCAATTGCAGACTGAAATGTCATTTCAGAACGTTAACTAGAATAATATTCCTTTTCAAAAAGTGGCAGAGCAAAAAAAAAAAGTTCAACTTTTAAAACTTTTTTTTCTCCCCGCACGCATGTAGGAACAAATTTGTTTTTTGATGAAAAAACCCCCACGCGTTTCTGGTGAACCTTTTTGGTGAGCAGCCTGTGGCAGTGTAAGCCCCCAGGAGAAGCGGGGAGACCCAGCCTGGGGGGGCCCGACGTGGGCAGAGCTGTGCAGCACAGGTTGGCCAAAATCATCTTCATTCCCCAAGAGCTTCCTCCTGCTTCTCTGCTGACTGCTCTTTAATCAACTATTTAAAACCCGGCTCGGAGACTTTCATCACTTCCCAAATCCCTAGGACTTAAAAAAAAAATAACTTCAATAAAACAGGAGAAGACACCGCATCGGTGGCCGGTGACTGGTCTGAGCCTGATCCATTGAAGTGGTCTGTGATGCTCCTGCACGGGGAGGTGGGTCTGGGGCAGGAGGACGAGGGAGGGGTTGGGGGAATGGGAAATGAATTGATTTTCCCAGATTCATGAGTCCAGGCTGCCATTTTCAGCGTGGCTACAGCGTGCATCACAGGCAGATCTGGAGGCAGGGCTCCAAAGGGATTAGTAAAGATTTATTTTTCTTTTTCTGGAGTGAGATGAAAGGGGGGAGGGGGAGGGACAGACGAGCGAGGAGTCCTACAGAAAGGAACTCATTATTTTTTATCTTTTCCAATGACCTTGTTTGTTTTATTCCTGCTTGAAAGCAGTTTCTTTCCTTGTGAAAGTTTGGAGATATCTGGAGACTGGGGCCAGTGGGAAAGTGAAAAAAGGGGAAAAAAAAAAGGACCTGGGTGAAGAGCAGAGCAGAGCCATCTTCTGTGTGACTCCCCTGGTCCTTACCACAATCGTACCTGCACATCTCCTAAAGGAATTGCTTCGGAGCCATTACGAGAGGGCTTTTGTTTTATTTTTTTCCCTCCTCTCTAATTCAGTGGGCTTTGATTCAGGCTGGGAAGCAACGAAAGCTCACTAACACACATCTGCTTCCCTTCTCAGCCTGCATGGGCAGTGTGAAAGGGGGAGGTTGCCACTGGGGATTCATGTTGGTCAGGGGTGAAGTTTGCCGTGCAGCACCCCATTAATTTAACCCTGGCTTTTTTTTTCCTTTGGCACACTGTTTTCCAATTAGTCTTTGGGCTGGGAGTGTGTGGGCTGTGGAAGAAGGCAGCTGCATCATGGAGGTGACCATCTGGGAGCTGCGAGGTCCAAGGGACCACCTGTAGACATTGTGAGTTACCCAAACCCAAGGGTCAGCTCTGCCCAGACTGATGCTGCCTTTGCAGGGTGAGAAGAGCTCCCCAAACCCCCGTGACGGGCAACCCATTACCTCCATAACCCCCTGTGGTCCCCATCACCTCCATAGTCCCTGGGCCAGGAAGGTGCACGTGTCCATGGCCACCTTTGCCAGCGGGTCTGCAGCTGAGCTTTGCCCTCGAATTGCGAAGACACAACGGCACATTCTTCCGCGCTGTCTCCATAGCCCCGTTAACAGCCTCTTCCTTTGCATTAAATTGGTGGCATTTAACCTCTAACCCCTCGTGTTAAAAAATAAAATCTAACCAGCATGTCTCCCCAGGGTGCAAGGACAGCCATTAACCTGGAAGAAAGCCCTCTCATCAACAGGCGGGGTGGCCAATTTTAGAGAAAACCCAACCCTTGCTTTCAACTGGCGGCTCGGGTCCATCTTCTCGTGGTTACTCATAAATACTTATGAAAATGTTTCAAGTGCTCAATTTGCATAGCTATAAAGTCTCATAAATAATTCTAGGTACTGGTACTTAATTATGTGACCTATATTGTGGAGGCATTTGTACATCATTTGTGGAGATCAGAGTCCTTTGAATGAATACCAGGGTATTTAGTGGCCATTGAGCTGCTGTCAGAGCAGCTGTAGAGAAGAAAGAGATGGGGATCCAGCCCAAATGCCTACCTGCAGCTTCTTAGCAATACTAGCACTAATCAAGGGTAGTTTAACTTAAATACATCTCTTATGCCTGCTATTGGGCGATGCATTTTGACTACCAGGAGTCCCAGAGCAGCCCGTTTAGGAATAGGGGGATATTTCGCAGTAGGGTTGAGGCACGTGGTGGCCCTTGGTATGTGCAGAAGACTCCGCTCTGCGAATGGGAGGACCCTCTTGAGGATGCCAGCCCTTACCCAGTGCAAACGCCAGCCAGCCGTGCATGGGAAAACTCCAGCTAAACTGAGGGGTTTCAGGCTGGCTCTGATAAGCATTGAATTCATAGTCCTCAGATTTCAAAGGGAATAAAAAAAAAAAAATTCCTTTTTTTTTTTTTTTAAACCCACCACGCTACCGAGTTGTACCTAAAGCCCACTGGAGAGAAGAGGAGGGAGTAGAGGCTGTGCGAGGGGGAGCACAGGGAGAGAAAAGAGAATGAAATGAAAAGGTCTTTGTAGTAACTGTGCTTTGGCGAGAGCCTGCCCGGCTGCCGGCTGGGGTCCTGTCTGAGACCCCTCCTGGGCTGCCTCCTCCTCCAGGGAGTGCCGGGGAATAATCCCAACCCCTGCCCCCAGCTGCACCGGCTTTTAAACAAATTTTTTCTTTCAAGGAGAAAACGCTGCCAAGGAGTTGCCCTGTAGAAGGTGGTCCCAGCCATCGCCCTGGCAGGTTTTACCCTTCCTGAGGGCGGCGAGCAGCTGATGCAGGCAGACCCCTGCCCACGGCATCCGCGGTCCTTCATGCAGGCAGAGCCCTACCCATGGCATCCCCGGTCCTTGATGCAGGCAGAGCCCTGCCTGCGGCATCCCCGGTCCCCTCCCAGGGGGCTGCTCGCTGCCAGCATCCACCATCACAAGCCGTGTCTGTCTGCCAGCACGAGGCAGCGAGGGTATGATAAATAATTTATTCTCTGGCCAAGGCCCGGGGGTGGGGGGTGGTGGGTGGTAGGAGGAGAGACTGAGCTTTTAATTAAAATGATATCTCACAGATCAAATAAATATGAATAAGATGCCAAAAACAACTGTATAAATCCCAAACATTCTCTTGTGTTTTAATTATTTGTGTTGATAAAACAAGAGTGAAGGCATTTTACTCTGCTCGGAGGGCGAGGAGGCAAAAGGTTACGCTGGCATTTTTTGTGTTCTTTTCAAGTAACAAATGCTTCAGAAGCACAGATCTGACAAACTATAATTCATATCAGGAATTAAATTGGAATTTAGAGAACAATTGTTAATATTTCAAAGTAATTGTTTAAGAAATTATCATTTTGGTATCTGCCTCAAAAATAATTACCCACCACTAATTTTTCTTTTTCAAAGGCTGCTATTTGTTGGAATAGTGGAAAGATGAGGAGTTTTTGCTGTGGGCTATTTATGTAGTTCAAATGAAGAGATAAATAGGAAGGGACTTTCATGTTCCTAGGTAAATGAGTCTGACTAATGCACGGCTTCAAGCTCAAAAGTGGGCCTTGGATTTACTTGAAAACTCAGGGAATCTTTTTATGGATGGGATTTGCAAGTCACAGCAGGCAAGCGAAGCGTCAAAACCCCTTCATGATAATTAGAAACGTGGCCCCAGAGAAACCCCCCTGCCCCGTCATGGAGAAATGCTGGGGTACCGGCATGGAGGCTCTTCCCTGGGGTGGGCAACCCCGGATCACGCAGCCCCAGCCAGGGCATCTTTCCTTTGCCCATGTCAAAGGGGATAAGGCTGCGTATTTGCAGGTCATACGTGTGCTTTTCCTGCTGGTCTTTCCCACACGGCCAGTACAGCATCCCGGACAGCTGAAGGAGATGTGATGTTGTCCACTGCACAACCCTACAGCACAGCCCTCAGCATTTCGGGCGTGGAAGAGGAGGAGTATTCACAGAATCGCAGGATGGTGGGGGTTGGAAAGGACCTCTGGAGATCATCCAGTCCAACCCCCTGCCAGAGCAGGGTCAGCCAGAGCAGGTGGCACAGGAACGTGTCCAGGTGAGATTTGAATGTCTCCAGAGACGGAGACTCCACCACCTCTCTGGGCAGCCTGTGCCAGGGCTCTGCCACCCTCAAAGGAAAGTTTTTCCTCATGTTGAGATGGAACTTCCCATGTTCCAGCTTCTGCCCATTGCCCCTTGTCATAGAATCATAGAATCACAGAATGTGTTAGGTTGGAAGGGACCTTTAAAGGCCATCTAGTCCAACCCCCCTGCAGTAAGCAGGGACATCTTCTTGTCCTGCTGCTATTCCTACTTCTGCTCTTCGTCTAGGCCATCTGTAAGTTGGGACATCTGTGACCTCCTGGAAAGGGGACTGGGTACTTGAATATTTAGAGCATCATGGGGACAAAAATAGGGTAGAAGGGATCTTAAACAGAATCTTCTGCATCCCGCAACCCCAGGGTGGGGTTATCCAGACCCTGTAGCATCCTGCCCTGACCCTCTGCTGTGCTGCAGCTGCTGGAAAGCGTGTCCTCCTCCCTTTCCTCAAAGGATGGAGAGAAACTGCAGCTGTGATAGCACCCGGAGAGGTTCAGCACACAGCAGTTTCAAGGGATGGCTGTAGGTTTCTGTGTTCGGAGACGATATTGCAAAGGGAGACTGTCTCCATGAAAACACAGTTGTAAACGCAGAGGGAGAAACTCTTTTCTGTGTCTTGTTAAATTTTTCTGCAAAATTATTAATCTGTCTGTGTTAGGAATAATTCTCAAGTGCATTTTGAAATATCTCACTTCCCGACACACACTCTTTTTTTAACCAGCTAGTTTTTCTCTAAGCAACGCTGATGTTGATGGTAATTTTTAAAGTGTGCGGGGAGAAGCAGCATTTTTTTCACCAGGTCTTCCGGGAAGAGTCTCACCGCAAAAAACATTTTTTCATCTGAGCCGTCACCTCAGTGTCAGGATACCCTCTGGCTTCCCCAGGCACTCTCTGGGCCCCCACGTTGTCCTGTTGGCTGCTGGGATTTCTTGCCTGACGTTGGTCCCTGCACCCTCTGAAGGACCCATCCTGCCCATAAATCTGTCCAGCAACTTCATGGAGGGACAATCCTACAGCTTTTGGGTTGTTAATGTGCCTTCTACCCCCTTGATGCTAGACCTCCCTCTTCCCTTTGATCTCAAGGACTCCAGACTCTCCTGAAGACTGGTCTGGAGGCTAATGAGGAATACACTTGACCTTTGCAGACGCTGTGATTAAAGATTACCGGAGAATGTGGGGGAAGCAAAAAAAAAAAAAAAAACAACTCCTTTTGGCTTCATCCTCCCAGCTTGTTGTAAGTATCCCAATTACAAAGCAGATCACAGAGGCTGTGTTGGAAGACATTGGTGTCAGCAAATTAGCAGGCTGCAGCGGGAGCAGTAATTAAGGTGGCTTTGTGTGTGCCGGGGTCTGGGGCTGTCACTCCCGTTCGCGTCCTGCTTGGAGTCAGGGTCCTCCCCCCCCGCCTGCCTGGGGATGGGGAACCTGCTTGTGCCGCACATACCCTGATTTTTAAATAATTGCCACGTTTTAGGAATTAATTGCAGTGATTGCAGGGGAAGGACAGAACACAAGGCAAATGGTTCCTGCTGCTGCTGCAGCCCACAAAGGTGTCGGTAAAACACTGTCCATCTGAGGACGGGCAGGAAAAATCAGAGAGGAAAATGTTCCCTTTCCCCATGGAGAAGGGAGGATGATGGATTTATACCCTCCCGGGTCTCCTGCTCTTGCAAGGCAGCAAGTGGGTCCCTGGTGGCTCCTGCTACATGGGAGAGCTTGGAAAATGTGGGGAACGGACTGGCGGTTTGGTCAGGGAGTCATCTGCTGCTGGAGGAGCAGAGAGGTCCTCTGCTGCACCATGTATGCCACCCTGGCTTTCGGCGGATGAGGGAATAGGGTTCACAGCCCTTCCTTTGGGAAGTCAATTTGTAGCATAGATCTGTTCATAACAGACGTCTCTGCCCTAAAAATAGTAGGTTTTCCCCTACTATTAAGCCGATCACAGAATCATAGGGTTGCCTAGGTTGGAAGGGACCTTCCAGATCATCCAGTCCAACCATCAACCTCATATTGACAAAAAACATCACTAAACCGTATCCCTAAGCACCACGTCTGCCCATCTTTTAAATACCTCCAGGGATGGTGCCTCCACCACTTCCCTGGGCAGCCTGTTCCAATGCTTGTAACCCAAACCCTTTTGGTGAAGAAGCTTTTCCTAATATCCATCCTAAACCTCCCCTGGTGCAACCTGAGGCCGTCTCCTCTTGTCCCATTGCCTGTTCCTTGGGAGAAGAGACCGACCCCCCCCAGCTACACCCTCCGTTCAGGCAGTTGTAGGGAGCGAGAAGGTCTCCCCTCAGCCTCCTTTTCTCCAGGCTGAACACCCCCAGCTCCCTCAGCCGCTCCTCACAAGACATGTGCTCCAGACCCCTCACCAGCTCCGTTGCCCTTCTCTGGACATGCTCCAGCACCTCAATGTCTTTCTTTGAGTGAGGGGCCCAAAACTGGACACAGCACTTGAAGTGGGGCCTCACCACCTCAAGTAAGAATATTTTCCTATTCTTAATTTAAGCCAATACTACTTGTTCTGCATCAGTGTAGAGGCATTAAAAAAAAATACCTCCCTTTCCTGTTGTTTATCATCTCTAAATATCAGAGCTAACAACCCAGGTTTCCTTTGCTCTTTACAACCTGCCTCATAAATCATTCGCAGACTATTGGGATCGCTTCACAGCTCTTCCCTGCCGTCCCTGTCCAGGGGAATGGGCTGCAAATTTCCACGTGGATTAGATCTGAATTGGTTGTCTTAACCCAGAAGCTAAAGAAACAGCGATCCTTCCTCTCCTGCAACACATTTATTTCACAAAGGCTAAAAATTGTTTGTTTTTTTCTTCTCTGATACAGAACAATACATCTTTTTTGGGTGTTTTTTCTTTTTCTTTTTTTTTTTTTTGCTGTAAGGTTCATTATGGGAAGAACAAGGGAGGGAGAAGCCAGGCCCTCCCTGGGTAAATCTTGCTGCCCCGAATGCATCCACGTACTTGGGTACGGAGACTGGGGTGATTTTCTTGCCATTGCTCTAGGAGTAACCTGCCCACCCCACAGGGCAGGCCAAGGAGCTCCTCAGGGTTGTGAGGCAGGATTTAGCCACTCAAAGGTGACATCACTGTGTCACCAACCCCTTCCCTCTGGGAACACAGCACTTGGTAGAAACCCTCTTCGGCAGCAGCCAAGGGCTGGGTTCAGAAGCACTCCTGCTCTCTGAAGGATACTGGCAGGGTCAGTGGGGAAGATGCTAGGAGCAAGAGCAGATGCCCAAGTAACTTTTCACACTGATTTTCCAGCAACCCAAATAGTCCATGAAACGTGACTCCTGCCTGCCCTACCTAGGAGCATGCCTTAGCATAACGACATAACCTTTGGTCTGAAGGTCTCGTCTTCCCCTTTTTATTCCTTAAAGCTTTTATAATAAACAAACTAATTTAATCTGTGTTGTGCTAGACCCAGAAATGACCCGACAAATCCATGAGCATCAAGAGCATCTTCAGGAGTTTGAGTAGAATAGTCATAAAATCATAGAATCGTCTCAGTTGGAAGGGACCTTCCAGATCATTGAATCCAACCATCAACCTCACACTGACAAAAACCACCACCGAACCATGTCCCTCAGCACCATGTCTGCCTGGCTTTTAAATACCTCCAGGGATGGCGATGCCACTGCTTCCCTGGGCAGCCTGTTCTGATGCTTGATAACCTTTGAGTGAAGAAATTTTTCCTAATATCCATCCTAAACCTCCCCTGGTGCAACCTGAGGCCGTTTCCTCTTGTCCCATTGCCTGTTCCTTGGGAGAAGAGACCGACCCCCCCCAGCTACACCCTCCGTTCAGGCAGTTGTAGGGAGCGAGAAGGCCTCCCCTCAGCCTCCTTTTCTCCAGGCTGAACACCCCCAGCTCCCTCAGCCACTCCTCATGAGACTTGTGCTCCAGACCCCTCACCAGCTCCATTGCCCTTCTCTGGACTCGCTCCAGTCACCCAGCTGGTACCTGAGGCAGGCCACCACTAAGCAGGTGGAAGAGTTCATTCACTGTGGGACATCTCAGGCCCCCAGGATGCTTTATCTACCTGCAGGTATGTTCACAAAGGGTTGTGGTAAACCGTGTCTTAGTAAACGCGTCACAGGCATAGTGCAATTTATCATAACCAAAAATATAGAGACCAGGTTTCTGAAAAAAGTTTTGCAAATGTGAACCAGGCATTTGAGGCGTGCTGGCTCCGTTGGCCAAGGGAGCAACTGTTCCAGCTGAGAGAAACCAAGCGGAGGGCTGGAGAGGGTGGTCTGATGAAGGGAGGAAGAGAGGCGGTGAACAACTCTCTCCCTCCTGGGAAAGCTAGGCATTTGCACCGAGGATAACTTAAAAGAGAGATGTGCGTTTCTCTATCTGCGTTGGCAATGCCGCAGGTCCCAGGAGGCTCTCTGGGTAGTGAGGGAGGTGTCGGTATATTTTTGCATACAGGGGAGCTGCTCACAAGCATAGCACTCTAATTAGAGGAAAATATTTGATCTCCATAGGCTTTTGGTGAAATATCTTAGAAAGGCAGCAGATGTTGCTGAAATTATTCATTCAACTGTTTTCCCCCTTTTTCTTCCCTTGTTTTTTTTATGAGGAACACTGAATTAAAATTCGATAAACAGCTCATGGCGGTTTACTGGGGGGGTGCCAAAAACTTATGCGAAGCCAAGTACATGCACCAATATACCTCTGCCTTTTGAAAACCACAAGTTATCCAGAACCTCCAGCTCACCCCAGGAGCCATCAAAGACTCCCCAAAATGTGTCGTAGCACATAGTCCTCCACTGCGCCTGGTGTCACCCTGGTCAGCACAGCATCCAGATGACATGCACTCTGCACGGTCCTGCCTTGTATCACTCCTTTGCCCCGCAATTCACCTTCTCCGATGAGCCAGACGGCTCCAAATCTGTCTCCTTATTCCCAAAAGAAAACATGCATAATTATAGGACTGCATTAAGGACCTTCCAGAAGGCCTCGTGGCGGCACCTGTCTTCTTCAGAGTGGGAAGGGGCTGTTTGCAAGGGCATGAAGCGATAGGACGAGGGGCAATGGTTTTAAACTAGAGCAGGACAGGTTTAGATTAGACATTAGGATGTTCTTTACAATGAGGGTGGTGAGACACTGGCACAGGTTGCCCAGAGAGGGGGTGGAGGCCCCATCCCTGGAGACATTCAAGACCAGGCTTGATGAGGCTCTGAGCAACCTGATCTAGTTGAAGATGTCCCTGCTTCCTGTGGGGGGGTTGGACTAGACGGTCTTTAGAGGTCCCTTCCAACCCAACACATTCTATGATTCTATGATTCAGATGAGGAACTCTTCCAGACAGGAACCCGAATCCAGGCGTGAACTCTTCAGTTCAAGGAGACTTGGGAGACCAAAAGCCCTGTTTCAGAGTATTTTGCCCCATTGTACAATATTACGTTGCAGTCCCGGCCATGTTGGCTGTGTCAGCACTAAGCTAGTTCTAAACTGACATGCGGTGAGAGACAGCACCTGCCACAAGCTCCGTTGAACGGATGGAAATGTGGAAAAAATTATTCCCCTGGTGGAAATGAGGCACGTATGGAGAATACATGTGGTGGTCTACAACAAAGGGTAGGTGGAAGCCAAAAAATGCAAAAGATGGTATTGCAACCCCATGTGGATTTTTGCTTTTGATGCCAGAGGTAAGGGGATTTTCCCCAGAGAAGGGGTGCTGTTCTCGAACCCCAGCAGACCACATCCCAAATGCCGCCAGAGTCATGCCACAAGCCCAGGCAGCACCATTCGAACTGGGAGTAATCACAGACCTTTTGCCTTGAAATGTCGTTGTCCAAGGGTCTGGGGAGAACCAGCTACACAGGCTGAACATCAAACACCGCCTGAAAGCAGAAACCCCGCTGTATTGATTACAGAGTCAAAACAAGGGTCTTTACGAGTTTGCTTGTCTCGTGTCACCCCAAAAGCCTCTGCAGGACACCACATTGACCCCCGCAGGACAGGTCAGTTAATTATGCTGAGTGAGTCAATACATTGATCAGTTTATCAAATGATAAACAGAGTTTCTGCTTTCATCAGGGTTGTGAATATTAATTGATTTGACAGGCTGAAGCTTGGTAAAACAAGTAGAAGGGGCATCAGGGCATCACTGTATTAATTAGCCATGTTGAAGCTGCTTTTAGCTGCTTCCGAAGTTTAATCAATATGCTACATTTGAGTCCCAAAAGGCTTATGAAAACAGCCTTTGAAATCCTTTAAATTGTTTCCTCTGTGAGGTTTTGGACTCTTGGTGTATTCTTGTTCTGCTGTTTTTCTTCTGTTTCCCCCCCCCCCCCTCCTAAAATCAATAGTGACCCATAAGGACTGGTAGGGGCGGGCTTTCTTATTTGTATCACAAATTTGCATTCACAAGGAATAGAAATAAGATGAAAAAGATCTTCTGTTTTAGTACAATAATAATAATAATAATCCTAGACATTAATGAGCTGCCCTCTGCCTTCCAGTTTCTATATGCAGTAAATTACCTCTATAGACTTAATCTGATGTGAATGGGCACGGCACCATTTAAATCATGTTTTCCTGAGCCCTTGCGTACTGTTCAGACTTTGATTTAATACAAAGTCAGGTCTGAGCTTGTTAAGACATTTTACCGAGAGGGAGGACGGAGAAGGTGGAACTGATGATAAAGCCGGGAATGAAGCTGCGGAAGGAAGGGGACGAAGGGACTGCCACCACGGGACAAGGTGGGGAGATGATGGGGAAGGCAGAGCTGCTGCCATACGCCAAGTCTCGATGTTTTTCAAGAAGGGGAAAGGAAAGCAAGAGGAGGGGACAGTGGGAGCACAGGGCACATGAGGAGGAAGACATGAAAGCAGGGATGAATCAGGGGAGAGCAGGTGGGTCTCCAGAGCTTGGGTGATGGGTCTGTTGGGTGAAAACAGCTCTGAGGAAGAGCAGTTCAGCAGCAAAGGCAGCACAGGGAATGGAATACGGGGTCATCCCATAGACGGGGACTTTGAGAAACGTCTCTGATCTTCATGCTCTAAGACTTCCTGGGGAGGGCACGGTGTCTCTGCCACCAGCTGGCTTTTCGAGGAAGTTGGATGAGGTGTGATGAAGGAAGGGCCATACATGCCTTGCAGAAACGTCCTGATGGCCTTTTCTATGGCTTTGCCATTAACCCAGTGCTTGCCCAAGAGCCCAGCTGAATCGGGGATACCCTCCTTTCCCAGGGGACATCTGAGGAGATGTCTTTGGTCTGTCCTTGTGGCTGATGTCATGCTGGGGACGGCTGGGGAAGCAGAGCCCCAGAAGACCATGCATTGGGACCTCTGGCCACTGCTCCAGCAGGCCTCTGAATATGCAGAGACCTGAAAGAAATCTTCTGACTCCGTGAGTTTCTGACCTCGCAATTTGTCGCAGCATTCAGCTATTTTGACTTTTCAAGACAAAACTTCCCCAGATGTGCCTGTAGCAGGTTTCCCAGCACACTTCCCCTGTGCCTTCAGCAATTCCGCTTGCGTTGACTCCCCGAGGTCACCGCTACAGATGTCACACCAGTGCAGTCAACATGGAGAGACCAACAGTGCTTGAAACGGTTCTCAGGGCCCCAGCATAATTATAACAATTAGAGAGTCAGGCCCTGAGCTGTGCTTTCTGACGCACACATCTGCCACACAGACTTCATTGCATGTGCAGATCCTGTTGTTAATAATGGAAGATGCCCCAGTCTCTCTGGGGGCAACACTCTCTGCTACGGGCAAGGTACTAAATCACATTTGAAGTTTCTAGGCCAAAATATTTTATTTTTGAGGAATAAAATTCCCAAAAAGGGTGAGGCAAATTTCCAGGACTAACTTGGCTCTCCTGGTAATGAGTAGAAACGGAAGCAGCCTTGCAGCAGGTGAAAGCTAGACCATCCTGTAGTGATGGTGTAGGAGGGATTAGATGAATTAGAGAAAAATAGGGCTGAAAAGGAGCCACCCCACTCCAAGGCAGATTTAACTCTTCCCTTATCACTGCCAACGTAGAGTCCCAGGAACATGAGAACACCTCAGCAACATCCCCGGAGGCACCAGTCATTTCTCAGGTCTTTGGATCACCAACAGTTCCTGCTACCAATCATCAGCCCCAAATGCATTGTGACCCTTGGAGCCAGGAGAAGGCACCAAACCCTTTTACCAGTGGTATTTTGCAAGCGTGGGCTGGCCGACGTGGTGAGGGCAGCTCTGCTGCCTGCTGTACCCCACGCTGGCCTGAGTTAATCCCTGCCACAGTCATATCAGAGAGAACCTCCTGTAGAAGATGAAGTGAGGGGACTCTGATGACATCCAGGCCCATGGGTCTCTCCTGTTCAGATGTCCCGTGGTTCGTTCCTTCCCTCTACACCTTCAGACAAAGCATCAAGGATGTGGCTGCAACATACACGTTGTAGGGCACGTCTCGGACTCATCCTCCTTCCTCCCATCCTTGGTCACCATCCAACTCTGCTTGTTGTAGGTAGGGTTGGCCCATCAGGTCTCCCTTTCCAGCAATTCCAACCTTTCCTGTCACACAGACGTGTGCTTGAGGTGTCCTCAATCTTGGCAACGTGGCAAAATCCCCTTTTCCCTGTGGTTTGGGAAGCCAATCTCAATGCAATTTATGCACCCTAGTGATGAAATGGTTGCGCTCATGAATGTCTCTGTAGGTGCAGAATAGGCTGTACAAGGTCAGGACTCCCTCCTGGGCCACGGAAAATGGCAGTAACTAACATTAATAGCTTCTGCTCAAAGGGATGGGTCTGAACACTGAGGAGATCAATTAGTCTGTGACTCCTCCATAGATGCCTCCAAGAGAGAAGGACAAAAAGACAGAGGTGCCAGAGCCGGGCAGAAAGTCACAGAGGAAGAGAAGGGAATGAAAACGCACGTTCTGTAGCCGAGGGAGCCCCGTGCTGGCTGCTGGCAGAGCTTCGGAGGAAGCAGTTCACTGTGGTTCCTGCCTTGTACACGGACTGTAGGAAAGGCTCGATCTACGGCCAGGATACCGTGGCACAGGCAGAAATGAAGAAGATGTCGTTTGAGAAGGAGGCAATGAGGGAGAGCTGCTTGCCAGCTGTCCTGGTGCTCAGGCCATGGAGGTGGGAGACCAAAAGGATGCTGATGGCTTCCAGCATCACTGAACAGAGCAACATTGCCGAAACCTCTCCCTGTGACTTTTTCTCTGAAGACTCTTGAAGAGTTTGGTGGTCCACTGGTTCCTGGACCCCAAAGCAAGGAGTGAAGCCACTTGACGTGTGAGGAGAGGTCAAGGCAACGCTGCAGGGTGGCATGAACCAGTGGGTGAGGAAAGTGCTGAGACAAGTCACTGCAGAGGAGAGTGATGTGACAGCTTCAAAGCCGGTTTGGAAATGTGCCCTGTGTGAGCACTTCACTGTCTCCATCACTCCTCCTGCTTACAGAAGACCAGAGGGAGACCCAGGAGTGTGCATTGCCCTTTATGACGATCAAAACTTGGGATTTGTCCAGAAAAGAGAGATGCAAAATACATGTCCCTTGCTAGTGGAGCCCGGGTTTATTCTAGGGAAGCCACGAGTGGTGTCAGAGGAAAGCCCGGTGAGTATATATCTACGTATATGTTTATATACACTCACCCCAAGAGGGCAGATGTGGCGGAGACCCACCTCGTCTGTGGGGTTAGCGCTTCCTCTCCTGCTCATCTTCCTCCTTTGTGGGGGAGGGAAGCCCTTTGCTGAAGAAAAATAATACATGCCTCGTGTCATCGTTAGTTTTAAAATTATAAAGGAAACCATCAGCACGGCCACAATTACCTTCCCATTTTGCTGCTTCACCTCATTAAAAGGAAAATGTTACAATTAAGGCATGGACAGGAGGAACAGATTAATGTTCTGTTTCTAATGCATTGATGAATCGGCACTTAGTCAAGGGGTTTAAAAATATTAAACCCGTCTCAAGAGCCATCCCAAAATGGACCTTTTCTTATTCGAGGGGGTTCTCCATCACTGGTGCTAAGGGTGCATCATACAGTGCTGTTTGCCGTAGGACCGGGGTTTGCTCGGGCACATCTGCTGGGGATCTGATGGGGTAGTTGTACAATCCCAGGATGGTGGTGGGGTTTTTGGGGTGTGCATAGGGTATTTTACGTGGAATTAGTCACCCCCCTGCTTTTACTCTTGCTTTTCAATCCCATTTCTCTCCTTTCGGCACCTCTTCGTTAGAGCCGTGGCTTTGTTCTGTCAATTACAAAAGCCCCTCAGGTTTTTATCCCATTTTTTAGGCCAGGTCCCCGCTGCGTAACAGGAGTGGTGAGCAGGTGAGGGGGCAGGGGAAGGCTTGTTCCCGATCCTCAAAACCAAATCCCTCTTTCCTTCGGGATAGTGGCGTGCCCTGGGCCACCCCCGGAGCCGCCCTCGGATAGCGGGGTTGGGGGGGGGGAAGACACCTTCAGTGAGCTACTTACTAAGCTAAAGCTCCTTCAAAGCGGGCATAACGACGCCTATAATCTACACCCGTTCTCGACACATTTTCACCCCATTTCAAAGCCTTTTTTCACGTCCTCGTGGCCTCCAGCCGAGACCTGCGGCCCACCGTGCCCATATTCGGTAAGTCCCAGCCCTCCTTATCACGAAAATGTCACTAATGATAAATATTTAAAGGGATGCGATGCTTATCTTTATATTTACTACCCTGACCTTTATATATTTGGATTTTATTTTATGTTTTATGCCGCTTGCCTTTGCCTTTTCACAGACGGGCGGTGCTGCGGAGCAAGAAGCACTGCGGCGGCTCCAAGATTGCTGTTGCATTATAAATACACGCACGGTACATACAATTACAGAACTTTAATGCCTGGTATAATTACTGTCTGCAGTTTGCATTAATGCTCAGGGTGATATAGTGAAGCAAGCCATTCAGGCACCAAGAGATCCGCATCCCGAGGGGCCAACGGGAAATCATTGCTTACGATCTGGCGATTAATTATCGCGCCTTACGTGGAGAGGCTGAGACTTTCCAAAGCACTTTGCACTCGCGGTTGATGGAAATGCCTACACAGGAAGGACGCTGCCGTGCATCGCCCGCAGGCAGGGCACTGCTTTATAATCAAGCAAGGGTCTTCAATTTTACTCTGGTAATAGAAGGGGAAAAAATCGGGGGAAACAGCAGGTGTAAGGAGGAGAACACGTGTATAACCGGTTGAGGCATCTTAAAACGCGATGCATCTTGACTTGCAGGACTTCTCCCAACGTCTCCTTGCATTTCCCGAGCTGGGAGGGTGAACTGGGAGATGCTGGGGGGTATGGGGAGCTTACCCTGCTGTGGGGGCACCTGTGCCCCAGCTTGTCTGGCTCCTCCTGGGCATGGAAGAGTGGCCAGCCCCTGCTCAGAGCCCTCCAGAAGCAGGGACGGGATTTCTGGGCTTTCAGCAGATCCATGTGGACACAGCTGCCAAGAAACCGGGCATCTCCCACAGCAGCGGCGAGAGGGAAATCCTCCAGACGATCGCATCTGGCAGCTTTGGCTGAGCCCCACGGCCTTTTTCCTTTCAAGGAGGGGGAAAAAGGGAAAGAAAGGAGTTAATAAGCTTGAATGGACTTTGCTGAAAAACTGGGGGGAAAAAAAAGGAAAAAAAGGGGGAAAAGAAAGTGCTGAGGCAGCTCCTTTCTGCGTCTTTGAACTTTAGGCTTTGAAAAGAGGTGGGGAAAATCTTAAGGAATTAACGAGGACTACTGGGAAATTACTGAGGAGGAACTTTCAGCGCTCTCAGCTTGGAGAGAAATAGAAAACCCCCTTTTTTTTAATATATATATATACACATATGAAAACATATCTATACACACACACACACACACACACACACACATTTGCATGCATGTGTATGTCAGAGTGTGACCCCTTCAGCCAGCCATTCATCTCCGTCTCTCTGATTTTGTTTTTAACGATGTATTAATTATTTGGTTTGTGGCCACGGAGGGTGAGCGCTGCCTTTCTCCCACCTGGGGGGCCGCGGAGGAGGCAGAGGCAGCAAAGACGGGGCTGCCCCCGCCCCACCAACACTTGCTGAAACTCCGCCTTCATCAGAATGGTTCTCCTTTCAGGAAATATCAACTTTTTTTTTTTTTTGTCAAAAAAAGCCTCAAGATAAATATTCTTGGATGAAAACCTATAAAAAGCTCAGACTGACAAACTGTTTTTTTAGGCACTTCTTTTTCTCCCAACAAGAATATATCTGTCAAGAGAAACAGATGTTCTCTATGAAAAATCTTCTTTAATTACAACTCTGTCAAAAAAACTGGAGACAGATTTCTCTTTTTTTTTTTTTTTTTCCCCTCCAAGCCCATTAAAATGTATGTGAATGGCCGAGCTTTTAAAGCCACGGCTCCTATCATAATGTAATATTTAAATAAAACATTTCCCTATTAAGCCGGCTGAGTACCAGCAAAGCCACACGTCGAAACGCGCGGACAAATTCGAGTTGCTTATAGTTTGTTTTTTTTAAAGTGAGGTGTCGAGCCTAAACCGGAGCCTTCCCCAGCCACGGCTGGGGAAGTACTGGTCTGTGTTTGGGGACCACCACCTCCGTGAACACCCCCGATTTCTTATTTAGTCAGGTGAGATGAATCCCCCCCTCCCCGCCCCACCTCCAGAGTTTAGGACTTTTGCAAATCAGGCCGAATATCTGCATAATAAACCAAGAGTTTAAGATCCGGCCAGCAGCCAGGCATTTCTTCAAGCCTCGCAGTATTTCTTCAATAATTCCCTCCATGTGCCCAGTAAATGCTTTCTCTAGTAAATACATTAAAGCACTAACTAGCAGCCTTTGCTTTCTCGGGGCCAGTCTGCTCTCCAGAAGCTTGCAGACGATGGCAATGTGACATAAATGTTAAAAGAGGTTTCTCCGGCACAGCATTTCCCCGAGGCTGGCATGCCACGTGTTATTCAGGGGAATAAAGTTCTACTGGAGATAGGGGCAGGAATGCAAGGTTGATATTTCTTTATTTATCGGTTACAGTAATTGGCTAGAACACGGCTGAGTAGTTGGATGAAAATAATCAATAGTTCTTGTCCACTAATGAATGATTTTCCAGCGGTCGCTACTGTAAATAGGTTTCATTAAAACAGCAAATCCTCCCAAACAAGAAAATTAACAAGAGCTTATGAAACCTATGAAATTGCATGGGTCTGGATATCTGACAGAGATGACAAATATCTACTATTGTTATTTTTGGTAAACAGATTTTCTTTTCAATTTTCACTCATGTCGCTTAAGTAATAACAATACTTAGCAAATCCATTATTCCTTTCCCAGAAACATTCAAGTGCAAAACGTGTCGGCCCAAACTCGGGAAGACATCCCTTTCCTGTGCCACCCCCACATGCGTGGGCTCAGCTCCTGCGAAGTCGGTGCCCTGTAACCACGCAAATAAACCAGGAATTTTAGGAGTCGAGTCTTCGGACTGGCTCACCTCATGTAAAGAGGACCGGGCACGGCGCAGACGTTGCTTTTCTTGCCTGCCAGGAATAAAGTGATGTGAAACCCCCCTTCCACTGATGGGTTTCAGCACCGCAAGTGGGTGTGCGGAGCAGAGGGGAAAAAGCTGGGTCTTTGTACCAATACTGCTGGAGGATTCTGGGGTCAAAAGAGAGTGGGGTAAAAGAGAAGAGATTGAACTGCTTGGTGTTGCTAATTTTTGGTATTTCTTTTGAACTGTTAGCTTCACTTCCATTTCTTTTGTCCAAAGAAGAAAACTAAAAAAAATGTATTTGTTTTGACCAGCCTGGGGCATGACTCCTTTTGCCCTGGAGGAAAGTGAAACCCTTCATCCGCAGCTACAAAAACCCAAAACCCCAAAGCTATTTGGTGAAAAGATTCCTGACACATTTTCTCAGTTTCTCAGTTACTGCTGGAAGAGTCAGGAGTCCTTTGGGGAGCAGTGAGGATATTTTTGCAAGTGGCAAAACACGTTAACTCTCAGTGGCAGAGAAAGCTCTTGCTCTGCTTCTTGCTCTCAGAGATCTCCTTCACCTTCTTCTCCTTCTCCTTCTTTCTGCTTCTCCTTCTCCTTCTTCTCCTCCACCTCCTTCTCCTTCTCCTTTTCTCTTTCTCCACCTCTTTCTCGTTCTCCTTTTCTCCTTCTCCTCCTCCTCCTCTTCCTCCCTCTCTTCTCCTTTTCTCTTTCTTCTTCTCCTCCTCTTTCTCCTTCTCCTTCTCCACCTCTTTCTCCTTCTCCTTTTCTCCTTCTCCATGTCTTTCTCCTTCTCCTTTTCTCCTTCTCCTTCTCTTTATCCTTCTCCACCTCTTTCTCCTCCTCCTCCTCTTTCTCCTCCTCCTCCTCTGTCTCCTTCTTTCTCCTTCTTTCTCCTTCTCCTCCTCCTTCTCCTTTTCTCTTTCTCCTTCTCCACGTCTTTCTCCTTATTCTCCTTTCTCCTTCTCCTTCTCCTCCTTCTCCTCCTTCTCCTCCTTTTCTCTTTCTCCTTCTCTACCTCTTTCTCCTCCTTTTCTCTTTCTCCTTCTCTACCTCTTTCTCCTCCCCCTTCTTTCTCCTCCCCCTTCTCCTTCTCCTTCTCCTTCTCCTTCTCCTTCTCCTTCTCCTTCTCCTCCTTTTCTCTTTCTCCTTCTCCATCTCTTTCTCCTCCCTCTTCTTTCTTCTTCTCCTTCTCCTTCTCCTTCTCCTTCTCCTTCTCCTTCTCCTTCTCCTTCCCCTTCCCCTTCCCTCTTTGCCCCCATCCCCCTAAACCTTGGTCTCCCGGAAACCCTGTCTCCACTTGGTCTTCCCTCCTTTTCCTTCTCCCCATCACCCATGGCGCACTTTATGGAGAAGGCTCTCAAAGACAAGAGCAGATTTGGAGCACCACGTGTCTGTGCCCGCAGCATCGACCAGAAGCCAGGGTTTCAGATGGAAAATTGCGCTGGTAATCTCCCTTTGAGGGAGGAGGTCCCATTTTTCATGATGGCCAGTCCTTTCAGGATGTGGATGAAAAGAGAAAAAGTGTTTCATTTGCTCTTTGGAAGCTGGAGCTATAGATCAAGGCCCTGCTCGTTCCCCTGAAGACTAGAAATAGTTTTTTTGTGCAAGAATTGAGGCTGTCCTCTGTGAAAACTAGAACAGTTATCTACACTTTCGTCTAGAGGTCAGCAGTAGAGATTTTTCTCTAAAAACTGAATAAATCCAGGCTGTTAGTGCCTCTCCTTCACACTTTCCTTAGTTATTGTTTTTTATTACATGAAAGGAGAGGAACAAGCAAATACCTCCAGTTCCTGACTTTGCCCTTGCCTGTTCGTGAGAACTGGCCAAACAGCTACTTTCTGGTGGACCCGAGCCACTTTAGTTCCTGTGATGCAGATGCTTAATCCCACCAGGTAGCAGAGGACAGGTGATTTTCAGAGCATAACACACAGCCCGGGTGGAGATGCAGACTTTCCTGTCATGAAGGAGGTGGCCCAGCACATCAGGACAGCAGGTCAGGTGGGTTTTCCTTCTGCAGAGCCTTTAGGGGTGTCTCCTCCTCCAGCCAGCGTGTCCTCCTGCCACACATCACATGTCTTCTGCTCCTGGAGGGGTGGTTTTGGGGAGATAGTGACCTCTCCGTCTGGCACATCCCGTGCCAGGGAAAGCAGGTCCTGGTATTCTATGGACACCTCTGAGAAGCCTCATCACGTAGCTGAGGATAAA
The DNA here is from genome assembly GCA_008658365.1 of Alca torda. Taxonomy (NCBI): domain Eukaryota; kingdom Metazoa; phylum Chordata; class Aves; order Charadriiformes; family Alcidae; genus Alca; species Alca torda. The sequence continues at coordinate 28,711,368 of CM018081.1, read as the reverse complement.
GTCTCTCTTGAGATGCTCCCCAGGAGATGAGTTCCTTCCAGCTATGGCACGGCCTTCCTACATCCTCCACTGGTGTTACAGTGGGGTTCTCCCTCTTTGGCAAGTGGCTGTGACCAGTTTGCACTGGGCAAGCTGGTGCATTGGCTTCAGCTCTTCACCTTTTCTCAGCCACATGGAAAGCTGAGACCACAACTCCCCAGCAGCTGCTCGAGAGACCAAGCATGTGTGGGCAGCCAGGCAGAGCTCTTGGGTTGTCTTTGGGTACCAAAGAGATTTGGGTAAATCTGCGTAGTCCAGGCTCAGCTCTGCGAGGAGATTGCTTTGCCATCAGTCCTCCTGCCCAGTGAGTCACAGCGCTTAGCGACTTTCCACCATTGCACAGAAAGTCTTGTTACTGGGGCGGGGAACTGGGAAGGTGCAAGCCAAAGCTGGATGAGTGTTCTGGCCATCGGAGCAGCCTGTTTTCATCACATGAACCCCGTTACCTCGAAAGCCCAGCCCAAGATCACAGCTAGTGTTGCAGGCATGGCCCGAGCACAAGGAATGTGTTTGGTCTTGGCTCTGCTATGGGGAAGCCACTTCCCAGCCCCTTCCCTCCACCTCTCCAGAGCATCACAAAACTTTTCAGATAGAAAATCCCATTCAAGTGACCTCAGCCAGAGCCCTGTGGACTCGACTCTGTGTCTTGACCTTCTCTTGGTTTTACCGACATGGCTTGTCCCCATCCCTGTCCCCACTCCATCACCTGGCATGGGTGCTATGGGACTGGGCCACTTCTGCGGTCTGGGTCCAGTATCATCGCAGGTAAGGGGTTTCGGAAGCCACGCTGCACTCCGTGTCTGTGATCCTCGCAGCCGTAAATCCTGTGCCTCTGTCTCCAACAGTGATTGAGCCTGTCTGGCATAATTTATTCCTTGGGAGCCCATGCATTTACAGCAGAGATGATCACGTGCTCAAGGAGCAATGCTTGGGATGAAATCTTTCCCTCTTCAGAGTTCCTATGGAAAAACAGCAGCATCCATAAGCCACCAGCATTGGCTATACCTGTATCCCCACCAGTCCACATCCCCCTCATCCCCCTCCTGACTCTTTCTCCTGGCACTGTGGCTCACTCCTATTTCCTACGCTGCAGCTGAAGGGATGGAGGGATGGACCAAAGCCGGGAGGACTGGATTTTGGAGCCTCGCCATCTGCTCACACCCATGCCCTTGACCTTCCCAGCCAGCTCCATCCCTAAAAACCCCAAATTCCCCCCCTCCCTGGAGGGCTCTGCCTGGTGCTGACACCCGGAGAGGGGCTCAACTGTGGGATGAGTAATTTTTCCCTGGGAGAAATCCCCTCCGTAGCATCCCCCGCTCTCCCCCCAGCCCCTCGCCTGGCTGCGGCTCCAGAGCTGAGCGTGAAGTGTGCTTTATTGTTTGTCACCTGAAGCACTTGAAAAAATTACACAAATCCATCAAAGTAATGAATCTTCACAGCAGTGGCAAATAGACAGAGACAGACAGGCACTCATCCGAAACAAGTAATCTTCAAAAATTAATACAAAATAAATAGCTGGCCTTTCGCTCCGTTTCCAGGGGGTGGCTGCCTGGTTTGGGCAGGGGATGTCTATCAATAGGAGTGTGACCCTGGGGCAGGGACATGTCCCTACCTCCTCCAGGTCCCTGTCATCGTTACAAGTGTCCCACGACACCTCCGTCCTCGCAACACCTGGTGGCTCTGGGAACGATGGAGCAAGACGACGATTGATGCCGTGTTACGCTGACACCCAGGTGCTGCAGAAACAGAGGGATTTTCAGGAGTGTCGGAGCCTCATCACCTCCCTCCAGCCTGGGCCAGCTCCCTCAAACCCTCCAGGCTCTCCAACTGGTTTGTATGCATCCGAGCAAGCCTGTGAACTCCTTGGGGAGAGACCGCGCTCGCTCTTACGCCGGCACGTGGCTTGTCACGGCATGGGCTCCATCAGGAATGAATAGTGGTGCTTCCGTCTCCTCCAAGCTTTCATTTTGTTACCCAGGTGTAAAATATCTATATATATGTGTGTGTGTGTGTGTGTGTGTGTGTGTGTGTATATATATGTATGTATGTTGTGCTTGTATGTGCACATAAACACAGACATATATATGTATTAAGGGTATATATTACTAGTGTCTGGGCTCAGAGGGGACGGGTCTGAGAACTCTGCGTGCAGGACGGTGCCCACCGAGCTCCTCTGCTCCCGAAACATTCCCACACCCCTGCGCTTCCTCCCTCCTTGGAAGCCCCGGCCCTTTCAGCCCAGCTGTTGTAACGAGTTTTGAAAGATGCAAAAAATTCTCTTCTTGCTCAAAACTGTTGGTTTTTTTTCACAAAAGAGTTCATCAGCTGGGGGGGGGAGGGGGGGGGGAGGGCGGCGGAGGGTAATCAAACCCCACTCAAACCCCAGAGAAATACAGTGATTAGCATACCTGGGGAGGGGTGATGGTTCTTATAGGGGATTCTGTAAACCTTTAAAATGCTGGTGTTGCTTCTCGAGGCTGGTGTCACCGCCTGGAGGGCAGGGATGCTCTCAAGGAGGTGACATTCCACCGCCAGCCACCATCCGGCTCCTCCTCTGTGTCAAAAGGAAGGAAAACAGCAGAAGGCAAATTGCTTTCGACCACAAGAATCCCTCTTTTGTTCGAAGTCTCCCATCCTGAAGTTTGTTTTTTTTATTTATTAGTCTACAAAGAGGCTGCCGCGCCGGTACCTGCGGGGCCTGCCCTTGCCCTGCAGAAAGGCGTGGGGACAGAGATCGGGAAGGAAGACGGATGGATCCTGAATTGTTTCTAATTTATGGGGCTCTGTGATTCCTGCTGCCGTATGTCTCCAAGAAATGACACCACTACTTCAGGAGCAGAGATTAATCTGAGCCGGCAGGAGAAGGACAAAACAAATCATCTACTGCAGGAATCTCATTTGATGCCTCTTAGTAAGAGCACAGGGATGAATGGCTTTTGTAAAGACTGCGCCTCAACGTGGGTTTTTTTTCCCCTTTTCTCCGCTGTTTTGCAAATTCAGGTCTATGAGGTGTGTGATGGAGGCAATCCCAGGGCTGTCTTCGGCAGCACCAGTGGTGGAGTGGGGGAACTAGCAAGAGACCCGGCACCCGCAAACATGGGATAAAGTGCTTTGGATTGAGGCTGGATGGAACTCAAGAGCACGGGACGGAACACCATCAAGAGAGCTGAAGCCAAGGCAAAGCTGCAAGGGGGCCTGTAAGCACAGGGACAGGGCAGAGGTGGCCTCATCCTGCAGCACGCTCCCTCTGAACGCGTTGTTTCTAACTGTGAGCTGAACTGAAGGTCAGGGAGAAGGCTCAGGCTGGGGAGAAGGGGCTGGCACCCTCTGGAAGAAAATAAAAAACAACCCATGGAGAAAGTAGGTGCACATCATAGAATCATAGAATCATAGGGTTGGAAGGGACCTCTGGAGATTATCTAGTCCAACCCCCCTGCCACAGCAGGGTCACCTAGAGCAGGTTACACAGGAACGCGTCCAGGCGGGTTTTGAATGTCTCCAGAGTTGGAGACTCCACCACCTCTCTGGGCAGCCTGTTCCAGTACTCTGCCACCCTCAGGGTAAAGAAGTTCCTCCTCATGTTTAGGTGGAGCTTCCTATGCTCAAGTTTGTGCCCATTGCCTCTTGTCCTGTCCCCGGGCACCACTGAAAAGAGCCTGGCCCCATCCTCCTGACACCCACCCTTTAAGTATTTATAAGTGTTGATAAGATCCCCCCTCAGCCGTCTTTTTTCCAGACTGAAGAGACCCAAATCCCTCAGCCTTTCTTCATAAGAGAGGTGTTCCAGTCCCCTAATCATCTTTGTAGCCCTCTGCTGCACCCTTTCCAGCAGTTCCCTGTCCCTCTTGAACCTGGGAGCCCAGAACTGGACACAGTACTCCAGGTGTGGCCTCACCGAGGCAGAGCAGAGGGGGAGGATGACCTCCCTTGACCTGCTGGCCACACTCTTCCTGATGCACCCCAGGATGCCATTGGCCTTCCTGGCCACAAGGGCACATTGCTAACTCATGGTCATCCTGTTGTCCACCAGGACTCCCAGGTCTCTTTCCACAGAGCTGCTCTCCAGCAGGTCAGCATCCCATCCCATGCCACCATGGGACCGGAGGGTGACAGCCGGGCAGCCATCCTGGGTGCAGCCCAAAACAGCTCCAGCATCCGCAGATCTGGGGCCCTGGGACTCTGCAGCAGCACTGCAAGTCTCCTGGGAGGGCAGGGCACATCCCTCCAGGGCATCGTCCCCAAGCGCCCAAGGAAGTGCTCACCCATTATTGAAAAGAAACCCCATAAATTCTCGAATTACAAAGCCAGCAGGGTGATGGCAGCCTGCAAACCCGGCTGCGGACCCGTAGGCGAGCCCCACACTCCTGCGCGGAGCCCAGCCTTTCCCTTCCCTCACCCCATTAACTCCAATCCGTTGCCATTGCAGAAAGTCCCACGGATGCTCCTTATCCCACCCCAGCAGTCTGGGAGCGGTCCCTAGCACCGAGCACTATCCCAGCGCTACGTGGTGCATCTCAGATCGATGCAGGATCAATTTAATTGATCTTTTTTTAAGGTGCAGTCTTGGAATAGCTGAGACTGTGTAAGGCACAGCTAAGCATGTACTTCCACAAAATAATTTGTCAGGCCCCACTGTAGAAACCTAATGACGGCTGTAATTTATTGCTGACAGACGGTATTTATCACCACAGCATCCTCTCTTTCTCTGTCTCGTTAGGAATGGCATCAATAATGTTTATTGTAGCTTTTAATTTTTTATCGTTGGTATTCTTACCTGTGCTGATGATGGCTGGCTGGAGATGGGAAAAGGCATTAGAGCAGACAGAGGCTTTGATATGTATTCTATGGTAAATGATGAATTTAGGAAATTCCTCCTTGAATTTCACGCAGGGTATAGGCTGCGGCACCGCCTGGTCTGATAGAGAGGAAAAAGTGGTGTGTTTCCTCCCAAAATCTTGCCCTCCCTTTCCTAGTGAGCCTGTTGAGCTGTGCAAGGTCTGGGGAGGATGCTCAGACCCTGCGCTCTCCCCAGGAAAACCTCAGGCTGGGGGGTTTCCTCCAAATTACCCCCAAAAGTTGCGTTCCCGGCCCGAAACCGTGCCAGGCAGATCCCGTGACAGCGAGTGGGAGCATCCTCCGCAGTGTTTCCCCCCCAGACCGGTCTCGCTGCTCCACTTACAAACAACGCCGCCTTGCCACCAAGCCCACCTCCCAGTAAATGTTATTTACTTGTTTTTAATGCACAATTTGCCATTGCCCTTGCACTAAATGGGGCCCGGCCTTCCTCGATAGATGTTTGCATTTTGCATGCAGCCTTTTTTCACACCTATTAAGCGATGCCCTGGTGAAGCCGAAGGCTGGGAGCGCACCAGCAGTTGCTTTGCTGCAGGGGGTTGTTCGCTGCCTACACTTGAATATCCCGGTGTTCGAACAGGCTGGCAAAAAACGCTTTATCCCGGGCAGTACTTCTCCACCGAGGCCAATCTGCTCTCATCATCTCACACCTGATGCCGGGAGGCCCCCAGCTCTGCCCCCACCCATTTGCAGAGGCACAGGACACCCACGTGTCTCCCTAAAAATATCTGGAATCCCTGCTACCTCGACATTTTTCCCTTTCTTTTTTTATGTTTTTACCAATCCTGGAGGGACTGTGCCGCACTGGGGTTTGAAGCCCTCTGAATTGCCAGGGCCAACAGTTCCCAAACGGGAATTTTACATTTTTTTCCCCTCTTTCCAGACACGAATAATTACCAAACCCATGGTTATTTCAGCATCATTATAGGAGCCTCTCAGACTAGCTGGTCATTTACAGATTAGATAGACGTTGCTTACATTGTTCATAACTGATTACGGGATTGACAGTTTGGCTTTCACCCAAAATTGGGAGTCCCAACTTAGCGTAATTGGAACTGAGCAGCAGAGAGGGTTGGGGGAAGGGGATAGCGACTGCTGCCGATTTCGTTAACGCTGATTTTATTGATCCCCAAAAAGCCTCTGATGCTGCAGGTTACTCTTTATAGGGCAATAAAATTTATAGTTTGGGTTGTCCTGGGGGAGTAACTTCTATGTGTCTCTAACTGCTCTCGGGTGACAGCAGAGGCCGTTGCCAGCTCCAGCCCCACTTTGCTGATGACTAATCAGAATCCAAGCAAAAAGCCAAAATTCGCTTCTTGTCTTGGAATCAAAATTCCAGAAAAGCAATGCTGACCAAATTAAAAAGAAATCCTTCCCAAGTGTAGGATTTTATTGCTTTAAAAAAGCCCTTTTAACTATTCTATTCTATTCCATTCCATTCCATTCCATTCTCCATTCCATTGAATTCTCCATTCCGTTCCATTAATTCTATCCCATTCCATTACATTCATGCCCCATCCCATCCCATCCCATCCCATCCCTCTAACTCTTCTATTTCTTCTTTCTTATTTTGTCCCACTAAATGCTGGCCTTTATGACAGCCACCCTTAACATATTTGTAGCCTTTCCTACATTTCTTCTCGCAGTCCCTCTCTGACGTAGGCTGGGGTTGGTACCTCTAAAAGCACAAAAAAATCAAGTGATTTGTCCAAAGCAGTCCCTAAAGGGGCTCCAGGAGAGTTGGGGCAGGACTCTGGATCAGGGAGGGGAGCCATGGGACGAGGGGCAACAGTTTTACACTGAAGGAGGGGAGATTTAGATTAGGTATTAGGAAGAAATTCTTTAGTCTGAGAGTGGCGAGACACCGGCCCAGGTTGCCCAGAGAAGCTGTGGCTGCCCCATCCCTGGAGGTGTTCAAGGCCAGGTTGGACGGCGCTTGGAGCAACCTGGTCTGGTGGGAGGTGTCCCTGCTCAGGGCAGGGGGTGGCACTGGGTGGTCTTTAAGGTCCCTTCCAACCCAAACCACACTATGAAAAAAAAAAACAAACAAAAAAAAATCCATCACTGGAACAAGATATATTCTGGATCCTCAACTGCCAGCACTAGTGATGGAGCACTGAAATTTCAGTCAGATCCACTGGCCCTGCTGCTACAATGCATTAATTATTAAATTAATAATATAAATTAATAAAATACCTGCCCCAAAGCAGAGAACAGAGTGGAGGAGCCTTCAGCAGGGCACAGGGAAGCCGCCGCCACACGCACAGCTGTGACAGCAGCACGGCCACTGAGCAAAGGCAAATATTGAGACAAATCCCAAGCAGGCACAGGTGGGCTTCAATCCGCAGCCCCAGCACCCTCGGCAATCCCAAACCGGGAGGCTGGGGGCGTTCCAGGCTTTTTTTTTTTTCCCCTCCCAACCCCTTCGCTCCTTCCCTCTGACCACTGAATTCTCTCTAATGGACTTGCAGAGCTCCGGTTCCTCGTCCTGTGGCTTTCAGCTCATTTGTCAAACCCAGAGATCTTTATGAAAGGCTGTTAGCAGAGCATTTACTTCCCATTCCTCATCCTACGCTGTCATCACCTTCCAAGATTAATTAAGGAAAAAAGAAAAGACATCTTGTCTCTCTTTTGTTTCCCCCCTCCTTTGCCTTTTTTTTTTTTTTTTTTTTTTTTTTTACAGCCCCTTTCAGCTCCATTCACGTCCTGAATACTGCTGGGGAGCAAAACAAGCAAAACTCAACACTTTCCTCTTCCCTCTTGTGGATAATAGATCAATTTTTATTTTTTTTTGCCTCTCTGTAAGTGGAAGCGGTTGGGTGAGCTTTGTCCTGAACATCAATTCTCTCGCGCGGCCTCAGCTGCTAAAGTCAAGCCAGGAAAAGATCCCAAATCCATTGATTTAACAATTGTTTTAAGTGCTCATTTCAGACTTACAGCCCCAATCCCGGAGGTCACCTTACTGCCCCTGAATCCCTCCCAGGGTCGCACCATGCTATCCACCTCGCTCACCACAGGGCAATTAGGTGCTTTTGTTCATATTCATGCTCCTTGTACCCTCTGCCTCTGTTAGGAACCACAACTTACGGTTATCACGGTGCCATGGCCTTTTCCACAGCTCCGTGTGCCCACGATCCCCGACACAGCGCTGTTCCCGCTGTAGCTGGGGCTGTTTGCTCTGCTCCTGAGCCTGCCCTCGTCCCAGCTGTGCGAGTGAATTATACTTCAAACCCAGTATATTATATATATATAACCAGTGAATTATACTTAAAAACCCCTTGCCCTGCCATCGTCCCAGCCCCGCTCCCTCGCTCCCTCTCTGTCCCTACGCTGCCCAGCTCCCCTTAGCGCATCTCTAGTAACCTCTGTCTCGGGTGATTCCTTTTCACCCTTCCATTCAGACTTACATGTCACGTTACACAGAGGTTTATTTTACAGTTTGACCGTCCTCGCAGCCCTGCCTCCCCCCTCCCCAGTCTGCCCAGTGCACCCAGCGGCTGGCTATGCCTGGCCCAGGGGATGCTGCTACGGGCCCCTCTTTGCTGGCAGGCGGAGGAGGAGATGCCTCCTTGTGTGTGTGTCATCGCCGACCCAGAAAAAAATGGATGTAAACTTGAGGAAACACAGGGAAAACGCCTGTCAGCTGGCATTTGCCTCCCTCAGGTATTTGCCATACGCTCCTCGGCGCATTCGCATCCCTGACATTTTGCCTCGCAGATGTGAGTCAGCCGGAGAGGAGGAAAAATCGTTTAGCTCAGACTCTGTCTTTCCGACGGTGGCTCCCAAACGCTGTCCTTGCTGATGTGTGTGGCAGCAGGAGATACCCCCCTGCCTTCCCGTGGCAGTGTCCCCATGTCACGAGAGCTGCCGCCATTGTCACAACGGTGGCTCTATCTCCCTGCGCCGAAGTGGGAGCCCATGGGAACAGAGGGCATGGCCGGGAGAGGGTGGAAACACCAAATCATAGAATCGCCTGGGTTGGAAGGGACCTTTCAGATCATCCAGTCCAACCATCAGCCTAACTCTGCCCAAACCACCACCAACCCATGTCCCTCAGCACCACGTCTGCCCGGCTTTTAAACACCTCCAGGGATGGTGCCTCCACCACTTCCCTGGGCAGCCTGTTCCAATGCTTGACAACCCTTGCAGTGTAAAAATTTTTCCTAATATCCATCCTGAACCTCCCCTGGTGCAACTTGAGGCCATTTCCTCTTGTCCCATCGCCTGTTCCCTGGGAGAAGAGACCAACCCCCCCCGGCTACACCCTCCTTCCAGGGAGATGTAGAGAGCGAGAAGGTCTCCCCTCAGCCTCCTTTTCTCCAGGCTGAACACCCCCAGCTCCCTCAGCTGCTCCTCACGAGACTTGTACTCCAGCCCCCTCACCAGCTCCATTGCACGTTTTCCCCTCTCCTTGCTCTCCCAGCGACTCATCCCGAGCCCAATCAGACCAAGAAAAGCCTCTCCCCAACTTTTCTGGATTTCGGACCCAGTCTTGAATTAGCGCAAGTTCAGTTGTGCGGTTTTTTGAAGCCATCAGTCATCACCATCTCCATAACCCCAAGCCACACAACGAATAAAGACGTGAAGCAGCAGATCCTCGGCTGATGTAAATCAATATGGATCTCCCATCGTCGGCGGAGTTCAACTTACAACCAGCCAGGGAGGTAACCCAAAATGCTGCTTGTTGGAGCAAAAGAAATTAGATCTGGAGCATGATTACCCAAAGGGAAACGAAAAACAAATGTGGGTGACAGATATTTCCAGGATAACTGCAGTTATTAATGCTTTTCTCTACCAGTGACAGGCACAAGGGATTAGTATTGCCTGAAAAAGTCTGGTTTACTGTGGGAAAATATGAGGGCTGGAAATGAAGCAAGGAGAAGGCCATATGCTGCTCGGTGTGCCTGTGGGGTCCTGGGAGAATAGCTTTAGCCAAAACAACAAAAGACAAATATGTGAGGCATATGTGAGAAGAAACAGGAACCTGTTGCTCCTGAGTTTCCAGTTAAAAGATGAAAAAAAAAAAAAATTAAAAAAATTAGGAACCTGCAATTCTCTGCTGCGCAAGTTCACCCTGAATTGGTGACCCTATTTGTGAGTGCCGCAGCACTGCTGAGCACATCCCAGAGCGGGAGCCTGGGATAAGCATTTTCCATTTCAAGCCTTCCCTTCCCTTCCCTACTGCCTTGTGTAATTTGGGTGGCAGCGCGAAACCCCAGCCCTCCCTCCCCTACCTGCGCCCGCAGAGCTCAGTGGGCAGGAGGTGCCCGTCGCCAGAGACCCTCCATCCCCGGCACATCTCCTCCAGGGATCTGCTCCTTCTAGCGAGGGAACGGCAGGGAAACGCATGAGCTGGCCCGTGTCTTCGCCGCGCAGCTCGGGCAACCGGCCACCAGCTCCGAAAGTGACCAAGCGCGGCCGAGAGCTGCGTGTGGGCTGGGAAGGGCATGGGAATTGGCTCCTCCACCCTATGGGCTGCCCTGGGGCACGGGCGCTCGGAAATGCCCGTCTCTGCTCTGAGAGCATCACTCGGTGCGTCTGGCCACCGCGAACCAGATGTGCTTGCTCAAAAACATCAAATCCTTTTTTTTTGTTTGTTTGGGGTTTTTTTTTGTTTGTTTTTGGTTTTTTTTTTTTAATAAAAAGTTTGCAAGGAAGCAGGGCTAAAAAAAACCCCATTAAAATGACAGCAAGGTTTTTTTTTTCTTTTAAATATAAGGAGTGCTGACATCTAGGGAGTAACGAGATTGATTTCTAACAGGGTTGTTGGTCAATAAGCATAATTCGGAGGAAACAGTTTGTTTTCTGGCCTGTGCTCCCCACGGGTGCTGGGAATAGCCTGGCAGAGGTTCCACCCAGCCCGCAGCCCCATCTCTGCCTGCGGCCAGATGCTTTGGGGAAAGCTCAAGACCTTTATGGCAGGCGGCTGTGTGACAACCTGTCCACATTTAAGGTGAAATTTAAGCTAAAAATCAGGTATTTAATAGACCATCCAAAATACATGGCACCATCAGGGCTCCTAACCACAATCAGTCTTCTCACCTGCTGAAAAGCCACTTCTACCTTCATTTCTCCTATGGATGTGATAGGACGGGCAGCTCCACAGCTGGGGTACGTACACATACTTCTGCCGACGCAGGTCTAACTCATGTTTTAAAGCACAGCGAAAGCCCATCTGCACAGATCCATCCTTTGGCTGGCAACCTGTAAAACATCCCACCCTTAGCGCAGGGGGAGGACACCCATCGCCTGGCTGATGAGGTGACAAGAAGGTGTGAGAAGCTAGCGGGGAGGTGGGAAGTGCCACAGCTCAGGGCAGTGTCAGCATTTCCGATGTGGCCAAAAGCAGGCAAATTTAGAAACAAGAGGGAGGAAACATCCCCCGCGTGCTCGGCAGGTGGTAGCTGCTGCCAAAAATACTTGAGTTGGGTGATCCTTGATAGCAACGTCCCCAAAGGACAGGTAACTGGTGTAATTTGCCCTCTCCTTGGATTTTCCACCCCCGATGGTACCGGTACCACCACCCCTAGCAGACAGTCCCACCTGCTACAGCGTCTCATTCCGCATGATGTCTGCTGTATTCCAGCTTCCGAGGCATTTAAGGATGATTTGGCTTTTTTTCTACAACAAAATCACAGTCTGACACAAATTGACATTTGCTGTTGATGCTCTGGTTCTCCGCAGGACGCCTGGCCTGGAAATATGGGAAAGGAAGACAGTACCAGCAGTTCCTCACCTGGCAGCTGGGTCGGCTTTCCCAAGGTCTCCTGGATTTTTAAGAGCGACACTTACCTCCCCTCTGTACTCCAAATGAGCCTTGAAACAGCCCTCCAGGTACCCAGGAAATGCCAAAGCCTGGGCTAAAAGAAAAGCGCAGCCCCCTCCTACAAGACACATTCAGTAGAAACCAAACTTCTCACAAGCAGAAATTCACATAACACCAAAACCACAATGCTGAGAAGGACAAGAAAAACTCTCTTTTCCCAAATCTGAGAATTGGTTTTGCTCATGGCTGGAGAAATCCTCCCCCTGTTGTTACCTAGCAGAGTATTTCACTAAACACGGGGATTTCCACCCCATCTCCTTTAGAAAACTGTGGCTTTTCTATTTGACCTGAAAAATGAAAGTCTTTGGCCAAAAGATAACCAAACATCGAGGATGGTGGGTGCAAACTGCTGGAACTCCGATCCGGCGTGGCTCTTCAACAACAAAAAAAACCCTCCCCAAACCCAACCCCCTCCACTTTTCCATAGCCCAAAACACAGATGAAGAAAACTCAGACAGCTGGAAAGATGCATCCCAGGTAGCAGCTCCTGGATCCCTTCCCATGGGAAAGCCAGGTATTTATTTCAAGATAGGACTGAATTGCAACAGGTGCTGGGAAACGTCAAAATATTCCATAAGTAGGAAGAGGAAGGAATACATAATGAATAACATATGGCCCGGGCAAAGCAAAAGTCATAACAGAGCAAGTCCAAGCCAAGCACTGCTAAATCCATGTTTGCAGATGGGAATAGCGCTTCCTACCTTGGCCAAAAGGTCTTCATCCAATGTGAACTGAGCGCGGATAGGGCAGGTAGCAAAGAAAAATATAACATATTACTCTAAAAACATGAGGAGGGAGAGGAAGAACCGGGCAGATGCACCTTCCCTTGTCGATGGTCATCTGGCAATGGAGCATCTTGACTGGAGGAGTTAGAGGAGAGACTGGTGCTGCTGGTGCCAGTCTCCCTCTGAAACACAAGGGAACCACAGCAGCCAATTTAGGCTTCAAACCTCAATTCCGCATGGCCAAAGCGAGATGAATGACCACCCTGCTGCGTGCTGCATGAATGATTTGCAGCAGAGCAGAGGGATATGATGAATTAAAGTCCTTGAAGATTCCTGCTTGAAACCATGCGAGAACCGCTTTCCAACAGAGACGCGTTTGCACGGAGGACAGCAGCATTTAGAATTTGTTTTCAAATCACAACTGAAACCTAGAATCAAATTTTGCCGCATATAGACTTGTATAATCCTGCCAATTCCCATTATAATGCCTTTATTTATCATCTCTGCCTAAACACAAATGCAAGAGAACTTCAACAGGCCAAGCAGCTTTGCGCAGTCGGCCAAGGCTGTCACTTTTAAAAATACTCCAAAAAATACCTAATCTGGGGGGGAGGGGGGGAATGCATAAAGTTTTCTAAAAAGGGACAGAATAATTTTAGAAATCAGTTTCAGAACTGGCTGGATTCTGAAACTAGAAATAGAGAGAAACAGATGATTTTTTTTATTCTCCTCCCTTATTTTCTCTTTTTTTTGCTCCTCACACTGGGGTCACTTCTAAGTTTACATCCAGCCTACGAGCCTGCACACCATAAACATTTCTGCTGTTATTCTCGACTAACTGACAGCCCTGGGCAGCATCCAAGCACAACCACAACAAACTCCAGTGAGCCAAAAGCCAACGCGAACACCAAAACTGAGTAGTGCAGTCAACATGCCAGAGGGACGGGATGTCATCCAGAGGGACCTGGACAGGCTGGAGAGGTGGGCCCGTGCAAACCTCATGAAGTTCAATAAGGCCAAGTGCAAGGTCCTGCACTTTGGTCAGGACAGTCCTCATTATCAATACAGGCTGGGGGATTACGTGACAGAGAGCAGCCCTGCGGGAAAGGACTTGGGGGTACTGGTGAATGAAAAGCTGGACGTGAGCCAACAATGTGCACTTGCAGCCCAGAGGCCAATTGCATCCTGGGCTGCATCAGGAGAACCGTGGCCAGCAGATCCAGAGAGGGGATTCTGCCCCTCTACTCTGCTCTCATGAGGCCCCATCTGGAGTCCTGTGTCCAGCTCTGGAGTCCTCAACACAAGGAGGACATGGACCTGTTGGAGCGGGGCCAGAGGAGGCCCCGGAGATGCTGGGAGGGCTGGAGCCCTTCTGCTGTGAGGACAGGCTGAGAGAGTTGGGGGTGTTCAGCCTGCAGAAGAGAAGGCTCCGGGGAGACTTTAGAGCCCCTTCCAGTTCCTAAAGGGGGCTACAGGAAAGCTGGGGAGGGGCTGTTTGCAAGGGCATGTAGCGATAGGACGAGGGGCGATGGTTTTAAACTAGAGCAGGGCAGGTTTAGATGAGACATTAGGATAAAGTTCGTTACACCAAGGGTGGTGAGACTCTGGAACAGGTCACCGAGAGAGGGGGTGGAGGCCCCATCCCTGGAGACATTCAAGGCCAGGCTTGATGAGGCTCTGAGCAACCTGATCTAGTTGAAGATGTCCCTGCTTCCTGTGGGGGGGTTGGACTAGATGGCCTTTAGAGGTCCCTTCCAACCCAACACATTCTATGAGTCTATGATTCTAATACGCCTTGACGCAGCCTCAGAGCAATGTCTGAAGCCGTGTGGGACAGTCACCTGGATGAGGTCCCAGAGCCACAAAGCCTCTAGGGGTTTCTTGGCTGGGATCCGGCAGGAGCGAAGCCCTGGTCCAGGTGTCCATCTCTGCTGGAAATATGTTTTGGGGTGGGAAAACTGTAAAACTGGCTCATCACTACCCACATCTGCTTTTTTGCCCAGCTGCGCTGGTGGCACCATGTGGATCTAACGTAGATGAACGCTGCTGCAACACCACAACCCAAAACAGAGTCTGGGGGTGGAAATTTTTTGACCCATTGACTTTAGCAATGTGGATGACAATGACAAGAGCGGTGCGGGCCTCGGCGCAGCCAGGCTGCTCGCCGGTGTCTTGGCTTGTGGAAACGTTTCTGCTTTAGATTTACTGGCTGCTTGGCATTTGGGAGTAGTACAGTCGCGATCAAAGCATTAATTAAAAAAAAAAAAAAGAAGGAGGGGGGGAAAAAGGAGGGGGGACCATGATGAATTCATCCTTCAACGTGGCATTAGCACAACCCCAGCCCTGGCCCTCTCCTCCTCGTCAGTGGTGAAAAATGCCTCCTCTCCGCCAACAATTCCCTGTTTCGGCTCAGCCCTTGGAAGGCCAGACCGGCTGCGATTGCTCTGCCCGTGGCGGTGATGGATGAGCCCCGGCTGGGCCCCGCTGCCATCTGCCTCCCCGTCCCCGCACCCCGCCAATTGACACTCTCCTTCCTTTGCCGCGCATCAAGGGGCGGGGGGGGGGAAGAAAAGTGGCAGTGATAAAAAGCGCCTGGAAAAGCGTGAATTAGCCCACGGAAGAGAGGAGATGAATGAAAAGGCGGAGGGCGGGAGGAAAGGAGAAGATGACAAGGCAATAGGAGATGAAGGGAGGGATTACCTGGCCCGCGTCCAGACACCTCGCTGCTGAGAGCTGTGCCCCTCCGCAGCTTGTTAGGCTCCTGTCGGTTTGTTTGCCTGTGACAAGCCCTCTTTGCCAGGATGAGCACACTCCCAGGCTCTCTCTAGCAAATGGAGCGTGTCCCGGCCAACACGGCACTCACCGCCCACCATGATCTACAAAGCATGGCAGAACCATGGATTAAATTATTCAAACGGCAGAACTGTCAAGAATAAAAAGAAACTGCTGTGCAGTTAAAGAAAGCTTCTATGGTGCCAGGGTGACCAAAGGTGAAGGTGTCGTGGTAGCAGGAAGCCAAACGTCACCTCGGGGGTTTCTCTCGTGTTTCCTTCTACATGATGCACTAGGGTATCTGAAGATGGGAAGCTTCACCTGGAGGAGTTTGGGATGCCTTTGGAAACCTGCCTCCATCCTTAAGGAAAGGGAGATGCGAGCCTCTGGGCAATCACTGCTTCGCACATCTCCAGGCTGGGTGGATTGCTTCCACCTCCAGAGCAAGCCCAGGGGGACCTGGTTGTCCAAAACCCCCAGTATTTTTCAGGTTTATCACGTTTTTAAGATCTTCAGCTTGGGCAACTCTGTTTTCAAGCAGAATCACTGTGGAGGCTAGTTGTTTATTTTCATGAAAAGCTCTGGATTAAATTTATAATGGTAATAAACCCATTTCACTTCATGGGTTTGATCCCAGATTTGCCCTGAGCTTCTCAGGTCAAAGGCAGCTCAAAGAAGAAACGCGTGACAGAGGAGAGGCTGGCACTTCTAAAGACACTCGGAAAATGCTCACACAAGCAGAACTGGCCCCACGAGAATTATTCCCCCCAGGCCAGCCATGCCGGACCCCAGGACACTGTCCTTGCCCATCTGTCAGCTCAGCTCCCGATACCCAGCAAATCTCACCAAGGGGCCTCATAGATTCAGTGAACGCTGCGTAAGGGCCACAACAGAGCCACAATCTCCCTTTAAAATGAGAGAGAAACCATTCTCCGTCTCGGGTCATGCTGGCTGTAAGGAAAATATAAACCCCAACACATCTCCCAGGGATGCTGGAGAAAGGCCAGTATCTTGCTCGCGCTTGTCTGGTGGGATGAGACCAAGTACCAGCCACCAGCAGCAACGAATAATAATTTCTTAAGACTGGTGGAGGAAATAACAACAACAAAAAAGCTTTCCCCAACATGAGGCCATCACCAGCATTAACACAACAACAATTACTTAAGCGAGGATCCCAATTAGTGGAGTTAGTCCTTTTGGCAGGTGGGAACAGCCGGGTTTACACTTCATCCCTTGCATTTAGAAGTGGATTTAGCAATAACGCCACAGAGGAGGCTTTTGAAGGCATGTTTGGCCCCTGCAAGGTCAGGACTGGTAGTGGCTTGATGGCTTTTGAGGAAAAACACTCATGGAAGAAAAACAGGGGTTTTGTTTTTTTTTTCAGAAAAAGTATTTTTTTTTTCAGAAAGTATTTTTTTTTCAGAAAGTATTAATTTCAGAACAACGCACTAAGGGACAGGAATTTTTCATTCCCAAAGCACATTTTGGAAAAACACATTCTTCCTAAGGTTTCACGGGTTCTCAGTATTGTTGTCTAGAAAGGATGCATGTTCTGATGGATGAAAGTTTGGGAGTCAAAGAGAAAATGGTGGCAACAAGGAGAAAAGGACATTTCCCTGTAAAAACTCTGGTTTTTAACGCCTCCTAATTTTTGCAAGCCACCTTAACACTTGTAAGCTAAAATATTATTTTTAAAATAGAGAAAACATTCTCCCCCTCCTTCCGCCTCTTCTCCCAGTCCTTTTCTCACACATTTTTCTCTAATAGAAAGAGCTGAATAATCCAATTTGACGTTTGGGGATATATTCCCTGCAGGAATGGTAGAAACGCCACCTGCTACCTGCATGCTAGATTTGATCACAAATCAACAGCACCCAGTGCCGTACAGGATCACTTGATATTTTAAGGGCCAAGAAATGCCTGGCCACTAATGACAATCCATCCTAAACCGCACCGCCTATGTTTTTCTGTAAATGCCAAATGCTACCTCACTATTTGTATCACCCTTAATTACAAGGGTCCTTAATTACAAGAAGCGAAATCATTATACGCAGTGAAAAGATCTCCAAAACCTTGCGTTGCAGGCTTGGCTCTCTTGCAAGTGCAAAATCATCCTTGGGAAGGGGACTGAGCAGCTCTGTGCCCAAGCTCCTCTTTGTTCATGCCCGTGGTAGGAGACTTGTTCCCTCCCTGCCTGCTGAACGTCGTGTGCCGCATGAGGAGCTCAAGTCTTCTGCTGAACCCAGCTGCCAAAAGCCAAGCTGGGAGAATACGAGTACTGCTGAGCAGGACCCAGAGGGCTGCAGGTTCTCCTAACACTGGCTCCAGAAGTCCTGCTGTCACTGGTGGTACTGGGATAAATACCAACATTCCTCAGCTGCACCACATAAAACACTGTAACTGGGAGAAAAGACTTGAAGGGACCTTGCATCAGGCTCTGCAACCAGGACCTTGTGCAGCCTTCCTCCCTTGGCCCATGGCAGTGTTACTGACAAACAGCCAGGCACCTCCTGACATCCCAGGAATGATGGGGAAGCATTTTTGAAGACTTCTAAACCATTACAGCTGAAAGAGTTGGAGTTATTCAGCCTGCAGAAGAGAAGGCTCCGGGGAGACCTTAGAGCAGCTTTCCAGTATCTGAAGGGCTCCTACAAGAAAGCTGGAGGGGCTTTTTACAAGGGCACGTAGTGATAGCACAAGGGGTAATGGTTTCAAACTGAAGGAGGAGAGATTGAGATGAGCTATTAGGAAGCAATTCTTTGCTGTGAGGGTGGTGAGCCCCTGGCCCAGGCTGCCCAGAGAAGCTGTGGCTGCCCCATCCCTGGAGGTGTTCAAGGCCAGGTTGGACGGGGCTTGGAGCAACCTGGTCTGGTGGGAGGTGTCCCTGCCCAGGGCAGGGGGTGGCACTGGGTGGTCTTTAAGGTCCCTTCCAACCCAAACCCTTCTGGGATTCTATGATTATCTACCCTCTTCTTTCAGGCATTGCTCTTGACCAGTCTTCACAGATACAGGGGGACAAAAAAAATCCAACCTACAAACGTACAGTGAAATGCAGTGCCAGGAAGGATGCTAGCACACCAGGGAAGGCAACAAAGAGTCTGTATTTCCAGGAACTTGCTTAACTTGTGTATTAAGCTGCTTACAAAAACAGATTAAGGGCCAGACCTCGGCTGGCTGCTTTGCTCTCAAGAAATCAGAGGAGAAGCGGTTGGGTGCTCACCTGAGTCTCACGCCAGGCTACGAAGCCAGCGGAAACGCTGCTGGCTTGGGAAGCCACTCTCTGTCGGTGAGCTCCCCCGTCACACACTGTACTTTCTGTACCTTCACTGGGTTATGAAACAAATGAGCCTGCACTGAAATACGAAAATTTACACTATTTTGGCTCAAGCAGCCAAGTGACCACAAGCCGCCTGCTCAGTGCTGCGTGGCTGGAAGATTAGGCTCAGCTTCCAAAGGTTCAAACTAGAGGGGGAAAAAAAAAAAGAATTAATTGGGTAATGTTAGTTTAAGCCCTGGCCTCAAACTTAGAAAACACAAATATACCTTCTATAAGCAAGAAAAAGCTTTGTTTCAAAGCAAAGAGATGCTGACAGACATGTCCAAGGAGGACATGACTTCCTGGGCCTGCAGCACCCTATCCAAAGGGATGCTCCGAGACAGCAGATCCACTACAACATCTTTGGTTTCCACCATCTCTCTGTTACCCGGCTTCTCTGAGGACCGAAAAGTGGCGAGAAGCCCTGAATGCACCTCACAGTGCTCAGGGCTCTATCTGACATTGGGAGAGGAGCATCTTGTCCGTCTTGGGGCCAAGCTGTGTTATAAACAGCGCCAGAACCATTCACAAGTCCTCAAAGTTTCCACCTGATTATGTGAGCAAATATTTGGAGGGGAAGTGCTGTTAGTCATTATTTGCAGTTCATTTTCTCTTATTTGTTCTCTGTCTTTTAAATAATAAAACAGAGAAAGCCAAGACAACAGCTCACAGTATTCACATCCAGGAGCAGAAACACCACCTGGGTTGGGTTTTTTTTTGGGCAAACACCTTTTTGGGCAAACGCTGCTTCCCGGGAAATGCCGCAGCCTGTGCCGGGGGGAATTTGGCCCCTTGCTGGGAGCCATGCTGCCGGGTACCACCACTGTCATGGGACTGACGGGTCCTGAGCATCTACTGTGAAAACTCCCAGCCTGGCTGCGCTCAGAGCACGGAGTTTTGTCTGGATTTACACCCCGGGGCAGAGAAACCAGAACCAGTTCTCCTTCTCCAGACCCTCCCTGGATTTGGGGGGGGGGGCTTTCCTGCTTTGTTGCTGTTTTGCACCTAATTTGGAGGCCTGATCTTGGCAACTGGAGCTCAGGGCTTCGCAGGGCGAACCACGGCAGTAGGCAGCGGTGGCACCCGCAGCAGGAAACCCTGCAGCCGGGGGCAGGGGGCTGCAGAAACAGCCCCCGCAGTGTGTTCACCAAGGAAGGGTTTACACCTTCCCGTGCGAGCGCAAGGCTCCCCGAGCACAGGGGAGCTATTCAGTAGCAGAAATGCTCCACAGTAATCACAGAATCATCACAGAATGGCCGGGGTTGGAAGGGACCTCTGGAGATCATCCAGTCCAACCCCCTGCCAGAGCAGGGCCACCCAGAGCAGGTTGCACAGGAACATGTCCAGGCAGGGTTTGAATGTCCCCAGAGATGGAGACTCCACCACCTCTCTGGGCAGCCTGTGCCAGGGCTCTGCCACCCTCAAAGGAAAGAAGTTCCTCCTCATGTTCAGGTGGAACTTCCTATGCTCAAGTTTGTGCCTGTTACCTCTTTTCCTGTCCCTGGGCACCACTGAAAAGAGCCTGGCCCCATCCTCCTGACACCCACCCTTTCAGTATGTATAAGCATTGATAAGATCCCCCCTCAGTCGTCTTTTTTCCAGACTGAAGAGATCCAAATCCCTCAGCCTTTCTTCATAAGAGAGGTGTTTCATCCCCTCATCATCTTTGTAACCCTTTGCTGTCCCCTCTCCAGCAGTTCCCTGTCCTTCTTGAACCGGGGAGCCCAGAACTGGACACAGTGCTCCAGATGTGCCCTCACCAGGGCAGATAGAGGGGGAGGATGACCTCCCTCGACCTGCTGGCCACACTCTTCTTGATGCACCCCAGGATGCCGTTGGCCTTCTTGGCCACAAGGGCACATTGCTGGCATCAAAACCTCCTCAGCCACCTTCATCTCAAAAAACAAACCCCACCCCCCTCTCCAAAACACCTGCACATGACATTTCCAGCAGCCTGTTTCTCCATGCCTGTCCCCCGCCTCCTCCCCGGTACCTTGTGCCTCTGGCTGCGCTGAACGCAAACATACCGAATGCTGCTGGAAGGACCAGGCAACATCCAGAGGTGAGCCAGCACTTGGGTATAAACCAGCTGAAAAGAAAGCATGGGATTTCTCCTTTGGGCAGGGTCATGGCTTAGAGAACAGGGGGAGTCAGGACCCAGTGCCTGCATCCCGCACCTTCTGCATCAGGGTCGTTCCTGCCTACCCTCACACCTTGCTCCCGGCAGAAGATGGAATGGATGAAAGTTGGCTCCTTCCAAAAGGATGGCTTGTTTATCCCAGAAAAGGTCAGTTTAACTTGTGTTTCGGTTTCCGGAAGCATTCCGATTCTTAGAGGAAATGCCGCAAAGCAAAACATCTCCCCCAAAGGCAGAAGTCTCTCAGGGTGGATGTTTCTGCTCCGGCAGCGGCTCCCTCGGATTCCAGCCCACAGGGGAGAGCAGCGACACACAAATCTCCTCCAAAACCCTCCCGAAACATCACATCAAGCCCTTCCATCTCCAGGGCGGTATTTTTGGCTTCACACAGTCACTTGTAGAGCTGGAGAAAGGATCTTGTTTCTGCAGCCAGCGTAGACTTATTGCAAACGTTCATGCTGAGAACAAACGGGCCTTTCCGGGAAATGATTTCAAGCATCCTTATTGACAAGGAAAAGAGAAAAATCCCAAACTGGTAGAAATACTCAGCCCAACAGAAATAAAGTTAATGTAATATGGCAATATCCCAAGCAGCCTCTGTTTACCAGATAGTCTCTCCTCTGAGTCACGCATTGATGTGACTATTAACAATGCGCTGTTATAAAAATCCATCCTTGTAGGAGGAAGGATGCTGTCAAGACTCCAGCAATTTCATGTTTTCAGTGAAATACGAGTAACATTTGTGTTGTGTTTTCAATTCCTCTTTTGAGGTTATTTTTCCTTTCCACTTTAATAATAATCTTTATGCCTAAAAATAGCATCTCACTTCTACAATTGGAGTGACCTTTTGTATTACGTGTGGATTAACACGAAATCAGCAACTTGTTCAGTTTATAGGTGACAATAAGCCCTGCTGCTTTCACCAGTTTAAGCTGGTCTCCATTACTTCGAGTTTGCTCACGGGGAAACTGAGGCAGAGGGCAAGGAAACCCCTTACCTGGCACTGTTGGCAGGCCAGGCCAGGCTCTGGGGATGCTGTATCTTCCTTGGAAACAAAAATCTGAGAGTCGTGAAAAATGTAATTCACTTAACCATTAGCATTTTGTAGTTCCCGCCCCCCCCAACTTATCCTGCCCCAACATAGTGAAAATTATCTCTCTGGGAAGAGACACTTCTCTTTCGTATTTCAATTCTAATATTACAAAAATGCCCGTTTCTTTAAAAAGCCATAGTTTGTCATTCACAGAATGGTTAGAGTTGGAAGGGACTTTCAAAGATCATCTAGTTCCAGCCCCCTGCCCTGGACTTTTGGTCCCCGCCATGGACTTTGGTACAGCACTAACAGAACATCTTTTCCTCAGGTTTCATACCTGGGCCAACTGGGATATCTCGTGTTCTAACCACCGTAAAATTCCCTCTTAATTTTGTACTTTCTGAGAGCATTCAAATTCAGCGGGGACTACAGCATTAGGTAACACTGGACTTTAATATTAATAGCTACTTTTTATTCTGGAGTTATCTGGCTTAGTTTAGAGAAGATATTCTCCATGGTAAAGTCCCCGTGCCTTGTTTTACAATGGATTCCTGGAATATTTCAGTATTCCCGTCTCCTTGGACTGCCTCTTCCAAGAACCCATGTTAATATTTCCTAAACTACTATAGGAACTACCTAGCAATTTCAGGCAGGATGATTTTATTGGCCCGATCTGCTAAGTGTCCTGATGCTTTACCCCCCCAAAAAAGTCAAAGTGGTGCCACGTTAAATGCTTAAGTCTTTTAAAGACGAAATATCCCATTCACCCACCGATCAGGGCTGATAGAGACAGGGAGAAAAGCAAGCTCCGCGTTACAGCCTCAGTCTTACTCAAGAAATTGCTTCTCAGAAATTATCCTGTATGCAGGGAGCTCTCATTTTCTTGCTGTAGGGTTCAGGGCTCTCCTTGGAATAAAGCGAGACCTGCAGAAAGCTCTTCTGTCCTCCAGGCTGCAGCCAAATGGTGGAGAGCAGCCCCGTAACAACCGCCATCCTGGAGCCAACAGGCACCTCCGCGTGATAAGCCGAGGGAGGAAAAGGCAGCGCCACCCCCAAGAGTTCAGAAATCGTCAGTCAAATCACAAAAGCAAGGAGAGCAGCCTGAAAAAAAAAAAAAAATACAAGATTGAAATAATAATTGAATGCTGCATCTTAGTTGCCCTAGGATTCTTTTGTGCTGTTAGGGTGCATTTTGGCGATGCTTTCTTGCATTTCTGAACAGCCCGCTAGACTAGAAGTGTTGCAGAGGAAAACAGCAGCTCTCTTCTGCACGTCTGAGCTCAGAAACTGGGGATTTCTACAAGAAGCACCGCAGACAAGATGGGCTGAAGTCACCAAGCAAGTCCGTCCTACGAAGACAGGCTGAGAGAGTTGGGGGGGTTCAGCCTGGAGAAGAGAAGGCTCCAGGGAGACCTTATAGCGGCCTTCCAGAACCTGAAGGGGGCCTACAAGAAAGCTGGGGAGGGGCTGTTTGCAAGGGCATGTAGCGACAGGACGGGGGGCAATGGTTTTAAACTAGAGCAGGGCAGGTTTAGATCAGACATTAGGAAGAAGTTCTTTACACTGAGAGTGGTGAGACACTGGCCCCGGTTGCCCAGAGAGGTGGTGGAGGCCCCATCCCTGGAGACATTCAAGGCCAGGCTTGATGAGGCTTTGAGCAACCTGATCTAGTTAAAGATGTCCCTGCTCACTGCAGGGGGGTTGGACTAGATGACCTTTAGAGGCCCCTTCCAACCCAACCCATTCTGTGAGTCTATGATTCTATGATGAAGCAGGTCCAAGGTCTAGCTGGGTGGTTGAGTCTGCATGTCAGGCTTCGGATCAACAGGGTGTGTGGCCACCATAGCTACAGCTGCAAGCAAGGACCACTTGCCTTCCATCCAAAGGAGAGGCCAAGAAACAAGAGGGAAAGGAGCCCACAGACAAGCATCAAGTTCTTCCTCGTGCATGACCTAGCACCACCAGCAGGGTGGGCCTGCAGGTGGGAGCAAAACATCCATGTTTGTCAGCCATTTGTCTGCTCAGGTCACATTTCCCCATTAGCGTCCTGACCTGGCCAGCAAGGCTTGGAAAGGCTGGCACAGTTCCCATCCCTTCTCCCCTTTGCCCATGGCACAGTTTTGGGCCCTGAGCTGACCATCTGGTGACTGCAGGAGGTCCAAGCCCCCACTGCCCATGTACTGCAGCCCTTGGAGAACCTTCTCCCTACTGGGGCAAACATTTCTTCATTACGACAAGTGATCCATATTCTCTCTATAAAGTCATTTTTGTGCAAGAACGGCTTTAAAATCAAACAAAACACATGCTTAGAGTTTTCGGTCTGCTCTGTTGCCACCCTTGAGGAAAGAAAAACTTTTTCTTCCAGCTTTTGAAATTATTTTCCACCTGCTCAGCAAGACCTTGGGCTAGAGAGAGACTGAAAAAAAAGAACAGCTATGGGTTTTTTCCCCCCCTTTTTTTTTCTTAATAAAAAATAAAAAAGATCTCCCCCCTCAGGGTTTTTTTCACTTATGATGGACTTCAGTTTTACAGCTTCACTAAGACCAATCAGTGCCAAGCACAGGCTGCCTGAGATGGTTTTTAAGGCTAACTGGGTAATCTCAGACCCTGTTTTACTGCCAACCTCCCAATCAGTCTGTGATAAAGGCTGTGTTTGGAATAGAGTATTTTCTGCACGTCCTCCCCAGTTGCAGTCTCATCACTACACTAATACTACTCTTTTTCTTTTTAAGTTTCCCCTACCTTGCTTGTAGAAATATGATGTGGATGAGAGTGAGGGAGCACACTCCTGGCACCCAGCGGGGTGAATCAACCACCATATGGTTGCCAGACATTGCTGGGCACCGTATGGCAATCTGGAGTGAATCCTTCCATTCAAACAGCTTAGGGGTTGACCTGCTGGAGAGGAGCTCTGCAGAGAGGGACCTGGGAGCCCTGGTGGACAACAAGTTTCCCATGAGGCAGCAATGTGCCCTTGTGGCCAAGGCGGTCAATGGTCTCCTGGGGTGCATTAAAAGGAGCGTGGCCAGCAGGTCGAGGAAGGTCATCGTCCCCCTCTGCTCTGCCCTGGTGAGGCCACATCTGGAGTGCTGTGTCCAGTTCTGGGCTCACCGGTTCAAGAAGGACAGGGAACTACTGGAGAGAGTCCAACGGAGGCTACAGAGATGATCAAGGGACTGGAGCGTCTCTCTGATGAGGAAAGGCTGAGAGCCCTGGGGCTGTTCAGCCTTCTTCTCAGAGAAGACCAAGAGGGGATCTCATCAATGCTTATAAATATCTAAAGGGCTGGTGGCAAGAGGATGGGGTCAGACTCTTCCTAGTGGTGCTAGGGGACAGGACAAGGGGCAATGGGCACAAACTGGAACATGGGAAATTCCATCTCAACATGAGGAAAAACTTTCCTTTGAGGGTGGCAGAGCCCTGGCACAGGCTGCCCAGAAGCTGTGGAGTCTCCTTCTCTGGAGACATTCCAAACCTGCCTGGACGCATTCCTGTGCAACCTGCTCTGGGTGACCCTGCTCTGGCAGGGAGTTGGACTGGATGATCTCCAGAGGGCCCTTCCAACCCCCACCGTTCTGTGATTCAAGCACAGCCTCCTGGGCACTGGGTACCAGCAGTGACCTGGGCACCATGAGGACAACTGCCCCAGCAGGGAAGATACTGTCCCAGCCCATCCCCACTCCTCCCATGACTGACCAACTGCACACTCAGCTCCAAGCATTGCCCTAATTCGGATGAGTATGTGCTAGAGTGGGCTCCAGCATGGCCCACAAGCTCTTTTATCTCCTGGCACATGTCCTCTGATAAACCAGCCTCAGGGCACACACGTCACCCGCTTGCACAGCACTAGGGCTGCTCCTTGAAGGGCTGCCAGAAAGCCCTGGAGGCCACCACACCCCACAGCTACAGTTAGTCATGGTGGATAAACCAGTGGATACAAGTCACCTTTAATGACCAGATGCGAGACAGCCTCATAAGGGGCAGCTGTGATATCTTCTCCTCCGCTTCATCCCAAGTTCCATGCAGTGGGATCTAGGTTCTCACCTGCCTTTTTCCTTTGCAAACAGGGACTTGTTTCCCTTATAAGAAGGAGCAAGAGCCACCGGAGCTGGCAGATACCTATTTTCTGCCATAGGCAGTGGGGATTCCTCCAAGCTTGTGTCTTAGCCTCTCTCATCATGAGCTAACATGGGTGCCCTCCAACCTCTCCTCCTCTCTTTGTCTCCCTTGCACAGCTGCATCCAGGCATCGGGATTTCCTGTCAGCCTTGGAAGAAACATCCCACGTCCCCTACATCTCCTCTGGGGAGTGGGCCTGGAGGGCCATGATGAAGAAGAGCTCCTAGGGAGAAAGCGGTTCTTCCAACACAGGCTGAGCCGAGGCCCTGTGGTCCTCCTGGCTGCTCCCCATCCCACCCTGAAGCAGGACCAGTGCCGAAGCTGATTGCCTGCACCGACACAAGTGTTAATTTTCACCTACGTTAAATGCTTCCTTGAATAATTTATTGGTTATTTATTCTGCCTGAGAGGAAGGTTAGACCATGCATTTAAATGGAAATGCTCTTCACAAAAGCTCCAGAAAACACCAGCAATTACCGCCACTTCTCAGCTGGACCAAGGTTTAAAACCAGGCTGATCAGGAAGATCTTGCTGCTTATCTCAGGTCACACCAAGCTTCATTTCTGCTGCTTTGCGGAGGGTTTTCCAGAACATCCCATATCCCTCAGTAACCCGAAGCGTCCCCTTCTCACCACCACTCCTAGAGAGGTGGAAACGGCTTCTCCACACTTCAGTGAACATACCTGACTTGGAAAACTTTGAGATTAAGCCACGCCAACCTCTTTCCCTTTCCCCTGCTACAGGCTTTCAAGCTGCCCTGTCCCGAGTCAGGGCTGCAGCTGACTTTCCCCACCTTCAAATAGATGAACAGACAGCTACAAGAACACACAGGAGGCTAAAACCGCTGTGAACTAGATAACTGGGCCTCAACGGACAGCGAAGGACCAGGAGGTCTCCCTGGAGGTGGTGTCACTGGAGAAGGTCCCCACATGTGCTCGGCTTTGCGATACGATCAAAGCTGCACAAGTACATGACTCTCTCATTTTCCCAACGGCACCCCTCCAAAAAACGATACTTGATTTCCTGTCAAAAATTAAAGGCACCTCTAAAGTTCTTTTTCTACTAAAACCCACAGCATTTTCTATTCCTTGAACTACTACATTTCAATCTATTTTTCATCGTATTAGCAAGGTTTTAGAAAGGACAGGGCCCTAAAACAGTCCACCACCGATGACAATCAATTCTGCTGCCCAGAAAGTAAGCTTTTTCAATCAAAGAGAAGTTTTGTGCTTCTCTGGTTAAACCCCGCCAGCTCCGCTCGTGCTGATGACGCCAGCGCATACATCTGCAGCGCAGGCTTCTCTTGGGACTTGTGTCGAAAGCCAGAGTCGGGTGGGTTTGATCCCTTTAAAAAAAAAAAAAAATTGTTTGTTAAACTTCATAGTATCTACTTTCCTCCTAAAATAATGTCTGCAGCAAAATGATCCTACTGGGGTCCATATGAAACAGCAGCACCATATAATTAACTGGGATACAGTAGAGATATGGGGGACTTTGGGTGATGATATTGCAGAACTGTTCTCTCATACAGGCAAACAGATCACTACATTATAACAGGGAAGACAAAGGATATTTATTATTATTGTGTTCAAGCAAGGCTCGGTTTAATACACAGTAGTGAATGGAAACCCACAAGTGAAATAAAAATCCCCTAATTCTCATCCTCACTGTTAAAATTACAGATAGAAGCGTGATCTTGGATGTACAAAAGCCAAGCAAAATAGCAGGATAGATAAAAACTATATATATATATATATATATGGCTGAAATCCAAAGCACCCCAGACAAACCCTATTGGATGGAACAGTTTGTCACGAAGGGGAGGGGGAGGCTGAGTGAAGAAGCCACAGCAGAAGAGGATGAATGATTTTATGGGCTTCAATACTTAATGGTGCAACTGGAAATGACACGGAAGTCTGTGATTTTCAAGGTGACTGGTTTGAGGCATCTCCAACAGGCCCTCTATCATCACCGGCCACTCTTGAGAATCTCAGCGAGGCACTCTGAAGCTGCACCTGGGGACCTGCCCAGCAGGACGGCAGCAGGTCGCCAAGTCTGGCCCCAAGCCAAACTCTGTAGGCAAAGGCTGATCTTGGCAAAGTTTCTGCTCTGTAGTTCAAATTCATAGAGCTCCTTCATGCTTTCTGACCTGGGATTGGAAAGTCTCATTCAAGAGCTACTTCTTTTTTGTTGTTGTTTAGTCCCGGCTCTTGGGAATCTAGGGTGTTGTTTGATTGCTGTTTCTTTAAATAAGTTTCTTCTTTCTCTTTTACCTGGAAGAAATTCTACTTCTTTGGCTGTCATGAAACCAAAGGCATGAGCAAAACCCATTCTTACGGGCTGGGAGGACAGATCAGTCTCCCACCCAGTCCCGCTCAGAGTCCCACACTGTGATTGCTCAGGTGGTGTCCACATTGGTGGTTTTTTTGCTTGGATGCAACAAAGCCATTTTTGCATCTCCAGCCTCCATCAGTTTGTCCATTGCAATTGCCACGATGAGGGTGGGCAGGGATGGCCCAGACACCTGCCATAAGGCGGTCCCCAGCCCCACCTCACATGAGCCAGGCAGCAGCTGCGAGTTCCCACCTTACCCCCAACTGACCCCTTCTCCTTCAGGGGGAAGCCAAGGCACAGCAGAGCCACTAAGACCCCCAGGAACAGACCCTGCTTTGACCCACCATCAGCTGGTCTCTCTCAAAATGAAAGAGCATTTCTGTAGCACTTCGCTCTGCTTTAACGAAGCGAATAGACTCCAGGGCTAAGTGGGAGACAGTCCCCGACCACCCTCTCTGCATGAAGGTTCACCATCATGAGAGTACTCCGTGCCCACTTTCGCTTTTATAGACCTCAAATCCTTGGGTGCTCTGGTACCCTCGGGCAAGGCAGTGGGATTCCTGGGCTCAAACAGCTCAGCCAAAAGACAAAAAAAAAAATATAAAAAATAATCCAAAGCAGAATGATGGAAATCACTGGAAGGGCCCTCCAGACTCCTCCAGGACTTGCGAGTGTTAATTGCCAGCAGTCCAATTACATTCACGTCTCTGATGGATTTAATTGCTGAGTTGCTGAAGAGAGAAGTGACCTATTATGGATCATTGTTTACAGCAAATTAGTTCAGAAATTCCCATCTTTCTGCCTGTCATGCTCAGAGGGCAAACTCCCTCAGCTCTGCCACCGAGTCAGCCAAGGACTTCACTGGCTCCAGCAGATACAGGATCATTCGCGAGGAAAAGCACAAAGACACGTCTAGGGCAGAAACACAAGCCTGGCTGTTCAGTAGAAGAAAGCTCTGAGATGAAAGGGGTCAGAGAGAGAGAGTGATAGTTCAGAGTGGGGAAAAAAACACCCAAGGAAGGGAGCTAGAGAGGTTCTGCAGCAGCAGGTAGGTAGGTGGGTAGGTAGGTGGGTGGGTGGGGTGCCAGCACAAGAACACCTACAGCACCACTCAGGCCAGACATGGAGGCTCAGACCTGAGCTTAAATGGAGCTGGTGGAGCAGTGGCAGAGGGAGGGTGGGTGGATGGAGGTCCCAGGTGAGGCTGCTCAGGGCAGTTAATGCCCACAGGGCCCTGACAACTTCCGAGAGGTGGCATTTGCTTCTTGAGGAGTCTCTAAAGGAATATCACAGGAGAAAGTCACGGGACCTCAGGCAGCTTGAAATCTAAGAGTAAATACAAGGAATGGGGAGCGGTCATTTTCCTTTGCAGGACATACATGGGGCTGGGCCGAAAAGATACTTAGAAGAATTTTTGCGTTTTTTTTAATGGGGTAAAAATGCATTTGTGACAGCTCTAAACCTACCTGCCAAGTCAAGACAGGTTGAAGGCAGGGGCTGGTGGTAGCCCTCTCTCCCCTTTGTCACGCTGGTGGGGTCTCTCAGAGCTGCTGGAGCTTGTACCGGAGCTCTTATAGGCTTCTAAGAGAGAGCCCTGGGTAGTCACAGCCCTCTTGGAAAGCAGGGCCCTCCCCTCCCTGGCTACAGCAAGGTTGCGTGCTGCTCTCCGGGCTTGGTTGCTGTTGTACATGGATAAATGCAACACTAGGACCACATTATCCGGACTGTTACCTAGAGATAAAAAGAATTAAAGCAGGGGAACGCAAGAAGCTTGAAAACAGGCCTGCCCTTGACTTGCGCAATATATTTCAACAGACCCATAAAAAGATCAGGGAATTCACTCAAGCATGAATAGATACAAGCATAAAAGAATGGCGGTATTATATTTATTATTAAAGCCCTTTTAAAGCCCCCTTATTGCAGATGGATTCTGAGCCTCTGGGGAAAGTCAGGGACAGGATATTTAGCAAAAATGTTATTAAAAATAGAAATTGTTTCCCATGACTTAACCTCATTGCCTAGGGGGAAATCACTTAGGTGATGTTATTGGAGCGCATGCAGTTACAAGACCACGATTGCTATGGAAGACGATGCACCAGGTTTCTGGAACAGCGGCAGCGTTTCTGCTTCCAGGGAAGCAAATTTACCTGTGCACCCCACCGACTGCCGGCAGCCCCCCGTGGACTGAGGAAGGCTTTTTCTGCCAGCCCACGTGCTTTTTAACCCATCTACAGTGCCTTCTGCCGCTCTCAGATGCCAGAAGGAGCTCCTGGGTATCAGAACGCTCTGTGCCATGCGGTGCAACAAGTAGAGGGCACGTGGGGCTGGCGGCCGGGCGTGAGGAATGCAATCCATCGCATCCTCGCCCAGCAATTTATCAATTTATCATCATCACATGTCAAGTCTGCAGCTCCAAGAGGCACCCGGTTTACCCTCCTTGGTTGGGAGGGTCTTGGGACCAAATGGCAGCAGGCAGGATGGTGCCATGGTTGGCCGGCTGCTCTAGTTCCAGCCCCACATTAATAATAGAAAGCCTTTTTCCTAACTAAGTTTTCTTCAGAACCTGCAAAAAGGTTTGGTTAATACAACCGGGCACTTTCTGGCAGAAAGCCTCCTCTGCCCCATGGCCGTGGCCAAAGGCCACTTGTCAAAGCGGCGTCAAGTGTGATCCCCCCCGCAAAGATGGCCTGAAGCTCTTTAAGAAATATGGCTCCAGAGGCCGGGGAAATGCCAGGGGGATCGCCGAGCCGATCAGATTGTCTCCTGTCTTCCTCCTGGGACACATATCAAGGAAGATGGGCAAATATCAAACATTCATCACAGGCACTTGTCCCTTCAACAGCTGACATTGGTGCAGCAAAACAGTTTTTGATCACTTGAGCTTAATGTCACTGCAATCATTGCCTGGAATGTAATTTTGTCTTTAAAAAAAAAAGAACAAAAAAAAAAAGAAGGGAAGGAGAATAAAAAATGAGACTCAAAAGGTCTCCGTGCTTCAGAAAAGCTGGCTCTGAAGTTCTGCTGTAAGCATCAGATCTCAGCAAATTCTGTAAACTCTCTCCCCACCCCCCCACCTGTATTTGGACATTTTCCTCTTACTTAATGATATTCCATCAATTATATAACTTCAGAGATACTAGAGATCAGTATTAGGGAGTTCAGCTTCATTATTAGAACGGTTATCGTCCTTTGGAGACTGAGCTAATGGCCATTTGTCTTCTTCAATTCAATTAACAACAATCCTCTCTGGACACCACATAGGCTGCGGCCGGTGACACGCCGCTACATCCCCTCCTCCATCAGGACATGACCCCCATCTCTGCAGACAAGATCTGGCTCCTCTCTCACCAGCTGCATGCTATACATTTTAGCAGTGCATCAGGAAATGGCACACTAAATTATCAAAGAACTAAACCGGACAGGGCTTGAGCCAAGAAAAATCCATTTATCGATGGCCATTCCTCCTCTGAAGTGCTTGAGTAGGTTGACAAGACAGAAACATGCCTCTCCTGACCAGCCAAGAAGACTCTTCCCAAGGACTCTTCCAGCAAAGGATGAAGGTTGGAGCCAGACCGAGGGAAGAGTTTCAACTTTTTTTAAAGAAAATGGAGCTTACAGCTGCTCTGGTTTGTCAGTGTGACCCTTCTGTACAACTGTGGATCGTGGTACATTTATTTTCCCCTTGTCCCTGGCCTCTGCTCCATGAATGCTCTTGTCACTAAGTTCAAGGAGTCTCCAGCAGGAGCTGTTAAACCCAAGCGTGTTCCTCCATGACACTGCTGCCTTCCAACATGTGAATAATCCCCTCGCTTCCGCAGAGCAATGGCTTTGGTCTTTGCATCCTTGGCCTCTTCCCTTTCCACCTCCAACTCCATAAGGGCTTGCACCATTGCCCGGAGGTTTGCAGGAGCGGTGCTGGGTCAGTTTTAGGGTGTTCTGGGCTCCCTTGGAGTCAGGGCTGGGACTCTCCTGCTCCATGAGGTCACCAGGACACGAGTCACTGGCCTCAGAAGCTTTCACAGCTGGTGACCGAAGGGAGAGCAGAGGGAGAGGCCAGGGTGCCCAGCCTGCTGTCATAAATAAGACACCCTCTGCTCCTGGCATGTGGCAGTTTCAATGGAAAGCATTAATTGCTGGCAAATCACTCTGGTAGCAATTCAACCTGACAAATGCTTTATTAGAACCAAGCTCACACCGAGAAGATGTGGGATCGGCTTATAATTTACGCGTGTGGAGAGCAGCAGACTCACTGGGAGTGGGCAGGAAAGCTGAGGAGTCTCCTCACCTACCAGAGCCTGTGAGTTTTTCACAAGAAGAGTGACCAGTGCAGGCAGAAAAGGTGGCTGTGAGCTAAAGAGATGCATCCCTGTGGGTGGGCTCTCTCCTTTGAGGTTTGCACCAAGCCACCGGGCAGCTAGACCTCACAGCTGGCCTGGCTGACACCTCCCCAGTGATGGTATGACCACCCCACGGCTGGCCTCCCCAAGGCTTGCTCCCTTGAAGGTCCACCAAAAAAGAGTGTTCGGTTTGTTATCGCATCCTTCTGCCTTAACAAAAGCAAAATCCACCCATGCTGCCCCTGGAACAAGCACAGCCCTGCGCTGCTGCCGCTGTAAGTAACAGTGATGGGATCACTGAGACGTAACAAGATTTATCGCTTTCTCCTGAAGAACGATCGCCTGCTTGGTGTCCTCAGTAAATAACGTTCTGCCTGCATCATCTGGGGACATCATTAACCCAGGAGACAGTGACACCACTTAACCTTTCACGGTCTTGCTCCGCTCCCCTAAGCTGCCCAAGATGTACGGTTATTCAACGACTCCGTTCAGGGACAAGGTGAGGGTGTGATGCCAAAATTCACACCTGGGAAGAAGGGACACAGCACCAGTGTTTGATGCCACGCAGGGGGCAATGCAGTACTGAGGAGCACCTATGAGCAGCTCCATGCTCCACCTGCTCTTGCAGCACAGCCTTTACCAGGAAGCTACAGCAAGTCTGGGCTTGTTGGGCCACTTTGGCTTCAGCAAGGTTATCGGAGTAGCAAGTCAAAGACTCCAGCCTCCGGGCACATCAGGGTGTTTCCCAACTCTCATCCATAGCCGTGACCCCTCAATGGGTTGTAGATAAGCAGCGCTCTTCCCACCAAGTCCCCAGGATCTCCTCCCTTCCCCATCCACAGGCATCCCAGTGACTTTTTGAAGGCAGGGCTCCCCCAGCGTGCCAACTGCTCAAGGCTTCGACTCGTCTGGTGCTGCCTCCTCGCTGTGCTTAATAGCTCCCGACTGCTCCTTCACTATGTCTATGGCCAGCACTGGATTTATTAATGCATTTTTAATTAGCAAGCTCAATCTCCAGGGGAAGGTGCCTTGCATCTTAATGACCTTTGCTTTGAACCTTTGCCAGAGAGTGCTTCATACCGTAAACCTGTATCTGCCACCAAGTTTCCTGATGACCCTCAACTCACAAACTGAGCAGCCAGGGCAGGAGAGGAAGGTGTGGGTGAGGAATTTGCTAGGTGGATGTAGTCCCAAATATAGTCCAAGATGGTAGAAAGTTATAAATCACTCATTTCAGTATGAAGAAACCATAGAGAGCTTACAAAGCCTCTGCACAGTTAAAGAAGTGCTGTAGGAAAGGCTTGATGGAGCCCAGCAATGGGGTTTGGATGGTCCCAAGAGCTGGGGAGTCTGGGCAGAGCTAGACACCTAAAGCGTGCTGGGAACAGGAGCCAGCCTGACTGCACACACCCGCCCTCTTGTTCTCAGGGACAAGTTATTTTGCCTTGGAGCCTTGTTTCAGGCCAGTTCACGACCCAGTTACTCACCGCGTCTCTCCAGGAGGTGCCTTTTTGCAAGCCATGTCTTTCCAGATCAGCTTGTAGTATTAGGGGCCAGCATAAAGACCTGTTTTCTGCCTAGGAGTTAGTGACATTTTAATCAACTCTTCCGGATAGAGTCACACATTTAAATGTTATGCTGTTTCCTTCGGATTTCCCCAGGCATTTCATGGTTTCAACATGGTTTCAATGTTTTCTGTACTCCTCCAGTTCCAGATCTCATTTCAAACCAGCCGTTACAATTGAGCTGTTCCAAGCCCATCAGCGCCGCAGGAGCTGACAGAGTCCTTAGCTCCATCTCAGAATCCGTCTCCCACCTCGGGGAGGAGCAAGGGTTGACCCCATTTCCTCCTCCCCCCTGCTTTGGGAAGGGTGGTGGAAACTGTCGACAGCTTCGTGGTGTATGGCTCCGTAGATCCGTACCTTCCCAACACGTTCAGCAGAGCTGTGTGCCCGGTGCCAGCTGTTCCTCCGTTTTCTGGCTCCTCTGTCGCACAAGCTGTTAGCGATGCCATTTGTCTCCATCCTCCCCTGGAACGCACATCCCAATGGCACACGATTCCCAACAGCGGCTGTTTCCCCATCCTCACCCCCACGCAACCTTATCCTCGCTGGAACCAAACACCAGGCTCTCTCGAGGAGCAGGAGGACCCAGCACCAAAATCCTTTCAGCGGGGAGAGGAGCAGACGCTAAATATTCATGCAGCTATCGGTTCGCAGCGCTGCGTTGCATACGCAGGAGGTATTTATGCTCCACTGAGTCTCCTGATGAGCATCCCACCCTCGGGGCTCCTCTGGGTCACTGTGCCGAGGCAGAAGCACCCCAGAACTAAGCCACGCTGGTGCAAACATCAGCAGTAACTGCTGTACTAGAAACACGTGTGAGGCTTGTTCCCACAGCAGGGCATATATTAATCTGACTTCTCCACCCACCCACGTCCTCATCCTTCTGGGCAGCAGGAAGATGGAGTTCACCTTCCTACGAGCCCGTGGCCGTCCCTTTGCCATGCCCCAGGTGCCTGGCATGCCCCAGCCGGACTGCCTGCTGCTCAGGAATTCCTCCTCGAGTCTGCTGCGAGCATTGCTTCACCGCCTTCAGCTGTACTCAGAGGGACCTGGGAAGCAGCTTAAGCAACTCAGTCCTCCCCCTTAGCTCTCCCCTCTCGGAGGAGAAGCGTGAGCCTGCCCGTGACCTCCAGCAAGGTCCCTCGCAGCTCCACTGCAGCACAGAGCAGAGTTTCTGCCCTCTGTGGGATGCTGCCTGGCTGGCACCCTACCGTTTGCCAAAACCGGGGCTGTCGCTGAAGCCCAAAAATCAGGATCATCATCCTGCTGCTCCTCCAAGGAAACACCTGAGCTGCGAGAAGGTGTTTCCTGAGTCGAGTTCAAGACGTGTGCAGCTCCAAGCGGCAGGAGATGCAGCCGCAGCAGGCCGTCCCGCAGCCTGGCCGTCTACCTCTCCCTGATGGCTCGCTCCCACCGTTCCCAGCCGAGCCGTCTCACCCGCACCGCCTCCGTCTGCTCTCAGCCAACCTTCCCTTCCCACGGGCAGCTTCGGGCACAGCCACCACGAAGATGTCAGGCAGGCTCCGCAAAGAGCCTGCAAAGAGCCTTGGACCACGTCTCCAAAGCTGTCCTGGTTTGCTCTGTGAGAAAATTCCCTCCCGTTACAAGCATTTTGACAGGTTTGGCACTGCCCTGCTTTCCCTGTGGTTCACCCAGTTCTTACTCGGTGGACAGACAGAGCAGACCAGCTTTTGGGGGAAAGATGGACTCACAGAATCACAGAATGGTGGGGGTTGGAAGGGACCTCTGGAGATCATCTCGTCCAACCCCCTACCAGAGCAGGGTCACCCAGAGCAGGTGGCACAGGAACGTGTCCAAGCGGGTTTCAAATGTCTCCAGAGATAGGGACTCCACCACCTCTCTGGGCAGTCTGTTCCAGAGAAGAGAGAGTTTCGGAAGCCTTTGCTCTCCCTTCTTCCTCCAGGCAAGATGGAGCAATCGTTTCACACAGCTCGATTTCCTGGGCTGCTTTCACAAGCCCTAATCAACCACGGAGACCTGCTCTTGCTACATGTCGCTCCTCCACCTTACCCTCTGCATTAATCAGCCTCATTTATCAGCAGCCCTGCTGAAAGTGGTACAAGGCACAGGGTCCCTGCACAGTACAGCCAGAGGCCATAGCCCTGGTGGGACTGGGAACCTCTGTGGGGCAAGGCCGGGGTCCAGAGACACCTCGCAAAACCCCAACGGCATGTGCTGCAAAGGCAGCATTTCAAAGCCTCCAAGAGGGAGCCATTTATTATCCCACTTCCCCCTTAACACAGCCTCCGCTGTCCTGCATCCCCCAGCGCCAATATCCAGCGGTTTTTCTAATCCAATTTATCATCGGGTTGTTTCACCCAAGTCAGCAGATGCCCCTCTGCTCCGGTTACTGACGGATCGATTTACGTCAAGGCCACAGAGATGCCGCTTGCCAGGTCTCAGAGTTTCAATTCCCCTCCTGTCTCAGCGAGATGTGGGAAAGGGGAGGGCAAAGCCCAGAGGAATCGAAAACATCAGGGAGAGCCAAGCACCCTGCAAGGGGCTGCTGGGCCAGCTGAAGGGGTGCAAGGGCAGCACCCATGAGCTCTACGCATCCCTTGGGAGCATCCTGCAGTCACTCACCTTCATCCCAGTGGCATGGAGCGAGACTACGTCTGTAAAGACCCGGCTCATATAGCAGACAAGACGCTTTGGTCTTTGCATGATGCTGCTGGGGTTTGGTACCCCAACATCTGCCCTCCAGCTGTGCCCACCTGCGGTGGCTTGTGCTCCAGATGGATCCCTGCTCCCCGTTCCGAGCTGTGGGGCAGGAGCTACGCCCCTCCACCCCACGGCGTCCTGAACTAAGTCCCAATCCAGCCCTTCCACTGATCCCAGCCTCAGCTCTTGTGGCCACATTTGATGGGAAATGGAGGTTAAGGTCTTCTTACTTCTCACTCACTGTGAAAGCAAAGCTCAGGATGAAGCATTTCAGCGAGATTAAGGCTGATTTTTGCTGCATCATTCTTCCAGTCTGGAAGGGGAAAGGTGCTTAATGAGACCCAGGGGACCCAGCGAGCTCCCCATCTGTCACTACATGGAAAATCTGACAGGGTGGTACTGGGATTTAACTGTCTGGGCAAATAACGAGGACATTTAGCTCTTTCCCCGCTTCCTCTCTGGGAGAAGGACACAGCAATGTGGTAGGCATTTCTAAGGAGGAAAATACCTGGGGGTCACAACACAGCAGTTTTCACACTCAGGGTCCTTAATGGATTTCTTCCCAGCCCTGTCGCCATCCTGCACACGCAGTTGGTCCAAGCTCTATTGTCTCAACCCGCAAGAGTGTTTGCTGAATTCTCAATTATATACAAAACCTCTTAAGGAGTGAGACAAAGCTCACAGAAGTGGCTTTATGGCATCCAAGACACAAACCCCTCCTCTTCAAAAGCACTCTCCTGACAAATACTCATTCCCTAGCTACCCAAGCACATTTTCAAACCAAAGCCGCAGCTGTGAGAGGTGACCTGGAGACAAGACTGGCCTCATACCCCACCTTGCTGCTCTGCCTGGAGAAGACCTTCAAGGAAACCAAATGGAAGCTTCTATTTGTTTTCCCCTTCCCACGACGAAAAGCTCCCAACTGTTGGGGAGATGGCAGGATACCACAATGACGGGAGAGATTTCATTGTCCTTATCGGGGGGGCGGAGGGGGGCAGAAGAACCAGTATTAGTAAGGTCTCCCAGCTTAGTCGCCTTGTTTAAGGGGCAAAGCGCTCACCTGCAAATGAGGATAGCAACAGGAAAGCAGCAGTAAGGGGACGAAAGTTAAAGCAGTGTCATTGGAAAAACTGGGACAGGCTTCATAAGACCCATGATAGAACTGCCACCTATCAGCAAAATGCAGCGAGATAAAGAGCTTTAGTTATGCATTGTCGTGGTGTATTAAATAAAGGTGTCTGCCCTTGAGCCCTCGTTCCTCAAGCCCTTCACCCTGCTCCCCCTGGGAGGGGCAGGCATGCATCATTAGAATGGCACACCAGCCTCGGGCCCAAAGGGTCACGCTACCCAGAGTTGGTGAGCTCAGCACAGCATAAGCAACTCTGTTGAGATGCATCGGAGTGACAGTTAAGGTCTTTGCCCTTTCCATTAGCTTTATTTTAATTTGAAGCCGCACTGTTCATTACTCCCATTACATCCAGTCTCCGCTGGCTGGCACGAGGCCGTACATCGCTGCTGACTTTGGGCAAGAGCCTGATGCTCTTGTCTCTGGGGTCCCGGCTGCATGCGTGTCATGGCAACAAACTGGCCAGCAGTGACACCTGGGCACTGGTTTCTCCACCTGCAAATGCCATGGGTCTGCTAGGACACTGCTCCGCTCCTCCACTGCACCAGACCATACTCCTCTCTAGCAGGAGGCGGCTGTGGGTCTGGGCAGACTCAGGGCGGGGGTGGTGGGTCCCTTGCACAGAAATGCTTTAATTTACTGACGGACAGAGCCAATGTGATGTGGACAGTAAAGAGTCAAGTCAGCTTGCCAGCAGAGAAGATTCCAAGCCTCATCTCAGCTTCTGGAAGCTTATACAACCACCACATTAGCCTACAGGTAGCCCAAGGCCAGAGGCTCCAGACGCTGGAAGGCAGCTACAGGAATGAGCTAGAGAAGCTGGAGTGTCACTGATCAGCTTGGAGTCACTGAGCTCAGAGCTCTTCCAATGGTATATCTACCCAACTTCCCAAAGCTTCTGGAAAACTTCAGAGAAGCTCAAGTTTTGGATCAATATGATCCTCAGCCCCTGCCATAATGTCGGGGTTCTCTCCCCAACACTCCCCATCAAAGGGATGCCGGGAGACAGCTGGAATCACAGAATGGTTTGGGTTGGAAGGAACATTAAAGATCATCCAGTTCCCACCCCCTGCCCTGGGCAGGGACACCTCCCACCAGACCAGGTCGCTACAAGCCCCGTCCAACCTGGCCTCGAACACCTCCAGGGATGGGGCAGCCACAGCTTCTCTGGGCAGGAGCCAAACCAGGAGCCTCCTCTCACGAGCTACAGCACAGTCTCCTGCTCTGCTTATCGGAAGGGTCATTTTCCACGTGGTTCAGTGCTGGGAAGTCCTTTCAAAAAAGGAATTTGGAAGCCTTTCCTCAAGCTAAAGAGCTGCTACACAGAACAAAACCACAGCATTGCACAAATAAGGAGGAAGCTGGTACCAAACTGGACATCTGCTTCAAGATAGGTTGATCTAAGAGATATTTTCTGCTGTCCTTTGATATAACGGAGGAAGGCCTGAAATATAATCTTTCCTTGGTAAAAAAAAAGAAAAGCTAGTCTGCAGCTCCTGCCATCTCCAGTCCGTGTATTTACAAAGACCCTTGAACAGAGACAGAGCAATTTGCTGGGACGAACGTTCACGAAAGCAAAGCAGCAGGTTTCCTCGCAGAAGGCACATAAACGTGCCTCCCCCCGCCATCAACCAAAGGCCATTGCCTTGGACTTGCACTCGTGGGGCACCCAAAAGAGCCTCACAAATGCAAGGAGATTGCTAGCCTACGGAGTCAGGACAAAGCAGCAGCCCGGGGAGCATAAAGCAGGGAGCAAGAAGAGGCCTCTTCAGCACAACAAGGATCTTTGCTTGCCGCAAGAGTGGTTCAGGCATTGAAGTATCCACACAAGGACGGAGAGCTTATCTGCATCTTGGAGCCTTGTCAGCCAGGAAAATCCTGATCTCACGGCCTCCTGTGGCAAACCATTAGTGCTGGGAGAGTTCAGCTACCCATCACACATGGCACATCCCTTTCCTCATGGGATGGTAGAGCACCCGGGCTCCAAGACCTGCAGGGGTGTGGAGCAGTGGCGCAGACCCCCCTGGACCATTTGCCCCCGACACTCACAAGGGACCACAGTTTAAGTCCTAAAGCCACTGAACAAGAGAAGAAAGGACCCTCACTGCAGAGGGGTTCTCTGCCCCAGATCTACTGGAGGAATCCTGATTTTGCTTTTGTGGAGCCTCCTTCTCTGGAGACATTCCAAACCCACCTGGATGCGTTCCTGTCCAACCTGCTCTGGGTGACCCTGCTTTGGCAGGGGGTTGGAGGAGATGATCTCCAGCCCTGCCACTCCGCGATTCTATAGGAACAGAAATGGAGAAAAGCCTTTGACAAGTCCTACCCAAACCTCTCAGCCAATGTGGAGTCCTACCAAACAGGAAAGACCTCGGAGTGCTTAAAATGTAAAATTGCAGTCAAAATGAAACCCCAGATGCTCAGCCCCAGGTTTCTGCATTGTGCCAACACAGCTGCAGGGACAGGCAGACTTTGAGGTGGTGAATAAGGCTCAGGAGAGGTGGGGTTCACGCCACAGGTTGACCCATAGTGTTTTGGAGCAAGACCCCTGGTCCCACCTTTGGTCCTTCTGGTGGGATGTGCAGTTGTCCCAAGAAAGCCTAGAGCCGTACCAACTGTCCGGTGTTGCAGAAGGCTGGGCAGGTAGGAGAGCCATTGAAGCTCCTCAGAGAGGAGGCCGAGAGCTGTGTTTTGAACAGAACAGAGCTAAAGAGGGGATTTTTAGATCAATGTATGTGTCTGCCAAGAACTGGCTTGAAAAACAACCCATTTTAGTAAAACTTGCAGTAACTTTTGGGGGGAGATCAGTTATACTGAAGTAGTTGACAATTAAAGAGCATCCTCAAGCAACTATTTTTCATCAAAATTACTTTTCAGACCCTCAGTTCAGGCACGTAAGACACACACTCATCAATAAGGTTACACATTACCTTGTAAATTACACGTACAGATTCCTTACCCACCCCACCACTACTCTGGTGTAAGTACAGACCCCCCCCAGCCAGGAAAGTGGAAAGCATGAAACCAGCTTCTGAAATCGCACAGATAACAAGGAAAATCCTAGCAGCCAGTGTTAAAAGGTTTTCTGCTGCAGTAAGCCATATATTTTTGTTTTGGTTTAATATTAACGTATTTATATATTGTTAGCGCAATTTGGTGAAGCTGTTTCCTTGCTTGCAAAAGCCTGGGTTTAGCAAATATTGGCTGGTTAACTATGTTGTTACTTAGCAACCCTAATTGGATTTCAAATTGGAGATTTTGTTTTGAAAATATTACCTGTATCACTTAGCACTGTGAAATAAGTTCCTACCTTCATCATGCAGATAAACTCAATCAGCATTCCTCAATTCACAGGGGTTTAATCTTGTTTACATGCTTCTAAGACAAGAACTGACACCTTCCCTCCTCCCCCAGCCAAGACCTGCAATCTTTCACAGGTATTTGGAAAACCAAGACCAGCACAAGCTCCTGCTGCAGACACCAGCTTGAGGGGCCTCCATGGCCACGCTGGCCCCGTCCCCAGGCAGGGTGGCAGTCCTGCGAGCTCGGCGTGTCCCAGCTCAGCTGCTGGGCACATCAGAGGTGGCTCCAGACCAGACAAACGGAGCTTAAATGTAGCTGTTGGGCCACTGGCTGAGCGTGTGTGGGCAGAGGTCCCAGCTGATGATGGTCAGAGCAAGGAAGGTGCACCCAGTGCCCTGGCACCATGGCTGCTTTGCTGGTCCCCTGCCGGCCTGCTACAGTCCACCAGCCACTTCACACCCATCAAGATGGCCAAGGCAGGCAAGGAGACCTTCTGATGTAGCCTACAAAAGGACATTAGCTCCAGCAGCCCGGGACCTCTGACCAGGACTTCTCTTTAGGTCAGCTCTGTGGGCTCTGGGACTTGGGTGCGTCAGAACCACCCATCTCTCCGGATGACGACCTCCTCCAGCTGAGCCCAAAGGCAGAAGGCCCACTCCACACAGCTGGGATGCGAGGAACAAAGCCTGGCAAGTGGCTCCTCTGAGAGCAAGCGAGGAATCATGCTGGTGTCAGTTAGAGGAAAGGACAAGCCGACCAGGACTTGGTCCAGGCACGTGCACATTCCCGCTGTGCTGCTGTCTGGCCCATCAGTAGTTGACATGAGGGTGGGGAGAAGGAAAGACAGCACTGAATCAAGTGCTCTGCTGCTGGAGGTACCGGCCTGTGAGATGAAGCTTGCAGGGGTCTGGAAGATGGGGTGGACTTTCTTTTCCACAAAATTCCTGTCCCCTTTCACTGTGTTATAGAATCATAGAATTGTGTTGGTTGGAAGAGACCTTTAAGACCATCAAGTCCTACCATTAACCACTGCCAAGTTACCACTAAACCATGTCCCTCAGCACCATGTTTACCCATCTTTTAAATACCTCCAGGGATGGTGACTCCACCACTTCTGAGGCAGTGGGGGTGGAAGGGCCCTCTTAGCCTGGCACCGCAGTGGGCTGGTTTATGGGGTGAGCAAGAGGCAGACTGAGCAGCGGACAAATCAGGAGTCAGGATGGACAATGCCAAAACCAAGGGATGCCCAAAGGTGCTGCCCATCTACCAGCAGCTCAGAGCCTCCGAGCAAAGATGGAGAACCTCAAGGCTAATGAGCAAACTGCAGCGTGACCCCCAGCAAAGCTTTATTTCTGGTGCGAGTGGGAGGCGGCTCATGTTCTGCCATTTAGTGATACTAAACGGCTAAGCCAAGCATTAAGCCAATTACAGGCTACAAACCATTGCACAGCAGCGTAACGCTCTGACTTCAGCCATGGCTGGTGACTGCAGGGACCGGCAGGGAATGAGCATTGATCGGCGCCCGGGGCCCCGCAACGGCCCCGTTGCTGCCGGCTCAACAGCGGGGAGCACTCCCGGTCCTCCCGCCTGCCTGCACCTCAGCTACGGCACTGCCATCCGCAGAATTGCTCCGAAAAGTCAGCAAAGACCACTGAAAGGGAGCTGCGTGCTGTAGGAAGCAGGCAATTTGGCATATGCTGCAGAGGGGCTGTCTACCTGCCGTTGCTGTAAGGGTTCATTCTGGCAGGCTGGTTTCTTCTGAAGCCCTTTGTCTCCGCAGAGATGCAATGGGTGAGGGAGCTAAACAATTAAAGAGAGATGTTGACGTCCTTGTGCAGCACAGAGAGAGGAGAGGCAATTATAGGGAAGTGTCAGCCTGCAAACTAGGCTTTTTATGCTCTAAAGATGTTCGTCTCCATTCTGAGGAGGGATGAAGCTGTATTTTCGCTATGGGAAATTTCCCTGAGGGCCTGGGGGTGTGGAAGTGTGGGGGTGTGCGTGGTCTTCAGCCCCATGCAATGGGACAAGGCCAGTCTCCCCGCACAGCCTGAGCACCGGCAGAGCTGCCCCTGTTCGATGTGTGATGCAAACACAGGCTGCTCAGGTACACGTCCCTCCTTCCCTCCTCCAAACTTATAAAGGATCCTGGACCAAGCAACGCAGCCAGACTCCCCTGTAAGTAGATGCATTTGATCCTAACCCCAGCTGGGTTTTCCTAGTAGGGAAAAACTGGGGTGAGTTTTTTGGTGCAAAAACTGTTTACCTGCTAAACAAATGCCATCTGAGCCACACTGGAACCAGTTTCTTCTCGCAGTGGCTTGGAAGCTTCCAGTC
The DNA here is from genome assembly GCA_008658365.1 of Alca torda. Classification (NCBI taxonomy): domain Eukaryota; kingdom Metazoa; phylum Chordata; class Aves; order Charadriiformes; family Alcidae; genus Alca; species Alca torda. The sequence continues at coordinate 28,667,867 of CM018081.1, read as the reverse complement.
CCGATGTTTCCCCAACTTTAGGTTGGCAGATAAAGGCTGGGAAATGAGAGGCAGACTTTCTAGACTGTGTCCCAGAAGAGGAAAGCATTTCACCCCGCAGTCACTCTACACACCCTTGAGACTAACCCAGGAGACGGCTGGACCTTTCCGGTCTTGCTTGGGCTGGTCCTTCACAGTAAAAAGGTCCTCTCCAGGAGCTCCGGGGAGGAACTCGAAAGCAGGGGAAGATCAAATGAAAGGAGAAATGAAATCATGTCCATTGAGCCCTCTCATTTTGAGCTAGGCCAGGAAAATGACGTGGATAGCTTCCTGGTGTTGGAAGCAAGGCTGGTGGTGATCACGCCGTCATGAAGGGCTGCCTCCTTCGGGTAGTAGACCTTGTATTTAGAGGGGAAACGGGCAGGAAAGAGCAGCGTTATTCTGCTGAAAATTTAAATGAAAGTAGATTTATTTTGTCTTTGTTCCAGTTCTCAGGAGATGGTGTTGACTTATGTGTTGGAAAACCCAACCCTCCAACCGGCAACTATGAATTGTTGTATTAAAGCTGCCACCTCCCCCTAAAGCCCCGAAGCAAACAAAAATCTGACGGAAGCTGCTGATTTTTTCTTGGCTCAAACCCCAATCTGTTTAGTCAGGTTCCAGATGCATTTTACAGTGGTTGAGGGTTTTTTGTTGTTGCTGGCTGATTTTCGCAAACCAAATGTTGAAGAAGAGCAGATCTGAAAGTGAAAACATTCCTCCGATAAAACTCAGGTTTCTACTGAAAATTGTCAGGGAGTTTTCAACCAGGATCAAGCTACAATTATACGGGTTCTATTTTAACCGAGCATTAAAGTGTGCTGAATAGGAATGTTGTTGTGTTCTGTTTGAACACCCACAACCCCGAGAACATCCTTTATCTTGAAACGTGCATTCGTTTTACCTGATATTATTACTGCAAAAACACTGCTCCGTTACAGCTGGGGCTTTCACACCGTATGATATCTGCCAGTCGATCTTCCTCCGCTAAGCCCTTCAGCCTACCTAGGCAGCTCCTATTTTAAGATCTTAAAATGATATGAAAAATAAAACGTTAAGAGAATGAGCGCGGCTCCCTGCATAAACGCTGCCTTTACAACCCCATCAGCATTCAGCTCGGCTTCCAAATGACCCTGATCGGCAACAACGTTCTCTGTATTCCCACAATTAAACAACATTTGAACTCGTGTTAATAGCAACAGAACAATTATCTCCAACAGCCATCCACTGAGTAAGCAAGTCGTATCAGCAAGGATCAGGCTTGGTGCAAATAAAGACTTACCCTCACAAAGGAAAGGGATTGAACTCTTCAATAGAAGGAATAAAGATTCTTTCCTTTACTACTGGCACCATAAAATCGGCACGCGAACAATATATTGAACGTCAGAAGCAAGCATCGACTGAAATTTAGGCAGCATTTCGTTGCTTAATTGTAAACCTTACTGATTATTTCCACTGCAAAGAAAAAAAATGATCTTAGTGTTCTGAGACTGTTAAAGAGACATTTGCCTTGTCCCGGCATCAAAAATATTCCTATAACGTTAGAGCTTTGTGTGGGAAACGCAGAAGTAGCACCGCAGCCTGTAACAATGCAGGGGGAGCAAGGGAAGGCTTTTAAGGGCCTGAATTTATTGTTACAGCTTAATGAAAGAGACAGTCATTGTATTTCTGTAAAAATGTAGAAATAAATGAGTAGGGGGCTCGCTTAATAGGAAATTTCCCCTGGCAGTTTCTCTTTTGTTTCTCACTGAACAAATATATTCCATACTGATGGGAGGGGCAAAAAGAAACTGTTTTCTGTGGCAGGAAGAAAAAAAAGCAGGAGAAGCTTCCCTTCTCTCGTGGTTTTCCCGTTTTTCCCATCTCCTCTGTGCCAATGCCAAGAAAAACATTTTCCTCTTGAAAAACGAGGAGCAGACCTGAGTCAGAACCGGGCTCAGAAAAGGACCGCGATTTGCCCCAATTGCCAAAGCTGTCGTAGTTAGAAATCCTAAAAAGAATGTTGGAAAACTTCTTGATCAGATCTTTGGAGTTCGGGAAGTTAGGCTAGCAGAGAGCCCCCATAGCTCATTCTGGATGGGAGAGCGGATTCGGGAGGAGCCTGGTGCCGCGTTGACGTGCCACGGCTTCCCCAACTGGGGTGTTTCTTATTCCATTTCTCACCTTTTCATCTAATAAAGCTCATTGTTCATCCCCAGCTGAAAGAAGACATAATAAAAATGATGGCAGGAAATTGAAGGCTAGCTGGTGTTAAGAGAGACAATAACAAAACTGCTTTTACAGGGTAATCTACAATCCTTTGGTAGCTCAAGCTAAAGAGGGCTTCGAAATCAGCAAGAGAATTAAAAATATTGAGATCAGCTAAAACATTCCTTTCCTTTGCACATCAAAGAGGATACCCACAGGGACAGATTTGCTGCTATGGAGCAATTTCCACCACTTTCTACTATAAAAAATGAAAGCGTTTGGTGCTTCTCCCCCCTTCCTTTAGCATGAATCCACCGTACGGGGGGAAATTACCTTTCTGTGCTCCCTAGAAAAATCTCCACCTAATTGAAACAGCGATGCCAGTTAAAATACAGGGCGTCCGCCTGGACACGGGGGGAAGAGGTCTGCAATCCATTAGTCGTGTCAGAGGGCTGAGGGACGACGGGTGGCAAGAGGAAAGGGCGAATCTGCCTCTGAAAACAGCTGATGAGTCTTAAATACTAAAGGAATATAAGGCTGAACGCAAAGAAAATCTTCCCCCAGCGCTGGAGTGGGGGGCTTGGGGGTGATGGAGCGTGAAAAGCAGCACAAAGCTCAGGTGCAGGCTGGGCCGAGCGTCTGGCTTGCACTCACGCCAGCTCGGGAGAAACCTTTTGGGAGTTCTTCTGAACCCCCTGAAAGCCAGGGAGGAAAACCTGCACGTGGAAAACCTGCAAAATTGCAACAGGTCTGTGAGCATGATCCAGGGCCTGTCCCTGCGCTTGGAATTGGGAATAGAAGCTGTATTAATAAACTGGATAACATGAAATACAACTCCTCCATAAGCAACCCTTCTCTCCCTTGCTCCAGACCTGCTGGAATTTATCTTTTTTACTTTTTCCTTGCTGAAACCCTGCTCTTTCAGCAAAGCCCTGTTGAAAAATAAGCTTTACTCCAGGGAACAGTTAATTCCCGGGCCTGTCCCCGGGACAAGTGGAAGATTTAGGGTGCTGGGCACCTATTTCTGCCACGAAAACTGCAGAATTCCTCCGAATCCCGTGTCAGGAAGCCGGCTGGAAGTGCTCAGCTTGGCTGCTCTCCACAAGCCCTTCCCTAATATATGACTTCACCCTCTTGTTTTCTCCTCTTCTTTCCTGTCCTGCTTCTCATCTCCTGCTTTTTGGGGATTTGGGGGCCAGCTCTGCCGCACGGCTCCGGCACGGCACAGCCACGGCTGGCTGGGGGGACACTGAGCCCCCTGCTTCGGCACAGCCCGGGTGGCAGGAGGCCAGCCAGATGTTGCAGGAACCCGTGTGACTCCTCAGGGCCCGAAATGAATCACGCGGCACGTACTTTATCCATATAAAAGAATAACCGAACACCAGCGCCGTGCACTGATATAAACCAGACAGCCCCTGGGTATTAATTGGAATTCAAGCTCATAAACATATTGCCTCTGCATGGTGCAGCTACGCCGATTCTGTTTGTATCTCTACTCCCGCAAATAACTAAAATTGACTTAAAAAAAGAGCTGTCAGGCCCACGAGCGGCAGCAAATGGGCTGCGGAGGGACCGCTGCCACCTGCTCTGTGCAGCAGCTCCGTGCTGAGCCACCACGTTCCCTCCTTGGCCCATCCAGCCCTGACGCGTCTGCGCTGCAGTGGGTTGTGAGGGGAAAAGCGGGTTCGTGTGTGGGCTGAGCAGGGCTCAAGTCTGCCCTGTGCAGCCTTCCCTTCTAGGATGGTGACAGCCAAAACTTGGTCTCAAAGCATCTAGATGGGGCTTGGGAACCTTGAGCTATGCTCCTCAAACATAGAATGAACAATAGAATGGTCTGGGTTGGAAGGGACCTTAAAGATCATCTTAGAGATCCCCTGGGCAGGGACACCTCCCACCAGACCAGCTTGCTCCAAGCCCCGTCCAACCTGGCCTTGAACACCTCCAGGGATGGGGCAGACACAGCTTCTCTGGGCAACCTGCGCCAGGGGCTCACCACCCTCACAGCAAAGAATTGCTTCCTAACAGCTCATCTACATCTCCCCTCTCTCGGTGTAAAACCATTCCCCCTCGTCCCATGGCTCCCCTCCCTGATCCAGAGTCCCTCCCCAGCTCTCCTGGAGACCCTTTAGGGACTGGAAGGGGCGTGAAGGTCTCCCCGGAGCCTTCTCTTCCCCAGGCTGAGTCCCCCCAGCTCTCTCAGCCTGTCCTCACAGCAGAGGGGCTCCAGCCCTCCCAGCATCTCCGGGGCCTCCTCTGGCCCCGCTCCAACAGCTCTGTGTCCTTCTGCTGTTGGTGCCCCAGAGCTGGAGGCAGCACTGCAGGGGGGTCTCCCCAGAGCAGAGCAGAGGGGCTGAATCCCCCCCCTCGCCCTGCTGCCCACGCTGCTGGGGACGCAGCCTGGGGTGTGGGGGGGGTTCTGGGCTGCCAGCGCACATTGCTGGGGTATGTTGAGCTTCTCATCTACCAACATCCCCAAGTCCTTCTCCTCTCAACTCATTCTCTGCCCAGCCTGTATTTGTGCTTGGCATTGCCCTCACCCAGACGCAGGACCCTGCACTTGGCCTGGCTGAATTTCCAGAGGTTCGCATGTGCCCACCTCTCCAACCTGTCCAGATCCCTCTGGATGGCAGAGGTGTATGAGGTAGCAGGGTAGGTCCTGCTCAATGGGTTCATGAACAGGAGCTTCACTCCTGTTAAATGTCTGGCCCACAGTGGTTCAAGGCAGCTTTGCCATGGCAAGGGATGAAGAGGGAGCAAGACTGGACTTGTGGTGGGCTCCTTGGTCTTTTGGATATGCTCATGCTGCCCGCAGGGCCAAGCATTTCTGCTAGGGGAATGTCTTGTTCTGCTCCAGAGGGAAGACAAAGTCCCCGCTTTCAGCAAGGAGTGAGCCCAACCAGGACTGTACCTTTCAGGGCTGTCTCCACCCTGCAAAGCCCCTCGAGAAAGCGCGAAGGAGGCAGGTGGACAGGTCAATGCATCTGGCTTCTTCTCAGCCCTTGGAGGAGATACAGCGAAGCTCTGCTTCCCCCCAAGTCCTTCTGCTCTCTCCATTTTAGCTGTCCTCTCCCTCCTTCCCACACACGTAGAGCTCTGCCGCCACTTCTGTTCTGCTATCCCCAGAGACTGCTCTGCACCAATTCTGCAGCCATCACGGACGGAGACGCTAATTAAATTGTTCGAAAATCCAATAAAAATGCTTTATGAGAGTGTCTGTCATTGGCAAAGGTTTAGGGAAGAAAATTAGGCTCTTCCAAAAGCAAAAAAAAAAAAAAAAAGTCCTTCCTCTCTCATTAGACCCTTGATATCTCTCACTGTAAATGGTTTCTGGGTGCTACAAGTTGCAACGGGTCCAGTGGGACCAGTTTCCCAGTGCGGGGCTGACGGAGACGGCAGGCGACTTTTTGGCTGAGCATTGGGGTGCCTTCTCCTGTCCCCGCTCGGAATGACAACACCGTCTCAGGCACAAGCTGGGACGGACAAGCCAGACCAGTTTATAGATTTTATCATTCCCCAGCCAGCGCCAGAGAGTATCAGTAATGCAACCAATTAAGAGGATTAAAAGCTGTAATTTTTATTATTTTTTTTTTTTTTAATGACAGCAACACTGCCAGGTCCCGTGGCTGTGATCAAGGTCCACATGCTGTCCTTGTCCCAGACAACTCAGGGATTGCTTCACAAAGGGGATTATCGCTCCGCACCGCTCCCCCAGCCCTCAGCGATGCATGTGGCACAGCAAAAGAGGCCAGGGTCTCCTGTAGGGGCTCACAACCGCAGGGATGCTACGTTCTGCCTCATTTTCCACCTTCTGTGCCCCAAAGGATGTGTGATTACTTGTACAAAGTGGAAGAGTGTCTCTGATGACGTCCGTCACCATTGCGTGCTCAGGCTCTGGACCTTGGCATTTGCTAAAAGTGCTTGCAAATGAAACTAACTATTGCTTGGGAGGGGGCATTTCTGGGCCACGCTGGGAAGATTTCAGAAAAATAAAGTATCACGAGGCTTACGATGTAAATACTACAAGCAGGCCAAGTGCTCTGTAATTTCTCTTAATTATGTAAATAGGAAAGAGAAAAAACTGTCAGGGAGCAGGCTTCCCACCCAGAACACGGAGCGCTTGTGCCGAAGCACCTGTGAGCACAAAACCCGTTGGCATCGTGGAGGCAAAAAGCATCAGTCCATACCTACTAGGCACGCTATGCCTGGCCCAGGATTTCACCCCACAGTTTGTCACTCGTGCTGATGGAATGGCATCCTCACAGGCTGCAATGTGTCCAGCTCTGGAGCCCTCAGCACAAGAAGGGCATGGACCTGTTGGAGCGGGGCCATGAGATGGGGCCATGAGAGCGGGGACACAGAGATGCTGGGAGGGCTGGAGCCCCTCTGCTGTGAGGACAGGCTGAGAGAGCTGGGGGGGTTCAGCCTGGAGAAGAGAAGGCTCCGGGGAGACCTTCGAGCACCTTCCAGTCCCTAAAGGGGCTCCAGGAGAGCTGGGGAGGGACTCTGGATCAGGGAGGGGAGCCATGGGACAAGGGGGAATGGTTTTAAACTGAAAAAGGGGAGATTTAGATGAGATCTGAGGCAGAAATTCTTTGCTGTGAGGGTGGTGAGCCCCTGGCGCAGGTTGCCCAGAGAAGCTGTGGCTGCCCCATCCCTGGAGGTGTTCAAGGCCAGGTTGGACGGGGCTTGGAGCGACCAGGTCTGGTGGGAGGTGTCCCTGCCCAGGGCAGGGGGTGGCACTGGGTGGTCTTTAAGGTCCCTTCCAACCCAAACCATTCTGTGATTCTATGAAAAGCCCCGGAATGAACTGTGGCCTCCAACAGCTCCTGTTGATTCAGCTCGCCTGGGGCTGACGGCCAAGCTCTGAGCAGGGGGGTCCCCGTGCCCCACCAGCTGCACACCCAGGGCATTGGTCGCCTCATCCAGGTAGGAGATGGGAGCCTGACTGCGGGGAGAGAAAGAGACTCTCTGGGAAGACACACTTCATCTAAAAGGGGTTTCAGCTTGCATTCTGCGGGAATTTGGACGCAGGGTCACCCCTTTGAATCTTCTGGGAAAAGCTGCTGAAATCAAGCTGACTGCTGAAGCCCTTTTGTTCAGCACAGCTCCTGCCAGGAGAGACTCTTATTTTATTTCAAAGACTCAGCAATTTGGATTGGTTTAACCTTTTCTAGGTTTCCTTTGCACAATAGCACAGATGAGCTCTAAAGCCTCTTCAAGAGCACAGGTTGAAGCAGGAGATTGGGGGGGAGGGAGAAGAAACCACATCAAGCCAAAGGAGCCGATGCTGTCATTTCCAGACGTGATTTGCTTGCCAAACCCCCCTGACACCTTCTGCTGAGGCAGAGCGGAGCTGCGAGAAGCAAGGCTGCACTGTTGCACGCCTCGATCCTGCAGAAAAGCAGACGCAATGGGCTCTACCAGCGCTGGTGGGGCCATGGTAGCCCAGTAGGGCCACCCAAAGCCACGCCATATGAGAGCTGGGGACCGCGCAACACTGGAGATGGCTACCAGAGACCAACAAATCCTGCTTGGGTATAACAAGGGAAAAAAAACCCCAAACACCAGCCTTCCATCACATGGGGTGGCACGGTGTCTGCCAGGGTGTCCCACCGCCCTGGTGACATCTCCACGTCCCTTCTTGGTCTCAGGGCACGTGCCACCGGGTTGGGTGCTTCCCCCCGCGGAGCTGAGCCCCTCTCCGGCGTAAGGCTGGAAATACCCCGAATAGCAGGGAAGAGGCAATTTCTGCACGGAGCAGGGCAGCTTTCCTTTGATGTTAAAACAACAAAGGCGGGTGCGCGGGGAGGAAGGTAATCTAAATGCTGGCGAACAGCAGGCTGCATTTCGAAAGCAACATCAATAGCTTTGAAAATCAATTTCTCCCAAGGAACCAAACCGTTCTTCCCAGGTTCCTCCAGCACCCTGAGTCCTGCTCCCCAGTTTTAAAATTTCTGGAGCTGGGCTGATTTCAAACACAGTTTTGGGAAGGTGTTTGTCCCCTGGGTAGGAGCTCCCCGGGGCTGGGATCAGGGCGAGCGGGGCTTGGGGTCTGACACCCGCTTAGCACAGGCAGGAGAAAGGGCAAGAATTATTCCTGGGTCGCATCACCCTGACGGCCCCAAGGTGCATGGGGAAACCTGTTAAAAGCAGTGATTTACAGAGCAGGTGGGGAGGGTGCTCCTAACGTAAGCAGGATTCTTTGCAGAGGGAACGAAGGGGACCAAGGTTTGGGGAAGGAGGAGATACAGCCAGCACCTCGGCTGCACGGGGTAAAATCCCGGCTCTCCCGAGCATCGCAGCTGGATTATTTTATGTTCTTCACTTTCCATAATCAGGAAAGCCACAGCTTTTTGTCTTCGCTTGGTTTTTTGGTTTTGGGTTTTTTGTTTTTTTTTGTTTTTTTTTTTTTTTTTTAACAAAAGCTACAATTCTGCATTCTCAGGACTCCTGGAGCTGGGGCTTAGGAACAAGTGAATGCTTTTCCTACCTAAACGTTTGTTCGCGCTCGCTCACATCGCGTCTTTCACATCCATGTTAACAGAATTGTTTATTTAGGAACGCTTCCTTGAAAGAAAAGGAAGTAAAAAAAAAAAAAAAAAAGAGCTGTTCTCTGTCAATGTTTTCTAAGCAAAATATTTTGAGTATTTTGATTTGTTTTATTTGCAATGCTCAGTTCTGCGATCTTTTAAAACCAGAGGCAATTAACACAAAAAGTAGCGGGATCTCGCAGCTGTTTCCCGCAATGGTGAAATGCTTCAGTTTTCCTTCTTCATCTGCTAAACATCAAAATATTAAAATAATCTGCCCCTCCCTCCGTTGCATGTTTTTTTTTAAAGATGGCCAGCAAAGCTGAAAAAAGCTGCCCGGAGCTGCCCAGCTCAGCCCTTGCACAGTTCCCCCCCAGCCGGCACCCACACCTTGGTGGGGACACTTCGCCAGGTTTACGATCACCCAATTGCATTATGTTTTAGTGGTTTATTATTTTGATTTTCATGCAGAGCAGCCTGTTCCAGCTCCTCATAACAAAGACAATTATGCTAACTTTATTGGATTTGCATTCCGGGCTGATTTGTCAGAATTGTATATTGGTTCTGGGAGATGGAAGGGGAGGTAAAAATGGTGCATTTGCTTTTCATGAGTACAGGAAAAAAAACCACAAAGGTATCAAATTCAGCTGTTTTTCACAGTCTCTTCCAGCCGAGCCCCTTCTCAGCACACAGACCTGTTTGTACCCCTCAAACCCCACTGCAGAGCAAATGCTGGGGCAGCCGGTGACCCCGCGTGATGAAAACGGAATCTGAAAGGTTGCAAATCGCCGGTAGTTGCGTCCCGCCAGCTCTTGGGAAGGAGTCAAGCTGTACAGCTGAATACCTGCAGACCTTTCAACGGCACGGAGCCTGCTGGAGAAGAGGATCTGGCCTTCTCGTCAAGGCTGAGGGCTGCCATGGTGGCTCGGGGTCAGCACTGAGGAGCAGATGCTCCGCCACGCAGGGATGCTGCCAAGATCAAACCCTGTCAACGCGGACTCCCACTTATTGCTTCTAATGCAATCATGGGGAGCAGCCCCCGGTAGGATCACGGCACCTTTGGGCAAGGGGCTGTAGGGAAACAGGACCATTTCGAACATGACGCTTGAGGCAAGAAAACAGCTCTGGCTGTTTCCTTCCTCCTACAAAGAGGATGTAACAAAGGATTTAAGACTTTGTGCACATTATGCGGTAAAGAGCGGGTGTGAACGTGGCAAGGCCACCTCTACAAATAAATAACATGGGCAGTGAGGAAGGCTGGTCCGGGATTTCATGCCCACCTCTACCCCACTTGGGCTCCTATACACCCACTGAAATTCTGTGCCAGAGCTGCTAAACCTCAGCCAGGCACCACAAAGCCACAACTACCCATCTGCCTGGAGCAGCTCAGCTGGTAGCCCACGGTCCCGGAAAGTGCGTTGGGGATGCCCCCCTCCTCCTCCTCTTCCTCCTCCTCCTCTTGAAAAGGGATGAAGGGCGGTTTTGCCTTGTCTGCCAGAAAGGCTCATCCTTAGAGGTGAGCGATGCCGAAGCCAGAAAAAAAATGGGCAGGGAGATGGGAAAGACTTACCCAAAGAGAAAGGCGGAGGGAAAAGGAAGGAAGGAATGATGGGAGAGAACAGTGAACAGCTCTAGTAAGGTTTTTAAAAAACTCACTGGCCAATCTCCAGCTGAGTTGGCCTTCTACAACCTAACCATGGTCCATCATCTGTACAAAGCACCTCCTGAAACCCAATTAATACAACATATCGCCTTGCAGTATCCCACCTCCATCACCCAAGGAAGACCGCAGTTCTTTGACAAATGCAGGTATTTCCTAATCGACTTCCTGACTTGCACACAAATCCCATTTTGCTTTATTTTAATTTTTACGCTCCCAAGGCTCCTATATTCCGTTTGCTCATAACCTCGCCACACATTTGCTGATGCCATCCCGTCAGTCTCCATGGAAACCCAGCCCATCGCAAGGCACGCCGCTCCCCAGGTCACGTCAGCAAAGTGGGAACGGTCGCCTGCTGAAGAGGGACGTAACCGGACCCATCCCCTCTATTAAAATGTTAGAAATGGCCATGTATTTTTATGACCATGCTTCCCCTCTGGCTTCTCACCATCATGAAGCCGAGATTTTGTATTTCGCACCTCTCCGAGGGCACGGGAAGGGAAGCGAGGGCGGATGCAGCCTGTGGTGCTGGTGCTGAGGGGATGGGATGGGGACACAACATCGCAGGTCATTCCCCGGGCTCGCTGCCGCATCATCCCCCTGCAAAAAGTCTTTGCTGACTTTTCAAAGGCAGGTGGGTGCTCAGTTTTTGCAGAAACTTGGTGGGAACTGGGTGTTTGTCTCCCCCTTCTCTCCCAGCATACCGTACATATCAAAGAAAGAAGTGGTTTTAAAAGAAATATGCCACTGGGTTTTCTTTTCTTTCCTTTTTTTTTTTTTCCTCCTCCTTTACAAGACAGATCTCTTCCACCTGCGCTTCGTCCAGATGTTGTGTGCATGACTAAGAAGGAATGCTTTAATTGTCTCCTTGATATGGGCTCTGTATTTAAAAACACTGTGTTAATTTATTCTGCCTTTTGGAGCTTCTTGATGTCTACTAGTAATTGCAAAACATCTATATTTTTTCAGACTGTCCCATGTTTCTTACTCCAATCTCAAGGAAGTGTTGGAGGGTATCTTTTTTCATGACTGTTAGAGGGAAAAGCACATGCCTATAAAAAATGCTGAAGCCTGCAACAAGAGAAACAACCCACAAAGCCAAATAACGCATGCCAGAACCCAGAAAACTCTCTCCATGAGCTTCCCTACGTGTTCCTGGCACCAGGAATGACTGTGGAGGGCCCGGTTTGCCCCACTGCAGTGCGGGATGGATGTCGCGCACCCGGCCGAGGCGCATTATCCGCGTCCCCATGCCCTGCCACGCCGTTCCTGTGAGCCCCGTGCTGCCTTGCCCCACGCCGCAGGCGGGAGCTGGGCTGCTGTCAAACCCAGACATCTTCTCCAGCACAACAAATCCCTGCCGAGCTGTCGGGATTTGCCGCTGGGGTAATAAGCGGGACCTACCGCGCGTGTGCCGCGAGAGGCGAGAAGGCAGCCGGCTGCTTCTCCAGGACCTGCCAGCGCAGAGGATGGCTGGGAAGAGCGAAGCGTGCGAGCTCTCACAATAAACCCTCACGCTGTGCATGATAATCAGTCATAAACCCCAGCTCTAACCCTTCCCGGTTAGACAGTTGTAACTAATCTGGGCTCTTCCTCTTCCCTCTGCAGGAGCTATTCTTCATGGGGCCTTTTGCAGCTCAGTCCCGAAATAAGGCATGTTCAAGCTGCTCCCAGACGAGGATAATTTTTTCCACCATTTGAACTGTCACAGCGAAGCTGAACACAGATGAATTGATCCCTTCAGAGATCACTGGGCCTCTTTTAAGAAGCTTATGTATGCCCTGTGTACTTTCTGCACTTGGTGAAACACCCAGATTGACTCATTTTGCAGCACTTGCACCGCGGGTAGCATGAAGACACCACTAAAACCCAGAGGAACTCTAACACTGAGAGATTTCCCACAGAAGATTTACATCCCGCTGGCATCTGAATTTTTAGCTATTTCCATTTTTGCCAAAGACAGGCAGTGAAATACCACAATTCAGGTGCCAAGCACGTACAAGATAAGCTTAAAAAAAACCTCACCAGACTGGGTTCTTCTTGTTTGCTTTCTGCCAGAGCATCCAGACTGCCCATGGACACGACCTTCTCCAGAAGCACAGGCGGCCACAGCGTTCCTGTGCTCAGCTCAGTAGAGGAAACCTCGAGCCGCGTGGCTGGGCATGCAGTGAAGCAGGATCACCAGCACAGCACAGCTCCCGAGAGCCCCTGAACAACACCCGAGAAGGAAAAGGAGCTGCATACGCTTTGCCAGAGCCAGTCAAGAGAGCAATTCTAGGATAAATCTAGGATATGAGGGTGGTGAGGCAGTGGAACATGTTGCCCAGAGAAGCTGTGGCTGCCCCATCCCTGGAGGTGTTCAAGGCCAGGTTGGACGGGGCTTGGAGCAACCTGGTCTGGTGGGAGGTGTCCCTGCCAAGGGCAGGGGGTGGCTCTGGATAACCTTTAAGGTCCCTTCCAACCCAAACCATTTGATGGTTCTATGATTCTATGACATGAAACCAGGATCCGTACATTTGTTCCCATCCCACAGCCAGAACACTTAGCGGAGTGCGTGAGTCTTCAGAGTTCACGGTCTTGAACTAGTTCCCTTCCCAGCTGGAGCACTAATGGAAAGGAGGCCTGGAAAATACGATGAAATAACAGACTGAAAATGATTTAAGTGCACGCTTTAAGAATGGGTTAAGTGGTACAAGTGAGTGATACAAATCATTAAAGTCAGTGGGTGGATCCTATAGTGAGAATAAGAATGGAGGCTCTGTAGCCCACGGGTGAGGGGGCTGGATGCCATCTATCCGCCCTCCTTCCCCGGAGAGCCCCGCGGCACCGGGGAGAGCCTCTGCCACGCTCCCCTGCTGCCAACGCCACTCTGAAGCAGGCTCTGCCCTTGCTGAGAGCACCCCCGTGCCGCAAAGGTAACCCACCATTATTTCACTCGGGTTCTACCAACTACCCACACCTGAAAACTAAGCTGCTTTTCAGCAGGCCCCAGTGGAGCGGTCGGATTTTTGGGATAGGACTTGGTCTGCAAAGCAATTGGGTTGCTGTAAGTGGCACAGGAAAGCTTCGGTGGTAAAAAGTACCTCCCTTCTCCCAGTACCAAGTAGTATCAAGTATCTCCCAGTATCAAGTAGTATCTCCCAGTTCAAGAAGGACAGAGAACTGCTGGAGAGAGTCCAACGGAGGCTACAGAGATGATCAAGGGACTGGAACATCTCTCTGCTGAGGAAAGGCTGAGAGCCCTGGGGCTGTTCGGCCTGGAGAAGAGCAGGCTGAGAGGGGATCTCATCAATGCTCAGCAATAGCTCAAGGGTGGGTGTCAGGAGGATGGGGCCAGGCTCTTTTCAGTGGTGCCCAGCAACAGGACAAGGGGTAACGGGCACAAACTGGAACACGGGAAATTCCATCTCAACATGAGGAAAAACTTCTTTCCTTTGAGGGTGGAAGAGCCCTGGCACAGGCTGCCCAGAGAGGTGGTGGAGTCTCCCTCTGGAGACATTCAAACCCGCCTGGACGCGTTCCGGTGCTACCTGCTCTGGGTGACCCTGCTCTGGCAGGGAGTTGGACTGGATGATCTCCAGAGGTCCCTTCCAACCCCCGCCAGTCTGTGATTCTCTTTCAGTAAATACATATTTATATATTGGCACGTGCTTAGTGGTGATGCGGGTGTTCTGGTTCATCCCCACATCCCCTGGTGAAAGCCACGATGCTGCACCACACAACACACCACTCCAACAACAGCTGCTGCTTGAAGCAGGTGACACAGAACCTGAGATGACACTCAACCCAAAGGAACTGTCTGAAGGAGTCTGGTGTACAGGAGACCAACAGGGTTGTGGAAAGCTCTAGGGGAGAAGGATACTCCAGTGACAGGTTGAAATGGGCTGGGCTCACCTTGACAACCTCTGCAGATGCAGGAGGTTGATGCAGGGGGGGAATTTCCTAGATCTCTGCAAGATTGTACATGGACTTTTATCTTTTCTGGCCTGGGGCACAACCTCTTCGGTTGGTTCAGTGGTCCCTGTTTCCAGAGGCTCCAGCAGCTGAGCAAAGCAGCTGCCAAGGAATTTCTGGGTGCTCTTGACTCCGGCATCCTGCCATGAGTTTCTTCTGTAGAGCAGTTTCCAGCTGCTTGGCTGCATTAACGCGAAGGAGCCAACAGTTTGGCTCCACAGTTTATTAAACTTTGCATCTTTGTGACAAGGTGTGAACCTATGCTCTACATTAATTTTCCAAAGCTTTTACATGCCAGGGAAATTGCCAGCCATTAAGCACTGAACAGCAGGGGAAAGAGCAGGCTTCACATTAGGGATGATCATTTGGCGTTGACCAGACAGATGAGCAAGGAGTGTGTGAGGAACCTCTGCGTTACAGACCCTAATGAGGTCTGGGACGGGGCACTGTCACCTTGACCATCACACGAGGTGTAATTCAGTACCTGCTCACTCCTTGGCCAAGCCAGGTGGGGCTCCGGAGGCTTGTCCTAGCGAGGATGCGGCCCAAGGTGTTGCTTCAACAGCTGCTCGGTGGCTCATTTATTCACCTCCTCACTTTGCTCTGGCTCTTCCTTCATGAATCAGCTTGCCTTGCTGATGACTGAAGACTGATGATTGTCATGACCCGCAGGCTTGGCTCTCTCCGCACAGCTTGGCATTCTGCAAGTGGGTGGTGTAGGTGTGGGACCCCCTGCTCCAGAAGCACAGCTGATTGGCAAGTGAGCGCCAGCCAGATAAAAGTTAGCCTGCTATCTCTCACGCCCGGATATGCGGATCTGTGGGTTGTTCAGCCATCGCTCGGAGCCAAACAGCCTGCCTCATCCTGCCCATCGCATCCCGCGAATCACGGCCTGCCCAGGACCCAGCCCCACCACCCCTTGCCAGCGCCTCCAAAAGCTTATCGGTGCCACAGCCGTGCCCAAGGAGAGCAGAGCGAGACTCTGATGAAGGATGAGAAGGGGGAATATTGGTGGGTCACCAGGCAGAGGCATGAGCAGGAGGGAGGCAAGGAGAAACAAGGCTTTTCAGAGCAAACAAAGGAGGCACACGCAGTGTGCACGTGAAGCTGCATCGGAGATGGAAAATGACATGTGCCATTCAGGGCTGGTATCAGTGTCGAAACTGCTAGGCTGAGAGAGCTGGGGGTGTTCAGCCTGGAGAAGAGAAGGCTCCGGGGAGACCTTCGAGCCCCTTCCAGTCCCTAAAGGGGCTCCAGGAGAGCTGGGGAGGGACTCTGGATCAGGGAGGGGAGCCACGGGACGACGGGGAACGGTTTTAAACCGAAAAAGGGGAGATTTAGATGAGATCTGAGGCAGAAATTCTTTGCTGTGAGGGTGGTGAGCCCCTGGCGCAGGTTGCCCAGAGAAGCTGTGTCTGCCCCATCCCTGGAGGTGTTCAAGGCCAGGTTGGACGGGGCTTGGAGCAACCTGGTCTAGTGGGAGATGTCCCTGCCCAGGGCAGGGGGGCTGGAACGAGATGATCTTTGAGGTCCCTTCCAATCTGAACCATTATGATTCTATGATTCTATGAAACACCTGCAACCTCTTCCTCTGGAGCCCAAGAGCTCACATGGCTTGGGAAGAGGGCTCTGTGTTGGATGCAGCTGGCCAGAGGTGGGTTGAGAACATGCTGCTTCCCTTGGTGTTCAAAAAGAAGGATGGCCGAGCTGTCTGGAGCTGGCCCATGTCACCCCTGGGCTGTGGGACACACATATGCCAAGAGGGTCAGTGGGAGCGGCTGAGTGGAGCGCAGATGCCTACCTTCATGTTTCCAAGCTCTGGTAAATGGAAGGATCCTTCTGATTTCCTGGGCTCTCTGTTGAGTAATCCAAGTCCCAGGATCAGTTCATCACTTGCACGCCCCATTTGTTGCTCTCCTCGCCTCTCTGGGACAGGCCAAGCAACAGCATGGAGATGCCACCGTGTTATCAGCAAAACCTAGAGCAGAGACAGCAAGACATAGCAAAACCCACAACCCATAACAAAACCCATAACCCATAACCAAATCCATAACCCATAACCAAACCCACAGCAAGAGATAGCTTTGGTGAAGCGAAAACTCAGCTGTGGCTTGGAGGAGAAGGACCACCTTAGGGTCTGTAACATGCTCTCAAGATGTAAAACCCATGTTTGTGGGCTATTTTCTGTTACACGATGAGAGCTACTCAGGCTGGCTCAGCACAATCCCCAGGAATGCATCAGCCTTGAGCAACCAGGGCAGGCTGGGGAGCATGGTCTCAAGGTCCTTTCAGTCACGAAGCAGAGACCTTCCCAGCTTCATCTTGCTGCTGGCTCAGCCAAAAGAATCATGCAAGATCCCTGCAGTGTCATGGAGGGCTTTCTTCTTGACTTTTCACACACTGGATTAATTTAATTTCATTTTGGCAGTAGCAATAACAGAGTAAAAATCCATTCTGACATATGTTCCACATCGAGCTGAGAGGATTTCAGTTATAATACTTACCATAGGCCTAATTCACTGCTCAGACATTAGGAGGTACTAAAGACAAATAGAATCATAGAATCATAGGGTTGGAAGGAACCTCTGGAGATCATCTAGTCCAATCTCCCTGCCAGAGCAGGGTCACCTTAGAGCAGGCTGCCGCATCCTAGTGACCAAGAAGGGATAAGGGAGAGGGAATAAGAAGCAGTCCAGGCCGTACGGTCCCTGTGGCAACAATCTCACCCAGTCCAGCTGCCGAAGAGAGAGCTGTAGACTCCTTCTACAGTTAGTGGAGAGAGATTCCTGCTGTGGAAGGGCAGGACTGTCTTTCGGAGCTACCTATCTCTGAATAGAGGAGCCCAGAAAACCAGGTTTGCCTGGAAATCTAACTCTGAGGAGCCCAAAGGTACGTGAGATGGATCCCTCTTCTATGTAAAGGTCAACCAGATCCTGTAGTGATTTCTCTGGGGATCTGGCACGGGCTGTGCTTTATACTGACACTACGGTGACTCCCTCAGTGGCATTTGCGGTGTGAGTCAGGGGATATTTAGACTGATAATTTACACAGTGAGATCTAACAATAACCCTTTCCAACAAAATACCAGGACAGAGAGAGAAGATGGGATGAGACAGGCGGCTTACTGCATCCATTCCGTCCTGCTAGTCTTCATTTACACAGTGTTTCACCAGCCTCCCCTGAGCCTGAATTAACGCCTGAGTCTACAGTGCCTGGTTATCTTCCATTTCTTTAGAGAAGTGTCTACAACTGAGAGCAAAAATGAAAACTGCTGCTTTGGATGAAATCCTGCAAACACATCCTGGACTCCCTGATGCACCACAAAGCTGCTACGTGCCCAACAAATGACATTCCTCTGCTGTGGGCCACCACAACCTGTAAGTATCATTAAAAATCTGCAACTCATATAGCATATGGGGACCACACTGACTCTACGACTTGTACAAGGATTACTCAAGCACAAGAGGACTTGGACCAGAGGAGATGAGGTTCAATGATCATATCAACTCGGTCACACTGCTGCTGGACATATTCTTGTGACCCAAACACTCTTTGGAAAGTCCACTTTCCGGTGGACCATACACATTTCCTTGAGTCTTTGACCCCACGGTATCACCTAGAGCTCATTCAGTCCAGTCTTGAGGACGCTATTTGGATTGTAACGGTTTTGCTGATGTTCTGGAATTAAAATTAATGAAATGTCAGGAGGTAACTGCTGGGGCTTCTGCCTATTTCTCTGTAACAAGCCACTGCTGCTTACCAGATGAGGGCATCTTGGAAACCTTTACAAAGACACACTGTTCACTCCATTCTCCTCAGTCTCATTTTGCCCAGTCCCTGCTTATAAGAAGTGCTTTGGCAGCTTTCGTTTCTTTGTCAGCCTAATCGGATCCACTGGGAACTAAAAAGAAGGATTAAATTGAGGTGAGGTGCTGAGGGTTCAGCTTCTCAAGTGGCTCCTCACAGGACCTGTGGAGAAGCCTTCTACAGCCTGATCTTCTAGACATAGGATGAATATAAATCCCAGGAGCTACTGTTCTTCCAGTGTAACCTCGGAAACATCCTTTCTCTACAGACAGAGCTCTGAGCAGTGGAAAGGAGAGTGGAGGTTGTGGAGGAAGAAGCTAATCTGAATGTGAATGAAAGGGGCTGGCTGTGCATGTGGAGGACGTGGTGGACTGAGGAATGTAACAGAGAAAGCTAAAAAGGGCTGAAAGAGGAATTCTGGCTGTAATGAGGACCTACTTGCTGTGTTCTGCACTACTACAGCAGAAGGTGACTCTGGGGAGCCCCACAGTGGGGAGGTCCAGCCCCTGGAAGATCCAGGGGGAAGAGCCCTGCTGTCTTGGATGAATATTATGAAGGGGCCATGCTGGCATTGCTGTTTGTACAAAAAACTGGATGGCTCAGGAGCAGCGAGATCTTGTCTGCGGACAGCTATCCCAGCTGGCTGCTTTCAGGAAACACCTCGTGGGACGTACCTGGGAGATAGGGACATGTGAAGGACAGCCAGGTTTCAGAGAGGTCCTGCTTCCCATAATAGCAAAGGCTGAGCAATAAACCTGGGAACAATTACTTCCCGAACTCTAGAGGTCTGGTCTCTCACAGGCCTCTTGGTGTGATCAGCAAAGATCTCCCTTCTCCATCTCTGGCCACTTGCTCCTGGCTAATGGTGTGCAGCCTGTACAGGAACAGATGTGCTAGAAGGAGACAGAGGCTAAAAATAAAGATAATGAAAGCAGTATGTCGCATCCATACTACTGGCTGATAATGAAAGAGTGTGCAGCACTGCTCTCTTGCCTGCAAGGTGGCATGGATCCAGCGGATGTGAGAAATGCTTGGAGGCCTTCCTGGTGGGATACACCCAAATCACGACAGGAACCTGCGCTTCCCCCACAACATTCACACACAAAGACCCTTTCTCTCTCCAGACCTGCTCCATCACCAAAAGCAGCTTGAAGGCAAACCGGTCAGATAAGATGGATTCAAGCACCAGCTGTCTGCAAGAGGCTTCCTGTATCACCACACGACTGCTGTCAACGTGGGCCAGTGCTTGGCCAAGAGCAACATCTGGACGAGGTTGATTCAAGCAAAAGTTTGTTGGCAGAGAGAAATGCTTGAAAGAGCCCACAGTCACATTTGAGCTCTTCAACCGCAGCCTCTCAGGAACATGAGGTGCCATGACCAGCCTCTTGGTTTTTACACCGACTCCCTACAGAAAAGCAAATTAGGACAAGGTCTTGCCCCTTGTTTTGAAGGTACTCCATGGCACTGACGTGGGCTACCTAGGACACACACAGCCTTGCTTTGTGGCACCATGGGAGGCTCTGCAGGTAGACGACAGCCTGCCTGTGCCGCAAAATGGAATCCAGGAAAAGAGCCTCTCCAAGAAGGCCAACTCCAAGTGTGAGGAACGGTTCCTCAGCGTGTTTTTTCTACCATGAACACAAACCTGCGTAGACACTAGCTATGAATAAATAAATGGAAAACAAACCAACAATCTCCCCCCCACCAACTCTCCTGCATTCGCTTCTCCTGGGGAACTGGATGAGAAAACAAACCACACAAAGCAGACACTAGTTGAATTGCTCAAGGCACTACCAGAAGGTGTTCAGATAGCAAGGTGTTGGGAACACACAGAGGCAATTGGATAATGAAATGTACTAGCAAAATAATGAATTCTGCCAGCATTCAAAATCCACTGGGTAAATCACTCGCTGGAAGCAGGCTGCCTTGCCCAAAGCTCTCGGGGAAATGAAATATGAGCTCACAGTTGATTGTTACATGCCCTGCTCCAGCTAGAAGGTCAACATGCAGCTGCATGGTCTCTCCCTCCTCCAGCCCCCCAGGAAGTTTTGAGCAAGAGCAAAAGCTTAGGGTGGGAAGAGCAGGAGGACAACAAAGGAAATAAAAGGCCAGTGTGACAAGTACCACCTCTTCCTTTCTTTCCACGGAGCTCCCCATCCCTCCATGTTTCCACCCATGAAGGCAGGAAGCGCATTTTGCCAGCCGCCTCTAGAGAAATGCCTCGAAGCACAGGCTCATCGGACACGTGCGCTGAGGCTGCCCAAAGGAGAGGGAGGGAAGGATCCCTGTGCCCATGGCTTCCTCCTCAGCCCCCCTCCACCACCCCTGATTCAACCCCATGGCACGATGCTTTTGCCGAAAGCAAGCTGCCAATTACTACAGGAGACTCTCGACTATTAAGGTCGTGTAACACTCCTCCGTTTGTCCACAGCCTGCCAAACCGTAATGACTCGTGAAAAAACTGCCTGTGCCTACTGCCTGCTTTGGGCTCAAAATGTGTTCCTGATAACATTAACAAAAGCGGTGACACCACATTTTCGACAGATGCCAGGAAAACGTTGCCCATTTTGGAAGAACATGAGGCTTTTGCGCTCTGCACTTGAAAATCAACAGAAATTTAGTTCTCTGTGATGAAATTTGCTGTTATCACAAAATCCAATCCAGACTGGATTAAAATACATGTATTTTTTTATTGCTGCTTTCACATAGTGGTGTTTGTGAGAAGTGCCTCCAGTTTGGGTCTTTCCACGAGCAATGAACCGTGGTAGACCTCTGCAGCCCTAGAGGCCATGATACCCCTGTGAGACACAGACACAGGGGAAGTAACCCAGTTAACTCCCATTAAAGGCAAAAATACTGGGAGGCAGTCAGCAGGTCCTGGGCTTAGCTCTCACAGCGCACCTTAGCCAGAAAAGCTGAGATCCTTGCCCCAAGAGGCTAGGAAGTAGCAGTCCCCAAAATGTCTATGAAAAGTAAGTGAAAAGCCAAATTTCCCTCCTAGGGAGGGGCAGGAACAGGCTGCAACTGTCTACTGTGACACACCAAAGTCAGTCCCTTGGCCACACCGCTGCCCAAAACCAGTCTGCCAAGCCCACAGTTCTGGGTACTAGGAATGAGCTATTCACCCGTATCCACCATGTTCCTTCATCACTTCAAGCTGCTGGTGTAGAGGGCACCGGGCTCTCCACATTGGAGTTGGCCTCTGGGTTTTAGCAGCTGTGTTTTCAGCAATGGGATCCAACTTACTGACATGAAAACGGCTGCACAGAATAGGATATGATTTTCCTTCCTCTCCTTCCTTCCTCATCTCTCCCAGACTACTTGTCTTTCCCGGGCACGTAGACTGGAGGAGATCAGCATGGTTCTCAAGAAAGGCTCTGCCTGCCCACAGCACGGCAAGTGACCGTGCAAGACTTCAGGTTTCACAAGCCCACAGACCATCTACACCACTTCTACACCATCTGCCACAAAGAAGCACTTGTTGAGACCCTATAGTGAATTTGACCCCCAGAATGACAAAGCTACCATCCTAACCAAGCAGGGAAGGTCTCGGGTCCTGCAGACATCTTGAGGTCCTCTCAACCTAGGAAACAGATTCATAAAAGAAGGCAAAGTCCTCAAAGTGGTGATTGGCAAGAAAGCCTTAACCATCTCTCCTGTGCTTACCAAAGACCACTAAATGACTGTGCTGCTTCTTCCGGCCTGCTTTTCCCCATGAAAACAAGCTCCAATGTCAAAGACCGTGAAAAAAAGATTAAAAACTCCCCAGTCAAGTCCCTGAACAGCCACTCTTGACCAGCACCTCCTCCGCCACCCCTGAGAAGGAAAGGTGTTGAGTCCAGTCGGAGCCAACAGCATCGCTGGATCTGGTACAGCTACATTCTCTGTATGCTTAATATACCAATATTAATAAGATGCTTTCTCCAGCTCCCAGAAGCCTTCTTCATGCCTCGCTGACTTGTATCAGAGAATGAGAGCTTCACCAAGAACAGCTGCGCTAAGTTTGACAGAGCTGGTTTGGCAAATGTCCTTTTCCTTTGCCTGCTAACAACGTGTCCCCCCCCGCCGGTGAATGCAGCATGCTCCATTTCAGTCCTTTTCCATCCCCATCACTAATGAAGCTGATGGAAAGCAAGGAGTAATTGTGTTTGCAGGTGACAGGGTTGGAAGTGCATTGCTGGGAAACACGTACTTGGCAAGAAGTCCCCGTTCGGAGGTGAGGGAGGGTAGCCAATTGCGAAATCCCTGGCAAAAATGTTGGTGTCGAAGCAATGTTGCTCTGCTCAGCCCAGCTGCTGCAGAAAATACAGGAGGAGTGCGCATACAGGAGAGCAGCGCAGTCAGAAACGGCTGCACGGCGCTAGAGAACCTGCCTCCGGGGCATGGCAAATCTTCTCGCTGTGGCTGCGTTGCCATCACGCCCCCAGGTCTGCCTACGGCTGCTGGAGCCACACTGCAACAGACGCTTGTGGAAAATCGGGGGAGGGGAACCACAGCCCATCTAGAGATTTTGGGGAACGGGCTTAGGAAGCCTGTTGTCTGGCAGGAAGGTGCCCAAGAAAGGCTATTGCTGGGAGAAACATGTGGATTCCAGCTCTGGACTCCAACCTGTACAACGGAGATGTGTGCTGGTATTCAACCAAGTCTGGTGTAATGATAAATAAAAGCTCCCAAATTCTGCTCTGGGGTGCTGCAATGCTATGAATGTACCACCGTTATCATGTGATCAAGCTGGGAGTTTGGCCCCCAGGTTTTATTTCACCAATATGCTCTTTTCACACGAATACATTCCTGGAAGGGTATGAATACAGGCCATGGGAGACCCACAGACAACCATCAGGGATCTTTCCTAACTAGAGCTGGGGAGCAGAGGTAGCAGGTGCTCAGAAATGGTGAAGTGCATGGAGAAAAAAATGTTTACATGAAAAACCCCTCTGGACGAAATTCTTCCAGGGCCCAGCCCACAGAATCACAGAATCACAGAATGGCTGGGGCTGGGGCTGGAAGGGACCTCTGGAGATCATCTAGTCCAACCCCCTGCCAGAGCAGGGTCACCCAGAGCAGGTGGCACAGGAACGCCTCCAAGCAGGTTTGGAATGTCTCCAGAGATGGAGACTCCACCACCTCTCTGGGCAGCCTGTGCCAGGGCTCTTCCACCCTCAAAGGAAAGTTTTTCCTCATGTTTAGGTGGAGCTTCCTATGTTCAAGTTTGTGCCCGTTACCTCTTGTCCTGTCCCCGGGCACCACTGAAAAGAGCCTGGCCCCATCCTCCTGACACCCACCCTTTAAGTATTTATAAGCGTTGATAAGATCCCCCCTCAGTCGTCTTTTTTCGAAACTGAAGAGACCCAAGTCCTTCAGCCTTTCTTCATAACAGAGGTGTCCCAGTCCCCTCAGCATCTTGGTAGCCCTTTGCTGTCCCCTTTCCAGCAGTTCCCTGTCCTTGAACCGGGGAGCCCAGAACTGGACACCACACCAGCGAAGACTCTGCAGACACTACAGCCTTGGGTTTACCAACATTTAATGGCGCAGGAACACATTGGCATTCCCTGGAGTGGATATGCCATGTGGGGCAGAGATTCCCATATGGGGCATGGAAAGATCAGCCTCTTGGCATGGAGCGTGGAGCCACACGGTTAAAAGGGAGGGGGCACGTACCATTCCTTCATTCACTATCTCACTAAGCTTCACTCTAGAAGTCTTTCGTGGTCATGGAGACATTGTGTGGTTGTGGATTCCCCAATGCTATGCGGCTTTACTGTCTTAGTTGTTTCTCCCTGCTGCTTCCCTCTGTGCATTTGAGTTACTGCCTGGTATTTCATCCATGAACACGCAGTGGGGATCGAAGCTACATTATTTCTGCCGGCAACTCTTCCTTCCTTCCTGCATGCCAGTTATTTATCTGTTTCATGTCACAAGTTGGGCTGGAGTAAGGGCAGGGACGTTGTAACCTCTTCAAGGCAGGGATATTGTCCTGTGCTTGCTGTAAAGTGCCATGCACATTTATGCTACTGTAGAAATAATAAATAATAATAGTAAGTCATCAAAGAAGTGCACCTCAGGGAGGAGTCAAATCATACACTGCAGCGAGAAGCTTTCACTTTGGGCATAACTATTACACATGAGCTGGTTATTGCAGAACAATTTCCTTCAAGGGTGCATAGCCTGAACTCTATTAAAATGGATGTTCTGATGGTGACTTATGAATTTAGAAACCAAGAGCTGCACTCTGCTTCCAGCTAAACAGGATGGAAATCTGGGGTCACTCCGCTGGCCTCATTCACACAAGATGACAGCGATTCAAACAGCCAGAGCTGCAAAAATCCGTACTGCCAGAAGCACAAAGGGCTCCTCATCTACTTTCCAGACACCATTTTGCCCTGAATCCTGCTCAAATCAGCAGAGATTTGCACGGATATGAAGGATGGGTAGGCTTTCGAGTGAAAGAATAAATTTGATTAGTGGGGCAGAGAGGGTAAAATACAGTGGCACAAGGTCCACTTGCCTCACACCAGATCCATAGATGAGAAAAAGTGAAATGGCCACTTTCTGTCCTATTTAGCTTTTACTTACGTTGCACGAGCGTACCATTAATGAGATTCCGGCAAGCAGACATCCCGAGGAAAAGGCACTCATTTGATCATGAGGCCCGGCTGCTACACCTGACCTTAGAAAAATGAGGAATATTTTATTAATTGAGGTCTTCCAAATTTAAAAAAAAGCCTAACTTTCCAGCAAAGGAGACCTTTGAGCCTCCCATCTGCTTTTGTGAGCCCGCTGGGTGAGGTGCAGCAATTAAAAGCACTCTGAGAAGATGAAGAGTGTTTTAAACAGCTGCAGGGAGCTTGGGAGGGTGGAGTGAGAAGGCCTGTGGTTAAAAAAATAAGGCGGGGGAGAGAAGTGAGTGGCTCTGTTCATTAGCATCCAGCTGCTTCCACCCTTGAGACTAAGATGGATACCTCGGGAAAGCTGTGCTAAGGAGGGACGCACCTCGCTGGAGAAGGCACTCTCCTCTCCAGAGCATTGGGAGCCTCCGGAGGCAGCCGATTTTAGCACTGAAAATTAGGTGTTGCAGGTAATGAGCCAGCAAGGCGCTGCTGTAGGACAGGGAAAGCCCGGCACATGGTGTCCAGAGGCTGTTAAGTGCTAATTGTAATTGTTCTGATTAACTGCTTCCACAAGCAAAGTCTCTGTTGTTAACAGGGCCGTTCCTCCCTCTCCGCAGCACCTTGCCCCCCCCCGGGTTAGCAGAACCTCTGAAGGCGTTTGGGCCCCTACAGCCCACCATTTCGGAGGACTTTTGGGGAGGTCACAGGAGCTCGGTGTCCAAAGCCCACTAGAAATCCAAGTCAGGGGGTCCAGCAACGTTAAGCTCTGCTTTATAGATCTCTTGTGGGAGACCAGAGCAAGGCTTGACATCCAGCCAGGTGATGCTGGAGTCTTCTAAACCTCAGGGCACCTTGCAGGACTGAAGGCATTGCTTGGTGCATTGAGAAAACTTCACCTGAGCATCCTAAAGGTCCCTTTACAATAATGAAGTTATGGTCAATGTTTGTAAGAACCAAGAGCAAGAGGGAGCAGAACACATTCTCCCACTACACGTACTGCTGGCGATGGACTATGTGAGCCTGGTCTGTATGCTAAGGGCCCTAGAAGCATCCTCTGGAGCACACCTCTCCCTCTTCTAGCTCTACAGAGGTGTGCTGATGGGTCAGTGCTCCAGGTGCTGGTAGCTTCTGGTGAAGGGCAATGCTTGGGGCAATCCATTTGTCCAGAACACACAGACTGTCCCTAACTGCCCCAGCTGGGGAGTCACCTCTGCCGGAACCAGTCCCCAGGCACATAGGTTCATCCTCTCCCAGTGTGACCAGTCCCAGCTCCACACCAGGGAAGAGCCTACCCTCTCCTTAGCCCTGGCTAAATTTGCAACACACCTCTGGAAATCCCACGTATATCCCTTCCTTGATGCTCAAGACTGGCCATTTTCAGGACTGACCACTGCCTGTAGCTGCAACGGCTTTGAAAAGCTGAAAGGAGGGTGTTGCCAGGGCAGGGTCAGTCTCTTCTCCCAAGGAACAGGCAATAGGACAAGAGGAAACAGCCTCAAGTTGCGCCAGGGGAGGTTTAGGATGGATATTAGGAAAAATTTCTTCACTCAAAGGGTTACCAAACATTGGAATAGGCTGCCCAGGGAAGCGGTGGAGTCGCCATCCCTGGAGGTATTTAAAAGCTCAGCAGACATGGTGCTGAGGGACATGGTTCAGTGGTGGTTTTTGTCAGAGTTCAGTTGATGGTTGGACACGATGATCTGAAAGGTCCCTTCCAACCCAGGCGATTCTGTGATTCTGTGATTCAAATGACCCGTTTTTAACTCAAGATGTGGAAGATAAGTGGTAGTGGGGTCTACACGACCTTCAGGACCTGCTTCCCCTCATGCTTCAGGGCTCATTTTTCTCGACAGTGCCAGGGAGGAATGCAAGGCTGAGGCAAGGCAGAACCCTGGTTAGAAAATCAACCACACAGCGGGGGCTGCGGGAACGCTGGGCACATTACCGGGGAGGGAACGAGGCAGGAGGCAAAATTCAGCTTTCAGTAAAGGCAAATTAAAAAAAAAAAACCTGAAGCTTTTCAAGATCAATAATAAAATGAGAGGGGACGAGAAGTCAGCGAGGGCCCGTTGTGGAGCCCAGGGAAGGCAGTGTACAACCTCCCACTGACTGCAGCAGCTTTCAGAGCCCGTCCTCACAAATTGCATCTGGAGACTTAAATGTTACCAACAAATCCATTGTAAGAAAAAACACAGGCATGTCGCAGAGCTGTTTATTGGCACAGATAATCCATACCCCTTTTCAGAAAAAAAAAAAAAAAAAAAAACTATAATCCTCTCTCCTCCTTTTATTATTAGCAGTGTGCAGACTGCCATTTTATAATCCCAAAGCCGTAATGGTGCTAGCGGGGCCCCGCACGCACGGTGCCCTGTGCAGCCGCCGATAAGTGGATTCCCCCTCATCTCTTCTCAGATGCGTTAAAAGAAGGGAAAAAAAATAAAAGAAAAAAAAAAGAAAAAAGGAGGTGAACGGGAAAGGAAAAAACACAGCGCAACGACTGAATGAAAAACATTTCATTCTTCTCAGCAGCTGGAAGCAAGGCAGATAAGTGAGCACTGGCTCCCCTCCAGCGTCGGATTTTCCCCAAACGAGGAGCGTGTGGGGTTGGAAGCGGTTTTCCAGCCTAACCTTCTGCCACAGCAAAAAACTGTGAGGTGGAACGACCCATTTTGAAGGTGATTAATGGCAGCGCGCTCCTGGGGGGAATTCAGCTGTGGCGCGGGCTGTCAGGGGCAATGGAGGGAACGGTATTTACCTTCCAACAAAC
Organism: Alca torda; assembly: GCA_008658365.1. NCBI lineage: Eukaryota > Metazoa > Chordata > Aves > Charadriiformes > Alcidae > Alca > Alca torda. The sequence goes on along the minus strand of CM018081.1, from coordinate 28,640,336 downwards.
CTGAGATGATTTACCTACCTCTTCTCTGTTGTTGTCCCTGAACGGGTGTCTGGACAGTGACAAGAATCCCGGCCAAACACACGGAAGAAAAGCTCACAAAACTTTATGTGACTTTGGCGGGGAGGAGCAGGGAGAATGGTGTTTCTGCAGCCCAGGGTTGCTTAAAAGGAGCTGGGGGGGGGGAGATCAGCAGAGGATTCCTGCCCCCCTCCCCCGCCCCCGCTAAAAGCTATGATTTGCAGCAAGGAGAGGAGGCCGGTGCTGAAGCTGGGACTTTCTGAAGCTCAGCACTGGGAGGTACTGGTCTCATCAGGGCGGGCTGGGACGGCCAGAGGCACGTGCGGCTTGGAGGGAAAAGAGGCCACAGGAATGGAGCCAACTCTTTCTGTCATCACACCCCGTGAAGTTCAAAACAGCTGAAGTTCTTGCTCAGGGCTGTCTCAGCCCTACCTTGTTGAGGAGATAGTAAACAAAGAGGAAAACAAAGAAAAAAATCCTGTTTCTAGACTGAACCATGCAATAGCTCAGGTAGAAGACAGCCCCTCAAATCTGCATTTCCCTTTCCTCTTTCCAACTGTTGCCCTTTATTGCCTCCTCTCCTAACACTTATCACAACCCTCCCAAAGGACTGCTCCCACCAGAGTCACACCAAGGTTGCTATGGCCAGCACCAAGGGTCAGTAGGACTCACACGCATCACCTCTTCCCCCTGGGGACATCCCTGAGACGGGCACCTGCCTGTCTATGCACTTCAGTGCCAAGGGCAGGGGCTTCTGCCCTTGAAAGGTTCAAAAGTTTCTTGCCCTTCATCCACGACACATAAATCCCACAAAGTCCTGAGAGAAGACATTGGATGTAGTCCAGCAGAAGCACAGATGTGAATCACAGAATCACAGAATTGCCTAGGTTGGAGGGACCTTTCAGATTATCGAGTTCAACCATCAACGTAACTCTGCCAAAAACCACCACTAACCCATGTCCCTCAGCACCACATCTGCCCGCCTTTTAAATACCTGCAGGGACGGTGACTCCACCACTGCCCTGGGCAGCCTGTGAATACCCAAAGCTCATGCAAGCCTCCTGGCAAAGCAACCTATTAAACTGCAGCCAAAAGGAAGCGCACAGAAATACCCCTGTACTACCAGGACGAAGACCCTGAGGTTAGGGCTTGGCCTTGCTTTGCTCTGGGAGCTGAGGGCAAGTCCTGGAGCCAAATGCAAGGGAGGGAACCTGAAACACGCTGCCGAAGAAGGGAAGCATTAAAAAGCAAGGAACCATGATCCACAAAGCTTACAAAGCCCGGCTACTAGCCTCGTTTCTCCCTGATCTCATGCCTTGTTTTTCTATCCACCCAGCGATTAACAACTTCTGTCCACTACGATTATTTCTGGCCGTTTCACAGTGGTATTATTTCTCATATCACTTTGTTGTGATCGCAATTAGAAACAATCTGGCTCTGTAATGGCCACTATCATCCCTGGGAAGGGGTGGGGGTGGGGGGTGGGTTGCAAACAGCTTTTTCAGTCTCCCTCAGCTCCATGTTGCTGTGTGGCAGCTTCTGCCACCCACCCTGGTGACGCGCAGGCAGGGATGCTTTCCCCTTGCTCAGCCTGCCGAAGGTCAGGCAACAGCACGGAGCAGCCCAGAGGCTGGAGGGAAAATCAAAGGAGAATGATTGCTGCTTGTGGGGAAGGTGCAAGGCAGGGCCATTTTGCCAATATGTGCGGGAAGGGCAGGGGATTGATTTAAAGAGGGAAAAAGATGGAAGGAGACAGGGAAGATCTTTTTATTCCTTTCACTAAGCTCTGTGGCTGTTTGACAAAGCCAGGCTGCAAAAATGCCGAGGATATCAACCCACAGCAGTTGGTTTTCTCTCTCAGACCTTCTTTAATGTGTATTACACGCTGCCCAATCATGCAAGAAAACTTCAGATCTTCCCCTTCACTTACTGCTCTTTCTGGGCAAAGGAAATAAAGAAACACCGCTATTAGTGACAGCCTTTAAAGAGCCTTCGGGTGGAGAGGATGAAGCGACGCGCTGCTGCCCCAAGAGCTCCCTGGAGTCTGGATGCTCCGCCATGAGCCGATGCAGAGACGGATTCCTACGGAAACTATATTTAAAGAAGGAAAATGCTGGTGCTGGAGGACGACCAACAAGGATCTCCGGGGTTGGCCAGCCACGTGGTACCCAGGGGAAGAGGCTGGGGAAGTGCTGCAGGAACAACACTGCAGGGATAAGGGCAGGACAACATTTGTTGGAAGGAAAGCAGTTGCTTGGGCTTATCTGTACTGGGGTGTTTCTGCAAATGTCTACGTAAGCAAATGTTCTTGGCAAACAGGAGGATATCTACAAGCAGAGATAGCCTCCTGAGTCTGCAGCCTCATAAACTTGTAGTTAACTTTAAGCATATGCTTAAACCCCAGCCGGTTTCAGCAAGAGCGCAGCACATGCTTTAAATTAACCATGTGGTTAAGAACCAAGCTGAAGGAAAATCCATCCTGATCCCCTGCGCTGGGGAATAAGAGCCCCGAGGTGCATTTGAGACCCTTCACTTGGCCCTGAAAGCCCTGGATACAGCAGGAGGAGGCTTACTCCTGGTGTGCAGGACAGCTGTGGAAGCCATCACCGAAGACCCCTTCCCGGAGCAGTAAGTGGTTTCTCAGGGGACGCTGGGTGTTGTGGATACCTCGGGCCAGGCAGGGATTTTTTAAACTTTCTGGCTTTGGCCTGGAAATGTAGATTTGACACAGAAACCCTTGATTTTGATGTGAAGGTTTCCCAAAGCCTGGATGACAAAGATGAGGGAGAAGCAGAGCGAGGAACGCCGGAGGTATAATGTGAAAGCCAGACTCCAACCTGCATGGAATCACCTCCTGAAGCATGGGAAGATGCCGTCACTTCTCCCGGCCTCATCTACTGGGGCTCTTCGGCCTTCTCCACACGATTAACTGTGGGGGAGCAGGGCGGAGGCGGATGAGGAAAGCTCCTGACCCTAGAGATGGGATGTAAGGCACTGATGTAGCCTCCTTCACATACAAGCCATGGTTCCAAGTTAAACACATCAACTGGAGCCTCCCCACGACTTGCCTAGGCAGGGGGTTTCCCCGAGGTGCTTTTCCACCTCCTGTTTTATGCGAAAACTTTTGCAAGACCTGATAATCCAATGCAGAGGAAATGCCAAAGCCATGAGATGTTCTGCAACCCCCAAATCCCATTCCTCACCCATTTCCCCCCATGGTAATCCAGACAGATGCTCAGGAGTAGCTGAGCTGTGCCACGGGCTGCCCTCATCCATGGACCACCGTTAGGCTCCGAGCATCCATCCCAGCATCTTGCACAAAGTCTCTCCACTCCGATCCAAAATGAATTCAGTTGTGCACAGAATGAAACGAAACCTCTGGGTCCAGGCTGGCTGAGCTGAGCAGCGCAGCTTTCTGTTCCTCCCAGCTTTTCACTCTCCCTCGTTTCCCCATCTCCTATTTGCACATTTTCCTCTCCTCCCACCCAAAGGGAGAGGCGCAGCTTGGGAAGGAAAGCTGCTACCCGGGGAAAGGCAGGGTGTCACTGATTTCTAATTCCAGGGGAGGTGACTTTTGGGAGGGAGGAGGAAGCGCAGAGGAGAATGAGGAATGGATGGCGGCAGCTGGATCCCTCTGCTCGTTGGCATGGTGACGCAGGCGGGTACCCAGGAGCCAGCACACCCCTCCCCAGGCTGCCTTCCAAAACCAGGGGGCAGGGGTGCTGCCCCCGGGACACCGACCCCGTTCGTTCCCTCAGCTCCTTAATATTCCCCATGGCCGCCTCCAAAGCAGGTTATTGTCTAACGTGTCAGGTAGAAATCCTTTCCTCCCCCGCACCCCCCGCATTGTTCCGCCGGCGGTTCAGCAATCTGTAGATAAAGTTAATATAATGCAGAAGCAGCCGCAGGGAGGGAGGCTGTCGTAAGCCATTACCATTGACTTTGCCAACATGATAATATTGTCCTTCATCAGCAAGAGGATTAGGAGCCCGCCAGACCGCGCGGTGCTGTGGATTAATGCCTTCACTTTTCAAGGTCAAAGATGGAGTTTAGTGGGCTGGGGCTGAGAGTTCGTCGGGCTCCTTCTCCGGGAGCACAAAGACGGCGCACCCAGTCTGGCAGCAAGCAGGGCACGGTATTTGCACAGATCTTTGGTCCCTTCATCCATACAAGTCACAAAACTCCCCTGTTCCCCCTCCTGCAGCTCCTCCCGGCTTTTGGAGCGGGTGGGAGCGCTGTGTCGCACAAGGGGGACAAACACAAGAGGCTGGGAAATGGGAAGCGTATTTCTGAGGAGGAAAGGAAAATATCCGGACAAGCAACAAACAACAATCTTATGGTTTCAGTTAGCTCGCTGAAACTGAGCAAAACTCTTCAGGTGTTATTTGTGGTTGTATTTTCCAGTTTGTCTAAAAAAATAGCTTGGTTTTCAAAACACAAACATGTGAAGCGGTAGGAAGTTCTCCCTTTCTAATTGTTTGTTTAACAGCAAAACTACTGCCGCAGTGAAAACATTTACTCCAGCTACTTCTGTTTGGTTGAAAAAGACAAAGTGCTTGGGTGAGGGAGCAGAAAACTAGGAAGGGTAAAAACAAAGCAAGTAAATGACGCTTTCCTGCTGAAGCTACAAAATAGCTCTGGGCACCAAGTTATTGTTGCAGGAACTTCCCATTGCTCAGAACCACATCGCAGCATCCAAGTCCGTCCTGTGTTCTGAAATCTTATTCTTACATAGAGAGAAAGGCTGATCCACCAGAGCAGAGATCTAAGCAGCGGGCACCCAACAGAAAAGTACGAACGAGCTATTAAAAAAAATTTTGTGACATTTCTGAAGTCAACACAGACTCTGGTGGCTGCGCAGGGACTCTTCACGCAGGGTTGATCGTGGGCACGGTTCTTCTCCTACAGCGTTAAAGGCAAATAATTTAACCTGATATATTAACCAGTAATTCTATTTTACCATCGCCGCGCTGAAGGATAAATGGAGCCTTGTTCCCATTCCTGGAGGACAGAATTTAGACAGACACAAATAAACACATCTCTCCCTTACCCTCCATAATGCTATTACGGGATAGAAGTAAAGATGAAGCAAAGGACAAACGAACACTTAAAAATGGAACCTGTCAACATTGTACCTGTTGCTAAGGAAGTCTTGTCTCCCACCCTCTGCCATTCCCCTTGAAGAGCTGACCAAAATGGGGGGCTGGGGCAGTGAGGATGCTAACCTTAGCAAAATATGATTACATCTAGAAACTTTGCCCTCTGTACGAAGTGGTCTAAAGGATTTTTTGCAGAATATAAGGCCGCATTTTTTCCCCAAGTCTGCCCCAATTCTCACCCTCAGCCTTTCTCCAGTTTGTTGCATTTTGTTAGACCGATTCCAGGACTTTACCCTGACTGAGAGGGGAAAGAAAGAACATAAGCTAGATTTATTGGCTGTCAGGTGGGATTTATATTCAAATTGCTCTTTCAACCTGTGGTACCCACACAATTCCCACTGCAGACATGTACAGTCTTTAATGCTTCTGGTACAACACCCATGTGTGCTGGGTGCCCGCATCCCTCCACCTTCCCCATCCGAGCAGTTCTCCATGCAAACTGTAGGGAAGAGGAAAAGCACACACAATTCCCACCTCTGCCCTCTTCAAAGGGAAGGGGGAGATGCAGATTTAGTGCCTTCCTCAGACTGAGCTATGTCTTCTGCCTCCTCTGCCCAAACATCTATGCTTTTTGGAGGAAGCTGTGGGGGAAGAGAGGGATCGTAGCTCAGTCTTCTGCCTCAGGCTGGGTTACCATACAGTCAAAAACTCAAGATACTTAGAGAAGGGAGAAGGAAAAGTCTCTATGTTGTGAGAGTGTGGCTCCCTACCTTACTTGTTGGGAGTGAGAGCTCACAAGAGAAGGTTCACATTCTGTTTCTAAACTGGGTAACAAGTATTTTACAAAAAGGGCCACGGCATAGACCAAAGCAACAATCCCTAGAGCAGGAATTACAGCCTGGGAACTCTCCCAGCATCACCTCGCAGACCATCTTTCACCTCCCTCCCTACAGGCGGTCATGCTCCCATCCACAAAGGATCGAGTGCCCTGCAGCTGGGGCTGTCTGCGCGCTAAGGCACTTGCCGGCACAGAAAACCTCTCCAGGCTCCACATGCTTCCAAGAACAAAAGTTCCTCGCTGCACATTTGTGCAAATAAAAAAATATTTGCGCGGACACGGCCGGATTGAATCCTGAGTTGGAACTGGCAACCGTTTGTGGATACTTTATTTACACTGCTCAGCTGAGTGTAACTGTGACTCACGGAGCACTGCAATACAGCTCGGCAACGCCAGCAAACACCAGGAATTCACATCTCCTTTGACTCTTTGACTTAAGAGTGTTATATTTACACAATGACTTATATACGGCTGATGTATCTAACAGCAGTAGTAAAAATAATGATGATGATCCTGATGTCTTTATTTGATATAACTCTATCTATCCAAATATTACCATGTACTTAGCAGATCTTTTTCCACACAGGAATCACTTCCACTACTATATAGGTAACTATTAGAGATATTAAAGATAAGTGTACAGATAAAGGCAAGGCATGATTTTCAGGCAGAAACATAGTATTTTTCAATAATGACAGCTGGCCAGGCCATTTTTCCTGGGGCGGGGGGGAAAAATAACTGAAATGGCTTTTTGTAGGTCTCCACCTTCCCTCTCCTCCAGGGGGACAACCCATTTACTCTGTTTTACAGAAATGGAAATGACTACACTATGTTCCTTACTAACGTCCATCAGAAGCCCTTCTGAACAAAATTTTGAATATCAAATTGCCCGGGGAGCATTGCTTTTTTAATCTCCAATATCTTTGAGAATACCTGTCATTCCAGAGAGATATTAGGCCTTTGTAGAAAATGGGTGACCCTTCCTTAGCTCCGTGTTGTGGTTTTGGCCGGATTGGCCAATCAGAATGACAGATGGCCTTCCCCCCCCTCTCTCCTCAGAGAGGAGAGGAAGAGATAAGGAGATTTACAAGTTTAGAAAAAGAACTAAACTACTTTAATGAAAATAATAATAATTAAGAAAATAGTAAATAATAATAGCATATAAAAAAAAAAGTATACAATATTTACAAAACCGTATCCAGCTCCCAGGATGACGATCGTGTCACCAGCAGACACAGGGAAAGTCCCAGACTGGAGTCAGCGATGGACAGGAGCTGAATTCCGGAACGAGAGTCAGGAATGCTCAGATCAGGATCAAAGGCAGACGAACAGACAGGGTCCTCCTCAGACGTCGGCCATTGAAGAAAAGACGAGCCAGAGCAACCTTGCCCCTTTGATCTCTTAGCTTTTATATTGAGCGTGATGCATATGGGATGGAATACCCTGTTGGTCAGTTTTGGGTCACCTGTCCTGTCCACTCCTCCCTGCAGGTGGGACCCCTCTACGCTTCTCCACTTCTGACCCTCTAACAGGGCAAACAGCAAAGTTAGTTGACCTTGGTTGTTATAGCAATAAGTATAAGCAAGAGCCTCTGTGCATACCATTCCTTGGTATAATCAGGTCTTATCACTCTGAGAGCGAACAGTTTCTGAACAATATGCTGTTAATTTCAGACTTTAGTCAGAAGAGGCCCAGCTAAAAAGTAAAATTACAAATCAGAAAATTGGTTCTGTTTTACCTCAAACCAGGACACTCTGTTTGCTGAGAAACTTGAAAAAAAACCTAAATCCAAGCGTCTTCATAAATCAAGATTTCTCTAAATGCCGAGTGCTTCAACAGCCCATTGAAGGCAGCCCCCTGGGAGGAGATCTGATGATGTGATGCTGGGTGACTGTAGGAGATATCAGCTTTCTGGTGTCCACCTCCCCACCTTCTGACTCCAGGAGCAGCGACAAAACAAGACTGGATTTTGAAGTGTTGTGGCTGGTTTGATCTTAAAGTAGGGATGTGCTGCTGGGGTAGTATCAGTTACATCCTCTTCAGGGAGAGAAAACAGACCCAAAGAGGACACGTGCAAGAAAAGACTGGGTGAATCTGGTTCACATTTTCTGTGTTACCATTCCTTGAGGCCCTTGAAGGCCCAAGACTCAAGATAATTCTCATCTTAGGATGGCCTGTACCATACCACTGAAGAAAACTGTCCAGGAGTTTCCCTGTCCTTGCTGCTAGCATGAGCAAAACCTGCAAACTCACACTGAGTACCCGAGCATCTGAGCAGGATTTCCAGTGGCCACATCTAGGAGACGGCACAGCTCCCAGAAGAAAGAAATGATGAGATTAACAGAAGACCAGCAATGTCTCTATTGGACTGTGTTGAGCCACGGCAGCGGACCAAATATGTGAGATCCAGAGATTCCATACATGCCTGAGGGAGACGCATTTGGGTTTGGAGAAGAAAAGATCTGCATTTCAGCTGCTAGAAGACATCTGTCCGCCCCCCTCAGTGGGAGATCTTGTTCCAGACAACCAGTGGGATCTCTTGTTCCAGGCCTGCCAGCCCCTGGCATCTTCTCCCACGTACCTGCCCGACCCGGGGCATTAGAAGGAGCGGCTCTGCTCCCCGGCCAGAGAAAAGCAGCAGTAGCAGCTCTGTGAGAGCAACAGGAGCCTCAAAAAAATAACGGGCCCATTTCTCTGTGGAAATTTGGACAATGACTAAGAATAATAGTAGCTATCAGCTGGTAAGCGCAAGCAGGTGGACTAATGACTTGTCCTAGCAAAATTCCAACGCTTTTTTATTGATGGACCAAATGCAGCGCTGGCATTTGCTCCCACTCAAGGGTCAGATCTGCTTTCTCGTGTCCAGCATTCAAACCACCACCACAAGCTGTGTTTTCAAGTAAACTGAAAAGTGACCTCAGTTACTGCTGTGTGGCAGGAACATATTTCTGGTTGCTGCAGCTGCCTGGTGTGGTTCCTCACCTAACATTTTGATTAGAGATTAACTGCTGCTTCTAACAGTGCTTGGGACCAGCCTGGCTTCTCCGTTACATCCCTCGAAAGGCATGAATAGGCCACCGGGGGTTTGGCCCCTGTTTTGGTAAGGCCGAGTGCTGATGTTCAGATTTCTGCTACTCCCTCCACCGTAAGGGAGCGACTTCGCGAGCCCTTTCTTCCAGGAGCGGCAATTAAGTCACGGGGAGAGAAACACTTGCAGAATATATACTTCACACGGATGGAGGCTCCCTCGCTGAATCCCTTCCGAGCCGTCTCAAGGGGAGGAGATATTAGTCTTCCTACTGGGGGGCTGCCAGATGCCAGCCCCCTCGGCAGAGCCCCGCGGCCACAGCGTCTCCGACAGAGAGGTGCCGCAGTGCTCCTGGACTGTCCCTCTCCATCTCAGCCTCACCGGGCTGCGAGCAAATATCCCCCACCCCGATGGCAAATGCTGAGCAGACATCGGGCTGCTACTGCCAAACTCCAGCACGCCATTTAGGAATGATGCCTGCCATATCCCATCCATGCTGCCTGAGCCTGCCCGCTCTTTGTATCTCTTTTTTTTTTGTAACAGAGAGTGTGAAAATATGCATTATACGGCAAGGTATAATATACATGGGAAGACACTGGAGCATAATGCAAAGAAGTGTTCCCGTATTGATTTGAATTCTCCGAGTCACACAGTGGCTCCTATAAATTCATGTGACCAAGAGAATCTGTATTTCAAAACACATATTAGAAAAAATATAATTGAAGTGGAGAGACCAAGATAAATTTGTGTTATCAGGTGCAGTTACCAAAGCAGTAAATCATTGTCACAGCATAAGCTCTTATCCATATTTCCATATTAACACCAAACTTGTACTCTGTGCTGGCGCTGCTGCACATAAAAGGTGTCAGCACGTCCTAATGCTGTCTGTTGTAGCCGGCGCCTGCCGTCATGCATCAAGCGGAGATGGCACCGTGCTCCTCATCCCACTGCCACTGACACTGGTGCTGCTCCACGGTGCTGGGGGGGGGCTGCTCGTGTCCCGAGGGACCCTCACCACTCACGCACGAGAAAAACCTCCCAGACAAAGTGGAGTGAAACGCGGGGAAACTGGTGACCTTGGCATGGCTGTCTCAGCCTCACCGGGGGACAAGCAGAGTAGCAGTACGTCTCTTGCTCTCTGCTCAAGTCACCAAGCAAACCCAAAGCCTGGGCACTAACAGAGAAGCTAAGACTGCGAGATGGCTGGACTCCAGGGATAAAACCTGACGGTGTTCACCCCACGTCCTTAACAGCCTACCTATCCATGGAAATGTCCTTCTGAATCCTTCAAGTCTCCATCTTCCCCCTCCCAGTAATCTCTGCCACTTTATGGCTTCTCCGTGGTACCTTCCAGAGGATGCTACCCATCATACATCACATATCCATCACAGTACCCATCAGCAAAGCCCCTGCCACTCGGCATGTCCCATCCTGAAGCTCTTCTGCATTGCTCAGGGGGGCTTGCAGGACAATCCGGGCTGGCCACCACTGCCCCCTTTGCACCCCCTACCTAAATGAAGACCAAGTTACAGTCCCTGGTACTGAGAATGCTCTGACTTGGTCTGACTGCCTGGGCATACGCCATAAATAAAAATAAACAGAGCCAATGCTTGGATCTACTTGAGGTAACGGTTTGGCCATGAGTGCGCATCTTTACAGGCAAGAGAAAAAACCCCGTAGAAGACTCCTTCAGAAATAATCTCATTTTAGAAGACTTAAAAGACTTGCAAGAAAAGCTGGTTTAGTTACCACCTTGACTGATGCCCATCAGTACAGCGAAGCCGAGCTAAGTCTTCCCTAAAATAAGTTACCAATGAGAAATGTACTGAAGGAGTTTGGTCAGTGTTGTCATTTTTGCCTCTCATTTGCTTGCTTTTTTGGGGAGAAGAGAAGAACACAGAGGAGCTCAACAAAGCGAACACTGTAAAAAGAAGTCATTTTGGGCAAACTGTCAAATTTTCCTTCAAAACCTCAAATCTTTTTGCTGAAATCAAATGCTTTTCCGGTAAAACCTGTTGGTTTGTGACAGTGATTTTTTTCTTTATTTTTGTGTTACTGGGTCAGCACTTTCCTTGCATAATGTACAAGCAAATGACTGCTCTCTGACTGCACTCCCACTGCCTTTGGAGGAAAGGGCTGCAGTTACAGAGACCATGCTTCCCATGCACAGCCTGTCCCCGCTGAAGAGTGGAGAGGAATAGCGAAGCAGCCAGCAGAAAAATCATCATAAAAAATGACAACAGCTTTTCCTACCTCTGCGTGTTGAAAATGTGATTCCGTTGCTGGCTGCGTACCCTGGTAAATCTGAAGTGCTCATCTATTCCTAAAGCAACCCCTGCCTGAGCAGAGACAACCCCTATGATTAGTTTTATTCCTCCTAAACCCAAAAGAAATTGCAGCGGGGTGATCCTGCTGGATGAGTTCTTTCCATTACCTTCAGCCACCTCCATAAATTACCTGCCTGCTCCGAGCTTATCACTCAGGCTGCCCCTGAAGAAACAGCCAGAGAAAAGCACCCCCAGATGACAATTCCCATCTATCTGGGCGGCGGGGCTGGCGCAGGTCTCCAGCCAGGCACTGCGCGGGCACCGGCTCTGCAGCAGCACGGGAGGTTTTTAATCACCAATACGAGCAGGAGGGTTTCAGCCTGGCACGATTTGAACGTGATTTTTCGTACTGAAAGTGGACTATTCATCTGGGGTGGTGGGAGGAGTCCTCTGGAGAAACCACAACTCCCTTTTAAGCAAAGCCGCTGTGGCGGGGGACAGGATACATGGAGAACGTCTCTTTTATTTTCCGGCGGACAGCAGAAACCCATCGTGACTTGCTGAAACTTCTCGCATCAGAACAAACACATGCTAGGGGCTTATTTATTTTTGATGGGTTGGACGTCGTCCAGAAGCTCCATCTGTTTACCTACACCTCCCCACGCTGGATCCAACCCACCCGTTGCCCCCTTCCCTTCCCTTGGACTCTCTTAAAATTTATTCCCCCATTTCCTGCCTGAGCAGAAAAAGCCAAAGAGAAACTTGCTGATTGATTTCAGTCTCGGAAAGTCCCTGTCATCTTGTTTGATGACTTCATTGCAAAAATGAAATAGGCAAGGGAGAAGCAATGTTTTCAAAACAATTTGGAGCAAGAGGAGGAAGGTAGTAGGAGGGGAGCCATGGGAAGTTGATGGCCTTTATTCTTCAATTCCCATGTTGCGTCTGGCTTGCTGCAGGCTACAGAGAGAAAGCAAAATTGTTATGATTCTTATTAGCTTTTATTTTATAAAGCCTGAACTACACTCTGTAGGGGTTTCAAACTGGAGCTGCAAATCATACGCACGCCTGCCTGCCTGCCTGGCCACCTTATCTGTACATTAATGTACTACCTGTCTGCAGGGAAGAGAACTTCTGTCTTCTTGCCAGTCACAAGCAAGGTGGCTAGTTAGGCGACGGAATCTGTCTCGCTGCAACACAGTCCTTTATTTCTATGCTACAGAAATACATCTGACACGCATCAGGAATGACTGCTGTACGTCTCTCACCAACCTCGGAGAACAAAGAGAGCGGTCCCAGCTCGGTTCCCCGCAATAACAGCCGAGCTGGGATAAACCACAGCGTGAGGATGAGGGCTGGAAAGGAGCCTACGCGCGGCGGCTGCAGCTTCCCGCATCCTGTGGCCACTTCGGCTGGTCCTCCACAGCCCTTTCCACGCTAACGGTGATGCCACCAACACCGCCCAAACCCAGCTCGGCTTGGGGTTGATGTACAGCAGATTTTCTTTCCTCCCAGACGAGGTTTAAGAAAAGCAGGGTGTCAACAAAAGGGTCAGCTACAGCACCTGGAAGATTTCCCTGTTTGCACTGGCAACGTCCGCGCTGAGCCTTTTACTAAGCATTTGACTTTACAGCTGCTCCACGCACCCAGCACGCGAGCTTCAATTCTTCGAATGCTCTGTCACAACTAAGTTATTTGGGGGATGAATAATAAAACTAACCGACTACATTATTTATTATTTGTGCTGCAGCATGCTGGGAGGCAGCAAATAACGCGGAGCACTGGGGTGTAAGGAGCTGTGCGCTCCTAAGAGAAACCCTGGCTCCAATGAATTTGCAGGCGAACCAGGCAACAGAGAAATGGGGTAGGAGAGGGAAAAAAGTCCAAAAAGGAGGTGTCTTTTGTGCAGCACTAATCTCCAAGCTGGCAGCAATGGTTTTCTCAAGGCAAGTGAATGGGACAAAGGAATAGAGAACAGATTTGCAGTGCCCAGTAGCTTCTCCCCTCTCTGAAGAGCTGGCCCCAGGGGCGTGACTCTTGTAACACAACGAGGAAAGGACACAGCCTTAGAACAGCACTCAGACCAGCGTTTTACCTCCCGGCATGGGCAGGATCCCGCTTAAACCAATGATTACTGCTTCTGAAAATCTCCTCTTTCTCCCCTCCAGGTTATTCCAGAGAACCAGCATGGAGCCCAGATTCCTGCACCGCACTTGCACACAACACACAAATAGGAAAATAGTCCTTATCCACACCAAAGCAGGCAGGAGCTCAACAGGACCCAGAAATATTCCAACGCTCTGCTTCCTCTTTAGAAGAGAAAAAAAAGGCTCATGAAGACACATTTCTTAATAACCACTACTGCGCAGAAGATTTAAGGAAGATTATGCTAATTGCTAGCACAAGCATAATGCTCATTTCTCCTACTGCGTTTGTCCCAGCAAATTTCAATACTCTCCCAGACACATTCCTGGCCACCGTCTTCACCTGCTCTCCTGCTTACTTGGGAAGGATGCTGGCAAAGGAGGTAAATTATTTCTTAGAGCAGAAAGCTTGGATTTTGTTGATAAACAGGATCCCAAGAAAACAGCATGGCTTTGACACCTTGTAGGAATGATAAAAGAGCAGAATTTCTTTCAGGGAAGGAAATGCGGCAAGATTTCTCCTAACAATGCCCATTCTCTGGGCTCATGAGAACGGCTCACAGGAGCCTGACAAAAAGGAGATGTTTTGGGGGTTGTAAGAGAAAGTAAAGCACAGAGAATCAATAACACCACATTTCTATGCAATAGCACTCGACGAGGCATCGATCTGTGGGCTGGTGTTTATGAATGGTACCGAAGGCCAGCTCTGCCCAGCTGGGTGAGAGGGAACACGCACTGTGCCTACGTCAGGCGAAGAAAGAGGGAGATCAGTCCTTTTGCTAAGGGGTCTGATTTGCACGAGAGTTCTGAAATTACACAGCTTGGTTGAAGGAAAGCCCGTGGAATCCATCGGTTAGGAAGGCGTGTCCCAGGACAGGGTCAGGAGCAATCAGGACAAATGATATGTGCTTACCCAGTGGTGGCGAAGGCTGTTGGGTCTCTGTTCAGAGGGACCCTCTGTTCAGAGGGACCTGGACAGGCTGGAGAGGTGGGCACATGCAAACCTCTGGAAATTCAGCCAGGCCAAGTGCAGGGTCCTGCATGTGGGTGAGTGCAATCCCAAGGTGGAGAATGGACTGAGAGCAGCCCTGAGAAGGACTTGGGGGTGTTGGTGGATGAGAAGCTCAACACGCCCCAGCAATGTGCGCTGGCAGCCCAGGAACCCCCCCGCACCCTGGGCTGCATCCCCAGCAGCGTGGGCAGCAGGGCAAGGCGGGGGATTCTGCCCCTCTGCTCCACTTGGGGGAGACCCCCCTGCAGTGCTGCCTCCAGCTCTGGGGCACCAACAGCAGAAGGACATGGAGCTGTTGGAGCGGGGCCAGAGGAGGCCCCGGAGATGCTGGGAGGGCTGGAGCCCCTCTGCTGTGAGGACAGGCTGAGAGAGCTGGGGGCGGTCAGCCTGGAGAAGAGAAGGCTCCGCGGAGACCTTCGAGCCCCTTCCAGTCCCTAAAGGGGCTCCAGGAGAGCTGAGCAGAGACTCTGGATCAGGGAGGGGAGCCACGGGACGACGGGGAACGGTTTTAAACCGAAAAAGGGGAGATTTAGATGAGATCTGAGGCAGAAATTCTTTGCTGTGAGGGTGGTGGGACACTGGCGCAGGTTGCCCAGAGAAGCTGTGGCTGCCCCATCCCTGGAGGTGTTCAAGGCCAGGTTGGACGGGGCTTGGAGCAACCTGGTCTGGTGGGAGGTGTCCCTGCCCAGGGCAGGGGGTGGCACTGGATGGCCTTTAAGATCCCTTCCAACCCAAACCATTCTGTGATTCTATGAATTCCACGTCCCAGAGCTGCTGTTTTAGGTGGGAGAGTGCATTTCAGGCATTTTCTGGGTTTCTTTGGAGTCAGAGTGCCGAGCATCCCGGCTGTTACCTGTAGGTGCCAGGCACATAATTTACTGTGCCAGGAACGTCGGTCCCAACACGAGCACCGAGATTCACGCCGGCAGCAGGCAGTGAGCTCGGGCTGCAGTGAGCCGGAGCATCATGAGCACACACGTCTGACTCCTTTTGCCAGCCTGGCTGCTGGACAAAAGCTAACCAGTGTAAACCAGCAGCTCCACAGAGGCGGCATTAGCAAGAAGAGAGGTCTGGTTACAATGTACTCATGTCAGATGCCCAGATACAGGGAAATGCATCATTAACCAAGTATGAAATACCAACACTGGACTCTGCTCTTTCAGGGTATTATCCACTGCTGTCACAATGGGACCAGTACTCACTTCTCTCGGTGGAACCTGCCTGCTTTATTGCTGATCTGTCCACCAAGCATCAACAAAACAACAAAAATCACTGTGTTGTAATCCTCCAACTCCATTTTTTGCTCATACATGCAGGGAACACAAAAATCAGGCTTCAGCAGATTGATGCTAACGTTTCAATGTCAACAGCTTTGAGAGGTTCAAAGCTGCTTCACACTGAGCTCAGACGACTTCTCTTTCTGCTCAGGGTTCCCAGCTCAGAGTGCGAGCCGACACCACCGAGTCTCCTCTTCTTTATTAATTAAATAACAACTAAACCTCCAGATGCCATCAACGCATCACCCCTTAAGTCCTCTGTGATTAGCAGGAGGCTAATCAGGAGGAAACTCTGGGAATAATGCACACATACCTAGCGCAGACAGCCGCAGCGAGGGTTTTGCAAGCCATTTCTTTCCCAAGTGTGAGATCCGTTCCCTTTTTCATTACCTGGCCCCACGTACAGATGTTCAGCTCCGTAGCCACAAGCAGGCACCCATCCCTGTCTCCAGCCTGTGCCCAGGCGCTGCTGGCTGGAAGAGGCCACTGGCAGGTGTTCACAAGCACAATACTACACACTCATAACAGGAGAACAGATTGAGAGTCCTGGGAGGATTGCAGAGGATAAAAATGTACAGGAGAGAAACTAGTCCAGAAAAAGGGTAGACAAAAAGGAGGGGTGAGCTCCCAATGCCACTGCAGTCAGGGGGGACGCTGCTGCCCAAGGACACGAGGTCCAGCGGCGAGGGCCACATCCAGCCACGTTATCCATACGGCCTCATGTCCTCATCAGGTATGGCTAGGAACGCGCTGGAGTTTTTTTAATCTACAGAATTGGATTTAAGCAGATAGACGCACCGAGGTAAAAAAAGATGTAGCAAACCTTCCTATGAACGAAAGTCAGAAAGCAGATCTGACCCCTGAGTGGGAGCAAATGCCAGCGCTGGATTCGGTCCGTAAATAAAAAAGAAGTCCCCAGGGAAAGGCCAATTTACTCTTATTCCAAAAAGCTTATGGGTAATAATGGAGGTCAGATGGGTAGTTACTTATTTGGACAATATCTTCGTACAGCGCACTGGAACAAAGTGGACAGCTGAAATTGTGTTGAAGCGACATATTTATTTGCCATAATTTAATGTCAGCTTCAAAGAGATCGGGTTTTTCATGGCACTTCATATTCTGGCAGGAGAGCAGGACCGATGAGCTCGGATGCAAAGGCAATGAAAAATGTGAGAGACCTCCATAAAGTGAAGCAGTCAGCTTTAAGGTTCAGCTGGATGAACTCCTGCCAAGGATTTATGTTGTGGAATGCAGAGCTACGGCCGCTTCCGAAATCATTACTGAAGCCACACAGAAAAGGGGAATGGACTGCAGCCGGCGCAAGGGCAGGGCAAGATTCAAACAGGTTTGTCTTTCACCGCTCGCCCTGGCCTGCTTCATCTAGACACATCCGTATTCAAAAGACGCTCAGGAGAAGAAGTGCCATTGCCTTTCAATGAGACTTCGCTCTCCTATTATTTACATGCCTTAGAGAGACCCCTCTCCAGGCCTCCAGATCGCAAAAGCTATTCACAAGACAGGGAGAAAATGGCTTTTTTGGCCTGAAAATCAGCAGGTGAGGTTCTGTCCTATGCCAGCCCCATACTCCTCTCAGGTATAAAAAAGCTACAGCCGTGCAAAGGGACCTGCCCAGGTGCAGTTCAGGGAGGGAAGTGCCACCTCCCTCCTGCTCACCCCCCTCCTGTCCCCCCTCGCCACGGGGAGGACGTCTCTCGGGACCGACTTCTCATGCAACGCGTTTGGCATTTCATCACTTTCAAACCAGCGAACTGGGGGAAAGTAAAAAAAAAAAAAAAAAAAAAAACCAAAACAAAAACAAAACCCACATCTTATTTTTATCAGAAAAATGCAAATTCACAGCATTACCTAATCCATGCCGTTTTGTGGAACTGCATTTTACAGGTAGGCTGCAAAACGAAAGCTTTCCTTTGTGAGGAGAGCTAAAGCTAATGAGCTCATCCTTCCCATCTTTAACTAAACAGATCTAACCACGCATTGGAATGAGGTGATAAATTGGGCAAAATCAGTTTGGGGTTAATAAATACATTTTATCAGACCACCACACTTTACTGATGTGCAGATCTGTAAATAATGATGGAAAGGTATCCTGAAAGCCCTTGTTACATAGCCACAAATTTATATGAATGTTCCAGAATGCTTAGGTTCAGCAAGCAAAAAAAACAGCACGTCCTTGCTTGGGAAGTCGGTTATTAAATGTTACCTGTAACCAGGTCCACGCTGAGCCTCTAATGAACAAAACATCACGCGCAGAGACACAGAGGAAGTAAGAAGTGCTTTTTTTTTTGGTGAAACAACAGAAAACATCCCCAGGGACCATCCTGCCCCAGCATCTCTTTGTCTGCGCTTCACACACGGCATGGGGGACAAATCAACGTCAAGGAGCCAATAACCCCCCTCCTCCAGCTTCGGGGGGTGCAGAGATGTCACTTTGGTTTGCTGGGTTTAGGATCGCACCCTGACCCCAAGCCAATGGGGGGGTTCTGGTTGCCCCATGGCCACAAGAGGGAAGGTGCTGGTGTACCAGCCATCCTGGAGATGCTTCTAATTAAAGGCAAAAACTAGATGCTGTTGAAACGCTGAAGGGAAGGGATGCCATCCAGAGGGACCTGGACAGGCTGGAGAGGTGGGCCCGTCTGAACCTCTGGAAGTTCATCCAGGCCAAGTGCAGGGTCCTGCACCTGGGTCATGGCAATCCCAGGCACAAACCCAGGCTGGGCAGAGAACGGACTGAGAGCAGCCCTGAGAAGGACTTGGGGGTGTTGGTGGATGAGAAGCTCAACATGAGCCGGCAATGTGCGCTGGCAGCCCAGGAACCCCCCCGCACCCCGGGCTGCATCCCCAGCAGCGTGGGCAGCAGGGCAAGGGGGGGAATTCTGCCCTCCTGCTCCACTTGGGGGAGACCCCCCTGCAGTGCTGCCTCCAGCTCTGGGGCACCAACAGCAGAAGGACACGGAGCCATTGGAGTGGGGCCAGAGGAGGCCCCGGAGATACTGGGAGGGCTGGAGCCCCTCTGCTGTGAGGACAGGCTGAGAGAGCTGGGGGGGGTTCAGCCTGGAGAAGAGAAGGCTCCGGGGAGACCTTCGAGCCCCTTCCAGTCCCTAAAGGGGCTCCAGGAGAGCTGAGGAGGGACTCTGGATCAGGGAGGGGAGCCACGGGACGACGGGGAACGGTTTTAAACCGAAAAAGGGGAGATTTAGATGAGATCTGAGGCAGAAATTCTTTGCTGTGAGGGTGGTGGGACACTGGCGCAGGTTGGCCAGAGAAGCTGTGGCTGCCCCATCGCTGGAGGTGTTCAAGGCCAGGTTGGACGGGGCTTGGAGCAACCTGGTCTGGTGGGAGGTGTCCCTGCCCAGGGCAGGGGGTGGCACTGGATGGCCTTTAAGGTCCCTTCCAACCCAAACCATTCTGTGATTCTATGATGCTTTTTTGGCAGAGATTGCCAGTTCACCAAAATTTAAATTTTCTAGCCAGACAATATTGGTATGCAATGACACTTCATGAGGGGCTGGGTGAGATGGGAATTTGCCAGAAACAGGCAGCTCTTAGTTCTGCCTAAAACTTTCTTTTTATCTCACATTCAATTATCAACCACGTGATGCATTTTTAGAAGCTCGCTTTAGAAGAGCGCTGTCACTTTTGTTCCAGCCTGACTTTAAACAGTGTTTTCATGGGAAGATTTGGAATAGTTTGTTCCTGTTCCTGTCCCAAAGCTGAGGAAGAGGAGCAAGCGGAGGTTTGACAGGTATCTATAGACCCCAAAAAAAGAAGAAATCCAGGCTGAGCCTGGTTCAAGGGATTTGAATCTGACGCGGAGGCTTGAACAGATGATGGAGAGAGGGAGAAAATGAGGCAGCAGAGGAAGATGGTGTTGACAGGGACATTTTTAACAGGATATCGGTGTTCAGGATTGAGAGACCTTCCCGTCACAGCGGCAGGAGGATGCAGCGGTTTGGAGGAATTCTGCCAGACAGATGCGGCCCTGATCTTGCTTGCAGAGAGCCATGTCCCCCCAGCACCCTGCCCCTTCCCTCCAGCCCTTCCCCTCGGGTCTCGCCTCGGGGGGCTGGCGTTGCAGGAGCTGTATGGCACAAACCCTTTCGGGAGAAGCAGAGGAAGTTATTAACGTCTCTTGTCTTCATCTTCCCTTCACAATGCGCCTTTTATTCCACTGGAAATATAAGACACTCCGGTTAATGCTCGGGATTAGATTGTAAAGAAAGAAAACAAAAGGGAAGCGGTTGCCTGGGTTAGGAGCGGTCTGAGCTGCAGTTGTAGTGCATCCCTGCTTCTTGCCAGGTGTTTTGTTGAGTTCGAGTAAAACATCAAAGTCCATTATCTTCCACGCTTTCTCTTTTCTTCTCCCCCTTGCCCTCCAGCTCCTCGATTCACCACACAGTACAAAATTAATTTGGTTTATTCCAGTACACGCGATAGCCGCCTATCTTCCTGACTCCCTGTCTGTAAGGAAACAAATTTCCTCCTTAAGCACTTTCCACTTGACCTGCTCTTTTCTCCACCGAGAAAATTGAGGTCAGGGAGCTGCTGTTGCGCAGTGGCAGCCGTTTCCCGAGTGCCCCGGGTGCAACTGCGAGTGCCGCAGCTGACACGGGCTCGGGGTCCCTGCACCACTGCCACCAGCAGCTCCACGTCCCCCGGCTGGGGCTCGTGCCTGCTCCCACGAGACACGGACAGATTTAGGAAGGCAAGGGCTGCATTTACCACTTGGTCCAATTATTTTTCAAGTCCCTCCTATGCTGTTGGAGAGGTTGTATCTGGTGAGCCCGATAAATAGAAATAGAGAGCTGTGGTAGGGGGCAGAGCTGCTAGGTGTCAGGGCATCGGGAGCAGAGTTATTGACTCCAGCCATCCCATTAACGTGCAGATGTTAGTGGACTACACCAAGCTGAAAATGTAAGGAAAGAGAGACTTGTCTCTACGTTTCTTTCCTCCTTTTGTGTTTCTGCATAGAAATATTAGCGCAGACCCCTGAGCCTCCACACACCCTCCCTGCCTTCCAGCCCCATGGGCACGGCATGGGACGAGACCTGAGCTTCCCTACCTGCTGGATCAGTGCTGCCAGGAATTTGGTATTGACCCACATCCCAGGGCTGTTCTTCAGATATTTGCTGTGAGCTGGGTGGTACAGAAGCAGAGCAGAACCTCTGAGTTCATCCCCAGGCCAGCGTCACCGCAGGGGCTCCGGCACAGGGACATGTGCTATGGTCTGGACGCCTGGATGCCCTCCACACTGTCATAAGGGCCTCAAGACTCCCAGCACAAGTGACAGCAGCCATCACCCTCCTGAGATGCTCGAAGGGGGCTGCTAGAATGGCATCCTAACCTCCTCCCTGCCTCCCTCCGTCCCAGTGCTGCCCAGTGGAGTGAGGAATGGAGGGGAAAGGAGCCCCGTGCTCTCTCTGAAGACACGGCTCTGACAGGCAGCTCTCTGCAGCTCTGCACAACCAACTGACAGCAGCTCCCTTGGCTCAAGTCTCAAACTGTCTCCTCCATCGGAGAGCAGCCCAGTGCAGCAAAATGTCCCCTTGAGCTCCCGCAGGTTCCCTCTCGGAGGCCGGGGCAGGGATTTCTCCCTGCCAGAGCAGCCCTCCTCCTCCTTCGCTCGCTGCTTCCAGGGCAGGTTGAATGTAGGTGGGGGGAAGCTGGGGGTCCAGGCCAGGTCTGAGGGCTGATGGGGCAGGGGACTGCAGCTCCAGGCCATGAGAAGGAAGATCACCCACCAGTGAGTGGGAGGGACCCACGCTGTGTGTGAAACCTGCCCTGCTTGCAGCTATTCCATTCCTGTGACAGGTGCGGACAAAGAGAAACCCAATTTAAATGCCCAGACACAGAAGGACTCTTTGAGTCTTCAGTCTCAGGGGGAAGAGTTCAGCCTTGGAAAGAAACAGGTCCCAGTCTTGCATTTTCTTCACCCAGCTCCATCAGATTCACCAGGTTCGTTCAACATCCCACAGGCACCGGTCCCTGGAGAGGCAGCTGGGCTGGATGGGCGCAACAGGCAGAGCCAAGAGCTTATCTACCAATCGTTGCTTCAGGAGCTTGATAATCTGGATATGCAAATTCCTCCAGCACCCGTAGAGATGATGTATTAGTGCCAGCTGTGTACCTCTAATGACTGCTGGTCTATTAGCTGCATCTTCCTTCAGCCCTCCTATTACTCCTTGGTTATGATCCATTTATTTCATGGCAGTGCTTGGAGAACCAAAACAAGACCAAAGCCCTGCTGGGAGGCACCATGCAAACCCACTGCAGGGCAGGTGCACCCCGAGAGAGCTCCCTTTGGAAAGGGGCAGGACATCGCTGCAGCTGGGGAACAGCCAATATGTCATGGGCACAGCAAAATGCCAAAGGCATGCAGCACACCGAGACACCAAAAATGTGTGTCAGCATTCCAGTGGCCCTGGAGTGCTGGAACAAGGGTGCTGCATACACACCTGGGAAGGACTGTGCTAAACGAGGGAGTCCCAGCATCAGCAGCCTCTGTCTTGGTGGGAACCCCCTCGGGGACACGTCTCCCTGCGATGTGCTGATCAGGGAGAGGCATTGCAAGAGAGAGAGCAGCTTCAACTCTCAAAGGCATTGCAGCGCTTAATTTATTTAATCCCTTAACCTCACACACTGTACCCCACAGCCAGCCCTGCCCAGCCACCGCTTCTGGACGGATAGGCAGGGGGGGAAAACTGGAGCATGGTAATTTCAGCATAAGAGAATCATAAAATCAAAGAATGGTTTGGGTTGGAAGGGACCTTAAAGGCCATCAAGTGCCACCCCCTGCCCTGGGCAGGGACACCTCCCACCAGACCAGGTCGCTACAAGCCCCGTCCAACCTGGCCTTGAACACCTCCAGGGATGGGGCAGCCACAGCTTCTCTGGGCAGCCTGCGCCAGGGGCTCACCACCCTCACAGCAAAGAATTGCTTCCTAATAGCTCATCTACGTCTCCCCTCTCAGTGTAAAACCATTCCCCCTCGTCCCATGGCTCCCCTCCCTGATCCAGAGTCCCTCCTCAGCTTTCCTGGAGCCCCTTTAGGGACTGGAAGGGGCGTGAAGGTCTCCCCGGAGCCTTCTCTTCTCCAGGCTGAACCCCCCCAGCTCTCTCAGCCTGTCCTCACAGCAGAGGGGCTCCAGCCCTCCCAGCATCTCCATGGCCCTAAAATATGTAAAAAAAATACATATAGCCAAGGAGACATCAGTTAGAAACAACCTGAAGGCATCAGACTTATTGTCTAGTCTGCAGATGACACTGTTCCATTTTATCTTACTCACATTCAAATAAGCAATTGTATTTCTGAAGTACCAGGTAAGTGTATTTTTCCCCAATTCCCATATTTGGTTATTGTTTTCCAGGGAAACCTTCCTGCCTCGCTAGTACCTGGAGTAAGATGGAGCGAATAATTTACAAGAAACTACTTATGTGACAAATTCAGTCTTTCTCTCTGCTCCTAGCACGCGCATGAACTAACTGTGGTTTCTTTCTGTTGAAAACCATTCACCACACTGGCTGGTGATTCTGAGCGTTTCTTTTTCATTTTTCACTGTGTGAGCTGATTTTGAGAAGATACCTGATGTCGATACTGGGTATTTACAGCCAGGTGATTGTGAGTTGTTCGTATGGCCTACCGTTCTCTCCTTTCACAGAAAAACAAATCGGTCTAGAACTTGCAACCAGACAAGCATCTGAGAACACATGCCAAATAGTTCCTATCTTAACTATAAAGAATTTGCTCAGGCCACCACATTAAAAGCCTCCCAAATCACACAAATAGGCCATCGTGCCAAAGGCTAATAAAGATTGCTAAGTAGCAATTATATTATAATTACCTATCATCTCATTTTCAAAAGCACAAGCAGTTAAAAGCCAGCAAATGAAACGATACCAGGCTTCTTACACTTCCCAAATAATGAACAAACACATTGCCCGTGGCAAGCTCAGAGGAACTTATCTTTCATTACGATAAAAGAGTCTTAACCTTGACCAACACACTGCTGTTCAGCTGGTCTCCCTCTCTTCACGTCCAAAACTCAAATATTTTCTTTTCAAGCTCTTTGATTAACACAAAACGTTACAAGCCAAAATATTTCTTATTCCATAGATGCACACAAGATTTTTTTCATATTTTTTCAGATCCCTCTTTCTTACGCAATTTAGAGTGGAAAATGTCTGGCATAAATTCATGATTGCATTATTAATGTAGAAAGGCGAACATCTGAAGTTAATATATTCCGCTAATGGGTGCTATATAATACATTAAGTCAGGTTAAGCGTGCTATCTAATAAAGATCTGTGGTGTGAGGTATTTTGAGACTACTGATTTAAGCATAATGGTTATTTTGGTCAATGGTTATAGACTTTTAATAGAATACCCATCTGAGAGCTGTCTGAAGGCGCAGAAAATCTTGGTATTTTGAAGCTGTGTTCTGGACCAAAATGAAACAACCTGTACTAACATTAACGCTTTTTTCAAAACAAGTCCCTTGGCTATTCCTAAATTCTTTGTATTAAAAAAAACCCAAAACATCATACCCTAGCATCTGGTCAAAACGACAAGAATTTCTTGGTCTTCATATGATGCAAGTCAAATGGGAGTTGTGAAGGGCAGTGTAGTCTATGAGCTGATCTTGAATATACAAGGAAAAGTATCAACTGTGCTTTAAGACTTTTTTTCCCTTTTCTCTCTAGATCAACAAAATTGAACATATTTTACAGTGGAGGAAGAGCTGCCTCCTAGTTTCAAAAGGGATGAATAAGCAGATATATTTCAAGGATTCAATAGGCAGCAGTATTGCCCTGAACACTTTGCGTTGCAGCTTCCATTTTACTTGTCACAAAAGCAGAAGATATTAGCTTAGCTCAAATTAAATGAAAAAAATTAATGGGATGCTTAGACAAACCTGTTCTTCTATGCTATGTTCCTTGGTGATTTACTAAAAAAAAAAAATCAGCCCTAAAAAACCCCAACATTCTAAGGCAGGGTTGAAACCCCTGTGGGCTTTCTGAACAATTGCCGTGTTCTCCTGAACACCGGGTTTTATTCCATGCCAAATTTCCCAGGGTGAGTTTTGAAGTGTAGAGCCCCATAGCCCACAGCAGTCTTGCGGAGCCAAGCAATTAGTGGTGGGAGGATGGATGCGCACAAAAAAGGATCCTCAGGTTCAGCTTTCACAGCTATTACTGACGAACGCCAGGCTGCCCTTCCTCTCCTGCGCAGCAATATTGTGAGTGAGGAGCAAGAGGAGCTCAGGTTTAAGCACTGCTCTCTCCATCCTCCGCTGGCATAAAGTGACACAGCCCCACCGAGGTGACACAACTGCAACTGCCTGCAAAGAGAATCTCTGGGAAAAGGTATCAAAGTTTAGGAGTCCTTGTTAAGGAAGTGAAGGCGTGACTGTGGCTGGCCCCGCTGCCGCAGGACCCTTCCTCCAGGTGCCGCAGGGTGCTCAGCGCACCAAAGGGTTCAGTAGCGGGATGGAGCACTAGAGAACATGTGAAAAGGGCAGAGTAATCCAGACCCTTGGCCTTTCCTCCAAGTGACTGACATTGGCCCTTTCCAAATAAGAGAGATTCATTCTGCAGTAGATCTGGTTTGGAAGCGTTTTTCCTTTTTCCTGTGTGCCATGGTCTTGCTGAGATGCAGGGAAGACAATACAACACAGGAAGCCCAACAGTAATCTATTTTCCTGGACGCCACCCAGTAGCATGAACAAACCGAGATAAAGCTACTGTAAGTCGTTAAGGACCCGTGCCCGTGAGTAAAAGTACACATGAGGTGCACTTACAGAACTCCCTGCATCGGGGATTTGGCTTTAAGAGTGCCTCTTTCTCATGTAACTGAGGATGGGACTGGATGCAGTTGGAAGTGCAGGTCTCCCACCACTGAGGACAGAAGTAACTCACACAACGGCTCGAGACAGATGCCTGAGTCCTCCTGAGATGAGCTGTGTTTAGCGAAATGAATGCTGCCCTTAGAGCCTAACAAATTTCTGGTGATTTGAATACATTTTATGACTTATTTCACAAGCTTTACAGGTGGCTGAGTAACAATTGGTAATTCATATACAAGAGACTTCTCTGTGTTATTTCTGATTAAATTATCCTCAAACAAGCAAGTATTGTGGCAAGGTCTTGCCATGCATCTACCAAACACCCTACCCTGCCCCGTATGCGGCTGCAATGACAACGCACCATTGCTCCAAGAGTCCTGCAGGCCCACGTTATGGTGCTGTCACCTCTCCTGGAGCAAAGAGGAAAGCTCTTCCCAGCCTGGAAGAGATCCACAGCCCTGAGACAACTCCAGAGCTACTGGCTGGTGAGTCCAACCCACAGGCACGCTGGGCTAGCTGACAAATCGTGGTGCTGGCTGCTCAGCCGTGAGGTGCACCAAGCAAAAGCTTGCCTGAGTTCCTAGCAGTGTTTGCAGAGGATCATTGGTGGTCACTTCGAATCATTGAATCACCTAGGTTGGAAGGGACCTTCCAGATCATCAAGTCCAACCACCAACCTAACACTGACCAAACTACCACTAACCCACATCCCTCAGCACCACGTCTGCCCGGCTTTTAAATACCTGCAGGGGTGGTGACTCCACCACTTCCCTGGGCACCCTGTTCCAATGCTTCACAACACTTTCAGTCTAAAATTTTTCCTAATATCCATCCTAAACCTCCCCTGGTGCAACTTGAGGCCGTCTCCTCTTGTCCCATCACCTGTTCCTTGGGAGAAGAGACCGACCCCCCCTGGATACACCCTCCTTTCAGGGAGCTGTAGAGAGTGAGAAGGTCTCCCCTGAGCCTCCTCTTCTCCAGGCTGAACACCCCCAGCTCCCTCAGCTGCTCCTCACAAGACTTGTGCTCCAAACCCCTCACCAGCTCCGTTGCCCTTCTCTGGACACATTCCAGCACCTCAATGTCCTTGCACAGAGCTTCTGTACTTGCTCAAATCACATGTCCCTTCCAGGAGATGGCAGAGTATGGAGCCAGCAGCCTGGATGCTGAACACTGAACCTGAGTGCTGCCTCCAAAGGTGAGTCCAACATGATGTTCTCTCCAGCTACTGCAAATTTTCTCAATTCAAAAGCCCTCCAGATTTCTGACCATGTGATTGCTGCGGTCCCTGGACGCCAGAAGTACTAAACTTCTGTCTGTACAGGGCAAGATCTGCTTATTTCTCAAAGATGTTTGCAACAGCTGTGACCAAGTAAGGCAGGGATTGGAGCTGCTGGGAAATGCCTCTAAGCCTGCTCACAGACTTCCAATGTGGTAATTGCTATGATAATCACTGGCAGAATTTGTAAGCATCTGGCTCAGTGGAGGAGAGCTCTCCCAATGGCAGGATGATCACGTGCCTAGTATCTGCTCAAATAGCTAGTACCTGCTCGAGTAGTATCACTCACTAGAGAAGGCTTGAGTTGGATCAGCCTTAATTTTCATTTTGGATTTGCAACCTGCAAAGTAAACTGGACCTAGTTTGGTGTTAGATTTAGAGCTGATGGAGAAAATCTTCCCGAACTGCTAGAAAGGACTCTCAAAACCAGTAAAAGTGAAAGGAAAAAAACCCCTTAAGATCAAAAGCATAAACTCAAAGGAGGGAAGAAAACCCATAATCCACAGCCAGCTCTTTGGACTATGATGTTCAAGAGCTCAGAAAGAGCTCAGGCCAACCCCGCTGACCTCAGAAGCTGGAGAAGTGATCCTGGAGTATTTGGATCTCCTTCTCCGAGATGCCCTGTGAAGGATGTGGTGTCTTGGAGCAAGTCCTGACAGTCCATGATTGCAGACAGAGCACTCCTTCACAGATGAGCTAATCTGTCACAGTGGGGACATGTTTACGAGCCACTGACAGCCCGCTCTGGGAGGTGATTGATACTGATTTGAATTGTTATGCAAATATACTTCTGCTAGTCTCTTTGCTACAAATTCTCCCAGGTTGTGATAGTGGCTATTTTCTCTGGGAATTTTTCTTTTTTTTTTTAATAAGGAATAAGTGAGCTGGTCTCTGCGGCCTCAAACGTTCTCAAATAGAGCAAATAATGTGACAAACCCTGAGGATGGATGTTTATCAGCGCCACGCAACAGAAACGTCTCTTTTACTTTCTATTTTCTTGCCTCGCACATTCCTTTGCGAGTATTTGTCACACTCTGTTGATAGATACAATTTTCAAAGGTATCAGAGCAAGTTAAAGGACCTAAGTCCCATGTTCAAAGTCAAATCTGGGACTCTTACAAACATGGGTTTGTTGCAAAGTGCAACAAAAACAACAAAAAAAAAACATTGATCAAAGCCAATACAAATCCCTGAAGACTCAGCCTGGGGCAGAGCTGGGAGAAGGGCAATGTAAAGAAAGGGAGAAACTGGGAACAATTCATGCCTAGAGATCAGCGAGCAGGCTGTCAGGGCTCAGATTGTCCTTGTAACTCATGGAAGAATACCTGAACACCACCAAAACGTTATGTTCTGGTGTCCTTGCCAGCCACCTGACCACACAAAGAAATGAAAAATTATTTTTACAATTTGGGAGATATACCTGCTCCACTGTGTCACTTGTGCCTGCCCAGGATTGCTCTGGAGTAGAGAAACCCACTTTGAACCGGAACGAAGAGCTTTGTTCGTATTCAGGAGGAACTTTTTCATTTAAACCTAACTTTTGAGTTAGAATGGAAAACAAATATTTAGATATCAATGAACAGGCTAGGTTCGGTTTAGACCTACTGCCTAGATATTTAGTTCACTGGAAAATTTTTTTCTGCTGTTTCCCCCCCACCCCCGGCTCACTTTGTACCCTTTATGCAAACACTTATGCTCAAGCTATCGAGCCTCCTGGTGCCCTGCAGAGATACACCTGTGGTAAAGGGGCACAGCAGAGTAGAACCGAGAGAAACCTCAAACCTAGCACTGACTCGACCTGCTAATCTTACTAAACCAAAAGCGATCCTGAGCTGCAATTTTGAAGTTCTGCTGAACATGAGGAAAAACAGAGTCAATATCCTTTTAGCTACAACCAAGGAGAAACTGAAGCAAACAACGGAGCAGTTTGACTCTTGAGAGCAGCTACAACTGGTGACACGCAAAGACTCTCCAAAGGACCCCAGAGTGCATTCTGATGACTGTGGAATATACTGCTCAGAAGACGACTGTTCTTAAAGCTCATTATTCTGTGGTGAGCCAACACCCTGCATCCTTAGCCAAAGGCCTTCCAAAACTATAGAATCATAGAATGGTTCATCATTCATCTAGTTCCGACCCCCTGCCCTGGGGAGGGACTAGACCAGGCTGCTCCAAGCCCCGTCCAACCTGGCCTTGAACACCTCCAGGGATGGGGCAGCCACAGCTTCTCTGGGCAACCTGGGCCAGGGGCTCACCTCCCTCACAGTAAATAGTTGCTTCCTATTTCATCTAAACCTCCCCTCTTTCAGTTTAAAAACATTATCCCTTGTCCTACATGACCTCATCTCATTCTGTTTTGCCCTAATTTGCAAAACCCTCCTGTTTCTAGTAATCTCCTCTGGTCTTGACTAAATAAAAACAATAGTATCAGCAGGAAATCTCACGGCTTGTGTGGCTGGGCTCAAAGAGGGCTTGGACAACCACCTCTTGCATCAATTACCATGTCTCCTTCTGGTCTTTAGATTAGGCTGAGGGCTAACGGATAAAAGAATCACATCAGTGAGATTTCAGAAATGTGGCCTAGAGCTGTGCTTTGTCACCAAGAAAAGGCCTCTGAAAAGCAAGGTGGACCTTGGACCACGATGCACGGAAAGCAACTAACTCTCCGTAACTCCCTACTCGAGCTGAAGTCACAGAGTGCCAATCTGCTGCCCCCAGGGCTCTTGCATCCAGTGGCTCATCGGCCATGTCTCTCCCACTGGGCCTGCTAGTTTCCCATCGCTCTTCTCCTCAGCCTCCCAGTGACCTTCACCGTGCTGCGCAAATGCATCCAGTATGCCCTTAGATTGGAGGTGCGCGAGCGAGGCGTTAATGAGAACCACCAGGACCCCCTGTATCAGTCCTCTGCCTACAATTCCCATCGATTTGTTGCTACCTCCGCTCTTTAATCAGACACCTTGTAAGGGTGGAAAGGTACATTTACAGCCACACTCTTTCTCCTCCCAGACAATCAATGGTTATTAAGTGCATCTTTCAGGTGGGTAGACAAGGAAAGAGACAGAGATTCACATTGCTCATCAACCCAAAGAAACTTCATTTTCTATTAGGTCTGATAAACAAGCTGGAAAAAAAATAAAATCAGCTACCCGCTTATACCTGACAGGCATAACCAAGGAGCTCCATCTGCATACGATACACAGTGGTGGGTTCAGAAGTGCTTACACGTACATTGCTTCTGGTAGGGAGAGGCAGTGCTTCATTGCTGCTGCGCATCTCTTCCCTGCTGTCCTTCCACCCAGAGACACCCAGATACCTTCCATACCGGAGACACCCTCTGCTTGCATGGGGGGCACGGAGAGCATTGCCTTGCACAGAAATATTGGGGACACAGGAGCGCTGACAGTTTCCTGAAGGGCTTTTCACTTTCCCCTTTGTGGTATAAACGCCTGGGAGGCCAATCTGCTGTTGAAGGGCTCGGGAAAAGGCATTCCAGGTTGAATCGCCAGCGCTGAGCCAAAAAATCCCTGCAGGGAACGAAGTCCCCCAGCATGAACCAACTGGCAACAGTGGGTGTTCAGAGCTTCTCATCCTGCCCAGGAGACAAGGGAGCTGATCGGGGGCTGGACATTGGGTGGCTTCTCTCAGAGCCCAGGGCCTGATCCTGGGAGTGGGCACCTAGCAGAGAAGGGTCCCACTACTTCAGGAAACACCTGGGGTGGCAACAGGACCACCCAGTGGTTAAAACCCTTGGCCAGCCAAGGAAGGGAAGACGGCAAACCCCTTCCTTGCCGCAGAGGGTGTGAGATGGGATTTAACTCCAGGCAAAGTGCCCCAATGTTGGGCTGAACCCAACCAGAAGGCAAGTCAGTAGCCAAGAGCAATAACAAGACTGGAGACTATCAGTTTAAAGCTGTCACAAGATAAATCAAGGTGCTGAGCTTGTGAGGAAACATTTTCCTTTCATGTCCGTATCAGGGCTCCCATAGAACAAGTGCAGTTAGATAACTTGGTTCCTGATTCACTACACCCATCCATAGCAGCATGAAACAAATATGAGTGTCTTCTTAATAGGAAATTGCAAACGCTCCATTACACGCCCAGTTATTCATATATTTCTACTGTCTTTTGACTCGTAGGCAAGCCTTCAGCTCTGAAAGAAAATTTTCAGAAATATCAACAATGTCTCTTAATCACCGCAGCAATAAATCATACCTTCTAGCATGGGAAGTTCAGTCTGACCAAAAAATGAGATTTTATAAAAACCAGTGAATCATTCATGCCTTCCGTTTCTGTGATACAGAGGAGAGCTACATTAGAGTAATGGAAATTACAAAGAATTTCCAGGATTTGGTGGAGTAAGAGGAGATGCTCCAAATCACTGTTGTCAAAATAAAAAAAAATGCAACAATAAACGCACTTTGGTCACCTTAATGCCTGAATGGAGATCCTCTGGGGGGAAACATGAGTCTCCACCTCAAAACTCTGCCGTAACAAGGCAGAAGAAACGGGCAGCTAATTCTAAGAGTGCTAAGTGGCGCAAAAGAAAGGAGTTAGCAGCAAGGGTAGCTATAAAGTCCACTCAGTGGCCTGTCCACATCTGTGACCAGCAAATTCCATCCTTTGCCTCTCCCAACACTGTACATATGGGTTAATTCCCAAGTGCTGGGTTTGCAATCCAGTTATCAGGACAAAAAAAAAAAAAAGACACTAAACATTGTTAGAAAATTCATCATTTATACTCGTTTCAGTTAGCTGTAATGAAGATGCAAGACCTTTCAGTTCAATTCAATCAGACCCATTCACAAGCCACCTTATGATCCATTAGTTCAATCCCTCCAAATTTGATTGCAGTGTGTTTTGATTCAAATCAATTGTTTTCAGCTCTTCTCCATTGATTTCCATGGACTCACATTATTCTACCAAGACTTCAGTTAAACTTGGGGATTTGAACCACGACCGTGTGTCACCATGAGCACCGCGCAGGTGGCATCTGTGGGCTGAGCCACCTCTCCCCAGGACAGGGTGAGACGCACGTACCTCATGGGTCCCACCAGACCAAGGAAAGATGATGACCTCGGCTTCAAGGTTTCTTTCAAACCATCTTCCCTACCCCATATCTCTACAGCCATGGCTTCAGGGGCAGCGCAGAGAGCAGGACTGCAGGCAGGCACAGAAGAAGCCTTGTCCCTCAACAATTTGTGATCTCACCAGGCGTGACAAACAGGGAAAGAAGGAAGAGACACACACAGAAGAGTCTTCAGTTATTTATTTAGAGTCACAATGTCTCTGAGAGGAATAACCAGAACTAAAGCAGAACTCTCCTCAGTCCCAGCCTACTGATAAGTCTGGAAATTAGCTGGTCTACTGGAAGGCCCATGGCAGGGGGGTTGGAACAAGATGATCTTTAAGGTCCCTTCCAACCCAAAGCATTCTGTGATTCTATGATTATTGGTCTAAGAGGTGTAAAGAAAATAAGGAGCATCTCTCAGAAGAGGTCTGAAATGGGGACAGCCACTGGTGGGGAGGCAGAAGAACACTGAAGGAAGCTCTAGAAGACGGGGGGTTTGTCTCCTGGTACACCAGCCTCTGCTCCCAGAGCACCTCTGAATGGACAAGCGGCACACGGACTGCTGGCTCATACGGGAGAAGGACCTTATCTCCCCAAAGGAGACCTCTCAAAGGAGACTGGTTCGCTCCCCTCCTGCTGACACTTTCCACAGTCTCATCGACAGGGCATATTTCCTTCTGAAAACCTCTCAAGTTGGCTTAACTCATGCAGAACTGACATCTATCCTAGCAGGATGAGGCAGTGCGATTCTCCTTGAGCTTTGTCACAAAATCAGGTCAGCAAAACAAACCCAAAGAGAATCTTTCAGATTCAGTGGAAGGGTTGCTGTCAAAAACCCAGCACTGCATTTTTACCAGGAAGCAGGTCTGAAACGTAAGCACGGCCCTGTAGAAAGTTTGATGCAAATCCCAGGTTGAGGCAAAAGCAAAGTTAGCTCGCCACCTTCCTCTGCAAAGATGAAATGTTGACAGTGAAGACATTTGGAATGTCAATGACTTTTCTGAAGCTGAAGCCTGCAGCGTAGATGAAGATCCCTGAGCCAACAAGCGTTATGAAGGCCATTGTACCCTGCAGTTCTAGGAAGGGCATGTCCAGTTAACAGCCCAGTTACCGTTTTGCGATTCCCAGACAGTCCACCAGAATGCGTCGCTCTGGAAGCCACAGGTTTTACAACCATCTCCAAACGCAGGCTGCAAGCACTGCAGAATAGGATCTGTTCTGCTCACGGGCACCTGGGCTTCTGAGAGATGACTCACTATATGTGACTTGGGGAAACAGAACTAGGAGAGAGGAGGAGAACCTGACTAGTGTGTTGCTTAATGGAGTGAGAATGAATTGGACAGCACTCCCGCTAACGTGTCGGGATTATGCTTAGCAGTGTGAATGACCTTGTTGAAGCTAAAAACTGAATAAATTCACAGCTACGCATGCAAGACCGTCTCGGATGCTCAACGCAAACCCTCAGCGCTACCATGCTGCTGCTGCCTCCAACGATGTGGGTGCAATTCTGCCCTGCTCCCTTTTGATTTACAGCCCCAAAGTCACGGAGGAACGGAGCCCGTTGTGGAGAGTATTGAGAACATTTGGGCAACTGCTTTTCCTTTCTCAATGGAGAGCATGCCCCGTTCTACCTCTGCCCTTGTAAGAAAACATCAACCATAACAGTATGGAGTTACAGGGTTGCGGGTGCACTAAACTAAGCCTGGGAGCATGCGGTAATGGGTCTGACTCCTGAATAGCTCATTTGCTTCAGCTTCAGGTTTGCCCATCAATCTCACAAGTGTTTATCAAAACCTGCAGTGAAGCAGCTATGTACGGAGTTACCCAAAATCAATGTGGTTCCTTGGAACTCCACATGTGCAGAGAGGTCATGGCCTGTGCGGTCCCACGGCTGCACAGACACTAAGTTAAACTTAGTTATTTGTTTAGTGTGCAATTACAATACGCAATTACGCCCATGTACTTAGATTTTTCATGCTGGCTTATTTAAAAATGTCTCTTTCAAGAAGAAGAAAAGACAAATACATAACTGCTGAAATTTAAGGTTTACTCTTGTTCTTTAAGCACAAATTTTTGCTCCACTCTGCCTCTTTTTAAATTTTTTCAGCTAAAGAGTCAGAAATTGTACTGTACTCTATCTGTAGTGGCATTAGAAAGTATGAGCATGGAACAAAGCTTACAAAGAATGGGAGAAGGGGAGGATCAGCATATAAATCACTACCGTGGCAGACAGTAAAAGGGAAAGGGAATTACCAAAAATCAAGGTGAGTTAGTGCATGCTGGCTTGATCAGATTGAAGCTCCCCTGGCCTGCGCCCACCGATGCTCCCGGCTGTTAAAACCCTCCCTGTCCCCATGCTGAACATCTCCCAGAGGCACAGGCACGCAATGGTGCCCATGTGAGCTGGTGAGGCTGCACAGAGGGTGACAGTGACGCATCCCTTGTGCTGCCCTTGATGCAAGAAGCAGAGACCTACAAGCACCTGTATTACCATTACCAGCAGGCATTCCTGCAACTTATCAGTCCCGGGGGTAGAAAAGCACCTTTATGTATAAATCAGCAACAGGGCTGAAGGCACAGGAGGGCAATAAAATTAGAAAGAGTGCAGGAGGATTGAGGGGTTTTTTTCTCCTTCCCCTTCCCTCCCCTGATCTCACGTTAATGATGGAAATTTCTCACCATGCTGCTCTGTCTCGGAGGGAGGGAAGGGCACCCTGCTGCAGTTTAGCATAAAATCCTCTTATTGGGCAGGGGAGGCTGCTGCTGCTCTGTCCCTTGCCCAGAGGAGCTCACGCTCCCTCTGCTGCAGTGCATCCAAATGCCGAGACTTTTCAGGGAACAGGCCAGCTTAAACAGGATTGATTTATGCCCCCTATACAGCGTTCTCCAGTGCGTTTGTATGCTCTGAATGCATTTATATACATACTCCCTAACAAGTGCTCCAACGCACTACTTAGACCAGCGTTATTTAAAAACGACTTTTCAATGACCTATAACATGCCTGCCTTTGCTTTTGTACAACACGCAGCCGATAACAGATTTGTCAGCGAAATTGCCTTGCTATCAAAATAATAAAACCCAACTTGCAAGGTGACATTTAGGTGGAATTCAATTCACTTCTTTGTGTTTTTCTTTCTTTTTGTTTTATGTATGATATCTTTTCCCCTTTGATTCTCATTCTAAGGTCAGCAGAGCAGAGGAAGTAAGTTGTTATTAAGAGGAAAAGCTTTATTTGATTTAGAGTAGACTCCGAGCTGTTAAGGAAGATTTCTGACAGACTGACACAGGATCATTCATTTCTTAAGGTATAGCGCAAACGTATCTCTCAGAACGCTTCACTCCAGCTCTTCCTCCGGCTCAAAGAGGAGTCAGATTGTGGCACATCACCTCTGAATTCCCAGAAGCTTTTTGTTGAGACTTACCACTTCTTTGCTCACAACAACATAAAGCAACAGTTAGCAATTAATTATAGATGCACTTGAGTCCAGACATGAGCTCACACTGTTGGCTTGGCAAACCAAATTAATTAATAAATAAAGATGATGATGATGAATAAAGATGGGAATAAACAAAGGGGTCTCTATAACTGGCATGAAGTATTGATGCTTCAGGCTCTCAACTGACGACTTCTGGTGCCCCCCCCCCCCGCCCCCACTTCACAGGACTTCATCACTTTCTAACCACCCCACAAGCTACTGGTAGTTACAGGATTATCACAGAATTCAATTCAATTATATACAGGTGTCAGACAGAACCTGAAATTTCTCAGCTACAACATGAGAAAAGACTTTGATTCAGGATCCTTGGATCAAAATTCCATAAAAACCAGGCAACTGGGCCCATTTCTGCCATGGTGATGACCAAGAAGTGTACTCAAAGTAAAGACAGGCATTTCAACCACTAGCAACCACATTCAACCAGACGCTTTGATGCAATGTGGCCAGTTCCTACCTCCAAGGAAACTTCTTTAGAAAATGCCAGAGGATTTTGATAAATCTTCATACCAAGCTTCTGGGCAGCACATACAGGCTGCATCCTCCACCCTGTACCTCCACTCCGTGGACTAATCAATGAGCATCTGGGACAGCACATTTCAAACCCTGGCAAGCTCCAGTTTTGGAGGAAGCCCTACTCGAAACGCTCGTGACTCACTCTGAGGACGTTTCAGCCCACCTGTCCTCTTGCACCTTGCTCACCCTCTTGTTGTGCCACCCCCGTGAGCTCTGCTTGTGGAACGGGCTTTATTCCACCTCATCACTGCCGCGTTCGCAGGACGGAAGCAGGTCTCGCTCTGTAAAAGACAAGGAGCAGGCAAGGGGCAAAAGGTTCGCCAACCAGAAGACACTGAAAAGAGGTCCTGAGACTCCCAGAGTGATTTATTTTAGACCATGCCACATTAACTACCAGTAAAGAAGAATCAGAGGCTGATGCTGTTTATTCCTTTCTACCCTGCCTCTGGCCCTCTGCCTCCAAATCCGTGTTATATTTGTCCTAACGGAAGTATCGATCTGAAGAGAAATGATTGATGAGCAAAAACGCCAAGCTTAACTGAGTCTTTCTTTCCTTCAAAACAGGGCTTTCAGCAAGAACCCCAATTAAGGGGTTCTTAGCAGGACAAAACCTACCTTAACGCTCATTTAATTTTCCCCATTCATAAAGATAATCATAGAGGGAAAAGATGTTTCCCCTGTAAAGATTAGCCCACATTCAATGCATCCCTCATGGAGACGACTGGTTTTACATTCAGCTGGAAATTTCATATTTCGGGATGCAAGCCTCAGCTCGCAAAACCAATGGCATATGAAAGACCAGGCTTTATCCTCAAATTCACAAGTTCAGGCAGTGGAAAACCCACCAGGAGAGAAGCTCGCAGCCGCCTGAAATGACTGCAGTTTCCTCATTTTTAATGTTTTTCACCATCACTACTGTTGTCAGTCATTGTTAAGTATTAAATTGCATAAAATACAAACTCTTGGAAACAAACATCAGTGCTTATCAGCCTATGTCAAAAGTCAATCTTTTCTTTACAGCAATTTCTCCTGGAAATGACTTGTGGGGAGACACGCTCTGTGGCTCAGCCCCAGCCTCCCGGCGGCTCCGCAGCACCGAGGTCCTGCCAAAGGCAAAGGGACAAGGCCGGTGCTTCGTGTCCCTAACCCCACGTGCTGCCTGAGCCCCACGTCTTGCAGGCTGGCTTCGTCCTCTCTTGGGCCCGTGTCCCAGCCCATGAGGGGTTAATCTGCACATATAGCACAGCCATATCCACTATTTTTTTTTCTCCTCTACCTGCCACTCCTAACTTGCAAGGTGGAACAAAGCAAAGCCCAAGGAAGAGGGGGCGGGGTGACTCTGATGGACATTCCCGAGTGGCTTCCTGGCAGCCGAGCAGATTAATCTGGAGCAGAAGCAACAAAAGAGTGACCTGGCGACATCGGCAACCACACGGAAAGATAGGGAGACCTTTTTGGCTGCCTCGAGGCCAGGCTTTTGGAGCCAAGGCTGCTGAGCTCTGAGCAAACGTGTAAGTGACACACGTCCCATGGCCTTTCGAAAGAGCAATAGACAGAAATATCCCACATGCAGCGCTCCCGCAGAACTCTGGGGAAGGCGCTATAACGCGTACAGAGAAAAATACCCCCCATGCATGGAGACCCAGTCTGAACTTGACTTTAGAAGTCTGAGGACAGGTCACGCGGGAAATCTAAATTATTAAATTAGATCTACACTAATTGACATAGTAAAATAAGAAGTCTTAGGGAATTTATATTGTTAATAAAATCCTCTAAGTGTATTCCTCACAAAAAGTTTGTGAATCAACGTAATAAACAACTACTGTCTGTTGATCGATTGCATCTGTGTCCAAAGGGAAAGCGAAATAGCAGAGAAGCATAGAGTTGCCTGCTGTCTACGTAATTAAAATGAATACGACTTTATGATACCAGCGCCCAGCAGCTCAGACACGTCAATTCTGGAGGACTTGCAAAAAGCAGGGTTTCAGCTGTCACTGCTGTCCCTGTGATTCGGGACGGTTTCCATCACACCTCGTGGAGCTCAGGACCTTGCCCCTCTCAGCTCACCTTTCCCACACGCCTCTCTGCTCCACAAGTGAATATACTTGGAAAGTCTGGACCAAACTTTTCCTGTCAGTTTTGACAAAGATGGAGGTGAAGTTTTTCCAAAGTGGAAGAAAAGGTGTTAACTCTGAAATATAGCATAATCGCAGAGTCATTGTTCGGACGTCATCTCGGGAGACCTTGAGGAAACCTCCCGCTTCCCTCGCATCCTAGAGTAAACAGCAAGGACTATCACAGACTTCAGAGGAACTCAAGATCTCTGCCCCTCTGCATCTCCATGACTTCTCACCTCTTCTTCGATTTCTACATCCATACGATCCCTCCTGAGGTCACATCTTGTTCCTTAACTTTAGTGATAAAGACACAGAGACGCAAAGAGGTTAAATGTCTCGCTCGGGGTCACAGAGACTGTGACAGGTTCAGCTTATTGGCCTTGCAGCCCGCAAAATAAAAACGGCCCAGGCAAGTAGGTTCACGTTCTCCCTGTTACGCTGAGAGCTGCACCCAGCCGAAGGGTGTGTTGAAGAAGGAACTGCTCCTGATTTGCCTCCACCCTGCCCATGGTGTGGCAAAGCACCTCACTTCACCGCCTGGCAAACAGCGCAGCTCCTGGAACCGAGGGCTAAGGAGACCTGGCCAGCCTTAGATTACAATTCCAGACAAAAAGACATTGTATAAGGACACACATTATTAGCCCCATTTCACAGCTGAGAAAACTGAGGTCACCCAGCCACTGTTAACCTTAAACCTTGTTGTGACCACTGACCTGAGCTGCAGACGCTACATGTGGTATTTTGTAAGTACCAAATCATTCTTACTCCCTCATCATGGGGACACGCAACAGCAGACCCTCCAAAAACTAACCACTTCTGACTAATGTAACACGAATACTTGTTCTCTTGGCTACTGCTGCCTTCCTGTCTTCACAGTCCAGCCACCACAGAGCCATAGATCCTCCCCACAGAAGCTGAAGTAATCCCACATACCCGACAACAATCTCCTGGCAACAACTGGCTGCTTTCAGGGTCTTGCCTGAGTTTTTGGCAGAATAACCCAACCAGGACATTTTCAAGTAGGTGAGGAATTAGCCCTTTATGGTTGCTGAATACGCCAAAACACCACAACAGAAAAACCCTCACAGCAGAACGTTTTGCCCTCAGGGTTCAGGATGATAAATGGGTATATTGACCTGGCTTTGGCTCCTTGATCTGACATTGTCTTTCCACGTGACCTTGGGCAAACCACTTACTGCCTGATATTTAAAGATCCTTAAACTCATAAAAGCGTTACTAGATGTCCAAAGTAGGGTGGAGGGGGAAGAGTCTCCAGAAGCAACCTGGTCTGGTGGGAGGTGTCCCTGCCCGTGGCAGGGGGTGGAACTGGATGGTCTTTAAGGTCCCTTCCAACCCAAACCACTCTGTGATTCTAAGCACCTAACACACATTGATTTTAAAATCAACGCTGAACGATGCTTTCAAAAACTTAAATGCCTCTGATCCTCTGGCACCCCCACACAGACCTCCTGGATCCCAGCTTTCCCAGTTGGAAAAGCAGAAGCCAAGGCAGCACTCAGGAGCTGAGACGATCTCTCAGAATTACCCAACATGAATAAAATTGTCCCTGCTTTGCACAAGAAGTGCATTGCTGCCACAGTGCCCCCACACCAGCAGGCGAGAAGGGTTTGTCCAGGACCAAGGTAACATTTGCAGAAACACGTTTGCAGTTTCTCCCCCACCACAGGAAAAGAAAGAATAGCGCACACGCTCCGCCAGCAGAGGTTGTGCCGTCTGTTATGCCAAAGTCATAACTCACTGCCAATAACCTTAATTAAAAATATTAATGCTGGAAAAGTGTGTCTGAAAAGTCTGCTGTTCCATTCTCCTTTCCATACAATTGCTCTGTAATTGCAATAATTTCTGTATCTTGGGGAAGATCACTCCCCAGGGCCTGTCTTCCCGTGCCTCCAAGTGCAAAACCCTTTATTATTTTACAGGCTCACTCTGCCACCAAGGTGTTACCACTTAATTAGAAAGAAGAGGAATATATATTAGGCAGAATCCATTATGGACTGGGAACAAGGCCATGCATAGAAGCTGCTGCTGAACTGCTCAACAAGAAGCCTTCCACTTGCAGTGGCTGACTGGGAGGGGAGGAGAGGATGTACATCCACCTTACTGGCAAAGCCTTGGCTTGGCAGGGAGGTGATGAAGCAGGACATTTCCCAGCACCAGGCTCTCTCCTCCTCCTCCTCCTCCGACATAGGCTGGAGCAGCAAGGAACACGAGAAGAAGCAAAGAGTAGAAAATTATGCTCCAAAATACAGAGGTTTGGGGAAATCATGAGGAAGGATGCCCCTCCTGCCCTCCGGGGACAGTGGCCTGAGCTGTTCCGCACGGGAATAACTCCAACAGAGGAACACCAATATAAAGCGAGAGGAAGAGAGAGGAGTCTGATGGGCATCAGAGGTTTAACTTTCTACACGTATAAGAAACGGAGCCATTAGCAGAGTCCTTCTTACTGCCACTTGAGGACAGAATCTCAACTGTGATGTTTCACAACCTTTACTCTCTGAAACTCATTTCAAAAAGAAACAACTATGGCCCAAACCTACTTCTGCTTCACATATGCCTCTTCCCCACACATGCGATGTGGGGATGCACCCCCACTGATGCAACACCGCGCGGAGAGATTTTTATATGCAGAAAGATTTGGGAATTTTAAACTATGGAAACACACTAAGAAGAAGCAGCAAACTAATAAGGAACTGGTCTGTTTCAGGCTTTGGGACATAGCGAGATAAGAGGCTGGATTGTGAGCTTCAACGAGGGCCAACACCACATGGAGGGGTGGTGGAGAGGGAATACAGAAGGAGGGCTCTATTAGGAAGCCCCATGAGTGCGTGGCCACATCCAGCCTAGGACACCCTGCACCAGCAGGATGCAGAGCACGGGGCACCCAGTGCTGCCAGGGCACAGGCAGGGGCTGACATGGGACACCAGCAAAGCACAGGGACATCCAGTGCCTCCCACTGGTCACCATCATTGCTGCTTGGGCCGTTGCACAAACCACTTCCCTTAGCACAGCTTTTAAATTCCCTCCGAGTGCATCCTCTGCCTCTGATCCATCTTTTCTCAGCATCTCTTGCAGAACAAAACACATGGCATCTCCTCCCCTGCCTGTTTCAGCAGGACCCACAGGGCAGAGTCATAGGGACCCAAGCACCCTGCTGCCCTCCCCGCAGGGATCTCCCTCCTTCCAGAGCAACTCTCTGATTCGGAGGCTGTCACTACAGTCCACCCAGTTCCTACCTGCACAGGAGCCAGTGAAGCAGCCAGGATTCAAGGGCAGGTCTACAGAGCTCAATTTCCCCCCCAGCAGTGGCATGGCACTTGCAGGAGGGTGGTCCAATTCACAATAAATAAATAACTGATATCCCAAATTAATCCCCGTTATTACAGACCACGTGCAAGCAAAACCGTTAGTGCTTGCCAGTGATGCAAGTTAATTACCACACTGTCACCAGATGTTATATGAGTCCTGTCAAGATGTGACAGGCCCCAGTATCGCAGCTCCTCATTTCTGTGGGGAAGGGTGGCAGAGCATTTCCGCCTGGCATTACTGTCACGTCGCCCCATGATGAACCTGTGATGAGCACCCTAGGAGCAGTTCTGATAAAGTTACTCCATTCCAAGTAACTTTTGTCTGCTTTATTACATTATGTATTCCTAAGAGAGAGGCTGGCAAACCTGGAATGATTAGTCTTCAATTTGCAAACGTATATTCCTGCGTGCCAAGTGATTGCGGCGTATACAGAGCACATGCCTCTATAGCTTTAGGTAAACCTTGTTTCAAATCTAAAAAGCGACATGTAGCAGGAACGTTAGGTATGGAAAATCTCATTCCTTATCTATCGTGATGTGGTGGTGTAAGATTTGTGGCGAAATAATGTTTTTTTGATTAAACGTGCTCACCTGGGGGACATTTTTATTCCAAAGGTTCTGAATTTTGCACAGCAATGTGAAAATGTTTGGGGGCTTTGGTGGCAGCAACGGCCCAGCAAAACGTTGCCTTATGTTACAACCACCCCCTATCAAACCACGGCAGAAATTAATTCCTGCACACGGGCGATGCTTTCCCTCGGGTAAATCTCCTCCTTTAAGGTGAAGACCTAATGCAGCACCGCTCTGTGACAAAAGCAACCCGCTCTCTGACTGATCCCGAGGCAAAACATCTCATCTGTGTCATTTGTATTAACTCATTATATTTAACATGAACGTCTTTCTCCCCGAGCACCTTAAGGAAAAGCAGCCCTGGTTCACGGAATCAGTTTTACAATACATTTCCAAGAGCTGTTTTCTCTACAAAAGCGTAGCTGGGAAAATGTGCAGTTCTCACCCCTGGGAACGCCAGGCTGGCAATGCGCGATCACCCCAGGCTCCCTCCTCCAAACAAGGAGAGAGGCTGACGAAGCCCTGGAAGCACAAAGGGAGCAGCGTAGGGAAGCCTGGACTACACGGTGAGCTCTGGAAAGCGAGAGCAGGTTTGGGGGCTGTTCTCAGCTTTGCAAGGCAGCTCCAGCAGCTCCCACAGCTCTCCCCAGGGGATGACTTTCTCATCATGATGGAGGCATCACAGCCATGCTGCATCCACGCAGCTATTTCTTTGATCTTTGGGACCGATCTGAGCAGGCCTGTGAATACCAAGCCTGGGATTCACATTTTTGAGGAGCAGAGGTACAATAGCTCCAGCTGCTTCTTAACCTCTTCATGTCACTGCTGTAAAAAAGCAGAAGAGCTCCTCAAGCGAGTCCTAAAGAAAGGGAGACTGTCTGCCACGTAAGCCTGTAAGCCCCAAAGATCCGTGTCCCCAGGCCTGGGACCTTCTTTTCCCTTGCTGTTAGCTACATAACAGAGTTATATTTTGTTTATATTCAATACACAAACAAAACTGACCACCTATTCCTAAAATACTCCACTTTAAGCAGGTTGCCGTAAGGTCTAAGCCAACAGAAAAGACTGTGATACCAGCTTCCCTTTGATTATTCTCCTAATGGAACAGGAAACCACCACGGTTTCAATTTGTTTTCGTTAGCATGGGGGCTTTTGCAGCACGTTTTGAGCAAGACACTGCAGATACCGTTATCTCCAGGTCCTTGCTCCCCTTTCAACAACTAGCCCCTATCTCTGAGTTTAAACACGTACCCAAATCCTGCCCAGCACACTGGAGACGACAAAGGGACCTCCAGAGCACCAGACTTCAGGAGCATGAAACAAAGACAATTCTTCCGTGGAAGAAAATCTTTAAAACATCCCTGCTATGGCTTTGGGGGTTCAGATGACCCTTTGACCATGGTTGCTGGACCAGGGGAGCTGCTCCCACTCCTCCCTGAGGCAGCTGCCAGCAGTCCGCAAATGAATCTGCGAATCACCCATCACCAGCAGTTTCAATGACCTGACTAGACCCAAATCATTTTACGTCTTCGAAAACATCACAAATATTGTTGGAAAAGATACTGCATGTGTGTACAGACTTGCCTGCAAGGAACTGTTTTATCCTGCCAAAAGTGCCTGAGTTTCTGGCCCTGGATGCCCTGCCACGGGGTGAATTTTGCTCGGGAGCAAAGCCAGCTGCAGCAGATCTCTGTGCCTGCCTGGAACCAAGCCTGTGCGGGGAGGGCAGGCGATAAGAGGGAGGTATAACCTTCATCCTCCTCCGGCCGAACCCTCTCCCCAGCAAGAAGCACCCTGCAGCCTTTGTGTTTGTTACCGCGGCCTTGCCACGAGGCTTCGGCTCCTACCCGTGAGCATGAGAGGAGCGAAGGCAGGAAACTTGCTCAATCCCTCAGCAAGAAACACAACAAAGCAGTTGATGGCCCCCTGATTTGTTACAGATCAGGCTGTCTGGCCAGGCCCCCATGGAGCTGCTCGGCCCCCCGTGCCAGATAACACAAATCTATAAAACCTAACACATCGCAGGCACTCCTCCTGCCTCTGGCAGCAGCGGGGTCACGCGTCCGAAGTGGGTGGCCTCCTCCGAGCAGCAGCTGAGCGGCGTCCCCCCCAT
Organism: Alca torda; assembly: GCA_008658365.1. NCBI lineage: Eukaryota > Metazoa > Chordata > Aves > Charadriiformes > Alcidae > Alca > Alca torda. The sequence continues at coordinate 28,596,312 of CM018081.1, read as the reverse complement.
CTCGGCAAGTGGTCGGTCCAGCCAGAGGAGTTTAAGAAGCCCACAGAGGGAGGCTGGGAAACAGCCCCGACTCAGAAAAACAGCCGAAACGCTGCTGACAGCTGCGCGTCTGGGGAGAACAGTCTGCTGAGAGACTTCTACCGTTAGGTAGTATGAAACAATTAACAGAAATCCGAGCCCAAAGGGAAGAAGGCTAATACCCTGATTATTCCCTTGCAAGTCATGCCAGAGAGACAGGCGTTTATCTGAAACCCGCAGCGGGACAGTGCAGGCAGGGAAAAGGGTGTAGGCAGCTACCATGCTCAAAGAAAGCCAGGCAGCTCCATGGGGACGAGGTCCCCATGGTTTACGCAGGAGAGGCGTGTACCTTGTGTACATGAACAGACGTGGCAGTCACTGGCAGGGCTGTGCCCCTCACTGCCTGCACAAGGCTTTTTGAAGTCACACTGCCATGCAAAAATACAATGACTAAAAGCACCATCCAGCTTTACACACCAGGTTCCTTGAGGAAAATGGAAGAGTAATTAAGTGCTGTAAAAGGTGTTTGTGAGGTGGAACAGGAAAATAACCTGGGAGCTGAATGCGCCGCCCTTTGCCTAGGAAGAAAAGCAGAGATGCTGCCTTACCCGCAGTCCTGCCAGCTGCTGAGACTATGGTATACGTAGCCCTGGATAAAATGCAGAGGAAAGAGGGGAGGCGCTCATGAGAAATGGTGGATTTGAATATGTACTGCGACTCCTAATACACTATTTCATTTATCAAACAGCAATAAGAAATATTCTTCACGGTCCATTCCAACCCAAACCATTCTATGATTCTGTAAAACGCAGGCATGGAGACCCAGAGTCAGGCTCTAGTGCCACCATGCACGGCCCTGGAAGCCGAACAGACGCAGAGCAGCAGCTCGTGTCCCTGACCGGATCAATACAGCACAGGCGGAGATGAACTGCCACAGTGGCAGGCTCGCACCACAACAGCCGGGAGACGCTGCGCTGCACCGGGCAGGCGTGCGGCTCAGCGCAGCATGGCTGCTGGATTCCCATGTCACAGGACAGAGATGCCCAAAACAAACATCCCCTTGCAGCTCTGATCCTGCAAGGCCCACAGCTTGCTATGTCATCTTTGAAACACAGGGTTCTAAACAGAAATTCAACCAAATTCCCTTAGCTGCCTTTTAGAAAGGCAACACTGTGCTTGGAAGAATCCACTGCGGCTTGTAACTAAGCTGTCCAAATAGCCGAACGTGTTTCGTTTTCTCCATAATCCATATTAAATCTAGCTTCAAATACTCCTGCTTCTGTTTCCAGCTGTGTTTGGGAGCAAGGGAGCCTCCTGCTACCTGAGCTCTGCACCTTGGAGAGACCTCACGTGACGAAGTCATTCGCTGACACCGGCCACCGAGAAGGCCACGTCGACAGCAAAACATTTGCAGCACCAGCATTGCTGGGTGAAACCCGCTGACCCTCTATAGTCCTGGGTCCCGCTGCCCTCTCTTTCTTTTTTTCCTCCCTTTTTTAATCAGTGTGCCTCGTGTGATAGATCAAAGGACTTAAAAGCAAAGTGAAGGTGCTCCAGCCCTTGGCATGAACACTGAATGAGACAGCCAGTACCTCCTATGCAGGTATGCCAGAGGGGATGCAGATATTTATTTAAAAACCACATTGTAAGGTTTGAATACTGTCATTTGTTTCAGCCTTTAATACTCAGATCTTCCATTTTCTTTTCAATTGCAAGGAAAGAGCCTTGTGGCCCAGAACTCCCATGGCGGTCCAGATCTGAAGGTTACGGATGTTCAGCTGTTTCGTCCATCACTGCCTGGTGCAGATCCCCAGTGCTTAGTAATAGCCACTGTGCAATTAATTCTGTTGCAATAATAGGGCAGCACCAATTACTGAGCAGATTCTTGTAGCAATAAAAAAAATAATATACTAAGTCTTACTTTCTAAGTCACAGTGCAATAAATGTCTCTCTTTTGGAGGACTTCCATCTTTATATTCCTACCTCTTGGTTCCTCATTATTTATTTTTTTTTTTTTTTTTAACCTAATACAAGTCTCATTTGCAGAGCATTCATCCTGGAGCTATACACTCACTGTCTGAGACATGTCAGACGCAACGGTCCCTTGGCCTGACTTGTATAACACAGAACATTGAGTTTCATCCATCCAGCCGTATGCCAAGCTCAGCCCGTGCCCAGATAAAGCAGGGCGGTCACGCTCTTCCAAAAGATACTGGGAGGAAAGAAAGAGGTACAGCCCTAATGAAAACCAGGACGATGGGCGTCCAGAATGGTTTTAACAAGAAGAACTATGGGTAAAACGCAACTCTGGAGGGCACCTGCTTGGAAACCTCTGCCACCGCAGGTTGGGTGGTACTTAATGACAGTAGGGGATTTCAGAGGGCAGGGTCCAAGGAAGAGAGAGTGACTATTACGGGGGAGGACTTGGCAGGATTTCTAGGTGAACTCAAGGCTTTCCAGCAGCAACACTGCATGCCGGCATCGGCAGGCAATGCCTGGGGGGGGTAATTCCCCTCCACCAGCCCCTCTCCTGAGGCTCACTGAACAGACAGCTCAGCTTTCTGAGCCGCTGCAAACTACAGCCTGGTTTTAAGGCAGAACGAAAGCAATTTTTAGACTGGATTTTAAAATGCTGCGCTTTGGCAAAAGTTTCATGCTTGGCTGAGCGAGGCTGGGCTCTCGAAGCACGCCATCCTGCCCGCAATCCTCAGGCACCATGCTCTGGGGTGGAGCAGCTCCTAATTACAAGCCATACCATGCTTTCCTCTCCACGTGCGACTCCCCTTTGGCAGGGCTGTCTGCTGAGAGCCCGTCTATGTTTCCGTGTATTTGCTTTTGTGTTGACTGATCTCCACAGCCTGCATAATCCTCACCTCCAGCCTGACCCCGCAGAGTAGCTTTTGGACAAGACCCACGACTCCATTCCTTATCCAGATTTAGTCCTTGCTTGCCAATTCTCTTTAAACTTGCATCCCTGTGGTTCAGCTTGTTTCCTCCTTCCCTCTCTCCGCTGTTGCGTGCCCCCTACCCCTCGGCATGTCAGTGGCGAGATGATGTTCCTCTCCCCAGTACACAGCTACTGCTGAATTCAGCAGAGCCTGCAAAGCCCCATGGAGGGAAAGGATTTGCCCAGAAGAAGTTTTCTAAGTCACACCAGAAGGCACAAAGTCCTTGAAAGCTGAGCACAAACACTCAAGTGGGATTTCTGAGCCTGGGAGAAGCAAAACATGTCAGGAAAATGAACAAGGGCAAAAGAAAGGGATGATGCCCCTGCACCCCATCCCGTGATTGCCAAACCTCCACTCGACAGCCTGCCTGTGCACGGAGACCTGACCATGGCCTTTGCTTTTGGCAAAAATCTTACTTTTAAAAGCTAAAACGAACACACTCTTCAAGTAAACACCATCGAAGTGAAATTCTGATGAGGGCTTTGCCACCCTGCCACCTGCAGACACCCTCTCCGTTCAATTCAACAGTCTGTCATGCTTGTTACTGGGAAATGAATTCCCTTTACCCTGACATTTCATATACTTACTGATACAGCATATAATGAACACTTCGCCAACCCTGTCAGACTCTTGCAAAACTAACTTTTTATTGCATGTTTTTTCATTATTACACTTAAATTTTCTTACTGTTTTCAGTTTGTGGCTGTTTGTTTTTGTTTGTTTTTTTCTTTTTAAAAGAGCAGCCCAGGATAACAGATCTCACCATCAGGCTCCTCCTTGGGGCCAGGGTCTCGCACCATGCCGTTGGCCTGGTTTGAGGTAAAGCAGAACCACCGCAACCAGCCCTCAGGGCTCCCTGGGGCAAGGCAACAGACTTGGCCGAAGCTCTAGCACCAGCACCACCAGGCAGCTGCGGAGATTTGAACAGGGATAAGTTATTAGGCCCTGACTTCGCAGTGCACTGAAGCACCTTCTCAGCATTAAGCACCCAGCAGTCCTCTGCTGTATGATCATATACCTCACTGACCTGGGGCTACCCACATCTATCCCATCAGCAGGATACTTACACCTAATACCTGTGACGTTATGATGACTTATTCCACAGTTAGACTTATTTACTTTCACTCTCCTACAGCATCTAACATAAGAGAGCAGCAGTGCACAATAGTGGCTCCCAGGCATTAAAGCAGAAATACTCCTAATGAAAATCTGTAGACACTGTAGAATAATCCCTACAGCACTTCAGTTACAGGCTTGAGCACTAAGCTGGTTTTTGGCTCCTGCTGGCTTTATTTTGGGCTACATGCATTTCTGATTACTAGCTTCTGGGCTGGGAATGAGATCTTGGGAGATGCCCTCACCAGCAGTAAGCGGGACTTTTTCACCTCCTCTGGCATCATGGCCATCCAATGGAAACGATCACCACCTCAGCTTTTTCCTTTGGTCTAGAACATCAAATAAACAGAACAAACTGCTCTGAAACTCTGTGATAGAAGCCTGAGACGCCTGAAATAAGGCAGAAGTGACAAGTTCTCCCAAGGGTGGTTTTCCTTCTTTCCCTGCTTGACGCTTCACTGTTCTCATCGCTGCAGAAAGGCCCGATGCCTTTACACATTGTCTAACCTCACTTAAGAAAACCAGAAGCCTCATGGGAAGGGGAACCTGTTTTCTTAGGTCTTTAAAGGGCCATAAACTCCTAGATTAAAATATATATATATGCAGCACAAAGTAGTATCTGGAGCTTGTGCAACTTTTATGTTAACAACCAGACACCACAGTATGAAATGGAAACCCAACAACTTGAAAATAACAGTTTTGTCTCAATTTTTTCCCCCTCCGTTTACAGAAGAATGGTCATATTGCAACAGATGAGAGCCCTATCAACCTACATCCAGCCTGCAGATACTCTGTGAAGGGTAATGTGTGCAAATACTTCTTGAATACCTGCTCCAAGCCTCCCGCAACTGGGGCACCAGAAGAGGTTTATGAGTACTCCTTGGTGGATTTCTCCCCGTAAATTTCTACAAATGCTACTTGAACTCACAGCATTCAAGGTGGCTACAAGTAGTCTAATTATGCGTCTCATGAAGAGGTATCACCTATCATTTCAATATTCCTTCTGATAGTTTTCTTTGATGGTCCCCAATTCTTGTGCTGGAAGAGACAGCAAACATCATCTCCTTGTTGCAGCTCTCCTCCCACTCATATTTGTATTGTTCAACTAGTGACCTGCAGTCACCTGTTCCGTAGGTTCTTTTCTAGTCTATTTAATCATTCCTCACATTCAAGTGCTTCCCATGCTGCTAAAATGCTTGCTGCTCCTCTCCGTGCCTTCCCCAGCTCCAAGAAGTCATTTATGAGATGGGGGTACAGAGCTGCATTCAGCAGACAAGACACAGAGCCCCAGCTATAGTCTCTGTTTTGTTCTCTGATCCTTCCCCACCAACCCTCTTGCTTTTTGACAGTTGCAGGGCTCCGTGATGCCACTTCCATAGAACAATTTACAGTAGCTCCCGAGTCTCACTGAGGAATGAGATCCCAGCTCAGAACTCATCATTTTGTACGTAAAGCAGCCACTGTCTTTCCCCATGTGCATCACTTCACGTTTATCTGCGTTGAATTTCACCCACTGTTTATTGCCGAGTCACTCCATCTCATGATTTGGCTTGCTTTTTTATTATCCTTCCTATTATCATCAGTCTTTACCCTTCATCTTGACTTGCTTTCCAGGTCATTTATGAATACAGGGAACCGAGCTGCTGCTGGCACAGATCCCTGCAGAGACCCACCGCTGACCTCCCTCCCTCCCAGCAGCGAGTGGCTCCTCCTGCCTTTTGGTTCCTGTCTTTAAGCAGTTATCCATCAGACGACCTTTCCTCTTAGCCCACAGTGGCTTAGTTTTCTTAAGCTCCTTCATTGAGGAAACAGATCAAAAGCCTTCCAGAAACCTAAGTGGATTTTATCAACTGGATTTACCTTGTCTACATACTCCCTGATGCCTTCAAAGATTTCTAAAGAGATTTGTGAAGCTTGATGCCTGCCCTTTCAGAAGGACCTATGGTCCTATGTATCCAGGTGCCTGTTGATCCTGTTCTTTCTTTCCTCCAGTTATTCCAGTTCAAGTCTCTAATTCTCTGGACCTCCACAGAGCCCTTTTGAGAACCAACATCACATAAGCTGCTTTTCATAAACCCATTTCTGATACCAAAGCAGTTTTAACTGAAAGGTTGCCCACTGCAGTCAAGACTTCAGCTTTTCCATCCTTGACTTAGGACTCACAGCCCACTAATAAAGATTTGGAAGAGACACCTAGTCGTTTTTGCATTTGCAATATGGTTTGCACATCCTTTCTTTGAGGACATGTTAAGACACATTACCATAAGGTCTCCCAGCTTTGCTGAAACATCGTGAATCGATCTGGAGCCTTCAACAGCTGAAAAGTGCAAGTGACTAGAGAAAAACCTCCCCAGCAAGGGATGCGATGCAACCTGACCTTCTGAGCCCTCAGCTGTTTCTCCAGTCTCTATCCCCAAAGAGAAGGAAACGGGGGGCAGGGCAGACTCAAAGTAGACACGATGCACATGTCAAGTTGCAGCACAAGAACTCTTTCAATACTTCCTTACTGCAAAGAGACAGAGAACCCATGGCATAGAACCCAACAGCCCACATGATGCTGTTTTATCCTTGTCTCTTCCATCCCCATCCATACGCAGCCCTTTCAAGAAGCTGGAGGTGTGCAGCTCCAGAGGGAGAAAGAGTGGGGAGTGCACACACACTACTCCTCCAGCACAGGCACCCACCCCACCCTCCCATCCTCTCCTCCTGCCACCAGGACATCTGCAAGACACATCTATCCTTTCTGCGGGCACTGTCAGGACACAGTGCCATCTTCACACTGACATCCCACCAGCCAGCATGGCCAGCAGGTCAAGGGAGGTGATCCTCCTCCTCCTCTACTCCACTCTCGTGAGACCCCACCTGGAGTACTGTGTCCAGCTTTGGAGTCCCCAACATAGGGAGGACATAGACCTGTTGGAACAGGGCCAGAAGAGGCCACAGAGATGCTGGGAGGGCTGGAGCCCCTCTGCTGTGAGGACAGGCTGAGAGAGCTGGGGGGGGTTCAGCCTGGAGAAGAGAAGGCTTCGCGCCCCTTCCAGTCCCTAAAGGGGCTCCAGGAAAGCTGGGGAGGGACTCTGGATCAGGGAGGGGAGCCATGGGACGAGGGGGAACAGTTTTACACTGAGAGAGGGGAGATTGAGATGAGATCTGAGGAAGCAATTCTTTGCTGTGAGGATGGTGAGCCCCTGGCGCAGGTTGCCCAGAGAAGCTGTGGCTGCCCCATCCCTGGAGGTGTTCAAGGCCAGGTTGGACGGGGCTTGGAGCAACCTGGTCTGGTGGGAGGTGTCCCTGCCCAGGGGATCTCTAAGATGATCTTTGAGGTCCCTTCCAACCCAAACCATTCTGTGTTTCTATGACCTCTCTGAACACCGCTCAAACAGGACAGCCGCCTAAGGGAACTGCATCTCAAAACTAGCCCAGTGAACAATGCCCTCAGCTCCTCCAGCAACGGCCAGTGTTTCTGCAGCGCAGGGAGCAGCTCATTATACTCAGGGCTCAGCAGAGCATGTTCCCATGGAAACCAGCAGCCTTTTTATGTGTGTTGACAGCTTTGGATAGTTTTTTTTTCTCTAAAATGCTTGGACACAGAACAGGTGTCTCCAAGCCAGGCAGTAACCAGATAGTGCAAAGCTAGCACAGCTAGATAATGAGACAAGTGTTTATTTGAGATGAAACATTTTCACCCGGCGAGGGAGCTGGTCTATAGCTGCGTGGTCCCTGCTGCAGGAGCATGTAAAGGCATCCGCTGTGGGCCACCAGGGGAGAGTGGCACGGGCTGCCCCCATCCCAGGCACAGCACACAGGAAGCCAGGACATGGCTCGTGCTGTCTCCCCTCCATGCCGCAGATACTGCGGCAGGGATGGGTAATTGGCTCCACTGTCCCCAGGGCGCAAGCAAAGCCTCATCACCACTCTGCCTGCTGTCAGGACTCTCCTGCTAAGCCTCTCTGACCAGCCAGGAAGAGTGATCTATTTGCAAAAGCAGCAAATAATCTCCCTGTACCTGTTTCTTGTTTTGCGGCAATGGACTTTGAGTGAACTAAAGGAAAAGGGTGCATTAACAAATATGCAGTAGCCACTTAGAATCACAAAATAATAGAATTGTCTGGTTTGGGAGGGATCTTTCAGATCATTGAATCCAACCATCATCCTAACTGACAAAAACTACCACTAACCCATGTCCCTCAGCACCACGTCTGCCCAGCTTTTAAATACCTCCAGGGATGGCGACACCACCGCTTCCCTGGGCAGCCTGTTCCAATGCTTGACAACCCTTTCTGTGAAGAGATTTTTCCTAATATCCAGTCTAGACATCCCCTGGTGCAACTTGAGGCCGTTTCCTCTTGTCCCATCGCCTGTTCCTTGGGAGAAGAGACCGATCCCCCCTGGATACACCCTCCTCTCAGGCAGTTGTAGAGAGTGAGAAGGTCTCCCCTCAGCCTCCTTTTCTCCAGGCTGAACACCCCCAGCTCCGTCAGCCACTCTTCATGAGACTTGTGCTCCAGACCCGTCACCAGCTCCGTTGCCCTTCTCTCACTTGCTCCAGACCTCAGTGTTCCTCCTCTAGCGAGGAGCCCCATGCTCTAGCCAGCCACACGCCACAGCCAGCTCTCCCCTCGCTCAAGCCAGCCATTCAGCATTTCCCCTCTGCACGTCAAATAACCATCTTTTGTGTTCTATTTCTTCTGTAGCTCAGACTGTTACAGTGCCCGAGCTTCTGCCAGAAAGCACCGAGTAATTTTGCACAGGAATATTTGTAATCAGTAATGTGGTGTTACATCAAAAATGACGTTGAGAAGTTATTCAGGTTTCCAAGTCAGGTGCTCGGGGAGTAGGCTATGCCAGATTTAAAATTGCCTGTGCAAATTTTATTAGGCCCACTTGTGCTCACACATTATGGTACAGCCTAATTACCCAACTGCCTCCTATTTTTCCCCCAAAACACCTGCCTTGTTCGCTGAATGGATAATTGTTCACTACAGACTTTTATGACCCTAATTATTATTTAGTACACAACATCCAAACCCTGTCTCAAACAAACAGAAAAGTGCTCATTTCCTCTTGAACCTGGCTCAAGTTTTCTAACCAACATAGCCGAAAACTTCAGAAATGTTTCGTTTCTCAGCACAACATATCATATAGAAATGATTTCATAGATAAATTAGTTTCTCAGCGTCTTATACATAAGTGAGAAACTGAGGCACACAGAGATTAAAGCTATCAAATCTAACGACTAGTTTTGTGATACTCCAGGCGTCATCAGTCTGACGAACTCCAGAGCATTTAGCATCTTTACTGACTTGAATAAGCCAAGTTAAACCTCCTGTAAGTTTTGAACTGAAGTTATCTGCATTTCTACACATCAGCCCCACAACGTGCATTCAGACGAGGGATGCAGCTGCTGATATTTCCACTTTCTCGCTCTGCGTCCCAGAAGATGCATGGCTAGAGATTCCCATCTTCCAACCTGGCCTGTGACTTCATTCCAGGGGACTGTTCTTTCCTGACCGCTCCTGCAGGACCACCCCTCTCCGGCACAGTGCAAGGCATCACCTGCCCCCATCCAAAACGCAGAGATCTTCTGAGGACGGAATTTCTGAGGGATGAAAAAGAATTTCCCCGTTCCATCATTTTAGTCCAAACAGAATGAGAAAGGCACAATGCTGAAGTGGTTTTCTGAATGAGCTCAGGGTGAAAAAACTGCTCGGGGACAAAGGAAAGGTCTCACTTTTAAGTCAACCCTCTTTGTTTCAAACTCCTTAATGTAAAAATCATTCCAATTCAAAGGAAAAATCAACCCTACAGCCAGGGAGCAAATGCAAAATGTTAACGTTAAAAAGCACACACAATTCCAGTATTAAAGGCGTTCTGGACATCAATACGATTTTACAAGAACAAAAATAATCTCACTTTAATTCAAGCTATATTTTACAATGGCAATTGATGCGATGAACATGTCTAACCAGCTCCCACTGCAAGCACCGAGCAAGGCAGCAGGCAGGATAAAAGTAATGTGTGACCACGCTATTAAAGGTCATACAAGAAAACATCTGCGCAGAGTAGATGAAATAAAGATCTGTCCCTAAACTGAAGCATTTTAAGTGCTTGATAGGACAACCTTATCAGACTTTCTATCACAGGGGCTGCCTTTCTTTGGGGTTCACTGTAACCTGTCAGCATACCAGTGATTTCCTAGTTTTTCAGGCTAACAGGGAGCATATCACAGGGATCTCCGCCTCGCAGCAGCTGCACCCTCGGAGCAGAATTTGTGTGTTTCAGGGCAGTAACCAGCCCCACAAAATACCACACTCTCCTCTCCTGGCCCCCAGAGAGAAGATGTTTTGTACCTATTTTGTCTGTACCAGAGGGTCACAAGGATGCTTCATCATGTTGCTGCTGTCATGATGATGGAGAGACAGAATGAAGTAAATGTATACAAAACATTTGGAAGAAAGGGCTAAAATTGAGAAAAACAACGAAGCCAACCCTGAAAAAACAAGAGTGAAAGAAAGATGAATGGTATTACCAGTGAGAAGACGAAAAAAGAAAAGAGGAAACACCTAGAGACAGAACACGGGAGGAGCTTTCGTCTTGTAAGACTGGCTTTTCAATAGAGCCTGAAACGTTTAAGGTCACAGGGGATTTGTGTGTGTTCCACTGACTATGCAGAAAGCATTCCCCAGCTTTCACCCAAGGACTGACAGCTTTTGTCCCCTTTTGTCAGCTTTTTGGCCCTCTTCTTCCATTTGGGATCTGCAACAGCGTTCCCCCAGAAAACCTCCGAGGGGCCCTCAGTCCCCACACCTCACTAATGCACCTCTGAGCAGCCTCTACTTTTTATTTCCACCTGGTAGTTAACACCTGGGTGAGGCAGCTGTGCAGTTTAATCCTGCCTCTCAGCTCCCTCTGCTGTCCCAGGGTCTCTCCCACGCATGGTTGTACCATAGCTTCACACGATGGGCACGTTGGGGAGGAGGGCTGCAAAGCAGCTTGGTCTTCAGAAGCTCTCAAAATCCCCCTCAAACCCAACACCACCCATTATACGGGCCGGTACAGCTCCACACGTTGCAGTACAGAAGGAATTCCTCACCTGGAGGTGCATGGACTTGCTTTCTCATCTCGCTTCAACTCAAGGATGTTGTGTCCCATCCCCAACGCTCCTCCCAGCTCTCACGCGGTAACTAAACATCTATGACAAACCATGGTCCCACTCTTTTGGAATGAGAGGCAGAGCTATTGAACCCTTTCCAAAGGCGACTTAAAAATATTCATGGTTCAGGAGATGAATTCACTTCTGCTTATTATTCACCTCAGCTATAGTTAAACCAATTTAAGCTACACAACATAAGAGTTATTAAAAAAGATCTGTGCCTGTCAACTTTTCATTACATTACTGCTCGACATTCACCTTGTAAAAAAAAAAAAGAGATAAAAAAAAGAGGAGACTTTAAAATTAAACTATGTTAAAGTGTAAACCAGGCACGGAAGAGGAAGAAATTAAAGCACTATCACTGGAACACAGCTTGCACAAGCTGCCCTCTCTCCCCTCCCAACCTCAGCCAGCCTGTTAGAGCCCAAGGGCACCAAACAGCAATTCAAAGGAACAACACCACTGCACTCGAGTTTGTTATTTATGTTTTCCTTTGAAAGAGATATCGTTGCTGAGGCTGTTTTTGTCCTCCTGGTAGGGGTCACTTCTCAGGCGGAGGCTGGACTGGGCACCCGTTTGCTACCAAGTGCCCTCCACCACCATCACCACTTGCAGGGGCTGCAAATCAGAGCCGCAGCTTCTCACCTTCCCCAGGAGGATCTTTCCCTCCTCTTCTCATCCCAGGCAGCAATGGAGGAGAGAAGTACTGCCCTTCTGTGCCCCAAAGGGGTCTTTTTCCTTCAGAAATGACTGAGCACAACAGCCAGATCGCCGTTCTTTATGTCTGGCACGATGTTTATTGTCTCACAGAGCATCGCACTAAAACTGTCCCTCTCCAGCTGCTGGGCAAGGCGGTTCCCGCTCTGCTTTACTGGTGAAGTTGGCCATCCACCTGCAAGGAGCAGAGAATCACCCAGGCAAGGACAACCCAGGGCTGAGGGCCAGGGGGAGCGTGAGATTCACACAGAGGTGCTCCTCTGTGTCATCAATCTTAGGAGAAGAAAGACTTTGAGTGCATCCACGTCTTTTTCTAAGCCTGCTCAAGCTGGCCTCTGAGCTCTTTAGAGGACCTTGCGGTCCAGTGAGTGGCAGAAATGCTAACAATCTCAACTTGACGCTCAGAGAGCGAAGTGGAATACAGTGAGTGATTCTCTAAGAGAGAAGGACAAAATCAGCCCAGCACAGAGCCTGAACCACCCCACCGCTCTTCCCTTCCCTCTGACCAGAGGCCACTCTGCCGCGTGAGCACAGCCTGACACCGCTACGTGCCCCACTGCAGGGCAGATACAGCCCCAGCCTTCACGTCAGCGGTCAAACACGGTGTGCCACCTTCTGCCTGGCACTGAAACCGTCCCTCTTCACAGTGCCAGGCTCAGATCCTTGTCCCCTTGTCCCTACGCCATGGAGGTGCAGTGAGGGACGTCACGTTAGCACTGCTATCAGCTCCCCTCCCTCCCAACACTCATCCTCCCCAGCTGCTGCAGGAATAACTCCAAGTTCAAAGGGCCAAAGAGGATTATTTATCTGCATTTGACGCTGTATGAAATCCTCGTCTGCCTCCTCTCCCAAAGCCCCGCATCCTAGTTAAGCATTTTGCAGGAGAAAGGCATGCAGTTTGCTCCCTGCCACCTAAGAAGCCAAACGAAGGCAGCGAGAGCTGCATATTTCTGTTATTACTTGTTCCACTCGAGTGAAACTCCACAATTGGGCAACAGCAGGAGCCACTTGCTCTGAGCAAACACAGAGTTGCGGACACGCTGAAAGTATATAATCCCCTTGTGGGGAATTACGCGATCCGCAGGGCCGGGGGGAAAATCCAAAGCTCCTGGTGATGAGGAAGGAGACAGAGCAGGGAAATAAAGATCGAGAACTCTAAGCTTTACATCAAATCAGATCACTCAACTGGGCAGAACAATTCCAAGCCAGCCCAGCGACAGACCGCTTCAAGGTAATTGTTTCACCAACAGCCAAGAACAGAGGTTGCTTAAAACAACTATAAAAGGTTTTCAGGTATTTGATAATGAAAACTCTTTCCTGCTGGAGCCTTTTCCCACCACCCTACACACTGAACCGAGGTTTGGGCAGTATTTTTTGTTAGCCTGCTCATGAGTGCTGTCTTACAGGTGCTCACATTTTTAAGGAGATATAAAACAAAACCAAAGCATTTGTTTTCAACAAGATTGGCCCTCGGAGACCTGATCCTCCAGCCCTCCTGCCTACAACCAGCTTTTACTCACTTGGCAATTCTGTTGACTGCTTGTCTGAGAACCACTTTGCAGGTGGAAGGGCATCAGACAGGGAGCCAGAATCGCAGGTGACTTCCCCAGCAAGAGCTGGAGTACAGGTTTCAGCCAGTGCGAGCCTGAAATCAACACACAAAAAAATCCCAGAGGTTGTATCTAGAAGATGTGGTGTGGTACAACCTGAATCCAGTACTGCAAGCCAGGCATGCAGCTAGTATTCAGTATGAAGTAGCACCTACTTATTTCTTTGTGGGAATCCTGTGCCCTAATTTGTAGGAGTAAACCTACATCACATCACCCAAGAGGATGCTATGTGCTCACTGGAAGGAGCTGAGAGACAGTCGGACCAGCATGCTAGTGGGAATTATGCTGTGATGAGCCAGACTCCACAAGGATACGAGCAGGTCCATGGTATCCCACGTGTGAAATACACCCCTGTGAGACACTCATCCCAGACTTGGGGGCTCTTGTGGGTCTGAGCCTCACAGGGAGGAGAGTCAGCATGAGTCTGAGGCATCACAGGATGCTAACGCCACTCTAACTTTTCTCTAGTGGGTTTCTGAGCTGCTTCCTATGATCACAGCTTGGGTCCTGGGGTATTTTGTCTCTCCCTGGCCATTACAGGCAGGGGCTAGTTAGGAGAGAGGAATCCCTGCTGCTTTCTTACTCATGAGTCAGAAAAGGATGAGAAGAGGTTTCTATTTCTCCTCTAGAACAGGGAATGAGGCTGTGAGGGTTAAGCACACCCCTCTTCCCCCCCCAAAGAGAGGGGCAGATCCCCAACGCAGGCTCTGCTCAGTCAGCACTCCCTGCTGCCAGCACCCAAGCGACTGGTAAAACCTGGGCCTGCAGTACTGCTCCCCATCCTACTGCCCCTTCCTACTACGGGATAAAGAATGAGCCTATCCGTAAACCACAGGGACAATTTCTGTGGAGAATTAGCAGAGTGTTACAACAGAAACAGCAATTCTTCAAGCACAGAAAGCATCTAAAGACTTAAATGCTGAAAGCAATTGCTAAAAAGCACATTTAAATGGAATAATGCTCCCACTAAGTAGATAACAGGATAAACTTCAGAAAATAGGATAATGCATGATGAAGATTTACAGCCAATATTTTGGTTTGGTATTTTGTTCCATTTCTACATATTCTCTGTGCGTTAAGGTTAATTCATACATATTCTGTGTGTTCACAAATGTGGATTCTTTTTAGAAAGCAGATCCCAGAATTTTTCACAGCACCCAAGGCATGAGGGTAACACACGATTAGCAAAGAAAGGGCAGCTGGTGGCTGAGATTACACTTGTGACAGCTGGCCAGTCATCCCAGTCCCAGAAAGAAACCTGTTCACTAACAGGAACCCATCAGGGAAAGGAGAACCAAAGGTTTTTACAGCCTAGAGTGCTCCTGCCTAAAGAACCAAGCCAAATCTAAGACATCTGAAAGGTACAAATCCACCAGGTTTTCCTCCGAAGGATGACAGCAGAACAGGACTTGGCGAGGATGTAACCAGCCAGAGGTAGGTACAAATTCTGTCAGGTTGATAAGGTTCTGTCAGGTGTTCTTTTAAAACAAAAATGAAAAAAATCTGTACTTTACAGCACTTACAGCAAAAACATTATTTCTGCTTTAAGGTGACCATTTCTGGAATACCTACAGGACTTTTGCAGGAATTGTTTCACTTGCATCCCCACTTCGGGTTTTGAATTCCACAAAACCTAAAATTCAGAGACAAAATAAAGAGCATCTGAGGTTTCCACAGTGAAACAGTGAGGGTTCCTACAAAAGGGAAACACACCCATCTGCAACTCTTCACTCATATACAGGGTGCACTTTTCTTTTCTAGCTTCAGCTGCTTAACTTCAGCTTCCCATATTAGACTCTGTCTTAAATGGGATTAATCATGCTCCAATTGCTGTGCTCTCCACCGATTACATTTAAGTTCAGTCAGTTCACAGTATGCAGAATCACAGAATTGCCTAGGTTGGAAGGGACCTTCCAGATCATCTGGTCCAACCATCAACCTAACACTGACGAAACCACCACTAACCCATGTCCCTCAGCACCACGTCTGCCCAGCTTTTAAATACCTCCAGGAATGGAGACTCCACCACTGCCCTGGGCAGCCTGTTCCAACGCATGACAACCCTTTCTGTGAAGAAATTTTTCCTAATATCCATCTAAACCTCCCCTGGTGCAACTTGAGGCCGTTTCCTCTTGTCCCATCGCCTGTTCCTTGGGAGAAGAGACCAACCCCCCCTGGCTACACCCTCCTTTCAGGGAGCTGCAGAGAGCAAGAAGGCCTCCCCTCAGCCTCCTTTTCTCCAGGCTGAACACCCCCAGCTCCCTCAGCCGCTCCTCACAAGGCTTGTGCTCCAGACCCCTCACCTTTAGACAAACACCTAAAGTTAAGAAGTTGAATCCTATCCACAATGTGCAGGGTATGCGCTTCTGTCGACTGCAGTGTATTTGGAGGCTGAGCTCTGATTAAGCTCCTGGTGGTTGCACAGATTGCCTTACGTCCCAAACTTTGGCTGAATAGCTGAAGCTCAGGCCAAAATTAACAGACTGAGGAAAGCTGCCCTTCTTTAACTACCCACTTATATGGGTACAGGCCTCGCTGACTCTTAATATACTGTCCCAATACCCCTCCGAGAAGAGGGAATGGCTAACATTCCCCACTCACAGGCGGGGAAATAAAGGATAAAGCTGCTGCCTTGTGAAGGCTCTGGAGCTCACCATGTACACAGCTACCGCTTCGATCCATAATTTATCTTAACTTTCCATGAAACTGCTGCTCTTATAGGCCTATAAAGCCGCTGCAGCTGACTGTACATATCAAGTTAAGCACCAGGAAAACTGAAGCTATTTCCTGCTGCAGGGCTGGCATGGGATGGATCACTCTTTAGCCCCACATAAGCCCAAAAGGTTAGTGCTTGGGCTGGAAGGAGTTTCAAAGGGCTGGCCCGATCTCCCAGTTTTGGATTGGGAATCTCCCAGTAAGAAGCATTAATTCAGCAGAGGGACTTAATTCCATACAAGCACACAAATATTGCTAAGGAAATGGTATTCAGCACCAAAAGCTACAAGTGCAGAAAAGAAAGCGGGAAAATGGCTGCTGCTACGTGGGAAGTGCTCAAGAGTCAAGCTCTGGGCGGAAAACAGCTTTCCTGGTCCTTTCCTTCACGGTGAACATCTGCACATGTGATTTGTAGCTGCCTTAATCACTAGCTTGGTCTTTCATGGCTCTTAGAAAGTTTTCTGGCTTAAGCATTAACATAAATCTCTTGAAGTTATACCAAGTCTGTGGATGTGCACGTACTCAGGCTGAAGAGCCAGCAGGAGGCTGCCTCAGTGCAAGTTACCTTCTACAATGGTAAAGCCTTTCCCTACCTACCCTTCCCTGCTCAGCATCCAGCTGAATTCTTACTTCCTTCCGTACTTCCCGGTTCTTGCGATTCAAAGTACACAGAGAACACTCTAGAGGCACTAGCTATATTTTATCTCCAATGACTAATAATAACCAAGGTCAAAATTAAACATCTGACCCAGATCCAACCTCTTTTGTATCTCTCTGCCTCATTGACTCCCCATTTCTTTCTACATCTCATCTGAAAATATATCTTTTCCTCCCTTGGGCACAGCTGTTAATTTCTATGTGTGTGTATGTGTGTTGTTATTTATTATTTAGCACTGCAAATCACCTTATGATGCAGTTTTCATGAAAGGCACTACATAAAAGGAAGCCGCTTTTGAATATTTTAGGAACCTGGCGTTCTGCTATTGATATTCTAATTCCATTTATTTGAAAATCAAGTCAGGCCCCAACAGGTTATTCAACAAATTAATAAATGTTGCAGCTTTTGTCTTCCAGAGGGTTTTTAGCCCCTGGGATTTGCACTTTCATGTTTTCCTCTGGTAAGGTCTGCTGCGTTTGTTTGTTTAAGAGAGGAGACCTGATGTTCTTGTGTGATCCCCTAACTCCAACAGCTGGGGCTTAAAAAGCAAACAAACATTTCAAGATGCAGAGGAAATGGAAAAAAAAAATAAAATCACAGAGATCAGCCACTCTGCAGCTCCCTCTGGTCAAATAGCTTTTTACATGACTCCCCCCCCCCACCCCTTTCTTCTAAGGTCCCTGGGATCCTGGCAGGTCTTGTGGAAATTTTGAGCCCCTTGGGCATCTCAGGAGGATTGTTAGAGCTGGAGCCATCTGCACCCAGAGCAGCCACATGGGAACCAGGAGGCTCCTGCAAGGTAGACAATGTCTCTGGGCTGGCCACAGGTTACCCCAGAGCAGGATAAGCAGGATTATGAAGCTCAGCTATGGCTGCCTCAACCTTCCCCAGCTCCCAGGCCTCCCCTCCCCCTGGCCTTGGTGGGAGCTGATGGCCCAAGAGTTCTCCAACCACACCAGCTCCGCTTTCCATCTGAAATGTTGTACCCCATTCCAGCTGTTATGACGTACCCTAAGCCTTAACCTCAGCTTAACGCAACTCACTCTCTTCTTAACATAAAGGAGCTACTGAAAAAGAGGGGCCAGTACTCCGCCAACAAAATCTCTCTGAAAACCATCAAGGATACGCTCTGCTGAGCTCTACAGCATTCCAGGACCAAACGTAGGTATTTTTTGCTACAAAGGACGTGAGATACTGTTTTCAATTAACATGAGCTCACTGGCCTCTTTCTGACCTAAAATTTCCCCTAAATGAAAGTACAAGAACCTATTTGTTTAACCTGTACATTTAAGCCTACTCAGAAGAGAAATAAATGCAGTCTCCTTCCTACTCAGACTTTCATCTCGTACACAAGAAGAAGGGGGAGGGAAAGGGGGAAAGATTCTTCAGAGAAGTAACAAAAAAACCCACATACTAGGTTAAAACAAAATAATTATGTTGAACATCAGTGTGCCAACTATGCAAAAAAAGCCATACCTTTTCTTTTTTTTTTTTTTCCGTAGGAGACAGCTCATAGGCGCCCAGCCCGTAACTGGACCAGCCCACAGCATCCAGCGGAATGGGAATGCTGAGTTAACCTAGAGAAACAGAGGAATTAGATGTAGTGAATACACATTTCTCAACAAAGAAAAAGTCATTTCAGTTGCAAATTGGCAGAAAAGCCACATAAATGGTTGCAGTACATATCTGCCCATTACGTTTGAGAATCCAAATAGCACTCGCACATCGGTGGTAACTGTGTTAGCACAGTAGATAATGTAAGGAATAATGTCTCCTCAGCTGTACATAATGAAGTTGCAGTTCCACAGAGAGACTCAAGGGCCACCATAAACCACGAGTGTTAAACTGGAGCCTTCAGTTCCTAGAATTATTGTCTTAATTTATGTGCATTAAAGTGCAGGAGGCAACATATACTATACTTAGACTTTAAAAGGATTTTTCCCAGTTTGCCTCTTGTCCTCTCCTTTAACCTTTCAGTAAATTTCCACTGGTTGTTGTTTCCATGCAAGCCTGAAATTTTAATTTAATTCCACATCTTAATAGCCCAGTTTCTCTATGGGTCCAGGTATTTGGAAATTAGCAAGAAATGAGAAAATGAAGTTTGAAAAATTTAACCTTGAGGGCTTTTATCTCTCCACCTGTCACAGGAGTAATGGAGCAGACGACAAAGATTTTTTAATGCTATTTTAACATCTATATATTCATGCCCATGTATATATATACTTATACGTATTTATCGCTGAGTTTCTGAGAGGTACACAGCACCACTCCTTATGTGAGGCAGGAAATGAAGCTGATTAAATAGAGCTCCTTCCTACAAATGCAGAAAGTAAATTCAGCCTAAATGATAATCAGTAAGTTTGATTTTTTTCATCCTTTCAGTATCAAGTCTGAGAGGCTGTTCTGAACAGAGGAATACTGATGTAGGCATCCTTCCACACTCTGTACCGTTTCCTTTACACTGCAATTACGTTACATCGCAAAGGCTGGAGGGCCGATGTTAGTGTTGGTCAGGAGTTAAATATTTATAACGTATATAAAAATATATGCTAATTTTGAAATGGTAAACTAAGCTTAGGACATGGCTTGGGGCAAATTTAAACAAAGTCGTCAAATCGAGGGCTATGCTTTATAATACAGCCATAGGCAGAGCACAACAGGTATAACTCTGAATTTGCCTGCTATTAAGGATGAGCATTAAACTCACAGTAGCATTTGCATACCAATGGCTGCTTGGAGCATGTCATGAATTCGCCACCTGAGCCTGTGCCACAGTCATTTCTAACAGAGTAGCAACACTGACCTGCTAAATCATCCACCACCCCGAGCAGCAGCTGGGGAAGCAATACACTTTTGCACGACCTCCATGGCACAGTGGTTATGTGAAACTTTTGTCAGTGATGCTTTGGGTAGAGAAAGGAATGAAGGAAGATGTGTATTAATTAATAAAGAAGGCCAACAGCATCCTGGCCAGTATCAGCAATAGTGCGGCCAGCAGGGCTGGGACAGTGACTCTCCCCCTGTACTGGGCACTGGTGAGGCCCCACCTCGAGTGCTGTGTCCAGTTTTGGGCCCCTCACCACAAAAAAGATGCTGAGGTGCTGGAGCACGTCCAGAGAAGGGCAATGGAGCTGGTGATGGGTCTGGAGCACAAGTCTCATGAGGAGTGGCTGAGGGAGCTGGGGGTGTTCAGCCTGGAGAAAAGGAGGCTGAGGGGAGGCCTTCTTGCTCTCTGCAGCTCCCTGAAAGGAGGGTGTATCCAGGGGGGATCGGTCTCTTCTCCCAAGGAACAGGTGATGGGACAAGAGGAAACAGCCTCAAGTTGCACCAGGGGATGTCTAGACTGGATATTAGGAAAAATCTCTTCACAGAAAGGGTTGTCAAGCATTGGAACAGGCTGCCCAGGGAAGTGGTGGTGTCGCCATTCCTGGAGGTATTTAAAAGCTGGGCAGACGTGGTGCTGAGGGACATGGGTTAGTGGTGGTTTTGTCAGTGTGAGGTTGATTGTTGGACCAGATGATCTGAAAGGTCCCTTCCAACTGAGACGATTCTAGGATTCTAATCTCTTCTGGGACATGGATCTGCTGGATACAAAAAAACCCAAGATTTTGTGCTATAAGAACCTGGAGACCCAAAGCAGCTGAGCCTTGCTCTGCTATAAGAACCTGGAGACCCGAAGCAGCTGAGCCTTGCTCACATCCTGTAACAGGAAAAGGTGTCTGAACAGGCTGGGGCAGCAATGGAAGAAGCACCAAGGGATTAAACATCTCCCTGGGCCACAGAGGAAAGCCCTAACCACAAGCAAGCCTACCTCAGGATCCCAAGCTTGGGACTGAGCTAATAAGCATGTATCCTCTGACAAAGCTCTCTGAGCTTCTGGCCATATGTACATTTTGGAGCACTGCACGCAGTGCCAGGAGGATTTGCACATGGCATTAACCCAGGAAACCCGCACCCGCCAAAGGGCTGTGGTCCCGGACCCTCCTCGCTCGATGGCTGGCTGGGGGAAGGAATACCCTGAGTTGCCTGGTATTTGGTCACACTCAGAGAGAATTGCTCTCTGAGGCCCTCGGCTGCCTTTTCGCTCTTTGCTCACCCAGAACCTGGCACAACAGAAAGCTGTCGGGCAGTTGTCGGTGTCCTGATGCATTACCATAATACAAATGATAATATAAAATCTCCCCTGTACAGCCCAATGTTTTGTTTGCTTTACTGACTGCTTCTGTTCATTTAACAGATGTTTTCATTGAGCTGTTCACAATAACCTCTAGGTCTTTTCCCTGAGTGGTTACAGTTAATTTAAAATGCAGCAATGTGTATGAGTAGGTCATATTATGCCTTCCAATGCACATTAACTTGCATTTGTCAACATTTAATTTCATCTGCCATTGCCTTGCCTGTTCACCTGCCTGGATAGAGCCATTCTCAGCTTTTCAGAGCTTGCACTAAATAATAGTGGGCAACTACCATTTTTCCATCTTTTCCTCCCCTTTAATTCTGGTTTATATTTTTAAAAACCCAGTCCAAGCTAGATCTTCCAGATACCTTCCTCTTCACCTACCGCCACACTGAAAATTGATCTTTTTTGCTCTTTGCTGTTTAACTCACAGCTGCTACCTAACCTGTGCCAGTAATTCATTTATTTAAGGGTGTCCTCTTATTTCACTACCTTCTTCTCTACAGGTGTCTTATCTTTATTACCCTCTGAAGTCTCCTCCCATGGATATCTCCTGCATAGTGTTTCCACTAAAATATGTGAAGAGATAATTAGCAGCAGACTCTGCCTCCTGTATATTCCCAGATTAAGTTCTCTCACTAGTTTCTGCTTCTAGTCCCTTATACAATCACTTGGTAGGAGCTCTTTTTTCCTCTCTATGCAGGGGAAAAAAAGACTTTGAGCACAAAAGCAACACCACACACAGCACTTCCCCTGCCCTCTGCCCTGAGGTTTCTAGAAAGCCCATGAAGGGAACCAGTGTTCTTTGCCCCACAGTCAAGGCGGAAAGAACGAAGCAGAAGAGAAAAGGCTCTCTCAAAGCCACCTGGACTCCCCAAGAGCTATTCAAGTACTGTCTACTACAGACTAGGTTGCTGCATTTAAATACATATTTAAGATTTAGGAATAAAGGTTTGACATTGGGCTTATTGCAAAGAAGAGGCAGGCGCTGTGCTTTTATCCCCGACCCAGCTGCACTGGCCAGTTTGCCCCAAGACTGCAGGTAGCTCTGAGGCTGCAGCCGAAGAGGAGCAGAGCAGCTGGTTTGCTCTCCCCTTTGCTTTCCAAACACAGGCGATTTCCACTCCAGCGTTGCCACTTCTTAATATACACCGCACAGCAGCCAGAGATATAAAGATCACAACGGAAAATTCACATGCAATTTAGAAAATCATAGAAATCATAGAATGGGTTGCGTTGGAAGGGACCTTTAAAGGCCATCTAGTCCAACCCCCTTGCAGTGAGCAGGGACATCTTCAACTAGATCAGGTTGCTCAGAGCCTCATCATTTACCCCCTAAAGGCAAATAAGGGGAGACAGAGAGAAGACTTTATGAGAAACGGGGCTGAGTCAGCTCACAGAGCTCCACAGAGGGTCGGGCACAGCGATGGCATGGCTGGAGACAAAGAAGAAGAGGGGACGCTTTCCTGCCTGATCCCTGCCATCCTCCACTCCCACCAGCTCTCCCTTACACCAGATTGTTCAAAGACACAAACCTTTGAGGATTTACTGTACATTTCTACTTGAATTACGTTTCCATATTTAAATTCAAGGAGGAAAAAAAAGAAAAAGAAAGCCTAAATCCAGTCCTTCATATAATCCACCGGGGAAACCTGACGCAATGGCTTTGACCCCTTGGCACCACCTGGGCACAACTATGAAATACGAGCAGCCATCTTCTCCTTTTATTTCTCCTTAACAGTCAAAAGCAAGCTATACAAGGCAAGAAGCAACAAGACCCACTGAAAACTGCATGCCTTGTCAGAAAGTATTTATAGCAGAGCAGGGGTTTGCACTTCCTCTGTCCAGAAGAAAATGCTGCTCCAAATGAACTCCTTCCAAAACCCAAAGCAGTCTGTAAAATCATTAACATGGAGATAGTTAAGAAACTCGATACTTGGTTGTAGTAAAGCTGCCTCCCTGAATCTACATTTCCCCATTGATTCTTGTGTTGTCAAAAAAGTAGCAACGCTGTTTTGACCAGATTTGCTTTTTCTCTGCAGAACCTTATCAACCTGAATCCCACTTTCCAAAGAAAAGCATGAGCACCAATAAATTCACATTCCAGCCTGGATAGTCAAGGCCACTTCTATATCTCAGCTCCATTCCCCTCCTCTTTCTACTCCTTTTGCAATAGTCAAGCGAATTGAGGAAGAGAAGCACAGTAAAAACGTAGTGTTGATTATTACTGTTACTGCGAGCATAAGGACCCTGGCCATTACAACCTACATACATTTACCATCCACATCCAAACAGCTCACGTTCTGCCTGCACCAACCAAGAGCCGAGACAAACACATGACCAGGAAGATTTGGAGGAGGAAGGAGGAAAAAAGTCATCATCCCCTTGCATTTCACACTTAGGGACACCAACAAGACAGAAGTTGTTAGAAAACAACCTAAGCAGAAATGCATGAAAATACCTCAGTGGGAACCTCAGCAGTCTCTAGTTTCCCAGGTTGTAGAGGTCTGGCAAGGCCTTTGGCCAGGAGTGTCCTAGAACTTTTATCAGACCTTCCTTGTCCTTGTCCTTGTTCAAGCCCTGTAAAATGATGCCAGATGAGAACTGTACTTTTACAACTAGCTTTTGCTGATGGTGCTGACCATGGAAGAGACAAGGCAAAGGAGAAACAGCGGGATGGAGTCCGCGAGGCCCTGGCTGTTTGCCTGAAGGATCACAGGCTTATCCAGCTTTCTCAGTGTCCCCAAAGGTTTCTGAAGGCTTGCTCATGTATTTAAACCAAGACGTTAATGTGTGTCTTTGCCCACAGAGGTAGATACACCAGATAGCCCGGTGTTTACCCATAGGTGCGTCACAGGAACCTTGCACTTGAGTTAGTCCCTAATCAGTAAGAGACAAGTTGTCTTTTCTGTTCCCTCTTTCTGTCAGAACAGGAACCTTCACCATGGACCAGCTGTCTCCTAAAACACAGCAACAAAGAAAATAAAAAAACCCACACCCAAACCCTGCTTAAATGCCTGCAAAGGAGCACACTCCCAAGCACAAGTGGCTGCTGCCCTCATTGGGAAGGACAAAGTGTTACCAGCATCGGAGGGAGGAAATTAAAAGAAGCAACTTTGTGAAATCACGATGGTGTTTCCAGGTAGGACTCAGGCTCATTTCAATGCTAACCAGATTATTTAGCTAGCTAATGGCTATCTCTGAAGGGATAGTTGGAATTAGTTGATAGTGATTTAATTTGTGTTGCAGATTGCTAATTAAGCCTGTGAAGAGGACAAAGAAATTAATCCATTTAGTTAAGGAGATACAATGATAGATGTGGCATATTTGAGTCATTCACATTCAGGAATAAATTAAAAGATTTTGCTCTATCTCGACTTTGAGCATGGAGGGTATGTGCGGGGCCGGGCCGGGGGGGAAGCTGGCTACGAGGCTGGGCATTGTCAAGGCCACACGCAAACAGCGCCAGTTTCTCTAGATCACAGGATACGGGGTCCTCCTTGCCAAGTCTGTGGTCTTTACATAGGATGCAGTCAGACAAAATTCCCAGTTGGTCAGACCTGGAGTGGAGCTGAGCACCTCGCTCAGTTTTCATGGCTGCTATGGGGACTAAGGCAAATGTCAGATGCTTTGCAGCTGTATAGCACCAGTGAAGAAGGTCTCCTGCCTCCACGGCACCCGCTGTTGCTACACCCTTTGGTGGTGGGCAGACATAAAGCACAAAGACAGAAGCAATGTCCCTGAAGCCAGCCTTCCCCTCCCATGGGGGCCACAGACACACAGGCAGGCCCAGTGGATTAATGCAGGGCTTTTTTTGTAAGCGTCAATACTGAGGCTTGACCCAAGAGGCGAATCTGTACCGGGGAGGAGAAGTAATTAATTGGTACCAGGGATCTCCTTGGAGAATGCTCCAAGAGATCAGAGATTGCATAGGCGTGCTCACTGCGGTAATCCTGTCTAATCCACCTCCCCTCCACCGGTGAGGAGGAGGCTGCCCAGGCACCATGTCCCATCTTGATTTTCCAATGCCAAGTGGTAGAAAAGCCAGCTCACACCTCAGTGAGTCGCTCCAACATTTAATTAACCTGTTAACCCCTAAATCGCTCCAGGCAGTGGAAGTCATTTTAGAAAAATGCCCAGACATCTTCAAAGAGGAAATTTAAAAACCCTAAAAATTATTTCAGGAAACAGAATTTACCCGTTAAAAAAACACAAACAAACCACAAAAACATTTTGAGCTGTTTACAAAATATTTAAGGAACTATTAAATCAGAAAGTCATCTTGATTTTTCTTTTAAATCTGAACTTTTCATTGAGAATGCTCCATTTTTTTCCCCAGCGTATAACAGCTTTCAAGGGAACCTGCTTAAAGGCTGATAGGATCCTTATCACAGTTTGGAGAAGCAACACAAAATCTTAATTCGATGTCTGGATGACTGTAAAGTAGGCAAGGGCTGTTTAGGGGCAACCGACTCACTGGTGGCGAGCAACTCCTGTCATCTAAAGTAGTCCTTGTCCCTTCTCTTCCTGTTCTGCCTGGATTTTCTTTCATCCATTTTCATGTGAGCTGACACACTGCTAAAGGCAAACCCGACCCAACAAGCTCCTCCCGCTTTCTGATCCAGCTGCCGCATTTGAGGCAGGGTGCAATCACACCTTGCTTTGCATCACAGACATCACACAGGTGGGTTACAGTTTGCATACAGCTCACAGTAGCGTGTCAGAACCAGATCCTGCTCTCATCAGTGCGCCGGGGAGACGTGGTGGGGACGTCCAGCCTCAACTAACCCTGAGTCAAAGGGATGGACTGTTAATAGACTCTCAGAGTTCCAAAAGCCATCTCAGCTATCCCCCTGTTCACATACATCACTAACACTAAGCTTCTCTTTCTTGAGAAGCTGCAGATTTCTGGAATAATGGAAATAACCGCTCCCAGCTACCACCCAGCTTGGGACTAAGAAGATCAAGCTTATCTTCTCATTCTTAGCACCTAAGCACCAGGTATACACATGCAAGCCCCTTGGGGTCGCCTGAATGCCACTCGTCACACAAGCCCAGCAAACCCCAGCGAACAAGTAAAACACAAGATGAGGGTCTGTTATTGCCAGTGAAAAGGGGACAGCTGAAATGCCTGTCAGTAAAGAATAATATTGCATCCTACTTTCCAAAATGAAAAAGAAGCAGAAGGCTTTACTATAACAACTGTTAATAGGTCTAAAACAGTGTGGCTATTTGTCTACCTCTGGCAGTGATTTTGCGAGCACAAATACGTCTGTCTCTGCAGCTGAGCCATTCTACATTGCTTCTCCCTTCCAAAAAAGACCATCACCATCTCCCGTTTTTAGCTCTGCAGCTGCAGAAGTCTCATTGCAACACACAACTCATCCAGGGATATTCATATAGTATTGAAAGCACCAAAGAATCTCTTGTAAAACCCAGTGTACCCAGTACCTACTACTCCAAGACCTGAGACTGCTAAAAAAAATTTTTAAAAAAGCAAACAAAAAAAACCCTTTCCCTCCCTTGGTTTTTAAGTCAAAGTGGCAGAGCCTACTTTTTGTTGTAGGCTTGACACCAACAAAAACTGATCTTGAATTAATGTGGGGAATGACAGACACCTTAAGATACTTGTTTGAAGATGAGCTCTTCAAATAGCATCACCTTTGCCAAGGGAAAGAAAAGATTTCTGGCTGGGGGAACAGGTCTACCCTTCCCCAAAATGTGCACAGGTAGAGTGGGATGAATGCTGGAGCAGCAAACGGGCATCCAAACAAGCACAAGCTGAACGTGGCTGACTCCACTGGCTGTTATGTCCTACACACCACAGGTCTGCTGCTGGAGAAATTGCTCCCAGAGTCACTGTACTGAGGAATTGTTCAGTTTTAAGTGTCCTGCCAAGACCCCATGTCCCTTTATACCCAGCAGTTCAGACAACTGAAGCTGGAAGTTCCACTAAAGATCTTCACACTGGGATGGTTCAGCCCTCCAAGAACTTTGTGTTTCCACAGCTATTTCAAAGATTAACCGGGAAAGTTCAAATACTTTTGAAGCTGTTCTAAGTCCAATGACATGCCAGACTGTTTCTGAGTGAGAGCATGGCAATATCACTCCAGGAAGAGCGACTGTAGGCTGTAACGCAGCTCCGAAGGAGTTAAAGCCCAGTACTTGCTGATGGGAATCCTTAACCACACTAAGGCCTGAGAGATACAAGGGGATTGTCTGGATAAAAGTTGATTAGTCCACATTACAGGGATTAGCGTTCCTTTTGAACTTTTAACAACTTTGTTACGTCTTTTACTTGCCTTTTTATGTAAAAAAATAAATAAAAAGATGGAGGGGGGTTTAAGCTTTTTTTTTAAAAGGAAATTATTAATTCTCCTATTACCTACAGATAAAGCCCTAGCCATACTTGAAAGGGGGAGTCAATAACAGAGAGAGGTTGGAAACACCACAAATCCTATTGGACATGCTCTGATTGGCTTTAGATGTTTGTCTTTGTAGCAGGAGCATGGCTGGATTCCACCGCAAGCTCAGCAGCACACACCGCAGAGAGAGCGAACCGCAGGGCAGCAAGGGAGGAGGCCGAGCTGAAAGGGGCTAGCTGGGGAAGGAAAGAGGAGGCAGAGGAGGCAATCCCATTTTGATAGCTCCAGGAAAGCCAAAGAAACAACAGCTAGAAGAACTGGTGCAAGCCAGGTCAGGGCAGAGCTGCTCCCCGTGGAGGGTCTGTCTAGACTACAGTAAGAAAGCGGTTGGACTCAGGTCAGGGTCTAACGAGGAATGAGATTCAGACACGGGGATTCGCTATGATGAAGGGGAGAACTGCGGGCCTGGCATGCAGCAGGTAAGCCTGAGCCAGGCAAGATGAAGGTAGAGATAAGAGTAGCGTGGCCCACAACAGCCAAGAAAGCTGTCCTAGATGGAGCTCTGGTGGGAGAGAATCCCAGTTCCTCCCTTGCTTCTCTGCTTACTCCAGCATGGGATTTACCAAACCCTGTCTGGCTGCTGACCTGAGAGATGGGGACAGGTCACGCTTCAACCATAGGTTGGAACAGCTACTCCTCCCAGGGCCAGTCCTCTCACTAAACGGGTGTTTCATGTGTACGTCTGAGGGAGGTGCTCAGCTCCAGGCAAACACTGTTTCCTCATCCATTTCCAGCTGAAATGGAGCAGCAGTCACCCTGCGCCCAGCCACTGCCTCCAACATTTGCTAGAAGTGCAAATGCCTTGAGAAGAATTACAAGAAGAGATGAGAATCCCTGTGGGGGGGGGAAGAAGAAAAGCAGGAGCCAGAAGTGTGCATCAGACACAGAGCAATCTCTGACTGCTCCTCTCTGAGATTCATTAGCAGGTTGGTTACTTCCTCTGGGAAATGTG
Source organism: Alca torda (assembly GCA_008658365.1). Classification (NCBI taxonomy): domain Eukaryota; kingdom Metazoa; phylum Chordata; class Aves; order Charadriiformes; family Alcidae; genus Alca; species Alca torda. The sequence goes on along the minus strand of CM018081.1, from coordinate 28,567,823 downwards.
TTGTTTCCCTTGTTCAAATGCGGCTCACATGGAAACAGGACACTCACTCTGACCCCAGGCCTGCTGTCCAGAGACTGTTTCACCTCCTTTGGGCTGAAGTGCTTCATTTATCTAAACAGCTTTAACAACATGAAATTGAATTGTGTTCCACCAAGTTGAAAATGCGCTTTTATCCTGCCACGAGACAGTGTTCATCAGGAACTGGGCTGAAATCACAAAACTCATTCCACCTGGGAACATGAGCTGACAGCCCTGAGAATCAACATGCAGCACCACATAGCCCCAACATGAAATACTGCTTATTATCCAAGACCACACTTGCCTTATAACAGGATCAACAGAGCTGGGAATGACCCAAACCTGTTCATCTATGTGCATTTTCCTGCTTCTGCAGATTTAATGATGTCTAGTGGACAGGTTCTGACACAGCATCTTCTGGGTGATGTTTCAGGCAGCCCAGGAGACGTAGGCAACTTCATTAATCAACTGCTCTGCAACCCACAGTTCCATTGACTGATGACTCCAACACTGTGCCATTTTAGCTTCAGATAAACGGAAGAACCTCATTTTCTAGCTTTAAAAACACTACTATCACAAAGAAATCCATACCATTCCAAACGTCAAAACTCTTTCAAATCTGCAGCCAGCATTAGTTATAAGAAAATGGGAATATCAGGCAGAAAAAGACGACACCGTCTTGAATTGAGGACAATTAATTATACACACAGCAAGGACCTCAAACCACCTATTTTTTCCCCTCCCACTGCAGACAGAGAAAATGAACTGAATTGGAAATTCTGTCAGGAAAAGTACATCCTCCAAAATTAAAGACAAAGGCACAGCAAGAAAATGAGCTGTGTCAGGCTCACTTATAACATCAGCAGTACAAGGCACAGATAATTCCCTTTGTAAAGCAAACCAGCCATGTGTTCCTTGGGCTCCACAAGCACCTTTGCAGGCATTCGGGCTGAGGAGGTAACACCTCTGAGCTCATGAAGCATCTCCTGAAAGAATCTGGGAGAAAATACGGTACTCTTGGTGTGCAGTTCAACAGGCAAGGTGAGGAAAAGCCCTCTCTCCCCTCCAATTCTTGCCATGCCAGACAGCCCTTCATCTCTGCATGGAGAAGGAGGTAGCTCAAAGCTAACGAGGGAGAGCCTCGACTGGCTTTTCTGACAATGTTCCTGAAAACACAGGGCTCCCAAGAACATGCCCAAGTTGCCCAAATCAACCAAGCCTGCCTACAGCCAGGCACTGCATGACAACACAGTGCCACCCTCCCCTCCTCAGCAATGCTCCTGTCCCCCACGCATCCTCCTTGTGCCCCACCTGGGATGGGTTTTCACAGGACTCTGCAGAGTCCTATGTGGGCTTTAAAGAACCCTGGGAGAAAAAGAAAAAAAAAAAAAAAAAGACAAAATAGCACAACAACATCCTCCCAGTTCCATTGATCTAGTCAAGTATGGACTTTTTAAACAGGGCAAGCAGCCTGTTTACACTCTCAATGCAGATGTATTGTGTCAGGAGCCAGACAGGGATTGCACGCGTCTTAGAGAGGCACATATGCACAAAAGTTTAAAATTATTAATTGGATTTTTACTATTATTATTAAATACTCTTTCTGCTGTACTACAGGATGTAGCTGCTGAGATCAAAGACTCATCCTTCTGCATGCATATACATAATAAGAGAAAATTCCTGCCCCAGAGCACGTACAAGAGAATGGATATGACAAAAGCTGAAAAAGAAAAGAAAGATGAAGAGAGTTGTTTCAGGTTAGCCAGAGCTTTGCCTGGTGCTCCGCACAGTGGATGTGAGCATTTTAGGGCCCGGTTTTGTTTCCTGTGATGATATGGGAATGCCACAGCTCTTTGTTCCGGCTCAGCACTCTGTAGTCTCAGGAGCGGAAGAACATCCCTTCATGAATAGCAGACTCCAGCACACAGGTGCTAAATTGCTCAGGAGCCCAACTTAATTAGTGCTGCATTCCTACCCCACGAAGTGTACATATAATGACCTGAAATGTAAGAGATTGCTGTGAAATAGCAGGAACTGCTGAAGAATGACACTCTGCTTACTCCTTCTGTAATTCCGGCATCTACTGGATGGCCACCACATCTACAGGGCCACCAAGTGAAAGGTGGACCTGTCACCTGGCTTTTATTTCAGAACCCTGCCTGGCACAAACTGTTGCTAATCCTGGTACTTTGTTGAGGCACACAGTCTCTGTGGGGGGACAGCAAGCACAAGTCGACAGTGTCCTGCACCACTGCTTCACACTTTTAGACATTACAGTGATGTACAACATTTTAGTTTTGCAAATATTCTACATGTCTGCAGAGTAATTCCCCTGAATCCTTATAACTCCCTATTTCTTTTCAGAAGCAACATCAGTGCAGCCAGGTTACCAAGTTTTGGGATGCCAAAGCAGCAGCTTTTCAGGTAAGAGGAGAAAATGGTACTGCTTATCTTCTCCCAACTTCACGAGCAGATACTAATTTGGTGGAACCTAAAGTTGATGAAGGGAATTGAATGTTCAGGAACATATGCCTCTTGCCCTCATCTCTGCTCCCGGAGAAAACAGGATCTGGGGTGGGTGCTCCTCAGCATCCCTTGGCAACTGGATGTCCTACAGACCAGTTGAGTGCATCCCCCTGGCCCAACCTGCAGAGAAGTCAACAAGGTGATCACGACCAGTATTGAAAAATCCCTTACAGCTCCAGTCTTCCATTCCATCTGTCCCTGGTCTGCAACCTCCAGCTCAGTGCAGTTGTGACTGAGTCAATCACAGACTGTGCCTAACCCATAGCCCCAAGGCATGGGACAAATGTTTGCAGCAATGAAAAAACCCACACCCCTTACAACCTCTGCAATACTAACTGCCGAGCTGATCTTTCTTTGGTAGCCAAAAGTCTACACACGGTTTCAAAAGAAACCCAAACAACCAAATTAAACTCCTGGGGGGGAAAATACTCCCTTGGGGCTACCAGCTGCAGCGATGTTGATGCATTGTGTGGTCCATTAGATCCGTAGCCAAACACCCACCCATTTGACATGACCTTTTTGTCCCCTTGGCACTAGGCAGCCTTTTGGCCTGAGACTGCCTGGGTGCTCCCGGGGACCTTTTTGACCAAGCAAGGAAGGAATGGATTGCGGAGAGCAGAAAAAAAGCCCAGGAGGGAAATTTCAGCTTTGCTAGGAGAATGTAAGCTATAAGGGAAAAGAAAAGCCTATCAAACACAGCTTGTAAGATTAAATGAGGTAAAATATGCTGTGGGCCTTTTGTTGTTTTAAAATCCCTTTCCCTCTGATGTATTGTTTCACCTAATGAACAAACATGCTTTCATTTCAAGCAGGCTGTTACTTCCTACCTGCAGGGCAGGAATGCTGCAGCCCAGATCCCAGGGACACAGAGAAACCTGTGCACCGCGCTCTGGTCCCTGAGAAAGGTACAGCCAGAGGCCCTGTGCTTCAGGGGGAAAACTCAGCGTCCAGAAACAGGGGGGTAAAGGAGACATTAGTTTTGTACAGGGCAACAACCAGCTATTAAGGAGAACTAATAAAGAGACTAGCTTTGCAGGCCCAGTGCAAAACAGCCTTCACCAGGTTTCAGAGCGTGCTCAGGCAGCACAGCTGATGCATTATCACAACACCTATATTCTGCCTCTGGAAAAGCCTGATCCATCCTTAATTCTCCCTGGACATCTGTCCATTGCACATACAGTTGTTAAATCCTGCATACTTCAACACATACCTGTATGCTAGCCATCATGCCTTGCACCAGGTCTCCTAAACACCCCTATACCCAGCTCCTCTTCAGGCAGCAGGATCCCGAGATGAACCCAGATGCTGGAGTCAGCCCTGCTGGACTCTCAGACTGTTTCTGGGAAAACGCAGCTTCCTTATTTCATCTTTCCAGGACAGAGAAGACTCAGAGCAATGCAGAGAGCCACTTCTCAGCCACCTGGACCTTGCAGAGCTTTTGTGCTTCTGGCACAGCCACAGCTCTTCAGATACAGCCAGGCCACTGAGACCGACTCCTTTACTGCAAGACAGATAGATATTTTAATTTATGATGACAGAGGTAGCAATCGGCTGTATTTAGAGATGCAGAAGGCAGGAAGGATGGGCCTCCACTGCCATACAAGTACTGCACTGGAGAACAGGACACTGGTTCTGGGATAGGACACTTCTCTAAGGATGAGGGACAGTGGGAGTTTGCAAAGAAGTATGGATGGGTTAGTAAGAGGCAGGGCTGCCAACAGTCCCCGCTCTGCCCAAACCATGCTTATCCATCTTCTGTTACCTTTACTTGCAGAAAGGATGGCTTTGACTGCCTTGCAGAGCAGGGGTCAGAAACGTCCTACAACATGCTCAGGAAACAGAACAGCACATGTGAGATTCGAACTAGCAGTCACCAGGTTGTCCCTGAAGCCTTTTGACCTCCAGGGTAGCTCGTGCGATGTCTTGCTTTCCCAAACCGATGTGGTAGGAGAACGCCCAACCTTTTTCAGATAAGCAAGATACACTGGATTACTTTTGGCATGGCAAAGTTTGATCTACCTTCCTATGTCCCCTCCAGCAGCAGGGGTAGCAAGTGGCACTGCCACCATGTGACATACCACTTAGGTACATGCCAGAAGCTGGAGCTATGTATTCTTTAGCTTCACCCTGAACTGATGCACCAAGAACAAACCCAGCATGTAGAGCCAGCCAAACGTGCTGCTACCACTTGAGCTAAAAAGCAAAGCCTCTTGTTGGGGGCTGCAACAATTCATACCCACAGGGGACTGCGTGACAAATCCCTTTCTGTGCCAAACTCATACAGGCACAATCACACTCTTCTGCCGAGCAGCAACCATCTTTCAAAAAAAAAAAAAAAAAGAGCACAGTCCAGCTCCATGAAATCAAATAGATTATATACGCTCCCTTGAAGAATTCTCAGTTTATCCACCAGTGGCCACACATTCATGCATAATGCACTTACAGTCACTCATGAAAATAATGTATCGGTGACATCTGAGCCATTTGAGCAGAACGTGGGTCACAAGAGATCAGAGATGGAATTTCTTTATTGTTCCACCGCTGCTGTTTGGTTATGTTTCCCTCATTCAAGGTTAAATCATTTCTGTTTGTAACAATCATTGCATTCTGCATTACATGCTGGCAAAACTAATGGGCCCCCCTGGGCTGGCAAATGCTGCGCACCTCTCCCGAGGATTCCTCCGTACCTCTGTTCCTTCTCTGGGTGACTTCTCCTACACCCTGCGCTTCTCACTAATTTGTGAACTGCCTGGGAATCAAATCAGATGTTAGGTCCCATTAACTACTGGGTAGAAAAGTCTGATAACAGTGCAAATTGATTTCTCTCTCTCTTACTTCCCATCAGAAGGAACAGATTCCTTTACTGGGAAGGACGACAGGCTATTGCTTTCTTACCATACAGAGTTCTAGCAACCCATCAGAAGGGAGGCAATTGCTGTCTCTTGTCAGGATACTATTTCTCAGCAAGTGATTAGCTACTGATGGAGGCATATGATATGCCCTTGGCTCAGGGAGAGAGATAAATCCAAGCCTAATGTTTGGAGACTGGTTGTTCGGTTCATTATTTGCTTTCAGGAAGCGTGCACCTCTCCCCCACTGCCTTTGATCTAAGAAGAGGCTTTTATCTTTGCGCTGAAGACTTCAACAACTCCCTCACTCTCCCCACAGCTTGATTTACTCCAAGCTTGGTCACCACCATGACACAGTACATCAGCTGGATATTGTTCTCCCTCAAGGTTTGCTTTGCTGGGTACAAATTCCAGACATCCAGCTGTGCAGAGCTCAAGGTCAACAAAGAACCAGGATCAAGACAGGACATGGGTCTGCATCAGTTCCAATCGAGGGGTACACAAGCATCAGAAGCATTTGGTGGAGCATCCACCTGCCTCTGGTGCTCCAGCCTTGATGAACATATGTTCAGATAAAGCTACATGTACTATTCAGCTTAAGTCTCCAGCTCAGATGAAAAAATGCTTTCCCTACAACCCAACTACATCTCTTCTCAGGGAAAAACTGCAAGATATTTCTCTCCTCCTGAAAGGCAAAGGCCAGTATATTAAACTATGGCCCCACCTGACTTAGGAGTTCCTGGAGTTATAGGGCAACCACATCTCTCAAGCACAGCAAAACCTTTGGCTCCAAGAGAAGGAAACGAGGCTGCACCAGCATCAACAACACGTGCAAAGACACACAAAGTGTGTTTCTGTGTAGCTGTGTCGTACCCACCTCAATTCCCCCAGCTGTTTCGCTTCACTGGTGGTTGAAATGGTTTCTGTATCTTCCAGAGAGTGAAGCTCTGCTCTCGTGTAGTCATCTCCCTGTTTGGTTTATCTGCAGGGACTGAGCCAAGGATCTCTTGACCTGAAAACATAAGTCTCTCCTTCTTGAACTCAGAGGTCAGCATTGTTAGCTTGGCAGGAGCAGCCATCTCCAAAGCTCTGCACGTACTCAGCCACTGGAGAGGGCAGCGAGGAGCCGCAGCAGCTCAGCCCTGGGAGAATTCCCTCTAGACAAAGCAGGTCGAGAATGCACTCTCAGTTCTGTGGATTTCTGTTACAGGCGAGAAAACCTGGGAACAGTCCAGCTGATGTTTCACTTGATTATTTTTTTTTAAGTCAAACTAAGATTTCATTTAGAAAAAGCATTTTTAAGATTAGTTTTTAAACTTATTTGAAAGCATCTCCCTTTCCAGAATGATCCTAAGCCATTTTCCTCCCAGATCATTTAAATTTTCCATGGCAAAAAATACTATTTGGATTGATCTGAAACTATTCCCTGAATTTTTCAATGGGACAAATAACCAAAGCCTCAGTTATTTGTACTGCTCTTCCACACATGAGCTACACCTGAAGAAAAGTCTCCCTGTCCTCACTTAAGATTTTGAAAAGCATTATGGAATGGTTATCAGCAAAGTTGCTGCATCCAGAAAAGCCCAAAAAGCTGTGCTCCAGCTTCTCCACCTGAAGGCCCACATGAAGAGACTTCATTTTCTAACCCAGCTGGCCTTTTGGGTGTCAGTCAACTCCGCACGGTTGTGATGCAGTAAGCAGCGAGGCCACCCCAAAGCCTGAGCGGGCACAGACGTAACCAGGCTACGTCAGGGCAGCCCTGTACTGCCAGCTCTGCTTTAGAGCCAGGACCACTGCTCCCAGAGCTCCCGCAGTCACGCAAGAGCCTGCAGGGATCAAACCGCCCCATCTGCGAGAACAGCAGAGCCCATCCACTGGGATGCAGCATGAAAACATTAGAGACAGGGAGCTCCACCTCCTCTCTGAGCATGAAGCAAACCAAAACCAAGTGCAGAAGATACAGGAAATACATCACCATGCCTTTTGCCCTCTGACTCATCAACCCCCTCTCCCTCCAATTCATACCCATTAGTTCCAATTCCTACGATGCCTAGGAAATTAAGACCTTCATTAGCTCAAAAATGCCAAGGCATGGACAGACAAGGTCCAGTCAGACTTTAGTAGAGGGTGAGGATAAACCTTAGTACTTCAGGCATGCTCCCTGAAAATTCCCAGACTGGAATGGGAAAGGAAAGACAAAAACACCCAGCTTGCAATCAGGGCAAAAAGAGGAGCAAACCTTTCCTAGTGCAAAACCAAGACAAAAATAAATACCATGTCAAAAAATAAAAAGCAGCAGCAGCACAATAAAACCCAGCAATAACTCTCACCAGCACTGCTCACTGACACCAGCTAGCCAAGCCTCCGCTGGGATAAATGACATAGAACTTCCTATGATAAACTAATAAAAGAGATTTCTATGAGTAATCACTGATTTGACAGGAAGTCAAACAAATCTATCCATCACCGCTGACATGTGTCTACAACCTTCCCAACAAGCAGCATCTACAGAGAAAAAATTGAGCAAACTGCCCACACTGTCTCAAATGCCACATAAAGACAACCAGCGTCAGACGCCTCGATCGAACGCTCCCTGCCATTCACTCTGGGTTCCCTCTTTGATCCCTTCTGGATCCACTTCTGAAGCCTACAAACATCAGACAAACCCTGGGCTTCTCCTCCCACATCCTGCCCCTGCACTTCTCATGCCCTGCATGACACAGTCTCCATCTCCACCAGAGATAAGAGGAACAAACAGCCAAGTGGTTCCATCCCACTTCTCTTCTGCCCATCCATGGATAACGGTCTTCCCCAGATTCTTTGTTACTGGCGGGGGGGGTCTATCCGGCCCACAACTGAGCCAAAGATTGCTGGTCATTGTAAATATTTGAGGTTCTGCGCACACCAAGCTCTGGCCATCACAGCTGAGCACTGACCTTTGGGGACGAGCTGAATCCCACCCCTCAGCCAGGAGGACAGGGGCTTGGCCACCTCCTTTAATTCTGAAAATGTATTAGCAACCAGCAAACAAAACAAGTGAGGAGTTTATAGCGCCTCTCCCAGGTACATGGTGATTTGACTGGGCTCTCTGGGAGCATGCCCAGGAGGTGAGCAGCCCTGGAGCTCAGCAAGGCTGGCCTCAGACCCAGCACAGCGAGACGTCACCTCTGCTCTCTGCCACTGGGCCGTGACAGCAGCTCAAGCCACCGTAAAAACAATCATCGTGCTAACAGGCTGGTCTCTAAGAACCCCACATCTACTGTCTTTAGAGGAATGACAGCTGCTGAGCCCTTCCAGAAGTGCCTATTCCACCAGGCATGTGATACGCCTTACCACTAAAACAGAGCAGGTGGACTGCATTTTGGGATATCCACCACTTTTTCCATTTCCTTCCTATGACCACTTCCCCTCCGCTCTGCCCCTCAAAGGTTTAAGCAGAAGCAGTCTGACCGCTCAAGTAAGTGACTTGGCACAACCCGAGTCGCCCTTGCAACTTCTGCTCTCCTGGAACACCTCAGCAGCCCTGTGAGATGCCATGATGTCTTGTCACTCTGCCAGAGAGCAGTCTTGGAGAAGTCAAAGCCAGGTTTTAACAGCAGACCCTGGAAGCCAGGGCTCAGCTCCCATCTGTGAACTGAGCACATCATCAGAAGCGACATGAATACTGCAATAATAGCACGACCTGCCTGGTTTGCAGCAATGACTTCAGTCTGCTTCTCCCCCCATCCTGGGTCAGGCCTCCACTGGCAGAACTGATGAACCATGAGTCCTTCTAAACTTTTTCATAAAGAGCTAAGTACTCCCTAAAAGAGAAAAAGAGCTCTTGCCTGAGTTTGTGGAAGAAGCACAGAGATCTGAGACAGAGTCACATATACACACGAGTCAGCTGGACCCACAGCATCCCAGAGGCCAAGACTCCTTTGTGCTGATGCTGTCTGCAGCCCGAGTGAAAGCATCCCTGGAAATCGCAAGTGAAAGCAAAAAGCGCAAAGAGCTGTGCACAATCACACAGCAAGGCCAGTCTTGGGGCAAGGTTTCCTGAGCTCCAGTCCATCTCCCTCAGCTATGGGTTACCTAGTTCTTACAGCAAATGCCAAAGTCCCCAGCTCCAAAGTATGCTGACTTTTCCAGGGCAGCTTCTGCAAACACAGCAACTCCCAGAAAGCAATCACTAAAGGGGTCTGAAAGCAATCAAAGGCACTTCAATTAGAAATGCAGATGATCCCTCACTGCTGATTCAGGGCAGCATGGGCTTAGTACTAACCTGTGCAAACATAAACACAACCAAATTCTTTAATCATCACAAAATCAAACCCGTCCACGCTGCGCTAGCTGGGTTGTCCTGTGCATCTGTGCTGGCACGAGAGGCAGCTCCCAGCTGACACCACAGTACTGATCAGCAGGACTTTTACGCTGACTTTAATCATCACATAAAAAATTGAGGGATAAAATCCTGCTTCGAGTTCTTCCCAAGCAGCTATGTTGATGCATACAGAACTAGCAGGCAGACATTAATAGGGAAGACTCCTTTTTTTTTTTTAATTGTAGGTTTTATTTCTGATTTCAAAAGCAGTGTTTGATCCTGACGTCCTCAGGGCTTAGATATTTATAATAGACTCAAATGCAACCCAAACAGAGCGCATACCTTTCTTCAAAAATACCCTGCTGCTAGACTCATCCCCTTTTAAACAAAGCAGACACGATTAATTTGGAAAATTCATACACTGTTTCTCAATAACATGAGACGATCTGAAACAAAACATTAGAGTTGGCACAAAATTTGCAAGCTATCCACCTAAAAAAAAAGTCAAGCAAGTGAAACCCCCAAAGCAGCACAATTTTTGACAGCTTTGTTCTGCCAAAACCCTTTTTATTTCTGTTTTTCTTGGAAAAAAAACAGAAAAAAAGACCTTATAATCAGAGTGTGGTTTGCTTTTTTTTTGGTAGGGAGAAAAGAAATTCAAGCTTTCTGGGAAGCTCTGTTGCTAAAGCTAAAAGACATTATGAGGATGTCCACTGATGTCTACTGCACTGCTGACACGCAAGGGGCAGGGAGATGTGCCATCTCCATTCTGTGATTTAGCCCATTCTCCGCAAGTCACCTTTTCTTACTGGAACCAGGTTCTGCTTGCCCTGGGCTTTGGGAATGGAATTCACCTAGGCATGTCGCACTGGGATTTCCATTTCTTGTAGCTAAGAGATGTGGACCGAAATGGGGGAATGGTTCAGGCTTGGCTCTGGAGGAAAAATGAAAGGTTTGAGGACATCATTGAAAACACCGTGCTCATGGAAGCAGAGTCAGAAGAGGTTGTTCTATGCACAAGAGCTTCTTCTTTCTTGGCTGCTCAATGTCATTTCTCTTCCTCCCTTTCTACATCCATACAAGCTAAACCTAACAGTGAGAACTAGGCATTGCTTCATGCCTCTCCTCTATTAATCGGGAAAACCTCAGCCTTGGAAAGCAACTGTTAGGTCCTCCTTCATCCTTCAGTCTGCTAAGTGGCTTCCCTAGTTTCTCTGGCAGTTTATCCACTCTCAGCTCCATGCTGTAAGCACCCCTCAGAAAGTTAGAACTGACTGCACAACTCCCCAAAAGAGCCTGAAGCAGTGGCCAGGCTCTGTCCTCCACCATAGCCCTGCAGCGCACCTTGGGGCAGGTGGCACTCAGGAGCATGAGCAGCTGAAAAGCTTTAAGCTTGGTCCCACCTTGCACTGGGCTGGGACCACTAAATGGTTCTGGATGCAGGAGCTCCAAAATGCAAGAACGTAAGTTACTGCAATCCCTGTATCCATCAGCCCAAGGCACTTGGAGGAAATCAGTGCTCCATGGAAAAGGACTATTCATTTTCCCTGTAACACGACACAATGTGGTGGGGAATAGACATGTTCGTGCCAAGAGAAATGTATGATCTGAAGACTCCTGTGCTCAGCACGGCCACCAGACGATAAGGGAAGAGAGCTTCCCAGGGATGCTGCACCCCTGCCAAGGAGCAATGATTGAAATCACCAGCAACAAAGAGAGGAGCTGGAAATTCCAGATGCTGCTAAAACAACAGCCTCTCATTTAACTGCAGTTAAGATTTTCCAACACCTTGCAATGTTTTTTAATCAATCCCTCTGACAAAAGCTGGCTGCCAAGATGCAAAGTGCAGCGGCAGCAGGTGATGGCAGGCTATGGAGAAAGGAAATGCAAATACTTGGGAGACTAGCCCAGAACAGAGAGGCAAAGGCTGTTTCAGACTTGGAACCTCCAGGCTACAGGAGGCAGCTCATAGAAATGCAGATTAGCAGGGGACTTTCAGCAACCACCTGGGAGGCTGATGGGGAGGCACAGGTGGCAGGACGTGCTACTTTATCTAAACATATAGGTGGGTTCTTGAGAAGTGTCCCAGTGCCTGTGTGTACAGAGAATGAGTGTTTTACTCAGATGCTCTAATCACCCTAGGTCAGAAAGGGTCACCTATTTGCAAGGGTGTAAACAAAAAAAGCTGAAAGGTCAAGTACATGACTGCCTCCCAAACCTCTTTAAAGGCAATGGGCAAGAGAGAGCTGTGCTAAAGGCAGTGGAAGTAAGAATCTCTTGAAACTAGATGCTAATTGTCTAAAACAGCCAGTTTGCACATACCCTGCATACAGGAAACCTCCCAGGGATGGTTTTCTTCCTCTTAACCACTGGAAGGAAGGAAGGAAACCGCTCATGACGGAAGGCGCTGCTTGGAACAAGCAAGTAAGTGGCTGTTCCATGTGACCGAGGGTAGCAGACTGTGGTCCTAATTGGCATGGAGGGAAGGAGGAGGCGGGATGAAGTTCTTAGTTCCTCCTCCACTGTTCTGACACCGGGAAATGCCAAATGTTGATATCCTCCATAAATATCTATTTAAAAACATTGCTTCCCCCATCCTTCCTACTGCCTACCCTCCTACACCAGCCAATTTATGAGCACAAACACGGCAGCAGCTCCTGGCTCAGTGCTGGCTCTGGCAGTAAAAACCAACCTGGTTCAAAAACTGACCTTCAGCTTTGCTGTTTTTATTTCATCTGCTTTTGTATGCTTCCTCCCCACGAAAGTGAGTACCCTGAGAAAGTCTCCTGATGAGCCATCTGGAGGAAAGGGCAGCCAACCTCCCACTCCCAAAAACGTGACACCCAGAACGTGGATTCAGAACAAAAAAAAAGTGTTGGAAAGGTCTCTACACACACCGAAAAACAGAAAACCCACCTCCTAAACCCCAGACATTACTATCAATGCTACTTTTGTCAATGATAAAATCTAAAAGCCTCAGATTTCCTTTCCACAAAACTTCCTTACCTTCAAGAACCTATACATATCGGTCCTCATAGTATTGTCCACAACATGGCACAGCCACCCAAGGGGGACCACAGCTTCTTCACTAGGACCAGCAAGAGACAATCTAGTGCTTTGTTCTCTAGGCTGAGCCAACCTCTGTGCCATAGACCTTCTGAAGCAAGACCACCCTGCCCAGCAAGAACAAGGACTGCAAACTGGCCTCCCACAAGAGTCTCTTAAACACCAGGCATGAGTCCAAGGCATGTGCTGCTGACTCTACGTAAGCTTTCATTATCACATGCACCTGATGCGTAGTCCTGGCTCTGTAATCAAAGTGGGGGAAGGAAGTCCTGCTGGTGATTTGATCCAGAACATCCCTGCAGCCTCAGGACAAAGGCAGGAGGTGTCTGGCCTACAGCAGAAATCGGACTATCAGCTGAAGAAAGGTTTTGAGCATCTTCATATTAAACTTATTACCCAGAAAACCACTTGCATCTCTCTGCTGACTAAGGCCCTTATCTCTCCACACCTGAAGGAGGGTATTAGTACCTCCATCCATGCCAAGGGTTGGATAAGGTCTAATGAAAACTCAGTAGTTCTCTGCAAACAAGCTAAAAGGAAGCCACTGGGGGGGGGCTGTCAGACTCCTCCTTTCCATCTGAAGATGAAACAGAAGAAAGGTCTCCAAGTGGAGCATGGGCTCAGTCCATACACCCAGAACAGTGATCCCCAGAAGGGAGTACACTGTATTCCACCAAGGGACAGAAGGAAGTCTCTAGTGGGTAGTAGGATCAAGGTGAAAAAACAGAAGAGGTTAAAACTCGGAATGCTGCCCCAGGAAAGCTGGAATGAAGGAAAGATCTCAGGCTGTGAGTGGTTATGGACTTCCCTGAGGGTCCCAGCTGGAGTCCTAATCCTGCTCATGCAGCAAGGATCCATCCATACTAAGCAGCTGAGCATGAGACAATGTCAACTGCACCCTTTGAAGACTCCCAGGAACAAGTCCCAGCCTACAGATCCACAAGGAGAAAACTCCACAATCTTCCCACAGCCCCCAAAACTTTAAAACCTTACTGACCTCTTTCCTCCTCCACATGCAGCCATCCACTCCAACAAGCATGTTGTACTGCCAATGCAACATGTGAGCTATTGAGAGGACATGAGCTGTCCTGCAAGGCAGGTCTCTACAGAGGAGAAAGCCCCACAGGTCCTTCTGCCTCACACGCAGGTGAGCTGCCAGTCTGCTCTCAGAATCACAGAATGGTCGGGGTTGGAAGGGACCTCTGGAGATCATCTAGTCCAACCCCCTGCCAGAGCAGGGTCACCCAGAGCAGGTGGCACAGGAATGCGTCCAGGCGGGTTTGAATGTCTCCAGAGATGGAGACTCCACCACCTCTCTGGGCAGCCTGTGCCAGGGCTCTGCCACCCTCACAGGAAAGAAGTTCCTCCTCATGTTCAGGTGGAACTTCCTATGTTCAAGTTTGTGCCCGTTACCTCTTGTCCTTTCGCTGGGCACCACTGAAAAGAGCCTGGCCCCATCCTCCTGACACCCACCCTTTAAGTATTTATAAGCGTTGATAAGATCCCCCCTCAGTTGTCTTTTTTCCAGACTGAAGAGATCCAAGTCCCTCAGCCTTTCTTCATAAGAGAGTTGTTCTAATCCCCTAATCAGGAAAAGGAACTATGGCAGAGAAAGCCTGCAACATGTCCATAAGGGGAAACTTTTCACCAAGCTCCATCCCTGTAGCCTCTGAAGCAACACAAGGTGGAGGGCATCAGGACCAGGTCCTCACCAACCCCACAGCAGATGACCTTTGAGGCATTATGCAGAAATTGCTGAGGAACAGCAGTAAATATTTCATTCCTACAATCACAGAACTAAGCAATCCAAAGCAAAAAGTATCCTGTTGCCCTTCAGCTCCATCCTAATTCTCTTTTTTAGCAGGAAGGGGGTGCCTGTTAATGAAATAAAATGAGTACAAACCTGCCTCCAAACACAATCTGTGCCGAGGTAAGGCTGCAGTAAGCAGAGAGAGGGAGTGAGCGTGCCATTTCCCAGAGGAATTCTGTGCAATGAATATCAGCCAAGGAAATGGCTTTCACTGTCTGAAGAAAGTGGGGAGTTCGCTAGCATATCACTCTTCAACAGAAAATTTGGCCTCTGACAAAATTGTATTTTGTGAGCAAAGGTCTACTTTCTGACTTTGGTTTCACATTTTTGGGAGGGTGAAGGGGTGGTGTGTGGATTAGCTCTGTTTAAAACACCTGAGCTCTGAAATCTTTTGATGAATGCCTCTTACAGAGGCACTTCCCACCAGAAATAGGTTGGTTGGTTTATTCACTTGTTCTCCTTCAAATATTGAGCTCTACAGAAGAGCTTCACCTTCCAGGATGGCCCATGAGCTGACACAGCAATCTGGAGCCATGTGGGAGATGCAGTCTCAGGAGCAAGAAAAGGTGATTTTTCAAATTGGTCCATCTGAACTGGCACCTATGGTGCCTGACAGGACTTCCAGCTGGAAACCTCAAAGTAATTTTGGACATCTGGTTACTTGTCACCACTGTCAGAAGCATTCCCATCCTCAGAATGCCTTCCTCTAAATGTTCTTGTTACAGTGTCATTTCTCTTTGTTCAATAAAGCCACACATTTAAGAGAAGTAATTTAGACATTGATTTTGGTAACATTTCATTCAGATATTTGCAGATGGAGTGTTTTGGCTTTTCAACTCAAAATTACTTCCTGGAAGGAAGTGCTTTACTTGCATAAAAAACTTCAAGCAGTCAAAAAGAAACATTCTTCAAGCCACCATAATGCCGTGCCTCAGTCTATCCCATACCAAAATGTGTTCAGAACTTTGTGTGATCCTGTGATTTCCAGCAAAACAGACTATTCAGTTCCACCCTCTTGCCGCGATGAATGAGAATAGAACCATATTTCCACCAATTCAGGGAACTTCTTTACAACCTCAGCTCAAGAGCACCTCCTCTCCTCTCACTTCAGCTCCACTTGTAGGTGGCGCTTCGCCAAGCGCAAGGTAGGATGCTGCTACGGGATGTACCAATTCCATGTGTCATCAAGATATACTGTTGGCCTTTTCCAGAATTCTTTTCACTCACTTGAAACCTCATCTCCTTGAAATCCCAGAGTCTCCCCTCTTCAAGCGGTGCACAAAAATCCCTGCAGTTCTCACACTTTTCACCCTGGGAGTCTGTCTTTTCCTAATAAGCTGTTAGGCAGGAGCATCTTTTTTGGAGCTATGTGTTGTTCCGTAAGATAGCAAGAGGGAAGCTATTTTCTGATATAAAGATAGTTTATCTCCCTTGACAGATTTCAAGGCAGTTTTAAAACTCTTAACAATATGCTGGGTATTCCCCATTATAGCTCTGATGGCGAAGGAGCGATAAGACATGTCAGCGTTATTAACCTGAAAATGTTGCAGAATTCTTGAGATGTAACCCAAAGCCTATTAAAATTCTCCTTGTAACCCAGGGGTCACTAAAATAAAGTGCAACATCTTAATGATGCCGTGGGCGTACAGACACTCTCCCTTCTGGCTGCACTGTGTGCCTACCACCAGCACACCTTCACCCAACACACAGGGCGAGCTCTCAGCCACAGCAGAGATGCACGAAGTCTGGATGCTCGTGTTAAGACAAATGATGCCAGACTCTCACCATCTCCAGCCGACTCTTCCCTGTGCCTGACCCTTGGCAGCTGGCCAGCACTCCAGCAGAGGCTTTCACACAAATCACACCTAAATGGTTCTTTTAATGTACTGGAAGTGAAGGCCATCCTTTCTCTAAAGTAGTGTTGCGTATATTTGAAGGGAGATATTTTTCCCTACATCAAGAATTCACCCTTCCTGGGAACACAGGGGCTGTCTTCTGAGGTAATTCTAGATTTACTCGACCCTCATTTAACACAGCATTGCCTTTAACAAGGCAGAGCAGACACCCATCTGAGAGTCAGAGACAGCTGGTTTAGCAGAACAGTGCTCAGGAAGGCGGCCCTTAGTATAAAGGACGGTGTCTCTTCAGGATACATCACCTCCCACGCTTTTTTGCTTCAGGCTCTTTTGCTAAGGCCCAGAGCTAAATACCTTATTGACAGCCAGTAGTTAGGCTTGTGCAGTTCTGGAGTCCTTTTCCCATTCACAGAAGCTTCTGATTAATGTATGACTCCAAGCAATTTTTCATAAAGCGCTACGGCAGTGTAATGATACTTTGAGTTTCACATTCAGTCTGTGCATAATTTCATTAGCTGATTTTACTGAAATTAATGACAGGGTCACCAGAACAAGAAATAACTTCTCTTGCCCATCAAAGGGCAAGTAACAGCAAGAGCTGCAGGTTTACCAAACCACAGTACAACAATGTATCCATGTCTGTAAGGTCAGCTCTTGCTGGGCTGCATTTGCAATGCTCTTTGATAAGGAACTTTGTTCAAGGCACTTGGTGGTAAGGGTACAGGGGGAGCATACCCAGCTTTAAGAGCAGGGACAGCCCAGAACAGGAGCGATGCCTCCCCCGGCCCTTTGCTTCAAAGTGAAATCACACCATGGCTGGATTCCTTGCGCTGGGGAAGGAGGATGTGCCTAGGGAAAGAGCTTCTGCCTTGACTCCCAGGAAAATGGGGATTTGAGCCTTGGCTCGCCAATGAACTTCTGGGATATTTAGCATTTAATCTACCCTGCATCTTTAGCCATCCCTGTGTGGAAAGTGAGGTGCTGGGTGGAAGGAGGGAAAGGGAAGCAAACTGAAATCCCTTTCTGACTACAAGGCGCTCATAGTGTCCGACTGTAAAAGCCAAGCTTGTGCCTTCTGAAGCAAAATGAAAGACCAGGTAAAACTTAAATACTCGCAAGGTCTAATACCACGATGAACACGAGCTCAGCTGGGGGGAGAGGCAGAAACAGTAACCCATTTGGAGACAGAAGAATCAATGATCTAACAAAATCAGTTACTGCTGCCTTGATTAGCATAAGTAGGACAGAAAGCTCTGAAGGTTAATAATACTATTTAGCTGCAAAAAAAAAAAGTTTCAAAAGAACTGGAAAATAGTTTTCAAATAGATGTCACAGGTACAATAGGGGTTTGCAGCATGTCACCTGGCTATCTGCACACATGTTAAACTTGATGAAGGTTTAATACTACAGAGTATTATTTTGACTCTGACATGAGCTTAAGCAATAGTTCGGGTTATCCTGAATTTCTAACCTTGAGGTTAATTGACAATTGTGACTGAGAATATCTCTACTAATTGGTAAGCTTGATTAGACTTAAAATCGTTGGCATTAAGCCTCCGTATTTGGACAAAAAAATAAAAAGAGTCTTCCCAGAATCATAGCATACAATCAAGTTAAGTTAAATGACCTTTTTGCACCATTTTGATTGCTATGCATTATAAGCTGAATTTGATCATTCATTTCTCATATCCTTCGGTGTGCCCAAGGTAAAAGAACATCATATATTTAGTTCTTTATTACCCACCATCTTTGCATTGTATTCAGTTAGTAAGATTAATTAGAAAAGAAATCACCAGTCTGTTCCCAACTCTTAAGCAATCTGTGCAGATCTGGTCAGACAAGGTTGGTAAAGAGGAGCATGCCCTGGCCAGGGATTTCCAGACACAGTTTGCCACAGTCAGGGGTTGGTAGACATTTTGCTGTTTGTTTTCACTTGCTCTTGTGTTTGCTTTTTCTGGCAGGTATCAGATCTTCTACATGTTTGCATAACTCCAAGCACAAGCTGGCACTGATCTCAACTGAAGCTTTTGAGTTCCGGTATCATCAAAATGCTAACAAATCCAGAGTATGTTGAAAATCACCCAGCTATCTTGTTTTGCATTAATATAGATTCAGTTAATGAAAAAATGGAAAGTAAGCATAGATCTTGGGATGTTTCCTCTATACATTATTCAGACTGGCAATGCCATACTGTCTTGGCTGGGCTAAACATTTAATTACAGATACATTTTCTTTTTGGTTTCCCTGATGACATTTAATCCTTTCAGCTGTTATAAATGACTCCAGAGCTGGGTGCTCTTTAACCAAAGCACAACTTTTTTTCATAACCTCTTTTTTATTGGAACATTTGGGGAACCTGATTTTTTTTAATCAAAGCTCTGGGTCAAATTGACTGGCTGGCGTAAACAGACCTGACTGCATTGACAACTGTGGAGTTATGTTCATTGAATATGCTGCCTTCATTTTTCGCCTCTGAGAAATCAAAAGAACGGCTCTTTTCTTGCCAAGCCCCTTTATGCCCTTTTCTACCAGAAAGCAGATTAGATTTTCCCCACTTCTCTTCCCCTGCAACCCTTGCCCACCAGGACTGGCTTTTATTTTCCCACGCTCTGTCATCTCCACTTGTGAAAAGTACCTAAAGTAAATATTTCACTCCTCTACTCCTTTCTCAGAGAACAGCTGAAATCCAGCCAGACTGTACAATTGGATTATCCTCATCCAAGGATACAGACATCTATCATTTACTGACTCTTAAAGTCAAACAAGTTATGCAGAGCTCTGTGCAGCACTCCTTTATTCAGTCAGGCCGGTGAATAGGAAATGACAACAGCAGCACGATAAATTTTGGGCCCTTTCAAGATGCTGACTTTGAATGTATATTCACGGGCACAATGCAGCCCCCTGTCTCTTTACCACTTCTTCCTCAGCGGTTTGGGTCACATTCAGACGCACAATAATACAGACACAGTGTCCGAATCGAAACTGTACCGAAATGAGTTTGGTCACGCTCAGCAGACCTGATCTAATGGCTATGGAGCCAAGAGAAAGACTCCTAGTGATTTCAGTTAGCTTTGGATCAGGGTTCACGTGAGAAACGGTAGCAGAATCCATCCCAAGGCATTTACCTGTGCTGGACCACTGGGCGCAGAGCCCGCACAACACAGCTGCAAACAAGCTCACTCCAGCCTACCTACTTTTCCCACATTCTGTTAAGTGCTAGAGGTTAATTTTGGCACTAATGACCCAGGGACAGACCTCAGGTGTTGCACTCCCTCCTGTGCCAAGCACAACATCTGCCCCCAAATGCCTGCCCATACAACAGAAACCCATGTAGGCCAGGCTGTGAGACAAGCAGAAGCTGCTGTCAGAGGGCAACGGGACACGGAGCAAGCCATAGTCAAACCCCATCTCCTGGAGTGGGTCACAAATTGGATTCGACTTACTTGCACCTGCCCTGTGGGCAGCACTGCCGATGGATGAGCTGAACATCAACGCTTGGGCTGAGAAACTGATGTGAGGGACTGCAGATTACAAAGGCATTGTGCAGGGAAAAAGTCCTGCTCTGACTTCTGATCGCATCCAAGAATAACGTTCAATAGGGACAAAGGCACAAGCAGCAGGTATTCACCCATTCGCTCACACGTGAGCCCTCGGTGGCTTTATTTGATCTCCTGCTTAGAGCTTACCTGAACCCTATGGGAAGGGCGCGCCCTGCCCAAAAATACACAACGCCAGTGGGACAGTCTCTCTGGGAAACTGAGAGAGGACCCCCTCAATGCCAATCAACTGCTCAGAATATCCCAAACTCCTATTTCTTCTCAAGGGTGTCTGCTGTCCTCGTGCTCTGTTCCCACTACTTGGTTCTCTGCTGTTTTCTGTGTATACCTTGGCTACTCCTGTGTAAGTCACAGCAGCCAGCAGCATCTGGCTTTCCATACAGTTTCTAGGGACAAAGGACACCGTATAGGCTTTCAAGGAAAGGAATTTATTCTGTAGAAATTCCTTTCACGCTGTCTGTACAACTGCTTGTCCATCTGACCATTAGATTCCTACTTCTAGGAACTTAATTTTCCCCCAGACCGACAGAAGGCTCAGAGATAACTAAATACTGAGAAATCCTTGGAAAAAAAATATGCTGGGAATAGGGAATAGACAGAGCCAAATTAGTGCCTCGGCTGTCATGTGAACTGAGAAAACGCCTGCTCTGCATGGCAAGCAGGCCTCTCTGCATCAGCACATACAAACCACCGACCAACCACCACAGCAAGTACTGAGTCATGACTGCCAAGTTGTTAAACGTCATGGATGAAGGGGAGAGGAACACAGTGGCTGTGTGGGAAAAGCTAATATTATGAAGGAGAGGCAGAGGTCAGGAAAGTAGGATACAAATCCAGTGGCTCATTAGTTTCACTGCTTATGCAACAATTGCCTGGTATCACCTTCATTGCTGGCTGCTGAAACAGCAAAGTTTAGCTCAAAATGTCACAAACATCTTTCTAATACCCTTCCAAAGAAAAACCTTTTAGCAAGCAACAAGGCAGCAAAACAACCCAAAAAGGCAGGTACAACCTCCCTTGCCAACAGCTGTGAAAATAAGTGATATCAGAGACCAAAAGCACAATGTTTAGGGTCTAAGCCTAATTCCACAAACATTAGTGGGAAAATTTTTAATACCCTCCAGTTGCAACCTCCAGCCACCACTTCTCATGGCCTCAAGTTCAGAGCTGACAGCAGAACAAGGCTGTTTCTGCCCCAGCTGCAGTAGAGCATCATCTTGACATCAGAAGAGCCTGTGCTGGGTGCCTCAAGTCTGTTACTGCAAATAGTCCTTGCACATAACTTTGGGTGACGTCTCCTTCAGTCTTACCCCTTCCCCTGGAGCCTTCCCTGTGATCCAGCAGGCAGAGGGTCCACTTGGTGTGTCTCATCCATACCAGAACCAGTAAAGCATCTGGGAATGAGGCACAAAACTCCTTTCATGCTGCCCAGCCTCCCAAGAGGTCTCGCCAGATTACAGCAGAGCTTCCCAGCGTTGGCCACCTTCCTGCATTGACCAGTCTCAGAAGTGCAGTTACAAGATGGGTTTCTGTGGTGCTGCCAAAGGTTATTAACACACACACAAACACATTTGCAAATTACTCAGGCTACAAAGTCAGAGATGCCTAATAAGGAGCATGAGCTCTGACGGACCAAAATTAAGTGATATAACAATATGATCCGGCAGCGGGGCCTTTGTGAAGAGGTGATGCAATTAGAAAGGAGCCAGCACAGCAACACTCCATTTTCTGCAAATGTCAGGCACACTCCCAGTCTGTCCTTCAAGGCCAGCTTGTCTCCTTATTCCTCTGCCAATCCTCCTCTCTTCAGTAATTTCCCTTTTCTCGCTGGTACCAGCCACCCATTTTGACCCTCACCCACTGTCTTCTCCTCTACATCTCTCTGGGAGCTTTTTGGGCAACAAACATTTCCGGCTCCCCCTTCTCCCTTGGGAGAGGATGAAAACCTTTGTGTGCTAACTTGGACTTCATGCCCCTGTCTTTTCCATGCTGACCGTCTCCTTGGGAGAGGATGAGAAACCTTTGTGTGCTAACTTGGACTTCATGCCCCTGTCTTTCCATGCTGACAAGCAACTGGGACATCAAGCACAGAAGGTGGACATGCTTTGGAGAGGATTGCTCATAGCAGGCAGGATAAATGAAGCCATGGAGTCTGCTTTGGAACAAACCCTTTGAGCATAGGTAGCTTTGACAGGAGCAGGCAGGGCAACAGCCCCCTGAGGACTTAGGAAAATTACCATTTCTGCAGCAGCTCCAAGCTTGAATCCATGTGTGACACTTGTTAGGCTCTGGCACCTGGGAGCCCATGGCAGCAGCAGGATTGTCTGCCCCCTTGTCAGTGCGGAGAACCCTTTTCAGCATGCAGAGACTGCTCTTCCAAGGTCTAGGGAAGACAGCAACTCATGCACGATCTCAGTGCATGCCCACAAAGCCCATGCTCCAGGTTCCCAAGATGAGGAATGAAACCTTGTGCAAAAGTCAAACTGGAGAAGAGAAGGGAATGAAAATGCAATATCCTCCAAATCTCAGCACGGCAGAGATTTTTCAACTATTGACAAGTTGTTTGGAGTCAGCCTTCTCCTGGGCTTCTTCTGCCCCAATACACATCCTTAATGTCACAAAGGAAGAGAAGCAAACTTTACACAGAATCTGGCACAGCACTGGTAGGTGCTAAGCCGGGTCTCACACAGGCTCCATCAGTGCACATTCACACAAAGGGCACCAAATCCTGCTCCTCTGCTCTGGCACTCCTTCTAGCCCTGATGGTTCAAGACAGTTCTCTTATTTTTGGCTAGTCTTGGGCCTGCCTTGAGCTCAACACAGCAGACCGCACACCACACAGTCCGGTCTGGCATATGGGTGTACTGGTTGAGGAGCCCATGAGATCCATTTGACTCGTAACCCACCCACGACCCTAGTGGAAAAGAGAAAGCAGTGAATCAACCAACCCCCGTGTGTTTGTCAGGTCTTCCCTGTCACTTCCCTCTTGACATTTCCATAATCCTGCTGTGCCTGCAATTAAGAATTTAAACAAAACGCCTGCTGCTTTCCTCCTCCTTCATAACACAGAGTAACAAAACTCCACAGGCACCAACTCCTGCTGAAATGAAATGATAAAAATGAGCATCCGAGGTCAGAGGCTTTTTCACAGCTGCTGAGGGATGCGAGAGATAAAAGGACAGGAGCGTCAGAATTTCCTCCTCAGGATGTGAAAGTGTAGCACGCAGCCCGATTACATATTTATTTATGGGGAAATACACTGATAGCATCTGTCAAACCTCATTGCAAAACTAGGAATTGTGCTAGTCAAACCGTGCTCAGCCCTGTGATTGCCTTACTGGCTCCAGCAGTAATCACCATTGAGGCAGTGGTAGGTGGGTTTAAAGGTCAGATGAACCATTCCTGGAGGAAGCCAAGGCACAGCAGAAGCCCCTCCTGCCTGTAGGGCCATTACACCTGCGGCCACAGATGGCCCAGCTTTCAGCAGTCTTCATTCTAACACCATTATTTTCTACTGGCATCACACAAAGATGGGAAGAGATGGAGAGCAGTCTCCAAATTTTCACCCCAAAGTAAGTTCTTTCCATGGCTTCTACAAGAAGAGATGTCCTCTAACCTGATGTATCCCACAGTCTGGTTCATATGCACTTGGTACACTTGGGGAGGGTCTCCCTTCTAGCTACAGCAGCTGTGAAGGGCTTATGGAGTAAACAGGACTCTCAAGGTCTGCTAGAAGCTGGCAGATATGCCACAGATTGATATATCAGCAACACTAGGTACCAAACCTAGCCACACTCCTCATGTTCTACACCACCTTGAATATTACATGCAAGACAACTTGTCCCGCACGTGAACTAGGTCTCATTGTTCCCCTCCCTAAAATACATCGCTCACCTTTCTAAGTGATGTAGCCCTTTGCTAAAATATTTCAATAGCCCTGACTGCTCCTTCTGATGCATAGTTTCTTGTAACAATGAATATTACTGGCACTGCCCAATTGCGATCCTCTAATGGATGCCTCTAAAATTCCTCATCATCTCCCCTAGTTTTGACTGACCAATATAATTGTCCACATGCACATCTTGCCAATTTAATTCCATATTGATAAATGTCTTAACTTCAAATAATGAATAGGGAGAGCCAGGGACAATAATTGCTTGTTATTTTCCCATTATTTTTGCTTTGGTGATATGTAAATTAACCGAGGATCTTTGGAGTTCTCTATTTTGACAATTCAATGGCATTAGCCATTTCAGCAGTTGCTTTAACAAGTCTAATTTGCAAGGTTTATTTCCAAGAAATTATGCCACTAGCAATTTATCTATTTACTCACAATCCCTTTGGCACTCAGTCTGCAAGCATCTGCCCGTATGCCCCACAACAGAGGCTCATAACTTTCCCAGTTCCTGTCATGTGGGCATTATTCTACAGAATACAAAAGAATAATAATTAAAAAGAAATCCAAAATCCCAACCCTAAAATAAAAAGACCAAGCAAAAATCTTTAAACAGGTTCTTTTGCTGAGGATTAAAGAAGAAAGAGGAATCCCATGTCTTTACTCAATTATTTCTTATCCATTTAATTGACTGCAATATCCATTTGGAGAATCTGGCAGAGTGGGATGAATGCATCTATTATTTACGTATTTATCTGTTTTCTAGAGTTAGCTGATGCCCATTCTGCATTCCTAAAGCTCTGTGTACCTGCCATTCAGCTGAGCTCAGCAACAGACATCTTCAGCAAAGGATCAGGCCCATTCTACTGCGTCACAGCAGAAGTCCATCACGCTGCTAATACAGCTATGGTACAGCCCTCGAGGTCACTCATCACGCAACTGCAAGGTGAAAATGGTAAAGAAATAGGCCATCCTTAGGAGGTGGTGAAAGGCACAGCAAAAATGCTTTGCCGGAGAAGCATTAAGACAGATGGTCCAGTTTAACTCACCTCTCTCCAATGCAGGCACCTTGCAAACCAAAAGATTTCATACCTTGAAAAGCCAGAGGCTTAGAATCATAGAATGTGTTGGGTTGGAAGGGACCTTTAAAGGTCATCTAGTCCAACCCCCCCTGCAGTTAGTCTGAGTTTATATTGCTTTATATTTTACACTGGGAGCATTCAGTTCTACTGCAAAGGGTGTCAGGAGAAACAGAAGTGTCTCAGGATGCATAAACAGTAATTAAAGTGTTGTCCTATCAGACTGCTCAAACAAGACAGCATACCTTAATGCATCACAAATCACTGTTTCTGGACCTAATGTGTATCGATCATTCCGTTCCAGCAGTTTCACCTGCACTCTGACCACTAACCTGTTTCTGCTGTAATTCAAGATGCCAAACATCTCTCAGTGCAGAGACAGACAGACAGATCTTTCCGAACCTATTCACAACCAAACCAAGGACATGTTCAGGATCTTGCCATTCCCCTCAGCAGGGGAAGGAAGGAGTGTTGTCAACCAGGCATTTTGAACCAAGAGGTCACAAATCCAATCACTTTGCCCTACCCAAGAGCCACTAGATGAGAAGTCCAGGCAAACAATACATTTTTTTCTTTGATTGATTTGCACATTGTGAAAGTTGGGGGTGACAAGAAGAGAGCAAAGGGAAACCTATTCTGGCTTGACTACAATATCTGCTCCAACAAAATTGAAAAAGTCTTTTCAGAACACTTCTGAACTTCTCAAAATAAAGTTAAAAAAAGGTCTGAAATGAAAAGTCAGCACAACAGAAAAGAAGCAAAATAAAGAGTTTGAAAAATGTCAGCAGAAAGCACTCTTCTTTTTCTCCCCAAGGGTTTTTATTCTAGAACAATCTGGTCAGCTGAAGAATCATGATTAGCATCGGTGTTAGCAAATCCTAATTTTGTGCAAAACCAAACGAAACGCATTAAAATGCCTCCAAGGGCAGTTCACAGAAGAGGAGGGTCCAGCTCTGAACTGGTAGGAAAACAGTTTCCTTTAAGCACTTCAAATGCGCATGCCATGGCTTTGTAGAGAGCTACCCCTCCCTTGCTGGCCCCAGGCAGACCAGGGGGGAAGGGGGAACAGGAATGACGGAGATTCGTAAGTTTTTCTGCCCCTCTTTTCCTCCCATAGGACATTTCTTAGAGCTACACTGATCCATGTGGCACAGCACCAGCTACGGGGCAGAACTGCCCTTCATTCACAAGGGGATGCTATCAGCCCCTGAAGATCCTTAGACAGTGGACTTTCAAATACAGTTTAAGGTGACTGCAGGTGTTTCTGCAGATTTCTGGATGCTGAAGTGTGACTTGAGCTGCCTTGCCCAGGCATCACACTTGAAAACAAGCAAGTATCATCCACCTGCATGCTTTGCATTCCTGTCTCTCAGGAAGCCCTGCATGATTTTATGCACTGGCACACTGGAACAGATACGTATCTTCTGGACCACCATCAACGTGCAGGACACTACAAGAATTTTAATTTCTTTACAATATAATCTTTACCTCCACCATATTCTTCATATCAGGAGGGTGTCAAACTACTCCATGCATTTTCTGTAATTCTCAAGCACCTGACTTGCACATATCACTGCTGTTTACACATGGTGTGAACTACTGCCACAACAACTTGTTGCATTACAAACAGTACTTCTACAGCTTGTGGAAAGGGCTAGTTCTGTAACATTGCACATGAGTGAGCAACAGAATATTATCTCGGATGCATCTCATCTGAGATAAAAGTCAACATTAATTAGTGTATTAGCCCCAACATTGACCTGAGCACTTCAGATCTGCACCAGTTCTGGACTTCAAGGGGTTGTCTGACAACAAGGTAACAGACAATAGGACAAAAGGAAATGGCCTCAAGTTGCACCAGGGGAGGTTTAGGATGGATATTAGGAAAAATTCTTCACCGAAAGGGTTATCAAGCATTGGAACAGGCTGCCCAGGGAAGTAGTTGAGTCACCATCCCTGGAGTTATTTAAAAGACAGGTAGACGTGGTGCTAAGGGCCATAGTTTAGCGGTAGATTTAGCAGTGCTAGGTTAACAGTTGGACTCAATGGTCTTAAAGGTCTTTTCCAACCTAAATAATTCTATGATTTGATAAGGTGATGCAGATCCATAGGCAGTAAAAGCTCAGCATCTGCAGCTGGTATCTCATCACCATGTATCAGTCTAGGGATTTTAGTGCAGGAGCTGGGTCTCAGTTGAGGGCCTCTTGCAGAAGGCAGCAGCCCCCCTAATCTATCTTCCTTTCTCATTTGGTGGTGGCAACCTTCTGCCAAAGGGATGGGTAAGATGACATCACTCCCTGGATGGGATGTCACCAGCTGGAGCACACATGGTGGTTATGCGCCCATCCCATCCTTAGACAAACCAAAAAATTCATGCAACATGCTACTTTAGTGAAGCTCCCTTAGGTCTTCACCAGAGACATAAACAGCATGCCTGCTAGTATGAGCCCAGCTACTGGACAACGCCTGCAGCATTTAGCTCCCACCAGCTTCCAAAACCCAATACATCTATTGATAGGGCCTCTACACCTGGAGCGCAACTCCCCCAAGAAGTGCAGAGGTGGTTCTCTGAGTGACAGCCCTGAACAATTCGAGAGCTGCAGCAAGCAACAAAGACTGCACAGAAATGATCAAAGTGGCACTTGCAGGTAAACTACTGGGGTCACACCACATAGCATATGGACGGGTATAACAGCCAGCACCAGGAGCTGTGGGAAGCAATACCTCTCTCAGCCAGAAAGTTCATGTACTAAGCACTCAAACTCCCAGAGCTCTGAGGTCTGTGTCTCTGCCTGGAATAATAATGCATTGAAATGACTTGCTGCCTTTGGTTACTGGTATCATGAAATAACAGCTCCCTGCTATCATAGTAAAGCACAGAAGGAACAGGAGGAGAAAAAAAAAATACACACCCAAAAGCACAAAAAGCCTGAAGCTGCTCAATAGAGGATGCAGACAAACCCAGCCAGACTAACCAATCGCTGTACATAAATGTGATTTCTTGCGTATATCTGGTACTGTGCAATGCATAAAGACTTTTTCCCCCCCCTTCCTCCAGCCATCGAATTCCTCTTAAGGAGAAGAAAAGGGAGGGGAAAATGAAGAGTGTCCCCGCATCTCAGTTGTTAGATGACAATCTTTGCACTCGCTGCTTACAGTTTTCTGTTTTAACCACTGAGCTGGTTTTGTAAGGAGCTAAATTATGCGCAGGAATCAATGAAGGCTGCTGCAGCATTTCCAGCTGCCGCAGGGAAAGATTGTTGCTGCCACCTGCAGTCTACCCTCCGGAGACAGCTTTCTTCTTAAAACACCTGGGTCAAGCGGGTGGGATGTACGGGGGCTAACAAGGTGTCATCTCTGCAAAAGAGGGGCTTGTAAAGGTTTCCAGGTAGCCAGGATCCTGCTGGTCCCACGGCATATGTCATCTTTTCATGCTAAATGATGTAAAATGCTTTGCCAGCTCTATGTGACCCTCCAAGCTGACAGAAATTCAAGCAAATATGTTATTTATAAATGGGTAACAAAAAGTCATTGAAGAAAATAATGAGATAGCAGACATCACCTGTCTGGAAGGGATATTGGCTTTATTCTGATACCACAGAAAAATAAAATCCAAAACCTCGGGATGCAAATCAAACAGATCCAACAGCCTATGTGCAAGGGTATTTTTTTCAGTAGGGAACATCAGGATAACATCTAGGTTTGTGCAGAGTGGGTGATTTGAATCCGAGAAGAGATGTGCAATTAATACTCAAGCACAGATTGGATATATGGCAATCCTCCCAAAGCCAGAAGTAACGTTAAGCATCTACTTCTCTATAAAAAAAGACTTAATCTCAAAGGACTCTAAATGTTCACATTCTGTGAAGGCACAATGCCAGAATATGGAGAATAGTTACTTTCTTTGAGAAACCTTGCCTAATCCCATTTTACTACTAAAATCAGCAGTCCCTTCAATAGGAAATTGAGCCCAGACATAAAGAAACAGTTCTGCCTTAAAAAAAAAAAACAACACACACCCAAAAAACACCCCCACCAAACACTCCCCCCCCCACCTCTCTATTAAGGGCCTGCAGACCACAGACACACAGCCAAACCTCTGATCTCCACAAGCTGAAAACAAATACCAGGAAAACTGGAACAGGAAAGAAAAAGCCATCTACAGACAAACCGTTCCTCAAACCCTGTCCTAATCTGAGGAAAGATGGCAAGAGAGACCTCCATGGCCCTGAAAAAAAAAGATGATGTGGTAACACAGGCTATTTGCTAATTACACGACACAGTAAATTTAAACATCTGTAAAAATCCCCCCCAGGATTCTCTATGTAAATCAATCTCTAATTTAAGAGTGAATCAAACCTATACCAAATTATTATTACTCAAAAAATACTTATGAATCAGAAAGTCCCTACGACAGTTAATAAGGAGGATCAGAACCCCTGGCACTACACACAAAATAAAAGGAGTCCTAAAGCGTTGGATTCATATTTCAGTGTTACTTTGGTGCTAAATGTCTACCAATTTTGATAGAAATCCATCACCCAAATAAAGTTTGAGGGTCTGAATCTGAGAGTTTAAGCATAATACTGCAAAGGAGCATTTAAAAACATGTCTAAAATGAGTTGTTTGACAAAGGGAGGTATAATACTGCTGTAATCCCTCCTTCCTGCACTATTTGATTTGGTCCTCTAACCTCACATATGGCTAAAAGCATATTTTTTCCTCTATAAGTCATATTAAAAGGAAGGATTCTCCTCCATTTTCTGCCATGATGATGGCAGGTTTCCACCATTTAACACTATTCTGCTGTTTTCTGCTCAGACAGAAGCCAAAGTACTCAGGCTTGTTGACTAGTTCCACAAATTTAATATACATACAAGTTGTTCAGCCTGCTTCTGCAAATTTGAAAAAAAAATGCATTTAACAATTTTAATAATTTATTTCTGCTTACAAAAGCCCAGTGATATTATCTCTTTTAAAAAGACATCTTATCCTCCTCCTAATACAGGGAAAAGATGCAAAGACCTCCTAATCTTTGAAAGAAGGCGTCTTCAAACCTTCCATGCTACTTGTACATGAAAATAAATCCATATGAAAGAGGAGCTCATGCTTTGAATGTTAACATATTGTAGTATCAATTATGATATTTATCACACAGTGAATTAGAAGTTAGCAACCATTTATAGTACAATTCCAGTAAACATTATTGCCTTTCCCAGCATATATACCCACCCACACAATTAATCAGAGGAAAAACCTCTTCCTAAATAAACGCAAGTTTCTTCACAGAGGCAGCTTTGTTTCACCAGTCTCCACACAGTGTGTTTCAAAAGAATGATCCCCCCCACCCCAGAAGGGCTGATACTCAGAGAAACCAATGGGAAGACCTTCCCCTACTCCCTTACCACTGTGTGGGAGCTGCTTGTTCCAAAGAAAAATAGGAGCATGTTCCTCCCACATTTTCATAGCATGGTTTAGGTTGGAAGGGACCTTAAAGCTCATCTAGTTCCAGTCCCCTGCTGTGGGCAGGGACACCTCCCACCAGACCAGCTTGCTCCAAGCCCCGTCCAGCCTGGCCTTGAACACCTCCAGGGATGGGGCAGCCACAGCTTCTCTGGGCAACCTGCGCCAGGGGCTCACCACCCACAGAGTGAAAAGTTTTGAGGTCTGCAGGGACAGCTTTGGCTGAAGGCACCAGGATATACCCCAAGGAGCCCTGCACAAGAGGTGGCCAAGGAGAAGCGTGCCAGGACACGTCCCCTCCGCTCCCCAAGGGCCAGCACGGCTCTCTGGTCACCACATAGGGAGGTGTCCGGGTGGCTGTAACTGCCCATACACAGGTGTAAAGAGACCCCAGCATCAGTGACGCAAACAGAGCACCCTGCCTCAAAAAAACCAAAGCTTTCCTTTAAAGGCACAAACCACAGTCACACTGAACAACCTGAAACAACACAACTGGCTTGGCACTGTGCACCTGAAGCTGGCTCTGCAGCCCTTTACCACCCAGCAGCACCACCAGCTCCTTTACTGGCACAGCAGAACCACAACCCTCATCAAACCAGCAGGCCAAGACCGTTTGGTGGCTGGTTTTATCTACAGAGCAGAAGAAACGCCAGCAAAGGTGTGAACTGCCTCACTCACCTCAACCGAGCACTACCTCAAAGGCCCACCCAGACAAACATAAACAGACCCACACAGCCTCCCCACAAGCCAGCAGCAGCCATTACCACAGCAGAGGGACCCGCCAGCAGGGCACACAGAGAAACCCACCCACGCCGTACCTTGGCACACCCAAAAGGAGCCCCGAGCCCGGCTTCCCCACGACCCAAGTGGTCCCTCAAGGCTGCCGCCCCACAGCGGCGACCGCCACTTCCCGGCGGCCTTTACCCGGCGCCCATTGCCCCGCCCCGCCCCGCGCGCAGCCGCCGCCGCAGGGGGCGCCCCCGCCCCGCCCCACCGGCGTGAGGGGCGGCCCGGGCCGGACCCCCGGCACCGCGGTCATGCGGAGTTCCTGCTCCACCCCAGCCTGCCAACGGGGCCATCCGATTTGTAATTAAGAGATTATAGGTCGTGGGGAGAGGCATAAAGGAAAAGGAAAGCGCAAGGCTTCGCCCTGAAGGGAGAGCCAGGGGGGCAGGCGCAAAACAAAATGGACTCCACGCTTGCTGTGAGAAACAGGGCCCAGGGGATTGGTGCTGTGCAGGCAGGCAATGGTGTAGATACTGGCAGGGACTGGGGAAAGCCGTGATCCTGCCCTGTGGAAAGCATGAGCAGACACCCTCCTGGTGCTGGCCTTTCGCTTCCCCGACACACAAAGGAAAAAGAAGAACTTCCAGGAAAGTTGGGGTTTTTTGCCCATTCACATATACTCTTTGGTGTTATTGTTTGGGTTAAGGGTTGTCATGAGGACGTACAGCCAACGGTAGATTTAATGGACTTATCACATGTGGACAAGGACCGTAGCCAGATCCTGGCTCCCTGATTCATTCCCTCACAACCCAGCCCTAAGCAGGTATTTCCATGGGGGTGCTGGCTGGCTATTCACAGCTTCCACGCTTAGCTCAGGCGGGCACAACTCTTCCCAGAATTAATAAACCAGGATACTCATTTCTAAACTGCTTTTCTGGGGAAAAAAAAGCCTTAGCGTTGCCCTGAAAGACTCTGCCTGGGGCAGAGAGCTGTCTCATCCCTCCCTCCCCTCTTGAGTGACTCCTCAACACTTGGCAGCTCAGGAGTCTCGGAGCAAGTTTAGGGCTTCCCTTTGTTTCTGCATGAAATCTCTAAGAAACCCATTTCAGCTCTTCTCAGTAGTCACAGGGCAAGGTGTGAGAATCAGGCGACCCGTGCAAGCCTTTCGTGACTTGGTTTCCATGTCAGCTTTTTCATTATTTACTGGATAGCTCGGGCTGGTTTTAGTCTAGGAGACTAAAGCAAGAGTCCAGGAGAAAAAGACAGATTTTTATATCGAGCCTTGAGTCCTCTGGTGACAAATACAAATTCTGCTTACAGATAAGCACACGGAGTCCAGGAGAGAGGAAAGCGGTTATCTGTTGCTGCCAGTCCTGCTCATAGCCCCTGTGACATCCTTCGGTGGGATATTGTGGTTCTCTGCAGGCAGGAAGGTTTTCTGCCACTTCAGAGGCAAAGCTTGCCATTTCTCCCACTTCCCAGGGAAGGGAAGCCAATACAACAAGGTTAGGTGGCCTCAGAAACGGGCAGGAGAAAGAAAAGAAATATAGTAGCCCAGGGTCTCTTAGGCTTAAGCCACTGAGTGTTAGTTATAGATAAGGCCCTTCAAAGACTTTGTTTTATTTCTTTAAAAACAAGCTGGCTGGAGCCAGCGCTATGAATTCACGAAGGAAAGCTGTTTCCCAAGGCCAATCCTGATGTCTGTCCAGATGATCCCATAATTCCGCTGAGGTCCAACATTTCATTTGGCCTCCCCAGCATACCTGACCTTGCAGGAATATTTTCTTGGCATGAACTGCAGAGAAACTATGAGGAGAAGGTATTAAACACTTTCAAAGGAGATGAGAGCAGAAGGGTTTTCTGTTTTTCGCTCTCAGTGATAAAAAGACGACAAACTGCCAGAATTTCATAAAACCATGTTTGTTAGTGATCTAGAAATGCAAAGCCTGGCTGCAGCTATGTGCTGTTCTTTTGAAGAAGGTTCTTGTGGCTTCTGCAAAAGAAAACATAGAAACCTAATGCTAATAATATGCTAAATAATTAAAAGAGATGTTTTCTCATTCCTCATATTGGATGAGGGTGGAAGCCAAGGGGATTAACAAAGGAAGGAAGATAAAGTGGAGAAAAAACTCTTCTATTTCTGGAAAAATTGATGAGTTTACTAAAAGGAGGTTAAAAAAAAAATACAAAAAAGAAAGGTCAGTGATTGGCCCAGGCAGTTATTCCTGAATTGGGAGGCAGAAGACACAAACTAAAGCTATCTGTGATGGCAAGTTTGCACATCAGGGTCACAGAAAAGCAATGGCCGTCCTGGTATGGGGATGGGTTGGCCCATGCTTCAGGTGGAGACTGTTCACATGTGCATTCCGTCTCAGGGCCTGAAGGTAAGCGAACTGTGCTCTGAACACAGGGAGGCAGCCCATCAGCGCGGCACAGTTCAAGAAAGCTTCTTGGACTGATGTGCCTTTCTCTTTCCCTCAGTTTCCTCCGTCCCTTTCTTGGTCCCAAAGGTAGATATGTTTCCCCCAAAATTTTTAAGACAGGAGTATGAATCATTTCAGCAGCTGGTACATTTTCAGGAGCTTGAAACCTCTGAAAAGCAAGTGCTGAGGAAATCCAGGAGCTAAGGTATACATCTGCCCTGAGACATGAGCACAAAATGCAATTACGTTATCCCAAGGCAAGCGCTTAGTAGATTTTCCTCCTCTCCTTGATTTAATTCAGGCTGTTTTCCTTGAAAGTGATAACAGGAGTGGAATGTGAGTCCACCTTCAGGTTTTAAAGCCTTTTGATATATCAACACTTAAAGTGGAAACTGCTCTCTGAAGGAGTCCCTACGGAGCACACCTGGTGTGCACAACACACCTACTTTGAAACATGCCCACAGCAGGGTCCCAGGATGCAACCCTGCTCAGATCCCCTCCTCACATTGGTCCCCCTGGGCCACCCACATACTCTGAAATCAGCCTACAAATGCTTTGGTCTGCTGACAAACCTCAGGCTTTGCATAAGTATATGTGTGCACACACAAATGAAATTTGGGACTCAATGTCTCAGTCAATGCACGCCAAAGATCCAGCCTCGGTCCAAATAACTTATTCAGTGGTCACCAGGCCCAGTCAAAACCCACCTAGAGGGGCTTCAAGGGGATGGAGAACTACCATTAGGGCCTCCTGCGTGTCAGCAAAAAATATTTCCTCTTGGGTTTCTGAGATTCCTAAGATGCTGCATATGCAGGGAATTTTTAGTTCCAATAACTGCAAATTAAGACTATTGACTCTACCCTGCGGGATGGTTCTTTATTGGCAGGCTTTTGGAGCACGTACAAGTTGTCTCTTGTTGGGGGAATGATCATACTTATATTTGACTGGCTGAAAGTCGGTCATTACACCAAGCTAGTCATTCAGGCTCTTCGGGACAGTGCTACCAACCTAGGACCTCACAGGTTGCTCTCCAGAGGTAGATAGCTGTTAGATGGGCTAACATTAGGCAAGATGAATGTCACTCTAATCTTCCTTCCATCAAGTATAACAAAGCTCTGAACAGATAGTCCTCCTGGTGTCTTCTCAGCCATCCGTCTCCCATTTGGAAGTTGCAGGTGGACCACAATCCCAGCTGTGCTGAAGACCAAGAGCAGGCTCTTCTGCTTCACTGCCGTAGCCAGTTTACATCTCCTGCCCATGGGTAGGAAGTGTGATTAAAATGTGTCCAAATTTGGAATTACTTTATCCGTGTAAATCTAGATTTCAAACCTCGGGTCACACAAATTGGGATTTCAAAGGCAAGTCTCCGTTTTTCTTCACCAAGAGAAATATTCTGACAATATTTTCCTTTGACCTTCTTGAAGTGTTTTAATAAGACTGAAACAATCCATATTAACTGAGATTGAAATGTTTCATTTCCACACTACTGCTCCAATTCCTGCATGATACAATATGAATAGAGAAGAGCAATTTTACAAATGGTTTCAATAATGTCCCACTAAAGTCTGCCAAAAATCAATTTCTGAACAGAGGACTCTCTTCTTGAGAAAATATCCCCGCTGCTGTAACGTCAGGTTGTCTCAAGAGGGTGAGATTGGAGGACACCCTACAAACTCCAGTGCTTCAGCAGCACTTGGGTTATGTGCTTGGAGGGTGTGATTGTGGGAATGAGCCCCTGAGTAATGCTTTGGTCTTGTGGTGCACGCACAACAGAGTAGATCCTTCACAGCAACTCCTGATGCTACTACAGGAATAACGACAATATTAACAACGGGGTTTGGTCCCTCTAAATTCAAAGCACCATGCAGGCCTTGGCAGGGCAGGATTTTCACGTGCCTGCCCTCCTTTGGATATCTGGGAGATACAAGGTGTGCATCTCCTTTAGGAGACCCACCGATGGAGCTGGGAAGAGCAAAGACATTTTGGGCACGCAGCTGTCCTGCTCAGAAATCCTCCGGCCATCTTGTGCACAGTAACACTGCTCCTGTGGACAGGGTAATAACCTCAGAACGGGTTCCCACTCCACTTAAACACTAGCTTTTCGTCAGTAATATTTCCATCATAACTGGACATTGCCTTTAAGCAGTATGTGACCAGTAACTGCCCAGATATGATAGAATATTTAAGGCTTTTGTGCATGGCTGTTAACTAAATGTGCGCAGGTAGGAAGACTCTCTCCTCTTAGCCCTCTCCTCTTGCCTGCTTATTGCCAAATAGGGATCATGCTGTTTATATCCCCTCTTTCAGAAATCACAGTATTCAGACTGGATGTGTCTCCCAGAGGCTAACGTGCAGAGAGCTGCACCACGCTCAGTGGGGGAAGAGTTAAGAGGGTTTTCAGATTGCTGCTTGCCAGGTGTATTCTTTCCTCCTTTAAATCTTCCTCTCCGCCTACCTCTTCTCTGCAAAAATCTTCCTGCCACCTCCTGGAAGAATCTGCAATTGCTGCAGTGCCTCTGCACAAGGGAAGTACTCAGAGCCTTGAGAACCTGCTGAAAAGCTTGCCAGGTTTGGGAGTAGATGGGAGCTCACACAAATCCCGTCCTGGATATGGGTGGATTTATTTCCAGCCCTTCCGCTGTGTACCTCAGACACTGGGGCTGTGTCTTTTCACTGCTTCTGGTCTTTTCTCTCTCCTGTGTGTGCCTGGCTTGCTTTAGGGAGAAACAGAACATGATGTTAACAATGCCACAGAAAGTGCTAAATGTCGGTGCTTCCCCCTAGCCATTGTTTTCTCTTAAAGGAAAGGACAATAAGAGAATTCAACTAAAGCACAGAAAATTAGCCAGGCTGAATAAACACACATGTAGCTGGCTTTGTGTGCATGTTCAGTCAACAGTACAAAGTTTACATGTGTATTATTTGTGTTACAAAACTAATGCCCAGCAATCTAACCAAAGTCTGTATTAGGTGGTGTGCAAACACTATAAATTACCTGTCTCCAAAAAGGTAAAAATAAGAATAGAATTAATGGTACTAATTTGTTGAAGTGCCAATAAATTTTAAAGCTAAAAAGTAATAAACTAGTTTTGGCAGATAAATATTAGAATCCAATTTCAGCAGGTTAGCTTCTTTCATTTGACATAAGTACATTTAACATCAACTTTGTTTCAGCTGAAATTTTCCCTGGGATAATCCCCTCAGTCTTGAACGTTTACTTTGTCCATGAGCATCATTTTAGCTCACCAAGACTCCCATATCTCTCCGTCAGTTTTATTTAGCAGCTTTGAATAGCAAAATCCTAAGGCATCCTCTCTAAGTACAATACTGCCTCGTAGGCCTTAGACATAGGAAGTGCTGAGGTCAGGGAGCTGTGCTAGATAACAACACAATTCATTTGTATTTTTATTATAATTATTGTGTCAAAGCTCTGTAGAATCTCTCATGTATTTATCACAAGTCGATTCTCCATGGAGGTAAGGCTATACAAATCTTGCAGCAAATGTGGTCCTTTGAGTTTTTCAGTATTTAGTATATAGGGGCTGATTTAACCACCAAAACTACGTGTCCTATGTATGTGTACAATATATATTACTTAAACTGGGAGTTTGGGATGTTCCTGCACTAACGTCCTTTGTCTCACAAACCAGAAACATGAGGTGCTGCTTCTCATTTCAGCTCCTAATATTAATTTCGTCTCTCGCATGGGAAGGGTCCCACAGGCTGAGCTGGCAGCCTTTCTCTGTAAGTGCTCTGGGCTCGTCTCACCCTGGAAAGGGCTAAGATCTGCCATCCCAGGCTGTGTTGCAGCCTTTGGTTCAGTGTCCTTGGTGCATCCCAGATCATTTTCTTCCAAGGATTCCTACCCACCATTTAGTAAACCGCAGTTTTGATAACTGCCTGGGGTAACAGGAGGCAGTTCAGCTCTGTTTAGCACCACTGAGGCTCGTTATGGGCTGCAAACAAGCAGTGGGGAGGGAGGACACAGCTCAGGGTGTCCCAAGGAGGTCGTCCAAGGTGGTTCAGCAAGCTGTGTCACTCAACGAATGATGCTGTTTCATCCATCTGGAGCCTCAGTCTTCAGCGAACAGAGCTGCTGCTGTATCTCCACGGAGCACCAGGCAGCCAGCTTGCTCCTCCTCTGCAGCTTCCATCAATACCCAAAAAATGGTGTTAGTGGGTAACAAATGTCTTCAATTTCTTTTGTAGTCAGAGGGTTTTTACGTTTCATTGGTTTCAAGGATGGCATTTCCTATTAAATCCTGTTGCCGGTTAGAACTCCCCTGTCTTTAAGCAGCTCCTTTGAATACTTTACAGTTTTTTTCTTGCCTAGATAGTAACTGGGTTTTTTTTTCAAAATCAGCTTCCCAGCCCAAGCCATACAGTTTGTATTGCTCCTAGAGAATACTGGCCACCTAGAAAAGCAAACAGGGAACTAATGAAACCTCATTTTCTATGGGTCTGGGTCCATACTTGCTAGGCCTTTCAATATGGCTGTACTTCTGCTCCACCACTGATTTCCCTCTGTTTCTCACATCTCACTGGGATTTTATGCCCAATGCAAAAATAGGTGAATGCATGAAGAGCCGATAATATTTTCTGCAGGGTTGCTTGTTCTTGCCAGGCTTGTAGGAGCTGTATTGTGCCCCCCTTCACATGTAGGTGAGTTCAGCCCTTCAGGGTTACTGTGGGGAGGAGACCAGACACAGGCACAGCATGGTCACAACATCTTATGTCCACTGGAGACCAAGCTGAAAGGCAAATTCCTCCAGTTCTCCCCATGGGAGCATTTCTGTATGGTCTATGTTGAACTGAGTTTTTATACTACTCTTAGAAGGCTTGTGCTAAAAATGATCATTCAGTGCCCTTTTTGGGAGTACAGTGTTACCAGGGATGTCTCTGGGGACATAGTGGGAGATGATAGAAGGGCTCCTGTGCTGTAGGTCCAGCTCACGCTGGTGCAGTTGCCTGGATGTTCCTGAGCAAACAAACCCCGTGGTGAGCCCTGCAACCTCAGCTGCTTTGAGTTGATGTCTTCAAACACCAGGGGACACTGCAAGACTGAGCAGTGACCAGGCTAGGCATGGCCTTAACAGCATCTGACACTCTGCATCCCTCCAGAAATACCTACAATGACCAGCAAACCCCCTGCACTTGCTCCTTGGGACTTGGAAACGTCTGTTCAAAGTGTCCCCGTGCAAGGAGAGGGCATGGGGGACCAGCAGAGCAGAATGAAAGGGGACATTTTCCTATCTCAAATGGTGACCCCCTGCAGAGTGGGCCCCGTGAAGAAGAAACGGGGGTGATAGTTGGGTCGTGCATCTAAGGAGGACCATGCCATGCCTCAGCGTGAAGTCTCAGCCCTTGTGCCAGGGGAGCACAGATCAGTGCTTCCCAGGGTGGGAGCTGCCAACACAAAGCGCTGGTGTGGTGGGGAGGGAAGGAGGTGGGAAGGCTCTCAGGGAGCCTTGCAGGTGAAGCCAGAGGGATCTGCTGGGTGTTACCAGCGTGAGCTTGATTGGACCCCTCTGTTTATGCCAAAAACATCTCGTTGTATCATTCATGAACATGGCCATGTGTTTTGCCTCCAGACACCTTGTAAGGATCAAGTGTGGGCTAAAAGTGACTGAAATTCTTGGCTGCTTGGAGCAGAGCTGGTGCCTATGAGACGTATAAGATGGCTTTTTAGTCCAGTGCCTTGCTGTGTCAGCCCTTCCAAGGATCCCTCTGTGAAGGGTATCAAAATAACACCCATCTCACCCCTTTGCATGGCCTTTAAGTTCTGGTATTTAATTACACAAGCCTCATTTACCTTACGGGAACCCTGCTCAGAGTTTGGCACCACAGGAAACATTTTATCTCATGCTGCCATACTCATAGCGGGCTGGAAACCAGTTATTGTCACCCACCCGAGCCAGCCCAGAAGGGACATGACAGCACACCCCAGCGGATTACGTGGCTATTTGTAAACCAGCACGGGAAGGTGGGGAGATGACAATGAAGTCATCAGGGCTCAGCTTATGCTGAAAGAAAAGCATGTGCTTAATTGCTGGGGTTGGAACTAGATGATCTTTAAGGTCCCTTCCAACCTAAACCATTCTATGAGGGGACGCTGGTGCACTAGCCGAGCTGGCAAGCATGGTGATGCCAGGAAGGGTAAAGGCATCTCTGCGGGGTGGGGAGGCCAAGGGCTGGCAAGGATGCCAAAGGAGGAGCTGGCAAAGCAACGCATGGCATTGCATCCAGCCTTCTGGGCTCTCCAACCACCCCCTCCCACACAGTGAATTCACCCACAATTAAAAACATAGCTGTTTGCCTTCATGAGATTGATCGCACATTTAATCAGTCACCGTTCGTATATACAGTATCCTGAAAGGGAGAGATAATAAAGAAATCATTCTTTTAAAGGAGTAACTGCATTGCAGATCAATTTCTTCAAAACCTTCATGTGCACAGAAATCCTATGGGATGAATATTTCATAAGGGGAATAACACTGTTAAATTAATAAAAACCCTGCATGCCTAGTTATGAACTACAATGATTGCTGAAGTAGTTATAAAAAAAAAAAAACATCCTGTTCATACTTTGTACATCAATTTATGACAGAGTCATAGCTGGACCCTGGGGGAAACGGAGGAGAAAAAGGGACCCTTTTGATGTGAGGCATTTTCAGTAAGTAATAAGAGTTGCATGGACAGGACTGCGCACCGAGGACAGGCAGCCTTACTGGTAAGGTGAAACTGATTTCTCAAGTGGGAGGGTGGACATGCCAAAATTAATTATGCTGACCATTTCTTTCTGCCGGTCTCAGGCTGTAGGTGAATGACCTGAACAGCTGGAGTGACCTCAAGTGAAGGATAATTGATATCTCCCATATCCATCTCCAGATACTCTATCTCTAGTCCCAGGGCCACATCTTCAATACCAGTCCCTCAGCTGGTGAGGATGTGGAAGCCTTCACCCCACAATGTCATGGGAACCCAGGATTGGGGCATTCATCTGTATTGGGAGGACCGGAATCTGTGCAACAGGGACTTCCCTCTGTCTCCCTCATTACCCCTGAGCTCTTGGCCATGCCAGAGCAGGGTTTTCCTCCTGTCTCCCCCCAGAAATCCCATCCTGGTTGTAACCGCTCCCTCCATTCCCATGCTAAGTCCCCACCTTATACTTTCCAGGGGAAAATAAACTTCCACTGGAAGATTTCCAGCCCACTCTGCTTCTACATCCGTCCTTTCTGTCTTTACAAAAGCTCTTTCTTCTGGCTGTCAGCACTTCTGCTGGCCCCAGTGAGTTCCTCGCAGGCTTGGTGGCAAGTTAGCAGAGGCTTCTCTCCTGCAGGCTGCTAAGAAACTTAAGAGGAACTCATCAGCTTTTACCAGGAAAAGACAGAGAAGGCTTGAAACCACCATATTGATCTTTCCCTTTGAAATTTTTCTAAGTAGCGCCAAATAAAAATAGAACAAAAATATGTATCAACATTTTCTACTTGTAGCTGATTTGTCTACTTGGCATTATTTTCTTCAGCAGGGAAGAGGGTGAGGCACACAAAGGGGACAGAGGCACGGGATAAATAAGTAAGAATGTAAAATTGGGTGTTTTGATTTTTTTTTAATGTTAACTAGATAATGTATTCATAATCTTCCCTGCTTACGACAAAAAAATGAGTGCTTGCCTTTTGAAGCCCTCATCTGGCAGAGAGAGATAGCAGATTTCTAAGAGCATTTTTTATGCTCCTTTGATGACTGCGAGGAAAAAAAAATATTCAGAGAGCTGAAATGACATTTTTTCTATAAATTTCACACAGCTCTGCAGGCATGTAGGCATGGAGGCATTCATTAAGATTAGTTGGAATTACTTAAGCACCGTGAATTTTCTCCATCAAGTTGGTAACTGGAACACTGCGGATTAGTTATTGATCAGCTGCCATTAATACTTGGGGCTCTTTCCATGCTTGTTGTTGGGCTTATGTTGATTCTTCCCCCCTCTCTTGTGCCAGCCGAATCTGTGAAATTCACAAATTAAACAGGCGCTCTTCAGTCGCTTCTTTGTTTTGGGGAACAAAAAATTAGAACAGAAAAATAACTCCTTTGTTACTGCAATCTTTATCTGCTTTGCCTCACTGCTTCCCCCCCTCCACTCCCTATAGCAGTGTGTTGCAACCCAAATTTTTGGGTGCCTTTCAGAGCCTATGCTGCAGCCTTTACAGCAGTGCCTCCAGGAGCATGCTGGGGTTTTGAGCACACTGGTCCTACAGACGGATTCAGGGAAGCAATGAGGTGGGAGCTCCTGGGTTGTCTCCTGGAAGGAGGTCTGGTGAGCGTCGTGCTGACCCTCCTGAGGGCCGCTGGAGACAGCAGGGACCCCCCTCCCAGAATCTCTTTCCTACACAGGGGGATGTGGCAGGCCCCAAAGCTGTTTCCCAGAGCCATCTTCTGTTGACCCAACTCCATCCATAGCCAGGGTCTTGGACCAGGGGCTAGCTGCTCCCAGTGCAGTCTAGGCCCATCGCTGGTTACATGATTTAGCCAAGGTTGGGGACATCATTTGAACTGCTTGGGACCTTCAAAGATCTTAGTCCGCTCGTTCACCTTGCCAGGTCTTCTACTTTTCTCTTTATCTCTGTTTCCTCTTGAAAACCTCATGGTTTTTATGAATGCTCATTGCTAGCAAAGAGCACAGCCACCAAGTTGGGTCCTTCCAAGCCAAACCTCAGCCCAGCCAGGTTGAAGATACAGAAGTGCTTTTGTACATTTAAGCAAGAGAGTTGTCCCCACTTGTGAATTTCAGTGGGACTTCCTCTTCTGCTCCAGATGACTAC
Organism: Alca torda; assembly: GCA_008658365.1. Classification (NCBI taxonomy): domain Eukaryota; kingdom Metazoa; phylum Chordata; class Aves; order Charadriiformes; family Alcidae; genus Alca; species Alca torda. Next base: position 28,525,433 of record CM018081.1, on the reverse strand, counting down.
CCAAGTTCCTCAGCCCTACCGTGGGTGTTTGGTCCTCGTCCCATGCACTGCTTATACCTTCTTGCAAGGTGCTGCCCTTTCTCACAGGACCAATCCTGTCTCTTCTCCTTTCAAAAAAAGTTCTTCTGAGTCCTCAGGAGCCTCTTTGGGAAGCCAGTGTTACTGGGTAGATCCTGGACACCAAACCCTGATCTCTTCACTGGACCACTCACAGCCTGTTTGACTTGCAATCGCTGTACGGCAGAGCATGAGGTAGTGCCACCTGGGCAAGAAGGAGACAGTCCCACATAGGCAGGCAGCAGAAAACTTATTAAGTTCCCTGCAGGATGTGCCCCAAAGGAGTTGCACTTGGCTGAACTTAATCTCCAACCACAGCCCCTGAGCAAAGTTCCAGCTCCAGTAGCAACCGTGCATGGGGATGGTTATGGTTGTTCTTTGCACAAAAACACCAGGACCCGCACAGGTCCTGTCACCTTCACCTTTTCCTCCTTCGGGTTGCCAAAAATCCCCTGCACAGAGCCAAAAGGGGCCCTGCGGAGGATTTGCCATGTTTCTTTTCGGAGCATCTGTTCCTCGGCAGGTTTCAAAATAAATGACCAAGGATGACTTTGCAAATGAACAGCATACACAAGGCAGCTGCTGCTGGAGGAGGAAAATAAGGCTTCACTTTCCTGCACGCAGCTCCTGAAATGGTTTATATTCTTCCACAGAGGTTGGTGAAGTCGCTATGAGCAGGAGTGGAGTCACTCCAGGCACCTTGCCCAGGCTGTCCTGACTCGAGCTGTCCCGACTCGAGCTGTCCCAGGCTAAAAGAAGCTCTAAGGCAGAGGTTTCCATCATCTTTAGGGCAGGGGGGTGTCACTCTCCGTTAGCTGAGCAGAGCCTAGAGCAGCTCGTTTTAGACGTTCCCATTTTTAAAATCAAATTTAAAGAAGGCGAAATAACAAATAGAAGAGCCGTGCGTTAGAGGCAGGGTAGAGTAGGAGTTTCTTCCTCATGGAGCACGCAGCTCGGAGGGGATCGGTCCATTCTCGTCAGGATAATTTTCCTCTGCTCTAACGGGAAGTCAATAGCATCCTCTTTCCCAGGTCTGAGGCATTTAGGGGGGAGAGGAAGACGTGGCAGTTCAAGCGCCACATACTCAGTTGGAAGAGCCAAGTTTGGGCCCAACCTGACTTTCTACTTGTGCTTAGACCCACTTTTAACCTTCTAGGTACCAATTACTGGCTGGTAAGATGCCATTTATGAAACATCCCTTCTGTGTTGCTCTGTTCAGCCCCTTGAAACTGAAGTGTCTCATTACTCTGTTCCTTGCTGCTGTGTAGCACTCAGACAGGCTCCAGGGGCTCCCATAACATTAACCTCCTCTTTAGCCATACCTGTGGTGCCTAAATACCCTTCTCCGCAGTAGAAGCAGGAGCAGAGCCTTTATAAACAGACTGGCAGCTTTTCACCAGGATCCTGGGGCTGCCAGAGAGCTGCAGGAATTCTACAGGCCCCAATCCTTTGTGCCTTATCAACTCTAATGAACCCGTGGTCCTAATTTTCAGCTGGCTGGTTGCTGGAATTGGACACCAGAGACTGCCATCAAGTAGGAAACGTGGTGTTTGACGTGGAAGCCGTCCTTCGGTTTTGCTGTCAGGCAGCACACCAGTTCACAAGGCTGGTAGGAAAGCTTTTAATTATCTCCCCTTAGGGATGTATAAAGGCCTGTGGAATGTCTTGCATGGGTTGTCTGCTCCTTTCCTTCACAATCGCTGTTTCATGTGATATTTGTCCCAAGGGGTGCCTAGGCATGGCTGGACTGACTTTATGTACCGCTCCGGTTCCAGTTCTACAGGGACATTTCACCTGATGTATGTTCTCAAGTCTTACTGGGGTCCACAAAAAAGCCAGGAAAAATAATTTATTTTCTGCTTGGTTTTCAGATTTTCTGGTTTTCATATGCTCTCTTTCTTAGGGAATCCCAAAGCTCTTCTCAGCTTTTGCAAAGATGCAGCACAAGCCTAGGGCCCAGGCGTTATTCTAATAGGAGGTGATGCAGACTGAGCAGCACAGAGTACTGAGAATGACCTTGCATTTCGCATTCCTAGCTGGGTCAGTTTTTAAACAAAGAAATGTTATTTCTGAAAGGCTGAGCAATGAAAACATGGAATGAAATGGCAAGGTATTTCCTAAGGGAACCATGTCACAGGAAGAAAATCCTGAAACAATACTTTTTGCACATTCAAAATCCATCCTTGCCTCTCTCTCTTTCCTTCCTTTTTTTTTGTTTTTTGGCAAGAAAACAGTTCGTCAAGTGCAGTCCAAGTCTCTCTAAAAAGCCTTTATGTTGGGGAGGATGGGAGAAGGGGAAAATAATATTTCAATGAAAACACGTCTGCTGGCATTACGTTCAATACTTCTAACAAAGTTAAAGGCGATATCACCGAGAAACAGTCTCCCTTGGTGGAGCATGAGGAGGAGAGCCAGGAAGGACAGGAATCCTCATGGGGAGAGGGAAGGCAGAAGAGGACTGGAAACATCCTGGTCTGTAAGGAGAAAAGACAGAGCAAAGCAAAGATTTTCCAAAAACTCGCTTGTGTGTGGAATATCTACTGCTGAGACAGGCTGAGGGCAGTCATTCATGCGTGGAAGGGATGGGTATGGGTGAGCTTCCCATGATCCACATAGATGTGAAATAGCACACAGACACATTTCTCAAGGTCTGTGGGGAACCACACCACCAACCCACTCCCCATACCAAGCTTCTTGCTCCTAAAGCTTTGGTCTAGGCTGTGGAAAAATCTCAATGTAGCTGCCTCATGAGTGTCCCAGGGCAATTCCCACCAAAGCAAACCACTTCTGCTTTGGGGCTAAGAAGAAAAAGCAAAGGGAAATAGACTGGGCCCAGTAGAGGTCCTTTAACTGCCTGGAGGAGACCCACAGGAGCTCCTAAGGTCACCCCTCAGCATCTCTGGGTACTCCTCAAATCGACAAAGAGCAATTCAGGCTGGCAGCCAAAACTAATCTCATGTTTAAATGAAAGGCTTGTTGTTCTGGAGAAGGCAGTGAAATTGTCAGCTTCAGAGACACCTGAATAAAATCTAAAACCTGAATTACTCAGCTAGAAATAGCAAGAGCTGCAGCAGAGGCAGAGGAGTGTTCTCCTCCCTCCTCCCAAGCCCAGCTCCTGCACCCCATGGCTCACAGAGCCACCATGGCAGACCCCAGGAGCCCGCTCTTCTCAAGCAGGGTAACATGCAGCCACGTCTCTGGCACAGCTATTGGAGGGAGTGTGCAGAGACAAACAAAAATAAAAGGTGGCGCATGTGTTTTTACAGGCTGCATTGCTTCATCTCCCCGTTATCCTCATGAAAAATGACTTCTTGAAGAACAGAAACAGCTCTTCACACTTGGAAAGTCAAGCTTTCTGAAAGCTTCCAATTTTTAATCAGAATGAATAGCCACATGTTTTTTAACATCAGAAGGCAAACTCCCACCCTGTGCTGCGTTTTCAGGTGTTCATTGGCCACATGAGGTTCCTATCAAAGGGTTGGACAGTTTAACAACAAGCAGTTTGCCAAAAAACAAAGTCTTCTGCAAACAACCACCCAACAGAAAATAAGTCCAGACTTGACAGATACGTAAGTTTCTGTATTCACTTAACTTTCTGAAATAATTGGTATTAAATGTTCCCTTTTTTTTTTGTTGAAAGGGGACTGCAGATAATTTTCAGAGTTTGATCATCATTACTTTCAATTCGTCTTTTCCTCCTAGGGCCATATGCTTGGTTTGAAGTTGTGGGAATATCTTAAACAGTGCCAATGAAATATTTAGGATTGGCTGAACAGATTCAGAATAAATTTTCTCTAAAATATGCCCCCAAACAAAACAGCAGATGGGTTTCGGTGCCGTGTGGGGTAGACCCATGTCTCCACAAGCCCGTACTTCCTAGGGACATGCATGGAACACAGTAGCAGCTCCTCCTCGCATGGGTTTTCACTCCTGACTCCAAGCCCAAAGCCTGGAGACCTTGAGCTCTGTTTCCAAGCGAGTTTCTCCCCAGCAGCCTGAGGACAGACACGTTGTTTTCCCAAAGTACCCATGAAAAACCTTGAACGTTTCCATGAGTACTGCAGTGCCTGGGCTCCAGTGCCAGCAGAGTCTGCCTCCTAATTTAGCAATGGTTGTATCCAGGCAGGGATGAACTGGGTTATTTCCAACAAGAGCACCTTCATCTCTACCTGACCGCTGATATTTTGTAGCTCTGCTGGAAAGTGAATTATCTTCGAGTTACTTAGCCCTTGGCCCTCTCCAGTGGGACATGACCAGAAGATGCACAAGTTAGTAAATGGAGGAAGAACTAAAAGGCTGGCACACGGACGTGGACTTGCAAACCTGTGGTGAGATTCTGGTGGCTGCATGTCTTCAGAAAGCTGAACCAAAAAAACCTGTACTGACCTAAGTCTGTGGACTACATAGCCTGCCGTGGCTCTCCTGTGCTGTGGCTCTCCTAAAGCCCTGGCGCTAGGTGTGCTTGCCACCCACATAGATGTCCAATTCTTTTTTTGAAGCCTGCCAAGTTTTCAGCCTCAGCAAAATCTCCTGGCAATGATTTCCAGCCGCTAATTGTGTGAAAAAAGTATTTCCTTTGATCAATTTTCAATGCACTGCCCTCGTTCTCAGATGATGAGAACAGAAGTTCCCAATCTGCTTGCTTTATTTCGCAGTGTATTTTGCATACCAGCGTTGCCACGTACGGCGTTACCATCCTGTGGAAGCTGTTACGCATTGTCAGTAGGAAAATCTGCAGCAGGCTGAAAAGTGAAAATGATAGGAGAACATCAAATAAATGCAAAAGCAAAGCAAAGCAAATAACATTGGGGCAGCAACACTGATCGGCTTCTCCCTCCACTGGATTCATTTAATGCCTCTGTTTCTCATGGAGCTGCCACAGGCTTTGCTGCCTGCCCGCAGCAGACTGCGCTTCTATCCAGGGACTTTGCTGGAAAACTGAAAGACCACGTAGCTGTGAAGGAAGAGGGGCCTCTGGCATATCATCCTCTCTTCAGGTGACCTCTGCAGACGGGACTTCTCGTTAGGCCGTTTCTCTCACCTCCAACCTCTCTGGATATATCTGTCAAGTGTGTTTTACACATGCACCGGTGCAATCTCTTTCTCCATTTGTATTCCATCTGCCTCCAGCAAATTCTGAAAACCTTGCCTCGGCTGCCTCATTTGTATGCACTTAATCTGGCTTTATCCTGTTTTATGGAGCATCTTTAAATTGATTCAGGCAAAAGCATAGCAGAGGCTTTGCATAGATTTTGCATGCATGACATTTCTGCACAGTTGGTCCCATTATACACCATCCTGAGCACATTCTGCCCATAAAACCACCATATTAAACAAGAAAAAGGATGCATCAAAATAAAAAGAGCCATGGGAGGAGGAGGAGGAGGAATAGAGCTGACCACTGTCCACTTCTCCAGTGTAATTATGGGTAGCAATTTTCTGGTCTTTGTTCCTTGAGTATCCGGTTCATGTGGCATCAGCTTCATGTCCTCCTCCATCCAGGGCCATGTCTGCTGAGCTCCGTGGAGCTGGATGAGACCCTGCCCAAGTCCCTGTGACTCTCTGAGACTCTCCCAAGGGGGACTTTGCAGCTGGCTGCGGACTTGGGGGTTTCAGGGTGCAGTACCACAGCGTGGTCAGCATCCTCAGGAGCTCACGTGATGGCAGAAGGCATCACGAGCATCTCTTTGGCCACGCCTCCTCCTCACTGGGAATAAACCGCATCATCAGAGAAAAACCACTGTAAAAGTAGGAATTTAGCTGTCCCGCCCTCTGTGATCTTCTCAAACCAGACCAAACCAGTCCACAAGACTCCTGCAATTATTGCTGAAAATTTTGCACCTCTTCTCAGCATACATAAGCGTATGTTTTCTATAGCTATGCAATCTAAGCAGCAGCAGGTGTGATCAGGTGAATATGGTGGCTAGGCAACAGCAAAAAGTGTTATTCAATATTTTATTAGGGAGAATTAATATTTCTTTAAAGGTCTGCTAATGATTTAACAATATTATTGTTATGTTAAGGTTGGGGGAATTAGAGAAAGAGTACTTGTGTTAATATGTCAACACATTAAAAACGCAGCTCCATTTAGGCAGACGCTTAGGTTAATGTGTTACATATTAAAAAGTCCAATTTCCTTTGCTGGCTACAAATAACAATTGAGATTATTGACACTGAATGATTTGCAATGTACTGTTTCACTTTTCGCTTCTTGTGTTTGTGTGCTCTGCTTGATTTATAATGATTGGAGCTCTGGCCCTATAAATTTTCTGTATTAAGAAAATATGAAGCCAGTTTTATAATACACAATAAGAAAGAAAGAAAAAAAAAAAGCATGCTGCCACGCACAGGCACGGGGATGCGAGTGGGATCAGATCTTTTATAAAATGCAATAAAACTGTTCTCATAATTATATCAGCATCTTGTTGCTTGAGCAGGAACCCACTGGACCTACCCATGGGAGATTCTGCACCTCTGCTTGCACAAAGCCTGCAGCTGCCTGGGGCATCTGCCCTGAAGCAAAGTCCCCGGGAGCCCAGTGAGTACCATGCATCCCGTGCCTGATGGGATGAGCGCGATGCAGGGCTGCACGTCCTCGATAACCAGCCCTGCTGGGACACTGGTGCTCGCAGCACTGTGAGAGAAACCTCATAAATCGGCGTCCCTCTGCTCGCGAGGAGGAGGAAGGAGTCTTGTCATTAGTGGCCTTCCCTCTGGTGGGGCGGTGAAGGCAAAGCCAATACATTAACCAAGTGCAAATGGGAGAATTAGAAAACCAGAGGCTCTTGAGGATAAGCCATGCACACATGTAAGTTTTGCAAATAACTAATAAAAGAACTTTGCATTGATAAAAAGCAAGCAAAAATACAAATACTGCCCTCCCAAATCCCCAGCCAGAGGAAAGACCACTCCAGTTTCTCCCACAACACAGTGCTCACTGCCATGGGTACGCTGGGGCTGCTGGCCAGCCTAATGTCCCTCGTGACTTTCTCCCTTGCTTCCGGCTAAAGCAAGGTGTCTCCTCAGAGTCTCCCTTAAAATGTGAGCCTGTGAATGTGGCTATGATAGGTAAAAAAAAGAAACAAAAAAACCAACCCACTGGTCTGAAAGGCTTTTATGAAGACCGTTGGGTAGACTAGCATGGTGCAGGACAGGAGGGAGGGACAGCATGTCTCACTGCTATCATAGGGCGTCCTGTGGTAAAACTGCTGTCTCAGTTGCTTAGTTTTGGTCTGGAAAACCATATATTCCAACTGGAAGCTACTGCTCTGGCTGCTTACATCAGGTAGGGGTGGCATTTTAATGTTTCAGCTGTTTCTGAGAGCAAAGCTAGGGAGAAACCTAAGGTGATGCCCTCATTAAAAAGGTGTTGTGTAATGATCCTATTACCCTGGAGACTCACAGATATTCAAGCCTGGAGAGGTACCGTAGATATTTCTGGCTTCCGATCCAGGTAAGAGAGGATGGTTAGCTTTCCTGTGACACTCCCGCATCACACCCCGTACCCATTGCTCATCCTCATGCAGGACTCGGCCCTCCAGGAGATACAGAGCATTCAGGAGCAACCCTTAAGTTTAGGTTGCCTTTAAAGTTTGCTGATGAGAAGAAGAAGATATTCATCTGCCTGCCTGAGCTGTGGATCAAAGGCCCAATAGCTGCGTATACACTGCAGAGATGAATTCAGTATACATTTCTGAATTGACTTTTTATATACTCGTCATCAATAAATCCTCAAAGCCACTTGTATCAGAATGAAAACTAGCTATGGAAATCATTAGATCTACAGTCAGTAATTGATAACACGCATTTCAAATGCGGAAATGAATTAGCTTTTGGCTTATGGGGGAATTTCAAACTGTATCCAATTTCATTAGGCAAGAAATTCAAATGATGAACGAATAGCCTTTATTGTTCTGCTTTTAAAAAGGAACCGTTTGTTATCTTTTCGCCTCTTCTGAGGCAATCTTTTTTGTTGTCTACAAAGTTTAAAGAGCTCAAAAGTAATCTTATGGTTTAGTGAGATGCGAACTTACGATTTCCTACATCTTTTACCTCTCCAGAGCTCAGGGTTTTCAGATGTGTTTTACTCTTAGGCAGACACAGGGTGCTTTGCACCTCATTGAAAACAGTTAAGTTTCCCCTGTCAGTGCCGCAACATCCCAAAACCTCTTTGCCCAAGCGATCAAAAGAGCTCTGAGAAGCGAGACGTGAGCTGAAACTCTGTCTGCCATCCACGTTTGGCAACTTCTCTTGCCAAGAACGTGCTTCCAGGCCGTCTTTTTGCTCAGCAACTTTCAGACGCTGCTCTCGCTAACTTCAAAACACAAAGAAAAAGTTGCAAGGAAGCAGGTTTTCCAACTTCTGTCGGACGAGGATGTACGGCAGGGAGCAGCTCTTCCACCCCAAGAGAAGCTGCAGGATCCAGACTCGTTCTTCTCCCCCCTCCATCCCACCCCAAGCTGGGACAGCGGGGGTCTGGCTACGCTTGAGCACATTTTAGTGAGCAGAGAATGCAAAACAGTTGTTGTTGCTGCTGCTCGGGCCAGTTGAAATATTTCATCTTGGGTTTCAACAGTTAAATAAAGAAAAAAAAAAGACAGACACCCCCTCCCAGCATTGTTTTGTTTTATTTTAGCTGCAGAAGTTTGCTGATTTGAACGCAGGAAAGAAAGCTGCCAATCTCAGTATGTCACAACACAAAGTTTTCACAATTTGGACTTGTTTTGCCTTCTCAGAAGATCAGGGAAACTACAAAATATAAGTCTCTTCTGTAAAAAAAAAAAAATTTTTTTGACCAATATTTAGAAAAAGTAATTTACTGTTTATGGTCTTCCGAAAGTCTCCAGTTTCACCCACTGGCACGGAGACATTTTGGAAATTTCAAAGCAGCTCTGCAAGACACAGTATTCCTTAAAAAGTGTCCCCTTTTCCAGAAAGCGGTGCACTTTCTGTCCTGTCCTGTCCATGGCCCAGGGCCGTGTTGTGGTGGATGACAGCACACTAGGCCTTTCCAGTTAGTGTTGGGAGGTAGGAGCTCCTCCCTGTGCTGTCCGAGTGTAATACTTTGCCCTCATCCCCATTATATTCTGTTCTGTTTTTCAGACCTTTATTATATATTACAGGCCAGGTTGGACGGGGCCTTGAGCAACCTGGTCTAGTGGGAGGTGTCCCTGCCCAGGACTGGCAGGTGGAACAAGGTGATCTTTAAGGTCCCTTCCAACCCAAACCCTTCTATGATTCTATGATGATCAGCATCACCTTGTGTTCAAACCCTGTCCTCCCATTTATCTATGGTCTCTCCCATTGCGGAACAAAGCACATGTTTTGGAAAGATAGTTTCTACTCCATCCCCCAAAAATGTTCTGCAGGACCAGATGCAAGACCAGCTCTTGTAAAACCACATTTTTAAGTGTCTTGAAAAACTTCTTGGAGGTAAGGAAATTATTCCTCTTATTCTCCAATACCTGACTCGCGGGGAGACTTGGTGGGACACACATCAGTCTAACATCTGCCATCTTCAGGGTGGTCACATAGCTATTATGGCTGCTGGAGGGAGACGCAGGCCCCTTGACCTGGTGACTCATGCAATCCTAGTGTAGGTGTCTTCAATAGGTGGGAAAAACTGAGCACTAAAAGGACTTTTAATTTGTCCCAAGCTGATGGCAGTCTGGAGGAAGAGACAGATGCCGTACTGGAGCGCAATGCGTGGCAGGCAGCTCAGAGCAATCTATTTCATTCTTCATCCGTCTTTAATAAGATAAAAAAAAAATGTATAGACTCCACCAACATAAATCTGAAATTCGTAAAATTTATAGGAGAAAAAAAGAAAAAAGAAAAAGAAAAACCCCACAGCTCCTCTTTTGTTTGCTCTGGGCAACGTCCCAAACTCACACCAAACTGCAGGAGTGATCTTAGCTGGCCTGAAAACACTGAGGCTATTAGAAGAATTGAATCCAGACCTTTCAAAAAAAATCATTTAAAATTATAGAGAAACCCATATGGTTAAGGAGTATTAAAGTCACAGAGTCAGGTACTCAAAAGTTAGGAAGTCTGAGATTTAAGGTTGCTTGCAAATCCGCTTTCAACAGCGCAATGGCAAAAAACAGAACGCAGATACGAGAGCCAGCCTGGCTACATTTTCGATACCGATGCGTGCCTGTTTCTCAATGAAAGCAAATGAGGTTCAAAAAGTTTTCTTAACCTGTTTTAGGCACAATGGCATGTTTTCACCTTCCCTTGCTCTGAGGTATGGAGGGACGCCTTCTCCACCGGGTCTGCAGGTGTCCCGAGCTAGGACACCGCTGTGCTGCTGCTCCGGCCACCACTGCAAAGCAAAGTTCTTCTGGCACTGCTGATCATTAGGAGGGTGGGAGATTTTTAGCAATTCTAATTGAAGAAGGTCCAGAAACATCAAAAGTTCTCTTTGGTTTCTGTGAACCCCCCGGGGTCATCCCACTATGCCAAAATCAATAGTACCCGCACTGTATTGATTTTGAAATTTGAGATTAAAGCCAATCATTTTCTACTGCCGGCTGCCATCGAGAAAACCAAAGTAGGAATGAAAAATTCTCACCGAAAGAAAGAAAAGCAAAACAAGAAGAAAAGGGAATTGAGTTATGTTCCTTTGTACGAAATAATCAGCTTTAAGCAAGATGAGTTTTAGCTCTCAACACACTGAGCGCAAACAGGACTGTTTCATTATCATCCAGCCAATGATTTTGGAATGAAGGATTAACAACATCTTAAACAGATGCTTCCAATGAACTTCCAAAAATATACGGGGTGTGGGGTTTTTTTTCTCTACTAGGGATTAGAAGGCTGTACAGTAATTAGTTCTGAAATATTTTGGCTGGATTACTGTGTACTGCTGTATGAAGGATATGTAACTATCTGTCACTAGTCTGGCTAATACGTTCCATTTTGTATTTCAAATTCATTTATATTGTCTGTGGATTTGCTAAAAGTATAAATAGAACAAAATCCCAATTTTCATTTGCTAGGAATTTGTCAGTGCACATTCGTTTGAGAACCATCTCAAAAAAACAACTTCTTTTTTTGATGAAATACTGTAACATTGCAGAGCTAAAGCTATGTCCTACATTTTCTGAAAAGGTCCCCAGTCTTGGCCATTGGCAGTTTTGAGGTGTTCGGTCTCGGTCAAGTTAGGAGGATGACAATGATTTTTCTTGATGAAGTCCTCGGGAAACAAGACGACTTGAAAGACTGTTAGCTGTTTGCCTGCACGTTGGTGTTTGCATGAGACTATCCTTAGATGCATTTTCTGAAATGGTTGAACATCCAAACAGGTTGATCCAGAAATGAGGTGGGAGCACTCAGTACCTCTCAAGAGCAGCCACTGCTCCCTGCATACCACAATCACAGAATGGTTCGGGTTGGAAGGGACCTTAAAGATCATCCAGTGCCACCCCCTGCCACAGACAGGGACACCTTCCACCAGACCAGGTTGGTCAAAGCCCCGTCCAACCTGGCCTTGAACACTTCCAGGGATGGGAGGTGTTCAGCTCTCTGAAAGCCGAGTTGGAAATCATTTCTGGTGCAAAGACCTGCCAGATCAGTAGTTCCAGTAGTTGGTATTTCTTTCTTTGGGATGTGTAGGTTCAGTGTAGGAGGACTGACATGGGCAAGAGGCCATTTACTTCTAGGAAGCTATGGTTTAGCAGAGCTCCACATGTAAATCTCACCCATTCATGGCAACTGCCTGGAAATGAAGTCTATTAGTCAGGACTTGCTTGCAGAAATTAGTCAGCAAGTATTTTGAGTTGCAAGACTGAGAAAACCACTAGGCTGCTCACAGGCAATTCAAAAACCAGGAAAAAAAAGCCCATAATTCATCAGATAAGTGATTCATAATGAATTATTAGCTCTTTCCTATTGGCTACTGTGTATCATCAGGGTCTAGAAGCAGACAGGGCTCGGGGAAGATTGTAAATCTCATTAGCAGTCAGCAGACATATGGTCTTGACGGAGAGGAGGGGGAATCCCCCGTTATTTCCTCCAGCAAGGTTCCCATCTTGCCTGGGTTGAGGCGTCTGATTCCTGCCTGCCTGTCGCGCACAATGCTGTCCGGAGACATACTGCAACGGCTTCCTTTCCCATTGCCCATCGAAATGCCAACTTCTCCTCCAGTGAAGACCAGCAAAACTCCCCTCAGCTGGCTGAAACCCAAGGAGCTGGGCTCTCTTTAGGAATGAGAGAACCCCAAATTCACCCTCCAGGAGCAGGACAAGAGGGCTAAAGTCATGCTGTTATTTACATCTGATTTACAATTCTTCTACAAATCGAGTGTGTTTTGACCTCGGAGATTATTTGTTTCCAGGGACAAATTCTTCATCTTGCAGATGCCAATAAAGTGAGCTCTTCTTATGCACAATACTCGCTCTCTGGCACTGCTGGTCTCCATGTTTCACTTCCCTCCAGCATCAGCCATTCTTGGTTTTGGTTCCAGAAAGAGAAAGAGTGTGAAATATTTACAACAGTACCCCATTTATTTTCCAGGTCAACCTATCATTTGGGTTTGGCAACCTTAGAAGAAGAAGAAAGCAAGGTTACCTTTATCACAGAGCCCAGAAGAATTTACAATCCAAATGGACCAATTTCGAGGAGCAAGGGAGTGGGGCTTTCGAGGTCTTAGCTGTTACTTTTCTGCATTCTTGTTGTCTTGGAATAAAATGCAATATTTATAGAAAGGAAAACCGTGTGCATTTAGACTGACATTTGGAGCCAACCTTCTTGTTTCTAAATATTCATGAAGCAAGTAGACTGTAAGCATCTCAACAGCGAGGAAAACGCTCCTGCAGTGTATTTTCCACAAAATTCTCCTTTGCATTTGTTACATTTCCTGTACTTTTGTTGCTTGAAATGTCTTCTCTTCATTACATGGGTTTTGAGATAGGGAGATGTGTAAAATTGGCAGGCTGCTGTAGCGAAACACGGTGTTGGCTCATCCTGTGCTCGGTCCTCTGCATCCCCCTGCTCCGTCTGGCAGCGTGCCGAGCGCCGGCTCCCCCACATCCACCGCCAAGCATCGCTCTCCGCACCACACCCAGGGCACCACCTGACTATGTATTATTGTCTGAACGCTGGCAGGAATTCTGCTTGTACCCACCTAGAGAAGGTGCCCTCAAACAAGGTACGGTGGCTGTTGTTGACCTGGGTGATTGTCCTGGTTTGAACGACACAGGACTAATTTCTAATGCTTGGGAAAACTGCACTTTTAGAAGACTCTAGTGTCTGAATTGGTGAAAATATTTAATTTATAGCCAGCTCTGGGGTGCGGGTTTCAAGGTCTCAGTGTTTTCAGGCTCCCCAGGTGCGGGGACGAGGAGGAGCGAGACCCAGGCTCTTGACCCAAGCTGCCAACAGGGTTATTTCATACCATGAACATGCCATTCAGTATAGATTAGAAAGTTTGCTGAGGAGTGTCTCTCTCTCTCCCTTGATGGCTGCGGTCCAGAGAACTCCTTGCCCCAATGCCGGAGCCCTGAGCCCTTCCCTTCCTCCCGAAGCCACAGCACTCGCAGGGTCCCACATTGGCTGTCCCTGCTGGGCATGCACGGCTTCTGCTGATGGAATGGGCTGGGAACAGTCCTTGTGTATTTTCTATTGGTATTGGGATCAATATTGGTTCTTTAGTGTTATTAATGTTAATTATCTAGTCTTAGTCTATTAAATCTGCTTATATTTCAGTCCTCGAGTTTCCTTGTTTTTCCCCAGTTCCCCTTTCCAGTTGGGGAGGGGTCATTGGCTGATGAATAAGTGCCTAAGTGACAATAAATTGTTGTGGGTTTCTCAAAACATAACTGGCAAACCGGAGGGGTTTGCTCCTTCAGGCCTATAAAGGAGGCTTATAATCCTTCAGGATTATAAAGGGGTTGGGGAAATTTGGGATAAAAAAAGACAGGAAGGGAAGGGAGATGGAGGGCAGGAGCACCTTGCCACCCTTTAATCTCAGGAGGTGAGTGATCATCCCCCCCGGTGTTACTCACGGTATCGCAGGCTGTGGCACGGCTGCACTCCCACAAAGCATCCCAGCCTTGGGCAGATTCTGCTGCCCTCCTGTGCTGCCGTCGCCACCCTCTCCGAATTTCCCCTTGCTCTGCCATGTCCTCTGAAGTGGCACCATACCCAAGATGAAAGAGCAGCCCGGCCTGACGCGGGAGCATTTCACTCTCTGTTCCGTCCTTTCTTCCTCCTCTAATGGCCCCCACCGCTCTCGCCCCTTTGCTGGCCACTGTGGCCGACAGCCACAGCCACCTGCCCGCTCCGACATCTCATTTCGGAGGTAATGGCTAATTTAGTTCCTTTCATGGTGAGCGTAGAGCCAGGTTATTTTCCCCCGATGTGCTTTACTTTGCTTTTAACAACACTGAATATCAGCTGCCATTTTACCGCTCTAACTCAGCCCTGGGAGCTCCTTCTCTGGCTCTTCACTGTCGGACATGATGAAGCCATATAATTCGGTGTCGCTAAATAGGACGTGGAGGCAGCTGAGCCGCGTGGCAGAGCAGCCTCCCCTTCCTTCCGAAGCACCTGCAAGGGTTAAAGCTGTGTTTTAGTAGCACACAAACATAACACATTGGAGCAAGGTAGCTCTGCACGGAGCAGCTGGGCGAGGCAGACTAAATAAAAAGGTTAGGAAAAGATCTACAACAGGATGCCCAGGAGCCAGCAATGTGCCCTTGTGGCCAAGAAGGCCAATGGCATCCTGGGGTGCATCAAGAAGAGTGTGGCCAGCAGGTGGAGGGAGGTCATCCTCCCCCTCTGCTCTGCCCTGGGGAGGGCACATCTGGAGTGCTGTGTCCAGTTCTGGGCTCCCCGGTTCCAGAAGAACAGGGAACTGCTGGAGAGGGGACAGCAAAGGGCTACCAAGATGATGAGGGGATGAAACACCTCTCTTATGAAGAAAGGCTGAAGGATTTGGGCCTTTTCAGTCTGGAAAAAAGATGGCTGAGGGGGGACCTTATCAATGCTTATAAATACTTGAAGGGTGGGTGTCGGGAGTATGGGGCGCGGCTCTTTTCAGTGGTGCCCAGTGACAGGACAAGAGGTAACGGGCACCAACTTGAGCATAGGAAGTTCTATCTAAACATGAGGAGGAACTTCTTTCCTTTGAGGGTGGCAGAGCCTTGGCACAGGCTGCCCAGAGAGGTGGTGGAGTCTCGTCTCTGGAGGCATTCCAAACCTGCCTGGACATGTTCCCATGCAACCTGCTCTGGGTGAATCTAGATGATCTCCAGACGTTCCTTCCAACCCCTACCATTGTGTGAGTCTGTGGTTTATCAGTCCTTTCCCGCTGCATCCTTGGAGAAAGGATCTTTCTAGAGGTGGCTGCATGTGCTGAACAAACCCTGTGCACATTCCTCAGTGCCTTGGGGGAGGCTCTTGCCTTTCCCTTCCCACACTTCTGGGCCCTGGGGTCCACCTGGGTGCCTAGAAAACACTGGTCCCCACAACACTCACCTGGTCCCCCATCACTTTGGCTTCTGCAGAGCCACTCAGGTCCCAGCAGAGATCTGGGCAGTCTGCCCCGCTACGAAAACTCTTAGTTTGTTCCTACTATTTGTTCCCTAACATACTGGGCTCTCTCTGTGCTACTTCAGGGCTTTTTGATGCAGGATCCGGCCAGAAGCCTTGGGAAGCTGCAGAAGAGCGCATTAGCTGATGGCTCTCCTCTCCGTATTTTCACAGCTCTGTGAGATGTGAGTGCCAGTTGCGAAGGGTGGGGACCCTTGCCTAGAATATCTCACTTACTTAGAGGTGCTGACCCTTTCCTTAATCCAGTTTTCCACCGACGGACCCAAAGGCCAGCCTCACTGGGTTGCCCTGGAGCTTGTTTTGAAGCTTAGCCTTGCCCATCTCCCCGGTGCCCAGGCAGAACTAAGTATTTGGCAGCAGCTCGGGGCCAGGGCTTCTGGAGACGCCTTGCTTGTGAACAAAGGACGAAATAATCTGTTTCTCTTTTCCCTTTTCCTTGATTGCCCCTGCTCGTCTCTGCAGGCTTCCTGTTTCTGCTGTGTTTGGAAAGGCCTGTGGTTTCGCTTTTCATGCGTTCGCCACGCCTGTCCCATCTGTCACGGGCTTTCACGTTTACCCTGGCAGGGCGTACGCTCTTCTCCATCTTCCATGCTTGGGAACAGCCTCTGCTTTTCGCTTCTTTTATTATTTTTTTTAACTTTTTTTACCTCCTCGTGGCTTGTGAGAGCAGCTTTGCTCCAGCCCAGGAGGAAATCAAACCACCCAGAGACTTCAAAATCCTTCACAAAGACAGGATTTCTGTCCACCCATTACCGTTACTCACACTTTTTTTTTTCTTTTTTTTTCCAGCGCTGAGGCTGGTTTATATGTACATATATTTGACCTCAGATGGATTATTGCAGCAAAAAGAGTAAATAATGCGGTGGTGAATTACAAAAACGAATACCTTAAGTTGAAGCCTGCCTTGGCACAGCCCTATCAGAATCACCGCTCCGTAATGTGAACGGCTGTGATTTATGACCTTCTGATAAAGATACCCTGATGGAGAAAAGATGCAGTTAGAGGTAGGCAGGAGAGGTGTCACATAGTTTATGGGGTTTGAACTTTTATTTTGGTGCTAGAAGCATGGATATAAAAGGCTATTTATCAGAGCCAGGCAGAAAATGAAGATATTTTCTGATAATTTTAACATATTACCTCAAAATATTGCTGAAAAAGTTTGGTTTTCCAGCAAGAAATTTCTGGCCAAGTTGTAGATATGTTCTCTTCCAAAATATTTATATTTATTCCTATTTATTCTGACTCTGACAGTAAAGATTGCTGCAAAATGCAATCTTTTACTCTTAATGTATAGGACTATATATCGATACTTTTGGAAGATGAAGACATTGGAGCCTTTAGGCCTAGATGTGATAAATTGTGACTGTCTAGGGTGAGATAATTACAAAACGGTTGCAATTATCATTGTTGCTCATTGAAAATCTGGGGTAATTTGCATGCAAGACTGCTGGGTTCAGTCTCAAGAAGGTGAACAAGCTGGATTGACAAATTTGTTAAATCTGCTTGAGAAGCACAGTTTAAAATAATAACAATAATTAGTAGTAATATAATTGATCTATTTCGTTCTGTGCATGACAGGAATTCACTTTAATTGGAATCAGCAAATTAAAGCAACATTTAGCATACTAAACAATATTGCTCATGAAAACGTCTATTTATATCTGCCAATAATTGTTATCTAACTATGAAGTATGCGGCAGATCATACAGTAACCTTGCGGGGCATCAGAGAAAGGAGATTTAAATCGCTGAAGAACAGCTGAAATTTTCCAATAAAAGACACCACATCTACACACCATCAAGACAGTTCATCGCAAAGCCAGTCAGCGGATAATCCACCACACCTTGTACTGTAAACGATCTTGTTATTTGCCTACAAGAGGTTAAACGAAATTCAGCTGGATGGCCAAACTGCCATTCTTGCTGGTATTTTCTGTTTTGAAGTTAAATAAATTAAACCTGGAGGCATGGGGGGAGGATGCATTGCCAAAAAAAAAAAAAAAGTCAGTTTGGGGGAAAAACAGTCTTTGAAAGTGAAAGTAATGGGAGTTGTAGCATGGTCCTGGGAAAAACAAGAGGAACAACTTTTTTTTTTCCTCCTGGAGTTTTCTGGAGAGAAGTATCAGGCTTTTCCAACCCGCTGTATCAAGACATACCTATGACTTTGCTCCGTCGTTCAGAGTTGGATTGTAATAGCCAGAGAAATCAGAGCTGATTTTTGGAAGTGATGGTCACATTCAAGCCCGAATAGAGAGATAAGGCTCAGTGAAAGGCTCGGGGCCAGGCGTGTCCCATCCCTGGAGGAGTCCTTTCACCACCACCTCCACTGTGATGCTAAGCCCAGTGGCTCAGGAGCAGCTCCGGAGGCAGGTGGAGGAGGTTGTCACCATGGGCTTTGCAAGCTGTGCCAAAGCCACCCCATGCCTTGCTGCTTTGAAGAAGATGGAGCATTTCCCCTCCCTTCTGCCCGAAGAAGAGTTTTTGATGAAATCCCGTTATCTCCCTTGGCCTGGAGGTCAGTGTGCCTGGCTGGAGCGGTCACTCCAACATGACCAAATCAGCTGCAATGCCACCAGAAGACACCGTCCTGCAACCTTGGTTGGTGACCCTGCCGCACTGTCCCTCTTCACAGAGTGTGTCTTTAATTGTCTGCTGTAGCTAATTTTATTTTGTGAATCAAACTCCCGACAGCACTCTGCAGTCTTCTCCCTTCCCAGTCCCTCCACTTATCTTTGCCTCCCCTCACCCTCGTGGCCAGGGCAGGAGGCCAGCGTCACCAGCGCAGATGAACTGTCTGAGGGCTCCTCTGTACCATATTGACAGGTTGGGAATTTTTTTATCTCCTTTTTCCAGCATCCGACTACAAATCCTGCTGTGACAGTCGGAGCCGCGGTGTTCACCAAGGGCAGCTGCTCGCTGCTGCTGTGGGTCACGTCTTTTCATGTGCTGCCCCTGCTCATGTACCAGCCTCCCGTGGTGGGGAGATGCTCCCTCCCACCCCAGCGATGCGGGGGGACGTGGCAGGAGGAGGGATGTGTGGGAGGAAGGCAAGCTCGTTGCAGCCAGGTACTTGCCACGTCCAGGTTCGACGGGGTGTGAAAGCCAGGCAGGAGAGGATACAGCGCAGAGCAGGCAAGGAGGACTTAGAAAACGTACCTGCTGGTGTTCAGCTTGGGCTTCGGCTGCCCGGTTTTTCCCTGCACGTCCAGCTCCAAGCCCCAGACTAGACTTTTGGGACCCTTTCAATGCTGCTCTGCTCTGACAGAGAGAGTGATGAAAATGTGGTGCTTTCTCACGCAGGTATTTCTGTAGATTTACAGGGGAAACGTGCTGCTCCGCAGTCCGGGGCGCCATGCAGGGCCAGGCTGATGACAGGAGCTGGATCTTGCTGCGGTTTAAGCCTTGAGGTGGAATTCGCTGGGACACATTGTTTAGGAAAGACCTTTTCCCCCTCTGCTTTCTTTACATTTGCAACTAAACAGATTTGCCCTGGGTTTTCCTGCAAGTCAATAAAAAGAGATCTCCAGCACCAGTGGCTTCCAGAGTCAAACTTCTCCCTAGCACGCGGGGTCTGCGTGAATGTCAGGGTTTGCCAGGGTTTCTGATGTGCTGCCAGTCTGGTGATGAACGTGTTAATCAGGCTGGGGCAGCCACCGAGTTTTGATGAGACACCGAATGCCAGCAGCTAAACCCGAGGACCATGACAGGGCAAACTGGGGGACAAAGTGTGTTCTGGTCAGAAACCAGTCGTCTTCTGTCAGCTTCATCACATCTGACTTAGGCGTCTATGGTGTCGATGCCTCCAGGAGAGCTCCTCTCCCATGGCACTCGGTGGAGTCGAGTCAATAAAGTTAATGGAGCTCAGAGAAGGAGTCAGCCAACCAAGTGGGAGTTTTAATTTTTTTCCTATTTTAGGAAAAGATGAATACCATCGTAGACTCCGCTGACAATAAGGGCTATCTGAGCTCCTGGCAGAGGCTTTCCCTGCAGAGCCCGCATTCAGCCCAAGGCATCCCAGCCCCATGGGTATGGCTGAGAAAGTTGTTTCTAGCTCCCAGACCTGATCCCTGCTCTGTACTGGGGTGAGACTGTGTATTTGCCAAAACTAAAACCATCATTTCAAGCAACCAATGACTCCTAGCCCCTCTCATGAGACCCCAACTGCAGTGCTGCCTCCAGCTCTGGGCCACCAACAGTAGAAGGACACGGAGCCATTGGAGCGGGGCCAGAGGAGGCCCCGGAGATGCTGGGAGGGCTGGAGCCCCTCTGCTGTGAGGACAGGCTGAGAGAGCTGGGGGGACTCAGCCTGGAGAAGAGAAGGCTCCACGGAGACCTTCGCGCCCCTTCCAGTCCCTAAAGGGGCTCCAGGAGAGCTGGGGAGGGACTTTTTACAAGGGCACATAGTGATTGGAGAACGGATAACAGATTTAAATGAAAGGAGGGGAGATTTAGATGAGATCTGAGGAAGCAATTCTTTGCTCTGAGGGTGGTGGGACACTGGCCCAGGTTGCCCAGAGAAGCTGTGGCTGCCCCATCCCTGGAGGTGTTCAAGGCCAGGTTGGACAGGGCTTGGAGCAAGCCGGTCTGGTGGGAGGTGTCCCTGCCCAGGGCAGGGGGTGGGAACTGGATGATCTTTAATGTCCCTTCCAACCCAAACCATTCTGTGATTCTATGATTCCTAGACCCCAATTCAAAGCCTGTTAATATCCATAGGGGTCCTTCTACAGACTTTCTTGATCCGTGGATGAGACCTTGAAGGCTCCAGCTAATTCCTCTTTCCCCTGCATGGCACATCGTAATATCCACCTCGTTGAAGGGAAATGTGTGGCTGAAACGGTCAGGATGGTGCCCAAGGGTGAGCTTGAGAGGTACTGACACGTCTCCATGGTACATGTCATACTCCACCTGGCTCCCTGCTTCATTTTAATAAGTGACTTGGTTTCCCAGGGACTAATATTAACTGAACAAACTATTTAATTTTTCTGATTAATTAACACAGGGAAAAGATCTGACCTTGCTGTGGAGGTAATAATATTCCTCTAACGCCACCAAGAGAGGATGGTTTAATTCTGTGACCCCAGAGCAGCTCGATCATTACTGCATGTTGAATATGATGGTGAAATCCTCTTTCCTGAGGGGAATGTGGGTGACCCTGGGTGAGCAGAGCACACAAAAAAGGAATTATCTGTTTTATGCGATCAGTAGATCAAGGGATAATAACAGTGCAGAAATGTCATGAAGTACATGCCTGTCTCCATGTACATTAGCCATCCACGTGCCAAGACGTTAGGATTGGAGGCATCTGGTCTGTCAAAAAAGCGGAGTTAAAAGAAAAGCAGAGAAAACTTTGCCTTTTGTTCTTGGATGATCAGAGTGAAGCAGCTGGGGTCGAAGGGATGAGATGATTCTAAAACAACGTGGGGTTGCAGCAGGGCATGGAGTCTGCACTCCTGCAGTTTGGGACTCCATCCGAAGCCCTCAGATTGATTTACAGCCCACTGACCTCTCCTTGGTGTTTCACTGACCCGAAATGCCTGCAGATATATGGAGGAACACAGAATGCTCCTCAGATTTTGGTTGAGTTTCAGTTGTGAACCAGGGGGCCTACATCACCTTCCTGTGAAGTATTTGGTGCTGGCAATATTTTTTTGGTGGCACGTTTCACAGCTGTGGGGCTGGCAGTGGCCATGGCTCAGCACTGGCCGGTCACCATGAGGCCAGTCCTTCGGGTACAGGCCTCAGGGAGCTCTTCCCTCCCTCGGGTGGTGGTCTACAATTAGAGAAGAGGTTATAAAACCCAGGCACCAACGTGATGGGCTCCATATGCATCCTTGGGAAATGAATTCAGATACTGCAATTGCAATTTCATCTCCTACTTCAGTTCTTCCTTGTCTTTCCATAAGACCAAGGAGACTTTGGCAGCAACTTCCTCTGATTGTTTCCTCACTCTTTTACTACAAAGTCATTTACCTATAAAAATTCCTGCTCTAATGCCCATTACCCATCCATCCCGTTATCCCTGCGTGGAGTCTAGTGGCTCTGACTTCTGCAGGACAACACTTTCCATTTGAAGGTCAAAGAGGCTGAGATGCCACCATCATCCTGTTTTTCTAAGGATCTCTCTCCTAGTCTATCATAACACACTGGAGTCACTGGATACCTTTTTCTCCTATTCTATCATAATACAATAATAATGGATGCATTTTCAATATCTAATCTGACGGTACGTTGCTCCCTAACCAGCCCTCTAGACCTGCTACAAGGTTCTTGTAATAAATTCAACACTAGAGCCCAGTGGAAAACGTCTCAGATGAATGTTGTGGGTTTTTTCCTCCATAGGAAAATGCAGTCGGACTGAAATCAAAACATTTTGAAGGAAACGTGTTGATTTTCACTGGGAAGTATCAAAACAGATTGTTTCAACTTACTCTTTTTGTTTTGACAGTATCAAAATGTTTCATTTCCATGAGGTAAAAACATTTGGGTTTGATTTTCTCCTAGTTTAGTTTTGACTTTCACTTTACATGAAAACATTTTATTTTGTCATGAAAAGCCTGAATAGAAGCTCGTGTAAGTGTCACAATACCGCAATGGGAACACTTTGGTGTTTCAGGTGTCTCGCTGCTCGGGGCTCAGCTGTCCTCAAGCCAGGCTGGGAGCCCTCCTGGCCAGCCCCAGCCCACCACAGTCACTGAAACAGAGAAGGAGAAGTACATCCAAAGCCACTGCTGGAGCGAGAGCTGAGGAAAGGCAACCACAGGGGCTTCAGATGCCTTTCAGCCCTACCCAATGGGCCATGGATCTGCTCACATGCTGGTCTTTGCTGCCGACCCTTTGCTGCCGTAATCCCCACGCCGTTTCTACAGCTTTATAGAAACCATGGAAGCTATGGGGCTGGAGCAAAACCACATCTTCATTTCTCACCTTATTCAACCACTGTTAACAGCTTTTCTTACTGGAAGGAAGGAAGAAAAAATGCTTAATGTCTGCCAGTGAGGACTCGCTGACTGGGGGTGAGACAGGATACATCAGCAGACTAAAGAAAACAATTAAAGCAAGGTAGCACGTAGAAATTAACCTTTCGAGGACAGAACCAGATAAAATGACTCCTCTTCCTCATCCTATCTCTATCACAAGCTGGCAATTCATTTCTCCGTGGTGCCCATTACCATGCTATAAAGCATGGAGAAAATTAGTAGGGAGCTTGAAAAGTCTCAGGCATTAAAAGATTTTATTTCCTGGGTCCATTTTCTGTTCTGCTTTCCAGTTTGCTTGCTGATTTCCCATACAGCTTTTCCTAGGCATTTGGGGATGTATTTGCCTCTTGCACATCATCACAACTTGAAAAAAAATCGGGTTTACTTCTCAAGTGGCTTGTTTTCTATATCTCAGCCAGGTCTGAATGACCTGTATTGCTTTAGGTAGAGGAGATGAGGGTTGAATGACCAGCAAGCTCAAGCTACAGCTCTCCTTTCGGTGAGGGTATTGCTTGTGTGTGCTTCTTTTCTCTTCCACCTTTCACTTTTTTAGGAGTTTTAGTATTTTGAAGACCACTTCCTTCCAGCAGCTTAGGTTAAAACTGGCAGAGAGGTTAACATGTCCTTGGAGAAAGAAATATCCCATAAGCTTTTCTTCTGCAGAACTACAACTGCTGAAAGGAGGGTGTAGCCGGGGGGGGGGGGTCAGTCTCTTCTCCCAAGGAACAGGCAATGGGACAAGAGGAAACGGCCTCAAGTTGCACCAGGGGATGTCTAGACTGGATATTAGGAAAAGCTTCTTCACCGAAAGGGTTGTGAAGCGTTGGAACAGGCTGCCCAGGGAAGTGGTGGAGTCGCCATTCCTGGAGGTGTTTAAAAGCTGGGCAGACGTGGTGCTGAGGGACATGGGTTAGTGGTGGTTCTGGAAGTGTGAGGTCAATGGTTGGATTCGATGATCTGAAAGGTCCCTTCCAACCTGGACGATTCTATGATTCTATGAAACATGAAGGGTTACAGGGTTGTGAGTGACCACTTGCCCACCTGTGGTGGGAGGGAGGGTGGGTGCTGGGCTTGGGTGGGAAAATGCCCAAAAGCAGAAAGAAACAGGTCAGAGGAGGCCTGTGGAGGGCAGGGGGAGGGGATGGGGACCCCAAAATAATGCCAACAGTCCCTTCTCACAAGCACAAAGAGCACAAGTACAGCTTCTTCTCAGAGACAAAGCAAATCTCCAAGTACCTGGAGGCTTGCCCGTGGGTAATTTAGTGGGTCCTGCTCAGCCCCTCATCCCACATGGATGAGATCAATGGGTCATATGGAGTGTGTTTTATGAATACATTAAGAGTGTGATATTGGCTGGAGTCTATTAAACAAGCAAAGGCCCCAGCATAATAGTTTCTCTCCACCGCAATTAAAAGTAAGTTCTCCATGTGCAGTTTCGGTCGTGCAGTTGGATCTGATCCCTTGGCCTCTCCTCTGCCGCCCACTGCGGGACACGGCGTCTCCAACAGCAAACAGTTTTTGACAAATCACAATAAAAAAACCACATCACTGGGTTAAAAAAGGAAAAAAAGAACGATGAAGAGAGAAAGAAATGGGGTCTGAGGGCAGGATAGGAAACCGACACCTCACTGAGCTGTTATTCCGGTCCTGGTGAAAGCCCAAGATCATTCGTAGGGGCCCTCAGAAGTTCATAAACACCTTTATTTGTAGTTTCCAATTTGACTTTGTTCAAACTGGAGGGTACGAATGAGTTCCTGTCACTAGCTGCTGATTCTGCTACTTCTCCAAAAAGAAATGGCTTTGCCTTTTTTAGTGCGTGCCTCATAAAATAGGGATTAAGAGCATTTTTTTAAAACATAGTTTTTGTAATAGTGCAGCCCCAAACCCCTTCAATCAGCAAACTTTAGCACGACTTGACAGACTAAACTGCCATTCCTTAACCCACAGGACAAGAAGTGCCATTTGCACATGGTTGAGTGGCGAGCAAGAAAGATTCATGTCGCTTGCTAATTGCCTTTGGCTCTGCGCCACCGCACAAACACTTCAGCACCGACTGCATTTCTGTTCCCGATTCCATCTTGGTAAATGTCTTTTTCTGTATTTCAATGACTCAGGAGTGCATGTAGCTAGAATTCTTTTAGAAAGGTGGGCAAGGAAAGGACAAGTGGCTATCGCTGGAGAGGCGAGGGTAGGAAAAGTTCTCCAGCAATGCCTGTGAGCACACCAGGAGCTGAGAAGAGACCTCCTGGGCACAAAGCTCATGTTGAAACCTACTCTAAATGTCTCTGGGTATTCAGTTTTTCATGTAAAAGCAATGTGAGCAGTGGGTTAATGTGGAAAGAGCACATTAACTGTCATGTGGAAGAACTTCCCTTGCCTTCAATGTTCTACCCTCAACCATGTCTCCCAGTGCTATCGGAGGTATCTGAATGCATCTGAGATGTCCACAGAGGGCTGGGAAATAGGGCAGAGGAATTATGAAAGACCCATGCCTGCCTTAACTGGCTTTCAGCAGCCCAGGGTGGACAGCTGGGGTGGTTCTTCAAATGACCCTGGGCATCTCTGTGGGTGACTGAAACTGTCCATCCGAGTCCCTTTTCTGCCTGCAGGCAGTACCCCAAATCAACTGAAAGCTGAGCCAAGTTTCAGCTATGCCTCATTCCCTACCTCTGATCCCTCAGAGCTGGGTCGGGGATTGTAGAGATAACTCTACCAGCCGTTGTCCACTGTGAAGAGTGCTGCAGAAAAAAAGCCAGGGGAAATGAGCAGTTCTGGGCTCCGGGCCAGAATCTGTGGCAAATAATACAAATGAGAGTTGTGAACATTGAGACTAACCATAAACACTGACCAGCCTTCCTTGAAATCGGGGAGAGGTGGGTGGGAGCCCACCTTAAGGTTCATCCAGTGGAGAGAAAGATGATGTTGGCAATGGGATGAAGGACGTGGTTGTCCAGTGAACCCAGGCAAGAGGCCAAGGTGGGGATGCAAGGAGGCAATGAGCTGCTTCATTGCCAGACTCTTCAGTCCTCACAGGACAATCCTAATATTTTACGCACTTTTTAAATTCTACAAGTAACTTTCAAAAGAGAATTGAAGTGCTTGGCATGAGTCTTCCTGAAGAAGCATGCTGCATTTCCAGTTACCGGCACAATCTCCTCTAGAGCCACACGACAGAAACTGTAGTCATTGATAAACCTAATCTGTTCATTTCTCCTAATCTGTAAATAAGTGAGATTCGTTTCTCCCTCCTCTTCTTTGTTTTGTCATTCTTGTGTTCAGGATGATAGATTTTTATTTCCTGTATCCTTCCTTTTCATTGATGGTCTTTTGTAAAGAAACAGGACTGGCATGGATTTTCTTTTAATGGACTTAATTGAAATGATGGCAAATGTCATGAGTTAAAGAGCAGGATATGAAGTATGAATATACTCGCCTATGTACACTCCTAACAATACAAAATATATGATTATATAGCAACAATAAGCTTTCATGGTAATAGCCTAACACTGACTCTAAATACTGATTTCAGTGTATTATGTGCTACGTACCCTGCAGGCAAAACAGCACATACAGGCCTTAAACCAGGAACAATTAGGATTTGGCAAGTTTATTTAAATCCAGAGGATGCAATCAACCACAAGTGTTATGAAGATAAAGTCAAACTGAGTGATGAGTTAGGATGGGGAAAATTCATGATGGGAACTGAATGATGTTTCCCTGTGGAGGACAGGTCCAAGTAAAGCCCTGTGTGATGAGCAGACGGAGCTGGAGCTGGTCCACCAAAAAAACCCCTGGGAACGGGGCTTCTGTCTGAAGCTCTGGAGCTTTTCAGCTATGGGACATGCTGGGACATCATGAGGACAGGCTGAGAGAGTTGGGGGTGTTCAGCCTGGAGAAGAGAAGGCTCCAGGGAGACCTTATAGTGGCCTTCCAGTACCTGAAGGGGGCTACAGGAAAGCTGGGGAGGGGCTGTTTGCAAGGGCATGTAGCGACAGGACGGGGGGCAATGGCTTTAAACTAGAGCAGGACAGGTTTAGATGAGACATTAGGAAGAAGTTCTTTACACTGAGGGTGGTGAGACACTGAAACAGGTTGCCCAGAGAGGTGGCGGAGGCCCCATCCCTGGAGACATTAGAGGCCAGACTTGATGAGGCTCTGAGCAACCTGATCTAGTTAAAGCTGTCCCTGCTGACTGCAGGGGGGTTGGACTAGATGGCCTTTAGAGGTCCCTTCCAACCCAACACATTCTATGGTCCTATGATTCTATGATCACAGGACAGAACAAGCACTGTGCGGTGGTGCCAGTGTTTGTGGTCACTCACCTTTCCAGGAGTAACTGCAGTAGCTGGGGCATTCATTGAGAAGTGGGGAGCCCGACACGCACATCCTTCCCAGCAGGTTTCAGTGCCACCACTGCCCATTTCTCATCTCCATTAAGCCCTTCTCAATGTTCCTCAAAGTCCTCTTGAACTTCATGTAATGGTACCCACTGACCCGCTGTCTCCTGCCAATGCGTTTAACAATTAAATGGGAAGTAGGAGCACTGCTTTGTGTTTTAGGGCCAGATGACCATCTTTTAATCTGAGTGTATCAGATGAAAGATGATCCTCTTATTCTCACCATAAATTACTTTGCACATTGTCACTTCCAGCTCACAGCTTGCACTCATTCAGGAGGATAATACAGAAATAGCAGGTGGCTCCTGCGGCCTGAATCCAGTCTGTGGCTTTCTTACATTTCTGGGGAAAAAACAAAATGAAGTGGACAGAGAGAGGAGTGCAATGGCATGAAGACTTCTGAGAGATGGGAGGACTAATGAGGAAAATTGTCAATCACTTGGCTGGAGAGGGAGAGACTTCTCCATCCTGCGAAGGCTCCTATCAGGGATATGTCAGGGATAATAAGTCTTGCCTACGCTACCAGGGGCAGCCTGAAAATGTAACTATACCTCTGAGTAGGTCTCCATCCTACTATAATAACTGGGACAAAATAAACAGTTCAGAGCCATACCAGTCTTAGAAAAGAGTCAGCTCTAACTCCAAGTTTAAACAGCATCAAGTCTTTCTTCATGCCTTTGACTAATTAGTATTAAATCGAACCAGTTTGTTCTGCTCCTTAATGCGTTCCCCCTTATTTTCACAGGAGGATGTATTTCTCTCTCTTCTGGATGAAAACCTCTTTTAGGAAAAAAATATCTACAAATGCCTCAATTCTCTGCTTTTTTGTAACTGCTTAGGAAAGAAAAGAGCTTTCATAATAAGCATAAGAGATTCATGCATAAGAAAACACAGATTTCATCTGTGAATATCTGCTTGAAAATGGTCTTCCGAAGCATATCACACCTATTCAAATCAGGTATCAAAACACCGTGTGCTGCACACAGCCAAGGTACTGTGGGCAGGGGAAAGGACCAGAACTGTGGTGGTAATATTCACTGATAGCTAACGACAGCATTCTCTGAGAAATCATTTCTGTATGTAAAATACGGCTACGGTTTCATGTGACTGATTTCCTGCTTTTTCTTCCACCTAATAAAACTCCCGAAAGGGCAAGCCGTGCACGGCTATGGCATTTCCCCAGCCGACACCAATGGGGTCTTTCCAGTTACACTTCGCCTCAAACAAAAGACAAAGCCCTTAATGCCTTTTAACATAAATTACTGTGAAAATTTGTCATCTTCTCAAAAAAAGCCTGGGTTTCTCATTCTCAAATGCTGGTCCCTCATCGGTGCTTAACAATTAGCCCTTTTGTGTCCAGTATAAGAATTTCCCAGGGGCAGCTGATAGGAAGAGGGTTCTACTTGATGCGCTCACCTCCTCTGTCACGTAATGACTTTGCCACGTGTCAATGACAAAGGAGAACTGGTCCCAGTCTCTCCTGAAGTCCTCTTATGCAGCCTCCCAGAAGGCAGAGTAGACTCCTGTTTGTGTTTGCAGGTGCATCTGCAAACTCTCGAGCCGTCGATGGATACAGAACAAATACATTTATCTGAGAGGGAAACCAAACAAATGAGATAATCACACGCTTTATTTGTGGAAACAGGAGATAGCATAGCTGGCATTAGGAGCACAGCTGCTCACCTCGGCAGCAGGAATAATCACCCTTATCGAGGAGGCATGTCACCGGAGAAGGGCAGATGTAGAGGTTGTGAGCTTCACTGCCACGCTCATCTGTCCGGCTGACTGCACAAATGACGGGAGATGCTACGAGGGATTACAGCCAGCGCCTTTATCCTCACAGAGAGGACCGCAATTTATTATTTCATTAACATCATGAGGCCCTGGCAGCATTACAGTTTGGTTTGGTCTTTCTTCCGAGGCTCCCGTGAGCAAGAGCTGCTTTGACTCACTCGGTCTCCGCAGACTGTGAGGAAAGTCGTGTTTGAAACTGCAGCAGGAGGGTGCCTGGGAGAGTGGATTTCCTGCCGGAGATGAAATGCAATGTGTTCATAACGCATTGCGCGGTCCCTCCGACGCTGCCGTTACTCTGCAGAAGACAGCAAACATTTCCACTGCCAGCTGGCAGAGCACTGCCGAAGGGAAAGCAGACGCTCTCCTAATCCTACCTGAAGCAGGAAGGCTGAATGTAATCTGTGTGCATAGACACAACATTACACCAGCTCAGATGAAGACATGCACCTTCAGATAATTGCCTGATAGAAGGTCAGAGGCAAATCCTTGCATGTTCATGGCCCAGGCTTAGAGCTACCAGTCAAACCAGCTTGGACACCAGTGATGCCTGGAGGTGGAGGACGAACCCACGCACTCACAGCCTTTCCTAATTTGTTCCCCAGCACTCCCACTGTGCTTGCACGTACTCTAGAGCTTGGCAACGACTCTTCCACTATCCAAACGTGAATTACCGCTGAAAACACCACTGATGGAAATCAGGGAGCGCTGCTCCAGCAGGCTGAGGCTTACCAAGAGAAGTCCAGCTACCAAGAAGATTGCAAGGAAATGCAATGCTGTGGAGAGGTTTAAAAAGAAGCCAACGTGGTAGAGGTCAGCCTCCACCCAGGGCTGCAAGAGCAGCAGGTTCTCATCTCTCCTGTGCTTTCAGATTTGCTCTCGGGGGCCTAGGCTCCTCTCCAACCAAACACTGAGCTTCACACTTCCCTGTGAAGGAAGATCCTTAGAGGTTTATAGGTTGGATAAAATGTTTTACAGCAATGTCAAAAGACACATCTGTGACAGCAGGGTGACTCCCTGCCAATTTTCCAATCCTCATTACAGGCACTGGAGGTGTAGAGTTTCTCAAAGAAACTGTTGTCAGAATTTGTGTAACACGAATGAAACAGTATTTTTTTCCTAATCTTGTTTTGTATTGATCCCTCCTATGAAACAAAAGAACATATAATCAGCTTTTCTATATATCACAGGCTGTTAAAGGTCACCCAGTTATCTACATCAAGCCAAAATATGAATTATGGCTAGTATTTTGAGCCTATAGACAGAATATATCTGTTACAGACAAGGACAGAAGAGAGCAGGATGTTATCAACAACTTTTTAGAGTTATGGACATGGCAGAGAAAAACCCTGAACAAGCACCCTGTGCCTACATAATTTAATGGACCCTACTTTTCACCTCTCTTGATGGAGCTAGGTTGAGTTCCTTAAGCTTCGCATCATGAAGTGGTTTTCCAGACCTGAATGCTTTGAGAGCAGATTTGTTTGAATCTTCTCTCAATTTGTTGTTGGTCTCAAAGCAATGATCATCAAAACCTGATACAACACATCAAAGCATTCGAAATAAGAGATGATCCCCAGCCCTGCCCGATGCACCCCCTGTATCGCGCCAAGGGGTGCAGTGGCAAAATTGTGCAGTCTTGTTCTGAGCACTTTGGGAGAATCATCATCCCTGCCCTTCATGTTACCGGTGTGACCTCCAAGCATCACCTGTCTGTGCTAAAAGGCATGCTTTTTTTGAAGCACTCATGAGGAGGAGCAATAGCACACTGGTGTCAGTCTTGATGTTCCAATTAGTGACATCCAGATCTCAGGCTACAGATCTCGGCTCTGCCTGTTGAAAGGGTGTGAGAAATGGTCTTGTCCACTTCCAGGACTGGAGCGGTGTCCAGAGCCCTCCTTGCTAATTACCCAGGAGCTCCTTCTTAAATTCTGTTTTGATTTCCAACCTGCGGTGCCAGAGTCAGACCCCTTTGTTCCCTCTCCGGTCAATGGAGAGAGGAGTCTTCTTGGGGGTGACTCGGGGCTGGAGTCAGTCTGTCCTCACCACCAGCTCTGGGCAAAGTCTGAAAAGATTCACCTTCCAGTCTGGGCATGAAAGGTTAAATGCCAGATGGTGACAGTTCTTAGTCCAAAGAGTTCATGAAGGCTGAGAAAGCACGGACAATTTATTATTTCATTCTAGAGGAGGGCAATGGAGGCACTGTAATTAGAGCCCTCGCTCAAGATGACAGGCTGAGACGGGCAAAGCTGACAAGTGAGGCATCTTCTGACTCCTGGATGAGGTGCCAAATGCAGGGGAGACTTCTTTGGCCATGAATGCCGGGCTCCTCTTCTCCCCACCCTGCCCCAAACATGATAGAATAGGGCCATGTGGCAGATACATTTATACTCTAAGTGCTTCCATTGTTCACTAAGAAAATTAGAAAGTGCTGGTTTTGGTATCCAGAGTTTTTGGAGAGTCCTTGGGATGGCTTTTCCCTCCTGATTGTACCTACATACATCTTTCCCTTGAGATAGGGAAGCACCACTGATATCTGCCAACCTTCCTGGCCATGTACCTAGACTGCCTTGCAGGGAAAACCAAACCCTTGTCTGGCTAAGGTAAATCCGGGATTTCTTTTTCTAGATCCTTTTCCCTTTGTTTGTAAAGCCTGCTTACATTTCAGAGGCTGTATCACTGAGTATTTAAATGAGAAAAGCCCTTCTTGGAGAAAATGAACCATGAAGCGCAGCACAGAGCTATGGGACAGAATAGCAGAAAAGAAAAAGATTACTAAACAGGCAAAAATTCAGACCAGGTATGGCTCCAGGTATTAGCAGGTGGTAGGAATAAAAGATGATGAATGCAGAGATAAATGTGGTGCCTCCTGATGTATCCAGATGAAAGCACGCAGTCTGTATAGTGAAGTCAAGCATTTATGTCTGTCTGTTCTCCGGCAACTTTTGGAAAGATAGTTCTGCTTGTGTTTTGTTGAAATAGAAGCCAGACTTCATAAAAATCATTAGAAGCTGCGTTTTTGTTTTTTTTATTATCTGTGATTTTTTTCCTCATGCTAATGGATCCCAGACCATTCTAAACCAAACAATAATAGCTGGGGGGAGAGCTGGAGGGATCTCTTCCTTTGCCAATGCTGCACTATTGAGCATCTAATCATAACCAGGAGATGGGAACCAAGCCCAGAGCCCTTCAATGTCCAGTTCCCAGGAAGAAAGAAAGAAAGAAAAGCACCCCAAAGTGTCCAAAGGCAGTTTGGATCCAGCCATTTTAAACAGGATTCAAAGGCGTCCACACCTGCAAGACAATCAGGGCC
Organism: Alca torda; assembly: GCA_008658365.1. Classification (NCBI taxonomy): domain Eukaryota; kingdom Metazoa; phylum Chordata; class Aves; order Charadriiformes; family Alcidae; genus Alca; species Alca torda. The sequence continues at coordinate 28,493,344 of CM018081.1, read as the reverse complement.
CTTCCCATTGCATCTCTGGAGTAAGAAGCAGAGCAAGGACTGTGCAAAATTTTCCACAGCAACCTGAGATACAAATTCATTGTTATCCCTGGAAAATCCTCCCTTCCTATACAAGAATAAGAGGATCACAAAGGAAGAGAGGAGAAGGTGCTTCAGACAAACAGAAGGACATGGTCTTGCATGCTGTCTATGCCAAAGGATATGGTGATCCGCATGGACTCAAGGGCAGAGGGGACAAGCGCATGGAGGAGAAAGCCATGAATAGAGAGAAACTACACACGGATAACGAAACCCCTGCTGCTGGAGTCTGAGGGAGTGTTTGTGGGGAGTGCTATCTGGCTTACAACTTAATTCACATTGAAATAGATCCATCACCCAAAAAGACTGTCGTCTGCCGTGGTCTAGAGAGACCATTATGCTCGTAGAGGCTTTCTCCCTCTCCCTGATTGGCCCAGGTCCTCACAAAACCCACTGAAACTCCTGTGGAGGTAGGTTAGATCCTTGTTTACTAGCAATTATCTTCACAGCCGGGAAAGACCTGCTCTCCAATGGTCATGACACCTCTTCCAGGTGAATGCAAGTGGAGTAGCCTCTTGTTTTCAGTACATGGAAGGAATATTTCTGCCAAGTAGTATCCCTTACAGCTCATGCAACACCGCTCACCTTGAGTGCACTCATCGCTGCACAGGGCAGAGGTCAGAGCCAGGAGGGAGACCCCATGCAAGTAGGTGAGGAAGACGAACCAAGCCTTGTCTCATTAATACAGAGGAGGGAGAAAGGCAGGTGGGAACGTGGGGAACATCAAGGATTCACAAGAAGACAAGCAAATCCTGATGATTTCAGCAGGCTGAACGCGATCCTTTGGGGAGAAATGGGCACTTAAGAAAGCTGGATTCAGTCCTCTGTTAGTAAGGCCTGATAGCTCAGAGCTTATTGGGAGCTTGGCACCTAGAAGAAGGGAATGCCTGGGGCACACACGAGTATTTAGGGAGCTGGAGAAAAGATGAAATCTTCCATTTACCGCATCTCTGGCTTCTGGTGAGCCAACTGCTCCAGCGTCGTTTGTGTCCCTGTTTATTGACAGTATATTAACCTCTGGGTGAAATGATAGGCCTCAGCAACTTCACAGTGGCCTTTACGCTGTTTGCAGTGGCTGCTAAATACCGCAGCAGATAATGTTATTTATTCAGCACGTTGCTATTGTTGGATTACAATGGGACCCCCGTCTGGAAATGGAGAGAATCCCCTGCAAGAGGCTGGCATGAATTCATTATGAATCAGTGCTGCTCGAATAAAGCATCTATGGAGAATATCTAAGCGGTGACCTTCATACAAAATGTATCGCATAACACTTTCTATTAAAATACTCATAAACACAGTAAGCAGTAAACAAAACAATCAAAATGTGTCTTGAAAATAAATGCAGAGAGGGGATGGTAGATGGAAGAGGGATTAAATTTCCATTTAGGTATTACAGGCAATGAAGGCTTTTTTTTTTTCCCTTTTTCCTTTCAAACAATGTTTCCAAAATCAGTAACAGGGGGAGGGAAATGGTGTGATTAGTAACATGGTGAGTAATTGCACCAGTTTGTCACCGCTCATGTTCAATGTTAGAGCATCTATTAAGAAAGGAGGCTGTTGGAACCAGCCCCAGTCAATATTTGTCCATACCACAGAAAAAAATCCTGCAGTCTGGCTAAATTCTGTATGCTTTTTGATCAGACGCTTCGCTTCTGCCAACAGTTGTCCTTCTCATCGCGATTAGACCAACAGGCTTCAAGAGCAAATCACCACGATGCCAGATGACACACGCACACACGGAGCAAGGTAATGCCCTTCTGTGATCGACGCTCTGGGGAAACAGAGATACAAAGCCACTTGCCAAAGGGCAGCCAAGCAAGATGGCAGAGCTGAGCGCTCTACTGGACCCCTGCATCCCTGCTGGGGACCGTGGGCAGAGCCGAAGCTGAAGGAAGAGACCCTTTCTGTGTTCTTGAGGTGCTACAAATGAAGTCTCACTTTTAATTTTAGGGGTTGAGTCTTACTACGTTCAGACCCATGGTGTTAGGAAAGGTGACGCCCTGGAGCAGAAGGTGAGCTGCCTTATGATTCCTTCATGCGTCATGTAGAAGTACCAAAGGTCAGCATCTACTGGAAGTCCCGGGCTTTGCCGCTCACTGCCAGATACAGTAGGTTGTCATTAAAAATGGAGAGGTCAAAAGCATGCCTTGAGCAGGAGCTCGTAGATGATCTAGCTCTAGGGGCTTGTAGGGGTCTCCTTCAGCATCAGTAACAACCATGTGGTTTTACAAGTGCCCAGCTTGTTTTGATCTACTTAAAAGGCGTTCCAGCTTGAGCAGACCCATGTTCTGGTTTTCCCCGATTTTCCAAGTTTCTTCAAAATCTTCATTTTTTTCCTTCTAGACCTGTTCTACAGTCCAGGACTGCACTCAGAATATTGCACCTGTAGGTGCTCCAGTCACTGCTTTTCTCTTTCACACGCACAGGCGCTGCCTTTGCTCTTTGGCTGGATGATACCCCCACCAGCTGGACATTCACCCCTTGCCAGGAGACCTGCAAAACCATGGGAAGGATCTCAGGATTCGAGATGGAGACTGTTCCTGCTGTCTCAGTCTCCTCTCCCACCCTCATCCCACCAGTCTGAGTGCACCGAGGTTTTCATTCTGCATCCACCTGATTTCTGTTCCTGCGGCTCCACTCTGCCTTCATTTCAGCCTTCAACATAATCCCTGGAAACACATTCATTTTCATCTCAGTCCTACCTGGATTAGCTACAATCTCTAGCTACACAAGGAAAGAACAAGGAAGAACTGAGGCTCTAGAGACAGCCTTTTGTTAGAGGTTTTAATATATTTCGCAAGTTCCAGGTAAGTTTGAATTTCTCAATTTTCATTTTCTCTCTACGTTTCCTGACCTCTGTGTCACATCTCTCTTTGATGATCAGTCTTTTTTCTATCCTTTCTGCAGGTTCTCAACTTACTGCTAATATATTTTTAGAGACAGTTAGTCATCCTGTCGTAGCTGGAATTCTTTGCAGACATATTTTCCCCGTTATGTCAGAAAACTTCCAAGCTGTCTCCCAACTTTCAGGCCCTCAAGTTTTACAGCAAGCTACTAAAGTTTCCTGGATTTCCCCAAGTTTGCCCACATGAATTTGAGAGAGAGCTGCATTTAATTCCTGCCCCTCCAATTTGAAATGACCTTCTCATGGTTAGTCACCACATTTACTTTCTATGACCAATTTTCTATGACCAACTCTGAAATGGCAATGAGTTCGTTGAACTGGATCCTATCCGAAGAAACCTCCTCATCACATCCACAGTCCTATCTATAGACCTGGGCTTGTTCTCCTGACCTTCTCTTTCATCTCTATGCCAGGAGGTCCCGGGCTGTCCTCCACCTCTGGCTGCATCTCCAATACCCACATCTTTCCCCCCGTGAGATGCGCCAGGCAATGCTGTAGGTACAAAGCAGTGCCCATCACTTACCCACCAGCAGAAACATTCACCCAGACCTTCGCTGTCTTCCCTCTTCCTTACACCATCTCATCTGCTGCCTTTACGTTCTCTCCTTTGCCCTCATCTGCAATAAAAATGTTAATTGTATGATCTCATCTAAGGGTTTTTTCCCTTCCTTTAGTGGCAATGCTCAGTGAATGAGGCAGGTTTGACATTCACTTTTAGACTCTCTTTTCAGCGATCCCGTACCACTGAAAATCATTCACCCTAAGAAACCACTTTTTTAAGTGAGTATTATCAATGAGTAACCATAGATGCTTTCCTTCTGATTAGCAGTAATGAATCTAATAGCATGCTTTTATCAGTATTCCTTCACATTATATAGTTTATTGATGTACTTCGGTGCCTATTTTCTATAATGAAAACTATGAAATTGCATATCTATCATGACTAAGTAGTGATGTAACTCAGAGCCAACTTTAATTGTTGATTCTTTCAGTGAGAAGGTGATCTTAGAAGCTATAACTATGAAAAGTCATGGAGTTATTTTTCCCTAATAAATAACCCACTTTCCCATAAAGGTGGAAAATTCAAACTGATAAAGGAAAATAAATTTTCATATACAGCATAATTAGTTTGTGGGATTTCTTACCACAGAAAGTCATTCAGCCCAAGAACACTGCAAGATTAAAAAAGCTCAGGCATTAGATGGGTAGTCAGAAGCCCACAGTTATTACAGCTATGGCCGAAAAGGGTTTGGAAGTGATATGAAGCTGCATATCTCAAGTTTGTTACTCTTTTCCAGAGATCAGGGGGAGTCTTACGGTGGGGTGGGAAAATACCTAAAGACTGAGGGTTTTGTACTACTTTCTAGAGTATCTGGGTCCTAAGCACTGTGAGAAGCAAGGTCAATAACTAGCCGAGCATCTGACCTACCAAAGCTCTGATATCCCCATATCTGCTGTTTAACTCCAATCTGGTGAACATGTATCCACAGGGAAAAAAAGCCTCAGTCATTTAAGCTGCCACTGCAGCATCCTCCTGTTTATAATGAAATAACTTCCTTTAGTTTCTAATACATTAAAATGAGTTTTTTATAATCCTTATTTATGAGATGAACTCGGCTTACAATATTAAAATAAATGTAATAAAACAGCTGGCACTTTTCAGAAAACTGCAGTTTCGTCTACATGTTGTATTTTACTTTACTCTTAATCTAAAGAAAACATTGGGGTCTTTGTAAAATCTCAACTTTTTCTGACTTTTGGAAAATCTGAGATTTTTCTCACTTTTCTTCCTCAAAAACAGTAGGTTTCAGTATTGAGGTTTTTAAGCAGGGGGTGATTTTAAGGGCTATGTGGAACCGGATCAATACATGTTTCCAGTGGAGGAGTGGGACAGGTGGGCTGGAGGTGAGTCATTATGGTGCTCACAGTCATGGTCGATGCAGAGGTGGGGATCTGGGTGATGTCTTGACACATGTCCAGCAGCTAATCCAAACCCACCCTGGCTATAAATGCAAATTCCTGGCTGGGAGACCACCGACAACCGGTTTTTAAGATACTCATGACTCTGGGGACAGGTGTTGGACCATTTAGTGTGGCTGTTCCTGCAACATCGATGGTCAGAAGTTCGCTGGACATACCAAACCATACCTGTCATTCAAGAGGCAGATGGTGAATAGTCCACTCATGATGCATGCAAGGGGACAAAGTCTTCATCCCTATTTCTTCTGGGTTTTCCCCTAATTCCTGGTGTGCCTTTCAGCTCCCGTGCCTTTCCTGGCCCTGGCCTGCACTGGGGGACACACAGGGGACCTGCCTCCTCCAGGTCACACCAGCTGTGCCACATCTGGCGGGTGTCAGGGCTGCGACGGAGTAACCCTGACATCTAGTGGCTTCCAGAGCCTAATCCTGCACATCCCCAAGCCGAGCGGAGCGGGGCTGAGCAGGAGGCACCACAGGCTGTCTCTGAAGGCCACCTTCCAGGGATGTAACCAACAGCCATTCGGCAGGGCAAAAAATACATACGGGCAACCATCACCGCCCTGAGGGATGTTGTTAATAACGTCATCGCTAAGAAATTATTTGGTCCCTGTTGTTTTTTCAACAATCTGTTGGGTTTTGGCTCTCTGGCTCCGATAGTCCCCGTGCCAGCCCACACCAGGGCAGGCGAGCTTGCCCAGGGAGCCCATACTTGCCCGAGAGATGCTTTTCCATGGCCTCCTTGGGAAGACAAAGCCTGGGACAATGGGTTTGTCTGACACTAGACAAAGATCTGTGCAGCCTCCTGTGCCTGCCTGCTGCCACATCCCCCAGATCCTGCCTGGGTCCCCAGTCACCACTACCTGCCAGCACCTCCATCCAAGGTGAGCTGGAAATCTTCCCTGTGCCCCCTGGGCGAGCAGATAATCACAGGGGAAGAAACCACCCAGGAACAGAGACAGTGAGGGCGACTGGGTAGTAAGGATGGATTGTTTTCTTTTAACACCACTTCCAATGAACACAGCACCTCTGCGTTCTCTTGCAAATAGAAATGTGGGTCCCGCAGTGGCTGCCGGGCGAAGAAATTCACACAAAAGCAGCTTGAGAAGCAGAAAAAAGCAGCGAATGGTAATCACAGAGAGGTGCACGCGGGCTGGTGTTCTTGTCACCAGTCCCCTGGTACCTGCACGCACTGCAGCATTGCAGGCAGGGGTCAGGGGGAAGCTAGACGGTGACATTCGCACTTTTGCCACCGTTTTTCCCTGCTGACACCGGATTTCTCAGCAATGCAGGAAAGCCACAACCCCCACGTTTCAAGGCACTTTCAGCAGCTTGTGTGCAAGGTTGTGCCATGTTGCTGCCCATGGGGGAAACTTGGGGTTTGGCACTGACCCTGTATCCTCCACTGGGAGGGCTTCCCAAAACCCAAACTCTGTGCCCATTTGGGCCACCACGGGGCTGGCGGGCACCTAAGCAGGTGAGGCAGGTCTGGGATGGGGCAAGGTGGAGCACAGCCCTACAAATGCACTGCAAGACACCATTAGGCTCATGGTATCCATCCATAAGCCCCTCTGGACATCTTAGTAATTGTGGACTGCTGCCTCCTTCTCCTTGCTGCAGCCAGTGGAAGACAGGGCACCAAGCATGGGACAGACAGATGGACCCTCCGCTGCTCACTTACCCCCAGCTGTGGCTTTCACAAGCAGTTTTGGGGCAGTTGGACTGTGAGTATGCATGAAATCTTGCTTTCATGGATTGCTTTCAGGTTGCAATCCTGCAGCCATCCTGATTGCCCCAGCTGTGATGAGGACAGTGGCACTTGCTGCAAAGCACGAAACTTTGCTGCATGAGGGCTTTACAGCAGGGGAAAACTCTCCAAGGGAATGCAGGGAGCACAAATTAACTAGCAATCTGCCTTTTTGAGGACATGATGATTAAAATGAGGATGTACTCTGAGGACCATTAAGGGACCACAACCTGGGCTGCATCCCCAGCAGCGTGGGCAGCAGGGTGAGGGGGGAGATTCTGCCCCTCTGCTCCACTCGGGGGAGACCCCCCTGCAGTGCTGCCTCCAGCTCTGGGGCACCAACAGCAGAAGGACACGGAGGTGTTGGAGCGGGGCCAGAGGAGGCCCCGGAGATGCTGGGAGGGCTGGAGCCCCTCTGCTGTGAGGACAGGCTGAGAGAGCTGGGGGGACTCAGCCTGGAGAAGAGAAGGCTCCGGGGAGACCTTCGCGCCCCTTCCAGTCCCTAAAGGGGCTCCAGGAAAGCTGAGGAGGGACTCTGGATCAGGGAGGGGAGCCATGGGACGAGGGGGAATGGTTTTACACCGAGAGAGGGGAGATGTAGATGAGCTATTAGGAAGCAATTCTTTGCTGTGAGGGTGTTGAGCCCCTGGCGCAGGTTGCCCAGAGAAGCTGTGGCTGCCCCATCCCTGGAGGTGTTCAAGGCCAGGTTGGATGGGGCTTGGAGCAAGCTGGTCTGGTGGGAGGTGTCCCTGCCCAGAGCAGGGCGTGGAACTAGATGAGCTTTACGGTCCCTTCCAACCCAAGCCATTCTATGATTCTGTGTCCTGGGGCATGGGGGATGTGAAAGGACTGATGTGACACGGCCTGGAGTGTGAACATGGGCTTCTGGGCAGCCAGCATTTTGCCCCATCCCTACTGTCCTCTCCAACAAGGCCCCCAAGGAGGGTCCCCCTTTCTGCAGCTGACACAAGACGTCCCCCCCTCCTCCTGCCGCTTCCTCTCCCCGCACAGAGGATTCGCCGTGATTTTCTGCTTACTTCCAGCTGTGTTTACAGTCACAGGATTTCTTACTTCTCCTGAAAGTCATTCCCAGGGTGAAATTTGAGTTTGTAAATTATTAAAATGTTATCAAGAGCATGCAGACTTGGCCATTTTTTTTTTCCTGTTGGTGAATAAGCTGATGTATAATTCAATTTTCCCCCACAGTTTCTTCAGTATTACTTAAAAATTATACTCGCGCGCGCACACACACACACACACAGAGATCCAAACCTTATTTCCATTTATTTAGAAATCTCTTTGGGCCAGAGGCTTTATCTTCCTCTCTTTCTGCACAGTGCTGAGCAAACTTGGGGTGTTGTCAATATATGAATAATATATAATAATAATAAATTCAGAATTCTTAGTTTCTGAATGTAGCTTAATAATAAATTATTTTAATGCTTGTTTCTGAGCAAAATAGCAGATGAGAGCACATATATGGCACACAATTATTACTGTTCGTTATTAGGCAGAGCAAGAACCAATACTTCTATTTACAGCTTTCTGACAATATCTCCTTTACAAAAAAATCTGCTTATAATTTTACTAGATTTTAATTCTTTGGGCTGAAACTCCCTTGGCTGACTGCCTAGCAGGGTTCAGCTTCCCTTGAAAAGGGAAGCAAGCAAAATCTTGGTTTTTTTCCCCTCTCACATTTAAACAGTTTTATGGCCTCGAGGAAGTTCTGTGCTCCTAGGCAAAAAAGACCACGCTGTTTGGCAGAGTGGCTGAGGTCAATGGCAGCCTCTTGGACATTCACCCAAGCTTAGTCCAAGCCAATAGCTCCTGAAAAAGCCAGTTTACACTATCCCTGTAGCTATTTATTGGTGATTGGAAATTGAAACCTCAGAGGCTGGGCTCTAACCAAAGGAGACAAGCCATGAAGAAGTGGGAAAGAGGGAGAGAGGGCAGAAGAATGGAGGATTAGCAGTGGGGCAGGGTGGGAAAGGATGCGGTGGAGGAGATGGCACAAGGTGAGGTAGGAGCTGAGGATGCCAAAGAGCATGACTTGGGATGAGGAGATGAAGCTGGGAAGGCGTGAAGGAAGATGCAAGAAACATCTTTTCTCCTTCCCTCCAGGGACTGGTCTTCAGGGAAGAAAAAAATCACCTCCTGGTTTGTCCATGAGCTCCAAGGGATGCACCGGACAGAGAGCGTGGTTGCTTTGTGCGTTGGTAGCTGCTCTTCCCACCCCCTGCATGAAGGTTTCCTAAGCACAGAGAGGCACACATGGGAGTGCCGTAATGAAATGTTCAGAAATAAGCAGTTATCCAGGCTCCTTCCCTAGCCTACATGACGCAAGAGAAGCTCTTCCAAGGACATTCATCCTACCCATCCCAGGAAGTCGTCTTCATACTTTCTAGAGGTCAACGGGCTTTTCCCCACTGGAAATGACCTGGCTCAGGATATTCAGCTTTCCAAGGGCTGGGTATGCAAGGTGAGGAACTCCATCCCTCAGTCTGCAGGTGTGCTGGGCATTTCCAGTCCCAAACAGGGTCTGCTGGAGCTGTGCTTGGAACCAGTTGCACTAAAATTGCAGGAACACGTGGTGTCTTGGACACCTGGGTGGCACAGGAGGCCCCTTCAGCTGCTTAACTCTTGTGAAGGTCTCGGCTTTGTTTTCTCTGGCCAGTTATTCACCCTTTATTTCATTTATCTTTCCTGTTCATCAAGTTTAGTCCATGCTGTCTAGACCCTAACCCAAGGTGCTTTAGACAATTGTGTTCTCCCAGCTCCCCAGTGCAGACATGTTCCAGGTGCCCTCCCAAGTGGGAGGAGACCCTCCTCGCTGGTGGCATTTCCCAATCAGAACTGCCCCGACAATTTCTGCCCTAAAAATCCTTTTAGCTCATCAGCTTCATGCTAAAGTAGGACCTGTCACGGAGCTTGTGCTAGGACGTCTAGCAATATCTATTCTAATCTTGTGTTCCCCAGGAAGCTGCTCTAACCCACTCGTAAGCTTTCAGCAGGTCATCCAGCCAAGGAAGGGGCTTTTCTCATCAATTGTGAAGGTTTTCCTGTGCCCCAGGACCCAGATCTGCATGTCTTCCAGATAGGCCACCAAGTGTTTTGGTGGCCCACATTCGCGGAGCTGACACATATGCTCATCCGCTCCACTCCTGAGGCCAAAGCAGCATCCTGGGGGAAGCTGGAGCATTAGCAGAAGCTTTCCCCATTACACATCTGGCAAGACTGGCGCTTCGGGAACATCAATGACACGCTTATGTGCGAACGCTACCCGGGAACACATTTTATAGTGAAATGTAGCTTGCTAAATGTTCTCATGTGTTTGGTTTAAGAGGCTCAAAGACTGCCCGAAAGCTCGCCAGCAGACGTGGGCTGTCCATCAACACATGGCAGTGTGGTGTCTGCGGTGGAAAAACAACTGGGAGAGCATGATGTATGGGGCTGTAATTAATGTGAAGTAAGCTGTACGCAACTGGCTGAAGCAAACAGCACCCGAAGGACAGCCAGCGAGCAGCAACGCTCAGGTCAGCCTGACATTTGCTGTCCTGTGGGCAAACATTCCTTATAAGAATTGGACTCCACCTCCAGAAGAGAATTCATAATCAAAATTGATGAGGAGAGGAAAGTGTTGGCTGTCTCCAGCAACAGCAATGGGCACCGCCATTAAAAGCAAGGAGTGGAGGTGGTTTTTTTTACCTCTTTCTAATGGAAACCAATCTATCGAGATGTTTCTCATGTTGCTGAAATAACAAATAGGCTTTTTATTGCATCTCCCATCCCCGTTCTGCCTTTCCCTTCTCTCATTAAGAAATCTTTCAGTATATGATAGGAACTGCAAATATAGATCACTAGCGGGCTGGGACTTGAAACCCATGTTCCTAAAAAGGCATCCTTTTGACCCAAACAGGTATCTCCTCCTCATAATAGATTGTTCTCCTGTCAAGCGGACTTGCAAGAAGAAGGAGACAAATAGCATTGATGCAAGCTTTTAATTGCGTTCCCATTTATGGAAGGTAAACTTGCATGCAGACTCCATCTAAGCATTTAATTACACACAGAAATAACTTTTCTCTACTGAACCTAAAAATGTTAAAGCACACTGGACACCTTTCATGCAAAGAAAGTAAATATTTTTGCAACCATGTCAAATTTTTGTGGGTTTTTGCTTTTTTTTCTTCTTTTCCACTCATTTGCTCCCTTTCTGTTTGTTAGCTTTTTGGCAGCAAGAAAAAATAATTAACCGGAACAATACGATGCAGAGAGGCATCACAAGCACTGAAGTCATTTAGCCTAGAGAGGAGAATGAGAAGTGATTTGATTGTGAGGGATATCATGAGAAGTAATAAGAATATACACTCATTTCCTATAAGCAATGGGGATGCTCAGCTGGAGTACGGTCCTCTGCTAAAGCAAAGCAAAGATAATATTTTTAACTCAGAGCCTGGTGCTGCCACGGCAAATGAAGAAGAAACCTAAGTAAAATTCAGCACCCGCTAGGTGCAAGGTCTGCTGGTGTCCTTTCAGACTCAGAATTGAGTAATTTCTACTCGAGGTGCAAAGCTGTTACGCCGAGGCCTGTCCTTCTACTTACTCTTCAGAAAAAAAAAACGCTGATTTATTGCTGTGGACTTGCCTCTAAGTCGCTGTTTACCCTGATATCTGCTTTCCAGATAAATGGATAAATTGGATAAATGGGGGTTGCTCTTTACGTGAAGAAAGCCTTGTCAGTAAACATGCATTATTGCTGTGATTAGCTCGAGGAATGATATACATTTTTCATGCTTTTCTAGTTGCACACTTCCTCTAATTCACTCCTAAAAGCCCATCTGTTTAAATGAGCTCACAGTGCCCGCTAGTCAATAGTTCGCACTCCTGGGCTGCTGGCGGCGATGCCGGGGGAAGCGCAGCCTCACGCCGGGAGCTGTGGTCTGGGGGCACAGTGGGGACCCCCCCGTGGGGTGGGCAGTCCAGGGGGTGCCCTGGGGGAGCAGGAGAGAGCCTGAGACCGGTCTCTTGACGGAATTGCTACTTAGCTGGGGCTTGACCCCAAAATCTAACAACAAATCACTGCCTGTCCACTCTGGCCTTCCCGAGCTCTCCCTCCGCACAGCGTTCTCGCAGGGCAGGAAAGCTTCATTAGCTTTCTTGCTAATAGCCCAAAGCGATAGCCTGTGGCTTTTAGGGCAGCCTCGATGGCACTGGGGACCCCCAAACCTCTGCAGCAAGGGGAAAGGCTGGCAGCTGCCAGCCAACGAGGCACCCCTAAATCTCCATCGCCGGGTACAGCCCCAGGCCCCAAGGCAACCACCACTACCATGCTGCTGCAAAGAGGGTTTTGGGGGTGGCAGCCCCAAAAATGAAGGTCTGGAGGCAACATGCTGACCTGCCTGGGACCTGCCGAGTCCCAGGGACACAAGCTGCCTCTTGCCTGTAGATGGATGGCTTTGCAAACCAGACAGGGGAACCACTACTTCTTTTTGAGCCTGTTCCCACCTTCAGTTCAGTGTGAGCCCACGTCCCAGCCTGGTGGAGCATCTTCCGAGATGCATGTTCCTTAATTGCCAGAGCATCTGCCTCACAACGGGAGTGGGAGGGAGCGTGATTTATTTCACAGGCTTCGGGGCCACCGTGGCGAACGTTTTGCTGCAGACAGGGAAGCTGCAGCAGCTCCAAAGCAGCGCTGCATCCCGCCGTCAGCGGTACAGATTCGTCTCTGCAGCTGCAACAGCTTCAGCTGGGTGAGACGCGCTCGGCCCCCACGCCAGCAGCCTTCATTTTCTCCTGCTGAACCTGCAGAGCCTATAAAAAGATCAATGTTGTGTTTACTTGAGGCTTCGTAGGGACTTTGAGTGTTTCAACAGCAGTTATTTGTCACAAAAGGCTGATCGGAGAGGTGGTTACTGCCTGCTGGAGGGCACGGGGCTGCTGCTGAAATGTGCAACTTTTCAGGCAGCACGAGGAGGGGAAAGTTGGTCTTAGCTTACCAAAGAGGCAAAAATTAATCTAATGCGACTACAGATCTAATGAGAACCCATTTCTTTCTCTAGCCCAATTTAGGCTGGCTAATACCGTGCGTGTTTGCACAGGCTTAATTGAATGTCCTTGCCTCCGATGCTCTTTGACAAGGAAAGCAGTTTGCAGAAGTTTGTCGAAGGAAGGGAGCGACTTTGGAGACCCGGACCCAAAATACAAACTTCCCTTTGAATGGCAGCCTGCGCATAATGTTTGCCTCATTTGTTAAAAGCCTGGTTTATTTGCCTACTTGAGCTCATCAGTGTAAATATTTGCCCTCTCTCATCGCGCTCATTAAATCCTTTGCATTTGCTCGGGAAGCAGGAGAAGGTGGTTTGCCGGCGCAGGAGGAGCTGGACCAGCCCCCGGTTCATGCTGTGTTTGCCGAGCTGCTCAGCATGCAAGGGCATGTAGCGACAGGACGGGGGGCAATGGTTTTAAACTAGAGCAGGGCAGGTTTAGATTAGACATTAGGAAGAAGTTCTTTACACTGAGGATGGTGAGACACTGGAACAGGTTGCCCAGAGAGGTGGCGGAGGCCCCATCCCTGGAGACATTAGAGGCCAGACTTGATGAGGCTCTGAGCAACCTGATCTAGTTAAAGCTGTCCCTGCTGACTGCAGGGGGGTTGGACTAGATGGCCTTTAGAGGTCCCTTCCAACCCAAAACATTCTATGACTCTAAATCCACATTTCCTCATACTGGCACAGGCTCAGCAGGGGCATGAGTTCCTGGGCTTTCCAACCATCAGAGGCTCCGGAGCCTCCTGAAGGCTCTCCAGAAGGCCACAAAAGGAATGGTGTCAAACCCAAGGTGTAATGAAACATGAACTGAAGCCATTTCCCTTCCTGCTTTTCCGTCTCTTAAGACAGAAAGTAAGCCCAAATACCACCCGAAGGCAGATGGAATTCAGGCCAGTGTAAAGCATTAGCATTTCTCTGCTGGGTGGGTCTCATGTTGTTCTTGTTGAGGGAGAGGGGAATGAGAAGTTGTTCTGGTTTGAGAAACCCACAACAATTTATTGTCATTTAGACAGTTATTCTCTCACCCCATGACCCCTCCCCACCTGGGAAAAACAATTGGGGAAAAACAAGGAAACCCGAGGACTGAAATATAAGCAGATTTAATACAATAAGACTAGATAATTAACATTAATAACACTAAAGAACCAGTACTGATCCCGATACCAATAGAAAATACACAAGGACTATTCCCAGCCCATTCCATCAGCAGAAGCCGTGCACGCCCAGCAGGGACAGCCAATGTGGGACCCTGCGAGTGCTGTGGCTTCGGGAGGAAGGGAAGGGCTCAGGGCTCCGGCATTGGGGCAAGGAGTTCTCTGGACCGCAGCCATCAAGGGAGAGAGAGAGAGAGAGACTCCTCAGCAAACTTTCTAATCTATACTGAATGGCATGTTCATGGTATGAAATAACCCTGTTGGCAGCTTGGGTCAAGAGCCCGGGTCTCGCTCCTCCTCATCCCTGCACCTGGCAAGGTTCGAAAACACTGAGACCTTGAAACCCGCACCCCAGAGCTGGCTATAAATTAAATATTTTCACCAATTCAGACACTAGAGTCTTCTAAAAGTGCAGTTTTCCCAAGCATTAGAAGAAAAATTAGTCCTGTGTCGCTCAAACCAGGACAGAAGTCCTTCGCTCTAAATGCATTATGCTTTTCCTCCTCCCCTTCATGTCCTGATTTCTTCCCCGAGGAACACCAAAATCATTGCCGGGGGCAGCAGGAGTAGGTGCAACATGGCATCCCCCTTCTCAAAAAGCTAACGAGGACTCAGCATCAGCAGGACCAGCGCAAGGGACTGTTGCAATGCAGCCACCAGAGCCCCACCATGAAGAAGAGACTCACGTCCCTGGTGCAGCTCGGCCCTGCGGCGAGATCTTTGCATGAAGGCATCAAAAGCCCAGATACCCTCCATCCCAAGCGGCAGTGGGTTGATTCTTACACCCAAATGTATTCAGAGCAAATTTGCTCTCCTGGGCTGCTAACACGCTCTAATAACTACAAGTGGTCCGTAGCAGAGCATTCCCAAAAGCGTCGTTTCTCAACCCAGATCTTTTAAAGAACCAGTCGTGCTTTGAAGTCGGAGCGAGTCCATTTTCCCCAGCAAAGATCTGAGGAAATACAGGATATACAGCACTTTCTGATACCTCTGAGCTGCTGTTGGAACCCTAAGTCCAGATGAGCTCAAGGAAGGCAAGATTGTGGAGCTCACTGGAAGACCTTTATTCTCTCTCTAGTTCCGAAATTTAGATGGAAAATATTTTAGAGGCATTTTTTTCCCCCTCACATCCAAGCTACAAGCATGGATTCCTTTCTTTGATGTAAGGTTTCACCAAGAATAATTTGTGATGCAAAAAGTTCTACTCAAAAGACACTTTGAAGCTGAACAGCCTTTTTTAACTTCAGCAAAAACAAAGCAGGATAACAAGCTGTAACGTTCATATATCCCATATAAATCTTTCAGCATGTATGTGTTTAGCCCCTTTAGCACGGCTTTCTTCTCGTGCCTGTCTGCAAAGCCATTTTCCAACAGAAGCAGTTGCACAGCAGCACCCAGGCCCCCCATTTCCTGACTGTCGGTGGGTGCCTCTGCCCCACTGGGACAAATCAGTGTTTCCCACTCCTGGGTCCCAGCAGAAAAAACACAGCTCGCAACATTTCAGATGATGCACTTGGTGACAACATCGCTCTTAGAAAAGCAGGGAGGGGAGGCACAGAAGCGCTCCAAGAGGAGAGAAAAGCTTTTTAGGAGGGTTCACTGCTACCTTACAAGCTCTTTATGGCTGGAAGCTGAATTGGTGCCTTCTGTCCTCCTCCCCATGGCACATCTGCTGGCGCACAGTGCTGGGGGGATGCCTTCCCTCTCCCCAGTGGCATCAGGAGCCAACATCTGACTTTGCTGGCATGCCACTTATGTAGCACCCTCGTTATTTGTCTGACTTTCTCCAGAGTTCCTCCGCAGCCTCCTATCCAGCTCTGCATCGCTGGTGTCCATAACCGCATCTCCACCAACCCCAACACCCACTTTCCTTCTCTGGAAAGGAGCATAAGACCCCCTCTCCCACTCAATCAAACCAGTGCAGCGAGACCAGCAAAGACCTGACATCCCTCTTCCCCTTATTTTCTCTTTCTTTTCAGAAGATTTTAGGACCTCTGCTCCCTCTTATTTATCGCTGTGTTATTTGCCATCAGTGCTAACTCTCCTGGGGAAGTTTCGCTCTTGGTGGTCGTATGGGAGCAATTGGTTTCTCATGGTGGAGCTGCCTCTCTGCCCACTGCTCGCACCACACCGCGGGGAGGTGACCTTCCTGCTTAGAGAGGGGCTTCTCCTCCAAAAGAGGGGGGTCCTGGAGACTCCCTTCCAATTTAGAGAAAGGCTTTTCCCATGAGCTGAAATCAGTTCCAGAGCCCTCTAACCTCCTTCCCAGCACTGCCCACAACTTCCAGAGCTGCCCCTCTCTGGACTGGACATTTTTATAGGAGCTCTTCCCAATTAGCTGCTCAGGCACACCTGGGTTGCTAATGAGCCCCATTATTAACCCACTCGGCGCTGCTGGTGGCTGAGATCCAGCTCCTCCATTACAAGTCCCTACAGGACCTTTTCCCCCCACCAAGTCTTTCCTCTTTTTTCAAAGGTACCATTTGCCTTCAAGGCAAAAGGAAGCACTTTCAGGAGTACAGACATCCAGTAAAAGTAATTTTGCATTGATTACTGGGCGGGGGGGTAATGCAGAGCATCTTTTCTTCCTGGACGTCAGCTGTAGCCCTTTGGATAGAGCCCTCACAGGTGTTTGCTGGCCACCCATTCCCCTTGCAGCTAACGGCCAGTTGTGCACAGGTTGTCACCTTAAACTTTTGTTCTTACTGTAACCGATCCTGGAGAAAAGATAGTTTTCTTTTGTTAGACATGTTGCCAAGGCATCTCTGCAGAGACACTTTGGAAACAGCATCTTCCACAAAGGCTGCGCTCAACATGATATAATATCCTCCCTTCCCCAGAGAAGGTATTTCACAGAGGTGTTTCAGAGCTGGCCAGTACTGTGAGTATACGGTTACTCTTCCCCTCGGTTGATAATTGTTTGATTGTCCTCCGTGTCCCAAGATTTAAGGTTTGCTGCTGACTCCAGCCAGGTTTTTCTGCTGGCTTCAGGTCAGGTCTAAAGTGAAAGGTTAAAATTGGGTCCTCCCAGGGGTTCTGCTTGTGTGCAGCAGGGAGGACCCGTGCTGTGCTACATGAGGATGATCTTAGTCTATAAAGCATCCCTGTGTAACAATTGACAGCCTTAAGTGGGCTTCACCCGTTGATTATGCTCAAAAATTAGTGAAAACTCTTCAAGATAATCTCTCTGTACGAGTCCCGCTCTCCCGCGCTCTGGGGACAGGCAGAAATGGGAGAAGGAATCAGCAAAGAGATTCTCTGAATGTGCAAGACAGGTTTCTGAGGCCAGTCCGTGGAGTCTGGTTTCAGCTGTGACCTCCTGGACTTGCTCTGAGCAAAGAGACGGCCAGACGTCTGCCCATTGGTCCTGTAGATCCTGGTGGTGGGAGCCCTGGAGGAGTAACCGCCCTTACCCACTGCAGCTGTGTTCACATTGCTCTAAGTCACTGCCTGGACTTTTCTGTTCCTTTTTGGTAGCTTTCCTTCGCTTTTCACAGCTTCAACTCACATCACCTCGTTTGGAGGTGGTCTGCAGAGCATGTTTCCCATGCTTGCTGCTGCCCCCAGAGCCACCGTGTGATGGGATGCCCATCCTGCTTGCATTCAGACATCCCGTGCCTTACCTAAGCCTTTCCTGCCCACCTTGGGTTGATAATCCTTAAGTGACCATTTGGGTATTGCATCCAAAAAAACCCTCGTTGTTATGCAGAAGCACCAGAAGTGCTTCTAGAATTAGCAGCTACTCCAGGTTGCCCTGTTCATTTTGATATGTGCCACTTCAAAGCCCTTCAAGGGCTTGATTTGGGAAGTAAATGGGATTCAGAGCAGGTGAAACATTAAGTAATTACAAATTATTGGAACACTTCATGTTATGAAAGCCCTTCAAATAATTTTAAATTACTTTGTACTAATTGTGATCAGTGCTCCATTCATTTCCAAAGCCCTCTTCAAACGACAAGGCATGGTATATTTTGGGAGTTGGAACCCAGTGCTTGGGTTTTTTTTAAAAAAAAAAACCACAAAAATCTTCATTTTGGAATAATACACTTCTGAAAAATATCTGACAAATGCACTTACCAGTTGCGTTTCACAGGTTTTTCCACGTTGCCTGGAACAGCGTACCAAAACCAAGTCAAGGCCAATGTATACAGCTGATACCCCCTGAACGGAGGATATTCCCCAATTACACCACTTGGGAATGATTGAGAAAATGAAAGGGAGGATTATAGTAGAGAAGAAGACCGGACAACCGTGCTCCTGGCAAGAAACGCAGGCATAGCTGGAGTGTGGGAGAGCGCAGCGGGCACCCTTCCCAGGCATCCTTCATTCAGGACAGCCAGGAAAAGCTTTTTCATCATCCGAGCCAGGACCAGACCACAGGCACTGATTTATTTTCCATTCTGCCTTATCGAAGACCTGCCTCTGGGAACTGACTTCCCCACAGACCTCCACAAATGGGGGCTTGGGGGAGCTGTGTACATAAACCCTTGATGTTGATGGGAATACTTTGGTTTGGCTGGAAGCCTAGGCACCTTGGAGATTTAAGAGTTGTAATGTGTGATTTCTCACCTGTCTGAGGTCTCCTTGTCTTACAGTGGGATGAATCATCTTTTAGGTGTATGTTTCTAACACAAAAACATCAAAATCATCCCCAATGATGCATCCAGCCAGCTGACTACAGAGAACTTAAGCTCCATGAATGCATAGGACCCACAGCCTATGTGAAGCTGGTGTAGAAGTTGACTGGAAAAGTTGTTTAATGTCCCCTTAAGCTAATAACACACGTTCTTCTCACTACCCTAACTGTACAAAAGTGTGTTATGAATCACTCATAATGAGATTAAAGCATCATATCTGATGAATGCTTGAGGAAATTTGTCTTCAGGTAAGTAAGCACGCAGACAGCTTATGCAGATTCATACCTGAAACTGTTAAAAAATAGTCCTGGTAGTCTAATTACTGTTTCCTTCATTGCAGATTAAGTCATATTATTTTGAGCTTTTTTCCAAATCCATAACGAAGATGACTACATTGGGTGGTTTTGTCTCGTTACCAGGCCTCAGATGGTCCCTGACAGAGCTTTTATGGCATGCCATCCCAAAGGGACAAGCCAGGAGGCGGCCTATGCATTGTAGGTTTGATAGTCAGAAAGCACAAGAATGGTTCATGACATCGAGGAGAGCACATTTCTATCAACCTAAAGAAAAGGAAAATCATGCAGCTTTTGTTTAGGATCTGGTTAGTTTTTAAGAATGGCAACAGAAGAAAATCTCAGTGCTTGCAACTCCTCACCCTACCTTGTCGATCTCAGCTTTTCCCTGATGATCTTTCCAGTTCCTAGCTCTCTGTGTCTGACCATCCACCCACATCCAGCCCCGCGGTGCCACTGGGATGCTGTTCTTCACTAGAAGGCTTTACAGTAACGAGTGCTCTATTTCCTGTTTAGCAGCAAAGGTCTGACTCAGGCAATAGGGGTATTTATCCCCTTTTTCATGTGTTTTACGTGGCACTGTATCAAATGGGTTACTCACATCCTGAATTGCTACCAAGGCCTTTGCCTGAGTGAGAAAGCATCTTTCTGTGTCCACTGAAAACGTTAATGGAAATCACAGTGTTATGGGTCTTCCCATCTCCCTGCACCTGGAGAAACCTCCTCTCCCTCCTGCTGCTCCTCTTATGCCGCTCATTATCCTCTCCTTTCCCCGTGAAAATGCTGAGGGCTTAGGAAGTTGATGGTTTGAAGTACCAGACCATGTCGACAGGCTCCTTAATGTCTCCTTAGGGAGGCTCAGCTCCAGGTCTTGAGCCCTTGTGTCTGTGTGGGTCCTGACTCAAGGTGTAGAGGGGAAACCAACCCATTTGCTCCTTTTTTGAGTGAGGTCTTCAGGGCTGGCAGAAGTTCACCTTGCTGAGCCTTCCCCTCTTGGGTTCATAATTCAGCAGCCCCACCAACTACTTATTTTAACACGTCTTTTTTTTTTAAATAAAAGGCATTTAGCTGGATGTTTGTCCCATGAGCTGTACCCAGAACAAGTCATAGTGGTGGCTCTGCAGGCTGCAAGCTTTCACTGGGCTTCTCCACCCCACAGCCTGTGGGTCCATGCCCAGCTGTAGGCAGCAGGTATTTGTGGCAAGGTGATGTCTCTGAGTTTGCAGAGTCTGAAACCATGGTGCTGGGATGTGAACCTTCTTCATCAACCACCTGGAAGTGCCAACTCCAAAGCAGATTGATGCTTTACATGCCTCCACAAACACTCATTTGGTAGACCAGATGCGATGGTGGAGAGAGAGAGAGAGGTGAAGTAGGATGGGGGAGGGACTGCATGTTGCTGGGCTGAACAAAATGGAGAGAAAGAAAAGAAAGCAAAGAAGCGAGGAAGAAACAAAGAAATAGAGGTGAAAAGGAGGACAACCAAAAAGCAAAAGTAATGTTTCAGAGGGGAGCAGATGGGTGGGCAGAGAACGACTGCACTTAAAACATCTAATCATTTCTAACAGCCGCCTTCCCATATATCAAAATACACTTCTCCCAGTGAACATTATCTGCTAGGGGCTGAAGGGAGACTTCCTATTCATTATCACCTAAATGCCTTCCTTGGAAATATGGCTGCAGGACGAGTTTGGCTGGCCAGTGTCTCCAGGCTGGTGTGGGCAGCCAGCTGCTGCCGAACCCGACGGCCAAATCCTGCCTCCCTGCCCCTCATTGAGGGGGTTGAAATTTCCCCCCTCCTCCACTCAGTCAGTGATTTTCAGAAGGCTTGCAGGAACTTAATTATCTTGGAGACATCATCTGCACACCCAAATGTTGGTTGAAATACGCCACAGTTGAGAAAGGGTTATGGGAGAGCTTGCCAGCCAGCGCGCCAACCTCGCTGCCTTGAGAAACCAGGCTGAAAATGTGGAGGAAAAACCACACAAAACCAAAAAAAAGCAGCTAATTTACTAATTACAATAACAATAAAACTCAGTCATTAAAAAAAGCAGTTAAAACTGCAAACGAACAACTGCTTCGACAGTTATCGGTAACAGCATTTACAAGGCCCAAGTTCTAAAAATCCATGAAAACGAATAGCTCAGGATATCATAAATTTTATACTGCTCCCATAGCAAACCTGCGCACAGCATAGAAGAAAATGCATATTTCATTACCCCTCAACAGCCTTAGCTCCCATGCAGACTGCAAGCATTCTTTTCGGTGTAATTTTATAATACGCACACAACTCAAAGCCTCTTTGTAAAAGAAACATAAAAATGATGCATGCGCATATTAAAGACTCGTATTTATCAGTCTCAAATGTAAGTTCACGTACATGCTTAATGTTACCATAAATCAACAGCTCTCTCCATTAAACCATGTATGCAACCTTATTATCGAGAAAAGCTATTTATGAACACTGGAGCAAGTAATCCAACCATCGTTTGAAAAAATATTTGTTAAAAATATTTCCTATCTGAACGAATTACTCAAAAGATACATCATGGAAGCAAAATAAAAACAAAACCCACCAATTAAAAATACGCGAGGACTTCAGGCTCAAGGAGACAGCATTCGGCAGAGGAAGCGTTTATTTCGTATTTAATAGAAGCGGCACCCTTAGCTAATTGCACTCCTGAGGTGGGTGTTTGAGTCTGAGGATCCTCTGTAAAGTCTGGAGGAAAGAAAAAAACTCTGTCAAAAGTAGTTTTGATGGTGTTTCAACCAGAACAGTAACTCCCTTTGCTTCTGTTGAAAATTAGTATTTCTTTTTTTTTTGTTAAAAAAAAAGACATATGAAAAAGCATAGAATCGTAGAATCATAGAATGATCTGTTGCTCCTTCAGGGGGTGAAGAGGAGGCAGAAACAGCCTGTCCACCGTGGGCTACCCTTTGCCACCAGGGACCCACCTCCTGCTTCTCAGTCCTAAGGAGGACTCCAACTATGGTGAGAAGAAGAACCGTGTCTCCCTTCATCCCTGTCCATCTAGTGCGATTCTGGGGCTTGCACGGAGGGAAGAATAGCTCCCCACAATCTCACCCTCTTGCTAATATTCTGCAACTGCGGGCCTAACAGCTCATTAGTATTGAAATTGGTTCATACATAGTTCACTTGCAATTGAGGCTCCAATAAGCTTCCTATTTAGACCCTGCAATGCTACGAATTTATGCCCAGCTGAAATCTGTTACAATGCTACCGCATAGACATGCAATTTCATAGAGAGATAAGATATAGATCTGCTGTACTCTGGTGATTCTCTTTCAGAAGTGTACCTTGTCGGGCCATAATTTGATATTCTTTTACCATTTCTATAGGGGGGGAAAAAGTCCTTTAATTTAAAAAAAAAAAATCACATTTTCACCCTTTTGTTCAGTAATGACACAAATAGTAAAATGTTCAGATTACATCAGGGAATGGAAAAGCCCCATGGAAAAAAGACACTGACAAAAGCTTCATTTTCAGGTAAAATTGCATGAAGCTTGGGGCACTGCATACTCTTAGCGATGTTTTTTTCTTTTCCCCTGCCTTTCATCCCCATGCATCCCTCTGAATGTTAATAGATTTTACATGGGGACGTTTAAAAAGGACTGCAGAGAAATAGGGTTTTATCCGCTTTAATGTCTTCCAGAAATCTCAAAGCAATTTACAACTGTGAATAATATACAAGTAGTTTGGTGAGAGCGGGGGCCAGCAAATCGGATGCTGACTCCAGCTGCAGCTCGCATCCTGCTATAAAATCAGTTTTAATCAGGATGCTTTTGGTAATATATATATGTGTGTCTGTTTTATTTTTCCAAAAGCTGCGTGGTATTTTTCACTCCTGCCTTGATAACCATCAGAGAAAAAGGGAAGGGGGTAGTCCAAAGGATTATGTCCTTACTGGGACTACGCCGGAGGATGGAACAGGGTAGGATTTAAGAAGTGCCTGGGCAGATGTTGAGTATGGGAATGCCACACTCCGAGGATAGGCTCATGCACATCTGTGGTGCCTTTGAAGCCAGAAACGGGCTGTACAGAAGGAGAATGTGACTCTTCATTGGAGTCAAGAGACAACCAGCACCTGGTTATAAACTGGGGGAGTCGTTCCGAAAGAGCACCTGTAGGAAATAGCCTTGATGGCCACTGGGATTGGCAGGGCACCAGCTAAAGCAGAGTGTTCCCAGGTTTGTTTGCACGGTAGGTGAGAGTTTAGTGGTGGTCCTGTATCCCACACCACCGTGGCCAGCCTACAGCACTGAAATGAGCCACCATGAGCCAGCAATGTGCCCTTGCGGCCAAGAAGGCCAATGATCCCCTGGGGGGCATTAAAAAGAGTGTGGCCAGCAGGTGGAGGGAGGTCATCCTCCCCCTCTGCTCTGCCCTTGTGAGGCCACATCTGGAGCACTGTGTCCAGTTCTGGGCTTCCCGGTTCAAGAAGGAGAGAGTCCAGCAGAGGCTACAAAGATGATCGAGGGACTGGAGCATCTCTGTGCTGAGGAAAGGCTGAGAGCCCTGGGGCTGTTCAGCCAGGGGAAGAGAAGGCTGAGGGGGGATCTCATCAATGTTCCGCAATATGTAAAGGGCAGGTGGCAAGTGGATGGGGCCAGGCTCTTTTCAGTGACAGGTGACAGGACAAGGGGCAACGGGCACAAACTGGAACACGGGAAATTCCATCTCAACATGATGAGGAACTTCTTTCCTTTGAGGGTGGCAGAGCCTTGGCACAGGCTGCCCAGAGAGGTGGTGGAGTCTCCGTCTCTGAAGATGTTCAAACGCACCTGGACGCGTTCCTGTGCAACCTGCTCTGGGTGACCCTGCTCTGGCCGGGGGTTGGACTGGATGATCTCCAGAGGGCCCTTTTAACCCCCACCATCCTGTGATTCTGTGAAATTCCCACACTCAACCCCCCTTGTGTATTTGCAGATGAGGGGGCATTGGAAACAAACAGCGGGCAGATGAGCAGCCAGAGCAATTCAGAGCCTGGAATAAAAGAAAGGGGAGTCATTCTGGAATCCTGAGAACAAAACACTGCACTGGGTGAGTAGAGGGGATGGTGGGAAAGTGCACTGCGTACAACCTGAGCAGCCCTTTGGTTTCATCTCCCTGGGCAGGGTGTGGGGACTTCTTGTCTTCCAACAGCGAAATTCACTGTGTAGGGCCCTTTTTCCATTTGCATCTGGCCATGAGGCAAACTACTGAATTTCATTTCAGATCTACATCTTTTCCAAGAGTTTTCTTGTGCCGATGGATGGCCAGGGGAACAACAGGTAGAGGCGTGTGGTCCTGCTCATGGAGGCATAGTAGCCAGGACATCCTTGATCTCTTTCTGAGGACACTGTGCAGCTTCAGGTTTTGGCTGCAGAGAATTTCAGTCCTGGTTTGTCAGGAGATTTCTTGCTCCTCGTGTCAGACTGCATCAGCTAGGATCACCCTGAGCTAGGGATGTTTTGGACTCAAGTAGAAGAACTATGCCAGGATGTTATGAATTGAGTCTGGACTGGCAGACAGTTCCTCGAGGGGCACCACCATTCACTCTCCCAACCCAATGGGACCTCTGGTAGCCCAAGCTCAACTGCTCTTAGGGGAGTGATGCCCACTACCACCACCTCACAAGCAGCACCCTACAGCCAGGAAGGGCCCACAAGAGATATGGTCAGGGAGCAACAGCCTCTTGACTGTTATTTGCCCCAGAAACAATCCCTCCTGAACCTGTTCACCTAATTCCAACGCAGGGTCTATCTCTAATTATGCTTTAGGTGACCAAGATGTCATTAGCCTGTCCAGCCTGGAGAGAAGAGCACCCCAGGTTATCCAAGCAGCATCCTCCTGCAAGGTCCCACTGCACCTGAGATATTGCACTGCCAGGAGCTCTGTGTTATAAACAGCTTCTTTTTCTTCTCCGTCTAGAGCTCGTGATTTAAACCTTATCAATGCTGCTAAACTTTTTAATGTATATCAATTGGGTAAAGTTCACAAACAAAGCAGGAATCGATTGGTGGAATAATAAAGTATTGATCACGTTGACGCTAACCGATGAACCTTCAGATCAATAATGAACACAGATCACATTCCCGTAGCACATTCAGTTTACTGTTCACTCGGTGGCACGCTCTGTGGGATGGCAGGTGGGAAGGGAAAACCATTTCATAGCTCCACACGTTTTGCAAAGCACTGCAGGAGGCACTGCTTAACCAATACGCTTCTCTGGGCACCAAGCACTTCTCAGGCAGGCTCTCCATTTCTGTCATCACCCTCTTAGCGTTTTCTGCTTCTGGCTGGAGTTTCTCTCTGAAATGTTGACAGAGAGAAACACTCCGTTGCAGTTGCCTGTGTAACGTATGAGTATTTGCCTACCTCTACCAGGAATGCCTCAGCTGACACATTGGAAGGCGGCATGTACGGTTTCACGGCAGGATCACCCGAAGTGTTTGCCATCTCAGGCTGAAAACCTGCCCTTCTGCTGTCAGGTTAAAGCTGTCAGGTTAAAGCTGTCTGCTTAAAGCAGAAAGTTTGTTTTGGGGTTCCCAGGAGAAGAGGGGCACCAATATTGGTACTACTTTTGATTGCAACAATATTGATTGCACCTGTATTAATAGGCACAACTGTGTATAAGCTGGAATCAGACAGGTTTAAGACGGGAATGAGAAGAAGGTTTCTAACCGTGAAACTGCTTAGGCTGGAGGTGAGCTCTTCTGGGGAGAGAAACCTCTTACTTTCGGTGTGGGTACAGTTCAGCGGGATCCTGCCCATGCTGGGGTGCTCCTGAAGCCAGCAGTGCTCAGGTGGTACAGAGGGACCATATTCCCTGTGATCCCCTGCCCTCCCGCAGCCCACACCTCACAGCCGACCCCTAAAGTAGAGGAAACTGCACAATTTCCACCACCAATGGTTTGAGGCTGGAGATTTTACACCTTATGCTCCCTGCAGTCTCTGACATGCCAGTACACGAGTGCTGGCGAGGGGAGGTCTACCCCAGCTGACGTCTCGCCCACTGCTGTGGGGCTCTCCAGAGAAGCAGGGGCATGTTTCTCTCTGCCCTCTGTTGCTCTCTATGAAAATCATGAGCAATTTTATTTTCATACATCAGAGAAGAAAGCTGCCCCCCCTCCCCCCCCGCCCCGCCGACCCTGGCCTGGTTCAGACGGGGCTGCGATATCAAATTGTTCTTTTTTAGAAGAGCATTTACTGTTTCCAAAGGTTTAAGAGAGCGGGAGGTAGCTCATTCAGTTATTCACTTGGACTCAGAGCTGTTAGACACAGATCTTAATGGATAGTATTGATTGAAAGAAACAAAGCAGCAGTTTTCTTTCTTTCTATCAAGGGATTTCTAGGCTGAGATGAGAATAGTTTGCTGGCTTACACTCTTAACAACAAAATACTATATTACAAGGTCCCCAGAAGTCTCTCAGCGGTGAGAGAAAGAAATGTGCAAGGTGTTAATGGGATAACAAATTAATAGAGAATAGGATTAGCGAGGGGACACAGGCTGGTACCAGGGCTCCTGAGGTCTCTGGTGTCGAGGTTTAATCCATTCTTGGCATGTTGTCCTCGCTGACAGATTAACACAATGGGAACCCACCTGATTCCTGGTGCCACTGGGATCCCCAATGGCAGCTGGGAGAGCGAAGGCATTGTGAGCCGTCAAAATACAATTTTAGGGGAAATCAGCTCCTGCAGTACCTGGAAAGCCAGTGTAATTCTGTCCTGTAGCATCCGAGAACTGTGACGAAGCAGCAGGCTTGGAAACAGTTTTAAAATCATTACCTGACTCTCTGTTGTCCCATGCAATTTTCCCATCCATCTGCCAGTCATTTTGAAAGGTCGAGAGCAAGGACGTGCAAGTTTGAGGACCTGACACTCACTGCTGCATCTAGTTCTGGTTTGCCATCATCCACAGGCAGATGGCCCGGGCCACCAAGGCGTCCTCAGCAGACCATTCCCACCTGGGCAATTGTCTGGGCATGGCAGGCTCTGACACCCTATCAACCACCACAGAGGTGACAGTTGAACCCAAAACCATTGTCATTGTCACCTTCCTCACCAAAAGACTTTGAGTCGCATCTCCAGCTTCAGGATCTTGGACATGGCAGAGGCTAGTTTTACCGGCAGAACAACCCATGCCCTTTCTCGTTGCACCTGGGGGTACCAGCCCCTGAATATCTGGGGAAGCAGCGCAAGCTGTGATGTTTATGCTCCCTGTTGTATTCGATTCCAGATTTCCAATGATTTCAACCAGCGCTGGGTATACAAATCCCCTGGGAAGCTTTTCACACCTCAGCCCTCCACCCCAGCCACCTTGGGCGCCTTTGAAAGTTCTCCTGCCTCTCGTAAGATATTGGTCTCAGGCCTTTTAAATGAGTCAGAGCCCCAAATATCACACTGTCCGCAAGCTGTTCAGTCCCTCCTGGCACGAAGACAAAAACGAAAGGGCTTTCACTCCTACTCTGCTTTTGACAGTGAGAAGAGGGATGGGTCACGGGATGGGACCTTTCATTGCCTTTAATGATAATGCTGATTTTGGATGGGTCATGAAGGTCACTGAAGTTTTGGAGGGATAACTGCCCCCCCAGTCCCCTTGGCAGTGGTGCTCGGTTGTGAGTGCGATGCTCTGCAATACTTCATCCAGTGCTGTAACACCTCCTAGACAATATTCTCGCTCTCCCTGACTTTGATGAGTCACTTA
Source organism: Alca torda (assembly GCA_008658365.1). Taxonomy (NCBI): domain Eukaryota; kingdom Metazoa; phylum Chordata; class Aves; order Charadriiformes; family Alcidae; genus Alca; species Alca torda. Next base: position 28,465,798 of record CM018081.1, on the reverse strand, counting down.
TTATCTCTGCTTTTTCTTTTTTTTCAAAGGGCCCCCTGTCTTTCCTAGATCATGTTAACAAGACAGCTATGGAGAACGGTGGCCCTAGGGGTCTTCATTAGTTCCTCCCAGATTTATGTTCCCTGCCAGTTTAATACAGTGTTTTGGGCATGGCTGCACAATGATGGGGTCACAGTGAGTTTCCAGAGGTCGAGACCTTGATCCTTTTATTTATAGCTAAAAGGGAGGGGAGCTCTAACACTGTTTAGTCATTGCAGGGCTCCAGTAAGGAAAACGCAGACAACAGGAGGGGTATCTGCACAATCACATTCAGGATCTACGTGGTTCCCGGTGTGTAAGGCGGTGCCGTAGGACGGAGCTCCAAAGGATTTATGAAGCCAGTGTTTGGTCCTACAGGAGAATGTGTAGAAGGTGGAGACCAAATACTCAGACTCACATTGCTCCAAGGTGCAAGACTGGTGTGGCCTTTCAGGTGGATCCCAGGAGGGGAGCCCCATTTCCATGTATCCCTTGGAAATTAAGATCCTGCAAAAATTTTACCTCCAGCCTGCTTTGGAGGTGAAGGGAGCAGGGTATCGCATGCTCCCTAGGGGTTATGTTCAGTCTTCCTAGAAGAGATCTGAGCTGGAGACCTGAGCGTGGTCTCCCAACCCAGCCGAGCTGCAGAGCAGGCTGCTGAGATAACTTTTTATTCTCCTCTCACTGCTTTATTCCCCAGTACAGGCAGTTTTGCACCGCTCATTTCATCCCCATCCTCACATCCATTGCAAGGGCACACTCAGTGCTTCCCATCACCTTCCCTGGTACTGCTGACCCCATCTCCATGGGGGCACTTCCAACACCATCCTTTTTCTTTTTTCTTTTTTTTCTCAGATGCTGTCACTGCTGCTGGCAGTAAATTTGGTCTTGGTTAGCAATGGAAATGCTACCACCTTCAGGATTTCCCCACACCTTTTCTCTCCCTTCAGGGCCAAGGAAGCTCACAAACCAATCTCAGCATCAGGTCTACTGATGAGCAGGTTACCAGAAAAAGTCCTCCCCACCGCCCCCCATCAAACACTCAGCTGGGAAAAATAATGACGGCCGCATTCAAATGAATATATCTTGATTTACACCACTGGCTCCATGCTAATTTAGAGCAGCTGGGGCCAGGCTTGTGCTAGGCTACTATAAAAAGACATTCTGCCTGCCAGCCCTTCCTCTCTTACAACTCTAACCCATAATTTAGTAAGTGATAGATGACCTAAAGAAATTCCTGGGTAGCTGTAAAATGACAGGGAGGAAAAAACGATTTTGTTGTGTAGGCTACCACTGGCAAAGAAGTGATTGCACTGGCACTAAATAAAGGTAAGAAATACAGAAAGTAACAATAATAATACATGAATTTCAACATTCGGGAGGCATCATAGTCGCTAATGATAGACTGAAGGGTTCTAATGGACTGCTAATGCCCGTGTTTCTCTGAAACAGCATCCTTTGGAAAATTCAATATTTCAAAATCCCCCTGAAGACTTATTAAAACTGACAAAATTGTTCTAGGTTTGAGGAATAATGAGCTCCTCCAAGCTTTTTTTAAAGAATTAGAGAAAATCATGAGTTCTATCCTTAGCTAAATCTGTTGCAGCACAGGTGAAACTCAGCATCAGCTATTTGTCTATTAGGTGTCTTCAGAAGCCTCTTGTTTGCTTGATCTTCTCTGCTTTATTTTAGATTAAAGCATTTCTAGCACACAGAAAGGGCCCGAATGGGGCGTATTTAGCTCAGCCCAAGCAGAGCAACACACTGCTGCCTTAACTGGTGAATTCATAAAGATTTTATGTACCTTCTATACCGTCCCATTTGAGAAAGGAGCCGAAGTGATCAGACATGATGCACGGGGAGAAAAAACAGCCCAAAGCATTTCTTTGGCCCTCTCCTATTTCTTGTTTAATATTAATGGAAGTGTTTTATGTTTCTGCAAGTTAGATACGTGCCAAAGAAATCTGAATCAAGGTGTTAATACTTAACGCAAACAAATTCCCTGCTGTTTCCCAAGGTTTAAAAAGGTGATCAAGACTTATTAGGATTAAGGGCTCATTTCAGCTGAATTGATCAGATGGCATTTGGGTGTAATTTAAGCTAAAAATACAGGGAAGGAATAAGCAGATTTTTATTTCTGTATAAAATTGTCTCCTCCTCTCCCTCTTTCTCTGCCATGCACACGCACGCACTTACCCTGAGCAACATTGCCTGGTCTGGGGAGGGTATTTTTGGTACGCTGGGAAAGGTTTTTTGGGCTGGATCTGCAGGGAAGATAGCGATGCCTTGTCTCTCACCTGACGTATTTAAACATGTTCCTTTCCCATGTCACTTTTCGGTCTCGAGACATGAAGGCTGATTGTCCAGAGCCACATTGCTTGAGCCACGCGGGGACTGATTTAGCTTCCACCGTCGTCATTTCACAGTTGCAATCACTGACATTTCTTGGAGTACGTTCTGAAATGTGTCCAGGCAGTGAAAACTGGAGCTGGAAGAGGAGATGAGAGGGATGCTCTTTGGTGGAACAACATTGCCATCTCATGGTGCGGGTGTATCCCTACAAAGTCTGCAGCGATGCTCCCATCCACAGCATTCAAGGTCGAGAGCTCTGAGCCCATGTGAGTCCCGCTGCAGAAAATCCAGGTAAGTATGCAAATTTCACCAGTCTGCTCCCAGCCTTAGAGATGGAGGGCCTTTACCAGGATCAGTCTCAAGACAGGGTTTTCGGACACCCACCAGCAGCCTCTCGCCAGTCCCGTTTCCCCCGTGACAATGCTGCCGTTGCCTCTGCGCCAGCCCCTGCTCCCTTCGCTTCAGAGTTCTTCTGTTAATTCTCATTTTCTCAAGCTTCACTAATAATTTCCCATGCAGCACCATATCAAATGCTTTATTGAACTCCAGATAGATTAGATCTACCAAATTTCCCTTGTCTGGAAAACCAATTATCTTATCAAAGGGAGATGTCAGCACAGTCTGGCACAAACTGCCTTTGGTAAACCTGTGTTGCACTTTATCTCATTTTTCTCAGTGCCTTTAATTAATGTTTCCTTCAGAATTTGTCCTACAATCTTGTGTATAACTATAAATGGGTTAACACATCCATAGCTGGCTAGCTCATGCTTTTCATTTTCCTTATCTTCCTCTACTTTCCTTATAATCCATTTGCTTGTGGGGGTTCAATCAGTGCCATTTGACCTGCAAGACTCATTAGAAATCTCTGCTCTCCCCTCTGCACACCGTGTGCTGCTTCTCCCCAAATGGGGTGGAGATTTCCCCCACCCCTCAGGCTTCATTTGGGTTCCCTCCAGGGTCCTGCTTTCGCTGCAGATGTGGCTGTTTTCATTCCCCACCTCTTATTCCAGGTAACTGTCTGCCTTCGCTCCCTGATCCACATCACCTTTACCATCAAAAACGAATCATCTGTTTAATCTGGAGGGAATGATTTGATTACCCTTTAGCCTGGTCCTGCTTTTGCTGGCTGGCTGTCCCCCTTCCTTCCTACTAAATAATATTTATTTCACTAAGGAAGCTTTCAGTGATTTTCCTTTTCCCTTACGTGTGCATGGTCAAGCTCAGCCTCGCTCTAGCCTTCCCTTCACTTTGAAGACGCACCTTTCTGCTGTCCTGACATTTTTGTCCATCCCTGTCATCTCTCCATCCACTCTCCCTACTCCAGAGATCGTAGAATCATAGAATAGTTTGTTAAAGGCCATCTAGTCCAGCCTCCCTGCAATGAGCCGGGACATCTTCAACTAGATGAGGTTTCTCAGATCCCCGTCCAACCTGGCCTTGAATGTTTCCCGGGATGGGGCATCTCCTACCTCTTGGGGCAACCTGGGCCAGGGTTTCATCACCCTCATAAAAAAAAATTTCTTCCTTATATCTAGTCTGAATCTCCCCTCTTTCAGTTTAAAGCCACTACCCCTTGTCCTACTGCTACATGCCCTATTGAAAGGTTTGTCCCCATCTTTCTTCTAAGCCCCCTTTAAGGTCTGGAGCCCATCTCAGTCCCTCATATGAGCACAAATTTCCAAAGAGGCAGGGGCAGAAGGCAAGAAGGGATGGCTGCAGGTTGTCCATGCAGGATAGATGTTCACGACTCGGAGACACCTCTGCAACTCCCAATTAATGGCAAAAAATATTCTTACCCTTGATAGAGAAGAGGTCCTCCTCTAAACCTGCCAGTGCAGTGTGTTGCTCATGGGAAGGTCTCACACCATCTCACCATCTCTGATGTCATGGATGCACAGATGGTCGGCAGAGTTAATGAGGGCAAGTGAATTTTAGCCACCAAAATGCCATTCCAATCTTTTTCATGAGATTATGACGTGGCATGACTGAAATGAAGGTAACATGGAAGTAACTGGTTCCTCCACTCTGTTGCAACAGACCGAGAGTCTGAAACTTGCAGAATTAGTCCACATTATTGCAGAGGAAAATCCTAAGTTCTGGATAGGGATATGCTGAGAATATTACAGTGTGGTGGCAGAGCAACTTGCCATCACACTGAGGCCGTAAGTTTAAATTTTGCTTAGCATTTGTAATAAGTGTACCCTCCATCTATCAACAGGTACTTGCTCACATAGGCTGGGGAGCTGAAGATGCTCACAGTGATCCTCTTTGCCATTGTGCACATCTAAAAAAAAAAAACCCTGGAAAATGCAGCCTTCCCGGCAGTCTGTTAGTTCTGTTTTGGCAGATGCTCAACCAAATGCTGTGTTTTGGCATGGTGGGATCCCATCTTTTTTGAATCCATCCTGTTGGACTCGTATCAAAATTTGCTGACAACTAGATTGGGCCTCTTGGAAAGTTGTGCGTTTTGCTAATTTTCTATATTACAATGCCATGGCAGCTCTTTGCATGGGGGGCATCACGTGAAAAGGGAGGTCAGGATGGAACCCGATGGAGGCAGTGAGGGGACTTGCTGATCACAATGGGGAAGAAATAACTAGGGTGAAGAGGGGCTCATTACTTCTACCATAAACCCTTCTGGGATGGCAGGGGAGACTGGTCCATGATAGCATAGTTGCTGGAGTGTCTCCCAGGCAGCTCTGCAGCCCCTTCTGCCTTTTTTCCACTCTCCAGGCTGTCAGCCTGCTGGAGGAAAGCCATCTATCACAGCTGATCCTTTCCATCCACTAGTTATCTAGATTTAGCTTGCAAGTTGCATAATTTATGGTCAGTTGGTTCATCTCCCCTGCTCTTTGTCAATGCACAGCATTTCATGGACCAGCTTCTGAGAATAAAAGCTGCAGCTCTGAAAGTACCCACAAGCAGCAAAAGCCCTACCTCCAAAGTACACGAGCCAAGGAGGCCCACGCATGGGCCATGGGAACAAATGGGCTAATAGGTGCTGATAAGGGGTTTGAAGCAAACAGCCTCGTTGTCCTCCTTTGCAATCTTTGGATCAGGAAGTCATTCTGCTGAGATATGTTTTCCTTTCCTTCCTCTGTACATAGGATAAAGCAGGCAGAAAGTGTGAAGCTGTTATTAGAGGCAGAGCTCCAAGAAATCAAGAAAAATCTCACAGAAGCGCAAGTCATGCCCCAAACTAAATTTACCTGAAAAAAAACTGGTAGTGCTTTACACAACCTTATAATGACTTCATTTCTGTTGTGATTGTTGCTGTTGTTCTGCTTAATACCTTTCACATTTAAAAAAAAAAACGCTAACACAACCCTGTAGCAACAACTACAGAAATATTATTTGTTTGTATTATTCTTTAGGTGGTTCCTGTGCTGGAGGCAGTAAGTAGTTACAGTCACTCAGTATGTAATAGAGAAATTTGTTCCAATAATAATAACAACATTTATTATTTTTGAAATATGAATCTGACGAATTCATGAATATAGAAAGCTCTTGTTGCTGGCTGTCCACAAAATGCTAATAAAATCAAGCATGATTTTTCTGATAGACTTTTGCTGTAGATTTCTAATGCTCCAGACGTGCACCCATCACTGCTCGGCACCCAGCTCCAGGCCCTGCTGTGTGTTTGGATCCATCTTCTCCCCATGCACTGGTACAGGTTAGGGGTTGACCTGCTGGAGAGCAGCTCTGCAGAGAGAGTCCTGGTGGACATCAAGTTTCCCATGAGCCAGCAATGTGCCCTTGTGGCCAAGAAGGCCAATGGTCTCTTGGGGCGCATTAAAAAGAGCATGGCCAGCAGGTGGAGGGAGGTCACCCTCCACCTCTGCTCTGCCCTGGTGAGGCTGTAGCTGGAGTGCTGTGTCCAGTTCTGGGCTCTCCGGTTCAAGAAGGACCAGGAACTGCTGAAGAGAGTCCAACGGAGGCTTCGGAGATGATCAAGGGACTGGAGCGTCTCTCTGCTGAGGAAAGGCTGAGAGACCTGGGGCTGTTCAGCCTGGAGGAGAGGAGACTGAGAGGGGATCTCATCAATGCTCATCGATATCTAAAGGAGGGGTGGCAAGAGGATGGGACCAGACTCTTTTCAAGTCAGTGACAAGACAAGGGGAGTCTCCTTCTCTGGAGACATTCCAAACCCACCTGGACGCATTCCTGTCCAACTTGCTCTGGGTGACCCTGCTCTGGCAGTGGGGTTGGACGGGATGATCTCCAGAAGTCCCTTCCAACCCCCACCATTCTGTGATTCCATGATTCGCGCAACAACAGCAGTGGGATGGGGCATGCCTGCTCACCCTGTGGTGCAGGCAGCCTTTTCCTTCTGGTATTATTTGGGGGATGGCATCAGCTGCTCTCTCCCCATAGAGCAGGGATCAACGTGGGGCAGATCAACCTGCTCACAGGCGCTGTGCTAACAGAGCATTTATAAATGTTTGTTGTGTTATAAAACCTCCTTCTCTTAGAGGCAAAGCAACCACTTGCCTGGAGTTTTACCGTTCTCCAGCGTTTCTCTTTTTTAGGGGCTGGGAGCTCTGTGGGGTCCAGCCATGGGTGGCACCTGGGTGGATTTGCTCTGGACCACCCGGCTCGCATGTGATGGGCTCTGCTTGGTGGAGGTTTTCTGCCTTGCAGGATTGACGCAGCCTGACTCTCAGCAGCTGAAATATAATCTTTAGCAAGTAAACTGGTAGTTTACACTGGCTCTGGTCAGAGGTAACAGAGCTATTTCTAATGGATGGAGATTTTTAGAAAGTGTTTTTTGCCAAGGGGGCCCCAAGGTCTAATGGTGTTTGCGCTCTGATATACCGGCACAAAAAACCTTCCTGATATAAAGGCAGATTTAGACGTACCCCCAACTAAACCATCTCCCTCTATGCTGTACCGACAACATCATGTCTTCAGTTAACAACCCCTAATAAAAAAACTAAGGCTGTCCAACGCAGAAAACACTTAAAACAGTTAGTTCCCCAATGTCCTGTTATGATGATGTATAAATTAATATTGCAAAGAGTGACTAAATTGAAGGGGAAGAAGGCTATAATAATGCACAGGTGTTTGCAGAGTGTGATGCTGTCACAAGCTGGGAAGTTGCAAAATGCTTAACCAAGTAAAATTAGGCATGTAAAAGTAAACTCGTCTCATATTGCAGATATGGTGGCTGCCTTTTTAGTCCTTATGGTTGCTTTATCTCTAAAGCTGTGTGGACATAGCAAGTGTTAGAAATACAAATATGGAAACCTTTAAGCACAAATGTATTGCTTTACAATTGCTTGTAATCTGGCACAATTCAGCTCCTTGCATTCCTTCCTCTGATATTTTTTTTTTTCCTCTGTGCATTAGAGCCCATGGCCCTACCCTCCTCTGAATCGACTGATGAGCTGGCATTCGAGAGGTGTAACTCTGGGTCCCTCTGCTTATAAGAGAGTGGTAGGACCTTCTCTTCTGTCCATATGCATGTAAGGTATAAGTGCTTTATAGTTTCACAAGCGACAGCTATTGATTTGGGGTAAAATAACTAAGAAAGCTCAAAAGGAGCAAACGAGTTTTCTAACAGATCAACAGATAATTATAAAAAAGACACAAGCTTTCAGTAAATGCCAAAAGATATACATGCTGGCAGTTAGTAACAGCAAGTACAATGCCTAAAAGGATTAGTGTGCAAAGGGAGTAAAGTCAGGCACGTTTCACCCTGTATTTGTCAATGTTCAGGCTGGTCTTCCAGAGGTCTTACTCAAAACTGAGCACTGTGGGGTGCGGAAGGGTTTGCTCCCCTTGTCTTGACACGTAGGAGGCCGTAGCTGGCTACTGCATCCAGCTTTGGGCCCCCAGTATAAGAAAGACATTGGAAAACCAGAGAGGGCACCGTGGAGGGCCACCAGGCTGGTTATGGAGGAGGTGCAAAGAGAGGTTGAGGGAGCTGCGTTTGTTCAACTCAGAACAGAAGGATGAGTTGCTGACTCTCCCTGTTCAAAAGAGTTTATAGAGGAGACTGAGCCAGACTTTTCTTGGAAATGCACTGCAAAACAGTGAAAGGTGATGATGAAAAGCTGAGCTGTGCCCCACGCACAGCCCCCAAAAGACCTGAGCACCTGAGTTTAATTGCTGTAACTTCCAGAGATGGTTGTCAGATGGGCTGAAACTTTATAGAAAGAGGTCTTTGGAGATACTTTGGCAAACAATGACATCAGTTGGCTTATTTGGGACAAGGGTCTGTGTTTCAGAAGGGAGATCTGGGAAGTGTGAGCGGGTGATAAGCCCCGAGGAACTTATTTAACCCCTGCGCTTGGCAGTGGTCACAGGCACAGACCTGAGCAGATCTTTGGTAAGGTTTAGAAAATGAGATATTGTTTAATATTATTTAATAACCTGCTTTGGGTGATGCTGAGAGTATGTAAGGAAATATTATAATATGTTATGCTTCTAGGGGAACGCCAGTGCCTGTATGGGATACTGGCCTTCAGGCCCTGGCTTCTTTTCTGAAGGGGTTGAGAAATCATCTTTTTGAATGTTACTGGGGCCAAATCCATACCAGCAGCGTGTTGGGCTCATGCAGAGCAGAGCTCAGCCATTGCTGGAGCACCCTTGAGCAGCCATGTTGATGCACCTCTGTTTTTGGAGGAGATCTCCAGAGCAGATATGTTCATCCTTTCATGGAGCAAAACTGAAGCAGATTCCCAAGCTCAGGAATAAAATGAACCTTATCTTTGAGTGGAGCAAGGGTGATTTTGTAGGATTACTGTCTCTACGGTTATCCAGCATAAAGAGAAATCTCCACAGTGCCTCTGCTGTGGAGAAGACAAAGGCTTAGGTTGGCTCTAGAGCAGAAAGCCAGGCTGTCCCAGTGATCACTGTCCCTGCAGCAGAGCATCAGGCAAAACAGTTGAACATCTGCAGCCTGAGACACTGGATGTGCTGCTACAAGTGGCCAACATTGCATGTGAACCAAACCTGAGCCAGGCACACCATGGGCCAAGGCTGGCACAACACTTTCCCTACAACCATGGTGAGTCTCCCATGGTGTCCGAGGCTGAACTGTTGCTCTGCACTTGTTGGATGTGCAGCAGCATGGAGAGGTGAAGGGAAAACGTGGCTTTGTCACTAGTCACCTTGCTGGGAGCTGGGGCCTCAGTCTGCTGCAGACTGCTTATGTGACAATGGGGTATGATTTTCACCTCCCTTGGCCAGGCCACCAAGCCCTTGGGGATGCAGGGAGACTCCCATTTTTCAGGGCTCCCCATGCAGTGAAGCAAAAACCAGGCTCCTCCAGAGGGCAATGCAGAGCAGCACCAGGATCTCATAGAATCACAGAATGGTTACAGTTGTAAGGGATCTTAAAGCCCACCCGGTGCCACCCCCTGCCCTGGGCAGGGACACTTCCCACCAGACCAGGTTGCTCCAAGCCCTGTCCAACCTGGCCTTGAACACCTCCAGGGATGGGGCAGCCACAGCTTCTCTGGGCAACCTGTGCCAGGGGCTCACCACCCTTACGGCAAAGAATTTCTTCCTAATATCTCAACTACATCTCCCCTCTTTCAGTTTAAAACCATTACCCCTTGTCCTTTTTTGCTACTCCCTGTATTTAATTGTGTGGGTGTGAAGCATGCAGCGGTCTCAGTCCAAGTAACTTGGCAGTGCCCCATCTACCAGCACAGCTCCCAGCTCCATGCAGACCGGGCTCACTGGTGTCTGTGAGCCTGCTTGTCCCCCCGGCTCCCCTTGCTGCCTTTCCAGCAGGATTTTGGTGACCCAAACTCATATGCCAGGTTGGTGGGACACAGGCAAGGCCATGGCAGTGGCATCTGGACCATTGCACCATGGAGCAGAGCCCTGGTGAGATGTTGGCACCTCACAGTATCCAGGTAGGGGGTCGAGAAGATACAAAGAGGTTTGCCTCAGTGTGTCTGACATATTAAGAGATGGGATGAGTCTAGCCCTCAAAAGCACTTTTCTGAGGCAAAGATGCTCATTCAGGAGATCAGAGCCCAGCCAATCCTGGGTCTCTGCCTCTAGAGGTGCGGGTGTCAACAGAATCATAGAATCATTGCATGCTTTGGGTTGGAAGGGACCTTAAAGATCATCTAGTTCCAGCCCCCTGCCCTGGGCAGGGACACCTCCCACCAGACCAGGTTGCTCAAAGCCCCGTCCAACCTCGCCTTGAACACCTCCAGAAGAATCCCCTAAGATAAATAACCCCATTTCTGCCTTAAAGTGCTTTCCCAAACACTCCCACCAAGCAGGTGGGGCTGTGGGCAGCCTATATTCATGCACAGCCCTCCCTTTCTGCTGCACGTTGAGCCTGTGCATTTTGGCTCATGGTTTCATCATCTCCCCTACATGCTGGTGAGATGTGCTGCTCTGGGCTACAACTTTACACCACCCCTTCTGCAGGACAGGGTTGCACAGAAAATTCCCCTCCTAACTCCAGGGCAAGGGGCTCGGTGGCACATCGAGGCAATGGGGGGAACTGGTGCAGGAGGAGGATGCTTTCACGTTGTGCCAGATAAAAGCTGGGGTGAAACTCTTAATAAGAGCTGGCATCTGTTCCCATGCATTAATGCATCCTGTAGGCTCAGCAGACACTACGTATGTGCACAGGGAAGGGAGGAAGGGACGGACGGATGGATGGATGTGTTCATCCCTCGAGGAGCTTCTGGCTTTGGAGCTGGACACATTTCCTTGCAAGTCAAACTGCTAACGATGGACCTGGGTAACTGTTTGCCAAAGGTGGGGATTTCTCGTGGAGAGGTGTGTCAGGGCACGAGGGCTCCTCACCTACGTCATTCCGCGAGGGACTTCTTTGGAACTGGAGCCCTCCTTGCATTCTCACCCAGGGCGCTATCTGCTGATTAAGCCCTGACTATCTCGACAGCTTTCCGTGGGGACTGTTTGCTCTGCTGCAACATTAGCATCCTCCGCCAGCTCTCCACAGCAGGAAGCACGTACACGGGAGCACAAACAAAGCTGGGGGCTTGCCCTTTGCACCCTGCGCTGGGGCAAGGTGGGGTGCCCCTGAGCTGGCCAGGAGTGAGTGGGCACACCCTGGCATATTGGGTAGCTAATTTTTTTAAAGAGATGGCAGGCTGGCTTTTTTGCTGCCACCACAGGCTGTGGAGGGAATGAGCGGAGCACTTTTTTGGTGGTTTACAAGCACTGGGTGGTCGGTGTTGGTGGAAACAAGTGGTTTTCTGAGTGGTTTTGCCATGCCTGCATCTGTGCAACACACGGGGCTGCTGACGCCCATCGGCTGGACAAAGCTTCCTGCTAATGAATGTACAGCCTTGCCAAAAATCAGGAGGAGGAAAAAAGGCACAGGGGGAGAGCTGCACAGAGCCTGATTGCTGTGGGTGATGGGAAGCCAGGGGTTTGCATCCCAGCAGGGTGCTCTGGTCTCCTTGCACGGGCTGATGGTGCTGGTCCAGCACAGGGCAGGGACGCAGGACAGATGCGCTCCCACTCTCCTTTACAAATTCTGCTGTCCCAGCACAGGACAGCTACTGAAGTTCATACCCCTTGCACCCCAGGGCCAGGAAAGCTCCAGGGGATCCCTCCAGCCTGGGTCATCCCAATCCCAGGGGTGCCTGTCAGCGCTCCTGTACCACTCAGGACATCCTCCTGGAGACAGGTTGCGGGGACCCCAAGCAGAAGCTCTGACGGATCAAACCCCCCTGCCTGCCTGATCTCTAACGGGGAGCTGGGCAGGCATCTGAGCTTGTCAGGCAGCCAGTTCAGGATGTGTGGTGTTATTTGGGATGTGTTTGTGTCGGGGACCATGTTGTTGCCTTCCTTGGAAGTATTCAGAGCATCAAGGCCACTCCAGCCATAGTTGTTCTTGCTACAGGGCAAAGAGATCTAAGCTACGGTGCAAAGTAGCCTCCGTAAATGCAGTTCTAGATATAAAGAGAAAGGGCTTAATACACTGTAAAACACAACCAAAAGGTGCAAATGATCTGAGCATGCACTCAGTCCCACCCATCTCTCCTGACCCTCAGAGGTTTGGCTGCCCAGAGGACCTCGCCGTGCGTGCTGCTGTGTGCCTGTGCCTCTGAAAGCACAGCCTGAGCTCCTTCCTCAGCCTTATCTCAGCGCACCAAGAATGCAAACACCAGGGCTGGTGGAGAGCAAGCCATGAGGCTGCTCCAAGACCTGGCAGGGCAGAAGACAGCGGAGAGCCAGCGCAGCTCCTCTGGCACAGGCAAAAGACTCACCACCAACTGTGGGTACCATCCAACAGGGTCCAGCTCGGCTTTGCTTCCCAACAGACTGCACGCTTTGCCTGCTTTTTGCAGCCAAGAAGTGAGTTTTGCTTTATCTCTATAAACACGTCAGGTTGTAGAATCCGAAAGCAGGTAAGAAGCGGCGTGGTAAGAAGCTCCTTCGCTGGCATGCACTGCTGGAGGTTGGGATTACGTTACATTAATTACAGCCCGTGGTGAGTCGAATATATTCTTCTACAGGTTTTCCATTTGAAGGAGGTTTTCAGATGTGCCTGGTGTTAAATCTGGAAGGAAGTTGGCTTTGAAGTGCATGCACGTGCGCTAACTTGATTGTAGCTGTAATTTACTCGAGTACCTTCTGTATAGCCATGAAAGCAAACCGGTGTAGGTTCAAGCGATACCGTGTGTGTTCCAAATGGGGACTGCCTTGGGGTTGTTCACTGCCAGGGGAAATACAGACCATCACCCAGTTGGATGGGTGCAGACCTTAATGCACAACCCCCTGCTTCTCAGAGGAAAGGCACGGTTTTGGGGACGGACAAGAGGATGGGAGTCTCTCTTTTGAATCCCGAGGGATGCCCAGGAGCCGTGGGGATGAGGATTCAGTGAGCAGAGTTTGGCATTACCAGAGGACTGTACTCTGTGTATTATTTACCTGTCGTGCATCAACTGTAATCCATAAGGCAGGTGACTCGCTTCAGATAGTCTGAAACTCAACCCCGGTCTGAACTAAAGGGCTGTGCAAACCGAAAGCTGCAGGTGCTGTTATTTTTTTATTATTATTAAAAAAAAAATCCTTTTGGCAAATTCGGAGAAAATGTAGTCCCCGTGCAAGCTGTGCCTGTGTTCTGCATCCCTGCCGAAGGCCGGTTGTGTGCGGTGGGCTGCCCTTTGCGGGGGGACCTCTCTGGCTGGGCTGTCCCTGCAGGGACCCCAGAGCTTGCCATGGGGTCGGGGTGGGACATTCAGGGGTCTGCACAGCTGCCAGAACCCCCTTGGGTTGATTTACTCCCTCCTTTCGGTGGCATTTACTGAAAAAAATCCCGCTGTACCTCCCCACCGCACGTGTCTGGCGGACACCTTGGCGGAATTATCACACATCCATAGCAATCTCTCTTGTAGTCTCCCACCCGTTTTCATCCTGCACTTGAAATACTGAAATTGCCCCGAGAAAAGAAATATCTTTACAAGATGGGCCATCAAGCCAGCATGCCGCCTGCTGCATCCAGAAAAGCGACCCACTCAGCAGGGTAATCTATTCAATGACTGGGATTTATTTTTAACATTCGGTTCTGCAGTCCTTTTAACTTGAGCAGGGAAGTGAACATTTTGATAACAGCAGCCTCCAGGTCAAATGTGATGAGAATTCATAACTCGCCACATAGGGGTTTTGGAAAACCAACCAAGCAAAACAATTTCCCAGAATGAGACGATGAAGATTCACGTTTCTCTTCACAATGTCGTACACAGAGATGGTATCTGTTGGAGTGTCTACTTATTCTCTCCCCACAATTTGCAAATAAAATGCCTCCCGGACTATTTTAAATTTGAACGACTATTGCAAGCGCGGCTTTTCTAGGCTGCTCGTAAAGACCTGAGACATCGGATCTTTAGGCCATCAAAGAAGAAATATTAATCCGGTAATGGGAATGTCCTGATGGTCCCATTTCTAATCAAAGCAAAGACGGAGTTTTCTCCTTCAAGCAAACGTTGCCAAGAGAGTGGCATCGAGATTTAAAAATTGCAAGGAACAGAGGGAGGGAGCTCCAGTCCCCGGACTGCAGCGGAGCAGCACAGAAAGAGCAGCCGGTGTGGGTTAGGTCAGAGCTGGGACTGGGAGGAGGAAAAAAAAAAAACAAAAAAAACACTGAAAATCTGGCTGAGCTGAGACTGGTGAGGGAGCTGCTTAGAGGCAACTTTTTCTTTCTGTTTTATTTTTATATGGCTGGAGTAGGTCAGAAGCATGCATCTGAGGTAGAGGCAGGAGGGGAACATGGGAGAAAATTTTGTAGTTCAAGTAATGTAGTTTATTTTAATTTTGGCTGGCGCTTCTAAGCCCTCTCGTGCAGGGCTTGGCAGCGGATGTTCGTGCTGGGGCTGCAGGGCTCTGCAGCACAGGCTGCTTTATCGGCAGGCTTGGGAACAAGTCCTGTCCAAACCGCTTGTATTTGCTCTCCGTTCCCTGCCTTCCGTCCAAATTTGATATCTGCAGGGAGGCCCTGGGCACGGGGTGCTGCCTCTCACAGCAGGCCCTCCTCCGCAGGGTGCTGCGGCAACAGGAGAAAGTGGGAAAATGAAGGGAAAAATAAAAATAATAACAAAAAAGTAGCTCTCATAGAATGGTTTCCTCCTCTGCAGGCTGCAAACCTGCTGGCTTTGTCCAGCAGATCGTACCACCAGCCACATTGGTGCCTGGTGGCTATAGCTTTGTCACCCACTTCCACCCATGGCATCTTCTCCCACCCTGTTGTGGAAACCCAGGGCGTAACGAGAAACTCTGTGCAGTGGCGATGGCAAGCAACAAAATTTGCTGTGCGGCGTGGAAAGCCGTACTGATGGGAACAGTCATTGCCTTAACATTTAATTCGATGAGATCTAGCTCTGAGAAATGGACCAGGAGCTGCTACAGCTTCAGGTGCGCACTCAGCGCTTGCAGGGGAATTTCCGTGGGCTTTGCAACGCTGCGGACTTATCTATATTCTGGCTGGGTGACATGGTAATGCATCCCATTAATTAACCAAGCACACGGAGACACATTTCCTCCCATTTCCTTCAGTTAATCAAGCTTTTAACACTTCCAGGGGTCACTTGGACATCGGGTTGCCATTCAAGGCATCTCCCCTTCATTGGACCTTGGTCATGGTCTCTGCAGAGCAAATGTGGGCTGCTCAGGTGCAACCAGGTGGCATTTCAGGAGGGAATTTCCTTGCGTCATGAGCCTGTCAAACAGCTACAATGCAGATAACATTCAATCCTGCCTCTCGCTGGCAGGAATTCCCCAGTGCTGTACAGACTCATGTCATGGCAAGACCAGGAATGAAGAGCTGGGGTGGGCTGATGTAGGTGTGAGATGGATCTCACCTAAAAACTGTCCCTTCTTTGTCCTTTTAGGTGGGTCCCATTGGCCCCAAACTGTTTCTGGGGCTGAGATTCGGCCTGCGGCAGAGCCTCTGTGCATCCGTCTCCTGTCTTCAGAAATCCCTTTGCATGCTCCAGACAGTTTGGGTGTCTTCACCAGGGAGATGGACTTTAAGGGAGCCTGCTTGCCACCGTGGTGGCAAACACACACGCTGGAAATGTAGATTTGTCAGAACTGTAATCCAGGTAGGTCCTAGTTCTTTGCTTATACAAACCTATCCGTTTTCTGTCCTTACATCTGTCTCTCTCTGGACCTTCTGCAGCCCCCAAGTCCCTCACAGCTTTTGGGGCTGAAGTGTGAGCGGAAGGGGTGAATTGGGAAAAAGACTTGGGAAAGGCATGGGCTTCACCAAACTGCCTTCATGCTACACTGTCCAAAGCCACGTCCTACTATTCCCAGTCCTGCTAAGTAATAACACCGGTGTACATTTTTGCTGTTCCTTGTCTCTCCTTAGCATCCATGTCAAAGGCATGACACCAAATGCCCAGGGAAAGTAAGAATGTTGAAGAAAATCCAGATATGCCTCTGCTTCTTCTTTGTCTCGGGCATTTTGTACGAGATCTCCCTGCTGTCCAGCTGCTTCTTCCCCTATGTGCCTATGTCCGAACACTTCCTGACACCTGAGCAGGTCTTGAACCTTGGCAAAAGCATCATCTTTCTGGAGACGACTGAGCGCCTGGAGCCACCCCCGCTGGTGTCCTGCTCCGTGGAGTCTGCCGCCAGGATTTACCAGGACCGGCCCATCATCCTCTTCATGAAGGGACTCACGAACAACACGGCGTTGGACTTGAACTCCAGTTATGCGGCCTTCTCGCTTTTGTCTTCTATGAAGAATGTCTTCATTTTTCCTCTCCAGATGGAAATTGTCTTCCAGGAGACCCCTCTGCTCCAGTGGTACAACCAGGTGAGCTTTATAATAAGGGGGAAATAGGAAAATAGTTATAAAAAAGGAGGGGAAAAGGTCTGAAGTAGGCTTAAAATGAATGGAGAAACGCAGGACTGGCTGGGTGAGATCAGTCACTTATATTTTTTTGGTTCAGAATAGATTCATTTTGGCCATGTTTTGCAGTGTATTCATCTATCTGTTTATTGAACACATAATCAGCATTTTTTCCCCCATATCTGGAGAATCAGATTTTTTGGCAAATGAAACATTGGTAAAAATAGATTGCATGCATGTTTTGATAAAACAACGCATACTCATCTTTCTAAACAGAAACTGGTTGAACAAAATGTGCTGCCTGAGTGCTTGTTAATGCTGCCACACACCAACAGACCGTGCAGTAGATAAGATGTGGGAGATATTTCAGTTTTTGTAGCAGCAATATGCAAAACCAAGGTGGGATCGTGCAAGCTCCACCCTAGAAAGAAGTTCTTGGCAAACTACTTGCAAGTCACTTTTGTCAAATCTGTCTGGTTTCACCTCTGTGCAGGGCAGGCACACTTCCTCCAAAGCCTTCCTTCTGAGAAAAAATGACTCCAAATACCAACAATGCCAATGAAAACCCTTCCAGCCTGTTTCAAAGCGCTGGGAGTGATCAGGGAGTGTGTCAAGTGGGTTGTGTCCCACTGAAATAGCAGGCAATGATTCATGGTATCATTGATTTAACATTGTAGGTTCCATCAAAACACCCGTGAAATGTTCCTGCATTCATTTCTATTAACACAGCATTGCTCTGCACTGCCCCCTTATCTTATTCCAATAAAGTTCAATAGCTGGAGGAAGCAAAGGCGGGCAGTGACATTTGCAGATGCGCAGGTGGAGTTTTATCGTGCCATTAGCAGCCCAATGGAGGGATGTGGCCTGTTCTCTGCCGGCGGCATCACTGTCTCACCTTTCCAACTCTGCAGGTAGTCCCAGAGCAGGAGAAGAACTGGGTCCATGTCAGCTCCGACGCCAGTAGACTGGCGCTCATCTGGAAGTATGGGGGCATCTACATGGACACAGATGTCATCTCCATCAGGCCCATCCCCGAGGAAAGCTTCCTAGCGGCACAGAAGTCACGGTTCTCCAGCAACGGGATCTTTGGCTTCCCTGCCCACCACAAATTTATTTGGGACTGCATGGAGAACTTTGTTCTCAAGTACAACGGGAACATCTGGGGCAACCAGGGTCCCTTTTTAATGACAAGGATGCTCAAAACCATCTGCAATCTCACGGATTTCAAAGGCACCGAGGACCACAGGTGCCAGAACATCTCCTTCCTCAATCCCCAGCGTTTCTACCCCATACCGTACCCAGCCTGGGGCCGGTACTATCAGGTGTGGGACAAAAGCCCCGATTTCAACCACTCCTATGCGCTGCATTTGTGGAACTTCATGAACCACAACCGGAAAGCCGTGGTCGCGGGCAGCAACACGCTGGCTGAAAAATTGTACAAAGCCTACTGCCCCACCACCTATGAGGACCTGATACAAAACGCAGAGCTGAGGGATTTCACACACTCTGAGGATGTGGTATGACATGGAGTAAGGAGGAGGGGGGTGATTCTTCCATCCCTCCCCGTCCTGGGGGGAAAACACAGTCACCATTGGTGTCAGTAGCTGGCTTTGTAGGAGAAAGACAGACCTTTTCATAACCACTATCCCTAGTCCCTTGGGGCGCTAAGGAGTATGTGCAGAATGGTGGTGGGTATCCATCAGACGTAGCCTCCAGTGACACTAAGGACACCTTTGCTTCAGTTCTGTTTCCTTATAGGTGCTCATGAAACAAACCTTCCTGAATCAAAGGAACTGAGGACCTTACTAGTGAGCTTTTCCAAGGGAAAAGTTCCTAAAGAGATGCATCGTCTCCTGGGAGGAATTTCAGATGTGTCTGCACCTCTTGGCAGCATTGGCAGCTACCCATGTCAGAAAAACTGCAGACACAACAGGCTTTGGGCTGGGCTGAGGCCTCTGAGGCAAGTGTAATGCAAATGTATAGCAGAGGGTGGGTGACAGTAATTGCTAATGAAGAGAAGCCCATACCACTGTCTTTTCATTAATTTGTGTTTTTATCACATGGACTTTACACCCTACGTTTTTGAGAGGGACTTTATCAGTGCAATTGAAAATAAAATGGTTATTAAACCACCACTCCTCTGAGCTTGCTTTCCCCTGCACGCCCCTGGAAAATGAGTCCCATTTTTCAAATATTTGTGCTCTTGCACTTCTACTTTGGCTTCTTCCAGGAAGGGGCTGCACTGCCCCATCCTCTGAGGTCAGTTCTGGCTGCAGTCACCTCTTCCCCTGGAGAGGAGGAGCTGAGGGCACCAAGAAATGATGGGGATGCCCCTCCAGGGATCCCAAACCTCTTTGAAATAAATTCATTTCAACTACTCTGCAAATGAGGTGTAGCAGCTCTAGAAAGGCCCTGGTCACTTTTGTCCAGCTGTGCCATCTATTTTTCCCTTTTTATCTTCATTTTTGTGTTCCCATGTTGCATTTTTTTGGTCTCTTTCCCTTGCGCTGGCATCCTGCTCCCCCCGAAGGCTCTGGTTCATGCAGGGTTGTCTGCTGCCGGCACCAAG
The DNA here is from genome assembly GCA_008658365.1 of Alca torda. Classification (NCBI taxonomy): domain Eukaryota; kingdom Metazoa; phylum Chordata; class Aves; order Charadriiformes; family Alcidae; genus Alca; species Alca torda. The sequence goes on along the minus strand of CM018081.1, from coordinate 28,446,557 downwards.
GAGCTGCCAGTCCCATGGGCCACGGCCTCCCACATAGAATCATCTTAGAATCACAGAATGGTTTGGGTTGGAAGGGACCTTAAAGATCATCCAGTCCCACCCCTCTGCCCTGGACAGGGACACCTCCCAACAGACCAGCTTGCTCCAAGCCCCGTCCAACCTGGCCTTGAACACCTCCAGGGATGGGGCAGCCACAGCTTCTCTGGGCAACCTGCGCCAGGGGCTCACCACCAGCCTCTCTGAACTTCCTCCGTGCTGCTCCGTTTTTGGGGCCATCCATCCATCATCCAGAGGGGGACTGAGCAAGAAAAAACCCTCCATTTTACCCCAGCAGGGCACCCAGAGTCATTTTTTCTGCTGGAGAGCAATGCCTCCCCTTGCGTTTCCTTTTTTCCCAGGGTAGTGCCAATCCACCCAACTCCCTGAAAAGGAAAAGGAGCCCAGCCTGCAAATCTTTTCAGAATCTGTATGAACAGCTGTTTTTAACTTGGGAGCAGAAAGGCGGGGGCGGATCGGTTGCCCGTCATCGAATGTTTGCCATCTGCACAATGCTATCTTCTGTAAACACAGAAACTAACGAGCACGCTGCAATCGGCAGCCCGGTTTTCTGCAGCTAGAAATCGCAACAGGATTAATCGGGAAAAGAAAGCCGGGGTTTATGTGCACTTTGTGCTGTGTTTTGGACATGGGGCTCAAGTCTTCTTCCAGCCCCGGTTCCCCGCCCTGCCCCAGTAACCGCTGAGCTGCAGGGGTATAAGGGCAGGTGGTACCAAGCCGAGAGCAGCAATGTGGCTTGGGGGAACATTTGCCATCCCCTTTCCCAGGAAAAAAACTCTCATGGCTCAGCCTGGGGACGAGTTTCATGCCCCGGTGCCATCCACGCTGGTTTAGCTTTGCTCCCAGCTCCGTTACAGCGGGTTTTTCCTGCCTATGCCATCGGGAGCTGTTTTTCCTCCATGACTCTGGCTTTCCCGGGCTGCAGGGATGCAGGGGAGGAGTGTAGAGTTACAGCCCAGAAAGTCCTCCTTGTTTCCCACACAGCTTCGGACAGCCCCTGGCTTCTCCCAACCGCCTCTCACCGCCCACGTCCATCATCACTCCGCTCCCGTCCTCGTCCCCCCTCTTCAGTTTATCTGTCTCTGGCAACAAGTGAGTATTTGCCTTTTTCTGCCCCGTGGCTCGACTCTCCCGGCTCCCCTCTCCAGGCAATGGCTGTGCCGGTGGGAGGGAGGGATGGGGCTGGGGGACGGGCAGAGACTTGACCCACTCGAGCTCCTTTTGCAGATGAGCTCAGGCGAGAAACATTTCCGAGGCTCTGCCGGCTTATGTAGCCACTCCTCTGCAGATGAGATCCAACCCCCTCTCACTTCTCTCTCCTGCCTGTTGTTTGCTCTCAGGACTTTTGGCAAAGCAGGGCTGATGCCAGCAACCATGGCTGACCTCAAGGGAGGTCCTGCAATGGGGGGTTTCTCCTGCAGCCGCCTGAGCGAGCTGCTGCTGCTTGGCGTGACTCCCAGGAGATCACGTTTGGGCGAGAGGAGAAGCTGGGAAAGGGAGGGAGGTGATGGCTGCTTTTGGGAAGGGTCCGGAGGAGGTGAGGAAGCTGCTCAAGCAGGTCATGAGCAGAACCCGGGTCTCCTGATGCCTCTCTGCTTTATGGTAAGGCATGTCCCAAAGTTTGCAGGCTCCCACATCAGCAGAGGGATGCTGGCACCTGGGGCCCCCCTAGACTTTGCAGGGAGTGAAGAAGCCTTAAGGAGTTCAGGAAGGTGAGGAGGACCCCAGGGTGGCAGTGGGGAAGGGTGGAGGAGAAGGAAACAAAGAGAGATTCCTCTGCCAAAGGCTGAGGGTTGCAGAGAAATGGACCATGCAACAGCCTGACCCAGCAACCCTGAGCTGGGACAGCAAACACACCACCTGCCAGCCTGGAACATGAAAGCCCATCAACGCTTTCCAAGACCCAGCTCTACTAGTACATCCACAGAGCTGTTTTCTACACAGTGGAATGGGAATGGTGCTGGTGACCACCTTCAGCCCTACGCTCTGCTGGGTGGTGCTAGCTGCTGCCTCTGCGATGGACCTGCGCCCCTCGAGGCCAATGTCTTCAGCACCCAGTGGGCAAAACCTCACTCCTATAGTGAAGGAATTACCAACATTTCCCTTGTGGGTGATGAAGATGGCTTTTGCCAGCAGCTCCATCGCATCAGCTGATGTGTTGTATTACATTGGAGCGTCAAAGTCAAAATACTTTTGCTGCTTTACACCAGCTGAGGACCCACCCTAGGCAAATGCAAATAAGAACTGAAGAGAAGAAATACATCTTCAGACCTGGGTTCCCAGGTTGCCTAATGCGGTGGTTTTACCATACCAACATCCTGCTGAAGCCATGACTGTGCTGTCTGAGACCTTATATATAGCATTTTGTAAGAAATGGAGGGGGAACAGGTTTGCCCAGAGAGTGGGAGATGCCCCATCCCTGGAGGTGTTCAAGGCCAGGTTGGATGAGGCTTGGAGCAACCTGGTCTGGTGGGAGGTGTCCCTGTCCAGGGCAGGGGGGTGGGACTGGGTGGTCTTCAAGGTCCCTTCCAACCTAATGATTCTCTGATAAAACCCCTCAGGCTCAGGCTCAGGCTCAGGCTCAGGCTCAGGCTCAGGCTCAGGCTCAGGCTCAGGCTCAGGCTCAGGCTCAGGCACCCACTGGCATGCATGGGGCAGGCAATGGGGCAATCACAGCCGTGCTGTTAAGGAGCAGGTCGGCATTGATGGCCAGGTGAACCACAGCTGGCTTTGGTGCATGAAAGCCTCGTTAATATTAACGAGGTTATGCAACACAGCCTACCCCCCCAGGGCATGCGGTACATCGTTAGGGGATTTTTAATTAGTGGTCCCTGCAAACCTCCCCTCTTGGGGAGTGGTTAATTCATGCAGCAAAACCTCACCTGCAGGGACCATGCGCCATTACTCAACAGGTCCACACAGCATGCAGCTATGGGTCAGGGCTATATTTATACCTGTTTATACAGATGTGTATATATATATATGCATACATGTATATATATGTACACTTCACTTTTTGCCTGATGCACTGAATCAGGTTGTTTGACATTGCAGCGCTGCTGCCAGTACATTTATCACAGCAGTAATAACAACAATGATCTTTGCTGGCCATACAAGCCTGGAAGGGGCGGGCTGATCTGGTCTTTTCGGGTACATACCCAAAAAAATAAAAAATGAGCAAAGCCTAGAGGTTAACTACATCATCACACTGATCCACAGCCATTCCCAGAAGCTTTCATGCAGCAGTGTGTGACCGCTTCCTAGGTTAGCTGCAGCCCAGAATCAAGGCTTTCCCATCTCCTGCTGTATCGAGGCAGTGGAAATAAGAGAGGAAAGGGTGAGGAAGAAGAGAGGGTCAGGTAAAACTGATGTAGAGCTAAAAAGCACCTAAAAGAGCCACCCGGGTTGATCCAGAGGGATTCAGAGCAGTCGTTGACCCTTAGTGTTTACATGCAACGGGGAGAGGCCCCGGTGGGAGGTGGGACTACAGGCAAAAAGGTATTTAGGTGCAGACAGAGATGGAGATGTGAAGACAGTTGTGCAGGGCAGGAGCAGACCCTCTGTCTCTGAGAGCAAGAGAGGACTCCGCAGAGTTTGCAGTGGGTCTGGATGCTGCTGAGCTGGACTGAGAGCAAACCAGCCTGGCAGGGACACACGAAGCACCCTGCAGATGAAGCAACCCCAGCAGTGGAGGTAGCAGAGATCCCGGCGCAGGGGTGGAAAAAAAGTCTCAGAGGATGGGAAACGCTCATGGACTTGGAGGTGTCCCTGGCTGCAGTATCAGCACGCACCAGCTCCACCCTGCACAACCCCAGATAACTCCTGGGAAACCCTGTGATTGCTCCAGAATCAAAGAAAACACGAGAACAGGGTCATTCTATCCCAGGACACGTGCAGGCAGGACAGGAAGCATCTCTGCGGGGCTCTGGGTTGGAAAACCCTGCCTGTGGGGCTGGCTCAGCCTGGCAGCCCCGTGCCCCCATCACCCTGTGTGCCTGGTGGGAGCCTCCTGCTTGCAAACAACATTTCGGGGGACTGAAATTAGGGGGGAAAAAAAGCTGATTTTGGCACTTTTTCTGCTGCGAACAGGCAGCGATAATCACAGTCCCCTCTTCCTCTGGCTTAGCCTGGGAAAGCTCGGCTTTCTTGCACCGTGCCCGCAGCCACTTAGCGTCTCCCTGGGTTGCCTGACCTTGTTTGTCCCCATCTCGGGAGCACAAGAGGAGCTGCAGGAGGCAGGGGCAGGGCAGTGGGGTGGCGGGGACGCATGTTGCCACCATACACAGCACACCCAGCAACGCGCCAGCACCACTCCCACCCCTCTGCTCCGCGTCCTGGCGCCCGCAGCCTCCGCCACAGCCCCAGCCCCATCCGAATACATGGTAAGCGGCCACGCAGCAAAGAGCTTTTGTTAAAAAATGAAAATGTCTTAAAAGCGGCTGGTGGGTGAAGCTGTAACGTTTTGGGCGGCAGAAAATCCCTAGCCAAAGACTAAGAACAGATTCAGAACTATGTCTTCGAAATACAATTGTTTAATTATTGTTCAGGAGACAGTTAGGAAAGCGAGTGAACACCACCTCTGGAAATGATCTGGGTTTAGGTGGGAGCAGGGGCACCACAGAAGGCAGCAGTGTTATGATATTAAAGGACGTTGAGTGTTTACTGTGCATTGTTTGAAAACAGGCTAAATCTGTTTCCTTGAAACAGGTACACTCAGGAGGGATTTACAAGTTCATTCAGAATGGGTTATTGTGAAAAGTCACAATGTGACAGTTTTACAAGTCTCCCTTAACAAGAGCAGATGGTGAACAAACTGGCAGATTATTATTTTTTTTTGTTTTGGCAGAATTTGGCAATGCAGTAGCTAGCAGTTCTGGATGGGGAGGGGAAAGGAAGGGGTTTTTTGTTCACTTGCCACATAAGATAAGCTCTAACCCGCTCCCTGGTTGGGATGGCAGCGGGACCTGGGCTCATCCCTAACACATCCCTTCTGCCTTCCAGCCCTTTTCTGCAGACATTTGCCACCCGCTGCAGCAGCCCGGGGCTGTGGGCATGCTGGGGGGAACACCAGGACTCCCCATCCCGGCGGACACCCCCCCTTTCCGCTTCCAGTCCCGCCGGCTCGCCGTGGACTGGCGTCGCTTCAGCACCGTCGATGTGGAGCGGGTGGCCCGGGAGGTGGACCTGGCCGCCCTCCAGGACCACATGGCCAGCGTCACCTTCTGCAACCTGGACGGGGAGCGGTGCCCCCACTGCGGGCAGCCGGCGGACCCCGTCCTGCTGAAGGTGCTCAGGATGGCCCAGCTGAGCATCGAGTACCTGCTGCATTGCCAGGAGCACCTGGGGACCAGCCTGGCCCTGCACGCCCGCCGCCTGGAAGCTGCCCAGGCCGAGCTGGCTTGCACCCGGCAGCGGGCAGAGGAGCAGGCGGCCTGGCTCCGGCGGGCCGAGCAGGAGAGCAGGAGGTGGAAGAAGCTGGTTGCAGCGCAGCAGGTCTTCCTGCCAACCTGCCCCTTCGCCTACCGCAAGGTGCATGGTGGAAAGGTGTCAGAGGGGTGTAAAGCGCATCCCCATGCAGGATGCTCGTTGCTGCATCCTTGCCCTTGTGGACCCACTGCAGTTACACCTTGGCCCCAGAAAAAGGTGCTGGCCAGCCCTGCTGCTTTCCCTGGCGCAGGACCATCGCCTTCATGGGGACTCCAAAGTCCTTGCTAGGGAAGCTCCCTTTTTTTTGTGCTAACTACAGGTAGTTAGAGCCCCACAGAGTGTGGGAGAGGGGGTCTGTAGAGACATCTCACAAAATCCCTCTATCCTCATGACAGCGAGACTTTAAACATCCTCCAGACCAGTGAAAGATTTCTGGATGCTCCTGGATTTGGTGGTGATTTTGCTTTTCCCTCCCAACAAGCTTTTCCCACCCTTCCAGCAGGAAGCCTGCTGGTGGTGCCCCTTTGTCTGCTGCTTCTCCATCACCAAATTGACCCGCTCACTTATTCCTGGAGAGTAAAAGCCACCCAAACCAGGTGACTTATGTTCGTACATCCCCACAAGTGTAGGTCCAGAGCCAGAGCAGGACCCTGTTATAACCAGGACCTCACTGCTGCTTTGGCCACCTTATTGCACTGCTCCGTTGGGGGATTTTCCCCCCCACGAACAGCATCCCTGCACCATCCTGGCTTCTGCCTTCTCCTGACCCCTAAAGGGGTTTTTCTTTGTCTTCAGACAGAAGAAACTCCTAATACTCTCCTTCTATGTACCTCCAACATGACAGCCACATCTCTTGAGGTCTCCCCTTTTGCTTTAAAGCAGCAAAGCTTTGGCTGCCGGGCAGGGGACATGGGGAGCGTCCTTCTCTGCAGCTCCCTGTCCCTCTGTTGACTTTTTCCCCCCTCCCCAGTGCCACCTCTGCAACAAAGCCTTCATGGACGACTCCTTCTTGCAAGCCCACATGTGGCGCCGGCACACAGAGACCACCAAGGAAGGTGAGCCCTGGGACAATGTCTCCCTTCACTTTCCCAGGCCAGTTTTCCCCCATGGGAGGTGGATGCTGGAAACCAAAGGGTGACCAGAGGTTAAAGACAGCTTCTTATAACTCCATGCTGCTTCTGTGAATATTTACTGAATGCTTTCTGCTCACTGCCTTTCCCTCAAGCACAGGTAGGACACACAGCCAAATATGAGACTGCATGAGAATTTAAAGCTCAGTTTCCCTAGGGATCTTCTCCACCCCGATTCCACAGGAACACGGGGATGGAGCTTCATTGGGGAGTTTGGGGGAGTGTTTTGCTAGAGGGGGAGGGGGATTCACCTTCCCCGTGCCCCTTTTTTGGCAAGGAATCGATGCTCCCTCGCAAAGCGCTTGGAAAGCTGCAGGTGTAACGTGTGGCATGAGAGCCACGGAGCCTCCTTACAGCTTCACCTGCACCCGACACGTGAACTTGGCGGATAAAAAAAGCCGGTTTTGCGGTTTGCTGGCAGGTTGAAACCCCAGCCCAGGGCTGATGCAACGCAACAGGCTGAGCTTTGCTCCAGAGGCACCTTCCTTGCTTCCCTGCCTGAAATGCCCAAGCAGGGCACTTTGGCTGCTTGGGAGAGCAAGCCCAGTGCAAAGCCATGCTGCTCCACGAGCCGCTCATCTTGACACATTTACAAAAATAATTTAAAAAAAAAAAATAAATCAGATGCCACATGGCCACACTTGCCATGGTTTTTCCTGCAGCTCAGCTACCTGCTTCTCCACCCTGAAACCCTGCAGCAGTTTTGCTCCGTCCTTTAGTAGGGTTCTCCACACACACCCCCCAGGCAAAATCCCAGTTGGAGCTGGCAGATCGCACCCTTGCTCATTGCACCCCTGTTTCCCTGGGCTTTCCAGAGAGGCAGAAGATGAGGCGGGTGGAGCAAATGGAGGATGAGGTGGAGGAGCTGAAGGCGAAACTGCAGGAGGCGCAGCGGCAGCTGGAAGCGGAGAGGGAAGTGGAGAAGACGCGCAGGGAGCAGGTATGGGGCAAGGGCATCCGCTGCCTGCTTGGGAAAAATGGGGGGAGGAGAAGTGATAAGACGCTGAACGTTTTTAAAGCACAGGTGAAAAAAACTATTTCATGGTGGGGCCTGTGTTTCTTTTTTTGGAAAATTGCACCCCACCCCACCCCCCAAAATTCCCATGGGAAATGTCACATGGCATTAAGGACTGTATGAGCATGCGTGCCCAGGAGGCTGTGCTGCCTCCACCTCCCCATGGTGTGCAGGCAGGCTCTGAGCAGTGTTGGGTGTAATGAGAGCATTGGTGCTCATCCCATTGGCGCCAGGGCAGAAGCCCCAGCCCTTGGTGGTTCTGATCTGCGGCCAAGACGTCTCCCGCTCCGATTTTTCCACTCTCTTTAGGAAACGGAAAGAGCTCGGCAGCGAGAAGAGGAGGGCAGGAGGGATTTGGAAAGGTGGAAAGAGGAGGAGAGGACGAAGCTGCATGAAGAGATAGATGGTCTGAGGCAGCTCTTCCTCACGGCGTTCAAGGACGTGGCCAGCAGAAGCAGTGCCATTGAGGGGGTAAGTGAGCCCCCCACATGCTCCTCAAGGCAGGTGAGGGGATGTCCAAGCCTGCTGCTTCACGTGGTCCAGGTGGCATCACAGGCTCACAGACCCAAAGAGGCCTCATTTCTTTCTCCTGGAGCACGCAAGCATTTTGGGGTTGGAAGCAGTGGCTGGCCAAGACTTCGGTCCCCAGGAGGAAAGTGGATCCTCCTGTGGGACACACAGCTCCCTCCTCTCCCCACTCCAGAGACTGCAGGAGCTTCAGGCCAGAGAGGTGGTGGTGTCCAACCTGGGGACCCTGCAGGACAGTGACACTGAAGAGGCACGGTGGCAGACACCAAGCCGGGCAGAGCTGCGGGGCGAGCAGGAGAGGATGGCAGTGCAGGTGAGCAGTGCGGTACCCATGTCCTCACCACTACTGCGCAGCCCAGGAGGTGCATTTGGATGGAGGTGGAGCCATGTCCATGCCCCTCTGTGTGCATCTGCTTTGTGGATGTCCGGTCTCAGCTCCGGTTCAGGTAGCAATGGGCTCCTGCTGGTGTAGAGAACTGACAGTCCAGGTCCAGAAACGGGAGCTGGAGGATGCAGCGGGCATATCATGGTTCCAGGTCAGCCCTGCTTGCTTCAGGGAAACCCATCTTCACCAAAGCACTGAAGATGCTCACCACGTGGAAAAGCATTTAAAGTACCAATTAAACAAATTTATTTACCCATGCATCAGCCGCCTTTTCAACATCTCAACATCAACAAGTCCAAGAGAGACAGGGAACTACTGGAGAGAGTCCAGTGTAGGGCAACAAAGATGATTGAGGGATTGGAGCGTCTCCCTTATGAGGAAAGGCTGAGAGAGCTGGGACTCTTTAGCCTGGAGAAGAGAATTCTGAGGGGAGACCTTATTAATGTCTACAAGTATCTAAAGGGTGGCTTTAAGGAGGATGGAGCCAGACTCTTTTCAGTGGTTCCCAGTAACAGGACGAGGGGTAACGGGCACAAGCTGGAACATAGGAAGTTCTGATCAAATATGAGAAAAAACTTCTTTACGATGAGGGTGACAGAGCACTGGACCAGACTGCCCAGGGAGGTCGTGGAGTCCCCTTCTCTGGAGACTTTCCAGACCCGCCTGGATGCAATCCTGAGTAATGTGCTCTAGGCAATCCTGCTTTAGCAGGGGAGTTGGACTAGATGATCCCTAGAGGTCCCTTCCAACTCTGACAAATTCCATGATTCCATGATCTACAAACATCTGAAGAAGGCTTTACCGTGCATGGTAGCTCTGAGCATGGAATGGGGTGGGAATGGCACCACTGTTAAGGTGCCAAGTATCCTTTGGGACCCAAAGGGAAGCTGAATTTCTCGGAGTATGAACATGATCGCGTGCCTGTGCCCATGGTGCAAGGAGGGGAACACCTGTGTGTTTAATTTGGCAGCGGGCAGAGCGGAGGCAGGCACTGGGGGAGCAGTAGGCACAGGAGGTCTGGGTGGGTGCCAGATGTCCTTGGCACCTCCCAGGCACCTTGCTCAGAAAAGGTCTGGATGTTTCCCTTATGCTTTTTCTCCATCTTTAAACCCCCGAGATGTTTGATCTCTTTGGAAAAAACAGGAATGCCCTCTCTGCAGATCAGCCCAGAGAGTGGTAGCTAGAAAGAAGGGGGTTATGGACTTCAAATGAGCCTTGGCTGGACTTCAAAGCCCAGGGTGATGGAGTATAGTTATTAGGTTATCAAGGGGAAAGAATAAATGAAAAGCGGCAACCAAAGCTATGTCCTTTTGCAGATGAGAGGAGACATGAGTTTGCCACCAGCAGACTTTGAAGCTGGGTGTATATCTGCTGCAAGGCCAGATCTGCCCTTTGGAGGACATCTCAATAATGAATAAGAATCCAGAGAGCTGCCCTTGCTGGTGAAGGGAATAGGTGGCTCCAAACCCATTTTTACCATGTTCAAGTCTTCTCATTCCTTTTTCGCTCCTCTCAGTTGAAGAAAGAGAACAAGACACTCCGTGCTGCCCTATCCCAGGACCAGCGGGTGGTTACGGACCATGCCCGTCAGCAGAGGGTTGCCCTCGGCACCTGGCTCAAGGAACAGCCCAAGGTCACAAGGTCCCAGGAGAAGAAGGCAAGTGAAATAAAACAAAGGAGACCTCGGTTCGCCAAGAGGGTTTAAGCAGATGTTTAACTCTAAGCAGCCTTGGGATATTTTCTGCGTTAAAACTAAGCCTAATTTCAAGCCTTTGCTACATTCAGCTCCTTTTTGCACTCATTAAACACAAAGCATTACGTGAATATCATCAGCATGAACCATGCCCACCGGGGTGTAGATCACCAGAGCAACAGTTTGCATTACAATTTGGAGCATCTTTAACTTGTTATGTGATTTGTGAATAGCAGGTGGGGTCTAACAGGATGGCATCTTATGTGCTAGTGATCTTAGTATGGAAAGGAAAGCCCCTAAGCTGACCCCTTACGGGTACGGTCTGCTTAAGGCAAATAGCTCTTGGGGAGTGTATGTGCCCACTTTAGGCTCTTGCTATTTTCTGCTCCTTTTTTTTGAATGCATTTAGTAGTAATAATACTCTGCAGAGAGAGGTAAAATTACCCAAAATTATAGACAAAGAAATGATCTTTGAATGATGCCCAGTCTATTTTGTTACAGACCAAGCTGCTCTCTGCAAGCGAAGCTGAAGGTAATGAATGCATTTTTAAAGTGTATCAATTTGGGTCTAGATCAGTTTTTCATCGCTAACAGCCCTTCAGACCACAATGTCTTCTCTGCCTCCCTCTATGAAAAAGTGCCATGGAGTCCTCTCCAGGGAGCTGGCTGTGTGTCCTCTCACACAAAGCTGTGGAGTGGACACCTTCCAGTCCCTTGACTGACTACCTGCCGCAGCAGTGTAGACCACAGCTCTGGTGGCTGGCACAAAACTGACTTGTCTCTTGGGTGGGTTTTGCATTGTAGCCGTACCCCAAAGGAGTGAGATTTCAGTCCAGCGCTCGCAGCAAATGGATGACCTTGCCTCCTCCAAAATGATGCCTGTGGTTATTTGCATAAAAATAAGGAGCTGAGGGGCACGCTGTGGTTTCTTCTTTACACTGTGGGTTTTCTAAAATCAAGTGCCAGGGAAAGAAAACGGGGACTTCTCAGTTCCTTGATGCCTGTGACGCAGCCGCATACCCGGCCAGACCCTGCTGCTCAGTAAACAAAAAAGGCCATAAACCAGCGATGGCTGTTAGCAAATATCCAAGGGTACATCACTGACCCCAGCCCTGAGGGGCAGCAGAAGGCTATTTGCCCACTGGCATCCTCCAGCTGGTGGTCTTGGAGGGCGAACACCCCAGGGTTTCCTTTGGGGATGTTCTCCAAGGGCTGGTGCCAGACCTGGGCCAGGCTTGCATCCCCAAAGGGCCAGTTATGTCCATACTTTCCATATAGGAAAACCAGGAGGTGATCAGCACTTGCTTCTGCACTGGGTCCTTGTCTCCTCTCTGACTCTCACAGGCTCCTTTCTTCCCTGCAGTGACCCAGGAGGTGACCAAAGTGGTGGCTGTTGAAGAGTCATCAGGTGGGTATCAGAGTTGGGAACATCCCTGTCCCGCGAGCACCAGGATGAAGCTGACGTTTGGCTTGGGGTGTTGTGCAGTGAGGACGAGGGGTCCTGGGCAAAGCTGGAGGTGATGAGGTGGTGGGCTGGAGGCAGAGGGGATGAGCTCACTGGTGCCCTCTTGGCTGTGCGGAGTATGACAGCACCATGACCTGCTGCCGACGCTTCACCCGGGAAAGCTGTCTCAGGCAGCTGCTGGGCTGTGGGTGGGATTTTGGAGAAGTTGTGGACAAGAATTAATCAAATTAGAGGAGGAAGTTACCCCTTTGTAGAGGGATGTAGTCTGCTAAGACTAACCAGTTGCTTGCTCTGGGACTGGTGGGACCTGTGTCCCCACAGAGGAGAAGGGTCTCACCAGCCCCTTCCCCAGGGCATGGCCCATCCATCGCTGCACTGGTACCAGCACCCACCTTTACTCCAGACAGGGAGGAGGCCACCTGGGGCGGGAAGCAGAGGCTGCTGGAAGCCCTGCGGAGAAACCCAAACCTCCTGAAGCAGTTTCGCCCCATCCTGGAGGAAGTGCTGGAGGAAAAGCTGGAGAGCATGGGAGTCAAGAAGGTAAGTCTGTCCTTTCAGCACAAGCATTTGCAATGCCAGCCCTGAGTCGGTGCAGAAATGTAAAGATTTTTTTGGGGGAGGAGAACAACTGAAACACTAACAGGCTGTAAAAAAAAAAAAATCCCCATCTGGAGCAATCACGCCCTGAGAGGCAAATGGGAAGGTGGAGGCAGAATCACACAGTAGCACAGGGAATAAACGGCATGCTCCCATCTCTGAGGCTGGTTATTAGTATCTCTCCAGCAAATCTTTCTCACAAGCAGCCTTTCATATGCTAAATCACCCAGGGCTCCCTCTCTTGTAGGGAAGGAGGGTGTTTGAGGGCACAGCAGCCCCTGTCAGGGGGATTTCAAGGGGACTTTCAGCTTCCAAGTCCTTTTCATGCCGAGCATATTAAACAGTACCTCCGAGAAATCTTCTGGAGCTCCCGGCAATGCAACACCACCACCTAGCACCTTGCGGTGAGGAGGCAGGCAGTGGGCACCGCTGCTGGCGACCCGCATCGCTCCGTCAACCTGCCTTTCTCAGCAAGGCAGCATTTCTGGTTTGGGTCCCAGGCACAAAGAGAAGGCAGTGACTGAATGACTTCTTGTGCAATTGTTTCCTGGAGGTGCTTTTAAGCCCAGATTCATTTCACCTAGGCTGGAGCCCTGGCATGTCCTCACTTTCCCCGGCTGGGAACATTGAGGTGGTGTCAAAAGCAGCAGAGGTGGCCCAAAGCCAGACCCACCCCCTTCATCTCCCATCATTTTACATGTCTACAAGCCCAGGACATTCATGGTCACAAAACCTCCTCGAGCTGTAAATACCTCCCAAGACAAAATACTGCACTTACCCTGTAGCCCAGAAATTGCCCGAAATAGCTGAGATTTACTCTTCAGCAGTAATTTACCAAAGCAGCTGAGGGCTTTGCAGATGTGGGCTATTTGCATGGGATACATTGTGCTGGGGAAATGATGGGTATCAGGGCTGGTAAGAGCTTCCTTGGGGTTTGGATAGGGCTTGGAACTTGCAGGATGCTCTTGAGATACAGGCGGTGCTGCCGAGGGCTTGTTTCACCACCCAGCACTGTGGGAGGACGTCAGGCCTCTCAGCCATCCTCTGCTTTAGGTTGCGAAGGGGATCTCCACTCGGACCTACAAAAGCCTCCAGGCTCTGGTCAGGCTTCAGCAGCAACAGAAGTCTGAGAAATTTCCTGGCCTCCTCCACCTGAGAGACGAGTTGGTCCGAGCAGTGATGAGGAAAGTCAGGCGATGCAAGAAGCCCAGCAGTGCTTTGCCTCGACATCTCTCCGTCATTCCAGGTGAAGTGATCTCCTGTCCTCTCTACATACCAACCATGGGGACCTGTGGCCACCCACTGGATGCCGTTCCCTTACCCAGTGAGACAGCAAGACAGAGTCAGTCCCCACAGGACTACCAGGAGGTGTGTGGTGATGTCTTTGCTCTCAATATTGCCTTCCAGCTCAAAGCCTGAAGAGCCCCAGGTCCCTTGGTGGCTCACAGCCCATGGTGACAGCAGCTGCAGTAGAGCCTGAAGCCTTGGTGGTACCCCAGCCTGCTCCTCGGAGCAGAGCCCGCTCCACCCACAGCCCCCTGAGGACGCCCCGGGGCACCCTGCAGACCTCCAAAGCCAGCAGCCCCCACCGAGGACTTGTCCCATGGTGGAGGTGAGTCCCATCACCTCTTTTCAGTCTCCAGGCAGGTGGGCATTACCCGGGACCCTCAGCCATCAACCACCCCCCACGTATTCTGGGTTCTGCCCAAACACCAACACCTTTGGAAACTGCCAAGTGGTGGGTGATGTGGCACCCCAGCGGGGTTTGTTTAGAAAAGGAGTTTCCTGGGATCTCCCTGACCATACAGGATGGCTGAAACAACTGAGGGAAGTCAAACCTGAGCCCTTGTACCCACCATGTGGTGCTGGAGACCAACACGAGGCATTTCCCACTTGGTTCCTTCTTTCCATTCCAGAACCTGTGTAAGGGGATGAAGGAGTTCTCTTGGGGGTTTTGGGTCAAAAGTAGTGAAGATGTAAAACGAAAGCTAGGAGAAACTGTGCAGAGAAGAAATAACATGGTGAGGGTGTGAGATGGCAGCAGAGAGGAAGAGGAGCTCAGGTGTCACCAAGAGCAGGTGAGGAAAAGGAGTTACTTGTTTGCTCCAGGAGCAAGGGAAAGCCAGACCTAGGTTTTAAACTCAAGCACAGTAATACCAAACACAGGCAAGGCCTGGGTGTGAGTACTTGTTGGAGATGCTAGCAGCAAGGTGTTTGTACTCGGTGGGTGTCATGGATCTGTCCATGTCCACGGGGAGCACGGGGCTTCTCCATGGGCTGCCCCGCTCAGGGCTGGGTCACAGCCCAGAGCATCACGGGGCTTCCCTACATCTGCTTCAGAAGTGGGGAAGGGGGACGCCAGAGCAACCCCACACCTGACCCGCCGCTCTCTGCACCAGCCCCGAAGCAGCGCTAGGGGGGAAGAAGCCCACCCTGTCCCCTGTGAAGCTCAGCCCTCAGCAAGAGCCGGCATTCTCCGCAGCAGTGCATGGGGATGAGACTGACTCCGAGACTGACTCAGACCAGGACTCACTGGAGGAAACGGCTCGTTCAGGTACCACCTGTTCTCGTAGCAGCCACTGTGAGTCAGTGAGGTGATGGGGAGAGTCCTGGTTACCGCCATCAGTGCTACCGTGTCACCTTCTTCCTGGGGCTGAAGCAGGACGAGTCCTACCCCGCCGTCCCCCATGCCCAGCCAGGCAACGGGGCACTGGTGGCTTTATCCATCGGCAACTTGTGTGCCCACCCCTGCCAGGGTATTTTCCAATAGATCCTGCAGCTGTTTCTTTGCACAGGGGGAAACCAGACTGTCTAGAGGATGCAGGGAACCCCTCCAGGACCCAAAGGGCTGTCAAACACAAGGAGGAAAGCTTCGTTTAACTGTTGGTTTTATGCTGTAAAACCCTACGGGAACCATGTATCAGGGGGTGATGTGGGGACTACTCCTGGGCACCTCAGAGAGTTGGGGGACAGCAGGAGGCACCTCTCACCTCTGCATTAACTGCAGACAGCAGCAGGTACTCCTTGCACATGGCTGTGGTGTGTCCCAGGCCAAAAAAGAGCCATCAATGCTGTGTCACACACCGCAAGCCCAGGCTGTGTGTGCGGACGGAGGTTTCCTCCAGCATCCTTGCATGCACCAGAGCATTACCCACCCACTGCTTGCATGGGGAGGGAAATCCCTGTGATTCATTCTATACATAAAACATTTTCTTCCTGAAACAGCTCCATTGGGATGGATCCAGACAGTGCTAGTGAATTTAAGCTAGAACCCAACTCACCCTGGGGTGGCTGGTGGTCCCCCTCCCTTCTCACCCATCACTGTGCCTGGGGGCTCCCTGTTTAACCAGCTCTGCCCGGCACAGGGACAGCCACCTCCGCCATGGTGAGGCTCTTGGAGAGACGCCTGGATGCAGTGGCACACAGACCACCCGGCAGGGTGAAACGCTTCCCAGCCCTGAGCTCGCCATGGCCAAAAACCAGCCAGCCTGCCAAGAAACTCCAGGTATCTTGTGCAAATGGCCTTAGGAATTATGTTTTCTGACATAATTTCCATTTTTAAAAAAAGGCATGTCATTCATTTCTCGAATTGGGAAGAGGTCTCTGGAACAAATCCAGAGATAATTGGAGTGATGCAATGGTGAAATTATTAAATTACTAAAACGGGACTTAAACATAACCTCAATTTATGGGGGAGAGCTGATGTAATTAAAGTGGTGGCAGTGTCAGAATCAAATTGCTTTTTTAGAAAAAAAAAAAAAATTAAAAAGATTTTACACAAGGAAGGCCTGGCACAAATACTGAGAAGATTTTTTTAACTTTTTTTTCTTGTTGCAATGACAATGAAATTCTAGGCCTTCATATGGCAAAGTTTTAAAAAAAAAAAAAGTGAAGCATGAGGTTTATGGGACCACTTGCAAGCCATGGAAACAGAGAAGGGGTCTCCTGTGTGGTGTCCTGATGCAACCACGTTTTTGGCCCTCTTTGCTCTAATTTTTTGCATCAGCCTGATGGAGAAGAAATCCCTGTTGTTGTACAGCAGGAGGGGCCAGGGTGCGAGTGCGGGGTGTGGGTCTGGCCCTGCTGCTCCCCTTCACCCTCTCTGTGCTCCTCTCCAGTTTGCAGGTGACAGCAGCGACCTGGAGACCTCCTCCCTGGAGGACCTGGCCGAGCCACCAGCGCCGGTGGCTGCTGATGCCTGGGGGACCACCTCGGTCCCCAGGGCCCCGGGGCTGCCAGGGGACGCGTGGTGGTGACAGGGAAGTGACAGTCCTCCGCCAGCAGCCACTGGATGGTGCCACAGGACCAGAAACGGGCAGCAGCCGCTCTGCAGCCCTCCCAGGGCTGCTCCTGGGCTCCAGCCACCCCTCTTTTTGGGGCTCTTCCAGCCAGCACAGGGGGGTTGGGTCCTCCCTGGCCAGCCCTGTGGATCGCATCAGGGAGGATAAATGCCGCGCTGTCTGAAAAGGAGAAATTTCTACTTTCCTTTCATGCGCGCACATGGCATCTGACGGTGTTGCAAGCTTTCAGAGCCCCCGCAGACCTCCTTGGACTTCACATCCCGTGGGCTGGGATGTGACTCTCCATGTCAGACGCAGCCCAACACTTGTGCGCGGCTTTTTTATTCTTTAAGCAGCCCAAAAAACAGAGTCAGGGAGGGGAGAAAGCAGCTTTCCTTCTCGTTGCATCTCTCTTCTGTCGCTGCTGCTGAGGGTGATGGAGAAGGTCTCATTTTCTGCTCTAGGACGAACCTGGACTGAGTGTGCTCAGACAGAGTAACAAGCCCCAGTGCCTGTCTCCTTCCTCCTTTTCCTCTTGAATCAGTGGAAACTCAAACCCAAAGGATGATTTTTTTTTTTTTTTGCACTGTAAACATGACCACATAAGCCCGAATCTGCTGATAATGCTCATCTCTGTAAATTAAGTTCATTTTCCTAATTCTCTCTGGATTTTGTACACTTGTAGCAGTGCATTTATGATCTCGATCCCTTAAATGTATGAAATTTTGCAACATGCACCAGGAAAAACCGGCACTTTTCAGTTTCTCTTCTCTTCTCCAACCCCCTCCACTGCTGCTTCAACCTTCTGGCATTCCCTATTTAACATTTGCGTGTGGATTTTAATGCCAGGGAGGAGGACGCCCAGCCAGGGTTGGGTAGAACGTGCTCAGTTCATTGTATTTCACTGAACAGTAAAAGTGCCTTCCAGATAACTGTCCCCTAACACGTAGATAACCCCCCCTAGTTTTTAAATCCCCACTTCCCCCAGTACGTGCACATTCAGCTGGTGCTTATACCCACCCATATGGCATGGCTGTATACCTGGAAAAGGATTTTTTCCATTTTAACCATTCAAGTTGAAGAACTATACCTGGCTTGTGTTACTCATTGCTGACAGTGCTATTGCCAGGTCTATTGCTTCATGCTTAATTTAACAGCTGTTGTGCTTTTTGCTGAGTGTCGATCATGACAAGCGTTGCTTTTAATACATTTAAAGTGCCCTTTCAGAGTGCTGGTATTGGTAACCAGGAAAAAAAAAAAAAAACAGATGTTTTTATCTGTGAGAAATTACAAGGGGAGGTAGCAGCAAGAATTTGCTTCTGGGAGAGGGGTAACAGGAAACGTGTCCCGGCTCCTGTACCTCTGCCGTACAGCAGCCCCGGGCCAGGCTCTGCTGCTGGCACATTCCAAAAGCAACGAGGAAATAAATTTCTGCCCAAAAGAGCAAACAGGTAGGAAAAGGGCAGAAAAAAACAGAAGCTGTTTTGCCTTGGCTACGTGGCAAGCTCGGTGCCAAGGCAGGTGCCCTGCCCAGCGCTAAAATCTCAATCGCGCCGTTCCTGCACTTATTCACCTGCCGACAAGTGGAGGAATCTCTCTTACATTCGTTTTACCAGCAGTTTTCATGCCTGAGGTGCTCTCAAGCCATTGCAGTGAGCTTCGTGCACTCAACATCAAGTCCAGATGGTGCCAGAAAGGTGGGGGAAAAACTTTCCCCGAAGTCTGAGAAACTCCAAGAATAGCTGATAGCCTTGTTCTAAGAGAAAGGCGATGCTCGTACTCTTAACAAATAAATAAATATAGATACAGACAAAGCATTTTTATTTCAGACTGGACATTTTGAGTCAGCACGTTCCATGGGAGGGTGTCTGCTGCAAGCTGCAGCGAGCCATGTGGCAGAGGATGTGAAGTACCATTTTTCAGTGGTGCCCAGGGACAGGACAAGAGTAATGGGCACAAACTTGAACATAGGAAGTTCCATCTCAACATGAGGAAGAACTTCTCTCCTTTGACGGTGGCAGAGCCCCTGGCACAGGCTGCCCAGAGAGGTGGTGGAGTCTCCATCTCTGGAGACATTCAAACCCCCCTGGACGCATTCCTGTGCCACCTGCTCTGTGTGACCCTGCTCTGGCAGGGGGTTGGACTGGATGATCTCCAGAGGGCCCTTCCAACCCCGACCATTCTGTGATTCTGTGATTTTGGTTTAGTGATGGTTTTCATCAGAGTTAGGTTGATGGTTGGACTACATGATCCGAAAGGTCCCTTCCAACCTAAGCAATTCTATGATTCTGTTCTATGAGGATTCACCTTGGTTTGTACCAGGAGCTGGTCTCTGTCTCCAGAGGCAAGGAGAGGAAAAAGCAACGCCAACAATACCAAATCCATCAATACGTTTTGTCCAGAAAAGAAAATTTTACTCAATTCTGCCCCCCCTCTATTGTTTTAAGGACTCCTTCCCCAGATAAAGCAACTCCTTGTGTACCCCTTTTTAGAATACTCTCCTTTTCTTGATGACGCCAAATTGGGCCCTGTTGCCGGGTCCCTGGCATGAGTCCTGGCACTGCCGAGCGCTGGTGCTCCAAACTGGCAGAGAGTAGCAGGGATACTGCAGCCAGGGGAATGCAAAACACAGTGAAAGACAACAAAGGCAGCAGAAAGCACGCAGTGGAACAGAAAGTCAGAAGGGCAAGCGGGGACTCTCTCATGCAGCCGAGGTTAAATAGGCAGACAGGTGTCCTGATACTTTCTCCGCACAAAGATTTCTTTGTGACTGCATTAAGGAAACAAATTCGGCTTCTCTCGCAGGAGAACAACAACAGAAGAAGAGCCAACTCCAAAATTCATTTTGCTTATGCCCTAAAGATGCGCTGCTGCAATGCCACAAGACAAGGGGGAGGCTGCCGCGGGCAGAGGTGGCCCATGAATAGCACAGGCATCCTGTCCTCATGC
This sequence comes from Alca torda, assembly GCA_008658365.1. NCBI lineage: Eukaryota > Metazoa > Chordata > Aves > Charadriiformes > Alcidae > Alca > Alca torda. The sequence goes on along the minus strand of CM018081.1, from coordinate 28,427,031 downwards.
TGCCAGCCCCTCTTGGAGCCCGCAACCACATCCCCTCCCTCTCAAATCTTCACGCCTTCTCCTCGGGTCAAATCTACCCACCAGCGCGCTGTGGTTCTCCACCGCCAGCCCACTGCTAGCTAGGGGATAGTGGAGAGGGCAGTGAAGCAGGCTCGGTCCATGGGCTGGAGCACACATGCCCATCCATGGTGCTTGACATCCAGAGGCTTTTCCTGATAAGCTAAAAAAACCTGCAGTTTCGTTAAATGATGGAAGATGCAACCCTAGCATCATGGCGTGATTTAGAAGAGCGGGGTCCTGTCCACTACCTGTGCTTTTTCCTGGGCATGACTCTTGTCATGGCTTTACCTCTCCTTCAGTGCAAGCAGCCCAATCCTCACCCCTCTGCCCTGACCTGCAGCCTCCACCCGGGCAGGTAACCCCATCCCTCCCACACCCAAATTGCTCCCCTTCAATCCCCACAGGTTTTCATTTTCCTCCCTCCAATTTTTCAACCTTGTCTTCGTTTCAGCACAGCATAGAAAGTTTTCCATGGTCTTTACCAATGGGTGAAGCCTTGTTTCTCCTACTAGCCAGAAGTGTCTCCTTTGGCTTCGTCATCTCCGGGAATGGTAAAACATAAAAGAACTGGCCAATTTGGTGTTGGACAAACCATGCCAAACAGGGTATCCCTCTGAAAAAGGGACCTTTGCACTGCCACGGCAAATTGAAGGGTCGAAGAGAAACCTGAGGTTGGTTTTACAAATACTATCCCAGCTGGTGTCTGCACAACCACCTTCCAGCTTGGAGGTAGTGTGACAGAGCCGTACCATTTAGGACATCCATAGGACATAGGCATGACCCCCTTCCTGTGGGCACAAAGTAGCACAGCTACGCTGAAATCAGTGGTCAGGCCCTCACCAGGAGTTTAATCCCATCGGAGTCTCATGCTCTTTAAAATAATATGTTTTGTGTTTTGTTTTTCTCAATGGCATTTGGCTTTGTGGGACTCCACTTCTATAAAGCATGAGTAGGTGTGGGACAATTAGTAGATAATCAAACCAGAGCACTAACAACCCCTGAATGCAACGCAACGCCCCCAGATAACACCAAGCTGAAAAAAAAATAAAGGAAAAGAAAAATCCTGTCAAATTTATTCAGCTGGAATAGCTCACCCAGAGAGCTATTCTCCCATAATATTTGGGGCAAGCACAGTGTCATAAATCTTAGTACTATTAATCCGTAGACTCATTCATCTCTGTTCAGCTATATAAAAGCAATAACCTTGTCACTATAGGAAGGAAGATTGGACTTTTAATTGCATATAGATTTCAGGAGAGTTCTTATCTCATAGTCCAATTTGTAGCTTCAGATACGGGTCTTTGCTTCCCTTGGTCAAAGTCCGTGCAAATCTGCCGTGCTCTCATATACTTATAAATGTTGCAGGAGCTCAGAGAGAACCTATATAGGTCTCCGCTGGCAGATAATACACACAGCCTTTTCAGCATTTGCTTTATTAGACAAGCCTATATTTAATTAGCTCCTCTGAAACAGGATATGCATTTTTTCAGAGGACGATCAAATTTAAGGAAACAAAACCATTTCTGAGTGCGTGCGCACACGCACATATACATTGCCAATCACGGTTCCCCTGACTCATCTCCCTTGGCCCTGCAAGTGCCACCCAATGCATCCTTTGCCCTGCAGTTCATTGTCAATAAAGGCAAAATAATTGGCAAGGGGTCTTCCATCCCTCACCAGTAACAACCGCAGGGGGAAACACTGGATTTCTCCATGGGGCCAAGAGATCTGCAGTACCTGGGCTCTCATTATTCCCAGGCTTTACTCAGCCAAAGCCTTCTCGAGGCACACTGACCTCCTTGATGCTGTGCAGTTGGTCAAACCAGCAAATATGTGACTGACTGCTCCTCCCAAATGGCAGCCAGGCAGGACGGTGAGAGCTTTGCTCCACGTGCCGCTGTACCCTCCGCCAGTTTCTGCCTGCAGGGTGACCGTGTGCATGAGTTTCATACCCAAAATTCACACCCTTTAGGGTGAAGCGCTGGGGAACCCAGGCACAGGGTGGGGTGCAGATGCTGTGTTTTGGGTCCCCAGGGTGCTCCCTGGGCAGCGTATGGACCGAGTGTCCCCTCTCCCCGTGCTGAGCACTGCGGGCTGTGGACATGGCGCAGGGTTTTGTGTCTTTTCCATGTGGGCATTGGGACATAACAGTGCTGGGGCACAATGAGCTGCCACCAAGACAACCTTGGATCATCCTGGTGGGGCTTTTGGATCTCACTTTTTTCTCAAAGTCCAAGAAATAATTAGGGTATCCTCATTTATTTATTTTTTTTTAGCCTGGGAGATGCAGGGGAAAGCCTGGAAATAAGACCTTTGTTCTCGCCAAACACCCAGCCCTTTCCCTAAGCAGCTGACTTCAGCTGCAGGGCTTTTAGGAGACAGATGAGTTCAGCTTGAAAAGGGGATATTTGAGTTGGTGTCCCAAGAAAAGGAAACACCGAGTGGTTTCCGCAGCAGGAGAACCAGGTGCTGGTCCTCCCCACACCGTCATTCCCCGACACATGATGCTCACCGCTCGCAGTGGTGCCGCCACGAGATAATGGCCAGAAAAATAGGGGAGCAGCTTTAATATCAGCTGTTGTTACACAGCAAGCAGGCTCATAAATAAATGATTCTCTGCTTCGGAATTTGATATTTTCTTTTTTTTTTTTTTCAGTAAAATTTCCTGCGTTAAAATTTTTCATACTGCGAGTTGTTGGCCAAGGTCAGGAAATGAAAACCGATGTTGGAAGATTAGAAGTCTACCGAGGGCAGAAATTCCCGGATACAGCTCTGTCTCAGCTCTCTGCTGCTCTCCACAATGCTCCTGCCCGCAATCTTGTCATCTACATGCTTGCACACATCAAAGTGAAACCAAGAGATAGCTGGCGTGGTGAGTTTGTCAGAGTATTTGTGTTGCATGAAAATAAAATGTAACTTTCAAAGGTGCTTCCTTGCGATTTGATGTGTGCGCCTGTTTTTGTTCTGACGCAGTCAGAAACTTGTATTTCCATTTTTTTTCTGGGTGTTTTTCTGTATTTTTCATCACCCTGTGTACCTTTACCTAACCACCACTTACGCGTTTCCTATCTAAATTAAACACTCCCGTGCTTTTCAGCCCCTTTCCAGTGGAGGTTGGCAGGAGTGAGAGCATACCAGCAATTTTTCTGCCCTCCTAAGAACAATGAAGTATTTAGAAGTGTTTAATTGCTACCTTGAAAGGTGGGCAGATGCTGGACTCAAAGTGGCCTCAAACCCCAAAATACCCACACACTTTCTGAAGCAAGTCCCAGCAAGGACTGATTTCATTGCGTCAGTGAGTTGGAATCCCCTGATACCTATTCATCCACTTTTCGGATATTTTGTCACAGCATATAACTTATCTATATCTTATAAAGGGGAAAAAAAAAAAAGAGCCTCATCTTTTATTTTTTCCCTCAACCACACATACTTGTCCATGCTGCTCCCAAGAAGCTGTAGAACCCGAAGCTGGGGTGAGTTTAGGTGAACAGGAAAGTTGGTAGCTGCTGTTTGTGACAAGGAGAGAACAAGTGAAAAAAGTGATTTTGGCCTTAAAGACTTTTTTTTTTTTAATATTCATGTAAAAAAACAAAATAACCAACAAAAACAAACAAAAAATAAATCCAGCATGCAATAAAGAGGCGGAAAAGCTAAGTCTATACTGAGAGACAGGGAAAAATCCATTGTAAAGAATAACGCTATTTTGAAAATTACCTCTGCAAAACTGAGTTGTTCTCCTTAAAAAACAGATCCTTAAAACAAGTCCTGTGCTAATACAAAAGAGAGCGTCAGCACTGACATCCTGCAGAGGTAGCGATTTACCCAATGTGGCAGCAGGGGCCAACATCCAGCCTGAGGTGGGACCAAGAGCTTCTGTTGCATGGAAGCTCTTCCCACCTCTCTGCATGGTGGTCACCTCCTCCGAACATCAGCCCCTGGTGCCACACCCTGCCTTGAGTTCCCTCCTCCTCTCACTGACCTGCCTGAGGTGGAAACTCTCTGCATGTCCTGGACCCGTGCTGGAGATGTGCCTCCACGTGGTGGTGGAGAACTGGTGGTTATGGAGAGGTGATGGTTATGGAGAGCTGGTGAATATGGTCGGTGCTCACTGGGAGCACTGATGTTCAGTGAGACAGCTTGCCCCCACTATCCATACAAGCCACACGAGATGCCAGCTAGGCTGGTAGCTTGACCTACCAGAGGGTCCAGCTCTGGAGAAATGTTCAGCTCCACCTCTGCGAATTTCAGCATTTCACCAAAACAATTTTGCCAGTGAACTCCTGCAGCGAACTTGTAATCATTACAAGTGGGTCTAAAACCTATTGCAGAGATCTATCAAAATGGAGGGTTTGGACCCCTTTTTTTTTCTCTAACTTATCCCTTACCCAGAGCTTTGCTAGCACATGCTCTGGAGCCAGGTGGGAGGACCTGCTAGTGGCACAAAGGTCTCTCCTCCCACGTAAGCTCGTGTGTCTCTTCCTCTCACCCCTTCGAATAAGCTTCCTCTCTGATGGATTGGCTAGAAGAGGCAATGTCCCACCAAGGAGTTAATCTTCACATCACTGGGGAAAGAATTAACACAAGAAAGTCCCCATGCCAGTATGGAGTTACACATCTAATGCTCCCTGGGATTTCTGCTCCAAATGCAACTCTAATTAATTCTAAATGAGAAACTCTTCTGGCTTCATTAAAGATGGCATCTGCAGGAACACCGGTCGCACACAGAGGTTTTCAGCTATTACAGCAAATATCTAGCATAGGAATAACAATGGATTATACATATTCCCTGGAGAGATCAGAAGAAATAAATACACTTTGGTATCACGGGTTGTAGCAAATGTCTAAGCAACATAAATCAGATTAACTGTCACAGCAGATCAGCGAAGCAAAGGTGTGTCTGAGTAGAAACAGTCACCAGGGAGGAAAATGCCATGACTATAGGGTCTGTATGCATTGGCCCCAGCAAAAGGGACACAACTGAATTTACTCAAAATACACAACAAAATAACATAGGAGACCACTAGATCATAATTTTTGCTTTCCAACCTGCTCAAAAAAAAATAAAAAAATTGGGTGGCAAAACCAGAGCAAAGATACACTATCATTTCAGCAAAGCACTGTTTTTTTGATGAACAGAGGACACTGAGGTCATGGGATGCTGTTCACCACTCTAAACTGAGAAAGTAGGGGATGACGTTGCCTAACTGCATGAAAGCCGTCTCAAAGGGGAAAAGGCAATGGGGTATCATTGCTTTTACATCTGGCCTATTATTAAATGGGAATTTTAACCTATTAGAAGAATTACAAAAGGGCACAAGGCACAATCCTGGTCCTGGATATCAGAGTTTATATATAAAATATAAGCAAACTGTTCTACTCTGAGAGCATAAAAAGGCATTACTTTTGTTACAGACCTCCTTGTCTATATTCTATATTCCGTACTAGCAGGGAGTCAAATAAAACCCATGTTCCTAACAAGCTAGGATACAACCTCAGAGCAGGGCAAACATGATAGAAAACACAATCCTATTTACAGACTGCTTTGTTTGCATATAGTTTTTGCTTCTGAAGTGAAAAATATTTTATAAAAGATAGTGCATCTCAAGCCCAGAAAGTCTACTAGACATAGTCGTATTTTGAAGGGTACGAGCGTCTTCCATCCTCGCTTCGAGCAGCTTCTTCATACCCTGCACCCTTCCTACTCTTCGTTTCAGGTTCATACCCCGAACCAACCTTATATGGCCCCGTTCTGTAGGAGATATTCCGCCCCGATGCGTTGTAGGACACAGCTTTGTAACTGAAAGAGACACAAAAGATGGCATCAGCCACCAGAGAGTCTGAGACTACCCAACGTTGCACCCAGTGCTCCTGTTTGCTGTTGGATTTTAGGCAACTTCTTACTGTGTCATCACTTGGAGCCACTCAGTGAGCTCCATGGACAGGCTGCAAGTCTCTTTCATGTTTTTTCGTAAACTTGTACTTCCTTTCCCATGAATAAATCCTTGGTTGAGTGAAGGACCCACCTACAAGCACCAGCTACGTAGGCGTACAAAGCCCTACCTGATGTAAACCAGAGCTCAGCTGATGCAATCTACACCTGCTGATGATCTGCTATGTAATTTGCAATCAAAGCTGCAATTAATGGGCCTGGCTTAGCCTACACATTGCAAATTTTAGATTTTAAGGTCCATCTTTCCTGCCCTCTCTGTTTGTTTGCAAGTCATGTCGTCAGGGAAGGGAAATGGTCACTTTTGACTGATGATGCAGGGCAAACATCATGATAACTCTCTCAACAGTGGTGTTACACATAGACATGTCCTGTGGTGAGCTGGCTGTACACTATCCCAACACCCAAGCCTTCATGCAATACCTTCCCATGTCTACCCCAGATAGGCTTACCGGGATTCCTCTGGAATCAGCCCTCTGCAAGCCAGGCACATCATGATACCTCCTACGAGGGCCAGGCCACCTGCCACCCAGCCAACGAAAAGGGCTGAGCCAAAGGTGTACCTACAAAACACAGAGACGTGGCTGCTTAGTGCTGTGACAGTGGTCCAGTCTGCTGCTTCTGAAACACACTGAACAGTGTCATTCTCTCTCTGGCCCTGCAGAAGTTCCCTTGAGCACCATCCCACCTGGAGGCTCATCCTCAATGAGGTCTCTACCTCACTCTTGAGCTGCGTGAACAGAGACATCCCAGCCAATTTGCTTGGACAAATTATCTCCAGTGCAGATGAGAAAGAGGCTCAATAAATCTTCCAAGTCCTGAGACCACACTAATATGCATCCAGAGTCTGCCTTTCCTTCAACTGCAGCACACCATGTCCCTGAGGAAGATCTGCACTGTGGAGCACCCCAAGCCAGACGATCACCTACCTGTTCTGGACGTTCTGCATTCCCTGGTACATGTTGGCCGTGGACATCCAGAAGTTTGTGACCAGCATGTTGGCAAACACAGACACTCCAGTGATGGCACAGAGACCTGAGATCAGACAGAAGGGCAGACACACACAGTAATTATGAACTCCAGCTTTTCTGGGCACCCCAAGTCTTAGTTATCCTCACCACACCCACCAAGACCTCTGAGTTTTCCTGAAACCCAGTTACTCACAGCACTGAGGAGGGACTGAGCAATCAGCATTGCTTCTGCCTCAGATCCCCATGTAGCCACCACTGTCGTGGTACTTCAGTGTCACAGTCTTTAACACTTCTGTCCTGAAAGCAGCACTTATCTTAGGAAGAAACACAACCCCCAGCTCACAGAGGTGTGACCGAGGGCCAGTTCCATGGCATGTGGGTACCCAACTCCTCGGCTAGCTGAGACTAAGGACTTTGTTTTGAAATGGGAGAACTCAGCCAAGGGATGTCCCATCCCAAGAGTCAGCCACATCATCGGTTTAGACACCCTCTGTTTGGGTAAGCGTGGTGGACTTTTCTATTATCCTCATTGGCCAAATTCTCAACCGACTGACTCAGATCGATATAATGATAGTTTTAAGTGCAAAATCAAAGCTGTGTTGCAGAAGGTGGTTTCCTTGGCCCAGCTTGTACATATTGTACATTTTTAAGTTGTGTTGCATGTCTCATATCCCATCAAAAATAAGTGCTGTTCAACTGTAAGAATTTTAAATGGGGACATTCTCCTTCCCTTCATTAGGATATGGATTTGATTTGATTTGATTACTCATCTGCAATAAGGTATGTGAAACCTTGTAAGTGGTGTTCTTAAGCATTTGCAATTTTGAGGTAGCTGGGCGTTCCTGCAGCCTCCCTGATAAACCAAGGCATTAAAAAATTACAAGCTAGGCTACCACAACCCTGAGAGTCTTCATAAAATTATTATGTATAAAGCCTGAAACTCTTCACTAAACTATTATGTATAAATAAAGGATATAATAGCACATAACGGCAATATACATATAACAAATTAAGAGATTTATTTTCTTTTTTATCCGTGGGCTGTTTTTTCAGTCTTCCATGTTCTATCCCATACAAACCTCTGGTTTTCTTTTACTAAGCAGAGGTAGAAGCCACTTGTCCCCAGAAGCACAGGCTGGAAGACAAATGCCAAGAACTTCATGCAAGCAGCAACGCTTTTGGGCTCCTCCAGAGCATCTGCTACCTATGACCAGAAGTGCATGAAGACTTCCCCAGTCCTCAGTTCCAGGTAGCCATGACACCTTGCACATGGAACACACGACACCACACACTTACCAGCCACAATAAACATGATGCCGGAGGTCAGAGTCATGTTGGCTTTTGCAGAATCCTCCATGCTGCCGATACGGACGCATTTCAGAGCAAAAATGCACACAAGGAGGCCAAGGATGCCCAGGACGATGCCCACGATCATGAGGGCCCGCACAGCCTGGAACATTGCTGCAAAACAAATTAACAAGAGCAACGCTGAGTGACTGAACCGAGTTCGTCAGAGCCTAGGAGGTTTTTTAAAAAAATTTTCTGTCTAAAAACAAAAAAAAGAAGAAAACACTGAACATATTTTGCAATTCATTTGCTGAAAGCAAAGACTATGCCTTGGAAAATGAGCGCTGCATCTACTTTCAGTGTTTTTTTATGGGGCACCTCTGGAAATGTGGCTGGTTTTTTTCAACTTCTTAAAGAGTTTGATGGTTTCAACATAATTTTTGTATATGTCCATTGGCACCAGTAATGATTTCTTCAGCTGAAACTGAGCTGGTGTACAGCCAGGGTAAGTGTGAGCTGTTTCATAACCGCGATGGTTGAGAAAGTGCTTTTTTTTTTTTTCCCAAGCAGCAAAGAAAACAGATAGCTCCACCCAGCTATCCGTGGCATTTCCAACCACTGCGCGACTCAAAGTGAAGTTCTGTATGTTTCTGCTTTACAGTAAAATGCCTGGCACAGAAGAAGAGGAAAATCACCTCAAGAAACATTACACGTACACCAAGAGAGAGCAGCAAAGCTTCAGCAATGACCTCCCCCAGCATATCCTTCCCATGGTTATTTGTAACATCAGTCGTGTATACATCTGCCCACTTTCATTAATACGACAAACAAACACCCTAGCCCTGAATTCCTTTAGCAGCCTGCTGTTAAGGTGGGAAATTTTGGTCAGAGGCAGGTTGTGATGCTGGTGGGTCATGCTGGTGGGAGCTGAGCACTGCTGTCAACCAGATGAAGGTAGCAAAAAACCTCCAGGCTCTTCTTGGCTGGAGTAGAAAAGTAGGGGGAAAAGCAAAGGGAAAGTTGCATCTTTTCAAATGGAGAAGTGAAGGGAAAAGGCCATGCATTCGAATACCAAGGTGATTTTCTAATAAGGTGGAACAAATCCCCTCTCGCCTGCAATTGAGTGCTGGCCCCAGCCACTTCTCCTCCCTGCCCTGACCGTGCACAAGTCCCGGGCAGAGACAGGAAGGCGGCAGGGCTGGCAGAGCACTGGGAGAGGGTGGTCAAAAGTATTTCAAGGGCTGTTGTGATTTGGCTAAGAAGAATCTCAGCCTTTTCTTGCCCTCCCATAAGCTCTTGCAGCCCTGGGCTTGGCTTTGATGTTCCCTGGTACATGACCGTCCATCTCCAGGGAAGATGACACGGGCTTGTTACCAACTGAGAAGGGCAGGCAACGTATCCTGCAGCCCCAGGGACTTCACTCAGCCAGCCCGTCACCCCTTTCTCTGTGCTGGCCTGGGTGGCCATGGTGCCCAAGTGTCCCATATGGCTCAACTGGAGCAGAAGGCACTGGTGCAGGAGAGTGGGGAGCAGATCCTGCTGGTCTTGCACAGGGAGGGAGAAGGGAAATGTTTATAAACCCTCTGGCAAGGGTGGGTGCTGGGATGCCTGTCTGGGTCTCCTTGCTTGTAGGGTACCATGAAAAACTTCTTTACTTTGAGGGTGGCAGAGCCCTGGCACAGGCTGCCCAGAGAGGCTGTGGAGTCTCCTTCTCTGGAGACATTCCAAACCCACCAGGACACCTTTTTGTCCAACCTGCTCTAAGTGACCCTGCTCCGGCAGGGGGCTGGACTAGATGATCTCCAGAGATCCCTTCCAACCCCGACCATTCTGTGATTCTGGGAACCTGAGCAGAACTGTGCTGGCACCACAACGCACAAGGAAGCCAGCAGTCTGCCATCCCACAGGCTGGGAATACACCACCTTCTCCCATCTGGCAGTCCCACCAGGGCTGCTGCTCTTATGACTCAATTTGCCCTTATCAGTTGATAACAAGTGCTAACGAGCCTGGGATTTTCAATCTCACATCCATCAGCCCCCAGGTGCGAGCTCATGAGTTATTATTCATCAGAGAACAAGAAGCTGGCGGATACGCCTTATCAGCCCTCAAAGGTTGTTCATGCAGCACCTGATGCAAAGCAGAAAGCTGCAAAGAGAAGAAAATCACAGTACTCATTTGTCTTTACAGTTACTTAAGTTTCTTTCCAACTGCTTTTTTTTCAGGGCAGGCAGGAGAGGCTGATACTCCAGGGCAGCACAAAACACTAGGGATCATGATGGAAGGTCCTTGTCCCCAAGACAGTCCTTCATTCCAGGGATGCTTCCTCTAGACCTTATGGTTCCTAGGTGCCATCACCGTGGTGGTCTCAACCCGTCAAGAAGTGACCCTTAGATAAGACCTCACAGGGATGTTGTGGGCTCTCAGAAGAGAGGTTCCCAGTGCCTTGGGTGTCCATGGAAGGAGACAACAGGCCAAGCAGCTCCTGGGACATTGCACTTCTGCTGGAGCATTGAAGGCCAAGTGTGGTGAATCTCCATTGAAACAGAGTGATCCGCAACTGTTGGAAAGGGGAGAGAGAGGAACACAGCAGGGCACAACAGAAAAAATGCAAAATAGCCACCAGCAGTGATTCCTCTCTCCATGAGGCTGACTTGTGCGCCATCTCCACAAAGGGACAGAAGAGAGCAGAAAGTGCTCCCAGGTCTGCTGTGCCATGAAGGCCTCTTCACTTGGCTCATGGGACTGAAAGTGGGAGCTGTTTGGAAAGAGAGCACTGCAGTTTCGAGTGAATTTTGGCTTCCATCAAAAGTCCTCTGAATAGAGCTGCTATCCAAAGGTGAACGACCTCCCCTAGAAGGAAGGAGTGGAAGGGCTTAGACAAACAAAATAGAAGACTAATGAAAAAAAAAAAATTGTCTCGGGAGCACTAGGTAGCAAACAGCCCTCTGATGAAAGTCAAGCACAGAAACTACCTGCCATTTTGCATACACAGTTTGCATGAGGCAGGATAACTTTCCTTCACACCTGCACACCTACGGTTGCTCATTTTGCACACCTGATTTTCATATGAAGGGATGGTGCACACAGAAAATACTAAAAGTGCAAGCTTATTCACCGCAATAAAAGTTGGTGATCTGAAACCACAGTTTTGCATCACTCCCTTTTTCAGACGTAAGTGAAACTGGGGAGTTGTCTTTTTCCCCAGTGTTGCTGGGAGTAGTGAGAGGTGAGTGAAGTAAAACAATCTAAACTCATCTAAAGTAACATCATCTGCATTTCTGTCACTAATACAAGATAGAAAGGTGGAAATCTAGGTTTATGACCAGTTATGATTAATAAAGTATAGAAAATTAGCGAAAAATGAGGTTTTTAAGTTAACCAAATTCAAGCAGGGGCATTCCTTCTTTATGTTTTAAGGTATCATCAACTGAACAGACACATAGAGAGAACAAAACTGACAGAATATCTCTTAAGAGATGGCAGAAAATGCCTGTGACTGCTTTGCACGGTTCCTTATTGCTATATTACCTAAAAATAACATAAAAAGTAAAGTCTTGATTATGATAAATTGGCATCAAAGTTATGGTTAACATTGCCTCATTGCTCTTTTAAAACACAATCACTTATACACATCAATATAAGGATACATAGATATATTGATCACCGTTTGTATATATAGTTTAATAAATATATTTTTTATTCTTTAAAACAAACGGTCCCATAGTAGAAGTGACTCCAAACATCAATTTTGCTCTTCCCAATGAAAGAGAAGTTGCCTAGCAATCCCCCAGCTGGGTGCACAGAAACACATTTGTTCTATCGCACCCCTCGGGACGGTCACAGGCTTTGCTCAAAAAGCAAACACGGCAGCCAAGGCACCCCTCTGCAGCAAAAAACCTCCCCCCTGCCTCACAGCAGGGAGGCAAGGCTGGCATCCCTGAGGATACCGGGCTCAGAGCCCACACCGTGCTCTCTTCCGCACCCATCAATGGATGCAAAAGGCAAAAGGCAGCACTTGCTTGTTCCTATTTACAATTGTGCACCAAGAGTGAAAAACACGCTCAGGGCCATACTTATTGCCAGCTGGCAGGTCACAGGCACGGCAGGTCACGGGGAGGCATGGCGAGCCAGGCTGGACGCTCCCCTCCCACGGGTCCAGCTAGCTCAGGAGCATGGAATAGCCCCACACGCAGTGGGGTGGGAAAAACATCTCTTTTTGTAAAGTAAGCAAGCAAAAGAGAAAGTTGTATCCCTCTGCAATCTACTAATGCAACCGCTAAAACTCCCCGGGTAACGTGAAGCGACTGAGCGCACCCTTCCCCTTCTCATCCTTCCTAGACGCGCTGCTCACAGGCAGATTTCTTCAATTCCAGTTTGCTCTTTGGACAAAATAACATTTCAGTTCTTTTCTGCAGAAACCATTATTCTGATAACAACACAAAAATTACATGCAGCTGTTTTCCTTATGTTTCAATTCAAAGGGGCAGAATATTTGTGGGCTTAAACATGCTCACTCTCCTCACATGAGTGGAGCTGTGCTGATTTATGCCAGCAACGGGGCCGAACCCGTGACGCTCATCCAGAGATCACCTACACATGCTCCAGGTTGTAACCTCCGCTGAGTAAAGGTATTATTTTGGTAAGAAATATGCACATATCTTTAGACTGAGTAGCCCGGAAACTTTATTCCTCGCAAAGTGCTTTAAGATATTTGCTCCTGCTTTGGATGAAAGCTGTGCAGAGCTACTGGGTTAAACCTGGTGCATCTTTTGTCCCTACCTGGCAGCCCAAGAATGGTGAAATATGGTCGGCACTCCGTAAAGCCAGAGCTCTGCCGCACGCAGCTCCTCCACAGTCCCTGATATTGGAAGACGGCCGTGACCGGGTTGTCATACAAGTCCTGCGTGCTCCACATATCCATAGCAGTGGACACCATGCACCCCGCAACACCCAGTGATGAAACGATGAACCCCATCACCTGGCAGATGGTCGTGGACATGGTGTCTCCCCCAGAGTGAGGAGGTGAGACAGCCCCGATGAAGCCGCAGACCTAATGGGAGCACCGAAGTCCTCTTGACTGAGCCACCAGAAATGCAACAGCTCTTATCAGATGCTTTCCATTGAGCAGTGTGTTTGCTCAAAGTGTTTTTGCAAGATAGTCCAGTTTCACTCTCGCTGGGTAGGTTTGTGCTGGCAGGGCCAGAGATATGAGCTTTTGTCCTTTAGAAGTGCTTGTCCTTCCCCAGCTAAGCAGCCACGTTCCGTCAAGTGTTGGGCAACCCACTTGGAACATGCGCCGTCCCCCCACCGAAACCCTTTGCTGTCCACCGAGCTTCTCCTGCGTGCTTGGCACAGTGCAAGCATGCTGAGAGGGGGAGAGGGAAGGACCATGTTCCCAGGTGAAGTCAGCACCTAGCCCAGGTCACCACCTCCCTGGCCCTCTGCTTATGCAAAGGGGGAGTAGATTTGCCATCAGACCAAGCCAGGGACATCTCTACACCTGGCTACCTGTGCAAGCATCCACAGAAGAGGCACAGTGATAGACAGGGATGCCAGTGGTGAGCTCTGCGGGAGGATGAGGGGCCACCAGCTCAACCCAGGGAACAAACAAGGACATGGCGGCTCCTAGCAGCCACTTTGAGCATCACCGAGGTTGCCTCAATTGCTGACCGTGGCACAACCCTGGGCACTGAGCCCCAGACTGATCCAGCAAAGCTCCTGCAACCCTGTTCTCCTCCCACCTGCATCCCCATCGTGTGGTCCCACTGAAACCCATGTGGGGAGAAGGAGAGGGAGGGCACAGGTACCATATGGAAAGTGCCTTTTTACAGGTGCTTTTCTATATTGGCTGGGGGGATGGTCCTGGAAAAAGGGGTGAGGGGTATAAAAATTCAGAAAGTAATTATCTCTTTGCACAGTGGAGAAGTGCTGGGCTCAGGGGAGCAATGTAGATTCTCCGTGCCACTCTGCTGATGGAGCGCAGTGAGTTACAGGGACCTTCCAGCCTTCGTGCTCATCCATTCTCATCTAATACTCTGCTCCGACTGATTTACTTCAGCCCTGAGCCAGAAACAAATTCCCGCTTTATCCAGTCCCGATACTGCTCTGTGCCACAGGCACCATCAATACCATCGGTGAAGCCATGTGAAAGCCACCAGGAAGAGAGGAGAGGCCGGTTTCTGTGGATGGATGAGTTAGTGGGGTTACTACATGTTGGCTATTGCTTCTTCCTCCTGGAGAACGACTGCCCAGGACACCCCTTTTGCTTTTGTGGCTGTGACATGAGCTGGTGGGCAGCAGACAGAAATGCTTTTGCACCGGACTCTACTGTAGGAGCCACATGTCTAGTGGCCACAAATCACAGCCACCAGAACCCTCCTGAGTCAGGCCCAAGTTGCCTTTGCTTACAGTAATTTTATTTAAATTTAGTCATTTCCACTGACTTGGCAAGTTTGTATCGGGGAAGGGGTAGTTCCAACGTATCTAAAGGTCAGAAGTTGCCAGCAAAAATAATAGGGTGAACAAAAACCATATAAGTGAGCCCTCAAGAACCAGAGATGGTAAGAGCTGGTCATCCTCAGTGAGGGAGAGGGGAGATATCATCTTGGATAATGCTTTGTGAAAAATCAGGGCTGGGGAGGACCTAGAAGGCAGGAGGACAAAAAGTGCTAGGGCAAATAATGTGGCCAGCTCCCCACCCCATCCTTCACTGCCCCACAGCCAGAATTGTGTCCCAAGCCTGAAAAGCTGGTTGCACCCAAGCCCTGATGCTCCCCAGCTACTCTCCAGGACTCTTCTCCTTCTTCATGCCCCAGGCCTTGCCGCCTTCTTGCCATCTAGTGGTAAGAGACCGCACCACTCTTTTTCCAGACTAGACCACTTCAAACCATGTCCCAGGGATAGATGTTCCTCTGGGACACAACACCTGTTCCTAAGGATAGTATCACTTGGCAGCATTAGTGTGCAACTGCTCGCACGTCTGCAGAGAAAAATGGACCCATGGACTGATCACAGCTAAAAATAACTCCTGGGAAGGAAAAAGAAAAGGAGGGGGAGGGAATACAAAGGGCAAATATATTTTTTTCCAGACTTTTTTTCCATAAATTTCTACCACTTTTTAAATGACTGTTTTTTCTGCTAAATTATATATCTGGGTGGCTGCATGAATCCCAGCGGAGATGGCCCTCCCATGCACCATGCCCATGTGTTTGCTTTACCAGGAGGGGAGCCACCACTCCTTCCTCTAACCCTTTCTACTGGTTTCGGCTGCGTGCAGCTGGAGCAGCTCTTCAAGCCACTAGGGACCTTCTCTCCTCCTCCACCATTTCACACCCCAGGCCCCATTTCTCCCCCCAACACACCTATTGGAAAGAGAGCCATCCCCTGGATGGCCCCTAATTGTGCCCTCTGCCGGAGTCTGCTATCTGGGCAACGCTGCCTCACCTTTCCTTGGGGATATGGTTTTTTCCTGCTGATGGGGGATGCCGCTTCTCATCATCCCTCTCACTCAGGGGCATCAAAACCTCAGAAAAATGGCGGAGCAATCAAAGAGTATCATCAATATTTTCCAGACATGCAAGAAAGCCCAGATGAACTGGTCTGTCTTTGATTTTGAGGGCCAGATTGAATCATGTCTCTGAAGAGGATTAACCAGCACAGGGCTGCACATTCCTTCCTGAAACCTCATGCATGCTGCCTCCAAAAATGGAGCTGAGCAAGCAGCTTCAGTGACAAGGGTCATGCTGCAGTCCTTAGCCAAGAGGCAAACAGTCACCCAACTGTGCTTAGCAATCCAGGCACAGCTGTCTTTGAAGAATTATTGTCTTTTGGAGGGGTTTCTATTTGCTCATCCCTAAGCATATTGCCTAAAGTGCTATCCAGCCATCCCAGCATTCGATGCTTACGATTTCTCATGCTCTGATTAACATCACGCTTGTGTACACTGGGAACTCAAAGCTCCCACAAACACCTTCCTCAGTGGTTGGTTGAAGCAAAGTTCTGGAGAAAAAGAAACTTGTTTCCATCTTAATCCTTCCGCTAGCCCATTTTCTCTGCCTTTCTGAAATGTTCTTATTTTAAGCTTATTGTTCATGGTTGTTCCTGAGCCGCTCATGATAGGGAAAAATATGTTTCCCTTTGCAAAAAAATCATCACCCCACTTTCTCAGCACCCAGACAAATAACAGAAGATCACCTGGGAGTTCTGTCAAAACTGTCACCTCAGAGCACAACCTAGAAAGTGGATGGGTGATAGGACAGCTGTAGAGCATGTCTAAGCACCTTTACTACAACCTGACACTCATCTCCAGCCACCCCTGGGAGATGTCTACAGCCTGGAGATGTTGAAGGATAGGGATCTCTCTGCAAGCATGTGCCTGTTGCTCCCTCTCCAGCAAGGTGGTTGAATGCTTGGGCCAGAGGGCTTGCCATGCCACGTGGTAATGCTGAGCAGTATCTAAGGAAGGGACATGATGGGGAGACAGCTCTTGCAAAGGCCAGGCTTCCTCACCAAGGAGCAGAGAACAGGGCTCCCACTCTGAGTGTTAGGATGTCTGCAGCAATTTGCCCAAACTAGGAAAAGGAAGGGTCCTTTGTGACCACTCCCCTCTGCAACCTTTATTTCAGCTCATACTTGCTTTATCTACCCAGGTGTTGACTCTATATTATCTCAAAACTGGTCACTGGGCCCATTGCAACTCCTGAATGTTATCGCCGCCTCTCCCATAAAAATTACCTACAGCTCATGTTTACTTTAAAATTTGCAAATATAGCCCACACCCTGCCAGTCAGTTCCAACTTGTTCAGACCGAAACAAAGAAAACCCACCCTTCTCTTTCTGTCCCTCCATTGCTGTGATGACCGCAACCTCCAGGAGCATGTGGTCCACCAGCCCGTAGCATGAGAAGGGCTGAACAGCCTTTCTGAAACTCAATGGGGAAAGGGGGTCATGGAAGGCCCCCATCCCAGCTCAGACCCACTCTATCCCATTGGTCTTCAGGTGGTCCAGAGGAGCTTTGAAGGTCCCTCAGCAGAGCTGGGGTGCATGAAGCTGCATCCTTCCCTACACACCTATAAGCTGTAGCCCAGCCCCACATCTCCATAGCCTCTTGCCATTTCCGTTGCCTTGCTCCTCTTCTGGCCTTCAGCCCAGGCTCTTTAGGATTATTTTTCATGTCTCTCATCCTTTCATGGTGTAAAGACACGGGACAGTAACAAGGATGTGATCCATGCACCTACCTTCATGACATCCCTTGCTGGACGCTCTGCCACCACTCCCCGCCCTGAGTGTTACTGGGGATCGGGATGTCCGAGACCTATCTAGGGGTCTCACACTAGCTCTTTCCCCCTCCCCACACCTTCTTCAGCGTCTTCTGTGAGTGCAAACCCACCACAGCCTCATGCGTGCCCTTGGTAGGTTATATCAAGTCTCAACCCGACCTGGGCCACCTAAACCCTTCTGTGCATGAAACTTGGTCTCAAAAGACTTGAAGCAGGTTACAGCCGTTGCCTGCAGACATTTCAAAATTTGGAACTGAACTGACTGGGTCAAAGGATTTTAAGTACCAAACAGAGCTTGCAAGAGACTTTGTCATGGCCATCGCATGGACACAGCAATTAGCAGTCCCCATCCTTACAAACTTCGGGCATAAAGCAGTTCCAGGGAGCAGAGATGCTGTTTCTTTGGCCAGGAGGCTGCCCTTTCTCCAAAATCCCCAGAGCAAGGATTTTACTAGGGCTATGCCACAAAACGTGTGTTGGTTGTATGAAAAAAAGAAAACCTTCATTGATATAGAAGGAAAAAATGCAGAGACTCCAATATGAATTCTCCTCAGGAAACATCTACCCACCCCTGCCACCTTGCCACCAGGGGAACTGAAAGCAGTGATCTTATGCAAAAATCACAAAAAAGTCATGATTACATTCCTATGGGCTGTTTTTACTCTGACCCCTCTAGCAACACACACCCCTTTACCAGTTGCAGAACTTTTCCAGGGTACTTTCAGGCTTTCAAGGTTTGCTTTTGGAAAAGCAAAAATGTTCTTAATTTTCAAGTGACCAGCCTTTTGCTCCACAGCAGAGATGCCTCAGCCTTTCGGAAAGCGTCAAAAGGGGTTTTGACTTGAGAACAAAATGTCCTTTCAAAAATGGCTGAGCTGGTCTAGCTGAAGAGGTCTGTAAATAAGAGACCAAGGCAGACAACAGGAAAATTACTGCCCGTGTTACTGTAGTTTAGCAAACTTGTAAGCAACTGAAAAATGCTCCTTTTAGCAGAAAATGCTTCATGACTTCCGCACTAGGTGAAACTACCAGCCTTACCAGAGTTCTGCTATTGCTATTTGCCTATTATTTGTGTCTTCAAATTCAGATCGTGTCCTCCAGACAACCACAGTAAGGTTCTGCCGACGCACCAAAGCAAGCGGCAAAAAATAATAAGAGAAAACAAAATCAGAACAAACAGGTTTAGTTCTCAAGTGGCATATTTCACCAGAGACTGACTGTTTATAGCTGAGCAGCGAGGCTGATAGCCATAAACTACCTGTGTTATTTCTGATTTTCATCTATTATCTCGATTTTTCCTCAATCTATTTGAAATTAAAATTCCCAACTAAATTGGAGATAGATGATGGGCAAGGCAAGTTTAATCTTTGCTATGGGAGTGAGGGATTGAGGGGAAAAAAAATCCACGGAAACCAAAACTTCATTGATGTACTCAGGTCACCTCTCTGCTTTGCTAGAGTCCTATTATTTTTATTCACTCCGGCACTATTGTTCCCAATATAAATTGCCATTGTCAGAATAATAAATAGGGGCTTATAATGGAAATGCTGACAAACCATTAACTATGTTGTGTTTAGCAAGGCCGGGGCGGGGGGTGGGGATGGGGTTAAATGGAGATCAAGGCGCAGCTCGGTTAAAATAAACACTGGGATGATGCACTTAAATAATATCTTTGCAAATTAATAATTTGATTTGTAGCATCATTTCCCCCCTGTCCCCCTCCCCCGGCCCATCCCAAAGGGTTGGGATACAGCTGCCCTTCGCTAGCAGCGGGTGGGAAGAAATGCCCGTAGGAGCAGATAAATTCGGGAGACGGAGCCAATCTATAAAGCACGGCAGCGGGGCACTTGATCTTGCACCAGTTCCTCCAGAGAATGGAAGTGTCAGATAATATATAACAGGAGGGAAAAAGCAGGGGAGAGCAAAGGAGTGACTTCAGAAGAGCAAGCCTTGTTCTTGAAAAAGAAAGGAAAAAGAATAAATATCCACCTCTCTTCTTGTAGGGCAGGGCTGATAGCACCAGGCACAGAAATCATCTCGTCAGGACAAAAGTACATAAATATTCGTGTACCCACACACCGGCAGGGAAGGCACCGACGCTCCAACAACACCGGGGATGAGGACAGAAACTTCAGGGGGGTTCACCCACCTTTATTTTCAAAGCTTGTGCTTTGTTCTTTGGGCTTTTCTTTTTTTTTTTTTTTTTTTAATCCCTTTTTATAGGCGACTGCAACAAGCCCAGTGTATCACACATGGTTATTCCACCCTGAGACAACCAGTTCATTAGAAACCCTGGCACTGAGGAGAGGATGCTCGTTCCTGTCCGCGACTGGGAGGGAACCGCAGAGCTTGCTGGGGGGAGAGACCGATCTCCTGCAGCCCATCCGCTAAATGAAGGATATCCATCCCCCCAAAATGCTGCTGTGTATTTCCATTTTAGGAAATTCACACCCACCCGACAGACACCAGTCTGGAGGTTTGGAACCCAAAAAAAAAAAAAAAAATGCTCTAGCTTTTCACTGTAATGCTGAGGTTAGCAATGGAGGTATTCTGAAAGAACAAAAAAACTCCCACATCTCAAGTATTCTGGTTTCTTCAAAGATTAAAGTAGTTCCCAGAGCTGAACACGTGAAAAGTTTAATTGCTTCTTCTCTAGAGTTACATTTTCTGTAATTTTAGGCTTTCAGAGCTGAAGAACTGAGGAAGTTCTGCAGCGTGTGATGGGAGAAAGCGTGTGGGAAGGAGGATTTGCTTTTTACACCTCTATTTCTTCCTCCTATGGCAACTTTAATCTCTTTACCTATAAGCAATTAGCCTGCTGGAGTTTTACCAACCTGTCCTGCCCCTTGCAGCATGCATTTTCCGTGCTCGGCTTTGCTGACTGTGATAATGGTGTGAGAATACAAGCCCTGCACAAACATCCCTCTTCGGATGCCATCCTGCATTTACCACCCGCAGCTTTGGCTTGGTGCTGGGCAGCTGGATGCCCATCTCCCTCTGGGAAAATGCACATCTGCGCCCCAAAGTCTGTGTGAACAAACAGGGGTGTTCAAAGCCAGGGCTCCAGCAAAAGGAAGGTGCTCACAGGCATCCCGGGCACCTGCACGGGGATGCTGCAGCACAGCTAACGCCGGACACCAGTTGGGAACAAGGATGCAGAGATGAGTGACACAGAAACACAGCTGAGGGGACATAACATCCCTCTTATGGGTGTCTGAGGCCCCAGCTGCACCGGGTTATACTGGCTTGATTTGTGCAGAGATAGACTGCTCGTGAAAGAAGAAATTTCTGTGCACAATGCTTATTTCTCTGTGTTTCAGAAATGCCATTTTGCAGAAGTTCTGCAATGATTTGCTGATACAATTGGCTGCTTCCCTCCATTCTTGCTGTGTCAAAGCACAGAGCCTAGATGGATGGAACAGTCTAAGTGCCTTTTTTCTCTCACTGTATTAAGGCAAGAAGAAAACCCAGATAATCCTGTTGTAACCTAATTGTTTGCACCCCTAGATACTCTGGGCACAACCAGGACAGGAATGATACCCATGGAAGAAAAAACTGGAACCAAAGGAGAATTAGGGAGAAATCCAGCCTGGTGGTATTAACCCATACAGAAGTACAGTGAGCTGAACTGTGACATATCCTCTTAGAAAAAGGATCTTCTCTGTTGCCGAGAATGTTAGTGTTTTCTGGTGGGAAGCCAGGCACAGCTGTGCAGCTGGGGTAGGAGCATATATCCAAGCCAGGCACAGCACGGGGGACAAATCACCCCACGGAGCAGCCCCTGCCCCAGGTGTATTGCTTGGACAACACCTCAGGAACCAGCTCCATGATCAGCTCTAATGAGTTTTGCTGAACCTCAGCTTGGCCATGAGAGCGGGGTCAGGTTGAGATACCTCCAAGGGACCTGTCATCCAACCGGGGTGAGCACCTGAGGTCCCTTTTGGCTAAAACTTGGGTTCCACGCTCTGCACCGAAAATTACCCATCACCACCGCTCACGCAAGGCTTCAGGCAATGCAGGTTTGGATGTGACATGCCCGTGACTCTGCCCTCCCACCTCGCTGCCCTTGCAGCCAGCAAGCCTACCTGGCAGCCCCAGGATGGTGAAGTAGCCACGGCATTCGGTGAAGCCGGAGCTCTCCCGGACACACGTGCGCCAGAGGCCCTGGTAGTTGAACACCGCTGTCACTGGGTTATTGTACAGGTCTTGGGTGCTCCACTGGTCCATGCACGTTGATGCAATGATGCCTCCTATTCCTAAAGCGGACACCACGAAGCCCATGGACTGGCATATCGTCACAGACATGGTGCCAGGCGCTCGCTAAGCAGGTCCTCGGTGCGCACAAGCCTCCACAAGCCGGGTCTGGGGCAGGCAGCCAGGGCAGAAAGGACTTTTAGCTGGAGGCACAGCCTACGTCACAGACGGGAGTCAGGAGAGGTCTGTTCCCCGCCATACAAAACTACCTTTTCCCTTTATCTGTTTCGGTGAGATAATTTTCCTTGCTCGGTACCAAGAGCCGTTTGTTACGCACGGCGTGAACACCTCGCTCTCTGTTTACCTTCTCCCTCCAGGCAGAGGTGCAGCCAGCATGGGCAGACGGGGACCAGCAGGTCCTTCTGAAACAGCCCTGGGAGAGCTTCTGCAGGAGCAACTGCTTGCTCCAGGAGGCCAACCACAGAGATGCTTAAATCAGACGATAGAGATAAAAATTATGGAGAGCCTAATCCTTTCCTGGCAGGGATGATGCTTTTGAGCCAACAGGAGAGGTATTTATTAGCATGCCTCTATCTGGGGATGTTTGTTTACGCAAAGGACAGTGTATAAAAAAAAAAGGATATCCTATAGCACCACTGCAGCAGATGCTTGGGTGGACCTTGCTACTTGGGAGCCCACAAGAAAGGCAGCAGTTGCCTGAAGAGTGACCTGAAGTTTTCTGTGGGAGACCAAGACTGGCAGACAGACCAGGGGAAAAAAAACAGATAATAGACGGAAGCAAACTTATATCCTCACTCGCTATTGCTTTTTCATCCTCATCCAAATATGAATTTGGGCTTGTTTAGATGGACAAAGAATGACAGCAAAGCAGATATGTCACTATGTATTACTGTAGGACCAGAGCAGCTTGGAGACCTAACATCCCAAAAAATCCCTTTGTTGGGTAGTATCTTTTTTGCCCATTCTGCTTCACCCCTCACCGCTTCCTTCCTAGCCCAGTTTTCCACTGGTGCCAACCTGTTTGCAGTTGGAGAATAAAGGGGAATGTTGCTGGAGAGCTGCTTTCCGTGGGAGGGAGGAGATGATGAGCCCTGTTTCTGCAGTGCTAGACTCACACATGGCATGTGAAGGATCCAGGAAGGGGTCTTCACAAGAGGTGGAGCCCAGTGGGGTGACATTTAGGTGGTGGAAGTCATCAGGGAGCACAAAGAACTGGACCACTACCACCTGGCTACATCCACCCTTGCTCAAGGACCACTGGGTCTCTCCCAGACACTTGGTCTCGTGTGTAGACAGACTTCCCTGTGAAGCTGCTTCTGAAGAAGATCCAACCATTGTGTGAACACAGTGTTGGCTCCAAAGGTTATTTTGGTTTTGCTTTTTTTTTTTTTGAGAGAGAGAACCAAGCAATCTGGAAGGGACCTTGGAAAGTCATCCAGTCCTTTTCCGCACCCAAGCAGAGTGACCTTTCTTCTTGTAAAGCTCTGACCTGCCATCAGCGAGCATCCACGAGGGAGATGTTGCTCTCGCCCAGAGTATAATTTATCCCAGAGTATCAATTGTGATGATTTGATGCCTAATACTGAAGTTCATTACACATCATTCATGAAAAGTAGTGCCCAAAAGTAGACATGAAACAGGGAAAAGTTAGCCCCATGTGTCTCACCAATAGTCCTCCATTTTAAACATAACATTACCCCGTTTTCCTTGTTTTCCCCAAAAGAACAATATTAATGATTCATGCACACTTTCACAATTCACTCTGTCTCCCAGACCCTTTTTTGGACATAGTGATACCCGGTCCCAGTGACACACCTCACCTGCTGCGTGTTGTGGCTCTAATTACTTTTGGTATCGGTCAACACAGCTTAATCACGGAAGGCTTTCCCGGTATCACATAGCTAAATATAAAGCCTAAGACTAGAGCGCAAACACATTGCCTGTGTTTGTCACAACCTGGATCACCTGGTGACAGGAAAGACTCATGGCAGGCAAGGATCATTTTCAATAAATTAAATAAAAGGATAAATTCGCCTTGCATTCAATCAACCTGGGAGGCCTGAAAAATGCATTTCCATTTTGGTCCTCCTCAGTCCCTGGGTGGGAAGCGCCATATACGTGCAAAGGGACAGATCTTGGCCAAATCATCGCTCCGTTTATTTCAACGACTGTGCCAATTTACAGCAGCCAGAAGAGCAGGGTCCTGGTGTGTGAGTAGTATCATTCACAAGCCGAAATTTCATAGCTGTAGCGAAAAGGACAGTTTTGTCTCCTGCTAGCATTTCACAGTGAAAACAATCAAGGACTGAACTCCTTCATCCACCTAAACTTACCAACTTGACGTGAGAGTACCACTTGTTTCCCTCATTCAAAACTCACCAGAACAACTATTTCTCATGTTGAAGTGCAATCCGCGACTCTCACCGAGGTCATCAGGGAGGATCAACCATCATCCTGGGCTCTTGCCTTTGCTGTTTCCCCTCCTCTGCCCACCTTTCACAGCGCCTCTCATCTGAGCAATTCCTCCTTGATTTCCCAGCATTGCAATAAAACTCATTCTGCCCCACTTAAGTTTTCCATAAAAGCTTATTCCCAGACTGTGGTTTTCCCCCGAGCAAGGACTGGTCCACCCTCTCGTGAACAGCGTAAGAATGAGGTTTGGTAGGAAATGCAGGTGCTTTTAATCAGCAGGATTTGTTCATTGTAAGGAAGCAGATTTAAACAACCAAAAGAAGAAATAAAATAAAAAGGAAAAAAAAAAAAGGAGCGTGAAGTGTGGCTTTTCTTCATTTTCTGTTGCTTAAATTGATATCTTAAACAGACAAAGTAAGCTTGCCCCAATCTCCTCATTAGGCCTGTTAAATTTCTATTATAAAACCAATAATTTCTTTTATTTCTAAAAAACCTGGAAGAACACCAGGGTAAACCCCTTCTGAATAGCTGCCACCTCCGGTATGAAAAAAAAACAAAACAGCAGGAGATGAAAATATTTCCACCAAGTCAAAGATCTCACAGCATCTCCTCTCAGGATAAACCGAACTGCACCAGAGCTGAACTCTACAGAAGCATGGTTGTAAATGTATTTTTGATGCTACAAATAAGATCAAAGCATAAAGATGCGCCTGTGAATATTCATGTACTTTGTGTGCACCATCAAACCCTCCACCTCGAATAGCCCCGGTGGTCCTGCAGATAGGAGAAGTGCTCTGACTGTAAGGCAACACTGGGACACCCCGATTTCATGCTCTTTCCCTGGGTGTCAAACCCACGTGAATTTTCCAAACTGACAGCTTAGGAGGAAGGAAAAAGGATGCTGAAGCTGAGGGAGATGTTACAATGGGTAGGCGACCTGCAGTTTGTCTATCTGCAGACGTTTATGGCCTTTACGCTGTGGGAAGTGGTGTGAAGAGATGTGTAGAGGCACAACTTACCTCTTTCCAGGGCAATACCCCTAGATGAACACAGAGAGACAGCCTGATGCATGCTGGGTGATGCTCGGCCATGCTAGCCACGGCACTGTGAGGCTTTGCTTCTTCCTCCTGTTTTCTTCCAGATTGAGGTGGAACCAGGAAAATCTTCCTCATGCTGATAAAACAGCCCTGGAGGAAGATAATCTACCAATGCTACTTGCAGCAGTGGGATTTTCAGCAAATGGTGCTGCCGGTGGGTTTGGTTTTTTCTGTGAAATGGGCTCAAAATGGCTATGGAAAAAATACAAACAAACTGTAAAAATGAATAAATAATTGAATACATAAATATTGTAGCTTTGCATTAGTATAATGCAATATATCAATACCAATAAATTAATATAATGAAAGCAACAAGAAATTATACACAACTTAGAAATAAAAAGTTCTGGGAGAAGACCAATTTAACAATAAAAGAATGGAAAAGGAGGATGCAGCAGCAAATTTGAACCTGCAGTTTCACTTGTGCTAGGCCTAAAATGACAGTTAGTTATGGTGAAGGCTAAATAACATAGTCTCTTCTCAGTTATCTCCCACAAAATGGATAAGGACAGGGAAAAGCCTTCCCTGGGTGTTTTTCTAAGGGTCTCGTCAGGGATGATGCCACCAGCTGCTCCTGTTAGACCAAGTCCCACCAGGTGTGCCCACCAGCTGTTCCCACTGCCCATCACCGATGCCATAACTGCTTAAGTGAAAAATAATACCTGTTTGAGGGTAGAGTTTGTGTCGTTTTCCGTGACTTTGGTGATTTAGACTGGCTTTAGTCATCGCTGTTGCAACTAGATGCCCTCACGGGACCCTACCTGGAGCCATCACCTTCTTCCCACTAACAATGTCTGCTCTCCTCACCACATCTCTCTAACATGTCTCCTCACCAACTCCACAATCCCATTGAACCTTCTTCTTCCAGCACGGCGGAGAAGATTTCTCCTGAATATGGAATTTGTCCCTGCCAAGGAGGACGCCTTGACTGCCTAATTATATTATTCATAAGACGGCCGTAATTTCAAAGGCATCTAGGTGACCTATCTAAAGCTAAGTGAATCCCTCACCCCGGAGGAGACCCACTCTTCTTGATCCCTCCGGGGAGCCAGGGTTGGGTGGTGGAGGAGCCGCCGGGGGAGTTATGTGCAGCTGGACAATGAGAAACACATTGACAAAGTGTTCACATTATTGGCTGATAGGTCTGCATCAGTCACTCATTCACAAGCACAAGGTCTAAATTGCAGAACCAATTAACGGCACTAATAGCCCTCGCCTGAATTAATCTTTGAGACAAAAGAGGAGAGAAGTGGAAGAGCTATTAGCAAATCAAGCTGTACCATCCCTGCTTTATTGCGGGAATCTAAGTGTCTGTATTTGGCTATTATGAACTGACTGCAATTACAGCCCTCATTTAAAATGATTAAGTGGTTATAATTATTTTTCAATTAAAACTTAGATCTTCCATTTATACAACATTGCAGGCTTCAATTAAAGTCCTTTTTCCTCCCCTTTTTTTGGAGGAAAAAAAGTACCACTGTGCCAAAAGAATCTTGCATCTTTTCTATCCATTAAGAGCCAAATAACATGCTAATAACGCTTTTGTTTGCATCCCTCCTTCCCGGCCTCGCTGAACTCCTACATGGTGAAGGAGATAAACTGCCAGGCACAGCACTTGCAGTACCTGCCAGAGGTCAATAAAAATGAGCTTGGAAGGTGATATGGGCCTCGGCTGCTTCTCTGAAATGAGATATGCCCAAGTGAAATGGTGGACGAACCATTTTCAGGGCACCTTGGTCCTGTAAGCGTTATTTATAAGGGTGGCTGGGTTTGGGCAGCTGGGGGAACACGGGATTTTTGCAAAGGGTGAACACACTGGAAAACACAGAAGTGGAGTGAGCGTGGCTGCAGATGAGCTCAGGACGGGTTTGGGTTTGTTCCAGGTCGGGTTTTAAAAACTAATCTGGGAGATAGAAGCCAAGATGCAAATTTCACAAAGCGAAAACTTTTTCTACTTTTCATTTCAAAATGATAGTTCTGTTTCTAACTTTATTTATAAGATCATAAAGAGATTGAAAAGAGGAAAGGAAAGGGAAAGGAAAGGATGCAAAGAAGATGTTGAGAAGGAATGCGCTGGCCCAGCCAAAATGTATTTTCATGTGAATTTTTTTAACCACACGCCCCAAGAAATTATTTATGCTTTTCATTACCTATAGAAGGTTAGAGACCTCAAATGTTGTTACTTGCCCATGAGTTCTATTGCCAAGTTTGACTTGGGACTGTTAGTCATCAGGCAAGATGGGCAGCTACCATCAAAAGAGGCTGGACACACCAAGAAGTCACTCCTTCCATCACTGGGTGGCCTCTAACACGGAACGGCATGGTAAGCTTTGTCACAGAAATGCTGAGCACACCAGGAAACTTAGTAGAGAATACATTTTGCAATTAGCCAGGGAGGGCTGGGTGGCAGGGGTGACTCAGAGGAGCAGGATAGGAAAGGGTTTGTAGCCCAGAAGGGCACAGGCAGCGGAACTGCTCTGCGTGTTTCTGTTTTCCCAACAGTCAGCAGCAGCAGCCACAGCTTCACTCTCAGTGTCTTCAGGGAGAAAGCAACAAGGAGCACTTTCCCTTCGCAGGCTCATTAGCTCAACCATGACACCTCCCTCTACATGCCCAAGCAAGTTTCTCCGGAAGGGTGAACTTCACACAACTCTCTCAACTACTACACTCCTGCCTGTCCCCAGGAGGAGGAGGAGGAAACATATGGGCAGGAGAGCTCTTGTCCACCAAAAGGAGCTCAGGAGAACTCATTGATTGCTGGTTGTTTCCCTGTTTTGTGATAAGGAAACACCCTGAAGGAGCAGCAACACAAGAGGTGGTGCTTGAAGACGTAGGGAAACGCCCACTCCCACCCAACCTCAACAGCCTTCCCTTTTTCTACCATTGACATTTTGGGCTTAAAACTAACCTGCACTGAAATGTCCCCAGACAAGGTTATTGTCAAAGGAAGCAGAAAGACCAGACCAACAGACAGGAGCTGGGACCTTCGAGTGGGTCTAGAGAACAAGTGAATGACATCAGCCCCCGCTCCAGGGGCTGCAGCACCCTGTATTGGCACCTGGACACCTTTATGAACCTAGCTGGTGGGCCTTTTGCTAATATTTCTTGTCTGATTTATTGGTGTTTGGGAACAGGCCGTTTGAAACAAGTCCCTGGAGGGAGATGTCCCCATGAGCTCAATCTGGGACCCCAGGCAGAGACTTAGGCAAGCAAGGAAGCTGCAGGTGCAGGATCTTGTCCGACTGGTACTAATACAAGCTAAGCACATGTGCAATTAACTGTGCAATTAAATACATTACTGAACAGTTATATCCTCCTGGATCAGAGCTTTGCAAGGAAGAATCTGAGTACTGGATGTAGTTAGCTTCAACACGGTGGCTTTGAGTGCCAACAGAGACCGGTGCTGCAAAGTGGTGGGAACACAACGGCACAGGTATTCTCGACAAGGCAGGTGGGAGTGGTCCCCCGGGACGAGCTCCTACAAGCACACAGAGCCTTTTCATAATGCACTTGTCCATAAATCGATGCTCTTGCTGACAGCCAGCCTAGGTTCCCTTTCTTTTCCAGGTTTGGATCAATAGGCTTTCTTTTCCCACCTTAAATAATTTCTTGATCACTTTGCGCTGTTTCCACTCGTGCATTTGTATACAAATATTGTGTGTGCCACATTTTGTTATCTTCCTTCTAGGTGGCACGGGAGTTATCCCTTCATCTCACTACACGAATCATATTTTCTAATCTTGTGTTGTATTTGCTGCACAACTTCAGCCCCCTCCAGTATATCAATGTTTTGCTATTGTTTTTACAACTCGCTACAAACCTTTCCTCTTGTGCTGATACAACACTGAGATTGCACTTAAAAGCCAAGAAACGCAGAAACTGAGGTTAAAAGTAGAATAAAACTGCGGTATCTTCTTTGCGTGTTGTGACACACTCAGACCCTACAGTCTTCAATTAAGGAGTGCTTGCCTGAAAGGTGAGCGTGTTTGATGCGCGTAAGGACTTCAGAGGTGGTGACACACTGCTGCTCACACATGTCCAGGCAAAATGATGTGCTGAATCCTGCTACTTTCATTTATTTCCATGAAAAAGTCTTCTGCATGAAAAGACAAAAAGAACTTACATACTATGTAAAATTAAAGAATATGAAATTGATGTGCAATGGTAAACTCCGTTTACCTGACCGATCAGAACAACTCTGGGCCACAGAGCAATGCATTTTTCAGCTTCTAGGTATTTAAGAAGTCATTAATGATTTCTCAACAACAGGCTTCGGATGTCGATGTCGCACTTTAAATGAGCGAGCACCAGGTTGCGGAGAGGCTGCAGGGAGACAGGAGCAGGCATGTTCTGGTTGCCATGTCCAAGGCATGAATGGAGCTAACACTAAATGTTAACGAAAGGATGATGCTCTCGTTCAGTGATTGCATGATGCAAGATGGCATTCTCCACCACTCACAGAAGGCACAACTTAGTGTTTTGTGGTATCAGTTCTCATCAGCGTGTCCTGCTGCCCTGCTTCTCTCTGGTTTGCCAAAAGCACGGTGGTTTTCAACCTCTTGATCAGAAAAGCTCCACTTCAACCCCACCAACCATCTCTGCATCCCAGGCTCAAATCCCAACCTTAGGCCTTCTTGGCAAACCCTCTCTATCCTCAAATCATCCCATGGGTGCCCACCAAAGCAAGAAGGTTGGAGGGGTGGAGAGGCTACCCAGGAGGTGACCCAAGGTGGCAGGAAGGAAACCAGTGTGAACACAACCCCAGTCCAGCTCCTCTCACCTATCTGCAAGAGCCTCAACACAGACCAGCATGCCCTCTTAGACAAGAGCATCATCTTTGGATGCCCCCGCATCACATGGGAACCGGCGTGACCCCCTGCAGCTTCATCCCACCCACCAGGATGCTGCAGCCACAGCAAGGAGGTCTCCTGGGAACAAGAGAGCGACTTACCGAAATACCATCAGTGCATGTGCCAACCACATCGGTCTTATACATAGGAACACCGTATTAAACCTACTCCACCAGCAGCAATTAATTTTGGGGGGAGGGAGGAGGGTGATTTTTAACATCTAAAGCCCAAACAGATGGTAAATTCCTGCTTTAGGTTTTGCAGCCAGAATCTAAAGGCTCCAATGCATCTGTCACAAACACCATTTCAAGTCTTTTTCTCCAAGCCTTTGTTTCCTTCTCATTGCTTTGACACCAACAGATTCCCCCTGGAAATTCCAGAATTGTGCTTGCAAATAATACAGCCCCAGCTTTCTCAAGACCTAAAGCCTGGCATTGGAGAGAACAATCGTGTCTGTCTCCAGTTTCTTTGGAAAGACAAAATTTACTTTGGCAGGGCTCTTCTGCATTGGTGGGCAGAAAGCGCCTAGGACACTCTTCTAAATCATCCTCTTCTTAATTTTTTTTTTTCTTTTTACTTCCAAGAAAGCCCGTGTGGACCAGAGTAGAAGACCTCTCAAGGTACCTTCCAGCCTTGTTTTATAGTGCTCTGGGTAGAGCAAAAGAAACAAGGAGGGGATTTCACGAGGCTCTGATTTTGAGATGAATGAAAGAGGGAAGATGCCTCGCATGAGGAATGAGGACAGATGTCCCTGCAAGGCTCCAGCAAAGTCTACTGGGAACAAGGGGTGAGGAATAAACTCTCCCGCCATCCACTGCAGAGCTGGTAAGAGCCAGGATTGATTTCCCCCCTCTAGGGCAGCTTTTTACGCAGCCCAGGGATGCAGAAGCTGTGGTGGTGCCACTGGTGAGTCCCAGTGCTGCAAGGGAGCATCCTTGCAAAGACAGAGAAGTCTCCAGCCCATCAGGGGATGTGCCTGCAAATCCTTCACATTGTATATTCATATTTTAAATTCAGCATTAATTTTTTTTTTACTCAAAAACATTCAAATTTACCCACTACATGTAGCTAGATGAGAAAGTCACAAGGAAAAGTCGAGTTTCACTCTAGAAATATACACTACGTGCTTTTGTTGTGTCTGTATCCTTTGTTGCTGTCTCTTCCTGTTTCAAGGAAAGCAGATACTCTCTTTTTTGTAATAACAGGTTCAATTTTCTACTTAAGAACTTCTTCAACTCATTTTTTGGGGGGGAAACTTTGTTGGAAAAGCAACCAAAATGGAGCTGGCACATAATTCTGGTGTGCAGAGTGTGGATGTTTCTGTGCAATGCCATTAACGGAAGGCTGCAGGTACTCCCACTTCAGAGCCATGGGGTGTCTAATGCGTATCCTGGGTTGATTTATCAGGAAAAAAAAAAAAAAAGACAGAAGTGCCAAATTATTGCATTTGTATTGGCCAAACCTCCCCTCTTGGGTGGGAGTTTCAAGTTTCATGCAGAGCATCAGCCTGCTCTCTTCCAAGTCACCTTTCTCCCATGGCCTCCTCTTCATCGAGCAGATCCAGAATCCCCCCTGGGTTTTCCCATTCTTAAGTGTAGCTTTTTGCCCCCACCCCCTTGTCCTCTTTTTCATCTGCATTACTTTCTCAAGCTGCCTCTACTACGGCAGGTAGTGAAACCGCCAAAAATGAGCACATCCAAAGCAACGACAAAGTTTCAGCTTGGTGAGCGCATTACTTAGAAGAAAAAAGCCCTATAAATATTTCCACTAGCGATATCAAGAATGTTTCCAGGGCTCTGTGTTTTCAAAGCAGCTCACAAATAGTTGACTAACTAATTTCTACTCGGGGCGCAGGCTGCAGGAGGAGATTGTGCAGAGCCCTGAGCCTGTGGCAAGCACCAGAGCCTCTCACGTTGTCCTTGCGTCACCCTAAGAGCATCCTGACCCCACGCAGGGTACCTGGCTGGTGTTGTCTTTCAATGTGTTGATAGACCTGTTGAGCTGAATAAAAGCAGTATCTATCTGGGCTGCGACCTGAATACCCAAAGATTTATAATTACTTTGTCTTGCTGGGAGTTGTGCAATCTCTGGATTTTTTTATGATGCCACTGTTGTAGGAGTGATGGGAACACACCTACCCGACTTGGAAAATTTATGATGAAGAGCGCACAGATCAACCCTGCAGATCCAAACCCAGGGGAAACTTCCACAACAAAGTATTTTTTGCAAAAATGTCAGGCTGGGAGGAGAAAAGCACCGAGCGTTTGCGTGCACATGGCAGGGAGATGCCAGCAGCAGCGCAGATGCCCACAGATGCCCAGGGGACAGGAGGGAAGTCTGCCTCCACCTTCCTCAAACCAGAAATATCTCAAAAAAAAAGAGAGATCGGGCTCAGGCAAAGCAACGTGGACCGTGGCCACAGGATGGCAGCAGAAACTCGTCGATCCACTGCTGGCCTGAATTCTTCTGCCCTGCTGTGATGGACTTCCTCTATTATAGGCAGTAAATTGAATCATTTTATTGTCTGGAGGAATTTTCTGCAGTTTTCCATCCAGAGACCTGCTTTGGTGTTTCAAGGAGATGGTACAATGATAAAGGACAGCGGCACCCACCCCCGTGTCCTGTGCCCCGCAGCACACGGGATTCCCACAGCGGGACACGGGCACCCCTCCAGGGCACGGTGCGAAGGGCTGGTGGGTTAATTGATGGGAGAACTCTGCTACTTCATCTGAGACGTTGCAGAATCACT
Source organism: Alca torda (assembly GCA_008658365.1). Classification (NCBI taxonomy): domain Eukaryota; kingdom Metazoa; phylum Chordata; class Aves; order Charadriiformes; family Alcidae; genus Alca; species Alca torda. The sequence goes on along the minus strand of CM018081.1, from coordinate 28,394,164 downwards.
GAACATGGGTTATATGTGTATACACATATATATTCAAAAAAAGCTGTTTATTCACCTTGTCCACCTCCCCACTCCTCACTGCTCGCTCCCTCCAGGACACTGGTTAGCCAACCTTTACATACTCAGGCTTTTCAGTCTTTCCAGCCCATTTCAGGTGCGTTGTTGCTCTTCTTTGCCTTCCCTCCTTTTTATTGACTTGTCGGGCCGTGCTGTCAATAGCGGCCGGTTGGCTGTACAGCCCTGAACGCACAGCCTGGCGCCGGCAAACCTGCTCAGGGCACTGGAAGAGAAAACCACCCTCCCGCTCCCCCTGCCTGTCCCTCCCTCTGTCATCCTCTGGCTCCTCTCAAAGGCAGAGGATGTTTTCTCAAAAAACAGCTTTCAGCCACACCACTGTATGGATGTGTGATCTGCCTTTCCTCCTCCCCATGTGCTTCCCCACGCAGGGACGGCTGTGTCTCAGGACTTTGCAAACTTCAAATCAGTGCTACTGCCTCTGCCCTGACCTTTCTACCTGTTCTCTCTGTAATAATGTGGCTACTGTTTTTCCTATAGAAGTCCATTATTAGATGTTTATGCAGGCAAGTAAGGTTGGTAGCAATAGGATTTTAATTTTTTCAAAAATTTTCCATGTTTTGGTGAGCCTGAATTGCCTGCCAGTTGTTCAACCAGCACACTAAGACATAAATTATGCATGCATACAGATCTCCCATGATCAGCCCCTAGACTAACATCCAGCCAGAGAGTTGGTTTGATTGTTTTTCTAGTTTAACTGCTTCGGTTAAAGGCAAAAGCAAGCCACGTGCTTTTTCTGAGGCCAGATTTGGACATTTTGGTTAAGACCTTCGCCAGCCCTGCTGTAGCCTCTGACACTTTACCTGGATGCACAAAGACACAACGCTCGATATCCAGCCCTGCTCTTCTCCAAGACGTCTGCTCTTAAACCCAACCACCCCTCTCTGGCTCAGAGCATCCCAGTCTCCAGGGCACACTCCCAGGGCTTTGCGCAGGAAGCAGCCTGGCAAAAGAGGCCAGTGTAAAGATGGAATTCACATTTCCCCCAGAGAGGCTCCAGGTTTCCTGCAAAATTCTGGCCATTCAGATTTTCCATCCGGAGCTGACAATACTCCCATCTTAACTTTTCTCATGTTATTTCAATGCCTGCAGGTACAGAGGCTGGAAAGGAGATGACACTCTCTCTTAAATAAGTTATTTGGGCATTCCCCCCTACCCCGCCCACTCAGTAGAGGACTGCTGCTTCCTGTCCTCCCAGTTAAATTGTCCCCCTTTGAACTGTTTTTCCCATCTCCTTTTCCTGTTCAAATCCTCAATTTACGTAGCACCTTGCGTTTTAATTGTTTGCTGCAGGTTTTGTAAAGACACCAAGGAAACTCTTGGGCCAAGAAGACCAAAGAAGCCTGAAGAAGACCACGGTTTTCTCCAGACCTGTATGACACCACTACCCCAGACCTCAGAGTCGGGCCCCACCAATGAGGCTGGAAAAGGAGGATATAGAAGGAAGAGCTGGTGTTTTTTTTAGCAGGGTGCCTAGATATAGTTCCATTCCCCCATGCTAACCACCCTAAATTATCTTACCCAGTGCTGTTGACTAGCCATAGTGCCAGAGAAGTGATGGGGAAAGTAACTGGGATGCAGTAGCACTCCCTGTCACCCTCCAAGAGAAGCAATGACCCAATATTTGACACCTGGGGGACACAGTAGCCATCGTCCTCTATGGCTAAAGGGCCCACTGGTGGGTCCATAGCATCCCCTTGCCAAGATCTTGCAAGGCGGCCGGTGGATACAAATCTTCCCAGACTCACTACTGATGTGAATCAATGTCTATAATCTGTCAGAGAGGTTTCTACACCACTGGGAGTTTTTTCAGCTCCCCGTTAAGAAAGTCCATCCCCATCTAAATATAATTTAAGTCCTGATTCAATTGAACAGGAGTCCATATCTCTCTTTAGCCAACATTATCATCAGCAAAAAGACCTAAGACTGAAAGGGTGCAGAGATTCAGCTAACAACTTCACTGAAAAAAGTGGCCCTGTTGTGATCCCTTTGATTTGGCCCTAAGAAATCCCATCAAAAGATGCACTGAATTGCTGCCTCATAGGAAAACAGAAGTCATTTTATCCAAGCTTTGGGGAAGATATATTTCCCCCTTCAATCCAGTATCTAGCAAGTCCATAACTTAATTGTTATGTTTTGTAGTGAATGTGATATCTTACCAATATTTTTGCCAGTGGTGGGTACTTTGAGCTTCTTTCACTTGAAGGATACAAACCCAAGCAACATCATATCACTACACAGTTACCAAGGTAACTGGAGAGAAAGATACAACCGGCTGGGGTTGCACACTTTGTGATCTCGCTTCATTAGCTTATTTCTTTACATCAGCTTCCTTTTCTAACTCCATTTCTCCCTTTGCCTTGAAACCACACAAGAACTGCGAATCCGCTAAGTCTCTTATGAGAAAGGTGATACTGCCCAGCAGCTATTTCGCCAGAAGCAGAAAAATCGTTCGTGAGCCATTTGCCACTATGATTTCATTCTGGAAGACATTCGTTCACCTTGAACAGGGAATAACAGGGGGAAGTGTGTCATGAAGAAGGAAGTAACAATGCAGTTGTTGTCCCTCTACCTTGATAGCCAAAAATGTTGGCTCTAACGCTCAGAAGACCTCCGTGTCTGCTGGCCAAGCTGTGACATCGATCCTCCTCCCATGCCTGGCATTAATTCACCCTTGGGCTCACACTGTGGGGAAGAGAGTGGGGAAATGGAATGGTCCAGCTGTGATTTGCAAGGTGTCAGCTGAGATGAGCTCCTCAAGGATCACAGCATGAGCAGATCCCACAGAGACCTGTCACAGCATTACAAAGGGTGGGATATCAGCACCAAAGGAAAATCAAACTGGGAATAGACCGGACATTCGGAAGAATGCTCCATAAAGGAGCAAACACAGCTCTTTCCTAACTGCAGTATTTCATATGCACCCAGGTGACTGCAATGCAACATAAATAAAATGCATTCAGGAACATGGACTAGATGATCTGAAAGGTCCCTTCCAACCTAGGCAATTCTAACATACTAGAGGGTCAAGTTCTTCTAACAATTTGGATACAAGGTTCTTCACTAGCTCTTTTTAACGCATTTGCACAGCAAAATGTCAAGACAAGTCGATTTGTGATAAAATCAGTTCTGAAGTACAAACCCAAAACTCAAGCCAGGCACTGCTTTGAGAAGTTACAGCACTAGGATGGGCAGCCGTGCTAACATAGACCAAAGAGCAATATGCTGCTGCTGAGACGCAGATATAAGACATCCAGAGATACACACCCTGCTTTACCCGCTGTAAGAGAGAGGAGGGTGAGAGGCGGCAAGAGATGTTGCAGGGTGCCATAACCCGTGTAGCACTCAAGACCTCTCCCACACACAGTTTTGATGTTCATCTTCACTTGCAGTGCTGTAACTGCTCACTTACATGCCTAGAGGCTGCTCTGGCAAAGTCTTTATCCCGGCATCCCAGGTGGTCTTTATCCTCAGGGCCTTGCACTGGTGGATATGGAGACTCTTTGGGTACTGCTGCAGGGATCTTGGTGAAAGTGGTTGCCATCGACTTGTGAATCACCTTTACTTCCCCTGTTTCTACTGCCTTTTCCCTTGTTGTCTTCAGTTTATAACTTCAGAGCGTAGTATACAGTACAGCAGATAACAGTAATTCACATTCAAATAGATGCTGCCCAATACTGTACGTGCACAAAGCTCAATAACTGGCATTTAACACCTGCACCTGATCACGCATGCTCCAACCAGTGCTGAAAGCAGAAGGGAGAACCATACCATACAGCATGAGCACGTCCTGATGAAAACCACATACTTACTGCAGGGAAGTCATCAGTGAGGGGGAGGCACTAGAAAGAAGTCCAGATAAGGATGCTCACCTAGTGACTCCCAGCTGGCATCTGAGCTACCACCCACGTGTCCAAGGATGGAAGAAGAACAACCTTCACCATCTGCCTGAGTCCAAGCACTGGGATTTAATTCCTTCTTGTTATCAACCTCAGCTACACTTCAGCTATCTCTCTGTCATGGATGTAAAAACTTGCTGGATGTTGGGATCAGTAATAAGCTAGGCAGTGATTTCAGAGAAACATTGCTTACACAGAGGTGGGCTTGCACTGGGTTGCAGCAAGTCCTCAATCAAAGCTCCCCTCGCCTGGCTCCATGCCCCCACTAAATGCACTAAATGCAAAACTCAATACAGAAAACAGCCAGCCATGGAAAAAAAATATGCCCAAACTATTCCCGCCCCTGCCATTTCACTATTTCTTTCCAATCCCAAAGACAAGATACACTGATAAACCTGGGCAATTTGAGCCCTGGAGGATACAGATCTTGTCTATTAGAATAAGCATTGCACACACGCACCTCTCCTTTACACCAAGTGTTTTCCATCTTGTCATACCCTATTTGTGGTGCAAATGGGTGAAGCACCATCCTGGAGACATCAGCCCTCCTGCCAGCTTGTTCACATGTCAGTGTTTGACTCATTTCAAACACACATGGCAGACTCAAGCCTTGCCTGACCTCCGCAGCTACACACTGCCGCTGCCAGCGCCCAGGAAGGGCTTGCAAGCCAATGGGTACCACGCCGCAAGCATGGAAACACATCCCACAGAAAGAAGGGTCCCATAGCCCAACAGGGACAATAGTTCTGAAATAAGGGGTTGGGTTTGTCCCAGCACTGACAGCAAAACGCTCACTGATCTCTCTTCTGGCTTTAATATGTGTTTGGTTGCCCATACTCTGGTGGCTTATTTTCAGCAAGACTGGGCTGGGCTGGGCTGGGGGCAGGCAATAGGAACAGCGACCAACTCCATGCTTTCCCTACACCTTGTTACACTGTTATACCTAAAATACAGGCCTGGGCAACAAATTATTTAAGCTAGGGACCATTTGTCATGCTCCCTCCAGGAGAGACCTTAGGCTGCTGGATGTGCTATGGGGAAGGGTATGGAAGACCTGGGAATGGGATGGTTCTATTACATATATTCTATGCTTGTTATTACCAAAATATGGATATAAGACATACCTATGTTTAGATATATCTTATATCTATGTAAGATATAGATATATCTTTGAATGTGTAAGAGCCTTATATCTTCTATTTCAGAGCACTTCAGCCTATCCCACTGCCTACTGGGAAGAAGATATGTCCTGTCCTGGTTTCTAACTTTTTTTTTCTTCAAAATAATACTGCTTGTCTCCCAGGCTGTGCATTCCTGCTTCTCTTTCCATCTTCTCCCTTTGAGAATGAAAGCAAGGACAGGTCACTTGCCTTTTTATATGAGCTTCTCTCTGAACATCTCCAAGAGGGGGAGAGAGAGAAAAGGAAACTAAAAACACAAAACAAAATGAGAGAACATTTTTAATTGGAAGTGTTTTGTTTTCACCAGGATTTTAACTTTAGAGAGCGTCTCACAAATACTCTCTCAGGGTCCACTGCTGAACAGCTTTATTCTGCCACAGGCAGGCTTTCATGGTGCAGCACAATAGCTTTTGTTTCAGAAGTATAGGGCAATGAGGACCTTGAATGCCAGAGGTCTGTATTATATCCATAACTGTAGATTTGGATGGTGGAACCGAGGTTGGGGGAAGGTGAGAATGAAAAATTTCTCCATTGTATAGATGGAGTCCTTCCAGCAAACACTGGCACAATAGGAAGCACATTCTTAAGAGCTTGAAGCAGACTCTGGATAAAGACTCACTCATTTTGTACATAATGGTCCCTGTGCTTTAACCTTGTACAGCTGCTATGACACCTGCTTTTCAAAGCCATTGTCGAAGAACAAGCAGAGCTTTGTCTGCTGTATACATTCTGCGCCACACATGTTAACATTTCTCTTTTTGTATTTACTTTTGTTTCCCCCACCTTCTCTCTCCCTCTTTTTTTTTTCTTTTTGAAACATAACAGTTATGAATGAATGGCTGAAAACTAATTTCAACCTTGATTCCAGCAACATCGTGTCCAGTCTGAAAGTCTCAACATATTGTAATGCAGAATAAAGGGCAGATATTAGACTGGGGAGTACTAATTTCCTTTTCTATCAAACCATCGGTCTTTGTGTCTTTGCGTCTTTGCTTCCTCCTCTTCTTTCCTGTTTCCCTCCCTTTCCATCTCTCAAGCTCTGGTTTGAAAGGATGGGCAGAACCCAGCAGCTCATCTCCTTTCCAGCAGTAATAGCTGGAGGACTCTGTGGCACCGGCTCGCTCATCACCGTGACTCACTGGGACATGTCTGGGATGGACGGTGGAAAGTGCAGGTCACCGATGCTCATGATGAGATGGGAAAGGTTTGGGGCACCGCAGTCCTCAAGTGGCCTTTTCTTGGGCAGGGATCCAACCGAAGACAAGAGGAAAGAAAGCCTGCAGCGCACGGGATCTCATAGAATCATAGAATTGTTAGGGTTGGAAGGGACCTTAAGGATCATCTAGTTCCAACCCCCCTGCCATGGGCAGGGACACCTCCCACTAGATCAGGTTGCTCAGAGCCCCACCCAGCGATGGGGCTTCCACCACCTCTCTGGGCAACCTGTTCCAGTGTCTCACCACCCTCATGGTGAAGAACTTCTTCCTAACGTCCAGTCTGAATTGACCCATCTCGAGTTTTAATCCATTCCCTTTAGTCTTACCATTACCCAACATCCTAAAAAGTCCCTCACCAGCTTTCTTGTGGGCCCCCTTAAGACACTGGTAGGCCACTATAAGGTCTCCTCGGAGCCTTGTTTTCTCCAGACTGAACAACCCCAACTCTCTCAGTCTGTCCTCATAGGAGAGGTGCTCCAGCCCTCTGATCATCCTCGTGGCCCTTCTCTGGACATGTTCCAGTACGTCCATATCTTTCTTGTAGTAGGGGCTCCAGAACTGGACGTGGTACTCCAGGTGGGGCCTCACGAGAGTGGAGTAGAGGGGGAGAATCACCTCCCTCGACCTGCTGGCCACGCTTCTCCTGATGCAGCCCAGGATACGATTGGCTTTCTGGGCTGCTAGTGCACACTGACGGCTCATGTTGAACCCCTCATCCCCAGATCTCTGTTATCTTCCTCTCGCTTTGCGATCTGCAGTGGAAATAGGGCAAAGACATGGTGTCCTTCTGAATTACCTCAAAGCTCCCTCATTTCCAAGTTCCCTTAGGTAGGTGCTGGCTACAGGGGGCAATGGGAATAAGAAAAACTGCTACTGATCTGTCAAGGAGTAAATGAATGATGACTCTGGCCAATGGAGCAACTAAAGTCCAGGCCCCAAGATCTGATAGTGAATCATATAATGACAAGGTTATTGATGATGCCCACTCCACAGAAATATCTGTGAAGTAGTGAATAATCTTCCAATGCCTCATTCCATGGGGTGAGGGCCTCTATGTCACAGCAGAACATCTCTATAGAGAGGAGGTTCTACTTCATATTCTTCAATGAGCAGAATCAGGAGCGATAGTAGCCACCAGTCTGGATCTACTTCTTGTCTGACCAGCACAGGTTCCAGCTTTGGCAGAGGCTTAAAGCTGTGGCAATGCTGTTAACTATATGCTTTTATGAACACACTCATGGGAACATCAGAGTAGGAGAGGATGGCCAGAGGTGAAAATGAGTGATCTGCTCACATAAGGGTGGTTATTCCAAGCATTGCCCCTGAGCGGTACAAGTTGACAGGTCCAAGGTGCAGCAAAACCCTTAATAACTACCACCATTAAAATTGTCTGGGCTTTGTGCTTACATTTGTTTTTGCGGCTTGGGAGGTTTCTTTTGGTTTGTGGCTACAAACCCAGCCCCGCTCAAAGGCAGCTTTCGAGGGCTGCAGGGAAATGTCTCCTTCTCAGCCAACCTCCCTTCCCAGAGCATGAGTACGGCTCCTGCAGAAGGGGTGGGGAGGATCCCCAGCGTCCACAGTGTCCGTCAAATTCAGCCCCTTTCTGACACTGGTATGAGAAGAGACATTAACAACAGTGAGAAATGTGGGGCTGGAGTGGTTCCCAGGTCCTAGGCACTAGACATATATTTTCCTTTTTTCAAAGGAAAAAAAAAAAAAGAAAAGAGGTCAAAATATGAAATTAAAGGCAGGAGGCTGGTTTCTGAAATCCCTATTTGAGTTTCAGCTTTTCATGAGAATAACTCAGACTTATTTGTTTCATGCTTGCTTTCATTTCTAATTATTGACGGGAAGTGCCTACCACATTCACTTGATCTTTAGCATGTTCATACTTGTTGGGGAAGGGAAAAAAAATAAATAAATCCATGGATATATCCAGAAGACATCCACTGCCTTCAGAACATGAGCAGCTGACAGGACGGCAAGCAAAAAAGAGGGGCCAGTTGGAGGAGGGCTAAACACTGAGCTTCTGCTGGGCACAAATCTTGGATGCCAGGAGAGATTCATTAGCACAAAACCTGCCTTAGGACTTTGTTTATCAGAGCTTCTGCCCGAGATGGGAAACTTAAACAGGGTTCTCATGAGATCAACGTTATTTCTGAAACATCACATCCTTTACCGACCTGAATCGAGGCGTTATTCTTTTTTAAGTGTGCTTCTCATTCGACTGGTTTGGCATGAAGCTTGGACATGTGCACCTTTCAAGTCCAGACACCGGGAGCTGAATGAGAAATAGTTGAATGACAATGATGAGAAGTTATAACACAAGTGTTGAAAACAAGTCTCAAGGTTTTTGTGCCAAGCTCCTGAATTAAGCAGCCTAACTCTTTGCAAGGGATGCGTCGGACTGCTGTGCTGCATGAGTGTCCTTCCCGGGTAGGTTGGGAGGGAGGCGTGAATCCCAGCGGGCTGAATTTCATAATATCTGTAGAAGTAGGAACATTTCTTCAATTTAAAAAAAAAAAAAAGCGCAAAGAAAAAGCCAGAGTGGGTGAAACTTGCACATTCAATACTCGATCCTCTTTCATGTCAGGCCCCCAAGATCAGTTCACGCCTCCATATCTAGGCTGTTAATAGAGCATGAGACAATTCAGGCACCAAGCCATCCAGAGCATAATCCTGCCATTTGAAAGCACATAAAGGCACTTCATAGCAGCAAGTGTCAATAGCCACTCCCCTATTGATATAACATCCCTCCCCTCCTCCATAAACTCCATCTGGCAAAGAAAATAAACAAGGGTTATATGAAATCTAACCCCAGCATAGCTATAAAAGATGCTTCATAAAAAAAAAAAAAAAAAAAAAAAACCAACCAAAAAAGTGATATTTAATCTGCTAATTCATGCTCATGTCCCTACTCCTTGTTAAGGAAGTGTGTGCACAGAACAATTACAATGAGGGCAGAGGGGGGAAATCCAGCTCCTACCCTCCACCACAGAAGCTGCTGGGAGATCTGTCAGAGAACAGGTAAAAGATCTGGTGGAAAGGGGAAGAGGGAGGTGCTGAAGGAGCCCTTAATCCATAGTCTCATTGCAGACCATTGGACATCCCCACATCCCACACATTTCTTGCATCCCCAAGTGATTGGGGGACACAGCAGCAGAGCTGGAAAGGAGCGTAGATCAGAGATGTGCTGCCAGAGGACTTTGGAAGGGAACTAAAACCCAACTTGCTGCAGACAGATGTCTTGCACTGGGGCTCGCTGCAGCCACGGCTGGGACGCAGGTGGTGCTCACCCCGCTTAACCTGCCTCTCGCGCCCCAGCACCCTGCCCCGTCGGTGAAGGCAGTGGGGTTTCCTGCAACACCGGGCTCTCTCCGACAGACAAAAAGCACCAAAATACATCACTGTCTCTTTCAAAATGCCTTGCGGCCACCCTGAAAGATTCTGGGTCTGGGCTTTCCTTCAAGAGCAAGGAGAGACAGGCAAAGAGTAGATCTGAAAACCCCTAAGGAGTGACCGAGGGAGAATTTAGGCACCTACATCAAGAAGCATCGACCATAAAAACTCTCTTTTGGCAGCTGAGTGTCTGCTAGCATCTAAATCCCTGCTAGAACACACATGCAGAAGTGCTGCCCTCATGCAAGGGCCGACCAGTTGGGATGCCACACGTTTTCCAAGGTGCAGGTTCTATGAGAAATATCTGGACCAATTCCTAGGAGTGTCTCAGGAGAAGGTCTAACCTGTTGGACAGAGGAGGGCTGGACATCCCTTACCGGTCCCATCCCATGGTATAAAAAGGAGTGCATCTTCCACAGTGTCCCAACAGCCCAGTTAAGCATGTCCACCAACAGGTTCGAGATGTGAACACCGGCCTCAGAGCAGGTCCTTATTCTGTGCTACAAGAAAATGCCTCTATCAGAGAGTCACCATTTCTCTAGCCCCAGCTTTGGTGTTTCCTAGGCTTTCCCTACTGCCACACTTCTCCATGCACTCGCTGTAGGGACCCTCTCACCTATCACCTCTCCCACTCCACCCAAGAGAGGCCTAATCCACCCATACTGAGTTCATGAAACCCGTTCTTGGCCCCACATCAAGCACAGGGACATGGAGCATCACCAAACCTGTGCCCTTCTCTGGATCTGGGACTGATTTGAGAGAAGGGTCTGGACTCCTAAAACTTACAGACCTTTCCCATTGTCCTTGCAGAAGTTAAATCTCCCTCTTACCCATCACCCGAGGCTCTTGCAAGTTTTTCAGAAGGGTGTTTCCCTTTGTTTCTAGGAGCCGCTGGTTTGGGGAGCTGCTGGTACCTGTCACTCCCAGGAAGTTACGTGGGCATCTTGAAAGGAAAAGCACAAAATAAGTGTGAAGTACTGTAAAACTGGCAAAAGGCACCTTTGCTGTCCTTGATGGGGCACAAGGATGTACTTCACTTGCATGGAAGCAACAAGAAGATGTAACAAGAGACCTTCAGAGGCTGGAGATGGGGTGAAGCAGGGATGACTTGGCTGGGTCCAGTTTTTCCATCGGTCAAATGAAAGATGATTTGCAAAGAGAACAACCCTGATTGGTTAATGAACATCTCTCAATTTACAGCAGCAAAATGCTGGGTGCCATCAAATGCAACCCAAAGTTAAAGCTATGACTGCTTTAATAATCAATGACTGCAGAGTATTTAAAAAAACAGCTAAGCTTTCAGGGGCTTAAGACTTATTGCTTGCATTTTCTCAGCTTTCTTAAAGAAAAAAGGGGTGTTGTAGAAAATGGTCAAATTTATCATTTATAGCAAAATATTAATGTAGCAGCAGGAGACTTGATGTGGCCATCTATCTACAAGCATTCAGACTTCAAAGGAAGCATAAACACGAAATTAATGGTTTGTCTAGTGTAAAGGAAAAATAAATGCAAATGTAGCCTCATTAATACCAAGTGGGTGACTTCTTGGTTTATGGGGTTTGGATTGATTTTGTCAAAGGCCAATAGATTTATTAAAAATGTCTTTTAAATTTAGCATCCGTATACCCATTAGTTGAAAGAAATAAAATTCTCTGCAATTGCCACCACCCCTCCTCCTCCTCTCCCCCCTCTCTGGATGTTGTTTTACCTAAATAAAGTTCTTGCATTAGGACTCACTTTCATACTGAAATATGTCTCTTGTAGGAGCCACTATAAACGTCAGCATTTTCCACAGCATTAGTTTATGGGCAGAGTGAATTTTAATGGCATCGTAATCTCGCTGCAATCAATTGTGGTACATGGGGGGGGAAACCTTAGGGAGTGTCCATTAAACCGAGCTCTGCATCACTCCCAGTGCTCAGGAGCTTTCAAAGGGTGCTTGAAGAGTCTTTTTTTCCTTTTCTTTTTAATACCTATTCACAAAATGTTTGTTCTTGGCTGTTTCACCTCATTTCTCGTGGCTCAAAGTGGGCTGAGAGGATCCTAACTCCTCTTCTCAGGATGTGCTTTCTGGCTGGGACATCTCATGTCCAGCCTCTGCCACCCCTCCCACCCAGCAGATCGGGTTGGGATGCTTTCCAGCTGTCACACAACAATGGCAGCTGGTGGCTGCATAATCACGGTCCACAGGTTGGTTTGTTGGTTTACCCAACTTAACATTGAGGGGTCTGGCGATAAATCTACCAGTTGGGGTGACATAGTGTCTGAGCTGATTTAACCCCTTCAGTGTACACCATCCCATCACACACCAACAAGGCAACTCACCCAAAAAAGAGAGGTGAGTGAAATGTGCTTGTGCATCTCAGGCCCTTGGGCACATACCTACCAGAGCAGCAAATACAAAAGAGGACGTGGGAGAGCTCATCCTGAGCATCTGTGACCCACAAGGCAAAGGAAGGACCTGAGCTTGCACTGTGTAAGAACCTTTTTCCTATGCCTTTTGACCTGCAAAAGCTGACGAAACTCTGCACCAGGTTACCACCACTCACAACAAAGAAGCCACTCCAGTCACGGAGCAAAGCTGTAGGATCACATCCTCCGAGACAAACCCCTAACCTAGCATGTAGAACAGTTAGCTGATGCAAGCATGGGCATTTCATCAGGAAAATAGAAGAATACAACCTTATAGTCCCATATCACTCATTTTGGGGTTGCTGCAGGACTCAAGGTCACAATTTCCCCCTTCAAAAATCATTGGGAAGTTGTCCTGAAACAATTCTTTGGTTAAAGTTGATTTGTTCAGGCCATTTTAAAGAACTTGCAGAGTTATTGCTATGCTCCCACTTCTGTACAGGGAAACAGTACAATATTACAGGAGAGAAAGAAATAGAGAGAAACAAGATCTGGGCCCCAAGGATGTGCTTGGTCAAGTACAAGATGAGATGAGGGAGACACAGGCAACTAGGAGAGAATAGATCTAAACTCATAAAAGGCCCAAAAATGGCAAGTTTGAAAATCCTGTTAACAGATGGGGATGTAATGCAAAGGAGACACACATATATCAAACCTCTGTGTATACACAAAAGACAGAAGAGGTCTTCATTCATTTTCTTCATTAACAATAAGTGGGGATGTTTCTTAAGATCAACTTACTTTAAAGTTCACAAACAAAAACTATGACAGCTGCATGAGGAGCATCCTTTCCCATATCTACATTATTTTATTTCTGACCTATTTTTTTGTTTAAGCAGACTACAAAAATTAGGAAGTATATTATAGAATCATAGGATAGTTTGGGTTGGAAGGGTCAGCTAGTCCAACCCCCCTGCCACGGGCAGGGACATCTTCAACTAGATCAGGTTGCTCAGAGCCCCGTCCATCTTGACCTTGAATGTTTCCAGGGATGGGTCATCTACCACCTCTCTGGGCAACCTGGGCCAGTGTTTCACCATCCTCATCATAAAAAATTTCTACCTTACACCTAGTCTGAATCTACCCTCTTTTACTTTAAACCCATTATCCCTTGTCCTATTAAAAAATGCTCTGCTAAAAATTCCCTCCCTCTCTTTCTTATAAGCCCCTTTAAGTACCAAAACGCCGCAATAAGGTCTCCCTGGAGCCTTCTCTTCTCCAGGCTGAACCCCCTCAGCTCTCTCGGCCTGTCCTCACAGCAGAGGGGCTCCAGCCCTCCCAGCAGCTCCGGGGCCTCCTCTGGCCCCGCTCCAATGGCTCCGTGTCCTTCTGCTGTTGGTACGCCAGAGTTGGAGGCAGCACTGCAGGGGGGTCTCCCCAGAGCGGAGCAGAGGGGCAGAATCCCCCCCCTCACCCTGCTGCCCACGCTGCTGGGGATGCAGCCCAGGCTGCGGGGGGTTTCTGGGCTGCCAGCGCACACTGCAAGCTCATGTCCAGCTTCACATCCACCAACACCCCCAAATCCTTCTTGGCAGGGCTGCTCTCCATCCCTCAGCCTGTATTGATAGCGTGGGTTGCCCCAACCCAGGTGCAGGACCCTGCACTTGGCCTTGTTGAACCTCATGAGGTTCACATGGTCCCACATCTGAGCTTGTTACGATCCTTTGAATCATCACATTCACTACACAGAAAAACATGATTTTATTTATATTGTCCTGAAAAAGTCAAAATAAATTAAGACATTGGATTTACTAGGAATTGTAGTTTTACATACACCTGAATACTAGTGTAAAGGTTGCAAGGGGACCCACCACCTCCCACTCTAGTACAGGACACCAGTTGGGTGCTGTGATTTGTTCTGGCATTCTTGACAACTCTAGATTCGCTCTCTCACTGCAGATTTTTCTTCCACCAGAAAAAGAAACCAGGATGCAAGCAGATGTTTTGCTATTCGGTTCTAGAGGTCTGTATTGCAGGAAGTGATCATATATTTAAAGTATAGTTGGCGACCCTTGGACCAAATTCACCATTCATAGTGCAGGACCGGCTACATACACTGAATGTGCTTGGAGCACATAGACAGACACAGGCAACCACAGAAGTTGAGCAACGAAAGGGACAATTATTTCCCATAAAAGCGACCAAAGGAAAAAAAAAATGTATGTAAATGCATTTATTCCAAGAAAAAAATAATGTTTCAGCTTGTGGACTTCCATTAAAACCAGAAATGTTTTCAGTGCAGCAGAGTCCCTGGGTGTCTGTAGTCTACCTGGTAAAAGCTCCCGTGCCATACACCCCAGCACGCCTTTCACTATTTGGTGTGTGAATTCCTATTAAAAGTGACCCCATCTGCTGTCACTATCAATGCATAAATCTCCGGGCTGACAGCGATTAGCAGAAGACAAACGGTCAAAAAAATGTAACACTCTCCTTGACCTAGAAATCATCAATTCAGCAAAGCATCTGAAAACCCCCTGCAACCTGTCAGCAGAGCTGGGAGGGGAACAAGTCTCCCGACTCATTTAAATCTTTTAGATGCAAAATGTTTGTCCTACATGGACAGGTCAAAATCAAAACCAAAATAAGAACAGAAAACAACACAAACCATGCCTTTGAGCACAGGTGCTTCGTTTTCTCAAACCAGAAACAAAATATTTAGAGTTAAAAAACCTGATTAAGGTTTCTCATTTGCATCCCCAACCAAATGCAAACTCCGCTTCAAGGGGAAAAGTGGATGTTTTAAACCAAAAATACTATTTCAGACATTGCAGAAGGATTCCCAAGTCACTAAACACAAGCCATAGCTGATCCCTTCCATGGAAATATTAATGGTTAGGCTTTTCTGAACATACAGAGGCTTTTGAGAAGGAACTGGCCCCATTAGCGCAATGCTCGTCACAGAGGAGGAAGTCTGGCTGAGCCCACACAGTCTGGAGCAGGTGTCTCTAGTCCTCTCTCAGACTTGGCAAGACAATTTTTGGCATGGCCAGACCGCGGTTTCCAAAATGAATGGAGCCCCCAGAGCCTGAGCAGCCCCAGTTTGCATTTGTAGCTTGGTATGACAAGCAGGAGGCAGGGCATGCTACGCTGGCGTGCCTGTGGAGACACGCATGATGATAGGGACTGACAAAGAAACAAAATAAAAAAAAAAAAAAACCAAACAAAAAAAACCCCAAGAAGTTAAGAAGTTGAATAAAATCTGGGGCCAATTCCACATGCCCCCAGTGAATCTGTATTTTTCCCAATATGGAAAGTGGGAGAATTAGGGAGTCTGATGACAGAACTCCTCAATTGCAAAGAAAATCTGAGTATAAAAGACATTCCAAATCCCCCGGGGGTAACCCAGCAAATTAACAGAGATGTGTGGTAATGAAGAAATAGGTGGAACAATCCCTCATCCTATGTCAGTTGCTGTCTAGGACACGTGCCTGGTGGGACCATTGCTCCCAGCTCAGCCGCCCTGGGGTAGCCAGATCTCCTGCGGAGGAGCCAGACTCTCAAAGTGTCAAACACACTGTGCCATTAGAACCCAACTTACACACCTTCCACTTCAGAAAATATGTTACATTTCAGGAGTTCGGACATAGTGTCCTCTGTACATAGACCTAAGTATTACGAGCAGAGAAAGATGGACTGAGACATGGAGCTGTTGGAGCGGATCCAGAGGAGGGCCATGAAACCTGGAGAAGAGAAGGCTCCAGGGAGACCTTCAAGCCCCTTCCAGTCCCTAAAGGGCCTCCAGGAGAGCTGAGGAGGGACTCTGGATCAGGGAGGGGAACCATGGCACGAGGGGGAACGGTTTTACACTGAAAGAGGGAGGATTTAGATGAGATATTAGGAAGAAATTTTTCACTCTGAGAGTGGTGAGCCCCTGGCGCAGGTTGCCCAGAGAAGCTGTGGCTGCCCCATTCCTGGAGGTGTTCAAGGCCAGGTTGGACGGGGCTTGGAGCAGCCTGGTCTGGTGGGAGGTGTCCCTGCCCAGGGCAGGGGGTGGCACTGGGTGGGCTTTAAGGTCACTTCCAACCCAGACCATTATGTGATTCTATGACTGTGTTGCCATTAAATACCTTTCCAGGATGGGGTTCAGGAAAGCAGCCACCTCCTATTGCTGGAGCACAAAGACAGCACACTTCCTCCTGATACAAAACAGGGCGGTAAACCGGATCATCTGGATGTATTTGTATTCACCTGCTGATACAAGACGACTGCCAACGCTCACAGACAGTACCAAACCACTAGCCAAGGCTTTCATAGAATCACTTTTCCTAGCTCAGGACAAACTCAACCGTTTGCCCCCCAAAGCCGGTCCAGAGACAACCCTCTGCTGCAGCTCAGCTGAGCCTGCTGGGCTGCCTCTCCCTCTGTCCTCTGCACAGCCTCCTTTGGAGCAATGGTCAGCCCTTTTATCAGGCGCTGAGCACAAGGAAGCTGCCCAAACAGCTGTCCTTAATGAAAGCTTTTGTCTGGCTTCAGAAAGAGCCAGTAAATACATCTGGCTGCTGCTTCTCCTCCTTCCTATAAGTGCTTCAGGGCCATTCTGTGTTGCCCACGCTGATAGCAGACAAACAGAGGATTCAGCTGGTTTTCCCTTTCTCATTTCTTCTTTCTAATAGGGCTCAGAAAAAAAAAAAAAAAGAACTACTGCAGTAAGTGTGTTTAGGTTATGTCTGCAGCATCTATAATATTTTGGTACACTTGCCAAGTGAGAGAGACCTCGGTTAATTTGCGACAATCCAGTTGGACAACCCCTTGAGCCTTGTCGGCACTGCTGCGGCCACTGTCCTCGCTAGACACGCAGGGACAAATCCAAAACACCAGAGCAGAGCTAGTCTGTGGTGAGAGAGATCAGCTTATTCAGCATTCATTGCACAGGTAAGGCCATCATGTGAAAATAAAAACAAACAAACAACAAGATTATGGGTGATGTTTCTTTTCCAGCTTTTAAAATTCAGAAAAGTGATGAGACATGCTTAGGGAAAGTGTTCTCAGTACATCCCTTTTTGCACCTTTTCATTTTTTAAAATTAAATATGGAACAATCCAAGGGAGGTTGTGTTTTTTTTTTTTTTTTTAAATTATATTAAAATGAACATATTTTTACAAAATGCTCCCTCTTAGTACGTTTAACTACGGCTTTCATGCTCTGAAAAAAATCTCAGCAAAGGGAATTTATTTCTGGTCCTTTTAGGATGATTCTTTGAGAAGAGCTTTCTCAAGCCTGGGGTTGCAGAGAGCTGGGTGTGAACTTGCTTTCTCTCCTATTGGGAGTTTTTTCAAGTTGATAACATGCTCCATGGGGCAAGGTGAGGAGAGGAGGATGAAGATTTTTCCCTGGAGAGTGATGCTGTTAATCTATCTTTCTTCTCATTTGCTCAGTACAACTGGGCTTGGTGCTTTGCAGCAAGCCCAGGTGTGCCAGTCTGGTCTGAGACTGGAGAGCCACTCAAAAATGAGGAACAGATGGGATATCTACAGCCACATACTACATGGGTTTCTTACATTTGGAGACCAGCAGAATTGCCCTGCTAAATGTCTGGTGTCACGTCTTCAGGAAAGCACATCTTTCCCTCTGCTTCCAAGTGCAACCATTTACCACCTTCCCCAAAGAGCACCTGTGATCCAACAGGCAAGAAGATCCAGTGTGATGGACTTCACTGGGATGTTCCAAGGCATCTCTTCACCACCCCCTCTCTCTGCTTTCAACCAGCCTGCACCAGAGTTTGCAATTCATAGAATGGATTGGGTTGGAAGGGACATTAAAGACCACCCAGTGCCACCCCCTGCCCTGGGCAGGGACACCTCCCACCAGACCAGGTTGCTCCAAGCCCCGTCCAACCTGGCCTTGAACACCTCCAGGGATGGGGCAGCCACAGCTTCTCTGGGCAACCCGCGCCAGCATCCCACCACCCCCACAGCAAAGGATTTCTTTCTCAGATCTCATCTCAATCTCCCCTCTCTCAGTGTAAAACCATTCCCCCTCGTGCCATGGTTCCCCTCCCTGATCCAGAGTCCCTCCCCAGCTCTCCTGGAGCCCTTTAGGGACTGGAAGGGGCTCGAAGGTCTCCCTGGAGCCTTCCTTTCTCCAGGCTGAACCCCCTCAGCTCTCTCAGCCTGTCCTCACAGCAGAGGGGCTCCAGCCCTCCCAGCATCTCCGGGGCCTCCTCTGGCCCCGCTCCAACAGTTCCATGTCCTTCTGCTGTTGGTGGCCCCAGAGCTGGAGGCAGCACTGCAGGGGGGTCTCCCCAGAGTGGAGCAGAGGGGCAGAATCCCCCCCCTCACCCTGCTGCCCACGCTGCTGGGGATGCAGCCCAGGCTGCGGGGGGTTTCTGGGCTGCCAGCGCATGTTGCCGGGACGTGTTGAGAAATTCTCTTAGCTTTGTCTCCAACAGGCACATGATTAGACCCCATGACAAGGTACAGTCTTTTCCTGTGCCGATTCACCTCTGCTATCATCTTCCAGAAGGGTTTAAACAGTCTTTCCTTGTTTTGCCACATTTGTATTGCTCCTGGTGGAGCCTCACAAGGATTGCATCTGCCTCCCCTTCCTCCGAGCTGAGCAAAATCATGCTTCTTTCTCCAACAGCAAGTCCCAAATCCATCCCATGGCCTCACAAGAGGCTGGGCACTCAATTTAACATATTTTAACGATTGAGTAGGTAAAGTAATCTGCAGTCTGGCTGTACTATATTACTACAGTTTGAACAATTCCCTACAATATAAGATTAAAATAGACTCCTTTCCATGCCTTCTGACAGCCAAAATTTTAAGTTTTCCCTCCCTCATACAGACATGTTCCCTATGTCAGGTAGCTGTGGACCTTCCTAACTGATCCAAATTGTCTAAACGGTCCCTACACACTTCATGCAGCAGCTGCTTAGGAAAGCAGGTCTTCATCCTGCATGTATCAACATGAGCCTTAGATAATAAACGGAGGACTAGAAGAAGAGAGAAATCATCAGGGCTGTTAATTTGACACCGACTCTTTTGATCTTCTCTTTAGATCATAAGGAAAGGGTAAGTGTGCTTCCTTTTAATCTTCACTCCCGCACTTTAAAGGCCTCAATAATGTTCCCACCAACCAGATCATTTTCATTTGCAACTCTAATTAATCTGTGAATAAATATGCTTCGGAGAGGTGGATTGATTTAAATGAGGGCTGTCTTTTCACCTTTAATCTATAATGCTGCATTTCTCTCTCTTGAGAAAATAGCTTCTAGCTTGCACTCTCTCCCTTTCTCCCCAAGTTCATGCAAGGCTCTTTCTCCTCTTTTTTATTATTATAAAATAATGGCTTCAGCAGGTGAATAAAAGGTTAGGCAAGTTTGACAAAAATGGGAAGCTATTCACCCTTGCTACCTTTAATCTACTGCATTCTCCTCCTAATGAGTGTAAATTACCCAAGCTATTTCACAGAGTCTTTATATGGCATAATACCAGCCGGCAGGCCATTCTCAGAAGGGCGTTTTTATATTATTAGTATTAGTATTATCTTTAATCTTTTGTGGTGTGAAGAATGAGGACAACACGAGGATCCACACAAAGCAGTAGGAGCCAGGCAGAGGGGAACCTGGCAGGGTCCACTGGGTTGTGTGAAGGAATGGGTCCTCCATCTGAAGGATGCGGAAGCCAACTCTCATCCTCGTAGGATGGAGACCCACCAAAAAATCCAGCCTCATTGACTTCGCAAAGCTCAGCTGAAGCCACATCAGTGTGGCTGAGAGGTTTCTATACCAGTCATCAGAGGCTTCAGACAGAAAAGAAGAGATATCTGTCCCCACAAACTCCCTTATACGTATCTTCTAGTGCTGGTTTGCAGAGCCAAGGTCTAGACATAGATGCAGCAAAGATTCTTCCCATGCGGCAAACCACACGCGCACAAGCAGTGACATCTACCTCCGTAGCACAGAGGTCCAGACAAATCCCATCTCTGATCAACAGAAACTTCTGTTCTCACATGGTCCCATTTCAGGAAGGTGAAAGAGCTGGGAGGTGGTGAAGCCAGCCTACCCATGGGGGTGTTGGGTAGTAGCCACGTGCATCCATGGCACAGGGAGCAGCATCAGAGGAGCATCCTGGAGGCCAAACGCACAAGTTCTGAGCACAGAAGGGCTGAAGAGTAAAGCTAAAGTAAAACATCCTCCATGGTCTCTGACAAACAACAAACTCAGCGGAGATCTAGGAGGGAATCTTTGCAACTTAGATCTCAAACGGGCCAACACCACCAACACAAAGTAACTATGATTATTGAGAAGAAACCAAATCAGGGTTACATGCAATGAAGTACTCCAGAAGCAAATCTCGCATCTTCACCGGTGATCTGGAGAAGGCATTTAAGACACTTCTCCTGGAAGTATTTGAGTCAAATCAGAAGCAGCTGTGAACGACAGTTACAAAGGGGTACAACATATAGAATTTGGTCAGGAAAAGTGCAAGGTATCTCACTGTTGGGGTTAAATATCCTGCAACACTCACACCCAATGTGAAGAAGAGCCTGGGAAGCTAAAATGCAGGCAGGGACTTTGCCTTCAGGTGAGTACCATGTCAAACCTGCACTCACAATAGAATAAGAAAGCAATAAACAAACAATCCACAAGCAAAGAAAGCAAGAAACAGGCAATCCACAAGCCATCAAGCTGGCTTAAGGAATTGCCACCGCTTATCTGAGATGCTGTAATAGACTGGGAAAGCAGTACGAGAGCCCTTGCTATTTGGCAGTGATGTCCGTTAGTTCCCACCACTTACGGAGGGTGTTGGTAACAAACTGGGAGCATTATCACTTACCAGTGGGAACCCATATACCCGTTGACCCTGCCAGATCCATTGATGATGGATGGCATCGATGATGGCCAGTGGTGAGCATCGACCCACATCCTTCGCCAGAGTGAAGTGATGCCACCCCACAGCATCAATGGGTGTCACCATCCCCTGCCAGCCCCGGTGCTGGGGCCAGGCTGTATCACGGGGAGGGCAGCGGGAGGCTCGGAGAACCGAGCAGAGAAGCTCCCCTCCCTCCCAAATTTGGCCACGGTCTGAGAAGGAAGTAGAGTTTACACATAGGCAAAGATAATAAAACGTCAATAAAATCCTCCTGGAGCAGAAAGAAAGGCTTGGCTTTGCTGCAAGCAGTAGCCAGGCCATTCACGAGCCCAGCCTATTGCGAAATCCCTCCAGTCATTTCTCTCATCTCAGGTTGGTGCAGGTCCCCATTACTTCTGTTATATTATATGGCTTCCATTTTTTTTAAATTTGCCACTTGTGATTATTATTCTCCAGTCCAAGAATGCCTGATATTCAGAGGTTCCTTTGTTTCACTCTTATTATGCACACCATATATGTTCAAGGTCGCTAGTTAGTCTATTATTCAAGCGGGCACTTTTTTCCTTTTTTATTCCCCCCTCCCCGAAGAGGCTCGGTTCAAGGTCTCACATTCTCCGCTTTCTCCCCTAAGTTTTGCCATTTCTTTTTCTTATAAAAAGATTTTCCCTTGCCTCACATTCTCCAGTAGCTTCCATTCAATTCAATCCCTGCTAATATATATCCACAAGAAGCCCAGGGCAGACCCCCAGTCAGCTGCTTCTGCTGTTTTAAAAGAACCAAGAAAGCTCTTTATTTTCTCAGACTCTCCAGCAATTTCTTGAGTTGCAAACTGATACACAAAGCGTTCTTAGAGGTGGCCAGGAGATTTCCATATCATTTGCAACAGTACCGACTAAATATCAAGCTGCTGCCTAGGGACTTGGGTGATAACCACCCCAGGAAATGAACACTTACAGGCCTAGCCACTAGACATGAATTTTAGCTGTACTGCTGTTGTCTTGCTTGCAACAAGAGGAGAAACAGCAAGGGATCACCTGGCAGGCTGATGTTTAATTTTGGATGAACAATGGAAATATGGTTTTAGCCCACTACAAACCTACTTGTTTGTCAAGTGACAACATCCTCAACAAATCTGCCTATATTATCAGTCATCTCTCATTATCCGTGTGTATTTGTATACGTTGTCTATGCAGGAAAACGCACCTAACTGCTTTATGAGCTCTCCAAGGAGGAGACTCACGGCACCCACTCCTGCGAGCGTGAGCTGTAGTTGTGATTTCACAGCATTCTTTAAGACACAGCCATAAAAACAAGGAAATTCAGGCTGATCCACTTGAAAACAGAGTCGCTAAAGCAGTCTGTGAGGTATGGGAGGAGTAAACTGCACTTTTAAATGCAGGATACAGCTGTTGCCCTTAGTGAGAGGGAGCTATGTTGAGGGGGAGATGCCTTCTCCAGGACAGCCACTGGAGCTCCTTGCTGCTGGACACATCCATGGCAGAGCCTGGTTGTGAACCACAACAATGTCCTGACCAGCTCCAAAGAAAAGCTGTCAGTAAATGATTATCTGAACAAGACACGAAGCTGAGCTCGTTACCCCTCCATGAGCAATCCCAGACCATGGGATGGGGGCACAGGAAAGATGTAGAGGGGTCACCCTCTATCGATAAAGAATTTTACACACCATTTCCTTTCCTTGGGCTCAGCCCTGCAAGCCAGGTGTTAAACTTTTGTAACACACATCCACACTGGATAGCTGAATTTGATTTTCCACCAGGAGCACCTTGCTAACATAGGTTAGTTTACCGAAGTCGTGGAAACAGGAGATGAGGTCTTCTGTGCATCCCCATACCTGCATGTGTCTCCACCTGATACGACTGCCAAGCCAACACAAGAGTTATTCTGCCATCTCCTATGCACCCGGATGCGTTTTCACTTCCAATTAGGAGCAGAAAGAGTCCATTTCCCATCCTTTACTCCACAACATTTCTCAGGGCCTTCATGCCCCAAGTTACCATCACCATAAGGAACTGCACTTGTTTTATTTTTAATCTGGTCTGCCGCCTCCTTCTCTTCTTTTTCTGCCTTTTTTTTTTTTTTTTTAAATATTTTATGTTTTTGTTTGCTAGGCTCAGTCACAGCACAAGGACATGGGGAAAGACATTCTTTCAATTCTTTGGGCATTGTGGCCGACTGAAATGGGAAACAAGACAAAGCCAGAGAAGAAAAGCTTATTATGGGCAGCCTAGTTGGAAGAAAATGAATCACCCAAACACATAGGTTTCAATGATCTCAGGCGAACTACACTCTTTATTCCACACACCCGCATCTAATTGTTCAAGAAAAATGTTCATCTGCTTCATAATGACAGTCATAATGGAAGTTATGTGAAATAACTAAAAAAGTTTATTCAAGGGTCTGCTTCTGAAAGTACAGTTATAATGCACTTTCTTCTGGGGATTTAATAGAATTTCCTCTCATAGAAATTGGATAGATAACAAATAATTTTTTTTAATTTGAAAACTATGTTAGCTAGAAGGCTTTCCTGACATTAGATAGGACTTGTGGGGTAAAGGAACAGGGCAGCCAGCTGTTATTAAAGAGGGAACAGGATGGGGAAAACAACAGCAGGGTTTGCCCTGCTGCCCATGTTTCAGGGCCCCTTGTGCTCTGCCCAGGTTATACGACAGGACGAAGAAAACCACTGCTCCTGTTTGTCTTTAGGACCTAAAAGAAGCAGGACCAGAGCACGCACCTCTGTCAAAATCCCTTCCCAAGATACAACTAAACTTCAGTGGTCTCCTCCTTCGATGAAAGGTGGTACAAGCAGAAGGTATTTGCATGATTTCCCTGGGCAGAGACAGCAGGAGAAATTCAGGCTGTGCACTGCGTTTCATGTGCAGGCTTGAGCAGACACCTTCATCAAGACAAGCCCAGAAGGAACAAGAGGAGAAACCCAGTGTCTGCAAGGAACAGGACAGAGGAGCTCACTGGGCTTCCTAGAGGATTCTCAAGACCTAAGGTGAAATGCTGAGAACAGCTAAGTTTCCCTTGCAGGCCTTAAAGCACCAGAGGGAGGCAACACTGTGAGCGTGTAGATTTGAGTTTGCAGTCAAGCAAAAAACTCCTCTTGGTCCTGCAAGTCCACTTGATGTATCTCTGGTGCTGGTGGTGCAGAAGGCGAAGCTGGCTCCTCCTGGCACTGCACCTCACTCAGGGTAATCATCAGGTTCTGCTGCTGGTGGTGTCCATCAGCTTTAGCACACGATGGAAAGTGTCTCTCTAACCTAACTGAAAACGAAGGCTCTCTCGATACTACCTCTAGTACCTTTCTAAATCTGGAAATAAGGGTTCAGGCCAACTCAGATATGCAGGAATATTTCCTCCAGCTGGGCAGCAAGAGGTTAACAAGACGTTGAGAAAACACTTTTTTAAACTAAAAAGATCTTAAATTGTTTCCCACGTGAAACATTATGAAGTACCTAGCACGTCTCTGATTCTCCTACTTGTCAAACAAAACTGTAACACAACTTTCAAAGCAGAACGTTTTGACATGAGCTTGGGCAGGAAGCAGGATTTGAAGGCAGGATGGTGAGATGCTGAAGAACCAGCTGTCTGTTTGACACTGGCTCCGATTCCTCATCCTTGAGCTGGAGGGAAAGGAAGGCTCCATTCAATTCAGCAGGACCCTGAAGGACGTGACCAACTTAGAAAATCGTGAGTCATCCGACTGAAGCCAGGCAGGAGGAGAACTTGTGCAATTCAAGTTAGAATTGTGCTGAAGTGCTTCATGGAGCTGAGGCCTGAGAAAACAGATTGGCAGGTGCAATTTCTACTCTGTAGAAATTATAAATCTCCTTTAATTTATTTATTTATTTTCTTCAAGGGAAAGAAAGCATTTTTACTTCACATCTTTTTCTCTCTGAAGAACTCACTGAGCTGGTCCCTTGTCTTGTCCTGACGTCAGGGGCAGTTGAGGGGGAGGAAAAAGGATCCGAAGCAACAGGAATTTGTAGAGTTTAGGAGAGTCTGAAAGAGTCCAAGAACCACAAGAGCCAAGAAACATCTGGTGGGTATCTCACAGCAGGGCTTCCCAGCTCAGCAGCGTAGAGCAGTTTGGGGACATGACCCACCCACACCCCTGGACCTCAGGCAGTGGGGCAGGTTGCTCAAACCTCCCCCAAAACCCTATTTCATCTTAGTCCTCCACAGGCACCTGAGCGGTTCAGCAAAGTTGCCTACAACTGAGCCCAGCTTGTGGTGGCAGGAGGCTGGCTTCTGCTGGAAAAGCACTCGGTAGGAACAGAAGGAAGTGTTACACCTTTCATTTTATCTACAGAAACCATTGTATGTCAGGCTTTTTGTCTGAGAGCATGACTCTGTTCACTGTTTTCACATGCAGGCCTTTTGAAGGAGACACGATAAAGTTCCTTGGAAAAGCTCCAGCTAGGAAGCTAGTTGAAATGTGTCTGATGTTTATGCTTAAAGTTATAATGCTTCAAGTTTTATGAAAGTAACAACCCGGGGTTTCCTGGGGAGCTAGTTGCTCAACTTCCAGTGGCATTTCAAAGAAAATTTCAGGAAATAGGCTCCTGATTACCAGCACCATTCATAAATGAGCAAAGCAAAAGCACTTTCCCCCCATACCCATAATGTAACATCATCCCAAAAGGTGTCTGTTGTCTAATTAGAGACCTTTTGTTCTAATTGCACTGGCCAGCACTGCTGGCCAGTCTATCCTGGGGCAGGTGTCCCTGGGAGCATCCACTGGGACTACACTAAAGGCCAGAAAGCTGGGAGACATCTCCAGCATTTCAGAAAACAGTCATCTGAGTACAGGCACTTCACAGAGCAGTGCCAAGGTCTGATGAGCCTGTGATGTCAGTGGAAATACAAGTTTAAAAAAAAAAAGAAAAAAGGGTTTATTCCCCTTTTTGATTTTACAAACACGGCAAAAAAATGAGGAAGCATTTCCACAGTCACTTTCTGTCTCAGGTCTGCTTTTGAAACAGTCTGCACACAAGGATAGGTGCTCTGCTGACATATTTTATATCTGGCTTTTGAGCCTTAAATAGGTGAAAGGAAGGAGTTCTCTTCCAGATCTCCCTTCAATTCTTTGAAAAGCTGCAAACACACACACAAGCAACCTATAGAAAAAGGAGCAAAAGAGCTCCATAACAATATTGGCACTTAAGCAATTCCAGAAGAATTAACTGGGCTTGCAGATGTGCTGCAAGCAATAGGACCATGATACTACATCTATCAGGGCTTGAAGTTGCCATCAGGACCTCCAGGTGCTGAGGGTATTATGTAAAGGGGAGAGACTAGCCTAGAATTTGGGGCAAGAAAGAGCTTTTTGTAATCTAAGGGCACTTGATAAGGAAATCACTCCGTAAATCCCAGCAGGCAATCGTCATATGAGTACTAGGAAGGAGATGCACTTTGAGTTGCCCATGGCAGTCACTAGAGTGGAGAAAAGAGCAAGGAAATGGCAATATATGCTTGCCTTCATCATCAGGGTACCAGAATCTGAGAGCCTGCTCAGTGCAAAACAGCTCTTCCCTCTTGAGACACCCCAGCTGCTCAGGGACAGGAAAAAGGGATGCAAAGCAACTCACAGCACCAAGATTTGACACCACAGAGCACCCAGGCTGTTCATCTGAACACAGCAGGATTACAGCAGTTTACACCCCAAAAGACCCAGGTCTGCTTTTACCATAAGCAGCTTTGCCCATCCTTACAAGAAGCATAGCCCACCCTAAGCAATCTTTGCCAGAGACCATTCAACCCACAAAGACACTCTTCTGCTAGGGTGACAGCTATCAGAGCCTGCCCAGAGGATGCTCCCATGTCGGCCTTATGCTGTGCAAAGGAAAAGAAAAGAGAAGAGAAAATCTGATGCTTGATTACCAGACAGAAAAAGAAATGACTACTCCAGATCCACATTAAACACCCCCCACACAGGGCATACAGCAGAAACCACCTCACCTCTAGGAGGAATACACCCAGCACCCACAACACTCAAACCTTCCTGAGACCCTATTTAAGCCCATGAGGCTCCTGGTGAGCTCCCTCCACCTGTGCCAAGCAGCTGCACCCCGCATCCTTCATCAGACCCTTTGCCCAGTTCACATCCCACTCAATGTAATGCAAAGGTTTGTTTCCCCCTAAGATATAAAATGCATGTCTTTTCCAAAGGGTCTTGAAGTGCAAATGTCAGGTGAGGGAGGTGTTCATGCACGTGTTTCAAGCCTGCACCTATTCCTGCTAATGGATGTTGAGCGTTGGATGAAATCTCTTGCTGGATTGGGGCTTGGATTTGACTTCTCTAAACCGTCCAGCTGCTTTGAGATTTGACTTCTTCAGACTGCTTGGGCAGCCTCTGGACCATGGCCCTGATGGATCCCACATGGCCACAGGTCCCGGGGACGACCCGTGCCCACAGGCACAGCAGTGCCATCCCTCCGCTCCGTGCCTTATCGAAAGGCACGGGGTTATCGAAAGCCTTTCCAGGCAAAGCCCTGCCTCTTGCTTTTGTTTTTTCCCCACCTCGTTTCACCAGGGCCCAGTGTAGGTGTTCAGGGATGGTTTTTCTGGAGGTGACTCTCATTGTTCCTCCCCCTGCCTTCCCCCAGCCGGGCCAAACGCATGGAAGGTCAGTTAGAAATGAAGCTGCTTTTTATCTGCAATCTCCCACCAGCCCTAAGCTGGGTCCCCTTTTTTCACACTGAGACCTACCCAAGCATGAAGGAAAATAATTTTACCCAATCTCTCTGCTCTAACGCACACCAACCCCCGCCCTCCTTTCTCCACAACTCCCCACCAATCTAAAGGGGAAAGAATTAAAAAAAAAAAAAAAAAAAAAAGCCCTTTCCACAATGAAAGCACAACTAGATAGGAATCTTGGTGAGGCACTACTCTAAATGTGACTGCAGCTTTCAGCTCGTCCTCGCTCACGTATCACCATCCCCACTGTTTAGCCTCCTGGTATAAAAATAATAATAATAAAAAATAGTAACCTGGTGATTGCTTGTGTTCAATGTAATTGCAACAGGCAGGGGAAAGAGGACTGATTAATGTGCCTTGTGAATTATGCATTATTTTCCCCATCTCCTTCCTCCTCCCCCCCCCCCCCCCATCTCCCAAGCACACTTCTCCGAAGCTTTATTATGTATATTTCTTGAATATTGTCACCTGTTTCCTCTCTCTGCTGCAAAAGCTTCTGTCAATAAGTATCGGTTAAGGCTTGGTGTTTAATCCGCTATGAACACTTAGCCCAGGCGCCCCTGTTTGTTTACGGCGGCTGGCGCTTGAGCGAGAACAGAAAGCCCACCAAGCCAATGCCGAGTGCTGGCGCGTGTAATTCCCTGGGACCAGCTGCAGGATTTACAGAGCCAGACACAAACTAACTTGTGCGAATGAAACAAAGACACTCCAGGCATAACAAGCAAGCTGCTCTTCCTACTTTAAAGTCCTAAGTGGAAGATCCCTTTCAGCTCAGCAAAACACAAGCGCGTGCTTATGTTTAATGTCCACGGCGGCATCCCTGTGCTGAAGCTGACAGTCCATGAGCCTGTTGCCTTGAGGAGTGGCATTTTCCTCAAATCATGGCATAAACAGGTTGATAGGTCAAGTGTTCGGGGTGCCTTTGTGTCAGAGTAAACACAGAATTCAAATTGATAAAATTCGCATCCCTGCTTAGGTGTACCTTCTGGGTTTGGTGATGCTCCAGACCAAGCTACAAGAGGAGTCTGGAG
Organism: Alca torda; assembly: GCA_008658365.1. Classification (NCBI taxonomy): domain Eukaryota; kingdom Metazoa; phylum Chordata; class Aves; order Charadriiformes; family Alcidae; genus Alca; species Alca torda. Next base: position 28,365,408 of record CM018081.1, on the reverse strand, counting down.
AATGAACACCACCACTTCAGAAATGCATCAGTGCACCAGGCACCAACCCTCTGCCTCCCAGTTGACCATGAATGATCTTTCACCCATGGCACCTTCATCCACTCTCTGTCCATCACATAAGGCCCTGAGCCAGCAAAGTAATTAAACATCTTCCTTTTTAGCTTCTGCACAACTGCTCGCTTGTGTTCATAGCCTGGCAACCCAGGGTCATGCAAATATCCTTGTGATTATAGTAAGTCATCTGTGCAATACAAGCAAAAGTTAAATATGCTTAAACCTTGAGATTTTCTAATTCTTGTTATAGGGGTACTGGATCACCAGGCCGCTCAGCAGTCTTACATCCCTTCTTTTGGGACTTGAGGAATGGAGGGAGAAAACAGATGATATTTGGTCCTTATCGGTGCCAAGTGGCAGTTTCACAGAAATGCAAAGGGCTGGCTCTCTGCCTGCCCTCCTAAACGTGGGCTACGGACTCCCAGGAGGAAGCAGGGGCATTATGACTTTTCTCCGGAGCAAAGATGATATTTCATGATTCCATGACCCGGGCCTCACACCAAGTCAGTAGACCCACTCCTGGAGTGCCTCAATCAGCAGATACGCAAGACGTACGACAGCACCAGCTCTTAAATCTACTGGGACACCATCTCCTGCAATCCAACTGCTGGGGCTCCCAGTACAGGGGGCTGATTTAGCCTCCGGGGAGGCCTTCGATAGAAAAAGCTGATGTCCCTTCCAGCTTTAATCCCCAGTGCTACCTGCAGAACTGCATGACAGAGATTTGCTGGGGCAAAATCTCCCCCTCCAAAAAATCCCATCGCTGCAGACCCCAGTAGCCCCCCTTAATGGCCCTCAGAGGACAGCGGTGCTTCCCAGAGATCTCCTTGTTCCTCCTATGGAGAGGCTGGAGGGACAAGGCGAGGAAATGGAGGAAAGCGTAAGTGAACCCCCCAGCAGATCTTCCTAAGGAGATTTTAGAAGAGATCACCTACTAAGGAGAGGATGGATAGAAATTTTCAGGGTCTAAAAGATGATTAAAAGCTCAGATAAGGTCAGATTTTTCAAAGGCGTCGAAAAGCTGCTTTCGAAAAGCCCTCCGGTTTCCTCTGCTTCTTCCATACCATTCGAAATCCCTCCCTGGGCTCCTGAAGGTGAAAGGAGCCGAGCCATGGATGCCACAGAGGGATGCCAGCGAGGGAGCTCTCTGCGCAGGGCTGCTGCCTGGATTTGTTCCCGCTGTTTTGTGCCTGGATTTCAGCACTGCAGCCCAGACAACGGGCATTCAATGCCCCAAGCCCTGGGGATGCTGCTAACCTTGCATTGCCATCAGGTGCATACAAATCCAGGAGCCCTTCCGCAGGAGGAGAGCAGTGGTAAAGCTAAAAGGCGATTATAATATTCCAGGGGGAACTTTTTTGCTTAAAATGAAAATAAACGGAACTGAAGGATTACAAAACCAAACATGGAACATTACATGAAGCAATAATTGCCTCCTATTATTTCTCTGCACTCACCAAAACAGCTATTTAGACAAACAAAAGAGCAAAGAAAGGCAGAGACCAGTAGTGAAAGTTGTTTTATCTCTACTAATCCCCACTGCTTTGATAAGTCTGTAATAGGATCATTTGGCATCTCCGAAGAGTGGTGTCTAAGGAAATTCCTCTTTGCGGGCAGGTTTTGCTCAGGTGTCTCTTTCCACCTCTTAGCGATGGGGTGATACGGTGACTGCCGGGCTCCGGGCACGTAGTGGTGGAAATAAAATTCCCCTGTATTTTGCACACATGGAACCAGGGAATCTTGTGCTCCTTCTTTAGCTGAGATTGCTTCCAAATATTACTTTTTCTTTTTTTTTTTATTAGTCTCTCTTTTATATTGTTAGCAATTTACTTAATTTGAATGCTTTTTGCTCAACTTCGAATGCCTTTACTCATATTTAAGTAGCTTATTCCTCAAATGCTGACATTCAGCCGACTTGGGCTGTGTTACAAGTTGGGATAATGGAGTGCACCAGCCACCAATAGCACCAGTAGCACCAGTAGCACCAGACCTGTGCTCCCCCCTCCCCAGCTGCTGGAAACAGAAAATACCATGGTTTATCCTAAGACTATCAGAAGCTCTGCTCAGCGCAGTGGTTTGGTATTTTTAGTATTCACAATGTCCTTTTCCCTCTCCAGATTGTCTTGTTTCATGCCCAAGACGCTCATATGGTCAATTTTTTATGTACTCTAAAAAGCACAAAGACCATGCGTGGTCCTCAGCTCATGCTCTGTACCCATGTCCTCCCAGCAAGGACCATGTTGCTGTCACTGGTGGCAACGTCCCCATCTCCCACCTGCTCCCCTGACCCACATGGCACAAGGAAGAATCCTTAATTTGCCTCCAAAGCATGCTTTTCATCAAAGATGCAAACGTGGCAGACACACAAAGGTGTCTGGTAGCAACCTCCCAGTTAAATCTATGATCTAATCAATCAGGTGATAAAATCAAGCACACAGTCTTCGTTTTGCCTAAGTGTCTGACCCAAGAAGATAAATTCCTCGGGGCCAGTCTATGTCATTTTTGTTCAGTTTCCCCCCAGAATTAGTTTTGTTAATACACAGTGCGAGAAATTCACCTTTGCCTGGAATTTATCCCCACTGTCCTGTTTTTTTCTTTGTTGACTAATATTTCTCTTTAAAAGAAAAACCTGACCTGCCTACACAAAGTCGGCATAGATGGATACCTGGAGTCGATTTGGTGGAACGTGGGGGGTTTGGATACTTTTTTTAATGTTGGATTTAAGATCAATTTTAGCCATTATTTGCCATATCAAAGTTTATGAGCTGTGCACAGAAACTTAATTGCATCAGATTTTTCTGTCAGGAGCTATGCTTTTCTGTCAGATTTTATCTTACAACAAAGAATGGTTCATGCACTGCTGCTGGCACATAAGAATTCATGAGCAGCTGCTGGGGGATAACATTTTCTCCATAAGCTGCTGAACTTTTTACCTGTACAGAGCGGTGCTACCATTGTGCTAACACAGGAACAGGGCAGAAAACACCTGGAAACGACCCCAAAAAAACTCTGGTGCACAGAAAATCGCCCTGTAGCCACACTCTGTCTTAGCGAACTCCCACAAAACGAGATGAAAATAAGTCTCTCGCTGTCTTAAATATCACTGGTGCTCCCCTACCAAGGTGGTGCCATGTCTGCAGATGCCCATCACCCAGCTGCAACATCCCTTATGCAGAGAAAAACACCTCCTCATTACCATCCTTCCCCCTCGGACACAAGCAACTGCTGCACTAAACCTCCCGTATCGGTACATCAGCGGGAAAATAAAGCCAATATTGTGTGCAGAAAGTTATCGGTGATGGGGGCTGTGTAGGCGATGTGCTGAGTTGGGATGGAAGCAAAACGTATACTGTGTGAACACGCACTGTACAGGAGGCAGAAAAGCACTATTTATTGGGCAAAGTGTTCTGTTTAATCATTGTGGGGTGTCCTTGGGAGTGGAAATAGAGCGGTGGGGTGATGTGAGGGGGAGCCTCACGCGAGAGGGGGAGCGGAGCTGCAGCTGGAAGGAGTATTGTCATCCTTACTTCATCCCAGGAACAGGAGGGACGATGCCTTCACACCAGGCACGGCACAATGCACGTTCCTGCCCCAAAGATCTTGCAGTCTCTTCTCCCGGGTTTGGAGAGGAGCATTTCCAAGACCCTGGTTTGTATTTACAGGGACCGACAAGGCTGTTCCCAACAGCGTATTCCCTGTGGATGTCTCAGAAGATATATACTGGTGACTGTTCCTATTCATAGGAATAATATGAACTGAAATGAAATATCAGCGACCCATCTTATTCAGCATATCTCTATTTCAAATCTGTATTTTGTAAAGAATATTGAAAGCATAATACAGAGCCTTCAGTAACCTGCTCTGCTTTATTACACAATCCGCACAAGTTTTCCATTTTTTATTGAATTGGTCACTCAGTCATACTAAACATGGCAGAAAAAGAACAGGAAATAAAATGAACCAATAAATAAAAGCAGGGTTTCCAAAGCTCTTCTTGCTGAAAAAGAAAGCTGGAGCGTTCTTCAGAGTTTATCCAGGAGAAAACCACCTTAGTTAGAATAAAATTGTGCAGTGGAACAGAAAATAAGATGTTACTGCAAACAAAATGTATTCTTTAGCAGCAAAAATTAAAGATGTCTCAGAAGATAGGATTGGCCTGTGCCCATCTCGCCCAGCTCTTCCTTGGGAATGATGACAAGATAGAAATGCATGGCTGGTTCAACCCACCCATCCAGGGGCCAGGCAGGGCTGCCTGGTCCCTTTGCCGCGAGCCCATCTCTCCTCACCCCAGAGCTTTTTAGTATGTTGTGAAAGTGAAGATGTTTAGTTTGCCGTGACATCTTATTTTCTGTTCTGCTGCACAGTGTTATTTTAACTAGAGCAGCCTGCTGTCAGATAAACCCAGAGGAACTTAATACCTGCAGAAAATCCTGCATTCAAATGTGTGGGGGTGTGTGCATGCTGAGGAGGCAGGAGAGGGCTGCGACTTGCTGTGGTTCTCCGTGATGTTGCCCTGCTCAGGTCTCGCCTGTGCATGCGAGAAGGATTCACGTGTGCTTAATACGTAGGTTAGAGCGGCATGAGAATGAACATCCTTCCTATCTGCATGTGCTTGGGTAGATATATGCATCTTTCAATTAAACCAAGGGGTAAGACTCTGAACAGCCTGGAAGGAGGGTTGTTTTGTGTAAATCTCCGCAAGGTCTTTGTCTCATTGGGACCGGCAGCAAATATTCCTTTCCTCCCACCCGAGTGCATTCACCAGGCTAATCAGGGTGGATTTGGAAGGTGCTGTTCAAATATCAATTGCCACATTGCCCCTCTCCATGCAACACCTTGTCCAAAGACCAGCTTCAGCAGGTGGTGCAAGGGACCCAGCAAACAGCCTTGCATCTCCTTCATCTCCAGACCCTGATATCACATCCTGGATGTGATATTAAAGGTCTCCAATATTTAGAGATCAGGACATGGTCATGAATTTGTGCATTTTCAGATCAGCTATTGTCACCAGCGCTGACAGCTCTTAGCGTGCGTGTAAATGTTGCGTCACCTCCCAGATTTTGCTCAGTTCTTGGCCTCGGTAGCTTCCTGTGCAACGGACTTCCTTGGTTCAACACCCATTGTATGAAAACTGCTCTTTAATTTTTTGAATCTCTCCAATTTCATTGATTCTCCAGTAGTTCTTGCGTTACTTCTTCCATGACATTTTTCCTGATTTTTCATTCATTACAAAACAGCTTTCCTGGGATGGTGGGACAACAGAAGATGTCCGCAGCATTTAAGGAAAAAAAAGCTCTACATGTGATTGTCACAAAAATATCAAGCCCCCCTTCACATCAGGAATGAAATGGGTGTTAACTAATACTCACTAGTATTAGCATCTCCACTTCCAAAATTAGGAAATGCTCAGCCTCTGGGCTATTTGGTCAGTCTCAGAGTAGAAATCAGTGTCCCTCCCTCAGCTTCATCTCCCTGAGTTACTTATGGGTGAATGATAAAGTTTGGTAAAATGGCCACAAGAAGCAGCCCTGGAGTCCTCCTCCCTGGCTAGCTCTGGACCTTGGAGCTGTGAGCGCTAGAGCACTAAATCTGGAGAAGTCCATGGTCCGTCTTCTCCAGTGTCCAGCAATGGTTCAGGTCTTCCTGAGGCTGGTTGTCCAGGTTTCGCATGTCCATAGGCTATATTTAAATTCAATTATAGACTGGATCAGGAAGATTTCACTTGCTTTCACTGTCAAAATCAGGTAGATTTAAATTTTGGTTCTCTGCCCAGGAAAACATAATAGTAACGTACTGATAACATTGCACGGTTTAGAGCAGTCTTCCCCCACCTTCCTTTAGACAAATGATGACAAAGATAGACAGAGACACAAAGAGATGACTCGGGGATGGTATGATGGGATTTGTCTCCAGCCTCAAATCAAGGTCTCTAGCCCCTGTACCTTGCACGGCTTCAAATGTCTTCTCAGCAGCTGTCTAGGTTGCATCTATTCAATTGCCTGCAGATTAAAAGCTTTGCTAAAACAAACAGCATTCACCCAAGCACCAGACTCTTGTCTGGGACAATGACAGAACAAATAGTCCCCTCCAGGCACACTTTGAAGCCAAACGTTGGATATTCCTCAAAATCCCCAAGCCAGATGTAGAAATCTTTCTTAAACAGTGTTTCTTAGCTAGCATCACATAAACTGACTGGCATATCACAACCATCCCCAACAACTCCCAGGCTCAACTCGTCGCAGACTGGCAGAAAACACTGCTTTTTGGTCTCACTGGGGTTTCTTTTGGCCGGCTCCAAATTGAAAAAGTTCCATATTCCTGCAGAAAGGATGCCTACTTACCCCACAGTTTGCATCAAACTTTCTCATTAGCAGAGACAGGTTTTCTTTCCTTTTGTTGGTTATTTCATTTAGGTTTCACTTGATCCTTGTCTAGTGTTTGTAATGCAAATGGAAAACTTTCCATTCTGAAAAGACCAAAAGGAAACATCTATTCTTCCTGGGTGTCTCCTCTCAGATATTTTTAGAAATACCAGTGAAAGTTTACAAGTATTTCTGGTCAACCAAATGACTAAGAAGTCCTAACTACTTTCACCATTGGTAGCCACTTAAAAATTAGTTGCCTCATCCAACCACCTCATCTGCACTTCTTCCTTGAGCAGCAGGGCATACTGGCTCCACCAAGAGATGGTCTGTCCTCCTCAAAATTACTCAAATCAGGATGTGGAGCTAACACTGGTGCTGTTCTTCAGAGTATAAAAGAAAACTTGACAACCAGTGTTGACCAACCTAACTTTTCGAAAACTGCAGGTAAAGAAAAGCATCCCTCTGTGGTGCAACTCACCCAGAAACACCATGCTCCCCTTCTCTTTTCATCAGCCAACCCACAGATTATGTAAATCCACTCCATTTCTGTGAGCAGCACCATCATGTTATTGAAAAAGGGGCAGACGTGGTTTCCAGCCATGAAGTTACTTCTTGTTGGACAGGCAGAAATGCACCATGGAAACCACAGACCCACACAAAGGTGATTGGGCTCTTTGGGAATGGAGAAGCACTCTTTGCAAGGTGCCTTTTTGTATGGCCTGCCACAGCTGTGGCAGGAGAAGACTCAGTGTGGTGGCTTCATATGGGATATCCTGAGTTACCAGGATACCTTTCACCTGATCTGCACAGCACTGGGACAGCAGCAGCAGGAAATCCAGATGCTGCCTATGTGGCCCACACATTTGCTTGATAATCCTGGTGGTTTTCAGGAGATTCCTGGTTTCCCCTCCCGTACCATCCCAGGAGCTACAGGATGGCTTGTGAATTGAGGGTGGTATGTCTCACAGGCTCCATTTCACCTGCTGCACTTGCGTCTTCTGGGCACCTCTTCTTTGTTCATCTCTGTGCTTTATTGCAGGAGGAAGTTCGGCCTTTTAAGAACAACTTCTGGGTGGTATTTATGTTTCTCCAGTGGCAAACACTGCTGAGACAGTTAACATGTGGCAAGTCTTTGTGACTGTCCCTCAAAACCTGCAATTAATATTAATGGCAAATCAAACACCGTCAATGAGAATCACTCTGGTGTGACAGGCTCAATTTCCAGCCTATAGCATCTTCCCATTCAGCACATTAATACCGAGCCGACCTTTCAAACCATCTCCATGAGGTCAGTCCAGCAGGATGAATAATGGAAGAGCCCGAGGGTCACCCAGTTGTCTGCACTAGCCAACTCAGAGAAGATCTGGCTGTGGGTGGCTGAGGTCACACCTGGCTGGCTGTGTCCCTTCAGCTCCCCATTGCCCCAGAGGGCAGCACAGGGCGAAGCATGAGCCAACACGACACTTCCTGGCTCTGGCACAGGGAGCAGCCTCCACTGGATCCAGGTCTCTGCTCACCTGCACGTCTTGGCAGCTCTGAGCAGCACAAGAAACTCATCCTCAGTCCCAGGCACCACAACATAGCAGAGGGCAGCCATGAGGAGGTCTCCCGGGGTTTCTCCAAAGGTTTCTGCTGGAGTTCTCCAACAGAAGGGAAGCTCAGCGGGACAGAGCCCCTGGATGTCAATGAAAACCATGTATTTCAGGGAAAGGAGGAGAAGGTAGAGCTCTGCAACCCTCTCTCACGAACTGATCTGATGGAAGGATGTGCTTTCTGTAGCAACACATGCTGAGGGGACAGTCCCAAAACCTTTCCTCCTCGGCTAGAGTACCACTGGCCATGCCATGCTGCCTCCTCCCTTGTTCTGTTGCCTCGTCTCACTGTAAAAGTGGTAATTTCTCCTTCCAAATGCTTTGTGAGCACCGATTTGTTGAATGTCAGGGTATGAGGCCAGACCCTCCCAGCCTAAAGCTCCACAGAGTGAGCTGAAGGACACAAAACAGAGCTTGCCAAAGGACTGACTGCCTGACATCTTGCATAACAAGGCAACAAATCTACTCTGCACCTCTGAATATGGGGGCATTTGTGGGTTTCTGTAGCAGCCTCCCCAGGCATGTGACAAGAGAGAGGTACAGCTTCCAGCGATGGTGTTTTTCCCCTTGGACATAAAGTTTGGTGAAGGTGAGGACTAGAGAGGTGGAGGACTCCCATGTTAAAACACCAACACTGTAATAACCTATTGTCTATCCTGCCTACACCGGCCACGTCAAGTTTCTTCTCTAGCTGTCTGCCTGGGAAGAAGAAGCTCTTCATTATCCTACATGCTCCCTTCCCCCCACGCCCCACAAGAGAAGAAACAGAAGAGAGATAATGCTTGAAAAACCACTAGAAAAAAAAAAAAACTAATATGGAGCTGTCTCCAAAGAGCTGCTTTCCCTGTGTGGCAGGCGCCTCATGGATTAACCTTTTGTATATGCAGAAATGGGAAATGAATAATTGAGCAGCGAACAGACATTGCAGCATTCCCTGTCCCGCACACTGTGCTGCTCAGACTCGATGGCTCACTTTACAAAACCCTCTTCAATGGCACCTTTTAATTGAGATGTATAGAGGATGGGAGGCAAGGGGCAATGAGCATTGCTCATCTCATTGTGCCTGGTGATATGCCTGGGATCACATGCAGCCCGTATCCCTCTGTCAACAAAACTGCACGCAGCAACAAATCCGTCGGCCATGGTGTATCCACTGCTATTCACAAATGCACATAGATGGTGACGGGGATCCTCCCCAGTCTCAGTCCGCCAGTACAATCCAGGAAGAAGCCAGTTAGTTCTGTCCAAACAGATCCTGATAGTCAGATCCCTTTTCACAGATCCAATCGCAAGATGTTGACCTCGGTCCTCTCTTTTCCCCAGCTAAGACACACCACCAAGGAATATTGCCTTAGCCCTCTAGCAAGAACTCATTCCCTTGGGTGTAATCCTGTCCACAAAGAAGTACTTGCAATGGAGGACCTGCAGGAGGGAAAAGTCAATCCTGGGAGAAACCAAATGAGGACGACCCAGAAGAGGCAACCTAGGTGAAGGCTGGAGAGACTAGATAAAGAGAAACCTTTCTCTTTATCTCTTATCTTGCCTTTCCAGTGGAAAAGTCAAATCCTTTTCCACTGGATTTGCCACATATATTCTGGCATCTTCCCATCAGGGCCTGCCATGCCACCACAGTCATCTTTTGGGCTGACAAACTGGATGTGGGTGTTTTTCACCAACTCCTCTGAGCACATGTCTAACTAACATGCTTCTCCGCTGGGCTGCTAAGTGATGCTGCTTTGTGTGAGACCTTCCTTGCTGTCCTGAAGAGTGGGAAGAAAATGTGAACAGAGTCACCCATGACGGTGGGGATGTGGAGGTCCTGCACTGCCCTGGTGATCTCCATGGTGAGTGCGGCACTGGGCACTGGCACAGCAGTATCGTGTCTATTCATGCACAAACCATCACAATTTATAGACTCCCAATGCTCTGGCACTAGGGTTTGGGGTTTGGCTGCCTTGCTTATCCCAGTAACTGCAAAGGCTGTGCCTGAACAAACCCATCACAAATATTTAGTATCAGGAATGTCTTTATGAAGCATCACAAATCTCTGTTTGTTCTAGTTCAATGTTACCGCTTTCCAGATGGGCTTGGAAGAAGAGCAAAGAGATCCTGAGCTACTCCTACCTTTACAGCTGTTCCTTCCAGCAGCCTCAGGTATGTGCTTGGTGGATCTGAAGTTGCACATCTGGGCATGGATCACTCTTATTCCCCATGCCACAGCAGCTTTGCCTGGTCACTGATGCCTGTATCCTTTCAGTCACTGGTGGCCTGTACTTTCCTGAGGGTGCATAGGTAGGTCCAGCGCTAAGCAGACGCTCTGCTGTTGCAGGGCCAGCCTTTCTCCTACAGGACAAGCAGTGCCTTTCCCACCATTTCAGGAAGGTCCCTTCCCAATGGCATTGTGTGTGATCACCATGTTGATGGAGCTGCGCAGACGGCACTGCTGCACCTTTGGAGCTGACGTGTCCAGCTTCCTTGCTGGATGCCTGTCGCAAGAGATATGTAAGCTCCTGACATGTTCCTAATTACTGTGGGGACACGTCTGTGACAGTATTTTTAGCACTGTGAGAGTGTGATTCCTTGATGCCTTAGCAGAGCTCCTGGTACTGGCCTTGCTTGACCTGGTACTGGCCTTGCTGAAAGGACCAATAACATGGAAGAATCTGGTTTTGATGAAAGCAAAAGTACTCCTTCTTCTTGTCCATGAATACTTGGCCCACACAAAAACCTTGGGAGATCAAGAGGTCATCATGACAAGTGGATGCATCCTGAATGCAGGTAGGAAGAGGGATAAAGCTTTTCCAGTGCTGGATCCTCGCAGACAAGGTCTAATAAAGATACAGGATACTTTGCCAACTGAGAAGAATCTGGAACACTGGGCTTACCAAGATAGCCTTCAGCATTCCTGGAGTGCCCACCTTTGGAAGGAGAAAAGCTCACATCTTCACACACTTACTGAGTCCTTAGCTGAGTCCTCAAAGCCTTCTCCCTGGTCCTTACAACAAATGAGCTGTGCTGGAGGCAAAGATTAGTGAAACACAAACTTCTCCAAAGGCAGTCCTGCTGGTTGGACTCATACCAGCAACGAGAAGAGAGTGGCCTTATAAGGTCTTCACTATCCAGCTACAATTGTTTATCTTTCTTTCCTATTTGTCATTTTCATGGTGACAAGTCCCTCTTCACCAGTGTCAATTCATTAGACCTAGTAATGACAAGTCTTGTTTTCCCCTAATGAATTCTGTTCATCTCCATTGCAATCAGACTCTGTTTACCCTTGGAATTGGTTATAACGTTTTAAAGCACTCCTGGTGTGCCTCTGGGCTTTTCTTTCTCTAGTATTTTTTCTTTGGTCGATGTGGTAGAGATTTACTTTCACCCTTCTGTATTTCTAGAATTAGTACAGATATAGAAGAAAGGCAGAAAAGGAAGAGACAGCACATTAACAAGGAACTTCTGCCAAAGGTCATTTGGTGCTCCAGCAAATTAATGGCCTTGCCTTACACTCCTAAGAAGCTAAAATCCTGGTGTAAGTCACAACTGAACCAAGTTAGGCAGTTTTGATTAACTCTCCAGATATCTGCTGATGACTTCCTAGGTCAATTTCGGATGCTACAAACAAGCAGTCAAATTTGTCCCTTCCCAGGGGGTACCTACCCACAAGGAGGGCAGATGCTGGTCGGCTGCTGCCAACCGATGAGCAAGGCAAAGGATTTGATGTGACACCTCAGCCTTCCCAGGGATGGCATCGCTGGGGAGAAAGCACAAGTTGGTTTCTAACACATTCACCGCCCATGAAAAAGATGCTGCGACCTTATGATGTGATGGTTGCAATAAGGTCAGCGTTACCTGCCCATCTGGAAATTGCGGCTGTGTGTCTCCACTCCTTTTCTTCTTCTGCCTAAAGAGGCACTGTGCAATTTCATTACCCCCTGCAATGTCAAACCGCAGCTTGCTATCATCCATCCTTTTCCTCCCAGGACTGCCCAGTCCCTCCCTTACCAGTACCACTAGAGCAAGCTTCCTAAGGTGAATTTACCACATTAAATTTGTCTGTGTTATCTGTGCTGCCCTGGTGCCGGTTCAGGCAAGAATGATGGATATGGTCCTAACCTGACAGAAATTAGGGAAGTTCACACTGTGTTTTAATAGCAAATGCAGTGATTTGACATTGAATAATGGAGCTGGTCAGGTTCTATTAGTGGCAGATTAGACCATAATTCAATCTCATACCTTGCTGTTTTAAGCCTTTCTCACAGACTATATTAAATCTGACCCGAGTATGAAGAGGCAGAATGGAAGCGCTCTGTCATACATGGGGATGGATTACATCTCACAGGGACGAGAGGACAAAGCTGCATTCGGACCCCGTGGGACCATGCTGGCAGCATCCCAGGCTGCAGCTGGGACCTCCAATTCCAGTGCTCAAACTCACTCATCTGGGATACAGAGAGGCTGAAAAAACTTTTGAGTGGGCATCATTGTATGGGCCTGCACCCACTGGAGAGGGGGGCACAGACCCACACAGTTGGCACATTGGGCTGGAAGGAGTGGGAATGCAGCACAAATAAGTGACACACATAGCTGGAGAGGGCAAGCCAAAGAAGGATCCAGTCGGTCCATCCTAAGAAGTGTACCAAGGGAGGGATGGAGACAATGGAAAGGTGCCTCGATGCAGGGTGCCATGCTGGGTGTCATCACTAAAGGAAAGCACCCTGGTGAAAACTGGGGCTCCACACTTCTCCAGGGAGAATGCAAGACATGAAGAAGAGCCTCAGGCCATGGAGAGGCAGAAAACCCACGCTTTTTTCAATGGTGGGGAGTCAGGCAGATATTTCCATGGCATAGCTGAGCTCCTTAACCCCTGGTTGCCATCCCATGCCAGGTTCTGATCTCATTTCCCCATGGATGTCTTCCTGTGGCTCTTGCTTACCTCATTCCTACAGCCTCTGGCCACAGAGTGTTTCCATTACCTTTTGAAGCTCAGGAGCTCCAGGTTTGTGTTTCAGACTTGCTTTCGGAGTTTTCTCACTCATGTACCTATTCAGCCTGAATTTTGTTTACTGAATGAGAGTGCAATTGAATAGCTGACACGGTGCTGTGTTTTCTGATTGAGAGGAGAATGCTGAATTACTTTAGCAATCATTTATTGAGTACCTAAGATACAGAAAACCTAACAGAGATAACAATGTCCTGGAGATTAAATTCTCCATTAGAGAGATCTCACTTAGTAGTTAGGCTAGTAAATATTTTCTCATCAGTTTTCCCTCAGCCTCCACCCCCCCACGCTGCAAGCTCACAGAGCAGGCAAGAGTTTTGAGCCTTTCATCTTTACAAGACACAATAGACAGCAAATAAAGCCATGAACATCATTGCCCTGCCTGCCCACCATGCAGAAAGCTCCCAAACACCAAGCCTCTCCCATCAGCTTTTTGGGCTTTTGCTGACTCTGGAGCTGGAGCAACTTTTGGTCACTGGGTGCCCAAGCTGGAGGAGTTTAGCAGCGGGCACAGGACATGGATGGTCACCTCAGATGAACACAACCACAGGAACACCAAGGAGATGTTTTGCTTCTCTGCTGCTTGTGTGACATCCGACATCTCTCATATCCTCTCTGACCTCCTCGCCAGGAGATCTCAGGAGCATCCAAGGTAACAGCCTTTGAAATTCATTTGCTGATGAATTTCAGGGCAAACTGGAACTGCTGCAGCAACACAATGGACATAGAAAAGCAAAGACATTGGAAAGCAGTAGTATAGATAGATATAGATAGAGATGATATAGATAGATATAGATATAGATATAGATATAGATATAGATATAGATATAGATAGATATAGATAGATACATACAGCTATAGATATAAGCAGTCAGCAGGGTTTCTTCACAGTGAAACACAATTCCTGCTTTTTTTGCCGATTTACGTCTTTGGTTTTTATATCCTTCAGCTCTTGCATGCAGCAGGTAGGTTCTTGCTTGCCACCTGGGCAATGTGGCCTGGAGACAACCAACACCCAGACACTGATGGCCTTGACAAAGAGTGTAAGGTCTGTTTGCCATGAGCCATCTCTCCTAGCCAGGACCCCAAGGGAATCCCCTGGAAAACACTGGCCCTGGCAGGAGACAGCAGCTCATGTTTCAGTACCACTAGACGGGAAGAGGACCAGGACAGATGATCTGAAGAGCTGGGAGGGTTGCTGAAACCCACCAGGGAAGCAGAGTATCAGTGAGTTGAGCTGGAAGTCCAATGCTGGAAATGGCTGCGACGCCTCACAGCTGTGAAAGAAGCAGGAGGCAAGTGGGAGACAGGGATTTTCACAGAGCAAACTGCCCCTGGGTGAAGGCAAAGGAGTGTCTGACTTTCAAGAGAACTGATGAATGTACTGGCCACCTCCCCAAAGACAACAGGGGTGTTTGAATTCCCCCATGCCCAGGTAACGCCTCTGGCACTGATTATGATCACACCTTATTTGTCTCCATCTTTTGGGCTGCGAGGGTCAGGGGAGCTTTGCTGTTTTCCAGCCAGGACTCCTACATCTCTCCATGAACGGATGAACCATTCAATGCAGAGGCCAAAGATATTGGTCCAGGACATGGAAACTGAGCTCTGCCTCTGGCCCCCCAGGCAACCCTGGGCAAGCCTTTTTGCTCACCCATGACCCTACTCTGTGCAAGGGAAGTGCCACGGGCAGCACTTTATGGAGCACTTTGACACATACTGATGACAAGCACGGTACAAGGGCTGGCTCTTACGACTAATCTGGGAAAGGTTCCCTGAGGTTCCCCACACTGCAGCTCGTCAGCTTCTGCCTCCTAATTGAACCTCTCCTGGAGACTTCTCAGCACAACAGGCACGTGACCAGCACTTCAATGCAGTTATGCACTTTACACAGATAGCAACACTAATGAAGGTGGGTCAGAGCCCTCATACATCTCATGAAACATGGACTTTCTCACTTATACTTTATAACAGACGCACAACAATTGTGTTTATTTTAAGACTACATTATGACTCTTACAATAGTGAGTGGAATCTTCCCTCCACAAGCTTCCTGGAGCAGAGTGAACAAATACCCAGCCTCCCACAGAGTACCAGAGGCTCTACAGGTTTTTGCTTTGCCAAAGATGTTTCCAGTTCCCACCAAGACAGTGCCTGCGGAGAGCAGGAGATGCAAAGGTTCAAGAGAGCACCACGAGAACAGATGATTCCCTCTGAGGTATCAGCACAGAGTACCTTTGGTAGGTGCATCACTTCAGGCTGAGCTCCCTTCCCCAGCAGAGTTTCGTGCTGGGGCAGCCAAAGGCTGCAGGAACCAGCCCAGTATGAAGAGGCTGCTTTTGTGGTGCTTTCTTGCCTCTTAGCAGCATCACCCACCATGGCCAACACCTACAATTGTATCCACAAACCCATGGCCAGTAGCTTGTGTGGGTGCAGTCGGCAAACCAGCCTCCATCAGTGGCCAAAGAGCTACCACAGGTCTCGCCACCCCATCCTGACAGAATTTTGCAAGTGGTGGGACCTCATGATGGTCCCCTTGGGTGAGACCACTGTCCATCACTCCCTGAATACCCTTCCAAAGTCCTGTTGCCTTCAAGATGCAGTTAGGGGATCCCTGAGCCTGTTGGGGGTGACAATGCTTCTTCTGTCGAGGTGGTGCTCATATGGCATGTGCCAAATTAACTGAATAAAGCTCAGTGGTGGCACTAACCATGCCTGATGTGGGCATGTAACTGTGCTTGTAAATAACGGCGTGCGGAGGCAGAAGCTGGAATTACATCCCTCCAGACAGCCATTCTGTAAGGGAGAGAATAGGACACACTTGCTGTAATGCCATGCATTAAAAAGCACTTACGCTGCTAAAACCAGCATTAGAATAGCACATAAACATTGCTGTCGTGATCTCAATGGGACTCTGGAGTCCAAGTGGGAGCTCTGGCAGCCTCTGGGAGCCTGCAAAGGTGGATACTAGGAAAAAAAAAGCCATTTCATGTATTATACAGATGCATCTCTGACATATATAAACTCATGCTGATGCACCCATGCAAAAACAACAGGTAAGTGCGCAGCAACCAGGGGGACCAACTAACACCTCAGCAGCTCCCAGGAGATCAAGCCTGGGGCAACACGGCACTCCTCATGCTTCCTCCCAACCAGACACTGCCTGAAGGGTTCAAGTCCAGTTGAGACCTAAGCATTCCCAAAGCCCAGTAAGAGGAGGCTGTTTGCGTTGTGTTTTCGTGGCTCTTTTAGCAGCATCTCCAGCCCTATCCTCTCCAGTAGCACTTGTTGCCTCAGGGACCTGCGGAAACATGGAAGACATGAAACATATATTCTTAATCCCAACATAAGCCTGTCCAAAAGGTTAGTATGGAGAGAATCAGTGATGATGCCAGAGTAAAGTTAAGCATTTGCAGTGGCAGCTTCCAGGAGGACAACTGGCATGGAAAGAATTTTTTGGCAACCCTGATCAGAAACTGTAACATCCTCACCAGGAGCGTTATAATTTCTGGTGCTGTTTCCCCAGCATTGCAGCAAATACTGCTGCTGCCTTCTTCGAGTCTCTGGTGTATGTATAAGTGTACTGGGAAGACAAAGGTAAACAGGAACTGGTGGGATACCATCCAGTGGGTTCGGTTTTGGAGGAACGGACTGGAAAACAATCAGAACTAGGCTTCAAACAGTAGCCTTGCAAATGCAAACTTTACCTGCTGCAGAACTGTGCCCTCACACCTCTTACTTGTGCATTTAGTTTGAGTTTCAGCTTTTAATTAATTCAGCAAATGTTACTGGTTATGGGCAAGTGTGGTCTGTGTGGCTTCTTGCCCCTCAAACCAGGAGTCTTTCTGAGCAAGTACAGCGGGCAGCCCCAACACACTTCTGTAGTGGGAACAGGCATCCTCAGGGTTCTTTGAAACTGATGGAAATTTGCAGAAGTCAAGGCTTCTAATTAAAATGTGTTTGTTATACAAAAAGCTGTTTTTTCCCCACATGAAAACGTTCGTGTTTTTCCTGTGTGATTTTGCTAGTCATAAGCAAAGAACAAATGAGTTCAAGGACGGTATGGTGGACTGAGAAAGAAGGAAGATCTCATGAGCTTCAGGTCCACGTGGCTGCTCAGAGTTTCGTGGTGACATTAAATGAGCTTGTAACCTCATGAGGAGTGAGCCAGGAATTTAAACCGGTCCTGACATTTCTTGTCTGCCTACGAGGGGGTTAATTGCCATGATATTCTTTACCTGCAAGCTTAGGGACAGCCCTGAATGTCACTCGTTAAGGGCTGGCATGGCAGTGGTAAACACAAGATGCTGAGCTGGAACTGGAGCGAGGTGGAAATTCACCCAACAGTGAGCATTTTCCTTTTTTCCACGATTCCTGCAGAGGATAGCCTATCCACCCATATCCCCACCCAGCTCCTATCTGCTTGAAGCCTGATCTGCTTGCTCTAACTCCTTGTCTCCTCACCACCCCCTGTCTCTTCTCCACCAGCCGATTACCCTGGCACTCCTGGGGGACTCCAAGAGCCCTTGATCCCACATGGTTGACTCACAGTGGTTTGACGCCAGCAGCTCCCATGCTCAAGCTGTGCATAGCCAGGTTGTGTGTCCAGCTTTTACTACAGTAAACACCTGGGAATACTCCTTAAAGGACTTCAACAATCTCAGGCTCCATCACTGTGGTCAAAATACACTGACTTGTAAAATGGGGAGCATCCCCCTGCTTCTTCCCACCTCTGCTCTAGGGGTGAAAAGGGTCACCTCTGGAAATGCTCACACTCAAGGAGGCAGAAGACCTTAAAAACAAGGAGAAGAAGTGACAGATTTACCAGTCAGCACAGGAAACACATCAGGACACACATGCAGGAGCATCCCGTAGCCATACTGGCACTGCAAGAGGAAGTCAGCAATACAGAATAGACTTGTACACATTTTCCAGGCACCTCTCTGCAACACAACTCTCCCATCTATAAAATGGGAACAATGACACCATCCCCACAGCTATGTGACATGAAATGTGCAAAGGGAATAATTATAAATTTGGTGAAAATGAGGCATTTAGTGTCCAGGGTCAGTCCTATGTATTAGCAAAGTCCGTAAATCCCCAAAAGATTGAAGGTTTGACAATATCAAAAGGTTGCTGAGAAATAACCCGCTCCTCTGCTTCAAGGTTCATACTCAAGAGATTGCTTTCCCTGGCTGCAGAGACAATATTTCATTGAGTGGGGATATCTGGAGTGAGTCCTCCTGGGACTTGGATTGAGAGAAAAAAAAAAAAAAAATCATATTCAGTGCACTGAAGCATTTTATAACTGAGCTTCAGTGAAAGTCAATACAAACCATTTACTCAGAGAAAGGAGTACTCGACGTGCACGTGCGTGGTACGGGCCAGCTGTGCAGAGCCCGGAGGTGACGTATATTCATGTTAACTAATCCAAAGACCTCGGTGCCCCTTATCGTGCAGTGAATAAAAGACTTTGAAGAGGGTTCCGATTTTAAACTCAATTAGTCCAAGTTGAAGGCAATGACAGCAATTCTTATTCTCACTATAGAAAAGAAAAATTAAATCTATAGGATGATATTTAAATGGTCTGCACATTGCACCAACCATTCAGAAGGAGAAACCATCCTCTTGACTGCAAAATCTTTCCTGTGCCAATTAGACACCCTTACTCAAACACTGCGGGGAAAACCTCTCTCCAACAAACATTCCAGCCAACCTTCCTCACAACTACACATACAAATCTTTTGCCTGAGTCCTTCTCTCGTTCCTCCTGCTAGCGCATCTTCTGAGGAGCTCTGCACCACCCTGCCTGGTTAAAAATCATCTACGGGGAAAAGTTGCCTAACGTCATCAAGCAAACCTTGTGTAGTCAGAGGGGAGGATTCACGACACCAAATCTGAAGCCTCAGATAGCAGCACAATTATACTCTTTACTGATGCAGCTCCAGGAGTATCCAGACAAACGACAGGCAAGCGCAGAGTAATTTTATCCTGATATGCCTGTCTAAACAGCAGATAGCTCTTCAGCAGCGTTCTCCCTCGCTTGTTAATTTAACGCTTGATATATAGGAAAAATTAGAATTAAAATGTACCTGGCTGCTTCCTTCATTCCTGATTCCATTTAGAAATATCTCACATCTCCCCACAAAACGAGCTAAACTGCTTGAGACACTTAAGAGTCTGTATTTTATTTTTAGATAAGCCTGTGTGATTTAGGATCCTAAACTCCAACCAAGGTCAAGTTTGCACAGCTCTGACCACAGCACCCACCACATTCATATCCCACCCCCATATCCCAGCGTGGGAGCAGTGGCAGGTCTCTGCCGCTTTGGGTGGACAAGCTCTTGAAAGACCACGAGGATGTGGGTCTGGGAAAGACAAGCAGCAAGGTAGGGCTGACTTTCAAAGAAAAAATAGCTCGAGTCAGGTTCAACAGCTGACTTTCTGGAGACTCGAGGCAGGGTAAGTTACACAAGAAGTGTGCTGCC
Organism: Alca torda; assembly: GCA_008658365.1. Lineage (NCBI taxonomy): Eukaryota > Metazoa > Chordata > Aves > Charadriiformes > Alcidae > Alca > Alca torda. The sequence goes on along the minus strand of CM018081.1, from coordinate 28,345,913 downwards.
CCTCCAGCCACGGGGGCAAAAAGGAAAGGAAACCAGATGCTTGATTAAGACATTGAGAGCCTTTCTTCCCCTTCTCTGGGGCTCTCCAAGCAGCAGCTGTGCACACATGGTGGCATGGAGAAGATGCCTGAAGAAGCAAAGGCAGTTCTGAGGCTCTATTGCATGTATCTGCAAGAGGAGAAGGCAAGGACTACACTGGACCCTCATTAATCCAAGTAGCTGGAGTCCATGGGGACCTCATGGGTAAGTGCAAGTTTGCACATCTGTGATGCGGTAGTGACGCTCCTGAGCCCATATCCTTCAGAGACACTTCTGAGTTTTCCTATTAAAGAATGGATTCTTGGGCTGGAGACAAAACAAAAGAAACACTCAGTTTAAAGCATTACGCAAGAGCCACAGAAGTGGCCACGGGTCAACGTTAGTTACCTGTGCTGTCAGAGAAATGAATTCTGGAATACTTATGTCCCTCTCCACTGCTTTGTTTTTTCCATGGCCTGAAACAAATGGAGATGTTTCAGCTTGGAGAGCGTGTAGTGGAGACGGTGGGTGAGGAACGGAATCCAGCCCTTTGAAAACCAACGGAGCTACATCTTTGCCAGCAAGAAAATGTTATCTGCACTCATTGGGAAGGGAAAGAGACAAGAAAGATGTGAACAAGAAAAGAGGAGGGGAAGAGGCAGTGAGAAAGATGTGGGCTTAATCCACATGAGTTGAGTGCAGAGGATGGACTCATGAGCAGAGGTCTTCTGCCTATTCTGAACCAAATATGGGGTACACAAGATAAGGCAGGCAGATGCAGAGGTTTGACTGGTTTTCCAGGAAAAGCTATGCAGAAACATGTCACTCAATGCCTCCAAATGAATGATGGAGATCACAGGACAGGTAATTTCCTGGGACAGGTGTGGAAGGACAATGATTAGAAAACACTTTATTGTCAAAACCTTGCATTTCAAAAAGGAAGGAGCAGTGAAAAATCTAGGCTGGGAAGACAAAAAATAATGTTGGGACAGATATGTAAAACTTCTACGTCAATCAAGTGATCAGTTGATCAATTGATAAGCAATTGATCAATAAAAGAGAAGGACTGTGCCAAGGACAGCCAAAGAGGAAGATGGTAAAAAGGAAGCGATAAAGCCTGGGAGAAACCACTTTAAGAAATATCCAGTCTACAATGCCTCTTCTTGAATAAGCAGTGATACCTTCAAATCTTGCAGCATTCCCTAATCATCCCTGGGATGAACCCACAGCAGCCACCTGCTCTGGGAGGCACTAACTTGTCCATGAAGTGCCCATCTTTAAGAGCACTGAAAGTTTTCTGTGGACCTGAGCCCTCGGTTGGAGGAGAGTGATGGTGTGTGCCTTGGGCAGGAGAAAAGGTGGTACTGATATATGAATCTGTCGCTTGGCAATCTCAATCTGACCAAGTATTCCCTTCTCTGCAAAGGTAAATGAAGAGATCTGTGGATGCCGACGTGGAAGCACCGCAGGAGCCAGCCGTGGAGTCGGGCATGGCACCACATTGGTGAACGAGGAACGAGGACCAGGTCTGGGTGCTGGTAGTGCAGGTGCTGCCTCTGTCACGGCCCATCACAGGGCGCTGGTGGCTCCGCCACGTGTCACGACATAGGTGGATGGACCTGAAAAGGTCTACAGCAGCTTGCGACATGGGGAGGAGGAACAGAAGGAAATCTAAGTCGACGCTGGAGTGTAGTGCCAAGTGATCGTCACAAGGGCGAGTAATTAATGATAAAAGCCAAATCTACCTTTGTTTCCTATCGCAAGCAGAAAATGAGGCCAAGTAGTTAAACTCCACTGCCCTGCCTGCTTAACACCAAACACTGCTCCATCAGAAATTAAACACCTGGGCAGAAAGTCCCATCTTTGCCCGGCTCAAAGTCCAAACCGTAAAAAAGGAGTTGCTCAAAGCTTGTGTAACTCATCTGCAGGAGCGGCTGCCCAAGGTGCACTCGCAGGGTATCCAAAGCCTTCAGCAGAGGTGTGTGTATCCCTGAGATGATGGACCGCTGGGGCTGGTGGCTCTCCGACTGCCGCCAGCCCCGCTCCGGTCTCTCTGACAGGATTCGGGGAGCCTGGGGTTTCTCCAACTCTGTTCCACTTCATACTGGTACAAGGAACTTCCACAATACCACAAGACGACCAGGCTCACAGGCACCAAGTTCCAAAGTAAAGTGAGGAGGTTCACAAAAAAAAGCCTGCGTGTTTGTAAATACACCTGTCCCTTCCTGCACAGCAGGAAGAAACATGCCCCAGTTAAAAAAAACAGACACTCAAAAGATCTAACCTTTCAGTAGTGACACACCACTGAAGGTCCAACCTGCCCATGATCAACACACTGTTTCCAACAAGCTCTCCTTGCAAAACCAGCATGCCCTCAACTTCCTCAGCTCGTCCTTACAATTCAAATTCAGCAGCTTCAACGAGTGTTTGCACTGTCTCGGGGAAGGTGTATTTCTTCCTTTCTTTTCCTGTCTCCTTTTTTGCTGTGTTGCAACGACCATCAGGTTTTGCTGCCATGGATATGGAAAGTGCGTTACCGTTTCTGGGTGAAGAGGGTAAGTAAACAGGAACCTGTGTCACACTATCAAGACAGGGATGATTAATTTGGAGTTAACATCCGTTTACTTCATTATCCCTTCATTGAAGCTTGACAAATGTGAAAGCAACAAGGAAAACCAGAAATTAATAGAAGTATTAGCACTGAATGCAACCTACTATAGATTTAATCCCTACAAAAGAGCATACAGGTGTGTTAGATCTTCTTTCTTTGTAACGACCTTTTATCCACCTTCCTGTCCTTGGGCATAAATCTATTTAAATTTAAAGAGAGCTATTTATATACGCACATGTGTGTCTGTGTGCGTGTCTATATATATGCATGCGTATGCGTAGAGCGGAAGGTTTTCTCATCAGTTATCAATTAAGGCTGCGAAAACCACTTTGACTAAAGCACATGTACAGTTTGACCTTCTGGATGGTTTCGCTCCAGGCAGCAACTGCTCCCAATGTTCCTGCAAGGGAGGTGACCCGTGGGGTCCTGTCCCAACTTGGCCCCTCGCTGAAGGGGATGGGTCCACGCAGGACGAGAGGTGAGGAACATCTAGCCATTGCCCTGTCCCCAAGGGAGAAAGCATCAGGGCACCTCTGTTCCTACACTTCCACTCCTCGTTAGTGTTCCCACCCCCTTGGGGTGCCTACACTAATTTGCACCTCCTTTCAATGCTTTTTTATACGTCTACTTGGGCTTGGAAGGTGCTTTTCACAAGAGCATCACCAAGATCTTGCGCAAAACGGAGGGGCTGCCTTTGAGTGGAAAGGGGGTGCTTGCCCACTTTTGCGTAGGAATCTCCTCCAGCCCTACAGCTACTTGAACATGAATGCATGGGATGTGAGGCCAAGAGCTGATTAGAAAATTATGTTAAAGCATGTTCACGCCAAACCTCCGTAGTACCACAAGTCAGACTATGTTGCAGCAACAGAGCGAAAATCCATAGTGGGGAGTTGTCCAGACTCTCGCGTATCCTCAAGACAGAACTGAGGACCTGTAAGGAAACGGGGAATTTCAGTCATTGCTACTTTCCTCACTGAAATCCTCTTGAAAGAAGAAACTCTATTAAAAGAGCTACTCATCTACCCTTCAAGGTGACCTGCAAAAGAAGAAAAATTAGTTTGTGGTCTTATTTTTGGCTTGGTTACGGAGACCTGAAAAGTTGGCAGGGATTTGAAGCAACGCTGGGAATTTTATTTTTTTTTTCTATTTTTCTGTTGTGGTTCTATTTTTTTTTTTTCCTACTAGGAATTTAGTTCTTGTCTTCCCCAGCACTCTATGGCCAACAAGAGAAAAAGTGAAATGAAATCATCGTGGGGGGCTGAGCCTGGTACATCAGAGAGGAGGACGCACAGTCACACCACCTCCTGGTTTGCCTTCAAAGGCAGAGAGAGAATACTTTTGGCTGCAGGGGGGTTTATTTCTAGACGAGGAGAGAAAGCATCTGTTTGGCTTTTGTTAGCCTCTATTTAACCTACTGATCTAAGGAAATCTTGGGTGAAAGTAAGTCTCTGATAAAGATGTAATTCCCTTTCTCCTTTCACTGCCTGGTGGGGAGTTCCCATGTAGGTAGGGCTGGATGGAGAAAAACGAGAGAGGGAAGAACCCTTGTCTGTGTCAGGAAACAAAATGACTCATGCTAACAGCTCACAGGGAAGGAAGGAGGCAAACATTAAAAATGCCTACATGGAAATTTGGAGAAATTATGGAGCAATTAAATACCTGCTCTAAATCAGAGGGCTCCAATCTTGCCAAAAATAAAAAATAAAAAAATGAAGAAAGACTGGATGTGACAGTGCAGCTACAGCTAAAGGATAACACAGGAAAAATAAGACAAGTAGGGAGGAAGTTCATTCTAGTCCTTCTTCATACCATGTTTGTAAAGCTTTGCTGTGGACACAGCACTGGGGCAGGGAATGCTGGCCCACGAGCCCACCACCACAGAGCACATCATCAACGGGAGATGCAAGGGCCAGGTCACCCTTGGATGATGCAGAGCTCATCACCAACATCAGTAGTGGACATCATAGCCCTCTCTGCCATCTGGTTGTTCTCAGAGATGGCAGCCCCTTGGTATCCGCCTTGCCCCCTCGTGCTGCCTCCCCATCCTGGCACCATCCCGGCACCATCCCGGCACCATCCCAGCCAGTGCCACCATGCCGGCGGCCTCGCGGGTGGCAAGTGACAGCGACATGCTCTCTTCCTCATGTGCTTATTTCAAAGCCAAAAGAGCTGCAAGCATTTGAGCCATCAGCAAGCTGACCCTGCTCTCCTGGGAGACCCAAAAGGTTTCACCATTGTCCCTTGCAGGGAGGCTCTGGGCTTTGGTGGCACTCCACCACTGCCAGCCTCCAAGAGAGAGGACAACAGCTAGAGCAGCTCCAAAAACCTCTTTACATTGCCCTCAACCTGCTTTCCCTTACACAAATAACCACAACAGCACAGCCTGGTCCGCACTTCGCTGGGAATGGAGGTACCTGATTTTGCAGAGGTCAAAAATTCCTTGTGGGGTAAGAGAGATGGGCCACTAAGTCCGTCACCGATCAAGAAACTTGGGCTGTGATAGTGTAAAGGACTATCCTCCACGGTTGTAGGACAAAGAAACAAACAAACAAATAAAAACACCTGCTTTAACTGAATTTCATTTTTATTTTGCACTTTTTAATTACTGCTGTTGGAGGGATGTGTCCATCATCTCTTACTCCAAAAGCCCTCACTTATTTCCATGACAATTTGATGACATTTTTCACAAGTCTAACCTTTTCCTGCTGAAAACCAGCAGGAAGGATCCTGGGCTGAAGCTGTAGAGAAGAAGCGACAGCAGAAGGCAGGACCTCAGGGCTCCCAGCGTTTGCTAAGAGGGATCCGCTCTGCTGTGTGGTCCGAGCTTCTCAAGCTTTGCCCCTCTCCGTGCAGCCTGGGAAATGTGAGGATCCAAAATAATCACAGAAATGGCTCATGGGATGGGGGCCTGAGGAAGGAGGGTTCGGGGCAGCAGCGAGCTGTTCCCCACTGATGCCCTAGCGCTGCAGTTTGCTGCGTGGCTCTGCCTCATTCTACGCAGACAGTGTTTGTAAAAGCAAAAGAAGAAAAAAAAAGAAAAAGTGATTTACTTACCCACCCTGGCCAGCGATGGCACGCAGGACTTCCCTGAGCACGATAGAGGAGTCAGGCGACACCGCTAAGCGGAGAGCTCGGGAGCAGCTGAACCCCGATTCCGTGGCCCGGGAGTTGGGGTGCCACCCGGGATAAGAAAAAAAGCAAATTAAGCAGCACCCTGAAATTTACTCAAATGGGTCATTTAGACAAAAGTGCGGGACAGCAGGGCTTGCTCCGGAACGGTGAGGTTAGAAAGGTTATTACGAGCAGACAGGATGTGATTTCCAGTAGAAAGGAGGTTGTGTGTCCCCGATGGGTCAATGGGAAGGGGAGCCGGGCTGGGCCTCCTCTGGGGACCTTCTCCGTTGAGAACCACGGCAGCAAGGAGATCCTCCAAAAGGTGCAAGTCCCAAATCAAAAGTCAAGCCACTATTAAAGGAAAGACATTAACAAGATCTAAAATTGTGCTATCCTGAGGTATTAAGATGTTGGAACTAAACCTGCCTTATTCCCACTAGTGGTTGCATTTTAAGGAAACCTTTTAAAAGGATTATCTTCAGGAACTCTCTTTCAACAGCCTTTCCTTTAAGAGTCCTTCATGGTGATACTCCTATTAATTATGCTACGTGATATGATTATGTATTTGTTGAGGTATGGGCTGGAAACGCGAGGCAGGGCGAACATTTGCAGGTGTCACTTACAACGTGGAGCCCGGTGACTCCAGACTTTGATGTGGCTGGTGGTGGCGGGGGGGACCTGCGCAGGGCAGGCGTCCACCAGGTAGCTGGTATCTACGTTGTCGCCAGGTTGTCTGATCTCGGGGGGCGATTGGCTGGGCGCTTTATTTATACACGGGTTTTTTGAAAAAAAAAAAAAAAAAAAAAAAAGATGACCCCTGAGCACCGGCTGAGGCTCTTTCACCAGGCAGCCGTAAGAAAAATTAGATGCGGATCTATATCCATATCTAGCTGAAGATAAAGATGTGTATTTGTATCTGTATATATAGGTATTTCCGCATCTAGCTGTCTCTCTCTTTACCTGTTTTTAACAATAAAAGGCAACTTCTTACACAGCTTTCGCTACTACATTTAGACCAGAAAAAGAAGTTATTCCTCATCCCTCCACATCCAGCCTTTGCGAAGGTCGCCGTGAAATGACGGATGGTTTTAGCAGCCTCCGCCTTTGGGCGCAGGGTCTCATCCTCCTGGTAACGAGTAAGGGCCGTCACGCCGAAAGCAGGGGAAGGAAGAAGTCACCTCCGGCCAGGCATGGCCCCAGCTAACACAGAGCAAGTGGCAGCTGCGGAGAAGCACTCACCTAGGGCAGATATGGTTTAATACTGGAAGGTGCTACCGACAGCGAGAGAGGTTTGCTCTCTGGTCACTGCTCCTACGAAGGAAATCACATCGCAGGTTCAGGGACCATCCTAAACGCGGAAAAAAAAAATAGAAAAATAAAAAATCCAGACGTGGCCCTTAGATTTGGAAGGTCCGAGGCCAGCGGGCTGATCCGTGCCCTTTGGTAGCCCGCTGTCTCCGTGTCAGCGTGCACGCACAAGCATGAGCCCGTACATGTGTGCCCCAACGCGCATCACGGACGCAGGTTAACAATTTAAGAAAATATTTTACGTTTAAATACAAACATTCTGCTCCAACTCAGAGAGACACTGCCTTTGCATGCGCGTGTGCGTGGTCATCATATATATTGTGCATATATACAGCATACGCAGGCTGGGTGTTTGTTTAAATCTATGTCCGTGCACTTAGGATATATGAATGCTGTAAATATCTGTACAATATCCGTATATTTTATTTTATAGGCACGCACATAGGGAGAGAATGAACTGTTTGTATAACATCATAAGCATAGAGACACAGTACATACATGTCGAGCATACAAACTCCGCTATATATATATTATATATACACATGTAGACGCATATATAACATCTATATTGCATATATTATTTATAGATATACACAGACATTTTCTCCAAACTAAAACATTTTCTTTTTCATATTGCTAATTTACTCAAAGTCTGTAACATAAAACAGGAGCTGGAGGGGGGTGGGGGTGGGGGGAAGGAAACTTTGCTGTACCTTCTTCAGCTGAATCTCTTATAATTTCTCTTTTTAAGGAAACTTCATTGTATATTCTAGAAAAGTGTATTGCTGGGGTAGGTTTACCAGAGGCAGAGAGAATGTGCAGGGAGTGAGAAAGTGAATTGATGGATGGATGGTTAAATGAATATAAATGAACTGATACCTTTACAGGAAAATAACATTTCTTTTCTTTTTTTTTATTCTATAGATCAGTGGGTTTTGTATCTGTAATTCTTTCATATCAGCAAAGAGGAAATAAACTCCCATGTAAATCATTTTCCCCCCATCTGGAAGCATATTAAAAGCATGCCATTTTTTTTTTCTTTTAAGCAGAGCCTTTTTTCCCCCTATTTGCTTATCGGTTCATCCACCATTACATTTTAAATGAAATTGCAAGACTCCCCTCTCCTCCCCCCCCCAAATTCCGGGCTGATGTCGGAAAGAGGGAATCAGCCTCTCCCATGCTTTAGAATAACTGACCTAGATTCAATTACAGATAGACCCGGCGGAGAGGACGGCACCTCGCTGCCTTCTCAGGGGTCTCTTAAAAAAAAAAATAAAAATTTAAAAAAAAAGAGGAAAGAAAAAAAAGAGAGAGAAAAAAAAAGAAACACACACGCTCCCCAGAAAAAAAGCGGGGGGGGGAGGAGAGGGGAGCAGATAAACGGAGGGCTCCCACCGACGGCTGCAGCATCCCCGGCCGCACTGCCCCGCACAGAGCCCCGGCTCCGCCGCAGCGCCCGCCCCGACGGCGCGGCCCCGCACCGCTGTCCCGACGGCGGGGACGGGACTGCTCAGCACCCCCCCCACCCACCCCCCTACCCTCCTGAATATGGTTTTTTTGGGGGGGAGGGGTCACTTCGGAAAGCACAGTTTTGGGTAGTCGGGGGGGAGCCTTCCTGTTCTCCCTGGTTTTGGGATCGGGGAGACACCCCGGGAGGAGCGGGAAGCACCGCGGCGCGGCTCTCCCTCCCTCTCCCGGGACAGGGCGGGTGTCGGGGGGGTCCCATCCAGCTCCCCCTTGGCTCCCGGGAGGGAGGAGAGGGGCGGGGGGGGCTCGGGGCCCGCAAGACGGCTTCTTTCATTTCAAAGTGGGACCGGGGCCGCTCTAGGACGCGCCGCTCGCAAATATAATCTTCATATTCAGTTCAATGGAGGCTCCTTATAATTTACAGCAGGGAGATAAGGCTGGAGGATGCAATGAAAAAAAAATCTGAAGCCATCCTCTCCCCCCCTGTACTGCGCTGCACCTTGGGCAGCGGAGCAGAATCCAGAATCTCAACTTCTCCCGACATATGTTTCCAGCAGATAAGTAAACAATCTGGACGTGAAATGAAAATTTTAATTAATGCAGTAATGCTATTACACCTCAAGTGTGCAAATCCCATTGCCTTGCACTGTGACAATGGGTGGGGAGGAGGAAAGAAAGCAGACAGACAACAAACCACAAGCAAATTCTAATCTGGGTTTTGCTTTTCACTCGGCTCCAATTGTTTTCATAGTTTGTTTCCTTTGAATTAATCTCATCCTTATATTTCAATAATTACCAGCTACTCATCTCTTCCCCTCTTTCTCTCACACACTCAAAGAGCCGGCTCCCTCTCCCTTGCTCTCCTTTTTTAAATTGGGGTCAACCTGTA